>OW119927.1:85725909-88125909 GCA_933210815.1 Meta bourneti
TGACCCTCCCAATGACGTAGGTAGTTGCATTTGGTATTGGTTGTTTCTTTTATATGTTGTCCTTCGCCTTTCACCTTGTCACGCAGTGGTGACTAAAACAAACACTGGGTACATCTAAACAACGTCAGATTGCATCATTTTAAAAAGGAACTTTTAAAAGATAAACACTGAACGCTTCCAAGCGTATGAAAGACCCTAAAATGAAATTTTATTTAAGTACAGTAAATATATCAATCCTCTGAGCGTCACGAGATTCCAGATAATTGCAGTGTTGCTTTTATCCTACAAAACACTTAATGACTAACAAGTTACTTTATGAGTGGGAATTTCAGTGTAAACAAACCAGAAGGAACGCGAAGATTTTATTTCCGTCACCAAATGTTCTCGCACGTTACATATCGGGGTTACCTTACAAAGTAGTTTGTCGCCATTTTAGTGATGTTTGGCGTTTAATCTGGCTGGCGTCGATCAATCAACTATCATATATCAATTCAGAATTCATTCTTTGATCTTTTTATTATTGGCAAAAGTGTAAAATCGTTTTTAAACAAGCGAAGTGACACCACATTCAAAATACGTACAGGAAACACAATAGCCGCAGAAACACTACATCTATATTTAGCTTGACAGTAAAAGCCTCTCATTGGTTGAAGACATCCTAGAAAGGATTCTGTTGGCCAAGAAGTCTAAAACTTTTTATGTCATGCAAGAAAAACTTTAGGTTCGATAGGGAATAATGCGTGAATTACCCTTAGAGTGTCAAAAAGTGTATGCCATCTCTATGATATTAACCATTGTCTCAAATATTTTTTCCGAAATATTCAGATGCACATTAAATCTTATGCATGAGCATTTGTTTAAACAAATGGCAAATTTTTTAAATAGTCCTTTCTTCCTATTTCACTTTATTTTCTGCTCCCAATATCAGAATTTGTTCCATCTTTATGAATAAAAAATACGGTAGAACAGCTCTAATAATTTTTAGTTATTAATTTGAACTTCTTAACCAAGTATCTAAGTTGTAATTGCCTTAGAAGAATCTGCATAAATTTCGGGAAAATCTTTTCTTGCATGTAATTACTTATCTCCCAGTCAAACAAAATTTTTGTTTTACTCAAGACAATATTTTGTTCTTGTTTTATTAATCTGACTTTTCAATTCTTTTCAGGCTTTACTAGTTGGAAAATGTCTCATCAATCCATCAAATAAAGAAGTTGCAGAATAAGGAAGAAAAAAACACGTTTCGTTCTCCAAGGCTATATAGACTCGTCGAATAAAATAGTTTCTAACGTTAGAACTGCAGGTTGTAAATCAAAGAGACTAAATTTAGAAAGTCTTATCTAAAAACTGGAGACTGCTCCATGGAAGTGATAGTTTGATTAGTTGTGTTTCCTAACAGTTGCGTAATTCTCTGTACAAGACCAATTTTCGCTACCTTTTGGAAGAACGTTCGCTTCAACAATACTTTCATTAAATTCGGAGCTGGATACTTTTGTTGTTAAGAACAAGAAAGGCCGCTACGACGAAAGACATCAAGAAACGAGAACAGTGACTAACAGAGGGGAGAAGAAAGACTTCAAAGATTCCTTCAATGCCCTTTATCTCAACATCGAGTTTTGCAAAGTACCGAAAAGAAACGATGTCATAATCTCTATGGAAACCATTCAGAGTTTCGAGATAGGTAATGACATGGAAGGTAATGGGCGGACGATGATAAAAAAAGGTACAAAACGTCCACTGAGAACTTCAAAATTAAATGGAAATGCGGCTAGACACTTTTCCCCCTTTGGTTCCTCTACTCTGGCCCCCAGGCCATACTAACTTTTTATGCCTCTTCGGTATTCCCCCATCTTAGTGCATCATCCGGCAACTGGCGGATCGAAGAGTTCAAAAATAAGAGTGAAAATTTTCACGAAGGGGAGAAAATTTCAAACTTTTTTTCCCGTCGGTCGGAAATGACTTCGGAAGAGCCCAACCGAGAAACGTTTGAGGTGAGGAGCAGCAAAGTCCACCCCTACTGTCGAAAAATAGAAAAACGGGCTTATGGAATTTAGGTGGGATTCTCCAAGTCGCTAGTATGTTAAAGATAAGGTGAGATGGTATAAGCTCACTTTCTTTTTTTCGGCCTTCGGATGATTTTTGCTGAGACGACTAGATTCCCTGCATTGGGATGCTTAGGATACGACTCTTTAAAATTTATTCCATTAAAGTAAGGATATCATAAATTGAACCAAGTTAAACTAGTCTCTTCCATGCTACTAAATACTTTCATATTCTAGTTGGTTTGATTTTAGAGCGTAAGGGCCATATTTGGCCAAGTTGCGCCAAAGTGGATTGGATTTTTAATCTTATGACCCGAGGTCCTAAGCAGGACAAGTTGCACCATCAGGTAAATAGATATACACACGAAAGGAAAGTTGTATTTACACGGTTGAGGAGAAAAATACACCGAGGGAATCGCACTTGCGCCGCCTACAAATCAGTTTGCTAGAGCAGTCAGTACACAAACCCACTGACCCCTTCAGTGAGTTTGTCCTGCGACTCCTTCATGCTTTAGAATTGTAGAGTAAGTAAATATATTCATATTCTAAATTGATAAAAGTATATCTTAAGTGAGATATCAATTGCAGATGAGATTCGATAATTTGTCTCACGATAAAGATGTGCTTAAACTACATGAGTCGAGACGAAGAGTAAAGAAATGCCTTGAAGTGCGACGTCAGTGAATTAATGGAAGAATCAGTTCGTTTAGAGAAATATTGCAGCAAGACGGAAGCTTGATCTCTCTCGAAATGCTGAATCTCTCTCGCTTATCATTTTAAAAATGGCCAGGATTTAGACGAACATCACAGCTATCTACAGGCATTCACAAAAACACTAAAATCTGCTTGGAAAGAGATTAAGTGTTTAACAATAGCTAGCAAACAATATACTTGGAAAGAGATTAAAAGAAAGCTTTTAGATGACTTTTATTTCATCAAATTTGCTTTTTAATATTTTAGAATAAATAGTATTTGATTAATTTGCTGCTTTATGGTACTACAGTATAGTTAACAAATGTTTTAATCAGTCTGTCTAAAACTGGAAAATGTTATTAGGTTGATCTTTGAGAATATTTTCATACGCACACAAATGTAACAAAACTATAACTTTCATAATCGTCTATTTCTATTGTTTAGTGCATAAACCTAAAACCCTGAGAACTATAAGAAAGAATTCTAATCACATTCCATTCTATACCATTTTCTACTCTTTAAATTCATGCGTTTTAGTTCTACATTTTCTACATCTGTGTTACATTCAAATATCCAGACTAATTTCCAGATTACATCGGTTTCCTTTCTATCATAGTGGATGACAAAAATGCCCAGTTGTGGTTAACAGTTAGTTCTGTAGTTTTATGAAATCATTATATGCGAATTGAGGAAAACTTATTTACCGTGTTTGTTGTTTAGTCATTATTCCGTTAGACAAAGGATATCATGTTTTTTATACAAAATGAAAATATTATAAATTAAGTTATCTGGAAATTTCATTATAACACAGAATTGGATGGCATTATGCAGAATTATGATTTTTTTCATCATTGGTTTTAATATATGAAACATCCGTTATAATATTATTACTTGTTTTCAAAATTAAAAATATCAGACATTGTTTTGAAACAATGTATTCCAATTATTATGTTTTGATTTTGTTGTAATTTAATCTCCTTTTCTCAGAAACAATCTTGTTTCATTCAACAGTCAACACAGATAAAATTTCCCAATTGTAAGGTATTTTTTAAAGAAATTAATTAACATGACTTCCAGTTTTTGAAGATAGCCAATTTCGTTTAATTTATACATGATCTGAAGCTTAAATAGTTTTAAAAAGGCCTAAGAATAAAATTTATCAGCTTATTTTAGAAACCAAATTTAATATTTAGGAATAATTTTATGGAACAGAATTCACATTATAAAAAAATACTAGTGATTCCTGTAAAACTTATATTTTATTCGAATTTATTTTTATCTATAACGTAATCGAAAGTTTAGAACATATCAAAACAAAAATCTGAATTTGTGAAAAATCTTAATCTGAATTTATGCTCACATAAAAAGTTTCATGATTTAAAAATAAAATAAAAACGAAATGATTTTGATTTTAATATTACGCACACGATTATATTCGTTAGGGATGCGTTCATTAAACATTGCGAAATGCAAAATTTCAAAAAATATTTATGTCGTCTGATTTCTCTTTAGTTGAAATGAGGTACAATATTTTTAAAATCTGACTCAAACACCCTTCTTTCCATCTTTTACTCTACTACAGATTATATCACGTTAAGTATATTTTGCAGGTTATAAAATAAGTTAGTCTTTCATCCCTCCTGGTGGTTGTCTCGACGAGATATCTCTGCATTAGCAAAACTGACCAGATCTTGATCGACGAGATACGTCGTCAGTAACAAAACTGACCACATCTTGATCGACAGGATGCCTCGTCATTAGCAAAATTGACCAGATCTTGATCGACGAGATACCTCGTCATTAGAAAAACTGATCAGATCTTGATCGACGAGATACCTCGTCATTAGAAAAACTGATCAGATCTTGATCGACGAGATACCTCGTCATTAGAAAAACTGATCAGATCTTGATCTACGAGATACCTCGTCATTAGCAAAATTGACCGGATCTTGATTGACCGGACTAAATTGGTCCGATCTTTATGGACGAGTTATCCCGTGGAAACCATTTGGAGCGTTAAAAACTGAATCGTGTTCGAGCTGACCATTGAATTTAAATTGTTCGTTCAAAGGAATCGCTTTGTGTTCTGCATAATACCGCCCAAACGAATCTAAGAAAACTTACGCTAGGTACCAAATGATCTTTGCTGCCAACTCTGGTGAACTTATTCCGATCGACCAGCTTCCTGACCGCCTTCTCGGTAGGCTCGTTGTACTTCATGAAGATGACATAGGCGGCGTAACAGGTGAGCAAAACGGTGGCCTCGTACCAGTGGATGATATTGTCCTGGAAGCAGACGATCAGCACCATCAGGCTGATGGAATAGAAGGTGACGTCGCGGAACAGCGGCCACCAGGTCAGGCTGAGGACAGTCTTGCTGAAAATGGCACACATCGATATGACGAAGAGGATGTTGAAGACGGCGGATCCAACGATCGTGCCGATGCCCACGTCGTCGTACGAGATGAACACCCCGATGACGCTCGTGAAGAGTTCCGGGGCGCTGCCGCCGGCCGCCATGAAAGTAGCGCCGGCCACGTCCTCCGAGATGTCCAGCTTGATCGTGATCACGTCCAGCGCCGGGACGAAGAACTCGTCGCACACGATGGCCAGCGCGACGAACATGTACACCAGGCCGAAGACGTGCAGGATGACGGCTCCGTGCTTCCGCTGATGCTCCGTGAACAGATCGTCCGGGAACTGGGCCTGGGGATGGTCTTCAGTGGCATTGCTGGAATTGTCCGGGTTCTCCAACAGGTGTCTCGAGGAAGCGGCCGCCTCGAACCGGTGGTCGTGTCTCTCCGACCCGCAATTGTCGCCCGACAGGTGTCCCTTCGAGAGAGTCAGGAAGGTAATGACCAGCAGGACAGACACGAGGACGAGCAGCGGATCTCGCCATCTCAGACGAGATCGATGAAGCCGACCGCTCATGTTGCCTGGTGTGTTGTGTGACGGGGGTAGAACTGGTTGGGAACCAGTGGTGCTACGTTTCGATGTCGTAGCTTCCTAAGCGGGAGGCCCTTGCTTCGAACGACTTGGCTTGACTTGACACTTGTGCGTATGTCATCTGCGAGGGGTGTTCCATAGTCACCGGTCGTCCTTCTCACCAGTCAATATTTGGAGCTGTAACAACAAAAGCTGAATTTAGAATAAAAATAATGCAATCCTCTAATGCTAAACAAAACTACCACAGCAAAAATATAAATAAATTGCATTTACCCCTCGAAGTGGTTTCGACGAGATATCTCGTCATCAAGATATTGCAGATTTTTTTTAGGATGACAAGATCAAGATCTTGATCAAGATCTGGTCAGTTTTCTTCTGACGACCGTCAATATCTGGTTAGTTTTGTCGGTTTGACGAAATATCTTGTCAAGACAACCAACAGGAGGGTTAAGCTTTCAGCTATGCTGGTATAACACAGGTTTGCAATAGAATCCTTTTTAAATTAATTTTTGTCCAATCGAAGTATGGGTATAAAAGTATTCGCTGGCGGGAAAGGCTTTTTAATGACAGTTTGAGTGAAAGCTTTTTTGAAGAAACAATGCATTACTATTTTATACTTTGTATTTAATGAAACTCCTAATGCATAGTAAAAACTAAGTTGAAATATATCGTATCTAGGTCAATATTTTAAGACTTAATCAAGAATATGTAGAAATATACCAACTATTATGAGGACAAAAATAAATACAAAAACAATGTTTCAATAAATGTCCATTCAATTTATTCAAACAGTAAATAGCAAATAGTGTATAACAAATACGTGCAAATCAAAAGCCTCAAATTTTTGTTTCAGTTTGAAACGTTACTAAAAGAAACGCATGAAGAAACGAGATTTAAATAAAACATTCGCGTATCAACATCATTCCTAAAAAAGGACTTTTTGATAACGTATTCCTAAAAGATAACACTTTTAAAACATTTATTTTCTCCTCTAATAACATTGTGTTACTTTATGCTATTTTTTCTCTCAGGAAGCTTGTGTATAGTTCGAACTACAATTTTTAAAATGCTATACCAATTTTTATATAGTAGCATGTGTGAAAGAAAAATAATCCCTCGTCCCAAAATAAGTGTCACATTTAATTCTGGAATTTTGTTCCGAAACATAAAATATTGAGTCACATTTGTAAAAGAAAATATAAAAAAGATTTAATAGTTAATTAAAAGGTTTATTTTTGAAATGGATGAATATTATATATTAAGAGAGTGTTTGGTTTTAACACTAAATTTAGAAAGTAGGTCAAATGAACAGTTTTAAAATTTTGACTTAAAATTACTTTTTAAGTTTTGTCGCTTTTTCCTTAATCGAATTTTACGACTTTTCCTGAAATGTTTATGAAATTAATTCAGTAGTGTATATTTCTCTTCACCTCTCCCTGCATCCGACATACGTATGTATACTTATTTTTGCTATGAAGGTCATTGGACCAGTTTAATATTTTATGTTTCTACAACATTGTCAACTCTAAAACCTTTCCATATACAAAATAATAGACACACACACCACTACAAAGAGTTTTATGCTTCACTGTGCCCTAACGATAACACATCTCAACTGCGAAATTTTCTTCTGAACTGGAGTAACTATATCAATTCGATATAACAACCGAGCAAATAATGAGTTCCATTCAAAACATTTTGTACCCATACACCTGTGCTTATTTTGTACAGCAGTGTATAAATGTCAATACCATTAGACAACACCGTCTCACTAATAATTTAGCTATTCCCGGTATCATTTTCTATTCGGATATTTGATTGAATATCGTATAGAATAATTTGCAGCATCTTACTGTGGATCATCGCAGTGATTATAATTGTAATTGTACTCCCTACAAAGTACTGTTTATTATTGTGAAAATTTGAATGTTAAAACCGCCATGTTAGAGTAAGACTTGTAAATAAGAGTACTTATGTTTATTGAATTTATATTACTTTGTTTATAATTATTAAATTATTATTTAAAGATCATTTTATTTATTATTTCAAGCACTAATTCCACTGTTACTTGCATCTAAATGGAAAATGGGATCTCGTGATGTTCAGAAGGTTAAATCTTTTCCCATACCTCAACGGATAGAGCTCCTAATTTGCATACATGTGGAGGCTTAGTTGGGTTTGATAGCAAATACGGCAGATCTGGAATCAAAGGTAAACCCAATTTCGATACAAAATCTCAATTTTTTCCTTTTCCCGTGTGCAAACCAATCACACGCGCATTTGCACGTTACGAAATTCCCAAAATAATCCCCACTCACAGGTTGGAACATTCCCATCACAACGAAGGTTTCGAACATCTTGAATCAGGACCTCGGATGCAGGAGGAATTCGAACTTTTGATCTGAGCGGCAGATGTTCCCCGTAACAGGAATGCGAAAGGGAAGCACCGAAAGCAATCCGTTAATTACATTAGTCCTCGCACGGAATCGGAGGAACAGATTTTTCCTCATTAAATTACTTTTAAATGGAATTTTTGATGCCCCGAATTTTCTCGTTGGTTTCTTTGTTTCCCGTCCAGAAATTGCTGTTGGAGGTCTCTTGGTAGAGATTTCCGGGGAAATCATCAAAGAGGATTAAATGGGTGAAATCTCGTCGGCTCTCGGGCAGGTGGTGTCTGGTGATTCCGTTTAAATGGATTCGCTCTCCAATTTCATTGAATTACGTCGGGTTGCTCTTTTAATTACTTTTAACACCCTTGTTAATTGAATTGATAGGGCGACGTGTTCGAGCGCTTGGCGCATCGTGGATAAAAAGCAACATTAAAACTCGGCTTCTTTTTCATCAGTATCGTAAATGCATATCTAAAACAGTATTAAATATTTTTGATTTTCTAAACTATCCCCTAACGGTAGGTAGTCGAGCTAGTTGAATTAACGTTGCACTGGATCGACACAACGGGCTATTGGCGATGGTCCGGGATCAATTCCGAAAGGGAAAAAAACCAAGGACAACGCTTCGTAATTTTGAACCAACGGTCTGATGACGAGAGCAACGCCTGTTCTAGCACTAAACTTCCACGCCACCATGAGGATATTTGAGGTCACGACAGATTTAACGTTCACCAGCCCCACGAACACGACGATCTTCGGTTGGATCTTGTTTTGTATTCGCAACCCTCCTGTTGCTAATTCGCTATTCTTCCAACCGAGCTCCTCTAACGTAAAAGTAAATGCACATTTAAAATATGGATTTTTTAAAAAGAAGTAAAATTTTCATAGAGGCAATGGAACTTCCAAATTGAGTTTAACTGAATTAAATAAGATTATGACATGCCTATATCCCATATTTTACAATATGTACCAACGGTTTATCTGAACAATAAATATTCATAGTATATTTAGTAATTTATGGAACGTAAAGTGCTACCAATACTTCAGGCATA
Source organism: Meta bourneti (assembly GCA_933210815.1). NCBI lineage: Eukaryota > Metazoa > Arthropoda > Arachnida > Araneae > Tetragnathidae > Meta > Meta bourneti. The sequence goes on from OW119927.1 coordinate 85,735,033, forward strand.
TGATTCCTCAAGACATCAATAAAAGAAATTTTAAACCAATACTTCATTAAAATAAATAAAAAGTGAAGATGAAGATTTGTTGCTGTAATGTTTACAAATAGCTTTATGAAAAATCTCAATGACAAAAATTTTTGATGGTTGAGAGATTTAGAGACAGTTTGGGTTTTATTACTCCACTTCGTACCTGACTTAAACGAAAAAGGTAAAATACTACAAATAAATATGCAAATAATTATTTTTCAATTAAATTTTATATGCGTAAAACCATAATTATCATCATAATTATACGAATTTCATGAAAAAAATAATATTCAGACCGATTTATTAAAGGTTTTAATAAAAAAAATTAAATTTTAAATTTTAGAATACCTAACTTTCATACTCTCATGATATCTACTTAATATAATATGATTTGATTTTTGTCCTGGATGTTTTAGTATATGCTTGACAAAATCGGGAAAACTAGTTTTATATTTTGAGCATTTGTTTTAAAACTGAACATAAACTTGAAAATAGTATATTCATAGATTTTATTCACTTCTTATTGTTGCTTGTATTTTTACATTAGCTTTTTGTGTAATATCTGCAAGAACATGGCTATATTCAATTTTAATTTTACAATTCTTAGAAGTATTTTTAGAGGTATTTATATAGTACAATCTAACAGACCGTACATTGCTCCTTACCTTTTTCATGCGGTATCGTCTATTTTGATGAGATTAAATTATATTCAACAGCTTAGTCCTGAAAGAATGCTAAATTATAACTAATTTTGTGTTTCCAAGTTCTTAATCATCCAGTTTTTAGGCAATGAGTATAAATAATTGCATCATATTTTTGTCAAATTCAAAGACCGTAATATTCCATAGGCGAAATCTATCATTCTTAGTATATTCTCTCAATATTTTCAACAGAAGTAATTACATAACACTACAATACATATATGAGTCATGAATATTTTAATTCAAAATTGGGATACCTAAAGCTACAATTTTCTTTTGTCGATTTTATTCCAGTACACCATAGTTCCATATGTTTATACTGAAATAAATAGAATATTTGAACTAATACCGCACACCAACGTTTCGAAGATTAGCCCTCCTGGTGGTTGTCTCGACAAGGCATCTCGTCATAAGCAAAACTGACCAGCTCTTGATGGACGAGTTATCTCATCATTAGAAAACTGACCATATATTGATATCGTCATCATCAAAAAATCAACAAAACCTTGATGACGCGACATCTTGTCCTTAAACAAACTGGTCAGATCTTGATGGACGAGATATCTCGTCGAAGCCACTTGTAGGGTTAATGTTGAAACAATAACGAAATAAAATAATGCTGATAGGTAGACATAAAGAAATAAAACTTGAAAACAGTTTAGATACACATAAACACCATTCAAATAATCGACTGTTCGAGGTAGTTTGAACCAGCACATAACTTCAAGACTAATATTTTAAAATGATCTTAAAGTAAAACCCCAATGATAAATCTAATTCGTTCTTAAATACATAAGTTATTCGATGCACAGTTTTTACCATTAATGTTGTAGCTAATTTATTCGAAAACCAACTACATATCCCCTAAACGTATGTCAGTCGAGCATTATAGAAAAAAACATGTTAAAAATCAAGATTCCAATCTAAAACACAAACTGCGCTTTTCCAATCACAAGCTAATAATTACCTTTCTTCCTTTGAAGAAAAAAGATTTTGCATGATGTTAAATGGCATTGATTCTATTCATTGAAGCGGAAAATTGAAACCCTTTCAAGCTCCTGTACCATCCCCCGAGATATACACCACAAAAATTCCAAGTTAATTCCCCTATTGTCACAACGATCGAAATCGATGTGAGGTAGGGTATAATTAGGAAAGGAAAGAATGATAATTTTTAATTTACTTAATCCAGATTACAAGATCAAACGTGTGTGTTTGTGCAAGATCTCCTGTGAATAAAGAATTTAGAAAAAGCTAATATTAGCATTTAACTAGAAACCCTTCAGTTTACACGGATTCGATTCAATTTTTGAAAAAGTACTTAGAAAATTAAATTTGTGAATGTTATACGTCATTCCAATGCTATAGTTACTCAGAATTCTCCCTTTGTCATGAATCACAAAGTTTAACTTTATTTTTCAAATCAATATTTAAAATTAAATTCTGTCAGAAAAAGTTTTGGAGCTGAACTGTGTGCAATTAAATAAATGGGCAGTTAACTAAGTAAACAGATAACGTTAAGCTTTATCCATTTGATTTATAGTACATATATAGTATTTATTCTGTCCCTTTAAAAGATTGAGAATCGTCTACCTAGTCTATAAAATTGATGTTATACCTTTTAAATATTTATTCTTGAATAACGAAAACAGTTTTTGACTAAGTAAAGCTTAAAAGTTTTTTAACTAAGTAAAGCATAAGAGTTTTATAACTAAGCATAAGGGTGTATACCGAAACAACGTTTCTATCTCTACGATCTCTTATGTCTGAGAAAATTAATTAGGATGTTCAAACCCTCCAAGTGGTTTCGACGAGATATCTCGTCCAAAATCTGGTCAATTTTGCTAATCACGAGATATCTCGTGGAGACAAAACTGCCCTATTACTCCAAGAGGTATAAAGTAGGAAAACAAATTCTTCCATGCTTAGAACTGGTGACAGTTCGGAACAGGATTTTGGATCAGAGGCTGGTTATTACAGGGTGGTTTTCGACATGAAGATAAACAACCAGGAAGGTTAAAATATGAATCAAATTTTAAGTGGAAAATATAGTGATATTTAATGATCGCGCGATTTGTACATTTTGCTATTACAGAATTTATTAGTTTCCATCAGTTGTATATAATGACATGGTCTGTGAATTCACTTAAATGTGAGAGCAAACTATGATATAGTGATATGTTAAATTACTATTGATATAAAATCTTGATCATGTATAGCAATATAAAAAATCGCTTTTATAATTATAAGAAAAGATGAATTTTGTTCTTTAGAAAAAGCTAAGCGCAAGTTAAATTTTGCTAACTAAAGTGAGATAAATATTGTTTACTTTTCAAAAGCTCCAATTTTCTCCAAAAGTTCAGGAGCACAATTATTTTAAAATAGCATGTGTTTCTTCTACTTCGTAATATATTAAATCCTGAAAACTTATTCCTGTGTCCACATCGAGTTTTTAATTTTCAAAACCTGATTTAATTACAAATTGATGAGTGCTCTAACTTTGCACCATTGGTTTTCACAAGTATTGTATCATTTCGATAGTAATTCTGTGGCTAAATATTTTCAGAGCCTTTGAAGGATTTCCATTGAAATTCTAAATAACATCACAAGTTTTTTCTGTAAAGCAAAATATAGGTGACATCCTTGTTTTTGTGGTAGAAAGTGTTTCCTGTGTGCATTCCAGAAGCGACATCACGGACATTCTAATGAATACAGAGCATGTCAGCGGAGTTGCTGTAGTAAGATCTCTGAAGGGTAAGTCACATGGGTTTAAGAATCAACTTAGCTATCAAAAAGCAGACTATTGCTTTTGATCTCAGTGGATAATCACTTTAACCAATCTATATTTTAGGATTCATACTTTTTCCCACAACCACGTGATAGATCTTCAAACCGAGCGACCGGAAGAAATAGCATGAAGCTGTACGCACTTAGTCTATTTTATTAAAATGTCGATGGGGCTACATTTTAAATAACTGTTATCTACTGAGTAAGAGATTTCGGAATTGAAGTACTCGTCTTCTGGTGATTTGTTTGCATTACACTGAAAATCATTCTCATAGGTACCTTAAAATTCAAAATTAATGGTCCCCATCCAAGCACTGTATGCCTTCCAGAGGCACTTTTAGGAATGCTTACAACCCTTATGCATCTTCAGTTTGAAAGCAGAAAATTCTCAAGACGGGCAATTCGGCCAAGAAACGGTGAGGACCGAACTCGTAAAAAGCTCTTCAGTCTACCAGTCTTGAATAGCATTTTAAGGTCATTCGAGATAATTTATTTTATTTGAGTATATCTATAATCATCCGTTTACATAGCAACTCAGGCCTTCGGTTCAATAAGCTGTAGGTTTGAAGCCCTGTTAGGGCATGGATGATCGAAGTGGTTTGTTTGGAATCCATATTAATTCGTAGGTCCCGGTTTAATTTGCAATGATGTAGCAAAAATGACAGTAGTGAGACAGCGCAAACAGAAGTAAATCTTTTTTTGACAGCATACATGCAACTCGATTATATAGGCACTCTATTCTGTTGAGGCATATACGTTTTAACATCAGTATTTTCAAGCATATAAAACAGGTGAACATCAAATGAATTTGGTGCATATTCTTGAATAGAAAGGGGAAATTAAGACCCTAAAGCAAGCCTATTTCTGCATTTTATATCCAACACCAAGAAATGTTTCAGATGACTATTCGTAATGAAATGCTATAAAAATTTAAACTAAATTAGTAGTGGAAGTAATTTAAATGCTCCGTTTTAAGCATTGATTTAATTACATCTTATATTTTATACTAATTTTTATAAAATGTTCTTCATCCAAACCCTTCGGAATAATTGACTGGAACCACCGCTAATTATTTTCATTTAAATCATTGGACTACGGTACACAGTAATAGAGTCGCGAATTAGCAACCGGTGGGTTGAGAGTTCAAAACTCGATCCAACACGAGACCGTCGTGCACGTGGGGAAGGGTGCAAGTTAAATCTGTCGTGGCCTCAAATGACCTCACGTTGGCGCCGTGTGGAAGTTTGGGGTGCCAGTTCAGGTGTTGACGTCGTTATCTGACCATGTTTGAAAATTACGAGGTGGTGTCCTCGGATCTTTCCCTTCGAGATCTATCCTGAACTGTAGCCAATAGCTCGTTGTGTTGTTCTAGTGCGACGTATATTTAACTACCTTCCATGTTCAACAGAAATGTGGGGTTTGAAATTGTGAAGGGGAAAGAAGGGTAACGAAAAGGAAAAAAGAAAAAATAATAAGCTTTTCTCATGACAAAATGTTATGACGTTTAAATGACGAAACTAGAATTGGTGTGGTGATAGACATTCACTGAATTTCAGAAGATAATCCCCATTTTTGGGATTCCCCTCAGAATCGCCTTAATTCCCCACTTGATCATCTAAATTCTTACGACATTATAGCTTATTTCATTATCGAAGGTACATAAAGTTCTAACAAAGGTTTTTGAATTTAAAGCTTTTGTGAAGCAAAAGTAATTCTTTGTTTCCTATATATGCTTTTAACGTAACAGTTTCCTTTTCACATGAGGATTCCTCTAAGATTAATAAATTAGTTTTTCCGAAAATTGTGAAAAATATTTATTTCGAATGTAGATTTATGAGACGTATCAAACATTTTCAATCGTTATACAGTTTTAAAAACTTTACTTGAAAACTTCAAATAATGGATTAAATTTTCTATTATTTCATATTGTACTTTTACATATTTTTGTACTTTTTAATAAAACTTTATCACTTTTAAAAGAAAACGAGTAACTTTATTCAAAATACGAACAAAATAATTTTAAACAATGCTAAATGTATATAGCCCTTACACAGTAAACAAATGTTTGATACTTTTCATTAGATTGTTTTTAAAGAATGAACATTAGATTTGTTTAAGGTTTTATACGATTGCATACATTTCATTTAAATAAATATTTATAGTATAACAGTTTTTATAATTATCCAGATGCACAAAAGATGCAGGGATTACGAGATGGTAGATGATACACATATCGTCGGCTTAGACCGGAAACTCATTAATTGACATTTTTAGGAAAGGCATTTTTTGACACTAGATGATAATTTTCATGAAGAGAAATGAATTGTCATATTGTATTCGGTTTGAACAAACTACACCACCTATCAAAATGCTTACAATTTTTATTTTTGACCTAAACAAATAGTTAGCTTTTAATCGACTGTACTGTAAATTTTAACTTTTTGTCAGTTGATGAGTTTCTGCACTAAGCCGAAGATATATATATAAGAGGCTTTTTCTGTCTTCCTTATCTGAAGTTTACAAATAAATAACCCGTAGAAGTTTTACAGTTTATAGAATCTGTACTTCTGTTATTCCTTTTAACTAAAATTTTAAAAACACAGCCGGAGATTTTTCTTTGTGTTCTAAATCTGGAAAAGATAGGAGGTATATCATCATTAAACCTAACGTTTGGTATTCCCTGTGATTGTATAGGGACATTTCCGTAATGAGAACTTTAAACCACTTTCGAGAAGTTGACACTCCCTTTGCTTTTAGTAGAAAACTAAAAGATGTTATTTACGGTATTGAATGAAGGGCGTTTCACAAAGCACTTTGCCAAATGGAAATAAAGCGTCGCAAACAAAAGCATTGAAGGGAAACAAAACTTAAGAATAAGGAAGGGAAATGTTGTGTGGTTGTATATTTAATTTATTGAGTCCCGTTTTTAGCAGTAATCACAAGAGCAAGAATTATTTGGAAACAATAAAACTTAAATGAAATGGAACTATCGAAAACACATCACGATTTAGAGACAATACGACGCGCTACTAAAAGTGGTCACAAACCAGTTTCTAAAATATGATCTATGGCAATTACTTTTAGATAAATAAACCTATTAGGCACAAATTTGAATTTTACTTCATCAAAATAAGATATAGTATACTTGCTAAAAATTAACTTCAATCAATGTAATAAAATAAGTTACGTTCATATTTAAGCGTAAGATATCTTTTAAATCCGAGGCTTCTAAAAATTTCGATTGTATGCATTTTTCAATTATAGAAACTTCAAATCCCCGCATTTAAACTAGAAATGTTAAAAAGATTTTATAGATATTTCTAGGTTAGAGAAATAAAATTAAACAATAATCCTATTTTTTCTTGTGAGAAACTGAAGCTGTCTTGTGCAATCCATTGAATTCTCCATTTTTTAAAACTATTTAAGCTGAGCATAAGGAACTTACCAAAGAGAGCTTAAGTTCAAAATAACTTATTTTTTATACTTTAAATGAAAAATGAAACTTTTTCTTAATGGCTTCTTTTTTTCGTAAGACTATTTGATTTTCTAAAGCTTCAGGTTTATAATTCTTTGTTATTTAATAAGATCATTAACCGAAGTTTTTTATTCTCTTTTTAAAGTTCAATAACTTATCTCTTAATTTTTTTCTTCCTGATGCGAATGAACAGCAAATATTTTCGTATTCCTTTAATCATATGAAATTAGAGAATAGCTGAACAACTCATTAGCCATGAACGTCGATTTTAATCATTTCTTTAAAGCAGTCATTTCCAATCTTTTACATCTCATAGGAGTCTTTGCGGCTCAGTGGGTATGTCCACTGCGGTGAAGGTTCGATTATTGTCAGGTTCGATTCCTCCCCGAGTGTTCTCTCTTCTGTGTCTGCAAAATGTTTCTTGTGTGTATGTCTATTAGTTGATGTTGTCAATATTGTGTTTGGTGAATAATGGCCAAATATGGCCTTTGCGCCATAAAACCCAACCAATCACCACTATATGGCATACATAAACGAATTACTAAATTTCTGCCGCACACCAAAAATGTATTAGGGCAGTGGTAGTCCGGTTGGACGAGTAGTGGATTAGCAACCGGAGGGTTGTGAATTCGAAACTCGATCCAACCAAAGACCGTTGAATACGCAGAGGCGAGTGCACGTTAAATATAACATGACCTAAGAGGTTCTCGCGTTGGCTTATTGTGGAGTTCAAGTGTTAACCTCGCCATCTGACCGTAGTTCTAAATGACGAGGTGTTTTCCTCTGATCTTTCCCAGTGGGATTGATCCTAACAGTCGCCAATAGCCTATGGTTTTGCTCCAGTGCAACGTTAACTACCCAACACTACCCCCCAAATATATTATAGTATTTGCCGAATCTGACTACAATAATAGTCGACAAATTAATAGAAGTAATTACCTATTCTTTTTTCACCGAGGTGGCTTTTTAAAAAAGTGTTTCTTTTTTTAAACAATTTATTTATGATCCTTAATAACAAAAAATTATAGTAAATTAGTATTAATTGAAATTATTTGTGAATTGTGTTTCAAACGTTCGTTCTATGCCGTTGAAATAAAACAAATATTACACAATTTAAATCGTCTCACCGCACGAAAGGCGCACCAATGTCAATCTTGCGGCACGCCGGTTGGAAACCACTGCCTTAAAATAAACGCGATTAAAGGAAGAAACATTATCAACATAAAAACAACAGGAAAAGGTGATTTAAATAACTAAAATTCTCTGAATTTTTCAGTCCCAATACATATTTCTTAATAGGTAGGTAGTTGAATTAACGTCGCATTGGAGCAACGCAAAGGGCTATTGGCAACGGTTCGGGATCAATCCCAAAGTGAAAGATACGAGGACAACACCATTGTCAGATGATGAGGTCACACTTAAGCTGACACCCCACCATGCCAACGTGAGGACATTCGAGGCCAAGACAGATTTAACTTGCATCAGTCCACAAGAACACGCGGTCTTTTGTTGAATCGAGTTTCGAATTCGCAACCCTCAGGTTGTCAATCTGCTCTTCTTCCAACAGGGCTACCACGGCCCATATTTCGTAACAGATCCATACAATAAAATACTGCACATGGTTAATTAATTCTTTTAATAAAATTAAACTCGTAATGTATTTTACGAAACGAAATTTGATAATTTACTCGAATTTTTCTGTTTCCAAACCCATCTTGAATTGTAAATGAACGAGCTTCTATCGCACATGTGCAGAAAGGACTTGGTTCGTACAATCATTTGTGTATTTTTCCAAGACCGCATACGTACCATTGGAAGCTGTTTCCTCCAGTTTCGCTTGCCCGTGTTGCTTGCTAAAATATTTATTTTTTATCCCATTTACTCAAGTTTTCAGGTGATAGGCTTGACTAAAAGTGGTGGAAGGGCAAAAAGAAACCCAGTGTGGAAAACGTGACCCATTAAAAGAAACGCATTTTTTTCTTTTACGAGTACATCGCTCGAATTTGGTACTTGTGCCTACATTTTTAATGGGGAGCCCGCTGATGCATGGAAGAGAAAAATATACTCTTGTATAAAATTAATCCATTTTTACGATTCAAAGAAGCGGTTTTGAGTTTTATTTCATTGTGCGATTCTAAAGATTTTAGTTACATTTCAAAAAAAGTTGAAGGGAAGTAAATGAATCGTATTGAATGAGATAATCGTAAATGCTCAAGTCTCTGCGAAATCTGCCAAGTACAGGGTGATCGTAAATTAAGTTCGCATTTATTCACTCTGTAGTAGGAACTTTTTATCAGATTGCTTTCAAATTTTGCATGAATACCCCTTGAAGCACTGGAATTTTTTGGGCAATGGGGAAAAGTTCAAAATGCGCCGCTAGGTGGCGCAGTGAAACACACTGCCGTTGTCAAAATATGCAAATTACGTATATAGTGTGGCTCCCACGAGAAGGTAAGTGGATTTTTGAAAAGATGTGAAAGCTCGTTAGGTCCTTGCCGAAGTACGGAAATTCATGTTTGGCAATCGCCGTGGATGATTTTTCCTAAAACTCGCTACTACTAATATCGGTTTCGGCACTTCTTGGGTTTCCGAGGAGCTATCTATTTACCAGTCACCCACTCAGCATTTTTAGATCTCTGCTCCCAATAGATATTCTAAGTTTCTGCCCTTTGCTCCACTCCAATAAAATCCATATTCATACCCAATGCTCTGACCAACGCCAGCAAGTCCACTCATCGCATATTCAATCACTATTGGCTGCTTGACCCCTCCTAAGGCCTTATGTTCACAATGACGTAAGTCGTTCTATTCGGTATAGTCTGTTGCTTGTATCAGTTGTCAATCAATTTTCAACTCATCGCCCTATGGTGACAACCACTCTGGTAACTCCAGAAGACATTTAAGCCTCTTATTTAAAACTGAAAAAATAATTGTTACTATTCATAATTACTTTTATTTTTGTTTCTTTAAGAGTGTGAATTATTTTGAGAAATTAATGCTCAAATTTGTCACCGCAGACCTCTGAATGTAGTTTACATTGTGTACTATCTTCTTTCCCTCTAAACGTACATAAAATTCCTCTATACAGTTGCGTTCGGTAAAGCTTGAAATCAAACATTGACTTCTAGAAAGCGAGCGCTACGAAAAAGAGTAAATCAAGTTATACGGAGGTCTTCTTTCGCATTGATTTTTCAACAGGTGACATTTAAAAAAAATATCTAACGGTGGATAAAACAACACCGCGTGCACTCTTTCCATGAATATTAGATTTGGAAGGAGAGATTGGAGTAAAATTGGTTATCTACACCAAAATGTGCTGTGGAAGCTCCAAAGAAAAGAAAAGGTGTTACCATGCCAACAAGAAGCCATCGGTGCTCTCACATGCTAGGCAATGACTTTGTTTGACAGTCTCAGCCGAGAGCTGATGATTAAAAAAGCTTTCATCCAATTTTTGCTTCTTTTCTAAAAAAAACGAACAGTGTTCATTTTAGATAAGGAAGTGTACTTTAAAAAAAATAGAGATTTTTAAGATGGAATAGGTTTCTAGTACTAACCCTGAATTAATTAAAACTTATTCATATCGAGAAGATATGTAAATAGTGGGATTTGATGGATATTTCAACAAAATTTTCATAAAGCATGCATATGGCAATTTAACTAGTTTATATGAAATAATCATCCTGAAAATATAGAAAACTGAAAAGTGGAAAAATGAAATCTTAAAAATTGTGAATATGGATAAGTGCTAGTAAAAATTATACGACTATATTTCTACCAAATTTAAGAATTGAAGATTTTGAACATACTTTTATAAAATATTTGCTATTCAACACTTAATCTGCGTATTTTGTAAAGTGAGAAATGCATTTATTTCTGAGAATTTTTTGAAAAAGTCTTACTTCTAGAAAGCCCTAGCAGTTTTCAGTAAACAAGATTTAACATGTCTGTTTAAGAAGTCAACAATTTTTATTGATTTATGTTCTTCCTGTAATACACATGCTTTTGTCACATTCTCAATTCCTTTACAGTTGTTTCTAAAAATAACTTGTTTAATTATTTCTGATTTGAAATAAGTGCCGACTTAATGCAATGCTTGCCTAAATACGTCTACAGTAACTATGATGGAAATATTTGGAGGTAAAGTCATAAAATTAAGCATAGTATTTATTTTGATCTTTGGAAGAAGTGTAAAACGACACCGAAATTCGTTTTACTCTGCAACCAATGCACCATGAAAGCGAACATATATCATATTCATACATGGTGCTTCAAGTTGATACGGTGGACTTCCTCTTAACTGGCCACTTCGGGACCGGACCCAGACCGGATAACGATTTGGCCGGTTAAACCGTCGTTCCCTTAACAGCATTAAAATACGCTCCCGAAATCGTTTTTATTAGAATAAAACTAAGTATATAGCCTACTTTATTGTAATATGATATGTATAATTAAGAAAACTTAACCTGAAAGAACTTCCTTTGTTGGAAAAACTAAACACATATTACTGTAGGCTACTGTATTTATAGTACATAATTGGTCAGTGGCGGCCAGTTAAAAGGTGGCAGGGTAAGAGGGAGTCCACTGTACTTGTAAGAAAGATACACTCTGTGCCAAAAAATTCGAAAAACCCCGAAGTCAGTGTTCGATCGAAATGAAACTTAGCATGTGTGTGATGTAGAAGGTAAGAAAATTATCACACCATATCAAATCTAGACGTAGGTAGTTGAATTAACGTCGCACAAGCAACACAATGGGCTGTAGGTGATGGTCCGGGATCGATCCCCAAGTGATCTGAGGACAGCATATCGTCATTTTGATCCAAGGCCAGATGACGAGGTAAACATCTAAGCTGGCACCCCACTCTCTAAATTTCCACACCACACCAACGTGAGGACATTTGATGCTACGACAGATTTCACATGTACCAGCCCCCACGTACACGAGTCTTTAGTTAGATCGAGTTCCGAACTCACAACCCACCGGTTGCAAATTCGCTACTCTTCCAATCGGGCTACCACGGCCTCTCAAACCTATAGGACTTTTTATCATCATATGTCATAAATAATTAAGTTGTAAGGCCCCATCTGTAGGCGATACATGCCGTTATACGGCATAGTCACGGTATATTATGCTACCCTGTGGAAAATCATGCCAAGCACTCCGAAAATGCTCTACATCCCTATATCGGGTGTGCAACTGACGACTTAGCATCTCCCAGACACGCTCAATGGGAGACAACAGATATGGAGATCTCGACTAAAGAAGGGTTTGAACACAACGGTGGCACTCCTGGGAGAGGCGAGTAATGTATCTGGGCTTTATTGTGTTAGTAAATAGCCCCTTTTGGACATGAAAGGCAAAATAACGGTTTGTAAGATCTGCTGGACGTATAACTGGTGTCAAACTAATTCGTACCACTACTGAAGTGGACCGACTGTCGTAAGTGACGACTCCCCCATACCATTACATTAGGGTAAACAGTGATATGGCCGGCTTAAGCATCGACCCTGTTGTTATTTAGGTATTTTGGTATTTTCAATTAACGTCACACTGGAGCAACACAACGGGCTATTGGTGACGGTCCGGGATCAATCCCAGAGGGAAAGATCCGAGGACAACACCACGTAATTTTGAACCACGGTCAGATGACGAGGCAACACCTGAGCTGGCACCCCACTCTCCAAACTTCCACACCACGCCAACGTGAGGACGTTTGGGGCCACGACAGATTTAACGTGCACCAGCCCCCTTTGTACACGACGGTGTTTGGCTGGATTCGAACTCGCAACCCTTCGGTTGCTAGTCCGTTACTCTTCCAACCGGGCCACCGCGGCCCCTGTTGTTATTTAGACATTGAAGAATTGTTCAATTCATGTCAATCTAATTGGAAAAGTTAATGCTACTTCGGCGTATAAATAACGAGAATTTAACTATTCAAATTGGCAGAGCTTACAGAATTATTTTGGGATTAGACACCGCTGACAGTTTCCCCAGCTACGGCTTTCAGCTAGTCGATTAAATTCAAAATAATCGATTCATAATCGATAACGATCAAGTTGATGGTCACTTCGTTTGCAAGTAATTTGACGCCAAATATTTGTATTCTGTCATATTTGTAAATATGATTGGTTTTCAGTGACTAAACAAGTTTATTCAATGAGATGGTTTTTTTCATGTTGATATACTTTTTTGTCCTAGGCTAAGGGATTTAATAGACTACTGTAGCTTACATGTACATAGTGGTCTTTGTGAACTGTATCATTCTACTCTCTAAAGAGAAAATAAGTAAACTCCAGTACGTGACAATGAAATATTGATTAGCAGTAAAGAGAAATAGCAATGCTATTTGAATATAAATTTTTAAAACATGTTGGGAAGCCCAAATAATATTTGTGTGCCTATATTCATTATACATGTTGTCTCCCCTCTCTCGTTTCATAAGTTTCTCATCGGAAATTTATATTAATCAAATTAGATTGCATTTTTTCCTTAGGAGTTTTTTTACTTTTACAAAAATAATGTATTTCGCTATCCTTATTTAATCTCTTCTAAGAAATTAAATCATACTTATTTATCATTACGTTAATTCTTTGGAGATTTATTATTTCTTTATTTTATTTTAAACTTATAAATATATTGCAATAAATATTTTATTCCATTGTCATTTCCAATAATATATTGCGATGAATATTTTATTCCATTTTCATGTGCATAGATTCATTTGTTTTCTTTGTGACACAATTTGTAGAGGGGCTAAATTTATCATGGACAGAAGGGCAATTTATAATTCACTTTACCTACGGATTCTTATTCCTATTTCAGAATCTACCCGCTTCATAAATATTCATTTTGAATTTAATTTTCAATTTTTTTTTCCTCTTCATACGTATCTTTAAACAAATTCTTGTTTTCTATTCCGCCATACCCAACTCAAAAACAATTCTCATCCTCTAAAATTTAATAATTTATTACTACGATTTTTAGATATTTATATGGTATAGCTATATACGGTAGTTTTATTTTTGTATCTTGTCAAAGGTTGCTTATATACATTCGATTTCTTTTACTACATAACTCAGTAATTTAATATTCAGAAAAAATTATTCTAAATACAGAATTTATAATTGAGTTCTTATTAGTAGTAACCATTGAAAATAGTGTCCTTAAGATATTACCAGTTTTTCAGATTAAAAATTCATTATTTCAGAAAAGTAAGAATGTGAGTGCAGCTACTTGTAAATAATTTAATAACGGTGATTAGGAATTAAATTTATTGCAGTCGTAGATGGGTCACTGATCTTTTATTTAACGTATTTATTCATAGGAAATAATGAATAGGAAATAATAATATGAAGACGAGAATAACTAATTTGAAAGTTAAATTAATAAGTAGAAGCGCTAATGTACTAAAATAAATTTTAATCCTAAATTTTATTATGATTCAATCATCCTATATTTTATCAAATAAACCCGGACGTTGGTTACTCATTTATTTAATTCATTTCAATCGTTAAAGGTATTTTTATATTTATTTCATTTAAATTAAACTAATATCTCACACGTGCTAAAGAATAAAACAATAAATAAATTTTAAAATAAATTTAAAGAAACCTCTTTTAGTATTATTTCTTTAATACTACCTTGATAATAGTTAAAAATGCATCCGAGAAACTTTGAATGACATTTATCAAAAACAAATTTCAAAACTAAATTTACAACTTATTTTTAAATTTAGAATACCTTTTTTGGGGGCAAAGGAGTGATAAAATTGTATTCATAACCCATTACAATTTTAAACTAGATATTTATGGATACATGTTATTTGTTGTGTGTGTGTGTGTGATAACTCATACTAATAGAAAACATGTGTCAAATATCGTCGGCTTACAGCAGAAATTGCCATTTTTTTGGAGACATAAATGCTTATTTCTATGATGATGAGAAATGTATAATCGTGTTGTAATCCATTAAAAATATGTTTACAACTATCAGAATGCTTATAATCTTTATTTATTTTTTACCTAAAAAATTACATTATTATTCTAAATAGTTCTACATTAAAAAATTATTTTTTGTCAGTTAATGAGTTTTTGTTCTAAGCCAACGATATGCAAGTGGATTTTAGGGAAGGAAATTAGTTATTTTCTGAGGTTTGTTGATATCGCCCGGCTTAAAAACAAAAGTTGGCACCACATGAGAATCTAAATTAATTTATGCTAAATAGAATAAATTAAAACAGGATTCAAAATAATCCAAGATGCATCTTTAATCCTCCTGGTAGTTGTCTAAACGAGGTATCTCGTCATTGGCAAAACTAACCAGATTTTGATGGCCAAGATACCTCGTCATTAGAAGAAAACTTCTCAGATCTTGATCTTGTCATCATAAAATAATCGGCAATATCTTGATGACGATATTTCTCGTCTTGCAAAATCAGTGTCATATCTTGATGGACGAGATATCTCGTCAAAGTCACTTGGAGGGTAAACCCTCTTGGTGGTTGTCTTGACGAGGTTATCTCGTCATTAGCAAAGTTGACCAGATCTTGATCTACTAGATATCTCGTCATTAGCAAAGTTGACCAGATCTTGATCTACTAGATATCTCGTCGTTAGAAAAAACTGAGCAGATCTTGATCTTGCCATCGTCAAAAATCGACAGTATCTTGATGACGAGATACCTCGTCATTATCAAAAATCAACAATATCTTGATGATGAGATACCTCGCCACTAGCAAAGTTGACCAGATCTTGATCTACTAGATATCTCGTCGTTAGAAAAAAACTGAGCAGATCTTGATCTTGCCATCGTCAAAAATCGACACTATCTTGATTATATATATATATATATATATATATATATATATATATATATATATATATATAATCAACAATATCTTGATGATGAGATACCTCGTCACTAGCAAAATTGCTCAGATCTTGATGGACGTGATATCTCGTTGAAATCACTTGGAAGTTTAACAGCACATTGCAGATAGAACCACATCCTGATCTAAGGCAGAAACACACAAGGTTTAATACACCACTGGA
The DNA here is from genome assembly GCA_933210815.1 of Meta bourneti. Lineage (NCBI taxonomy): Eukaryota > Metazoa > Arthropoda > Arachnida > Araneae > Tetragnathidae > Meta > Meta bourneti. The sequence goes on from OW119927.1 coordinate 85,751,067, forward strand.
ATCTATCGCTAAAAAATGTGCACCAATGCGTTTTTCCCTCGCCAAAAAAGGATAGAAAAATCCCAATAAATTGTATTCACCGCCTGAACGGATACATCCCCATCGCCTGTAACTATTTCTACCCTTACCACGCATTGATCACATTGCATATGCTTCCTTATATAGACATAAAAAGACTTTCTTCCCAACAAAATTCTACAAAAAAGAGGATGGCTTTTTCTCTCCCTTGTAAACTTCTTCCACGGAAAGAAGTGCACCGCGTTTAAGTCAACAAGCGGACGCACCCAGGCTGAAATCTCTCGACCAAGTAATATCGGTGGAAGTGTCTGGCGCAGGTCGGCCTGCTCTTTTGTGCAAATTCTATGAGCAATTTTGTCCTGCCACGAGCAGCTGCACCCTTGAGAACACCCCCTCACTCCTCCCGAACCGAGACGCAGGTAAACGCAATCGAATGTGCTCGGGTGCTGTGCTATGGAGAGGGTAACCAAAACCGTTCACGCGTTGGAAAACAACATCCATACGTTATTAAAATGTGTGCTGACGCTTTATTTACTTAGGCGTTTAAATGGTGTTGATAGTTACTTTAAAATACACTGCAGGTCGTGATAAGGAATGTATGTCCGCAAACGCCGGATGTGCTGGGTTAGGGTACACTAAGATGTAGAATGAGAAACAGCATGTTTGTGGACAATATTTTTACTAGCTGTAATTTTACAGTTTGACAATAGTTGTACACTTGCAGTTTCGCAGTAGGTGGTACCACCATCAATAATGCATACCAGCGTGGATTAACATAGTCTGGACAACTGCAACACTGCCGAACGGTGCCCTCTAGAAAATCCAGGTGGCGCTTGGGACGTACATCCCCGACTGTATGGTAATACGGTTTAATTTTATGTCCCCTAGATTCTTTTAAAATTTGGCCCTCAGGGGCGCATCACCTTTAGGTGTGTGTGGGATTCACGAACCCGAGGAACTCTAGTGATCTTTTTTTTCCACGGGGTTTTCCACTATCTTCAGTAAACAGTAAAGTTAAAAAGTTTTATATTCAAATGTCATATTTCATAACATAACCCTATGAATTGAATTTCTACTAAAAGACACCAAAGCGTGTCTATTAAAAGATGTCAAAGATAGTGGATTGAAACAATTTTCAATCCACAATCAAAATAAAATCATCCATGTCCCGTATTTTTTCGTTGACTGGTATCAACGACACATTGGGACGCGGTAGCCCGGTTGAAAGAGCAACGAATTAGCAACCGGAGGGTTGCAAGTTGGAAACTAGGTTCAGCCAAAGACCATCGTGTACACGGGGACTGGTGACATTAAAACTGGCTTAGCCTCAAATGTCCTCATGGTGGCGTGGAAGTTTGGAGAGTGAGGTGCCAGCTTAGGTGTTCTTGTCATCTGAACGTGGTTTAAAATTACAAGACTTGTCCTTGGATCTTTCTCTTGGGTATTGATCCCGTACCATCGCCAATAGCCCGTTGTGTTGTTCCAGTGCGACGTTCGTTAATTTCCTACTGGTATCAACTGGTGCGGTCGGTCGAAAAAGTATCTAAGCACCTTGTTATTTCCGGCCCTAGAGCCGCATAAACCAACCAAAACTGTCTTTTGATGTAATAATGTCTACTATACATAGACGTGCATTTCATTTGTACGTCTTCATATTTAAATTTGCATGAACTCCATTTGTTTAAGATAACCCTACTTTTTATTACAGATTCTGATTTTCTGGACCAAAATAGCCAGAATTCATATACGATACATTTATTTTGGTCAAATCTGAGTAATGAGTGGTTGAAATACAGAGCTCTCAATGTTAAATGAGTGTTTCATCTGTTCATTGTGCCTTCCAAAATAATCAGATCAGCTGTAATCACAGTAATTTTTACGTTACATAAAATTTTTAAATAACCCTAACAAAAATGTGATTCGTTTTCATATTCAAAACAATATATTTTCCAATTATTATTAATTCATAATTTAAAAAATCACGAATCGAAACGTATATAAATTTGGATACAATTGATTCAGCTGTGTCTCAAATCTAGGAGTTCAAAATTTTAGTACCTTCCTTATAGTAGTTTTTGATAACAACTATTTATTGAAAATTGACATATTGTGGGTCGTCCAAAATTGAATTTTAAATTGATTTGGAAGTATATTTTTATATTCAAAATATATTTTATGTTCAAAATTTCAAACGTATCAATTTTTCAAGGTTATGTTTTCTATAAAATTCCAATATCCATTTGCAAACTTTAATACCACACAAATGAGACTGCAAGATGCCAAATTGTACGAAGCTTCAGAATAAAATAGACAATGTACGTACTCCAGTACAACACGACGAAATCGAAAACCTTTGGGCAATAATCAAATCGCATATTGATTTGACCGGAACTACATCTATTGATCAGCCTTGGGCATCAGCTTGTACTGAACGACTATTAATGAGACGTTATCACGACCTTGGGTGCAGTTATTCTATGACGCGAAAGATCCAAAAAGTAATAAATATCAAAATCAAATGTAAAATATTACATAAAATTTATCATTAAAAAAACATTATTTTTGTGTTTTTATTACTTAGCCTTATTACTTAGCTTTTATTACTTTTATTGTTTAGTTAATTTAGAACAATGTTAATCTAGACATTCTTTGAAATAGCGTTCGATATTTCATCAAAAGAGGCATTTCTATTACTGAAAATAAGACTTTAAAGTCAAGTAAATTGGGTAATCAAGAACAGATTAGAAAATATGCTAACTACATGGCATGGCCTTCATTTCAGATTTCTACTTATTGAGACAGATCCCGAATAGTTTTTCTTCTATATCTCCAGCAATAATTATGATATTCCTGGAGACAAAGAAGAAAATATTGTTATATATTGTAAATACTCTAATATAAATTTATGATAAGAAATCTTTTGGTCACATTAAAAGAAGGTGTTACTTAAAATTTTGCAAATAACATACAAATGAATGTGAAAACGGACCCTTATGCAAATAAAATACATATTTATTTATAGTAGGCATTAGTCCAAATGTATGAGTTTTTCCAGAGTTATAAATAATAAGAGGTGTACGATTACTTTTTGACAGACAAGTACAGTTCTGGGAGGTCTGAGACATATACCAGATTACTTAGCTATGTGTACGTTTTGTAGCAATTTACTTTCTGAAGTATTCAGAAAATAATCGGGATACAATTTTAGATTGTTTTAAAGGAGTATAAGTTTTACGTATAAGTCTTAGTTTTAAGTATAACAAATGTCTGAGAGCTTTTTTTCAATTGCTTGTTAAAAGTGGTTGCATCTTAATGGATAAATTAATGTTATGGGTAAGGAAATGTTTAAGATTCATGATACACATCGCTCCACGCTGCAATGCTACCATAACTCAAAAAATGAATTTCTACTCTTGTGTAGAAAAAATAGATGTTGCAGAACTACTTCAACTGCCAATCTACTGGAATCTACAGTTGTGTCAGTTTTACACCATGCAGAAGCAGGTATTTAGTCTTTCTACACATAAAACTATAAATTCATTTCTTTGAGTTATGGCGGTATTTCAGCAAGAGTACGACAGATACAATTATTATTTGTGATATTCTTAGGCCTTTGCAAAACAAGCTCCCACATATTACGTGAAAGAAATATATGCTATGAAAAATAATTTTTGTAGTTTCGGACCATATATAGTATATCGTCTACTTAGAAGTGAAACTCAGCAAGTAAAAATTTGAAAGATGTGAGTTTTTTTAGCTTTTCTAGCTCAAAATGTGGTGATCTTTAACTGAAAATGTCTGTGTATCCCCTAAGTTATTTTTTCTTTGAATGGGGGTGAGTAACTTATTTCTTCTTGAGAAACTCTCTCAATAAAATGGAATTTCCGGATATTTTTTATTTAGAAAATAACCGGAAATTGTAAAAATACTTAGCGAGTAAAGCAAAATTTTTCTCCCTTCGTTTTCTCTGAACTGGTTTTTTTTACATAGTGTTTCACTCATAAATCGACGAAATATAACATTAAAACAAAAGATCAAGATGTGCTGAAATAAGTACGTACAGTCGTAGAAACGCCATTGCTCATCATAACCACGTTCACGCAAAACTAAATTTATGACACTTAAGCACGCGCTTATTGTTCTTTAATTCATTCCGTATACTGACCAGATCGCGGAAAGTCAGGTTAGAAATCTTTCGTTACGAATCGTTTCAAAACGGGTTTCTGTTAATTTTGTGTTGTTTGTTTTCTGGATGACTTTGAAACTTCAAGTTTAGAAGAATGAAAACATAACATTTTTATTTTTGTTATGCAACATTCTTTATACATAGGCAAGGCAAGATGCGGTTTCATATACCTGTAATTCTTTATTTGCTTCAAGAATAGGACAGGCGTATCTGGTAATAGCTGATACACCTATTATAATAGTCGCTAATACTCGCAGCAAAGAAAATTACAATGCAGGGTTAAATAGCTTAAAAAACTCATATTTTTATAATCCTCTTTTTACAGAAACATTGTAACATGTGTATTGTCATCCGGAAATTGTAAAAATACGAAAGCTGGAAATTGTTTCCAATCTCCTCAAATTTCGCACTAAGATTCACAAGTAATTTTTATAAACAGAGATTAATTCCTTTCAATATTTGGTAGGGCACATTGTTACTCAATTGTTCAGATACTTCAGCAACGTTTCTCTGTCTTCTAATACTAAAGCCTCATTTACCATATATTTCGAAACTCGATCCAACCAAAGAGCATCATCTACGTGGACGCTCGTGCAAGTTAAATCTGTCGTTGTCTCCAGTGTCCTCACGTTGGCGTGGTGTGGAAGTTTCGAGAGTGGAATGTCAGCTCAAGTGGCAACCTCGTCATTTGACCGTGTCTCAAAATAACGAGATGTTGTACTTGATCTTTCCCTTTGGGATTGATCCCGGACCGTCGCCAATAGCCTGTTGTATTTATACCCCAGTGTGATGTTAATTCACACTGGGGTATAAATACAACAATTACCCACCCATGTCATCGTCTTATATTCTACCCATAGCATTTAATATTCCAGTCCTTTTAAACATTTTGTTCACCATTTCAGTTATGAATGCCCATGCTTGCACAGTTCATTCACACATCGTTGCAAGGGATGGCTTTCTAATGTCACCTGTTCGTGTGAAAGTGTGCTTGAAGTCATCCATTCCAAATAAAATGTGCGCAAATAAGCTTTAATGGGATTTCCATGTATGACGAGAATAGGTTGTCTATCGGCCAAAATAGTAAGTGGTCTTATATGCGGATCTTTTTTCCTTCGTTTTTTCTCACCACGGGCACATCTTTGTGTGTACGGGCTTCAACAAACATGAGTACCCTAGAGATATTCTTTTTTCCTATGGGGCTTACTTCCTCTGGTATAAATGATAATCGCGATCTGTCTAGTTTTTCCTCTTCATTCTTTCTTTTCACAATTACTTGACATTATCTGTCTTGTGTTTGGCTCAGCTTGGCCAACTATGATCCTTGCTCCATAAAACCCAAAACCAACCAACGCTTCAATTTTTGGTTTAAGGAAAAGGAAAAAGGTTTTTAACACGTGAAGGATCATATACTCGAGAAAAATGCGGTATTAAAAAGTTGTACATGTGTTGAAAGGGAAAAACAATATTTACGCAAGTTGAATATTGAATATTTTATATTGTATTGAATATTTTGAATTTTTAGGGCAAGAGAGGGCCGGTAATCCTGGTACTAGGCCCCTAGAACAGTAAAAGTAGTAAATGGAGTGGCTCTGGATAAAACTTATTTAACAGATGCGGAATCATTAAATATGTTATATGGATTAAACTGCCAAGGAACACTTTGATTTTGGAAACAGATGCTTTTCTCAAGAATCCTACTCGTCCTTATTACCCTTCAGGATTTGAATGCGGGCTCTTCTCCCTTTCCCCGGACATTCAAAGGTTTCACAAAACATTGCGTAACGACGTTACCGGGTGCAAATGATCCCCTCCTTCTCCACATGCTACACTAAGCCCGAAAGAGAATCTGCTAATCGTCGGCTGGATCCCCTTGTCGAGGAATGCGCAGTTCACTTTCTGTCGTTAGTTATTCAAATTGCCAGATGCCATGCTCGGTGTGTAATCGGAAGAAATAAAAACGCCAGGGCTAATGATCATTCCGCGAAAAATGGCAAATTCGAATAAACCATGCGCGTCGGTAACGAATGCTCCACGGCACACAAAGGGACCAGGACAAAAGGAACGGCGGAAATGAAATGGGTAATTATCGTCTGAACCTAGAATAGGAATAAAATCCGAAAATGAAGTTATTGAATGGAGGGGGCATTTGACAACGACAGGGAAGGTAATGAAATGGGTGAGTTTTAATTGAGGCCCACGACAGGAAGACGAACGGGAATTGCGATCTTATTATGTGTGAAAAGAATTTTTCCTTTTTTTAAGTCACTTAAACTTTCGTAGATTTAATTGCTGAGGAACACCGCAAAAAATATCTTGTCTTCATCCGTTTAAAAGGTTGGACGTTTTACATCGCATTGGCACTTTTTTTACATAAATTAATGTAAAAAACCAAGGCCAGGCAGATATTTTTTGTGTAAGGTAATGGCTCGATTATTTAAATTTAGACGACAGAGGCTTCTGAAAACTTTGCCTCACAATATGGGCAAGTTTTTAAGTTGACTTAATTTTAATAATTTTAGGAAAGATCAAATTATATTTTAAAAAAAATTCAATTATTTTTGCTTACAGAGAATTTTATAATGAAATATTTTCAGATAATTTAATATCTAGCGTGTTTGAGCATGATAGGAAAAGTCAAATTGTTCAAATTGAGATAAATAAATTCATACATGCAAAAAACTTATCTTTCATTTGGACAAAGTATAAGTCAACTATAAATAACAGCAGAGATATCGTTACCATTACGCCAAAGGCACCAATCTGCAAAATTGACATTTCTACAAAAACCCGTCCTAAGTTTTGATGCTTCGGGAAAAATCGAGTTACGACTCAAAGGTTGTTTTCTCATGAAAATCGGCATTTCCACTAAGAATCAAGATGATTCGTAGCTTTTTATAGTATAAAACATGAAATGGTGACCCGAAAAATGAGTTAGTTGAAAATAGTCAAAATGCGGATTGGTGCCTTTGGCGTGGCAGTAACAATATAAATACTGGTTGAAATGATCAAGTTGATTTATAATGGATGGTAAAAAAGACATTCATTAAAATCTGTCTCTTACAAAGTTTTTCTTTTACTTATACCGTTTTGCCCTAATACGCTAGTATATTAAAGTAATTATAAATTAGGTAATTTCTTCAAAGTTAAACTATCTGTTTTAGCTCCGAGTTGTTTAGAAAACTCGGAAATCAGTTAATCGCCCAAAGCACGACTAACAAGTTTCTCTTCAAATAAGAAAAATTCATATTATCAGTAAACAGTTAAACTTTCAGTACAGATCTATTTTTGACTGAATAGACGGTTTAGTTTACTTTTAAATTTAAAAAGTTAATCTAATTTTTTTTTAAAGTTGACTGAACATGGTTGTGAGGGAACACATTAGCAATTAACACAAAGTTGCAATGCTCAGTATGTTTTAAATCAATGCCATATTTTTATACGATATCCTTTGATCCTACATTGAAAACTTTTCATGTAATATATTTATCTGAAAGGTCATCCTCTTTCTAAAATATGCGTGGATAACTATTATCAACTTGTGGAATTTACGTAATATGTTTCCAAGTTGAAAAAATTGACTTGTTCTGGAATACCATGTCTTTATATATGTGCTTATTTTCCATTCTATTGTGAAACTCACAAGGTTAGATACCGATAGTAAGATAATCTAGAGTTAAGTTTTCCTTCCTTTGTAATGCTGTGTACTGTTATTGCTAGCAGACTAATTCTATGGCCGTATAAAGAAACTGCAGTCATGGAATTAGTAACAAGCGAGAAACAAAATGTTTCGAAGAAAAGTAATTGTGTAGGTTGCATCATATGGCATGAGGAGAAACGTAACTTTTCCTGTTCCGAACCTTGTTCCATAAAATAAATTCATTCTCTAATCCAATCCTACTTGAAGAGTTAAATTTTATGCTCAGAAATTGCGATACATATTCAATTAAAATTTTTATATAAGATATAATAGTTCGTATAGGGGATTGAACTCACACCCAAACATATAGTCAGCTGCCCTGTAATAGTATCTGCTCTTCAAACTTTCGATTACCATTCTGAAGAACAGCTTTACAGCGAGGAAATAATCGACATCACCAAAGATGACCAAAATGCACAGTGACATCTGACTCAGAAATGGACACAATAGTTCGTATATAAATGTATAAATATATTTTGTTTAAATTTCCTCGTATATTTTTGGTTTGGTTAAAATTTAGAGAATTCTTTTAACGTGAGCAACTACGTTAAGGCAGTGGATCAAATGTTTCTTAGCTAAATCATGTCGCTTAACCCTCCAAGTGATTTCGACAAGGTATCTCGTTCATCAGATCTGACCAATTTTGCTAATGACGAGATATCCCATCATATAAATATTGCCGATTTTTTATGATGACGAGATCAAGATCTGGTCAGTACTCTTATAATGACGAGATACCTCGTCAAGACGAGCACTAAGAGTTAACAGATATAATTCTTTGAAAATAAGAACATAATAAAATGTATATCTTTTTTGAAATCGCTCTCTTTAAGATACATTCCATCACATTAACAAATTTCAGAACGATTTCCGAATTTATGAATCACATCTTTTTCCCGATGAACGAAAAAATTTCCTTCTCAAACCTGTTCGTGCTTCCAGCAAAGAGTGATAAATATGGTAGATGAAATTCGGAGCACCGCAACTTCTGCTCTTCGGTTAAGGATAATCCGTACAGGTCTCTCGGTGTGAAAATATTTGTTAGAAAAGTTCTTGGCTAATGGATGGCAAAATATTACCATAATTTCTTGGAGAATTTCCGTAAGCTCGACTAAATGGATAATAAAGATGGAGTATATTCCTCTCACGGACCGTGGGATAGGAAGTTGTGTACACCATATTTAGCATAATTGAAAACTAGTCTCTCCCATTGTTCGAGTTATTAATTCTTGAGTTGGATTTTTCAGTTTTGGGGATGTTAATCGTATAAGGTGAGAAAATTTATTTTCTAAAACTTATTTTAGAATCCTTGATGTGGATTTTGTTTTGAACAATGCCTCCAGGTAAATACTAACTTTTACTATGCTTGTATTTAACACCTATTTTCTAATACGTGGCGAATATTTTAGCACCTAATTTGTACTTAGACGAATTATATACCAAAATCTTCATTAAATAATGTTATGAACAAATTTATGAGTTCTTCGAGTTTTGTTTTTATGGCAAGGGACATATTTGGCCAAGCTGTGCCAAACAATGTCAAGTAAATGGACACATAAGGAAAGCTTTACTAACATACAAGATAGTAAAAAACCCAGGAAGGAATTACCGCCTACAACTCAAGGGCTGTTAGCCCGAAGTCTGCGGTTAGTTAGTTTCGGGGTTTTATAGCACCAAATAGGGTTATAAAACTATATATATATATTATAGTTTTATAACCCTATTTGGGCCAAGCTGCGCCAAACACAAGACAAACACAATGACGGAGGAATAAAAAGCAAACAAGCAGATGGGTAGGCAAGGGTAAAAATGAAATGGAGTAAAGATCACTCAGGTATCTCGGGGTTGTAATGCTTGTACACACCTGAAGATGTAACCCTGAGGGCCCGAATTCTTCGGATTTTCATTTTCTAATAACTAAAGACAATGAATTCTGGAAGTTATTTTGATGGAATACGTAAAAAATAATTGCAGTTATTATTATTATACAATCAATGAATTACTGCGATATAAATAGGCTTTCATTTCTATTGTACCAATGTTTTGTGAAAGTTCTTGTTGTCATGGCATATGCCCTTGAAATGGTTGGTGAAAATCCAACCTTCTCTATCCCCGAAAAATTTTATGACCCATCTAACAAGCTTTAAATATTAAACAGCTTTGAAAATCGCTTAAATCGTGACGACTTGCCCTTCTCATTTCGGAAACAACTCTAGAAGCTTCCAGATATCTGTCGCCTGATATACGCACTGGCAGACGCAACCAATACGTAGGTATCCTTGCTATGTATTTTGCATAGTCTTGTCTGTACCACATTTTGTGGCGTTTCAGTGTACATAAGTTGTTTATTAACATTACTAATTCCCAGATATATTTCGTTGGATATAATAAAGTTGAAGCTTTATTGTTCAGTTACTATGCCTATTCAGTAGAAAATCATCTAATTTCTTACTCCCCTCTCTATTGTCTCTCATTTTGTGTTTATTCCCGTTCCATATATCAATTTTAATCTTTTCTTCAAATTGGCTATCATTTCACAAATTTTTAGTTTCGAAAAATACAAACTGCCAGCCATCGAAAATGCAACACTGTGAAAGTTCCTTTCATAGCACTGCAGCGTATATGGAAATCATGTGCTACAATAAGCCCCCTGTAAGTGGAGAACAGAAAGCGTTTTAATGAACTGGAATTTTTTCTCGCTGTTTCTGTCCATAAGAAGCGTAATTATGTATGTTTTTGAGTTTGGCAGAGGAAGAATTGTGGCCAGCATTCACCTAGTTCTTATAGTCGGTGCACTCAACAGCCACTGCTACTTCTCTGAAGTTTCCGAGTCTGCTGTCCTCGGCCAGTTTTCAGCCGAACGTGGCATGCAACGTACCATTCTTCAATGTCAACCAGGTTTCACTTCTTCCATGGCCACTCGTTCACCAGATCTGTCGCCGATTTAACACGTCTGGTCGATGATCGCCCGCATATATGCCAGATGAACTTTGGCAACGTTTGGAAGCAGCATGGTCTGGCATACCCCAAATACACATCCAAAGCATCTTTGTATCAATACCGAGACATTTAGCAGCAGTTATTCCCTCCCATTTCGGCTACACAAAATACTGATTTTCTGCATTCCGCAAGTCGAATGGAACTATAATTTCAATCGTCTCACTCTTATGTCATATAATAAAGAAGGTCAAAGCTGTATTTATTATACAAATAACATATATTTGTATAATAAATACAGCTTTGACCTTCATAGCGTTGCATTTTCGATGGCCAGGTGTGTAAAAAGTTTTAAACGTCAAATTAAATGCAGGATAATTTAAGATATTCTTCTCATTAATATATTGAATATCAAACCTCGAAGAGCAGATTTACTTTTATGCGCACCAAGAGTTTTTACGACATTCTCAATTGTCCGTTTTTCCGACTTTCCACTTGACTTTCCGTAAGTTCCATTTATATAATTCGATATCCATTAAAAGCTTTCGAAACGCCAGTTTTTCTTCCATTGGAACTTTCTTTCAAATGCTTGATCTTTAATGTACGATCAAAGAGTAATCGCATTTCTAGGTGTTGTTTTTCTTTTTTCCCTCGCCGACCAAGTCACGACACCTGTTTCTTTTTCTATCGGATTAAGCCTCACAATACTAAAACTGAAAGGAGGAGAAGATTTCTTGTACACTTAGACGATTTGCTTCGTTTGCAGGAAACCGGTCATAATCTTCAGTGTTTGCTTCGCTTCGGGTGCATGTTTTTATTGCATTGGCATCCAAACCTTAAACGTAGACAGATTAACACCTCTATGACTATTAACTTTTAAACTTGAGGTAAATAACTAATTTAATCGCATCGGTTTTTATCGAGAAATCATAACTTTTACAAAAGTTTTTAGAAACAAATATAATCTAGCAGACATAAAAAAAAACAACTTCCATTTTCACCTCGTTTTAGAGTTGAGAAATGGAAATTTCTATAACTACTTCCTGTTAAGTGGTATGCAACATGACAAAATTACAATCCTGATACAACAAATTTTTATTCGGATGTTCTTACAAGGACATGCAAGATTCATAAAACCAGCTACATTCTTCATTACAGTGTACATATTGGTTTGCTCAAGGTAAGTCAAGGAATGTAGCATGTCATAAGTAGCCCTCTCCCACGAAGAATCTTGTGGTAAAAATGTTTTCAAATTGGGTTCTACTTTAATTCAAAATAGCACAGGAAATAAGGATTCCTCGGCATAAAGAAATAAAAAGACGAAAAATCTGCCTAATTCGAATGAAAATTACGTTGGCACTAATCGCTACCTATTTCAAATTTTGTTATGCAAAAAAATGCCCTTAAGGAACAAGGGACACAATTTAACCACTCCTTAGTTGTATCTTGGGTAAAAAGTATAATTGTAATTTAAATTAATTTTCATCCACATATTATCAGTAAAAACATGCAACAGAACTTAAAATATTTCCTCGGATAACATTCCGATGGAATTGCAGAATCCCTCTGAAATGTAAATACACCACTATTTCTACATTTCGAGAAGTAGGAATAGAGAAAGATACGAGTAGTAAGAGTACAGCAGAAAATTCTAGATTCAGTTCCATATTTCTAATTCTCTAGCACCTTTTGATATGTTCGAACCCAAAAGTAATCCAAAGTCAGAAGAATTGTAAGGTTGGTTGGTTTTATGCCCATGCTTCGTTAAACACATCAAGTAATGGTCATACACAGGAAAGTTTTACTAACACAGAAGAGAGAAATATATCTAGAGAGGAATCGAGTCTGCACCGCCTACTAGTCGCACGTTGGAAGTTTGGAGAGTGGAATGCCAGCTCAGGTGTTACCTCGTCATCTGACCGTGGTTCAAAATTATGTGGTGTTGTCCTCGAATCTTTCCCTTTGGGATTGATCCCGGACCGTCACCAATAATCCGTTCTGCTGCTCCTGTGTGACGTTAATTAAAATACCTACTTACCGCCTACAACTCGTAGGTTAGCGCAATAGCTATAGCCACGCGGGCCCCCAGTGTTGTAAGGTATCTAGATAAAAAGTTGCCACTGCTAATCTCGTATTAAAATTAATTGAAGCTCCAATTACTAATTTGTAGACTGAATTTGTTCTCCCCAATGACAAACCTTCAAAAATAAAATATGACAAATAATAAATTGGGCTGCCATGAAAAGTTAAGGCCTCTCTAAATATTCCCTATAAATATTTTACGTTCATGCTACTTCAGACATGGTGGCTAAATACATCAGAAAAAAATCCAGTTAATTTCCAACTAGACGCGTTCTTATTGGCTGCCGAAAGAATACGCGCCGTCACTAAATCCCCTGGGTGAGCCAGCTTCGATACCATTACTCCTTTATTGAGGTCCAATGATTCCCTAGCCAGCCATTGCCTCGCAAATACGAACATCAAACATGGAGAAAACTTCTCCATGCTGGGTGGAAACAAATAAATGCCAATATTGGCCAGTTAAGGCAGCGAATTCCCTTCTGCAAATGCGCAACAGTAGAAAAGGAGTCTCAACATAACCACAAAGGGCTGCGTGCTCTGTGGGATTATGCCGACTTCCACCTACCTTTTAAACAAGATCTCCTCTTTGCCATTAAGAAATAAATAAAGCTTATATCTTAATATATAAAAAGGAAGAGGACAAGGGAAGGATCGATTTTATCCATACCCACCAAGTAATCTTTAGGTGTAGGATTGCCATATTTTGTTCTGGCTCTTTTAGTTCATCTCTGAGGACACCGCGTGTGAATCTCTTAGAGATGGATCGAATGATCTGGCGTTACATGTGTGTGCATAAATACTTTATACTAGAAAATTCTATTACATCGTTGGCTTACAAGTGAAACACGCTAAGTCAAAATTTTCAAATGAGTGTTTTAGTTTTTCTAAATCAAACTGGTGATCTGTAGACTGGTGAAGTCCATTAAGTCATTTTTTTTCTTTCCATGAAGATTAGATTTCTTCTTGAGAAACACGCTTAGTGAGTAAAGCAAGAGTAAAGATTTTCCTCTTTGGCTTTCTCAGAAATATGGTTTTTGACTTAGTGTGTTTCACTTGTATGCCAACGCTATATTACCAGATACGTTTTAAGAAATCGAAATGTGCCATTAGTTGTTAGTGCAGTTAAAAGTGCCTAAATTGTTTCTTTTAGAAATGAAAGGGGGGTTTCAATTAACGTCACACTAGAGCAACACAATGGGCTATTGGTGACGGTCCGGGAGAAAGGAAAGGTTTTAGTATAGAAGGTATAAACAAACATTTTACCATGAGAGATCGAAATGTAGGATATTTTATAAGAAATAGATACTAAATAGAGCGGAATTTTTCATAATTTGATGAACTTAATTTCTCCAAAGTGACGCATAAGGGATGCATTCTAGCTATATCGAAAATTGTAGCTATTACCATTATTTTTAACGAGGTAAAAAAAGTGCGACTAACATATTTTCATGTCAATATTTGTATGCAATAAATATGTTTCCGAGGGTAAATGCTTATAAATTTTCTTAATTTTGGATACTAGCAATTGACGTTAGAATTCTTACTGACTCTTAAGATATATTTTACTTCAGATTAATGTTTCTCATGAATAAATATAATAGTTGTAGGTTTGTTCAGATACGTTAAGACTTATACACCCATTTCTGGATTTGTAGTTGAGCCATAGTTCTTATCTAGTTAAATATTTAATTTTTCTTTACTCGCGATCAAATACATATTTTTGAAATTATGATTTTTTTTAAAGTTAGAACTGCTTACACAATTATTGGACCTCAGTTCAGCACAATCACAGTCGTATCTCCACAGTACAAATCTGAGTTAATTTCATACAAAAAAGTCTTGCTCGAGTAAAAGTAAAATCAAGTTAAAACCTGAAAGAAAAATAAATAAAAGTGCATTTCTAACTATTCATGAATTAACTGCTGGCACATTTTCTCTGGAATCTTTGTTTTCAAGAGGGTATACTGGTATGCAGATTCGTTTTTTTTTCTTTTTTGAAGCACGATTACGTTCAAACGGAATGTGCTTTTTCACCATAAAATCTCCAGTCTAAATGGACGAATCCTTTATATTGGAGGAGTAAATATTATTCCTAAAGAGTTTTATTTTAGGTAGTTGAATTTACGTCGCACTGGATTAACACAACGGTCTATTGGCGACGGTCCGGGATCAATTCCGAAGGGAAAGATCCGATGTCAACACCTCGTTCTTTTGAACCACGATCAGATGACGAGGTCAACACCTGAGCTGGCACCCCACTCTCCAAACTTCCACGCCATGCAAAAGTGAGGATATTTGAGGCTACACCAGCGCCCACTTACCCACGTTGGATCCAGTTTCGAACTCGCAACTCTCCGGTTGCTAATCTGCATCTCTTCCAACTATTGTGTCACCTAAATAGAAGTTTTAAATGAGCAATTGCAATCGTTAAAATGGAGTCGGTGCTGTTAAATGATGCATTGAAAACTAGGATGTTTCCTCGATGCTTGTTCCAAATGTGATATATTTCCTATTAAATTCGATAAACACTGTCTTCCTTTCATGACCATAGAGTCGATTGCATTGTTGGCATACCTCTTAACTATCAGAAACTAATTTTGTCACAGAAGACTAATGAACTCTCGATTATTTCATTGAAGTGGGTTCTTAACATCTCTACTTCGATTAATTACAGATTCCGATAGCAAAGTGTACTGATACGTTCTGGCAACATTCCAAATTCAAATTCAGTACATGATATTTGGCAGACGAAATCAAAATTTACTTTGAAATTCACATGCAGACAAATGCATTGATTAATCAATAGTTTTCATGCGAATTTTGGGGTCGCAGTGGCTCAGCGAGTATGCCCATTGCGTTCACAACCTGAGAGTTGTGGGCTGCGCAGGTTCGATTCCTGTAACTTATCTTGGGTATATTTCTCTCTTGTGTCAGTAAAACTTTTCTTGTGTATACATGTCGTTTATTTGAAGTTGTATTATCTGGTGTTTGACACAGCTTGGCCAAATATGGCCCTTGCGCCAGAAAACCCAGCCAACCATGCGAATATTGGCAGAACCTTTATCTTTAAGCTTGCAGTAAACCAGATAAGAGTCTAGCTTGTTTTATTGAATAAATAACGAATAAAATACACGCATACTAGAATGGTTAATTCTATTTGACAAAAATTATGTCTCATGTTAACTGCCACTTTCAATAAAGTAATATGGCTGGTAGGTAAGTAGTTGAATTAACGTCTCACATTAGCAACACAACAGGCTATTGGCGATGGTCTGGGGGGTGGGTATTTCATTTAACGTCACACTGGAGCAACACAACGGGCTATTGGTGACGGTCCGGGATCAATCCCAAAGGGAAAGATCCGAGGACAGCACCACGTAATTTTGAACCACGGTCAGATGACGAGCGATGGTCTGGGATCAATCCAGAAAGAAAATATCCGAGGAAAACCTCGGCATTTTGACGGACACTTGATGCCACGAGAGATTTAATGTGTACCAGCCCCCCACCTACACGACTGCCTTTGGTTAGATAGAGTTTCGAACTCTCATCCCTCCTATTCCCAATCTGTTATTCTTCCAACCGGGCTATCGTGGCCCCCAAAGTACCGTGATGGAACATTTTAAGTATATGGGGATTAAGTGTCTTGGGGAATACATGAACTAATCCGTATGCGGTGTACTAACCTGTTTCGGCTAGTTCCCCTTACATTTGTATTTGCAATCCCCAATAGGCTTCTGGAATCAGTCCATAGACAAAATGGCGGAGCATAATAAAATTGATCAGATTTAATTTCCATACGACCCCTAATAGTGAGAGCTGTCATAAACTTAACGCTATTGAATGCTTTATTTTTTCCTCTCCGAATCCCCGAGTTATACGTCTCTAGTAGAAGGTTTCATAAGTACAAATCTCAGGCTTTATTGACTGCTCGAAAGAATAAAATCTCTGGGCAAATCAATAAAACTGCAGCCCTGCCATCTGCTCTCCGTAGCTTATTCTAATGGCGAGATTCGACAATCCATTCATACTAGCCCTAGAGGGATGGCTTGGAAATTGTACGAGTTGTTTGCTATCACTGGCCATTTTCTGAAGGAGGCAGTGTTGTTTTTATTGGCAATTAGGTAGACTTGAAAGAGAATGGGAGGCAAGTAGTGCAGATAAAAATTCCTTTAACTTAATGCAGTTCCATCACTCAAATAAAAGTTTGCGTAAAACATAACCTTGATGGAAGCTGTCGTGGGAAATGGTAGTTCTCAAAGTTAGTTTCAAAGAGCATGACTTCGAAACAACATACTTTTATACTAGGTTAGTTGATTTGAAATGTCCCTGGAATGTTTATTTTTTCCTCTCCCTAAAGTACCCATGATGCGATTGCAAACACAAAAGACCTCATTTAGAAGACATGGCATGTGTAAGAAAGGAATATACGGTCTACTTAAATCTTTGCACACTTCAACGATTCAAGAACATTTAATTTAATTTTGCACGGGTACACACGTGTATATCCGTTCTACAACCTGCAGTCTTCCCAGAATGACTTCGAATCAGTTTTGACCTTCTTGACCGTTAGAATCTTTTCTTTCTTTCAATTAATCAATTGATGGGACTATTTAGCCATGAGGAGTAAAAGCAATGCTACTCAACTCGGAAAATTGTGTCCCGCTCAGGGAATTAAAGTTTACGAAATAATTTTTCCTCACAAAAATAATTTACATAGGACTGTTTTAGACAATAGTAACTATTGAACGTATGAGCAGTTATAACTTGATATGAAATTTTATATCAATTGAATTTGTTTATTACTTTTCAGGGGATATTATATACTTTTAAGTACATTAAATAATAATCTTCGAGTCTTATAAATATGCTTCTAGTTGAATCACGAAATTTCATATTAAACTCTTGAAACCTTTCAGTACAATCCATGTCATTAGCTCAAGATCTAAAAAGGAACACAAACCTTTTCATAATTTAGAAATCTTTCCTTCAAATATCATCTTTTGGTGGCATCAGTCTACGTATGAAAAAAGTCGAGTGGCTCTGGAAACAGATTGAATTAAATTATCGTTTTCTTTCAGTCGTGCTGCGCGTGCGCGCTGCGAAAAAGGCCTTGAATAAAAGACAACTACTTTTTTATGGACCACCACACATTTAAGTTGTTTAATATCTTCAATAAAATTTAAAATTGGAATTATCTTTATAAACTATATTCCATAAGTATTGCAGGCATTTTGTATTCGAAAAAAGCGTGCAAAATGCAAAATATGTCTTCGAACGTGTAAAACAAGGCGGATAAAGTTCAACCGCCTTATTTTACACGTTCTAGACAAGACTTCGTTTTGCAGAATACTTGTTTTCGATGGAATAACTTCAAGATGCATTGTTATTCGAATAAAATTCTTCTGCGCGCATCTTTGAGTGTTTCAATTGCTTATGAATGAAATATTGAAAATCGAAAGTACAATCATTCATGGTAAGTTTCTTTGTGAACGTTTGAAACAATAAGATCTTCAAAACAATCGAAGCAACGTTATTTGGCTCGCTGAATTCGTTCCCACCGATCCGTGAATTTATTCGATGCAGAAGAGTAAAAATGCACTTCATATATTTGCCTATTTCATTCATGTTCGACATAGATTTTCCAATTACAAAATTACTCCTTTCATATGAAATGAATAACCGACGTATTTAAGAGGTCCGTTCATTTTAATTTTGAAAAAAGTAAATACACACAAAATCTTTTCGTGAATTTCAAGTAAATTTGATGAACTAACTTATTTTAATCATGGAGGAATTATAAAAGGTATAATCAAGCCGAGTGATTTTAATAATGCAAAATAAAACTAGCGCAGTGGCAAAAACATTAGAATTGTGACTCTTTAATGAGTCAATGATCAGAAGCTCCAATTTTATCTCTAACTGTTCCTAAAAGAAATCGAATTGATCGACTTAATTCAGAAGGCTCGACGTACACTTCGAGTAATTAAAACTAAGTGTGTAGCTCCCAAAGAAATATATTATCTTAAGAATAGATTCATTGAGATTTCTGACAATGTAGTAGATTGATTACAATTACTTCAAACTTGATCTACACGGATTACTGACATTGAAAGAGGAACTATTATGAATTTTTATTCAAATTATCTAGAGCATTGATATTTTCTACCACTAATATAAGTATCTAAATTAACATTGGGGGATTGAAGATTGTATAACCACAGTCAACCAATGACACATTCAGAAATTGATCTATCCAATACATATGGGTCATTCCATGAGGACACCTCAAGGGTGTTGCACCATAGTCATTGAATTTTTTCAAATTTTTTCCATAGATAGACATGGCAGTGAAACCCATAGATCTCAATTTTTTAAATATTTTGTCCAATATTAGTCGAGATACAAGAATTTAAAAATTGGTCAATTTTACAAAATGGCGGCCATCTTGGATTTGCCACATTGTCTATACAGGGCCCTAATTTGAGAACTAATAGTTCAAATTTAGTAATTTTGGTACCAAATGGAAGCCATTTATTTCAGAAGTGTATATAAAATACAAAACCAGTGGTAATTTTACATTTTAGGGGGTTTTTTACATGTAAAGTGGAAAATTCACTTTTAAAAACAGTCGACTTTAAAGGGCTATAAAAAATGTTCCGTCTTATTTTTCTCTGAAACTTTGTAGAAGTATTAAGACGGAACATTTTTTATAGCCCTTTAAAGTCGACTGTTTTTAAAAGTGAATTTTCCACTTTACATGTAAAAAAACCCTAAAGTATAAAATTACCATTAGTTTTGAATTTTATATGCTAAAATAAATGGCTTCCATTTGGTACCAAATTTGAACTATTAGTTTTCAAGTTAGGGTCCTGTAAAGACAGTGTGGTAAATCCAAGATGACCGCCATTTAGTAAAATTGACCAATTTTTAAATTCTTGTATCTCGGCTAATATTGGACAAAATATTTTTTAAAAAATGAGATCTAAGGGTTTCACTGCCATGTCTATCTATGTTAAAAATTTGAAAAAAATCCATGACTATGATGCAACAACTTTTTCTCAAAATGGGTATTTTCACACGGAATGACCCATATCTAATAGTTTAAATAAATATTTAGCAGTTATTTTACTAGTCCAACCTCCTAATCTGATAAGGCTTTCTAGTGTAAAAAATATCAGACGGAATGCAAGGATTTTACTTCCGCTATACCCAAATATCCAGTTTGATACATATCAGGGTTTCCTTAAAATATAGTTTATCACCGTTTTAGCGTTTAGTCTAATTGGTGCTGACCAATCAAGTATCATCAATTCGAAATTTATTCTTTGATTCTTTTTATTGAAGTTCTGAAATCGTATTCGAAAAACAAGCTAAGTGTCATCAAGTACATGAAACACATTCCGCCGAAAAACACTACCGCTACTTACATTCAGCTTCACAGAAAATGTTTTGAAATAGAAAAACAAATTGGAATTGTATTACAGTACGAAACTATTGACTGTCCTAATTCATTGCAAACTAATTGCTTTAACCCCAAGTACCTTCAAATACTTCCAGTTAGTTGTATTCAAGTATCTTAACCCAATGAGTGTCAAGAGATTTCCGAATCATAGGAAAGATTCTATTGATCAAGAAGGTCAAAATAGGTTGGAATTCATTCAGGGAGGAGTTAAGTTAACGTCGCTCTGGAACAGCCCAATGGGCTATTGCAGACGGTCCAGTTTCAGTCCCGAAGGGAAAGGTCCGAGAACACCTTGTAATCTGGAATTATGGTCTGATGACGAGGTCAACATCTGAGCTGGCACCCCACTCTCCAAACTTCCACATCACGCCAACGTGAGACCATTTGAGGCCGCGACAGATTTAACGTGCACCATCCCCATGTACACGGCAGTCTTTGGTTGAATCAAGTTTCGAAGTCATACAGGGAAGACTGTAGGTTTCAGAACGGATTTATACGTATGACCCTCTCAGAGGGTTTATTCGGTTACAAAAACATTTGGGTTTTTTTTAATAGTATTTCAAAAATATACCACTAGAATAATTTATTTAAAAAAGGTGTTTTTATTTAAATATGTCTCCTAAATTCGACGTTCAAAGTTTTTTAATCTTAGTTAAGCACGAGTACTACTAGTGTGGTATAAATTTACATTTATTCATCTAAAAGGGATTTGGAACAAATACCCATTAAAAGTAGAAACGATAGATTTAACGATTTCAGATGTGCTTTTGAAGGCTTTTCTCGAGAAAAAACTGCGTACAATATTTGTTCCAGACATCAAATAAATTTGAACACATCCTCTACATTTCCCCTTAATTTACCCATCGGGAATGCACAGTTCAGCAATCTCATTGGCGATAATGCATTCAGGCACTTTCTGCCCGTTTCGCTCAGTGTCAATAAATGTTATCGCGGTGTAGTTCGCTCACAAGTGCAAACTCAAGCCAATCGAACGGAGGAATGGAGTTGGCATCGGATTTGGAGCGTGGATATTAATGGAGCAACTCGCTATCGATCGACAAGGCCTTGGGAAGTTTAAATTTATTGAGCTAACAAGTAAAAGAGACCCGCACTGTACGAGTGTGGCCAAACCAAGCTTATTTGAGTCGTAAATTCTCTTTGAATATCCCAAGTCGAATTCTCTTGTCCTAACTTAAGTTCATGTTATTAAATGCAATCAGTATCATTTATATTGGGTGAAATTGTTGTAAATAATCCACACCATTTTAATTAGAAAGTGTGATGAACAAATAATGACAAGTTCAATTATTATGAGCACTGAATTTGGTAAATGGCTATTTTATGATGCAATAGTGTTAGAAAGAGTACGAGATATTATCTTGACTTTTAAATAGTCGTTCGGGGAAAGAATTCAAGTAATTAATTCCTTGATCAATATTAACTTTAAATTTTATTTTATACTACTTTCCAATTCATAATATGGGGTAATAATTTATATCAGGTCTCATACAGAAGTATATACCTGATATAAATTTAACTTATGTGAAATTTTATTATTCATGGAAATGAATGCATAATCTATTTGTTTTTTATATTGCAAATAGGCCATGATCAAATTTTTCCAATTAAAGTGAACCTCCCAGTCTCTGACCCCCTACCAGTAATTGTCCCTTTTGGAACATTTCATTAAAACGAGCAAAATAATTTATTCCACAATAAATTAAGTTTATATTCTTATCGCCAATGAACTGCTAGAATAAATGGTAACTTATCTGAAGTTCACTAATTTCTCTTTATTGGTAAAAAAAAAGTCAGGTATCAAGTCATTGGAATCTATGAAATTCTAGTATAGTGGACTTATTCTGAGTGATGTCTGAATCTTAATTTATCTCAATTCTATTTCTTATTCTGAACTAAAATTTGGCATTAAGGTAAATGAATATCACTATTTTCGATGTACATAGTAATTTTTCATGTCTAAATTAGTTTTAAGTCATAAACATTGAGGTCAATCCACTAGTAGAGAAAAATTACATGTGTTCCAGTAATTAACCAAGGTGGTAAATTACTGGATTTTTAAACAAACTTATTTTAAATTTGAAGTTGAATATTTCATGATGACTAAGAGTTTGACAATTGTTTGGGGAAAATTAAATTTAAAATATGAGCCGGTCTCAAGTGTTTGACCAGATGGTCAATCACTGGAAGTAATCAAGCAGTGAAAGTTTTAGTTAAAGTGTATGTATTCCCAATTTACACTAGACCTTTTGTTCTGCATTCAAATTCTAGATCACGTGCTACGCCATAGTGAATCCTACCTCAAAAGAAAGGTCAAAATGGGAAAAATAGATTGTCCCATGCAGAGGCATGAAAATGTGGTTATATTGTGAAAGAAAGGATAAAATAAGAAGAAGTCGAAAGAGGAAAAGGTTTGATATTTTTTGGCTTGATACAAGCCAAAAAATATCAAACTGATATAGAAAAAGAGGAAATACTTCCATAGACAACTAAAAATAGGTGATATATTTGTGAAAAGTCTGAAGGTAACTGTCAAAACGCAAAAATAAGTATAACGAAAGCACATGTATGTGATAGTTGCTGCAAAACATATAAAAATGCATTTGAAAAAGACATGCTTTGCATTTTGGATTGGATGATTTTTGTCTGATGACAATGATGTCGATATTTTTGTGCATATTTTGGAAAAACTGATGAGAATTCGCAGTGGCTGACTTAATTTCTGTTATAGCTAATGCCCAACGAATTCTTTAATATCATTGCAATATTTATTTACTTGTTTCAACAATATTAATTATTAGTTTGTTATATATTTTTACTAGTTTACTTCTTTAATATTAGTAATAACTATTACGTTTACTTGATTACGTTATTGATAGTTTTTCTTCTACTAAATTTTACTTAGGATATCATATACATATAAAAAATGTTTAGACTAGCTATATTTCATACAAATGTACCGGTGACCTCTAAAATATTTGCACGAATGTTTCAATTTGAATTTATTTGAAAAAATAAATAATGGTCAATTACTGGATGGATAGTGGTCAGTTACTGAATGTGTGGTGGTCAATTACTGGTCTAACTACTATTCTGAAGTTCAAGATAAAAATTATAAAAACTATCAAACATTAAAAGTTGTTCTGTAGCTCATTTTAATCACCCTCTTTACAAGAAACTAAGTATAAAATCTTGATTTGTCATTGCGAATTAGCTATAGGGAAAATGTTTTATGAAAAATAAGCACTTACTGGTTAATTGCTGGTTCACCCTACTTTCAATTCATAATATGGAATAATAATTTATATTAGGTCTATTTATATAGGTGGTCTACACAAGAGTACATATCTGATATGAATTTAACTTGTATGAAATATTATTTATGAAAATGAATATTGTAAATGTTGCAGGATCTAATTATTTTTATATTGCAAATGGGGTATGATAAAGTTTTCCCAATTATGCAAGCAAAGTGTTCGAGGGTTAAAAGTAGGTTAACAGTATAAATTGTTTCTAGCATAGTGCAATGTAAATAGTACTATGATAGAAATGTTCTACATAGTACTAAATAATGATTCATTTAATTAAGTAATAATGTCTTTTAAGTATTGTATAACGGCTACATATTAAAAAGTAGGTATTTTATCATACTAAACAAAACTTCACAAAAAGAATTCATAATTACATAAATGTAATATGATTCATAATTACATAAATGTAATAATGACTCATAGCATGCTGTTTTATAATCTGATTCTAATGAAAATTTCTTAATTAAAGCACGATTAGAAATTGATATTCCATTAAGCATCCATCTACAAGTCTGAAATATTTTTTATATTTCTTGTTCTAATTAGGACAGACATTAAATTTTTCTTGTGTATATTAATTTTACAAATCAATAATTAAATCAAATTACATGAAACTAAATTCCATTAGGATGTTAATAAGAATATAAGATTAGATTTCAAAACATCCATTATAAAAACTCGTTCTTTTTATCATGGGATATACAGTTTCAAGAATTTCTAATATGCTTTATTTGTTAATTAATTACAGAATATATGTATCGTTAAATAACTTTTTGTAAAACCCAGCAAATGAATAAAAGTAAAATTAAATAAGACATACTAGAGCATTTCATTTTTCTCCTTGAATTCTTTCACATAAGATCTGTGGAACATTTTTCCTTCTCTAGCTTGATGAAGCATAAAAATAGTGAGTCTCCTTTATCCCTTTTCCACAAAAATTGACCTTCTCTTTTTTTTTAAACTCCCAACAAGAAAAAGAATTGTGACAATTTGTGCATTCCATATCATTCTATAACGCTAGACTGCTAATCAGCGATTGAAATAATACAGTCGACAAAATACACTGATTCTGTGTTCTGATTTTGCGATCAGCACGAACGCGCTTCTCAGCCAAACGATATCCAAAAATATTTTGCCAGATTTTCTTTTTCTTTTAACCGTAATATATTTTCATGGCGGAAAAAATATTTTTTGCTCTTTCCGAACGATCGCATAAACACATTTCTTTCTCAGATCACGTAAGAGACTTTTCTCGTCTATTTTCGTAAAATAAGACGAATGTTATTTCTTTTCTATGAGAAATATCCCAATTCGTATCTTTAGAACAACACTGATTCTTCGAAGAGAAAAAATATATAAAACGAAACGATAGTCAATACAACTACGAGCTTTGAGTCTAAGTTCTTTTATTTTTGAATCCGTCTCTGCGATTAGTATTTATTGTTTGGATTTATTATATATACTTTTAAAGTTATTTTTTGGTGGGACTTTAAGAAAACAGTTATACCAAAACTTTAAATTTGCAATGAGCGTAATTCCTAAAACATCGTTTGCTTTTTAATGAAATAATTATCTTCTGGAACAGAATAATCCCGATGAACCGAAGAAAGTTATTTCACTCTATTTAATTCAGAAGTTTTGTTTTACTTTATTGGCATGCTTGTGCTACGTTTTAAAATTCCACAGATGGTTCCGGGAGAAACTTTATTCTCAAGTATGAATTTTTACGAGATTACGCGAAAGAATTCAAACACACTCAAAAGTGAAATGGTGAGAAACTAAATTAAAACTAACCATCATTCCTGATGAGATCATACAAAAAAAAAAGCGAGTTTCGCTTCTGATAAAACTGACAACGAAACAATCCACATTTGCAGGAACAGCTCTTTCACCTTCCCACGAGTTACGCCTTACTGCCATCTCGTTATTGTTCTTTGTGGGTACGCGAGGGCGTTAATTGTAGTTGAACTATTCCACCGCCGAAAGAAAAACGCGTTTTATTCTCTCCCTCCTAATCCTCACATTACTGGGGAGAATATTTAAGGGATAATATAATCCGATGTGCTTCTTAATTATTCAATCACCCGCCGTATATAATTAATTAATGTTATCTCCAGGGAATAAACGCGTTTCGCAAAGTAATATTTACTCTTTGGACTGTTCTCGTGAATTTGTTTTGTTCGGTATGTTCTGAGAATTCAAAGAAATGACATACAGGAAGTGTAAAACACAAAAATATCTTTTTTATTTATCCACTACATGAACTAATCAGGATGATACAAATTTAACACCTGGCATTGTTAAAAATACGGAAAATAGTTATTCTAACACTCTTCGTTCATTAAATAATCAATATATTGTCCCAATTTCTATAAAAAATCCAAGTATCCAAAAAATTTTCAAACTTTTCTGAAGTTAAATTTCGCAGACCTGTGTAATTAATGTTTGGTTTAACGACAAAATCTAATAATATACACTTCGTTTCCACAACACTTAAATATAATGTTTCAATATCAGCTGAATAAATATCAACTACTTGAAGTGCTGTAAAGTTTCTGCAATATTTTTTTCTACAGTTGAATTTCTCAGCCTTTTGAAACGTTCCATAACAAATTTTTAAAGTGCTTCGTAAATATTTTTTTCTACAGTTGAATTTCTCAGCCTTTTGAAACGTTCCAAAACAAATTTTTAAAGTGCTTCGTAAATATTTTTGTTTCTACGGTATTCCTCATGTGATATAATACTTAATAAATAAGAAATAAAGTTAAAATTTACATATTTGAAGAAATATTTTTAATCTTAATATAGTATATATGTAAATTTTATCTTAACTTAGAGGAAGTTTTTAACAAATATATTTATCTGCGATACTTATTTTTATCCGATTTATGGTTAAACTCGACTTTGTCCAATATATACTTCAAAACTCTAAAACGGCTGAAAATGTCGTATAAATAAGACGTCCTTAAATTAAGTGAAAAAGCATTTTTCTAAAAGGAAGTTTCTTGGTTGAGAGCATATTTAAAAAATTCAATTCCAATTAATAACATATTCGATGCAAAATTAAAGATGTTGTAATCTATTTATTTTACAATTACATGCATCTTATTTTTCCCAGTACGTGTTAAAGACTATTATGTTACTTCCAGACACTATAATTTAGAATTTCTATCCCAGACAGCCGCGTCTAAGCTTGTCGCATGCGTCTCTCCCCCCCCCCCCCTTCAAAACAACTCTCACAACTCTTCTTCATGCGTCGTTGCAATACTCCGTTAATGAGAAAAGAAAAAAAGTCGCTAAGCGCTTGACTTGGAAATTTGCATATCGCCATTACATGTATCCAAGGTAGAACTAATAGACGTAATTTCATAAACCTTGTACAATCATACAAGTTGGTTTTTTGATAGGTGATGTCATGGAATGTCATTGTCACGCTGAAGAAAATCCTTTCCTTATTTATCTTTCGTGTTTGAGCATGTATCAGGCAATAAACTAATAAATCGTGCATGTTCTTCTGGCAAAAACGACATTAGGTAATAATAACGACTAAGGATGATAAAGAATTGAATCAAAATAGTTGTTGACATCACCTGGTTTAGATATTCTATCGATTTGAAAGGGGAGGAATTATAATTACTTTAAGATTTTATGTCGATGTTTATCGACATTATTCTTTTCATCGTATGTTTATTGTTACAATGACTACGTAATACTAGGCCCCCTTAGTCCTAGTGGGGCCCGAGGGCCACGGAGGGGTTACATAAAACGTTTTTGTTCTGCGATGGGCAATCAGTATTTCACTTCCAATTTTATAAATCTTCATTGTATTTATAATACAACTTTACAAAAGCGCGCAAAGGAATTGCATTTGCGCGAGTCAACCACTGAGTACTTGGAATACACATTTTTAATTTAACCCTCTGAGGGGTTCACACGCATTTATTCGTTCTATAATCTACAACAATCAAAAACAATTTTTCTTGCACGACTTCTAACTAATTTTGATCTTCTTGACCAATAGACTCCTAGAGTTCTTTCAACCAATAGATGTGACTATGCGTGTGACCCCATCCGCTACACCTCTTCTCCAAGTCCCAACAAAACCTATAAAAGGCTCTGACGAACTCGCATATGTTCTGTTCAGCTATTAGCATAATTCACAGGAGATTGAGGACCTACTCCAACCACTCGCACAGTCCTGTCATTAAGCATGTGGTGGTAAGA
Organism: Meta bourneti; assembly: GCA_933210815.1. NCBI lineage: Eukaryota > Metazoa > Arthropoda > Arachnida > Araneae > Tetragnathidae > Meta > Meta bourneti. The sequence continues at coordinate 85,779,008 of OW119927.1, forward strand.
GCAATGCTCGGAAATCACGTGAAGCTCAGTTTCTCGACATCTACTAAACTGGGCATCAGACAGTTTATTATTCATCATTATAATCGGGTAAATTATTGGGGATAGGCTACGACTCCTGCTGATTCACCCTTTTATATGTCTGTTTTCAGTTCGGAATATTCATTTTGTTAATACATTGCACAATCCACATTATTTCCGCATTCGTAATAATAATCTTTCATGTTTAGGCCGGTCTTACCACAAAAATATTTGGGTGGAGGCAAGTGGCTTGGGCACCAGTGAGTTAGCCCCCTAGCCTAACGATATAGCTTTCGTATAAAGATGGGTGTCAAGTCGAGTTACCCATGAGGCTCTAGGAGTCTGAGCCACTGCGATGTACAGTCACACCTCCAGCCAAATGGAGTAGGGAATCGTCGTGGTTAAGTGGGTTTGTCCACTGCGATAGCAACCTGCAAGCTGTAGGCGGGGCTGGTTCGATTTCTCCCTGGGTGTATTTATCTCTTATCAGTCAGTAAAACTTTCTTTGTGTGTATGTCCATTACTCGACGTTGTCTCTTGTGGTTGGAGCAACGTGGCTAAACAAGGCCCTTGCGCCATAAAATCCAACTAGCAAACGAACAAACAAGTCAACATAAAAAAAAAAACAATTTTTTATACATCAGTTCTTTCTCGATTCTATAGGATACAAAGAATGGACCATTTATTTATTAATGTTTATCCTTTATAATAGGATATAAGGGATATAATGGGATTAATTTATCCCTTATAATGGAATTAATTTATCCCTTATAATGGAATTAATTTATCCCTTATAATGGAATTAATTTATCCCTTATAATGGAATTAATTTATCCCTTATAATGGAATTAATTTATCCCTTATAATGGAATTAATTTATCCCTTATAATGGAATTAATTTATCCCTTATAATGGAATTAATTTATCCCTTATAATGGAATTAATTTATCCCTTATAATGGGATTAATTTATCCCTTATAATGGGATTAATTTATCCCTTATAATGGGATTAATTTATCCCTTATAATGGGATTAATTTATCCCTTATAATGGGATTAATTTATCCCTTATAATGGGATTAATTTATCCCTTATAATGGGATTAATTTATCCCTAACTTAAAGTTAGGGTTAAATATCGCATCCTAAGATGTTGGGGGAGCCAAGAGTTTGAAACCCATAAGAGTTGGCACCCCGACCCCGAACTGCTGATGTGTGGGAAGGGGAACTGATGCGATTTAGCGCTCCAAGTGGTTTCAACGATATATCTCGTCCATCTAGATCTGACCGATTTTGCTCATGACGAGGTATCTCGTCATCAAGATATTGATTTTCAATGACGACTTCGTTTCAGTTTTTGATAATGATGAGATCAAGGGTCAATTTTCTTCTAATGACGAAATATCTCACTCATCAAGATTTGGCCAGTTTACCCTAATGATGAGATACCTCCTGTAGACAGCCACCAGAAGAGAAGTTCAATAGCTTGCTTTCTCTGAATTCTTTATGGGCCGAGGTATCCTGGTTGGAAGAGTAGCGGATTAGAAACCAGAGGGTTGCGAGTACGAGACTTGATACAATCAACGACCGTCGTGAACGTGGGGGCTCATGCATGTTAAATCTGCCTAGGCCTCAAATTTCCTCACGTTGGCGTGGTGTGGAATTTTGGAGAGTGGAGTGCAGGTGTTGACTTCGTCATCTGACCGTGGCTCAAAGTGACGAGGTGTCCTTAGATCATCCCCTTTGAGATTGATCCTGGACCGTTACCAATAGCCCGTTGTGTTGCTCCAGTGCGACGCTAATTCAATTACCTACCTGAATTCTTTAAACTCTAGAAGCAATGCTTGAAGTAAACTGCCAAATTTTACTAAATGAAACACTGCACTAGCTACCTTCTGACCACCTAATATCCTGAATTTTACATTTAAGACTCAAGTATCTCAACGCCCAAATGTTAGCATTCAGAATGGTCAAGACCAAAAAGAATACGAGAGCATTTGTTTTTTGTAAATGCAGGTGGCGGTATTGTTTCTGCAGCGAAACGCGTTTCCTGTACGTATTCCGAACGTGACGTCACTAGGCCCGATTCTTTCGAATACAATTTCAGCACTTCGCCAATAAAAAATCCAAAGAATGAGTTCTGAATCGATGTATGATAGTTAAATGGTCAGTTAGATTGACCATTTAATGGCGATAAATTACATTTTAAAATAAACCTGATGTGTATCGTGCGAAAGCATTTGGCAGCTGGTAGTAAAGTCTATACTTTGTCTGCTTTGCTTACACTGAAAATTCCTCTCATAGTATGGGGCATGTCCAATGCAAAAGAGATATTCTTGCAAACAGTTGCGATCAGTCACAAGTCGAAAAAACCCAAGATAAAAACAGAATGCAAATAAGTGATAAAATTAATATTAGTAAAATAAATATTTCTGAAAAGATCTAACTGCAGATCTTATAAAAGATTATTAATATTGCATAAATATAAAACGTATAAACATAATGAGAGTTATATACATACTGAGTAAACAGAGGTAATTTTCATTCCTGATCCTGAGTAATGAGACGAATATGCATTCTTGAAACGAATTACTTAAAATTTTGACATAGTTACGTCTTAAATAAAAAATGTATTCGCGCTTTTAGAGAAATACGTATTAATTCATTCACGTCATTGAGTAACAAGAAAACGAACAATAGGGAAGTTGAAAAGATATTTGCGAAACTTTGTCAAGCGTGGACGAACTTTTTCTGCAGTCTTTAACGCTTGAACAGTCAACCATGTTCAATAATTAGCAACCCAGAAAGATTGATGTAAAAGTTTAAACGACTTTTTAAAGAGCGAGTCTTGAAAAGATAACCATCGAAAAGAATAAATAAACGCTTAGGGTTTCGAAAGTTTTGCCTCGAAAAATGCCAAGATAAACCTAAAAAGTCAACCAATTAAGTTATCGCATGTTTTAGTGAAAGTATAATTTGCTTCCTTTTAGAAACTGTTAAGTTATTACTTTTAGGGTAATGATTTAGTTGATTTACAAAATATATTTTTCTTCATAAACTTGAAATCTTTGACACTTTAATTTTTATTACGACACGTGTTTGACAGATTGAGAAGATATGTTGATGAAATTTGTTTTTAACTATCTAACATTATTGATTATTTTATAATTGTATTTTATTACTGCTGTACAATAATTTTTATTTTGTCTGTCTGCTAATTGTATAATTTATGCACACAATTAGTACTGATGAGTATTAACAAATAAATTTTTAGCAATTGATTTAATTTAGCAATTTTTAGTAATTGACAGAACAAATACTTCTAAAAACATGGACTAAAATTCAGACAGTAAATTTAAATAAATGGACTGTATAATTAAAACTTATTTCTTTACAAAAATTCTATGTACATTAACAGAGGCCGTGGCTCTAAAATAATGCAAAATGTTTGCTAAATCATAAAGTTAAATCGGCATACAGTAAGTCGAAGAATTCTTAACACGAACAGTTCTAACGATAACAAGAACAAAACTTATCTATATAAATAAGAATGGAGTGTTTGTACATTGAATATTTTCGACCCATTTCAAGTTTTCTATCCATTTTGGACCCTTCTGATGCTAAATCCGTCTCTTGCGCGTTTGGGGTCTGTCTGTCCGTCCGTTTGTCTGTATGTATATATATGTGTGCTCGATCAATGTATGATTTTGTGTCTGTGTGTTTGTACAGGTATCACATAAGATTTGTTCAATATATTTCTAATTGATGTTTTATATTTGATAAATCACATTTTAATTTAGGGAATGCATTATTTGAAATTTCTTTGCTTACATATTTAGGCAAATTTCGCATTAAAACATCTGAATAACCATAATTTGGTAATGTTGGAGTAGCTGGAAGGTATATTGAGCATTGTATTACTTGGATTGTTTTACCCGTACTGTTGCAAAAATCAATTATTTTTTCAAACTATTTTTATGGAATTTAAATTATAAAATTTTTGTATTTTGATCTTTATTTATTTTCTTTGCGAACTGTAAAGTATTTCCGAATATTTGGAACACGAAAATTTGCAACCAAACTAAAACTAGTGTTCGTTTGCCACTTGCAGTGTTATATTTTGTGTTTCTTTCGCTCGGGATTAGTTCCGTATTCTTAAATTTTTTCTAATTTTTAGTTGTAAGTTGTGGCAACTGTGCGAGATCAAGAGGAAAAAAGAATCACGAATTTATATCTTTAGAACTTTTCCCGTCAACTTTTATTTCGTTTCATTGCTCTCCGTTTTAAATATTTATTATTTTAATAAAGTGTGTGTTGCGAATCGTTATACTTTTAATCGTACTCGTTATGATTATTTACTCAATAAATAGCAAGCTGCATCTGGCAACAGTATAAATAAAATATGGAGAAAAAGATGGTTGTTTGTTTTTTATAACTAAGATTGAAGCGTATTCTTTGCATTGTTTAACTTGCAAATTTCGCCTCTTATTTTATAATGAGGTCTCGTTCGTAAAACGAAACATGGCGTCCGTGAATTAAAAGAAATTCTGCGACTTCGTTTGAAAATATTGTACTGTGAATACAACGATTAGTGTTCGTTCAAAGTTAAGCCTACTTTGGAATTTCATATGAAAATGGCCGAGGAGAAAAATGTTCCAAGTAACTTGGAAGATCTGAAGAAAGCAAGAACACAGCTACGTCGTGCTTTTACTACAGCTTGCAATCAATTTGCGAAGTTAGAAGAATCCGAGAAAATTGAAAGTAAGGAAATTCTTACTATTTATAATAAGATAGTTGATAAATCGACTAGGTTGTTTGACTTGGACTCTCAAATAAGTCTGTTAACTGATATTTCTGAAGAAGAATTTGATTTAACTGAATCTTATAGAGATAAATTTATTGAAGTGAAAGTATTTTACGATTCTTATGTTCAGAAAGAATTAGTCGCCGAGTCATGCAATTTTCAGTCCCGAGTTGGAGCGAATTTAAAGCTGCCTAAGATAGTTTTGAAAGAATATGAGGTTGTTCCAAAAACTTGGGTAGCATTTTGGGGACAGTTTTCTCGCATACACAAGGATGATGGCTTGAAAGAGGAAGATAAATTTCAATATTTGTTGGCGTCTGTTAAGCCAAATACGAAAGCGAGAGACATCGTTGAGAGCTATCCACCTTCCAAAGAAAACTATTTGAAAGTAATAGACCACTTGAAGTCTCGTTTTGGAAGGACAGATTTATTAATTGAAGTATATATTAGAGATCTTTTAGCTTTAGTGCTGAATCGCCAAAATGTCCGGCTTGCTGAACTTTATGACAAATTGGGTTCAAATCTGAGATCTCTCGAAACATTGGGTGTGACTACAAAAAATTACGCAGCAATGTTGTACCCGGTGGTTGAATCGTGTTTACCCGTTGATGTTTTGAAGGCGTGGGACAGATACAGATTAAACGCCAAAATTGGCGAAGAAGATATGATAAACGTAACAAAAGAAAATTTGTTGGAAGCGTTATTGGCCTTTTTATCTCATGAAGTGGAAGGTGAAGAACATAGGATTTTGGCGGAAAATGGTTTTGGAAGACAGAAATGCAAACGAGAAATAAATAAGCCTTTTCAACAAGACGAACCAACAGCAGCTGCTTTAATATCGTCGCTTCCTGATAAATCGTTTGGAAAGCCCGATTGTTTGTTTTGCCATAAGCCTCATAATAGTCAAGATTGTCGAAAGGCTTCTGCAATAAGTTTGGAAGAAAGGAAAAATGCGGTTAAGCATGCAAAATGTTGTTTATTATGTTTCAAAAAAGGACATTTTTTCCGAGATTGTAGAAGCAAAGTAAGGTGTTTGCTGTGCAATCAACGACATTATGTGATAATGTGTCCAAATCTCAGCAGAGGATCCGTAAGTTCTCCTTCTAAAGAGCTTGAGCAAGAAGAAAAGGCCACAGCACTGCTTTCTTCCCAGTCTTCCCAACGAGAAGTTTATCTCAAGACTGTTATGTTAAGACTTCGTAATAATGGCAAAGAGGTTTGTGTAAGATCTTTATTGGATGATGGATCGCACCGTTCATATATTGAAACTGGTTTAGTTAAAGAGTTAAATCTCCAATCTTCAGGTACGGAAATATTGTCACAAGGTTTATTTGGCGGAGGAACAACACCTGCTGTTAAACATGGAAAATATGAAGTAAATATAGAGGGTTTAGACGGAAAATGTTCGATACCAGTTTCATTCCTCGATCAGCCAAAGATTTGTACGTCATTGCCTAGAATTCAAGATGAAAACCTTATTTCCGAACTCTCTTCCCGGGGGATAGTCCTAACTGACGTAGGTAGAAATGCGCTGCCTATAAGAGTCCTACTTGGAGCGGATATCCTTGGTAGCATTTTAACAGGAAGAGTAGAGATTTTCAAGTCGGGGATTTCAGCTGTAGAAACCTTAGTTGGTTGGACCATCTTGGGTCTTGGCAAGAAAAAAGAAGTTTTTAGTATGGTATCGTTGGCTTTGAAGAACTTTGAATTGCGTAACATTTGGGATCTAGACGTTTTGGGCATAACTGATCCAACAGAAGTATATGAGAAGAAGCTGCTGGAAGAAGACACGTTGATCCATTTTCAAGAAACCCTGAAAGTTAACGATGAACAACGTTATGAAGTTACACTGCCTTGGTTGGTTGGACATCCTCCCTTGTACAACAATCGTGAAGTAGCCGCAGCCAGACTTCGTTCTGTTACGAAGCGTATAGTGCAAGAAGGCACATTCAACGCGTATAACGAAGTTTTCTTGAATTGGCAAAAGGAAGGAATTATTGAAGAGGCTGAGTTTTCAGAGGTGAAGAATTCAGCCTACTACTTACCACACAGACCGGTAATTAAGTTATCAAGCGCTACAACGAAAATACGGCCTGTGTTTGATGGTTCATTCAAGACTAAGGGTGGTGCTTCATTAAATGATTGTTTGAGTACAGGACCAAGTTTGACACAACAAATTCATCCATTACTAAACAGATTCAGATGGGGTGCCAAGGGAGTAACAGCAGACATTAAACAAGCATTCTTGCAGATAAGTGTAAATCCAGTAGACAGAGATGTGTTACGATTCTTGTGGTGGAAGGATCCTGAATGCTCAACTATCGTCGAATATAGACACTGCCGCGTCGTTTTTGGGATAACTACATCTCCTTTCCTGCTGAATGCAACAATACTGCATCACCTTGGCCAGGAAAAATTTAGAGGTGAAGATATGGCTTTTACAAGGAGCAAATTGGAAGATGGGTTTTACGTGGATAACCTGATTACCAGTGTCAAAGATGAAGATCAGTTTCAAATTCTGAAGAGACAGGCAAATGAGATAATGACCGCTGGATGCTTTGATTTACGATGCTGGTTTTCTACAGGTAGTTCAGAAGATTCAATTCAGTCAGTATTAGGACTTAAGTGGAATTGTGAGACAGATGAAATGTCATGTGTTTCCCCCAAAACATCTGTCGACCTAAGTCTATCACCAACTAAAAGAATCTTACTTTCAATAGTAAACAGCGTATACGATCCAATAGGATTTTCTTGCCCTGCAATGCTGGTTCCAAAATTAATTCTGCAAGAAGCTTGGAGAAAGAAATTGAGTTGGGACGAAGAACTTCCTGAGGATCTTAAAGTGAGGTTTCATAGTTGGGCAAGACATCTTAGTCTGATTGAACAATGCTCTATTCCAAGAAGAATGTTTAGAGGAAAACTCGATGATGCAACTTTACACATTTTTTCAGATGCATCGGTGTTTGCTTATGCTTGTTGTGCATTCTTGCGATGTGAAGACCAAGGAGAAGTTTTCATAAATTTGGTGGCTGCAAAATCCAGAGTGATGCCAATGAACCGTCCAACGATTCCCAGAGCGGAATTATTAGGAGCTGCCATCGCTGCTCGGTTATATAAGTCTATTCAAGAATCTCTGAAGTTGCCTCTTAGGACATTTTTTTGGAGTGACTCCATGGTTGCGTTAGCATGGATTAAGAAACAAGAACCTTGGAATACCTTTGTCGGGAATAGAGTAAAGGAAATAAGAGAGCTGACGGATATCAACGCATGGAGACATATACCAGGAGAATTAAACCCTGCAGATTTACCATCTCGTTCCTGTAATTGGTCCGACCTTTTCAAACAGAAATGGTGGGAGGGCCCTTTGTGGTTACGAGAAGATGAAGAGTCATGGCCTGAAACGAGCTTGTCGTGTCCGGAGGAAGCGCTGGAAGAATGCAGGAAGATAGTGACGAGCGCAGCAAGTGTACAGAAAGAAGTTGTAAGTCAAAGATTCTTATATTTTTCGAAATACTCAATGATAGTACGGATGGTTGCGTGGATTCTCCGTTTCTGGGTCAACTCTCGTAAAGTTCAAGAGAAGATTGAAGGATCAGTGACCAGTGAAGAGTTTCAAAGTGCTGAACTATGTCTAATAAAGATGATTCAGAGCGAGTGGTCAGAGGAGAACAGGAAGAAGTATAAAACTTCAATGAAATTTTATGAAGACGAAGGTGTACTGAAGGTCAGAACTCGCCTTGTATTTGGTGAAGATAACGAGGACTTTCAATGCCCAATTGTTCTACCTGATCATCCAATAACTCGACGTTTAATTGAGTATACACATAAGACCCTAAATCATGCTGGTGTACAGACCATACTGGGACATTTGAGAGATAGATTTTGGATCCCCAGAGGACGGAGGATTATCAGGGAAGTGATTTCTAAGTGCATTCCCTGTAAGAGGCATTCCGTGAAACATGCGACAACAGAGTGTGCGCCGTTACCAGCCGATCGTATTCAGAGAGTTGCTGCCTTTCAAGTCGCCGGTGCAGATTTAGCTGGCCCAGTCTTTCTGCGAGGAAGTATCAAAGCTTGGATCATATTGTTTACCTGTGCTGTGTATCGTGCCGTGCACCTCGAGTTGGTAACGTCTTTGTCAACTGATGCCTTTATTCAAGCCTTGCGAAGATTCATCGCTCGTAGAGGGAAATGCAGTGTTATTTATACAGACCAAGGAACAAATTTTCTGGGTACCGCAAGAGCACTTCAAAATTTGGACTGGGAAGCTATTCAAGCAGACTGTGCAGCACAACAAATAAAGTGGAATTTTAATCCTCCAAGTGCACCTTGGTACGGTGGATGGTGGGAGCGTCTCATTAGAGTTCTCAAGGATCTTTTGAAGAGGAACATCGGCAAAGCTAGTCTCAACTACGAAGAGATGCTTACTGTGTTGGCTGACTGCGAAAGTACCATCAACCAAAGACCTCTAACCTACACATCTGAGGATCCTGAAGAGCCAAAGCCTTTGACCCCTGCCCATTTTTTGCGTGAAGTTGGTCCACCATTACATCGTGACACAGTTGATCTAGATCTGATTGACAGCAACCATTTACGAAAGAGACTGTGCTACCTTCAAAAGGTTCGTGAGAGTTTCCGCAAGAGGTTCCAAAGAGAATATCTAGCTGCGTTGGTGAAAAATCCTGAAGATAAACAACGTTCCAAATTGAAGGCGGGTGATATCGTTCTTGTGGGATCTGATAATTCTAAGAGAATAGAGTGGCCCTTAGCACGGGTCGAGGAGTTGATCTCGGGCAAAGATGGAAAACGAAGAGTCGCTCGATTGAAACTGGCTCATACTACTCTTATTCGGCCTATTCAACGACTCTATCCTTTAGAAATACGGTCCGAGGATTTACCACCCATCACCGAAGCACGGATTTCTGATGTTTCTGGAGACAATACCCTAGAGACTTCTGAAGTAAAGTGTACCCGAAGTGGTCGTCAAGTGAAGATGCCACAGAGACTAGACCTTTGACTAGAAAGAAACTTTATCGACTTTACTTTAGAGACTTTAAGTTATAATAATGTAAATTTTAAGCAATATTATAGATTTAAGTTTAAGTATTACTCTGCAATATTCTGTAATAGTAGTTTCTCATACCAGTTGTTGTAATATCACTTTAAGGTTGTTTTTCTCTCGCAAACATTTTCCCCTTTTGGTCTACTTTCATCAGTTCATTAAGTTTTGTCTTGATTAAAATCAATACAAAAGGTGGGAGTGTTGCGAATCGTTATACTTTTAATCGTACTCGTTATGATTATTTACTCAATAAATAGCAAGCTGCATCTGGCAACAGTATAAATAAAATATGGAGAAAAAGATGGTTGTTTGTTTTTTATAACTAAGATTGAAGCGTATTCTTTGCATTGTTTAACTTGCAAATTTCGCCTCTTATTTTATAATGAGGTCTCGTTCGTAAAACGAAACAGTGTGGTTCCTTTTCATCACACGCAATACCACCGCAAAAAATTGATTTATAGCGGCACGCAAGTTAGATTAAAGCAAATATTAAGTGGAATTTTGTCATTATAGAAAGATCGTTAATGCTAAAAAAATCCGAACTAAGACTTTTGAAATATTACATATTCTTTGTCATATTGCGACAGAAGGCCAAGGTGGCTAATTTTAAGAATTGAAACTATACTTAAGCAACTTATATAAAGAAGGGTTTCTTAAAACAATGATTTTTAGAAGAAACTATCAAATCAACTTACCATTTTAAAAAATGGTAATAGGTTACCTTTGTACAGAAGACATTCAATTTTAAAACAACTTTTATTATTGCACGTGCCGCAAAACAAAATCTTCAAGAAACAATGCGTATCCACTTTTAAATAAACTTAGTGATAAATATCTTATGAAATTAATTTGTCCTCTTTCCCTCAATGATGTCGAAATTCGAAAATGTCGCAAACCTGGTTCCAAAGTGCCTTTAGCAGGGGTGCGATATATGTTAAATGCATTGCATGGATGGTTAATGCATTGACAGGATTTTTGTCCAAAGTAGGTTGTATAAATTATAAAAATGTCGAAAAGGTGTTAAAAAATTATTTTACTCACACTTAAATGATTTGGCATTTTTCTACGAAAGAGGAAAGTGATTATTTTCTGGTCAATTTCAATATAGTTAACCAATTCAACCCGAGTGAGGTCGGGCAATTTTGCTAGTAAAGATATATTTTTAAATGTTGCCACAACTGGCGTCGAAGGAATAGAGAAATAATTAAACTGCAAAAGATTCTTAATTCTTCGCAAGCCAAAATATCAATGCGAACGCGCAAATGATAATTCTGAATATTACTAAAAGTAACAATTTTTTGTTTATCAATAAAATTTTTATAAGTTTTTCTTAATTACACTATTGAAATAAACAGGGGAAACGCTAATAAAAAATATACAAAAGTATGAAAAATACAAAAACGATACAAAATATGCAAATGCGTGTTGTTTAATTGCGGAAAATATCTGATTTATCGTATTTGATAATAGTTCAAGTTTTCTAAATAAAATATAACATTGTTCATTCTTATAAATGTAACACATAATCTTGAAGCCTTTATTCTTATTATCTATTTTCGGTATTTCTTTCTACTTTTAGTTCCTGTTTTACAAAGATAAAAAACAAATAAGTTTTCTGTCAGCTTAAAAGGAAAACAAAGTGTTTTATGAAACGGTATTATATTTTAGGTTGAACTATTTTTCAAACTAGGCTTCTGCCTCGTAGGATAACAAAATAAGTTATTTTAAAAGAATAGGACAGAGTTTGATTTCCGATTTGCCAGGACGGTCACGGCAGCCCAGTTGGTAGAGTAGCGGAATTAGCAACCGGAATGCTGCTAGTTCGAAACTCGATCTAACCAAAGACCGTCATGAAGGTGGGGACTGGTGCACGTTAAATCTGTCGTGGTCTCAAATCTCCTCATGTTGGTGTGGTGTGGCAAGTTTGGAGTGTGGGGTGCCAGCTCAGGTGTTGTTCTTGTCATCTGACCATGGTTCAAAAGTACGTGATGTTGTCCTCAGATATTTCCTTTCGATATTGATCCCAGACCTTCGCCAATAGCCCGTTGTGCTGCTCCAGTGCGACATTAATTCAATACCTGCCTACCCGATTTGTCAGGTTGTTTTATCATTGGATTAACTGTTGGAATTTGAATTTTTCAGGTGAAATTTTCAGATAGGAATACTTTCCAGTCTGATAGAGAGGGCAGGATTTGAAAAATGTCTCTGATGTCGATGAAAATAATCCTAAAGATTACTAGTATCAAAAACTTGAAAACTTTCGTTATTGTAAGTTGAAAACGAATTATTGCCGTATCTAAAATCGTTTATTAAGCAAATTACAGCAGTGTTTTTGAACTCGATTATTTTTTAAGTTGTACTTTTCATCTAATTTTCTAAACAATTTCTTCTCAGAGCCTTATTCATAAAAAATGTTTAAAAAAGTTTCAATGCTCAATATAATCTCCAGAACAATCTCTGTCAACACCAGCAGGCTGTGAAGGTTTCACCATTTTTTGCTGTCAACCATCGATTTTTCTGCCTAGACAATTCACAAAGATTGATGAAACCCTAATAAATAAACCAGCAAAATTATAAAGAAATCAGCATATTGTAATCAATCAATAGTCTCATAGTTTCTTCACAATATGGCAAGTCTCCTTATCTTTAACCCTCCTTCTGGTTTATTTTCGCTTCGAAAACTATCTTGAAGTGGCCAGCTTCTGGTGAAAAAAACCATTTCCAAACTGTCTCCAGTTCTGGGCCAAGGGACAATTTGTTTCTCTATATCCATCTTCACTCCTCTTCGGGTAATAGGGCAGTTTTGTCTCGACCAGATATCTCGTATTGAATTATCTATACAAAATAATATCTGAATATCTGACAAATAATGACTGAATATCTCGTACAAAATTGACCAGATTTTGGACGAGATATCTCGTCGAAACCACTTGGAGGGTTAACAAGAAAAATGACGGAATATGTGAATAAATCACGTGACTCATAATGTGATATTGAGAGTCTCTGGTTTGTGTCTCAGAATCCATTCTCATTTACACTGACAGCTCGATTATACAATTACCGGTTTTCAGTTTTTGTGTTGTTCAGATTTCAGAAGCTGATAACAAATGAACACTAACTCGCAGTTTTGGCAAATCCATAAAGTCCTCTAATAGGCATAGTTTGTGAAATATAGAAGAGAAAATTTGAATTTTTTGATCTTATTAACTCTAATGGTGATTTATCTTCGCGTCGGAAACTACAATGTAGTGACCAGCCCCTGGTACAAACACCTGTTCCAACTGTCATCAGTTCTGAGCAAAGGACGATTTGCTTTTCCTACTTCGGATCTTCATTCCTTCTCAGTAATAGCGCAGTTTTGTCTCGGCGAGGTATCTCGTTCTTAGCAAAGTTGACCAGATGTTGGACGAGATATCTCGTCGAAACATTTGGAGAGTTAATATGACATGGAAGGCTGTCTGTTAATGTTGGTTTTCCTAAAAAACGTTAAAAACCCAGCATGACTTCTAACCAGTTTTGACATTCTCGACATACAGAATCTTTCCTAAGATTCTTTCACCCCAAAGAAGCGATAATTTAGACTCCAGGTGTGTTGTGGAGTAAAAGCGTGGTTAATCTCGACGAGATATCTCGTCATTAGCAAAACTGACCAGATCGTAATGGGCGCGATATTTTCGCGTCTATAGAAGAAAACTGATGTATCTCGTCTAAACCACTATGAGAGTCTACAAAGTTACAAATTTGAGTAGTCACTGGAACGAAAAGCGGCATCACTCAATGCACTCCACCTCTCTCGAACAACCATCTGAAGAATTCTACACACCAATCCGCCTAAACCACCCCGAATTAAGTATTCCAAAGAACTCGCATCACTCCCGGGCATTTGATAGAGCGACCCGCTACAACTCTCGGCAGGACTTGCAAAATTGATCACAGCCAAACAGCGGGAACAATCATAAATGCCTTTTCGATAATCCCCTTTCCCAGGGCATGTTCTGCCCGCGTGCGATGTTTTCCTCTGAATCGGTGAATTATCCAGAGCCATTATGCAAATTCCAGTTTTCCCGAGGAGTAAACAATCATAATAAATGGATCCCTCCGCCGACTGCGAAGGGCCGGGGTTTCAGAAACAGATTGATGCTAGGCACATCACTGCGTTGTGCATGGAGAAGGATTTTGAAACTGGCCAGAAACGAAACACACACACACAAACGAATAATGATTTGTGAGTGATATAGTTTGAAGCGAATCCGAACACAAAGAACGCGGGATGCTCGTTTGTATTTGTCATGGGCTTTATGTATGTGCGATTGCTCAAAGTTCAGATTCATGTTTCAAAAAAGTAAAAGGATGCTTAGTCAAAACCACTTCCTCACAGTCGGAGCTCAGTGGGTATGCCCACTACACTAGCGAGTTGGGGGTGCAAGTTCGATTCCTATAAGATGTAGTCCTCCCTGGGTGTATTTCTCTTTTGTTCAGTAAAATTTTCATTGTGTGTTACTTGATATTGTGTATATTACTTGATGTTGTATGTCTTGTATCTGGCGCAGAATGGCCAAACATGGCCCTTGCGCCATAAAACCCCAACAAACCAACCAACCTTACATTAGTGCCCTCAGAGGCGCATTTTTAGGTATGTATGAGCTTCATAAACCTGATGTTCCCTAATGATATATTCTTTTCCCATGGGGCTTGTGTTTGGTTCAGCTTGACCAAGTATAGCCCTTGCACCTTAAAGCCAATCAACCAATCTTACATTAGTTTCTAGATAGCGATTTTCAACCTTTTTCATCTCATGGCACCACGTAAACTAATCACCAAAATTCTACGCCACACCAAAAGGGGCATTAGATGTTTCGCCGATCTGATTAAATCAGCGTATAATTTAATTTGATTTACAAAAACTTAACAGTAATTACCCCCTCCCGTTTTGCTTAACAAAATTTGTTTTGAAAAATGTTATGTATGATACTCTGTAATAAACAAATACTCGAAATTATTTATACAGATATTACATGAAATTATTCGTGAACACACTTGCCAAAAGTTCGAAACTAAAACGTTGAGATGAAGTAAATCTTGCAGAATTTAAGTTGTTTCAGCATCAGTAAGGCACACAATGCCATTCTTGCGGCACACCTATGAAAAATCGCTATTATTTCACATGAGTTTTGAGCTTCTGGCTTGATTTGTGGTCTTAAATGTAGAATATATAAAAATCTATGTTTGATTATCATCGCAGTTTAAATAAACCTAATTATATTCTCCATGCAAGTTATAAATAAGGTCTGTCCAGTATGTGTCTATCCTAAATCAAGATTTCTATGGTCCACGCTGAAATGTTTGCAGAAACTATGCAGATGAGTGTTATAGTATGTAATTAAGTTTTAGAATATATGTGTGTGATTGTGCAAGTGGTAATGAGACTGCATACGCATCTATCATTAGGGAGAGTTGGTGCGAGAATGCTATTTTGAGAATTGTGGATCTCATTCTGACGGTCTCCAGTCTAATAGGTCTAAGATGGTTGGTTGGTAGTTGAATCATTGTCTCACTATAGCAACACAACGGGCTAGTGACGATGATCTGGGATGAATCCCGAAGGGAGAGATCCGAGGACAACACGTAATTTTAAACCACGTTAGGATAATGGGATCAACACCTGAGCTGGCATCTCACTCTTCAAACTTCCACACCACGACAACTTAAGGACCATTTGTAGCCCCCACATACACCAGTCCCAACGTGTCTTAGTCCCACGAGAAGCCTCGTGACTCAGTGGGTATGCCCACTGCGCTAGGAACCTTCGATTCCTGTCAGGTGTATTTCTCTCTTCTGCATCAGTAAAACTTTCATTCTGTGTGTCTATCTACACTATTAATGTGTGATAGTTTATCTGTTTGAAATCTATCTTCGTCTCAACCACAGCACGTAGAGGTCTGAGAGAGGTGTCAAAATACACAGAATAGACTGAGAAAGTTATTCCGCCCCTTTAAAATTTTCAAAAATTTAAATTTTAATATTAAATGTTCACAAAATTACCCGATTGGACAGAGTGCCGTGACGTCACTGGCTGATTCCGTAACGCTTCCGTAGCGGTTTTTGCCCTAACTTTTTTTATTGTGTTTTTTTTTTGTCAGACTTGACTTAAATATTCGTGTTAAATTCGAGAAAAAAACGTAGAAAATGTTCAAAATTCAATGTACAGTACTTTTTCGCGTCTTACATTTTATGGCCTTTAAATAAACATTTAATACACTACTTTTTTTCGAGCATTATACTTTACTTCTTTAAATAAGCATTATTTTTTACAATTATTTCACATCCAATACAGCAAACCTGTACAACTCAACTCTTAAATCCATCGTGATTTAGAATTTCAAATTGTTTACTGCTGCCTTTTTATAGCGATTGTTTTTTGCGTTGTAATTACTCTTTTTAACGACAATGTCAAAAAGAAAACGTTCCATAACAAGCAATTCAGCTAAATATAAACTACGTGAAAGACGTCGCAATGAATCTAAGGAACAAGCTACCAATAAAAGACTTGTCGAAGCTGGACGTCAGGGTGAAATTGGGAAATTTACAAGACTTGCAATGAGACGAAAAATCTAATATGTCGTTTACTAACAATCAGTTATCTCGTGACACATTAAACCATAAAACTTTTAAATCCGAATAATAATAATGGTAAATTTATAGAATTATATAACAGTGAATCTATAAGAAGGCATGAAAAAAAGAGTAAAAATCCACGTGGGAGGTATTTACTAACACGTTGTCCTCCGCAACGCAGGGCCATACAGCTAGGTACTTGATATTGTATGTCTTGTGTCTGGCGCAGCATGGCCAAATATGGCCCTTGCGCCATTAAACCCCAAAACCAACCCTACGTACACACGACGTTCTTTGGTCGGATTGAGTTTCTCTCTACCTACCAACCTAGTACCATAGAATATAGAACATTATGCAAGATACCAGTTTTTAATCAAACACAAAACGCCAACTTATCTCGAGTCTAGCATTAGGAAGAGGAAATTATGCAAACACGTGAAGCGAACAAAGCTCGAAAAGTCATTCGTAGGCGCAACGAAACTGCTGAGAGGAGTGATTCGTCTGAAGCAAAAAAACCTCTCGCTAACCCGGGTAGGAAAGCTATCAATTAATAAAACTGACACATTTGGGTGTTAATTATCGGTGTTTGATATTACCATCGATTTCGAATACTAAGGCACAAAAAACTAGACGAACCACCAAAGCAAATAAAAGAGGCCCTTTCGAATAACTTCAAAACAAGCGAAGGCAGGGGGTCTAATTCACGGCCACATTAAGCAGAACGTACCTGTTTGTTTAGATAACGGAATCAAGAGTTTCTTCTTCACAAAATTGCTGCTCGTCATAAATCCTCGTTTCCAGAACTGACAGAACGCGCGTCGGCGGGAGCGAAAGCAGAAGGAATTCAAACAATTGCGAGTTCCCCGTGGTGGCATCGGTTGCCTCGGAAGCTGGAGTGTTGCCACATGGCCCCAAATAATGAATCCCCTTTCCAGTTCTCCAGTTATTAGGAGTGTTGAAGCATGTATAGCACACGCCCACACTGGCTGAGACAATTCACGAAAACTTGTTTTTGAAGAATTTTCCTGTGCTATGAGAGAAGACTTCGTTGCAGCGAACTGGAAAATGGAATTTTCTGAGTGAAATAAATGAGTTTTTGACTACATTTTGTCTTGGTGGATTACTTGTGCTAAGTGTTATAAGTTCTATTAGGAATTTATACGGAGAAAATGTGGGTAGCTCAGTTGGAAGAGTAGCACATTAGCAATCGGAGGGTTGTGACTCGGTCCCACCCAAAGACCGTCGTATACGCGAGGGAAAGTTAGATCTGTCGTGGCATCAAATGTCATCACGCTGGAGCGGTACGGAAGTTTGGAGAGTGGAGTGCCAGCTCAGGTATTGACCTTGTCATCCGACAGTGGTTCAAAATGACGAGGTGTTGTCCTCGGATCTTTCGATTCCGGATCGTCGCCAATAGCCCGGTGTGTTGCTCCAGTGCGACGTTAATTAACTACTTACGGGAAAATGTATATGGTAGACAGGTAGGTGAATTTACGTCACACTGGAGTAACAAAACTGGCTATAGGCGACTGCGGGATCGACCACGAAGGGAAAGGCCCGAGGACAACACCGCGTAACTTTGAACCACGGTCAGATGACTAGGTCTACACCTCAGCTGACACCCCACTCTATAAACTTCTACACCATGACAACGTTTGAAGCCGCCACATATTTAACGTGACCGTCTCTGTTAGATCGATTGCTAATCCGTGATTGTACCAACTAGGTTGCCGCGACCCAGAAATGTATTTGAAATGTAATAAGTGCATAATAGTTAATCCAGATATTTTTATAACTGTTGATTTGTTTATAATATTAAATTATTTGTGAAGCTGATAGGGTTGGTTGGATTTTGGCACATGGTCCAACAAGTTGCGCCAAACGCAAGATTATATATATAATAAAAACTATTAAAAATCCAAACATACAACCAAGATGACAATAAACTAGTCTAAAAATCATGTATATAAAAAGCATGAAAATAAAATAAAGTTAAAACCTTCAAAAAGATTAACACAGTAAATAAAAGATTAAGATGTTTTCAACGGAAAAGAATGGTAGACGATTGCTGACAAAATGAAAATAGATAAGAAACTTTATTGTTTAAAAGATGACAGAAAAATTTATATAAAATAGGAAGTTTTTTGAAAATCCATGCTAGTAAAATTTGATGCAATGAAACTTTTATGATAGAGTACTGTAATTCGGTATTTACTTTGAACTGTGTTGCGAAGTACGTTGGTTCTTTTAAATTCAATTATTATTTAATAGCTCAGCGAAGTTTTAAATTACGAACCAACCTAATGAAATAGCAATATTCAATCGACTACAAGAAATAGCAAAGTACAAGAAAAACTTTTACTCACATTTATTTCCGAAATCCAAGCAACAAAATGAATCAATACATAAAACCCAACATTCCGGTTGCAGTATATATGCAAGTGGGTTGGCGCCGTTTTACACTTAATCACGCCAAGGGCTCCCAACAAACTTAATGAAAGATTTGTAATACGTATAGTAAAATTTATAATAATTTTTAAAACATGCCGTCTATCTAAAATCTAACTATCAAAATTTATTACTCTATTTTCAAGTCACTAACTTGAAAGCCTTGAAGTTTTTATTTCTTTATCTATGTTAATAATTTACACAATATTACGCAACGGGAAAGACATTGTTGAAACAAATTCTTGTATCTGTTGAATAACCATAATATGTAATCGTAAATTTTTACTCTCTGCCCTTGGCTTTCTACCGGTTTGCTGCACTTGCGGTTTTGCCTTTTTGGTTATCTTTGTAATCCGTAGTAAGATGCGCTACTGACAAGGGCTAAAATTTAAGCCTCCATTTCAGTTTGACTGCGATTAATTCTATCAACAGAATGTGAATAATCTTTTCAAAATTTGCCATTTTAATTTCTTACTGTTCGTTTGTTATTTTGAACGTGACATCCTCTTATATACAAGGCGACTTGCGATGACGTGAATAATTTTATCCTTCAAGTTAAAGTAAATAAAATATTGAAATACATGCACGAGAGAAATTGCTAGCGCACAATTAATAAATATATGACATATATGTTAGGAAACGAGTAATGCAAGCTATAATATTTATAATATAAGCAGAAAGCGCGAGAGATTTATACAGAAACTCAGTGAAAACGTTAATGCGATATATAATTAAATTATGAATATCTATATCTGGCAACGCCAGTAATGTATTTAGGTTCTTCGGTTCCATTCAGAATTATTAAGTGAGATGTTTCATGCTGTGAGTTTAATTGAGTTCTGTATCACTGAGTTTTTATAAGATTATTACTGAGACTGAAGTGTACTTTTGAGTTGTGAGATTTATTAACTGATTTACTATTCTGAGCATTTTGAATTGTAAATATCCATGAACAGTGAAGCGTATCAAGGAAATGTTTCAATGCGCACTCATTATTTAATATTAATCCGCACGCATAGGGTAACGATAAGCACTTGAATAGATATAAGTGATTTCTAGAGCCCGTTGTATTCTCTTAACGGACTTTATAGCTAGTTACATATAATTTGCATACATTTTCAAAAATGTATCTTTTCTGCAACAATGAAACGATTGACTTATTTCATCCTTCTAATAATCTGTTAGGGTCGTGGCAGCCCAGCCGGCCTTAGAGCGGATCAGCAACCGGAGGGTTGAAAGTTCGACACTCTGTCCAGCCAAAGGCCGTCGTGTACACGGGGGCTGGTGCACGTTAAATCTTCGAATGTCCTCACGTTGGTGTGGAAGTTTGAAAAGTGGGGGCCAGCTCAGTTCTCGTCATCTGACCATTGTTCAAAATTACGAAGCATTGTCCTTGGGTCTTTCCCTTCAGGATTGATCCCGGACCATCGCCAATAGCCCGTTGTGTTGCTCCAGTGTGCAGCGTTATTTAACTACCTACCTACCTAATAATCTGTTAAGGATTAGTCATCCGTTCAGATTGCATTTATTTAAACAGAACATATTTATTTAAATAATTTAAATTGCAATTGTTATTATAAGTATTTATTTATTTAAATTGTAATATTTCTACAGAAAATTAAATTACTTTCATTTATATAAATCTTTAATAACCTTTCACATTTTTTCAAACGCTTTGCATTTTGTCTTTATCTGAATTTTGACCAGCGAATTAAAATTATTATAAGCATTTATTTATTTAAATTGTAAAATTTCTATAGAATATTAAATTACTTTCATTTATATAAATCTTTAATAACCTTTCACATTTTTTCAAACGCTTTGCATTTTGTCTTTATCTGAAAACTATTTGTTTTATCTGAATTTTAACCAGCGAATTAAAATTTGAGTGTAACTGAATCAGTTCGAATTATTCGGAACTTCGTGTTATTCCTCTTAATAGGATCGTGGTAGCCCGATTGGAAGAGTACCGGCTTAACATCCGGAGGACTGTGAGTTTTAAACTCGATCCAACCGTCGTGAGGTCTGGTGCACGTTAAATCTGCCGTGGCTGGCCTCAAATGTCCTCACGTTGGCGTGGTACGAAAGTTTGATGCCAGCTCAGGTGTTGACCTCGTCATCTGACCATGGTTCAAAATTACGAGATGTTGTACTCGGATCTTTCCCTTCGAGATTGATCCCGGCCCATCGCCAATGGTCCGTTGTGGCCCCAGTGCGACGTTAATTGAACTAACTATCTATTCCACTCAGTTAGAGGACTGCGAGGAATAACTCTGCTGGGATCTGTGGGTTATTGTAAAATTAAAAATATAACTTGCAAAAAATTGTTATTATAGATTTTTTAATTGAATATTAATTACTACTGTTACATCTTCTTTCTCAGTAGTGTCGATCATTTAATAGAAGACTTGGAATTCCAGTGTAGGTAGTTAGTTGGATTTACATCACACTAAAGCAAGACAACGGGCTATTGGCAACCCTCCTGGATCCATCGAGAAGGGACAGATCCGAGGACAACACCACGTAATTTTGTACCACAGTCAGATAACGAGATCAAGATCTGAGCTGGCACCCCACTCTCCAAACTTTCACAACCTGAGGACATTTTCGGCCACGATGGATTAACGTGCACATACACTATGGTCTCTGGTTGGATCTAGTTTCGAACTAGTAGTCCTCCGGTTGCTAATCCACGACTCTACTAACTGGGCTACCTCGGTCCCTGAAATTTCAGGGGGAGAAATCACAGCGTAAAATTTTAGTTGGCAAATTTGTATTAAATGTAAAGAAATGACATAAAATAATTTGCATTCTTTACAGGAGAAGAAATTGCATAATTTGAAATGAATAAGATCCACCTAAGGAAAGCTCAAGTGTCCCTATAATAACTGAAAACCTAAAATGCTTAACAAATATAAAAAAAGGAAAATACTGTAAATAGTAAACATGTTATTTATAAATTCCCCATTTTGATGTGAAGATGAATGAAGTATTTAAATTAACGATTCCAGATGGAAGAACACATTGCCTGTCACATATTCTGATGCAGTTAATGTAAAAGTAAACATTTGTACGAACTCGAATAGCTTCCAGTAATGTTTGGTTCAAGGCAAAAACGTTTTTCGTCCAATAGAATTCCACTTACGACATCTGCTACATAAAATAGAAACAAAATCCAAAACCGACAGTCGCACGGAAAAAATGACTCATACCAGAAAAGATATCAGAGATTATAATAAATCTAAGAAATACATTTTATTCATTAATGAAAATTCTGAAACGTTGGGGGATTACATTCCAGACACGAAACCATGTTGACGAAGTGTCTGGAAAATACCTTTCCGAATATTCATTTGCATTATAATATTTTTTAGGAATGGATTAAGAATGAATGTTTTAAGCATGTTACAAATTGTCTGAAATATTACCAATAATACTTTGCATGGAATAGATTTACATAATGAATTAGAACGTCACTTCTAATTCAGATAAATATATTTTTGGCAAAGCTAAATATCGAGATTGTTGTTGTGGCAGTAAACGTACTTGTTTCTTCCCGAAGTGACGTCACTTGGCATGTTACTAAAGTCAATTTCAGCTTGTCGCTCCTAGAATTAATCATCAATTTAATAACGTTTTTACTTTGCTGATAACATACCCAAGCAATGGTGGTTTGTGTCGAGAACACGAACGGTAGTTTTGACGTGATTATTCGGGACTCATGTTGGATTGTGGAATGAATGAAGCAGGCGTAGAAAGTTTGAACGATTGCTTATTGTGTGTGAATTTTCAACAATTAATTTGCAGTTTGAACTATTAAAGTGCAGTTTGATATTAATTTTTGTTGTCCAATATTAATTGTAGCGAAGCTCGGTAGCTTTCAAATGACACCACACAAGCAGTCCTCACTCCACAAAATCCAAAGTTACACTGACTCAAAGCTCGTCCAGCACCATAGAATTTCGACATATTGCCAATCCCTTCCCCATACTCAGCGCGCCTGTACATCCTTTGTCTACAGGACGTTATATTTATCGGTTTCTTCTAGTTCTGCAATCATAAGACAAAACAGTTGCAACATTTTTTGTAACTCTAGATTTTTCATATATTGCCAATAGCCCGTTGTGTTGCTCCAGTGTGACGTTAATTGAAAATACCAATACCACATATTGCCCAATATTGTGCCAGGCTAGTGAATACTAGTGAATTAGTGTGTCAAGCTTAAAAAATAAATCCAATACAAGAGAATTTATCCAATTTCCACAGTCAGCCAAATATCTAAAGCAATTCAACTCATCTCAACTAAAATCCCAAACTTAAATAGAACGATAGAGGCGAACATCGACAAAGATATTGGAGCCCGAAGTCTCAAAGAACACAACGATCTTGAATGCATTAATAAAGGTACTATAATACTATCGTTTACTAAAAGGCATGAATTTTAAAGAGTAAATTATTCTCACGTAGCGTATATCATAGCCTTCAATATTTTTCATAGAATAACTTGAACAAAAATTATTTTGAACTTGACAGATTTAGACAAAGAATTTATTACAGAAATGCTTTATGCCGATGAAAGCGACTTCGAAATCGTAAAACTAGATCGTTCACTATTCCCTAGACCAATTTTCTGAATTCAACTCCATTCCCCTCTCAGTGTTCGGCTGCTTTTATTTTAAAAGCACAGAAAATCTTATTTCTGACGAAAAAGCTTTCGCAATCCCCAAACCTCTTCAAATTCGATTTTATTTCCAAGGCTTGGGAAGGAATGTAAAAAATGGCGCTGCTGCTTCATAATGAATGAATGGATTAAATGTCGGATGATTGAAATAATGAAAAATCTGTAAAAGGAATAAACAAACTCTTAAAAAGAAATTTAGAAAACTGCTTCGTGGGTTAATTACTCGAGGTCATCCTCTTCGTTTTCAGCGCATAATTTCTGCCTGATAACAGCAGGTTGTCAAAAAAATGGCGGTTGCCATTTTCATGAATTTTGTCCTACACTGATAAAATATTCATTCAATTTTTTCAAAATATTCAGAGAATCAACTTGAATCCGAATTTTCAGAAAAATGTCAGTTAAAAAGGTTCAGATGTTTTTAGGGCGTTTACATTTTACTATATAAAGAGTTTTATTTTTATTCTTCCAATACATGTTTTAGAATTTAATGAAGACGTCGTCGCTTTTTTAACCCTCCTGGTGGTTTTCTCGACGAGGTATCTTATCATTAGCAAAACTGACCAGATCTTGATGGACGAGATATCATGTCATAAGGAAAAACTGACCAGATTTTAATCTCATCATAAACAAATCGGCAATATCTTGATAACGAAATATCACGTCATTAGCAAAATTGGTTATATCTTGATGGACAAGATATCTCGTCGAAACCACTTGGAGGGGGAAAAGCAGGAGTATTTGCTTTTCAGTAGTAACTTGGATTGATTTAGTGCACAGATTAATTTATTGATTATACTTATTTTCGTATTTCCAATCTAAATGACTTATAATTTCGTTAACTAAATTAATTTCATGTTTTCTTGAAACGTCAAAAGTATTTACTTTAAATCCATTCTGTCACAAACAACACTCAAACTTTAATTATTATTTATACCAAGAGCGAATTAATTGCAATATCAGTATTTTAATATTTGGATGTTTGCAGCATAAAATGCTTTAAAATATTTTCCCTTTTTATTGGAAGAACAAAAAATGAAACTGAATCATTTCTTCTGCTCACAACTCAACTCATATATCACGATATTTATATTTAAACAAGAAAAACAATTATCTTTACCCTAAATGCAAGAATGGTTTTGTTATGATTTATTATTTATTTTTTTTATTTGTACAAGTGCAAGAAGCTCTAAATATTTAAAATAATATGCTAAAAGTATTTAAATTTTTATTTAATTGCACCTTTAATGGAACGATAAATACTTTACATTTTGAATACAGAAAAAATCGTTTGCTACTGCGTTACTAGTTCGTACATGTTTTCTACTGAATTACTCGTTTGTACATATTTCTGAGTGTTCCATTTGGAATATTCTATATAAAACATTCCATCTAGAATATTCTATGTAGAACATTTCATGTAAAATTAATTATACGATTGTCAAAATAAATGGGACTACTACAACAGGTTTGGATAGTAAAACTTAATATATAACCTTTTATAACCAAATACTAAAAAATATTTACACAAAAATATGTTTTCGCTTTTTAATCCACGACTAAACAATCACAAACCACCTCCGCAAAATCATTTTTCAATAAAATCACATCATTCAATTGGGAATACATGGTACACTATTCACATTCAAAAAACAGCATTTAAACATTCAATTTCGAAAATAATCACTTCTCTGGCATACACAAAAACTTATGCATTCAGTTTAATGATTTCGAATGATGCCTCTGAAGAGGTAAAGGAAAAAATTGCTATCGATCTTTCATTGTTTTGCATCTATAAACATTATTTACCCCCCGGAGATATTCAAAGAATTCAATTGAATAAAGACGATCATGGATTATACTTTGCTATGTAATGCATTTAAATAAACTGGGGTGAGTTTAACATGGTGAAAATGCGTTTTATTGATATTGTGATCTATATATAAAGAAGAATTGGCGTCTATCTGTTTTTTATTCATATTTGCATTGTCTAATCTACATCAAATTTGGTACACTTATTCCATTGAATCATGTGGGTAACATAGGCTGCATATTAACCACTGTTCTATTTGTCCCAGGTGTACAGAGGGGTTTAAACAATTCGAAATCCCATAGGATGGTAGTTAAGTAGTTAATTAACGTCGCACTGGAGTAACACAGCGGGCTATTGGTGACGGTCCGGGATCCATCCCGAAGGGAAAGATCCAAGGACAACTCGTAATTTTGAACCACGGTCAGATGACGAGACCAACACCTGAGCTGACACCCCACTCTCCAAACTTCCACAGCACGCCAACGTGAGGACATTTAAGGCACTAACAGATTTAACGTTCACCAGCCGCCGCGTAACCGATGGTCTTTGTATGAACCTGGTTTCGAACTCGCAACCCTCCGGTTGCTATCAGTTACTTCAAAAGTACACTTAATTTTAAGAACACTACCGGGTAACACAGGCTGCATATTAATTCCCGTTCTATTTGTCCCAGGTGTGCTGAGATGACCAGAAAAATTCGAAATCACTATAGGAATGACATTGAGGATTATTACGATTGCGGCACAAACTCGGATTATTTACAGTATTGCTACAAAGAAAACAATTTTTTCAAAAAAAATTATATTTAAAGAATTTAAACTAATACTCTTATGCTTGAGCTTTACTTACATTTTTTTCCAAAGTATAAATCATTTATGAATACATGATTAATGATATAATGAATTTAAAATATTTAGTTTCACATAACTTACATTGTGTAATAAAACAAGGCTATTTAACACGAAAAGCCCAAGCGAAAAACTCATTGATCATAAAAGCGTAATTTTGCCGCTCGGTATTTGGCGAGACTGGAATTAATGTTCCATTTTGCAATTTCAAAGCGAGTTATTTTTATTTTGTGCAAAATATCGCTAGACATGGGTTCATTTCTTGGTCATATAGGTGTATATTTCGACCAGCTTTCTTTAAAAGTCATTGATTCATTACATAATGACTTGTAGAATTCCTTTTCATAAAATAAAATAAAGCATACAAAATTAAACCTTTTAAAATACTACGGTAGAAAAGAGAAAACGGCTAAAATACAGTTATTTTAAAATAAGACAGTTAACGTTAAAATAAAACGCGTAACCTTACGTAGTAATTCCAAGATTTTTTTTATTTTTGACGTAGGTTTCCATTACAAAGCAATTAAAATCAGTAATTGTTTATAAAGTTTAAAATTATATTTTGGATTGGATGGAAAGCTGTACTCAATAGTCAAAAACCAACATCTATCATTCCAAATAGGTAAGGGGAAACGGCAGCCCGGATGGAAGAGTAGCGGATTAGTAACAGGAGGGTTCCAGGTTCGAAACTCGATCCAACCTACCATTGTGTACGGGGGACTGGTGCACGTTAAATCTGTCGTGGACTCAAATGTCCTCATGTTGTGTGGTGTGAAAGTTTGGAGAGTAGGGTATCAGCTAAGGTGTTGACCGTGGCTCAAAACTACGGAGTGTTGTCCTCGGACTTTCCCTGCGGGATTCATCCAGGGTCATCGCCAATAGCCCGTTGTATTGCTCCAATGCGACGTTAATTCAACTACCTACCAACCTTATCTCTCATTTTTACACTAGCAAACCTTCTAAGCGATTCAATTAATTTAAGCCAGTTTAATGTATCTATAAATTTTTTTCACACGCATCATAGTACGTATGCGTGACCCAGTTTTACTACAATTCTAATTGAAATTTGAATCAGCCTTTTCCTCTCTTAGCGTCAAAATTTTAATACGAACCTGTTTAAATATAATAAATGTATTTTATTATATCTGCGGTGTGTAAAATAAATTTTAGCGGTTTTTATTTCCTTCTAAAATTAAATAATATCCCTGTTTCATTTATTGAAAATAAATAATCTAGTGTTTTGGAAGAAAATGCAAGAATTACCCCGTGAAATAAATTCCCGAAATGGATCAATAAAATTTTAAATAGTAAAACACTAAAAAGAAAATAATAATTTCCAATTTTTTTTTGTTTCTGTTACAATAACAAATTCTTCGTTTGGATTTCATTTGCCCTTTTTACTTATATATGGAATCCTCACCGCAGTTTTTTCACTTTAACCGTCCTGGTGTTTGTCTTGACGAGATATCTCGTCATTAGCAAAATTGGACAGATCTTGATGGACGAGTTATCTTGTCCAAACCACTTGGATGGTTAAAAAGAAAGCAATAATACATAGCAGTAAACTGGCCACATTGCTGGGTTTGAGATCTGTTCCCTTTCGTAAAATACCAAGTAGAGAGTTAAAGCTGAATTTAATCACGATCCTATCTATCCCTTGTGAGCTTAAGAAAATTTGACTTTTACGTTTTAAGGAGTCATAGATACGTAAAATTAAATGTTACAAATATTTTCGATTGAGGTTCTATTCATTCTGAAGAAACTAAGGGAAAGTGGAAGGTTCCAACTCAATCTACAGTAATAATTTCATTTAAAAAGGACTGAATAGGAGACGAAATTATACGATCCAAATAATTTCGACTGATTTTCTTTCAAATTCTGAGCAAATGAAATATAGGAAAAGCGAAAGATTCCAGTTCAATCTGCAACGATACTTTTCAGTTTAAAGTCTTAAACATAGTCTACAAACATAGACCTTTCGTCTTATCTTTTGGAAACCAAACTAAGCGCAAAATGTATTATTTTGACCACGGGTTTGCATATTTGAATATCCCTTGAAGATATGTCCTTTGAACATATGCCATCTTGGCTCAATGAGTATGCCCACTGCGTTAGCAACTTGTGAAATGTAGGTGGTGTAGGTTTGATTTCTCTCTGGATGTATTTCTAGCTTCTATATCAGTAAAACTTTCCTTGTGTGTGTCTATTACTTAACGTTGTCTGTATTGTGTTTGGCATAACATGAACAAATATAGCCCTTTCGCAATGAAAAACCAACCAACCTTTGAATATGTGAATCCGTGAATACAAATGAGTCATTCGCTTAGTTCGATTCACATTTGCGAATGTCCTTTGAGCATGTCGCCCCTAGTTACAATAGAATTTTGCCCTTAGTTGGGTTCACATTTATGAATGTCCCTTGAATATGTCAATATGTGAATCCGTGATTACAATAGAGTTTTACCCTTAGTTGGGATCAAATTTGTAGATGTTCTTTGTCGATATGTGAATCCGGGATTACTATATAATTTTGCCCTTAGTTGTGTTAGTATTTGTGAATGTCCTCTGAAAATGTGAATTACAATAAAGTGTTTCCTTAAGTATTGTTTACATATGCAAATATCCTTTGAACATAACAATATATGAATCCGTAGTTGCAATAGAACTTAGCCCTTAGTTGTGTTACCCCCAAGTAGCAAAACAAAAGATCCTCATATACAGATCGCAGGAACGAAGAGATTACAAAAAGTGAATATAGAAACATTTAATGTTCGATTGAAATACTTAAGGATACTAAGAAAAATGTACCGACTCAGTTTTACTGCACTTCTTTTTCCATCCACATCAAAAGAATGGGACAAACGCTTTTCACATCTATAAATTCATAATCCTATAGAAAGAGATTCAAATGAGATTTCATGAAGGTTCTTCACTTTAACAACAAAAACGCACAGGATTTTTCCAGATGCTTTGATTTTGTATTTCATTCCCGGCATATAAAGATACAGGATATATGATGGGAGTAGAGGAAAAAGGAAAGTTCCAGAAAGCTGCAATTTAATTTGACTGCGAAGTTTTCTCTTCTAAATAAGTTGGCAGCTCCTATACAAACTAAACCATATAAACTATATACTATATCTAAATCCTTTGCTATCCAAAAAAAAAGAACCAAAACAAAATAAGCCAAAGATCTCTGTTCTATCTTTTTTATTATACAGCTATTACTTTCCCATCTAAGGAACGGGAAAAATAGATTACTTGAATGTAATCTCAATGCACTATAGGGATATAGAGGTAAAAATATCAAACCTAACAATGTCTTCTTTGGTATTCGAAAAGAGGAAGGTGTGCAGAACATTGTTTCAACTTAAGTCAACATCAAGGCCCTTCTGAAATTGGAAAAGGGAACTTACAATGGAAAGGGGACTCACAAGCTCCAGCTGTTCCTCCGTATAAGTTAAAAGAGAAATTCTGAAATTCCATCGGAGTTGATGGTGTTCCGGCTTTTGGTACGAAAATAGAACAAATGTGCTCTGTTGTCCATAAGTACTTTTCCACTTTCAGGTCTCGTGCAAACCGTTCCAATTACGGTATTATGCATTCTAAAATATTTTAATTCGGTTAAAATCAAAGATTATTTTACCTGTGTTATAATGAAAATTTTTATGATTTCATAAGACTATTTTAGATATTTTTCGATGATATTCATGAATTGGGTTACCTGCATTTCTACGATGTGTCTTAAAACGCAATTGTCCCAATGATATTTTTCTTTATATGTGAATGAGATTGAAAAGATACGTTTTGTATGTAGCTAATTTAATTTTTACTATCAAACAAAAAAGGTTAATTATTGCTTATATCAGTGATTTTCAACCGATGGCAAACGTGCCACTACTTGTATGTGAGATACTATCTAGTGGTAGTTAACAATTGTTATTGTATAACAAAATGGTAGTCGTTTGTTTAAAATTACTCTCTAATTCCCTCTGCTAAATTTCTCAAAATTTCAAACAAATTAGTTTTCTGTACTTTCCTTCACTTTTAGGGGTGCGAGTTCGAAACTCAATCCAGCCCAAGACGGTCGTGTACGTGGAGGCTTGTGCGCGTTAAATCTGTCGTGGCCTCAAATGTCCTCACGTTGGCGTGGTGGGAAAACTACGAAGTGTTGTCCTCGTATCTTTCCCTTCAGGATTGATCCTGGGCTGTCGCCAATAACCTGTTGTGTTGCTCTAGTGCGACGTTAATTCAACTACCTACCTATAAATGTAAGAACTGATCTATTGAAATGGTTCAACAAACGTCATACCGGATAAAATTTTACAAAATTGGCATACTATTTGGATAGTAAAGAACGCCCTCTCATAACGGGTTTTGTATTAAATTTGTGAACCAGACATCATTTGTTTGTCTTTTCTACATAAAAATCTACAAAACCTTGGCATTTCTTTTTAAAATGTTGAAATTATGATCAGTTTCAATTGATCACAGAATTCTAACGTTCTCCAAACGTTTTGAAGCAGACAAAACTGCTGCTTTGAAATTTGGTCGAAGATAACGATGGTTTTGCGTGAGACATTTAAAAAGGTGAACAGGAAAAACAGATAGCTATAGCAAAGAATTGAGATTATTATGAGAAACATAATAAAGCGTATGATTCCCCCAAATATTTGTTAAAATCTTTGGCAGTTGTGCATTTTGTACTACAAAATAAAAATTCCTCATGCGAAAGAACAGTTTTTAGTTTTTAAGTCTGAAAATGATACAAAAGCACTAAAATAAATAGTATCTAAACCATCAGGTATACGAAAAAACGTTCCATCTCGGGAAATTTCTATTTATATGAGTATTTTTCTGTAGAGAAAAAAATACAGATGTCCTAGTGTTTTTCTTATGTCTCATATTTTATACATCTTGCCACCCACTTTCACTTTCGAACTCTGGTCACCTTGCTAACCTTTATTTCAGACGAACCCACTCACTCAAAGTATTTGTCTCTTCCTTCCAGATCGCTGGTTCAAGATCAACTTGCTACTTCATAAAGACACCGACTTTCTACCAATGAACTCACTTGATAGATCCCCTTGTCTAACAATCTTTCTCTTAATCCTCATTCCCTTAGCTAGTTTCATTTTA
The DNA here is from genome assembly GCA_933210815.1 of Meta bourneti. Taxonomy (NCBI): domain Eukaryota; kingdom Metazoa; phylum Arthropoda; class Arachnida; order Araneae; family Tetragnathidae; genus Meta; species Meta bourneti. Next base: position 85,810,428 of record OW119927.1, read on the forward strand.
AGCTATTCGTTTTATCACTAACCCCTTATAATAAGGAGCCGTCCCCAAACACCATACACTTAACAACAAATCGCTCCACGCATTATCGTGGTACCTCTTGTCTATAGAAGTATTAAATAAACTATTTTATGGAATTTTCTGCCTCTCCATTAGTGGAACCAACACTACAGTCTCGATGGATTATTCGATTGCCTTATACCAGCCACGATTACAGGCCCTATAATCTCTGTTATTATCGACTACAATTTCAGCATGTATCGAGTTTGGAGAGTGGGGTGCCAGCTCAGGTGTGACCTCGTCATCTAACCTTAGTTCAAAATTACGTGGTGTTGTCCTCGGATCTTTCTTTTGGGGATTGATCCCGGACCTTCACAAATAGCCCGTTGTGTTGCTCCAGTGTGACGTTAATTAAAATACCTACCTACCTCATTAGCAAAACTGACCAGATCTTGATGGACGAAATATCTCGTCATTAATAAAAATTGGTCTGATCTTGGTGGACGAGATATCTCGTCGAAACCACTTGGAAGGTTAAGTAATTTGGTACTTACTATATTTATTATTCAGGGCCTCGTTTAAGGTGTGTGTATACACTAGAAATCACGAAAATTGACCAAAATACCGATCTATTTTTTAATAATCCAAAATGTCCAACCCCTTAGCTTTCAAACGATACCAAGATCTTGTAAATATTCGAAATAGTTTTCTAGTTACAAGGGTTTGGATTAGGTACTGTCACCTTAGACAAACACGTTTCCAAAACTTTAAACTCGATTTCTGAAGAACTATGTTTTTTCGATAGGATGCTTCCTTCGAACAGTGATAACTCAACAATGAATTATCACTGTTCGTTACTTTTGAGTCAATATAATCTATATTATACTGTGGATGTTTTGAACCTCAGTCGAAGTTATTGGTTAAGAAATGAATTTTTAATCTTGAAATTCAAGAAAAAATCTTGATTTTTTTTTGGACTTCCTTCGTGAAAAAAATTGTAAAAAATAACTTTGATCCCGGATCGCCAATAGCCCGTTGTGTTGCTTCGGTGAGACGTTAATTAAATACCTACCTACCTCAGCGTTTATCGAGATAAACTTTAATTTAATGTTCAATGAAGATGCTGATCAAATGCCGGTAACACAATTCCGATTAATTTTTAAATATTAAAAAGTTTAAACAACCTAATAGCAAAATTATTCGTATATGTAATTATAGGGGACCAATCGCGCTCACGTTCAGTATATTCGCTTGTGTTAAATATCAACGCCAAATGTCACCAAAGCGGCGATAAATCAATTTAACTCTAAAAAGGAAGTATTTTTTTCCTTTTAAATAGCTTATGTTTACACTGAAAAACCTCTTATCCCCATTAGAATTTTATTCAAAATGTTTTTCTCTCCCCATCGAGTATATTGCGCTCCGGTGATAGGTCACATGATCTTGGGAAAGTTCATTTGTACAAAGGTAGTTAAGCTCGCAGGAAAAGCTGCCAATCTCAAAATAATATACGCCGATAGCCAGAGATGCTTATTTGTTTCGCTCACTCGTAATCACTGCTACGTCTTCTGGCATCGAACGACCAAAAACCACCTCTAAAGTAGCCAATTATGGTTACGCATTTACGTTTAACCCAACGTTGTTGATAATTATGAACTAAAAAGTCACGTTAAACACAGTTTATGATAAATTGTAAAATAATTCATTCTTCGTTAAACACGTTGAACATAGTTTATGATACATTGTAAAATAATTTGTTCTTCGTTAAACACATTAAATACATTTTATGATAAATTGCAAAATAATTTATTCTTCGTTAAACACAGTTTATGATAAATTTTAAAATATTTTTTTCTACGTTAAACTATTTAAATACAGTTTATGATAAGTTGTAAAATAATATATTCTTCGTTAAACAAGTTGAATACAATTTATGATAAGTTGTAAAATAATTTGTTCTTCGTTAAACGCGTTTTAAAACAGTTTATGATAAATTGTAAAATAATGTTTTCTTCGTCAAACACGTTAAGCACAGTTTATGATAAATTGTGAAATAATTCATTCTTTGTTAAACACGTTGAACATAGTTTATGATAAATTGTAAAGTATAATTTATTCGTTAAACACGTTAAATGCAGTTTATGGTAAATTGTAAAATAATGCATTCTTCGTTAAACACGTTAAATATAGTTTATGATAAATTGTAAAATAATTTGTTCTTCGTTAAACACATTAAATACATTTTACGATAAATTGTAAAATAATTTATTCTTCGTTAAATATAGTATATGATAAATTGTAAAATAATTTATTCTTCGTTACACACAGTTTATGATAAATTGTAAAATAATTTATTCTTCGTAACTGATACTTTATAAAAAGCAAAATAACATTAGTCTTCTTTTACCCATTTATCCACGAATACATGTTTGGAAACAATTTTTAGTTACGAAACTAAATAAGAATCGAGACAATTTTTACATTCATTCAGTTGCAGAGACTAACAAATAAACTGAAAGAAGTCAACTTAATGTTACTTTAATCTCTGCATCTTTATGACACTAAAGCAATTAGCTAGCTTTTATTACTTTCACTACCACTTTCGAGCTTTGATCTCACTTTTCATTCAAAAGGGGGGTTTTCACTCTCTTTCCCTGTCCTTAAACTCTCTCAAACATTTCATTATTCATTTTATGATAATGAAATTAAGTTATATTTATTCTTTCTTAAATACTTTTTAGTATTTAAATATCGTGGGAAGTAGTTTTTCTTTGTAGCTTTATTTTCTGTACTGCACTTATCATTTTCTGTCATGTGATGACTGGACAGTCTCCTTTGATGCATCTTTGAACTTGTCAACTATTTATGTTATTCTTGGAACGAAATAGCCATAGTTGTAAAATATTGTAGAAAAATAGCTCTTATGAGACACTAAAAATGTGTCCATCATGGAATGCTGTTTTGAAATCTCTTCTATTATTTTTTATATTAGATTATCCAGAATTCATAAACTTGCCCTCAGGGGCACATTTTCTTTAGGTGTGTACGAGCTACACGTACGCAAGGTACCTGAGTGATCTTTTCTTTTCCCATGGGGTTTATTGTCTTTAGTAAACACAGGAATACCCAATACATCTTTTTTCTGCTTTCATCCTATTATTCTATTCCCCAATCCCTCCTTTTTCCCTTTCACATTTTTACTTGAAGTTGTCTGTCTTGTGTTTGGCTCAGCTTGACCAAATATGGCCCTTGAGCCATCAAACCCCAAAACAACCAATCATCCATAAACTGTGTTGCATGTGCAACTGTGCTGCTGATACGTGTTTAAACTTGCCAATTATTAGTGTTTTTCACAGAACAAAATAAGCATATTCGTAAAATATTGTAAAATACTTCTTATGGGACACTAAAAAATGTGTTCATCACTGAATGATACTTCGAAATCTCTTTTAATAATTTTTGTATTAGATTAACCAGAATTCATAAACTGTGCTAGATTACAAACTTATTCAAACAATAACAGTTTAAAATTTATACCACAATATTATAATATGAAGAAACACAGCCCATTCACATCAAATGTGTTCATAAGTAATGCGAATTATTACAGAAATAGAGACAATAAGCATTTGGGAACACCTTGTGTTAATGCATTAATTGAACCACAGATCTTTAATAATTACAAATGTTTGTGTCTATTATTAAGCTTCAATCTTATATGTATTTTTGATAAATCATTGCGGTAGTAATTAAGTGACAATACATATTCTTTTAAAATTAAATTTTAATCAAATATTAAAAATAACGAATTTTTTATAAAATGCATACAATGAGATGAGAACAAAACTGCTAATATGCATATGGAATTCCGAAATAATATCAAATAAATAATGACAGATAATTTTAAACAAATAGTTCATACGATCATTATTTTAAGTGATCAAAAAAGACTTCAATTCCAATACAAAATAACAACAAAAATTATGTCTACCCCCTCAAATGGCGAAGAAGTATCCCAAAAAGTGTTTATTATATTTAAAAAAATTATCAATCATTTAATATATTAACGTAATAAATTTTAATACATACATTTTAATAAAGTTAAATATAATAATTATATTAATATACATCAAATATAAATATTATTCATTTGATATTTTGACTCTTGAATAGTTTATTTCAAGTGAAAACAATACTAACGAATTTATGTAGAACCTAACTGAAATTAAATTGTTCCAATATCAAATATCTGCATCACATTAATCAAGAAATGAGAATAATACTCAAAAGAAAAAGTTCACGCGACAAAGTTAAATCAATCAAAAATGAATTGCGAAAAGGTGAATACATTATGACGCATTTTTTAGTAAATCTATACAAAACAATTTTATTTATATCATCTATCGTAACTATTATTTTAATATTTTTATTTATTAGAATAATTTATTTTGAATGAAGACAAATCACTCTTTAAATCGTCAATCGAGGAATCCGACAATCACAAATTCAACCATCTCTCTAGAATGTTCACTACCAGAAATCACAAACGAAATAATACGTGTAAATCATTACTCCCTGCATCAAATTAATCAACAAAGAAACTCTCAAAAGAAGATTCCCACGGGAAATCAATCAGAACAATAATTAAAAGCATGAAGATTGCTAATAAATCTGTATCAAAATATTTTATTTACGTAACTATTACGAATTTTGTTTTGATATTTTTAATTATTTAAGAATGAAAATATTGTTAATATTTTATGAATGAGTGTGGCACATTATGACTGTCAATATATTATTAAATGAAAACATAATTATTGAATTTATAAATTTAGGAATCAAGTCTAAATATAAGTAGCCCAATAGAATATTCATTAGAACAAATCACAATCAAAAGAATAATTCATTCTTACAGATCAGTTCTTTGCATCACAGACATCAAGAATATCCAAAAGAAAAGGTTCATGCGGCAAACTTATATCAAGTAAATATTCATTAAGAAAATTTGAACACATCATTATGCATTTTAATAATAAATCTACATAAAATAATTTTAATTATACACCTATCTTACTTTTATATTCCTGTTATAAATATCAATTTGAATTTTTTAATTATTGAAGAGTTTATTTTAAAATGAAAACATTCTATTTAAATTATCATGTGAGAAACCCAACAATGACATACACAAGTTCTCAAGAATAATAAAAAGAAAATGGATTCTTACGAATCAGAACATTAATAATCGTGGATGTATTTTAATAATACATCTATGTAAAATCATTTTATTTTGTTATTCTTATTACTGATATTAATTTCATATTTTTTATCATTGGAGAGTTTACTTTCAATGAAGAAAAACCACTGTTTAAATTTTCAAGTGATGAATTGAACAATTACGAATACATGTTCTACTGCAGAATATGCACCAAATGGTATACAAAGGAACACTTTGATTCTTACGAATCAAAGTGTTCTTTTGTTTACCATTTAGTGGTGTTCTTTAATAATAAATCTATATAAAATAATATTTATGCACCTGTTTCATTTTGATATTTTTACTACAAAAATTAATTTCATATATTTAATTATTTAAGAGTTTGCTTAAATGATGACACTACTGTTAATCAAGTGAGAAATTGACCAATCACAAATGCACGATCTCACCAGAAGAAATCACAACCCAAAAGAACACTATAATTCTCACGAATCAGCACCACATTCACCAAGAAATAATTTACAAGTATTAATAATACAAGTATTCATTTGACACTTTTATTAGAAATATCCATTTGATACTTTTAATTATTGATGAGTTTATTTTAAAGAAGATCTACTACTGTTTAAATTATCAAGTATAAGGAATGCAACAATCACAAATACACGTTCTTCTCTAGAATATTCACCAGAATAAATCATAATTAAAATAACACTTTGATTTTTGCGAATCAGTATTTAAATAATCGTGGTGTATTTAATAATAAGTCTATATGAAATAATTTACTTTGATATTTTTATTACAAATATTAATTTCATATTTTTAATTATCGAAGAGTTTGTTTTAAATAAAGACATACAATCGTTTAGATTATGAAGTGAAAATTCCAATAATCACAAATACGCATTCTTTAGAATACTTTCCAGAAGAAATTACAACCTCTATGTGCACTTATTTGTAATAAAAATATCAAATAAAATACTCATTTTATATTTTAATTAGAGTTTATTTTACGTGAAGACATACTACTGTTTAAATAATAAAGTGAGCTCAAACAATCACAAATGCACGTTCTTATCTAGAATATTCACCAGAAGAAATCATAATTAACTGAACACTAATTTTTGTGAATCAGTATGTGAATAATCGTGGTTTATTTTATTAATATGAAATAGGGGGTATTTTCATTTAAATTTTGATGGTTTCCTTGCGAAAATTAATTTGATGTTTTTAATAATTGAAGAGTTCATTTTAAATGAAAAGACATCCTACTTTTTAAATTATCTTGTGTGAGGAACCCACACATCCACGTTCAACTCTAAAACTGTAAAAAGAATAATTAGATTCTTACGAATTAGAATATGAATAATCGCGGTGTATTTTAATAATAAATCTATAGATAATAACATTTAAACACCTGTTTGTTTTAATTTGATACCTTTATTACGAAAATTAATTTTATGTTTTTAATTTGAAGAGTTTATTTTAAATGAAAAGAAATTAATTTAAACTATCAAGCTATATTAATCTAAGAATCGCAAATACACGTTCTACTCTAAAATATACACCGGAAGAAATGACAACCAAAAGAACACTGATTCTTGCGCATCAGCATTTGAATAATCGTGATATAGTAAAGTAATTTATACAACTGTTTGTTTTGATTTTTTTCTTACACGAATCAACTTCATATTTTTAGTTATTGAAGAGTTTATTTTAAAATGAAGACATATACTGCTGTTTAAATTATCAAGGAACCCAACAATCATATACATACGTTCTATTCTAGAAAAGTAAAGGGAGCACTTTGATTTATACGAATCAGAATATGAATAATTGTGGTGTATTTTAATAATTAATCTATATAAAATAGTTTTATTTTAATACCCTTATTACCAATATTAATTTCATATTTTTAATCATTGGAGAGTTTATTTTCAATGAAGAAAAACTACTGTTTAAATTTTCAAATAATGAATTGAACAATTACGAATACATGTTCTACTGTAGAATATGCACCAAATGGTAAACAAAAGAACACTTTGATTCTTACAAATCAGCATTTTAATAATCGTTGTGTTCTTTAATAATAATAAATTTATGTAAAACAATATTTATATACCTGTTTTATTTTGTTCTTTTTATTACAAAAATTAATTTCATGCATTTAATTATTGAAAAGTTTATTTTAAATGGAAAATAACGCTATTGTTTAAATAATAAAGTGAGAAATCGAGCAATCAGAAATGCACGTTCTTCTAGAATATTCACCAGGAGAAATTATAGATTTAAAAATAATCTGATTTTACGAACCAAATTTGAATAATCGTGGTGTATTTTAATAATATATCTGTGTAAAATAATTTTTATTTTGATTTGAGCTGTTTAAATAATAAAGTGAAAAATCGAGCAATCAGAAATGCACGTTCTATTCTAGAATATTAACCAAAAGAAAACACAGCTAAAAGAGCACTGATTCTTGGGCATCAGGATTTTAATAATCATGGTGTACTTTAATAATATTTATACACCTGTTTTACTTTGATTTGTGAAGAGTTTATTTTTAAATCATACTACTGTTCAAGTTATCAAGTGAGAAAAGGAGCAATCACAGAAATACACGTTTTGCTCTAAAATATTCACCACAAGAAATCACAAAACAAAATAACAGATTCTCACGAATCAATACCACATTCATAAAGGAAATAATTTTATTTATAAAAAAACGCTTAGTTTTTTTTATATTTTTACTACAAGTAGTCATTTGATATTTTTATTAAAAATATTCATCTGATATTTTTATAACGAATATTCATTTGCCATTTTTAATTAATGATGAGTTTATTTTTAAATGAAAACATACTACTGTTTAAATTATCAATTAAGGAATGCAACAATGCACGTTCTTCAGTAGAATATTCACCAGAAGAAATCACAATTAAAAGAACACTTCGATTTTTGCGAATTAGTATTTGAATCGTGGTGTATTTGAATAATAAATCTGTATAAAATAATTTTATTTTGATATTTTTATTGCAAATATTAATTTCATATTTTTAATTATAGAAGAGTTTATTTTAAATAAAGACATACTACCATTTAAATTATCAAAATATGAATCTAACAATCACAAATAAACGTTTCGCTCTAGAATATATACCAGAAAAAAGACAACCAAATGAACATTGATTCCTGCCTATCAGCAGTGAATAATCGTGATGCACAAAAATTATATTTATACACCTGGTTTTATATTGATATTCTTATACGAAAATCAATTTCATATATTTAGTGATTGAAGATATTATTTTAAAATGCTATACTGTTTAAATTATCAAGTAGGAATGCAACAATCACATACACTTTCGTCTAGAATATTCACCAGAAAAAATCGCTACCAAACTAACACTTCGATTCTTACACATCAACTATGAAAATAATTTTATTTATAAAAAAACGCCTTGTTTATTTTGATATTTTTATTACAAATATTCATTTGATGTTTTTATTAGAAATACCCATTCGATATATTTATCAGAAATACTCATTCGATATTTTTATTAGAAATATTAATTTGACATTTTAAATTATTGATTAGATAACTTTCAAATGAAGACATACTGCTGTTTAAATTATCAACGATCACAAATATAGCATCACATTCATAAAAAGAAAACGAATACCCAAAAAAGAAAGACTCAAGCATAAAACGAAACAAGATCCCAAACCGGATGCAGGCACCAACTCACCTTGTCAGGCTAGTCCGGTTCCAACATGGGTTCACAGGGGGAGGGTCCGTCCCTTCCCGCTGGAAGAAGGGGACCCAATCACAGAAACAATAATAAAACCCAAGCGTGCTGGAGCCCGAAGATGCGAACGCGAGTGCTTGTCCCCTCGTATCTATCTGAAGGAGGACGAGGATCCGGCCGTGTTGCGGAGGTAAAGGCTTGACCGGAGGACCAATAGGGTTGCGGCGGGAAACGACGCATGCGCAGGAAGGCGAGATTTCGGTTTTTGGGGCTTTTGACGGATTTTCGAAAGTAGGTTTGTCGCTCTCGCAGTGCACAACGGAGAGGTTTGTTAAATGTTTTCTCTCTCTCAAGGGCAGGATGTTTTGGTCGTGAGAGCCCAGCTTTGCTTGAATCGGTAGGTAGTTGAATTGACGTCCCGCCGGAGCAACGCGACTGGCTAGTGGCAACAGTCGGGGATCAATCCCCATCTTGACCCAAGGTCAGATGACGAGAACGTCTGAGCTGGCACCCCACTCTCCAAACTTCCACACCACGCCAACGTGAGAACATTTGAGCCCGGATTTAACCAGCCGTCACGTACCCCATGACGGACTTTGGTTGGATCGAGTTTCGAACTCGCTACTCTTCCAACCCGGCTACCCTGTCATTTTTCTTTTGCTCTGTTTCCTTTACAAAATACTAGGTTTTTAATTGAGCTCGGGCTCTAATAAAACTGTAATCCATGATCCTGAGAACTTGTAAGTTAAGCTGTTACGTGAAGTTGCGAAGTGGAAGGATTCAAGGACAACGCCAAGTAATTTTGAACCACGGTCAGATGACGAGATCAACGCCTGAGCTGGCACCCTACTCTCCAAGCTACCACACCACGCTAAAGTTGAGGACATTTGAGGCCAGGACAGATTTAACGTGCACCAGTTCCCACGATGGTCTTTGGTCGGATGTAGTTTCGATCCGCGTAATTGAATCGGGTCGTTTGTTGAGTGATTGGGCAAAATGAGTAGTTAAAATTAAGAATAGTAATTGATCGGATTTGTAAGCAGCGATGGCTCGGAGTACCTGCAAAGCCATAGCAGCACTTTGGACAAATTCCATTTGACCCAGCAAGGGGTTTCAACGAGATATCGCATCCATCAAAATCTGACCAATTTTGCAAATGACGAGATATCTCGCCATCACGATATTACCAATTTTTTTATGACGAGATCAAGACCAGGTCAGTTTTCTTCTAATGACGAGATCAAGACCTGGTCAGTTTTCTTCTAATGACGAGATATCTTGTCAGTTTTCCTCGTTGAGACAACCACCAGGAGGGTTAAGCAATCGGTCCTGGCCTAGTTTCCCCTCGCGTAACAAAAAGTGATTGCAAACAAACCAAATCGGTTGGTCGATTTTGGTTGTATGGGCCAATTTTTCCAAGCTGCGCCAAACAAATGGACATACGCACCCAAGGAAATCTTTACTAGCACAGAAGAGAGAAATACACCCAGGTATGAATCGAACCAGCGCTACCTACATCTCGCAGGTTGCTCGTACAGTAGGCATCGTTCCCTCGGTATCAGCATAGAACTGTACGAACTAAGCTACCTCAACATACATTAGAAAAATTGCATTAGGGTCATATATTGAAAGAGTATGTGCTCTAACTTGTCACCACTCGTTCCATTTCTACTGGCATTGAATACATGAGTATCGAACTGCCTAACTTGAACTCCACCGACTAAGCTACCTCAACAATACATTAGATAAAACGTTAATCATACTTCACTGTAGTATGTGCTCTGGCTTATCATCCTTTGCGTTTCTTTTCGTAATATAGATTCCGTGAACATCGGGTTGCCAATTTAGAACTGTACACACTAAGCTATTGCAATATTCAGTGGATACAATCAGTTCTAATTTTACATTACAATGATGTGATCCAAGCTTAGTTCTATCGTAACCCATAATTCTGAAACTCGCTCTATAAAATCCAACCCAACTGTAACGAGTCTACTTTCATGTTCTACTGGTTCTGTAGGTAGGTAGTTAATCAACGCAAACAAAGGACTATTAGCGGTAGTCCGGGATCAATCCCGAAGGGAAAGATACAAGGACAACGCCTCGTAATTTTGAATCACATTCGAATGGCGAGAAAATCAACCTGAGCTGGCTCCCCACTCTCCCAACTTCCACACAAGGTCAACGTGAGGACATTTGAGGCCACGACAGATTTAACGTGCATCAACCCGCACACACTTTGACTGGATCGAGTTTTGAACTCGCAAACCTACGGTTGCTATCCGCTACTCTTCCAACCGGGCTACCACGGCCCCATTTTTCTTTGGAAATTGTTCATAAGTGAATGCGTATAAGTATATGAACCGCAAATTAATAAGTAAAATGATTAAATAAGACACACAAAATTGTCAAATACATATCTGAAAGAAATGAAACTGGGCTTATCTACTTGGCAGAAATACAAAATAACTCTGTTGGAGTAAAGCATCGAAAGCTATACAAAGTGTGATATTTTGAAGTCGTGTTTAGAACTCAATGGTAAAATTATGGATTCAAAAAATAACTCTATTTTGAATCTTTTTTAAAATACACGAATACTCATAACAAGCAACCTACTCACTTTGATTTTACTTCAACGTTCGAAATTTTTCATCTAAGCGAAACTCCTCTCGAATTCTCTGGTGTAGATTGTGTTGAATACATGAAATTATTTTTAAAAATGCTAAAATAAAGCCAGGTTGTGTGTGTATTATAAAATGTGAATTAAGAAGGCCTGGAAAAGAAAACAGACGTATTCCCGAGTTGAACGATACATTTTAACGGGCTTGAAAAATTGCTGCGACATTGTTTGATTCGAATGTTTTGTTTCGAATGCGAAACTCCGCAGAATATTCACAAAATTAAACTTTTTATATGCGCCTTTGAGGAATGACTATTTATGGGCTGAGCATTTCAAATGTCATTCTGCTCTTTCATTGTTGCTTATAAACCAATAAAACTGCTGTGAAATTGTTCTTCAATGCAAATTTAGGATTATTCGCACAAAATTAATCTGCTTGTTTGACTAAAGAAATGAATTTTTAAAGTTTAATTTTAATTTCGTTTGTTGTAGTTTATAGTTTTTACTATAAAAAATTTCGTTTCTTAAGTCTTGTGCGTGTTTAATTGCCAAAATCCGAATTACAATTTGAATCCACATAAAAATCCATCAATGTTTGTTTTTATAATTACAGAAACAAGTGTTTTTGGAGGGTACACTAATACAGGGTATTTCGAAAATATGTGATGAAATTCGAAAGGGTAGTAGAGGAGCCCAAAATAAACATTTTTTGTCAAAGAATGTGTGTCCAGAAATGCAGACTTTAGGTGGTAGAGGGCGCTTCTTAGGTCAGTCGATAACATCATTTCTGTGTCTTAAGGCGTCATTCCCTGGGTTGGATTTTCAACGGCATGCATTGCTATATGAATTCGGAGCTTCCCGTTCAATATCCGAGGGGGGAATGACACCTTACGACACAGAAACAATGTCATTGACTAACCTAAACAACGCTCTCTATCAATTAAAACACCACATTACATGTCGCACATTCTTTGACAAAAAATGTTAATTTTGAGCTCCTCTACCACTCAACAACAGTTAAACAATTTGGTAGAGATATTTTCGAAACACCCAGCATATTTTTTACACACGAATAAGTATTTTTATGTACAGTCAGCGAAAAAAAGGATCCCAATACATCTCGTTATTCAGACCCCTTGAATTTAGAAACATCGAACCAAAAGTTTTATTCGACTCACTACAAAAATATGTTTTGTACATACAGGATAAATAAATAAATTTATTTATATATGTATGTATTTGTTATGTACAGTCAGAGAAAAAAGGATCCCAATACATCTCGTTATTCAGACTCCTTGAATTTAGAAACATCGAACCAAAAGTTTTATTCGACTCGCCACTACAAAAACATGTTTGTACATACAGGATAAAAAGATATATTTATTTATATATGTATGTATTTGTTATGTACAGTCAGTGAAAAAAAGGATCCCAATACATCTCGATATTCAAACCTCTTGAATTTAGAAACATCGAACCAAAAGTTTTATTCGACTAACCACTACAAAAACATGTTTGTACATACAGGATAAAAAGATAGATTTATTTATATATGTATGTATTTATTATGTACAGTCAGTGAAAAAAAGGATCCCAATACATCCCGTTATTCAGACCCCTGAATTTAGAAACATCGAACCAAAAGTTTTATTCGACTCGCCACTACAAAAATATGCTTGTACATACAGGATGAATAAATAAATTTATTTATCCCGTTACATAGCAACGCGTGCGTAGTCATATATATATATATAATTTAGGCCATGCAAGTCTTAAGTGGTGCAATGAATTTAGCGTTAATCACTTCTGAAAGAATGTGAACAATTGTAGACACAACTTTCTTGCAATATTTTCACTGTCGCCAGTAGTGACTGTTACATTACACAATGATGGATTGCATCTGCGAAAGGATACTCGGGAGCAGCTTCGTTTTTAGTGAAGAATGAAAGGATACTTCAACTTTTGTATTGAAATTTATGTTTCGAGACGAGAAAACAACGATAAACACAAGTACAGAAAATGGTCATTCTCTTTTAAAAAATAACATGCAACTATTGTTTTCTTCTACTTTAATGTCAAGAATCAGAATGTCTATTAACAGAATGTCAATAAATATCTGACCAATTGTCCTATTGACGAGATATCTCGTCACCAGGATATTGCCGAATTCTTCTATGATGACGAGATCAAGAAGTGTTGGTTTTTTCTAAAGACGAGATATCTTGTCCATCAAGTTTTTATCCGTTTAGCTAATGACGAGATACCTCGTCGAAACAACTACCAGGAGGGTTAATAACTATAATTACTGGGTTAAGACAAGGTTAACTAGATTAACGAAAACCGTCTAATTAGATTGTGAGTGTCGTTAATCACATTTCATCAAATTTCAATCCATTTATAATGAATTTAGCATTCATATTCCCATAGGGATTTCATACCTTTATGCTATATAAAATTATTCAAAGACATGTTACAGCATTTCGTTTTCTTTTGCTACTATTTCCAATAAAAAAACACCTCAGTCATGTTATAACAGTTAGATTCTAAACGTTTTCAATTCCATTCCATTTCCTTGTTCAAAGACAATTCGGCATTTTTTGATGCAAAACCTATTTTTGTTTATATTTTCTTTTTTGCGCTGATTTCTATCTTCCCGATTTCTCATTGCCTTCTCTAATCGGACTACTGGAGAAATTCATTATGATGGCGAGCTCTTCCGTGTAGTTTCATCAATATTGCGAGGCTCCATAGCTTAAATAAAGCTTATTTAAACGAAAAGGCAAAATTGTCGAATGAATCCAGTAATGATCGATTTTATATTGTTTATATCCATTGTTTCCATTCGATATTAAATAAATAACGCCGATTTCTGTACCACGTACATTAATAAAATACCACATGGAGATTACAAATCTTACTTTTTAATGTGCAGAAAGGCGCTACTTATGGATCTAATGAAAACACGCGTCAAAGAAACCCCTTGTCTTGAGCTATCACGCAAAAGAGCGATAAAATATCATCACCATAAAAGCCATTGACGTACTTCAAATTAATATTTCACTCATTGCCGGGCATTCGTGCTTACCAATCAAATCGATTTCATACACAACCATTGCTATCTCATCGCACAAAACCTGGATATATTATGTACTTGCAAGGCTATATTTTTATTCGGATATTGAGTTACGCCCAATTATTTACACTAGCAGACCCGAGCATAGCCATCTGCGTTGAAGTTTCTTTATTGTGGATATCAATTGATGGCAGTGTCATTACTCATTTTCCATGCCTTATTTAAATCCATTTATAATCGATATGAGCACTGATATGTATATTTTATACCTCCAAATAGAGTAAAACAGGTAAAAAAATATAAAGCATCACGTGATCGCGTGGAAGTGATCCGTGAATTTAATTTTTATTGTAACTGCTACTAGCATATTTGTGAACGCTATTATTGTATTTATTAAGCACGTGCAAATCATACACGTGAAATATAGTAGACTGAGTATTGCTATTGAGAGGACCTTCAAAAGGTGTGACCAACTTGTCGGCTAGTAGTCATGTGACTGCTCTGTGGATAATGGACGTGGTTGGCCGATTTGGTATTTTATCTCCTCGTTTGGCGATATAACATCGCATGACAGGGTTGGTGTGAGATATACATTTCTATAGAGTGGCGGCAAAAGTGGCGAAGTCTACTTCTATCAGATGATCAATCAGAGGACCAATCAGATAATGAATCAATGGATGGGCGTTTTCTCCCGTCCCGTGGACAAATCAGATGACCCAACTGACTCAAGTTTTCTTAGGGTTACGTTACTACTAGTTTTGGTCACATGATCCTTGGCACATAAAAAGGTTACCATTGCTCACTCTACTCTTATATTTCCTCTATGGTGCAAACTATATTATTAAATATGTTTTTAATTATGCACGCGCAAACTGCAACCACGATAAGGAATGTAATAAACAATGAATTTGGAATTTAGAATACTTCTAGACGAAGTGATCATCATATCGTGAATTTCTTACTGGGATTAATTCTTATTTCAAATACAGTGCGTGGCTAAAAGTTCATACCTCAGTCATATTACCACAATTAGCTTCTGGATGTACACTTCCATTGCATCACATTTACTTGAAAGGCAATTCAGTATATTTGGACGCCTGAATCTAATTTCTCATTCGCTCGTATTTTCATTTCTGCGTCTATTTTCATGATTCTTCATCGCCTTCTCTCGTCAGAAGACAGGAATTTCGTTTGAGCGGTGAGTTCTTTTGAGTACTTTTTAGCAACGCTTTTTGCTACATAGTACCACCTAGCTAGTTTCATGGTCATAGCGATTGTCTGCCACCCAGTAGATCGAGTGTTCGAATCCCAGATTGTAAGCTTATGGTGGTAAAGGTAATTAATTAATGTCGCACTGGAGCAACAGAACAGCCTATTGGCGACTGTCCGGGATCAATCCCCAAGATTCGAGGGCGACACCAGGTAATTTGAACCACGGTTGGAAGACGTGGTCCACACCTGAGCTAGCACTCTCCAAACTTCCACACCACGCCAACGTGAGGAGATTTGAGGCACGACATATTTAACGTGCACCAGCCCCCATGACCACAGCTATCTTTGGCTGGACCCAGCTTCGAACTCGCAACCCTCCGGTTGCTAATCCGTTTTTCTTCCAACTGAGCTACCACGGCTCAAATTTGAAAGTGGGACGAAAGCATTAAAAGATCGTTTGGGTGTGTCATAGGAGCACGAACCTCGTGTTTAGTAAAGACAGTTCCCCAAGGATAAGATCCGAAGACAACACCACATAATTTTGAACCACGGTCAGATGAAGAGGTCAATACTTGAGCTGGAACTCCACTCTCCAAACCTACACCACGCCAACGTGGGACATTTGAGGCCACGAAATGTTGGTTGGAATTTTAAGGCGAAAGGGTCCAGCCACACGACATACAATATCAAGTAGACACACACACACAAACAATGCGATGGATTTTTGATGGTTAGTTGGTTGGTTTGGGGATTTTATGGCGCAAGGGCCATATTTGGCCATGCTGTGCCAGACAAGACATATAACATCAAGTAATAGACATACACAATGAAAGTTTTACTGACACAGGAGAGAGAAACACACCCAGGGAGGAATGCACCCAATAGGAATAGAACCTGCGTATCGAAAGTTTGGGCTTACCCACTAAGCCACGACGACCCCCTAGACCACGAAATATTTAACGTGCACCAGCCTCCGTGGGCACTACGGTCTTTGGCTGAACCGAGTCTCAAACTCATCAAAATTACAAATCCGTTGCTCTTCCAACTGGAGTACCACGGCCCCTTCATAGTTCAAATTAAGCACATTTAAACGAATGTGCTTGATAACCAGTGACCCGAACAATGATTTTAAAAACACGGGATCGGCAGAATTTAAAATTCTTAATGTAAATGAACATTTCACCACACTTAACACTAGACGAAAGGTTTCTGGTGCGTTTGTTCCTATGGAGCAACGATGCATCGAAAAAATTCGGATTTATTAGAAAACAATTTTTGTTGTTCAGTTAGACTGGAAGATTGATTCCTTTTCTAAGGGACTTTTCCAATTCAGCAACATGGGAGGAATGGGATTTTTTCATAAAAACCGGGACACGTTTATGTAATTGAGGAAAGCGCTGGAAGACAGGGCCTTAAAACAAGGAGTGTCCCATAACAACCGGGATGTTGAGTCAACCTTCCAATGATTCGTATTCTTTTTGATTTTCTTACCATGATTTGTACAACCAAATCTCCATGCTGTATTTACTCAGTGAAGTTCAGCTACTGGCCTTACTATATAAAACTATGATTGTTTTATATATTTTCTATTCCCATGGGATTTACTGTCTTTTGTAAACACTGGAATTGCGCTCCCGATATAATCAAGCTATCTTTTTCTGCTTTCACCATAATACTCTATTCTCCTTTTTCCCCCTCAGTCCAGCCAAAGACCGTCATGGACACGGGGGCTG
Source organism: Meta bourneti (assembly GCA_933210815.1). Lineage (NCBI taxonomy): Eukaryota > Metazoa > Arthropoda > Arachnida > Araneae > Tetragnathidae > Meta > Meta bourneti. The sequence continues at coordinate 85,828,030 of OW119927.1, forward strand.
GTGCACGTTAAATCTGTCGTGGCCTCAAATGTCCTCACGTTGGGGTGGTATGGAAGTTTGGAGAGTGGGGTGCCAGTTCAGGTGTTGACCTCGTCATCTGACCCTGGTTGAAAATTACAAGGCGTTGCCCTAAGATCTTTCCTTTCGGGATGGATCCCGGACCGCCATCAATAGCTCTTTGTGTTATTCCAATGCGACGTTAATTAACTACCTACCTACTCTCTTTTTCTCTTTCTCGACTTTGTTTACTTGACGGGGTGTGTTGTGTTTGCCGCAGCTTGGCCAAATATGGTCCTTGTGCCATGAAACCTAAAAACAACCAAGTGGTTTAGACGAAATATCTCATCCATCAAGATCTGACTAAGATTTCAAATGACAAGATACCTTATCATCAAGAAATGATCGATGTTTTGATGATGACGAAATCAAGATCTGGTCAGTTTTTTTCTAAAGACGAGGTATCTCATCCACCAAGATCTGGTCAGTTTTTCTAATGACGAGGTATCTCATCCACCAAGATCTGGTCAGTTTTTCTAATGACGGGGTATCTCATCCACCAAGATTTGGTCAGTTTTTCTAATGACGGGGTATCTCATCCACCAAGATCTGGTCAGTTTTTTCTAATGACGAGGTATCTCATCCACCAAGATCTGGTCAGTTTTTCTAATGACGGGGTATCTCATCCACCAAGATCTGGTCAGTTTTTTCTAATGACGGGGTATCTCATCCCCCAAGATCTGGTCAGTTTTTTCTAATGACGGGGTATCTCATCCCCCAAGATCTGGTCAGTTGTTTCTAATGACGGGGTATCTCATCCACCAAGATCTGGTCAGTTTTTCTAATGACGACATACCCCGTCCAGACAATCACCAGGAGGGTTAATCTGTACTAGCATATCAGCACATAGCATCTGCGCTAGTTTCTTAATTGTTCATACCTATTGAAGGCAGAATCGTTACGCAGAATCCATACCTTCTTCATTTAAATACATTGAATATATCCATCGATACGCGCATTTCACACCTCCAAATGAAATGAAGTTATTCAAAAATATAAGACAGCGTTTATTGCACTTACTGGCCTTTCTCTTATCCTTGCTTCAATTAAAGTGCATGGCCAAAAGTGCACAATCATGTCGCAACAATTAGCCTCTGAATGTTCGCTTCATTCGCCTCCCATTCACCGATGTGATTCGGTATTTTACTCCTAAATCTATTTTCGCGTTCGCTACCGATTTCTTTTCTACGCTAATTTCTATCTTCCATATTCCTCTCATTGCCTTCTGTAATTAGACTGCTTGATAATTTCGTTATATCGATGACTTTTTCCTTAGTTTAGAGCCCTCAGGGGCATGTCTCCTTCAGGCGTGTACGGGCTTCACAAACCCAAGCTACTCTAGTGATCTTTTCTTTCCCCATGGGGTTTACTGTCTAGTAAACACTGGGGTCGCATTCCTGGGATACCCAATCGTTTTTCTTTTCCTACTTTCTTCCCCAATTCCCCAATCAAAAAAAAGCCATGTTGCCTTTCACTTATTTTGTGTTTGGCGCATCTTGGCCAAATATGGCCCTAGTGCCATAAAACCTAGAAACAACCAAACAGCCAACCTTAGTTTTAGCAATATTATACAGCTTTAGCTCAAATCAAGCATATTTACACAAACCGGCAAAATCATATACTTGATTTTACATTCTGTATATTCTTTCGTTGCCATTCGGCAATACACAAATACTGGCGATTTCTGTGCCATGTACGTTAATGAAATATATAGATAGTGTGTGGAGAATCTTGGAGACAAAAGAGAAAAATACTAGACTTACCAAAGATGGACGAGAAACTTCTATCTTAAAATGCTGTTGCAGACAGTATCGATCCGATACTTCTCAAAGTATATAACACGAAGAAGTAAAATGTTAGTGATGAGGGTAAGAAAAGAAAAGGGAACTTCATGACAACAGACCATACGCTTGTCAGTAACGAGGGAACACCGACACAATTTTTCTGTGAGGTTAAGTCTCCACGCAAATTGTAGTCTCTCTGGGAAACTTCCGTGGATCAATTCAGTGTCAGCCAATGTCAAAGAAAACAATCATGTTCTGGTCTTTAAACTTTTAAAGCGTTAAAAAAAGTTACTTTATGGATGCATTCTTCATTCGCTTTCTAATAGCGGGTGGGAGGGGCTAGATTAATCGTTAATCTTTCTAGCGTTGGTTATTCCCTATAAAACTTTGTCTATCCCATGCCAGAAGGTAGAAGCTTATTCATTTTTCTCCCTACCGAACAATATAGGGAGAGCCCGGTTGGAAGAGTAATAGATTAGCAACAGGAGGGTTGCGAGTTCCAACTAAAGACCGTCGTGTACAAAGAGGGCTGGTGCACATTAAATCTGTCGTGATCTCAAATGTCCCCACGTTGGCGTGGTGTGGAAGTTTGTAGAGCGGGGTGTGACCTCGTCATCTGACCGGGGTTCAAAATTACTTGGTGTTGTCCTCGGATTGGATGTTAGGGTTTTATGGCGCAAGGTCCAAAAGCGGACAAGCTGCGCCGAGGTGTTGTCCTCTGATCTTTCCTTTTCGGTTTAATCCCGGAGTGTTGCCAATAGTGTTTGTCGCCAATAACCCTCTGTCCAGAGCGACGTTAATTAAAAACCTACCTACTTCGTAATTTTGAAGCAATCAGATGACGAGGTCAACACCCCAGCTGGTACCCTACTCTCTTGACTTTCACAACACGTCGACGTGAGGACATTTGAGGTCACGACAGATTTAACGTGAAAAAGCCCACGCGTATGCGCCTGTCTTTCGTGGAATCGAGTTTCTAACTTGCAACCTTCCGGTTGCTAATCCACGACTCTACCAACTGGGCTATCGCTGTCCCCCATTTGCGTAGGAAAGGTAATAGCAAGTAATTTCTCAGTCTTAAATGATCGACCTTGGTAACTGCATTGAGGTCACAAAGCGGATAGGATGCAGTGTCCAATGTTCCTATTTTTAAATGTGCCTTCAAAAAGTCGCGACCTGTCATCAATCTAAAATCTGCTGTAAAGTCCCTTCTTGGTTCCTACAGATTTTTCCTGATGTTTACTATTTACATTTAAATTAATTGCATTGAATGTCTCTTTTTCTTGTTAAGTTACAGGACTCTCATCCTTGGTCATCCTCTCTTTCGCCAGTTGATCGGCACATTCATTTGCAGGGATTCCGCAATTTTTGGGGATCCACTAGCTTGAGGATTGCGAGTTCGAAACTCGATCCGAACAAAAGACCGTCGTGAATGTGGGAGGTGGTGCACGTTAATCTGCCATGGCCTCAAATGTACTCATGGCGTGGGAGTTTGGTGAGTGGAGAGTGCCAGCTCAGGTCTTAAATCTTATAAGATTGGCACCTCGTTTTACCGACGGTTTATACCAACAATGATCTCAACTAACGACATTAATTTCATATAAGCAGATTTTTATACAATATCCTCAACACAAAGAATTCACGCGATTTCTTTTTATTATTATATTTGTCAAGACTGAATCGTTGAATCGTTTCCCCTCCCCACCTACCACCGAAAGGCGATGGACCTCTTTACTTGAGGCGGCGGAGGACACAAACGCTGAAGGGAGTGAAGAGGCTTGATCCAGCCGACGGCGGAGAGTCTTCAGTTTTTTTTAATTCGCCTTTCCCCATTCTTCTTAGAACACTCAATCATATTCGCATTCCGAGAGCGATCTTCTAATTGGTTGGAGCTCCATTCGTTCTCGTCACTATGCTCTGATTGGTTGGAGTTCCGTGCATTCTGGTCGCGATGGAAACGCTCAAAACAGAGCGGGAAAATAATTCATTCTAACTTGAGAACATGGGAATTTTCGTATAGAGTTTGCGGCGAGAGTGAAATGGCGCAAGACCTGTGTGGCTGATCGTGCATCTTAAGAACGGGAGACCTTAGTGGCTCCATATTAATCCTCTGTGGATAAAAATTGTTACTTCTTCTGAATGTGAACATCAATGCTAAATTAAATATTTTCGTAATAAATGTTCTGTGTTTGTACAAAGTAGAACTCTTCCTGTCAATCAACTGTTCCTGTTCTATCCCACTTCTGACAATATTATTTCACAGATATAACTAGAGTTTATCGAAGAGCAGTCATACATCCCCTGTGTTCCTAGAGAGACTCGATCACAGTTTGAAAACCTCGGTCGTAATGTATACATACTGTGAAACGTCCCTTTTAATTCGCGTGGGAAACTTCAAAGGATTTCCATATCCATATACATGCGTAGATTACCAAAGTGAGTGACGCTTCTGCATGAGTTCTTGATCCCATGACTTTATTTACATTAATACATAATATTTATAGCACTATCTGCACATTGACAGAGGAATGACCCTCGCACGACTTTATTCTTCTGCATCCGCTGGTCGAGTCCTCTTTCTTCCCCCTGCAGTTCCCTCTTTTCTTTTTCTCCTAGCCCGGATGACCGTTCAAGGACACACCCGCCACCATCCCTCGGGGGTAAGCACTTGAGGTTTAGCGGGTGCATTCGATTGGTTTTCAAAGTTTTGAACATAAATTTTAATTTTAAACTTAATGCTGATTATTTTTTCACTATATTCCTCATTTGCGGTGATTTCGATTCGAAATCATCGGAATCGGTTATCGCTTATATTTTAGCATTAGGATCGTTTAAAACTTCTTCCTTAAAATTAAATGTTCTTGATAGCTGTTTTATCATTGCTATTGTCGTAAAATAAATTTTCAGCCTTTATTATTAATTTAGAGACATTTGAGCGAATTGGCGCTCTTTTGACTTTAAACTTTTCAAGATCATCCATATTTGAAAACAAAACTATGCGAATGGAATATAAAGAGATTCCTACCTCTTTCTAAGCCCAACTGCAGGATACACTCAGTTCGATGAGACGCCAGCAATAGTCCCGATTCAGAACAAGTACAAAGTTAGTAATGATGGTACCAGGAAGTTGTTAAACATATTCTCTGATCACGAAACGAAAATTCTAGATTGCGAAGAGTAAATCTGCGCGAAATAATCCAAACAGGCACTGGTTCTCCGATCACAAAATGATGGTTCTGGTTTGCGAAAAGTAAATCTGATGCGAAATAATCCAAATAGGCACTGATTCTCCGGCTCGACGGACCAATTTTATGGTGATGAATGCGATACTTCAAATGCAATACTTTAAATGCGATACGGTAAATGCGATGCGATGATATTTTGAGAAAAGAAAGTGTGACGTAGTTACAAACACTACTTTATTGCATGAGATCTGCGAAATGCTGCACGGACGACGCCTATTCTGCGAGTGCTAGATGTCACAAGAACTGTTCTTTTAATCTAGTTGCTACTTATTCTTAGTAAATGAACATCGATAGATGACAATGCTTGAATTCTGATACGATTAAGAATATGAAATATTGGGTGCGATTACAGAAAAGAACAGGAATAAAATACAAATATTTTACAATTCGGAATGAGGCGTTAACATCTGTAGACTAAAAAAATGTAATGTTATATCTAATTACGAAACCCTACATTTTAATCTAATAAAAATTAACTACAAAATGTCTTGTCCACTACCACATAGAGTCAGAAAGAAAGCCGGCTAATTTTGAATGACAAAATCAAAGAAACCTCCGTCTCAGCAACAAAACCAGATATGAATATTAAAACACCACTCTATTGATTTGCATTTTGAATTTTAAAAAGCCCACCAAGCTCACCTTCTAGTAAGACGCTTTCATAAATATTCGGAGTTCGTTCTCAATGAGCAACGAGTGTAAACTGCGGGAATTTTCAAACTCCGTTCCTCATAAATTCCGAGGCATTCTTGGTGGCGTAATTAGGATCGAAATATTATCCATAAAAGGCTTAATGAACGTGTCCCGAAACTCAATACGCAGACGTGTTTATGCTGCAGCTCATTAGCATAGGGGGACTAGTAAGTGTTATGACTAGCGCTGTGAGGATTGTTCTAATGAGTTCCTCGATGGCAACTTGTGTTTCGAATTCCCTCTGTGGAGTCTCGTTAACTATCATCGATGGCAATTTACACTAAGTACTGGGGATGGGGATTGGAAATTTTCCCATTTTAAGTACTTTAAAGTGGAGAAATCGCTTTACAGTTTAAAGTTGGTTGCAGGATGTATGTTCTACAGTTTGATCATGTTCTTCCTCTATGTTCATAGTGCACCAAGGGTTGGATGGCAGGATAAATCCTTTTAGAGGGTCGGATCTTTCACTTCGGGATTGATCCCAGACAGTCGCCAATAGCCCATTATGTTCCTCCAGTGTGACGTAAATTCAACAACCTACATACCTTTTTGTGGGAACCCAGGACCGCTCCTAAGGTACTGACTGTCCACCTGCAATCCTGGGGTCGAATTGCCTCAGTGGGTTTACACACTGCGCCAGCGACCTTTGAGTAGATACCTTGTAGACAACCACCTTGTAGGCTCTGCAGGTTTCATTCCTATCAGACTCGATTCCTTCCTGGGTGTATATCTCTCTTCTGTGTCAGTAAATCCTTGTAGTCCATTACTTGATGTTATCCGTCTTTTGTTTGGCTCACTTGGTCGGATATGACCCTTGCGTCGTAGCAACTAACCCAGTGCAAAGCACTAAAGAATTATAAAGAGAAATTGTTTTTACAGCTTAAAGTTGGTTGCAGGGTGTAAGTTCTCCAGTTTGATCATGTTCTTCCTCTCTGTTCGTAGTGCATTAGGTGTTAAATGATACAATAAATTCCTTTTCGTTGGAATCCAGGAGATGTTTTGAGGTATTGATTACCCACCTGCAATCCTGGGGTCATCGTGACTCAGTGAGTTTGCTCAATGCGCTTCAGATTCCATTCCTAACAGGGGCCACTGCATCCCGGTTGGAAGAGTAGCGAATTGGCAAAAGAAGGTGTGGAGAACGCTATGAAAATCTTGGCACCTTGCCAAGAGCAGAGGATGCGTAATCTCTATTGCGCAATTTTGTAATGCGCATGCGTGTAGCATAGCACACGCGGAGCGAGAATTTATACTTCGACTCTTCGTATGTTGTTCGTATTGTGTTGTCTTTCGTCTTGTCAATAAATAATTATGTTCTTATTCTTGGAGTAGTAATTAAACACCACAATGGTGACTACCGGACTATTTGGACAAAGCATGTTCTTCAAAAGCGATCCAGTTTAACCAGCGCATAAAAGATTCGAAACTACTCGGTAACCTCTGATGTGGATATCTCACTCCTGTGTTCCGGATTGCGCGTCTCCTTGAACTTTCGATTTCGGTTCATCCACAACTCGCCTGGTTTCGCGACTTTCACTCATCATATTTTGATCTTTTGGATTTCCATTATGACGGAGACAAGCGCAATTAAAATACCTCCGTATAATTTCGGCGATCCTGCTTTGTGGTTCATAATGTGTGAAAGTACTTTCGAGTTGGGAACACCTAAACCTGTAACCGAAAGCAGAACTAAATATAACTACATTGTTTCGCAATTACCTCCAGATGTTGCCTCAATCATCAGAGACGTTATCACACATCCGTGCAAAGACGATCCGTACCTCCATGTGAAAACGGAACTCATCAAACGCAGTGGGGAATCATCGCATCAGGAAATAAGAAAACTACTTGTTGGCGAACAGCTCGGCGATCGCAAGCCTACGGAACTGTTGCGAGCCATGAGACGTCGCGCCGAAGCGCATAATGTTCCTGACGAACTGATGTTGGAGTTACTTCTTCAACAATTACCTACTTCGGTTCAAACCATTCTTGCTGCCATTCCTGATCTTTCTCTGGACAAAGCTGCTGAAATAGCGGACCGTGTTCTTGAAGTCACACCCTTTCCAGTAAGTGCTTGCTCTGTTTCTTCAGTCATTTCCATTGAAGATAAATTGCTTAGTGAAATAGGAAAATTGCATGAACGTATAGATAAACTTTCGAGAGGTAGAAGCCTTAGTCGGAATCGTAATTTCAATCGACGGGAACGCAGCAAATCTAAAACTAAATCGTTTGAGAATTGTTGGTACCATCATAAATTTGGTCATAAAGCGAAAAAATGTGTTTCCCCTTGTAATTTTGCAAAAAACGCGACCGGCCAGGCGTAGACGCGACCTGCGCCTTGCCGAAGCATTCGCGTCGCCTTTTTGTGCGTGACAGACGCACTAATGTACATTTTTTGATTGATACCGGATCCGATGTTTCTATTATTCCTGCATCTAAATTACAAAGACGAAACAATCCTCATATGACTCTTTTTGCGGCCAACACTTCTCCTATTCACGTCTACACTACTCAAAGCATATCTTTAGATCTTGGTCTCCGGCGTGTTTATAAATGGACATTTTTAGTTGGTAATGTTTCCAATCCTATTATAGGTGCTGATTTACTGCATAATTTCAATTTACTACCTGATCTTTCTCAACAAAAACTTATCGATTCTCAAACCAATATTAGTTCTCATTGTAAATTATGCACAAGTGATTTTCATTCTATTAAAAGTGTATCAGGAGATAGCATTTATCACAAACTTTTAATGAAATATCCGGAAATTACCAAACCACCACGTCCTGATCAGGAGATAAAACACTCTGTAGTTCATTACATTCAAACTACTGGTCCTCCTGTTTCTACCAAACCACGCCGTCTTGCACCTGATCGTTTGCGTATTGCTAAAGAAGAATTTCAAAGCATGATTGACCTCGGTCACATGCGTCCTTCCAAAAGCAACTACGCGAGCCCATTACATATGGTACCTAAAAAAGACAGCACTGAGTGGAGACCAGTAGGGGATTACAGAGCACTTAACGCCCAAACAATTAAAGACAATTATGGCGTACCTAATATCGTAGATTTTGCATCTGAACTCCATGGAACCAAAATTTTTTCGCACATTGATCTGATTAAAGCGTACCATCAAATCCCTATAAATCCAGAGGATATTCATAAAAGTGCCATCATTACACCCTTCGGTTTATACGAGAGCTTACGTATGCAATTTGGACTTTGTAACGCCGCGTCTACTTTTCAAAGATTTAGAAATGAAGTGACTCGCAATCTCTCGTTCGTTTATGCTTTTGTAGATGACATATTAGTGGCTTCACAATCAGCAGAAGACCATATCGAACATCTCAAAATTTTATTTGAACGATTACAACATTATGGCCTCAGTTTAAATCCATCAAAATGCGTTTTTGGAGTTTCCTCCATTGAATTTTTAGGTTTTCAAGTTTCCGAATCTGGTATCGAGCCTCTGACAGAACGTGTAGAATGCATTAAAAATTTTCCAAAGCCTACCACTATTACACAGTTAAGGCGTTTTCTTGGATTGTTTAATTTTTACAGACGTTTTGTGCCCAGAGCAGCTCATATATTAGCCCCTTTAAATAAATTCTTAGAAGGCATCAAAAATAAAAAGAAAACTAAACGAATCACAGTAACTAAACCTCATGAGTTACTTGAATGGACTGACGTGGCAGAGCAATCATTTTCGGATGCTAAAAATGCTTTAGCAAGTGCTACTCTTTTACGACATCCGATACCTGGAGCTAAGTTGAGTGTTTGGGTCGATGCAAGCGATTCAGCTGTTGGCGGTACTCTCATGCAACTGAATAGAGATGCCTGGGAACCTATTTCCTTTCTATCTGCCAAGCTTTCCAGAAGTCAACGGAACTGGTCCACTTATGACAGAGAGCTGTTGGCAATCTATACATCTGTCAAACGCTTCAGGCATATGCTTGAAGGCCGCGATTTCATCATTTTTACTGATCAAAAGCCTTTGATTTACGCCTTCAAGCAGAAGCCAGATAAGTGTTCGCCAAGACAACTCCGTCATTTGGACTATATATCGCAATTTTCGACAGACGTCCGCCATACAAAAGGCTCTAACAACGTTGTGGCTGATGCGTTGTCCCGCATAGAAATTGACACTATCTCTACATTCAATTTCCAAGAATTTGCTGCAGCCCAAGCGAATGATTTAGAGTTACAGGCGATTCTTACTAAAAACGACACTTCACTTATTCTGGAAAAGAGGTATTTTCCAATCGCTAATTTGGAACTATTGTGCGACATGTCCACCGAACAACCTCGACCATTCGTTCCACAATCATATCGACAAATCATATTTAATCAACTTCATGAACTTTCCCATCCAGGAATCTCCGCTACCAAAAAGTTGATCACTTCTCGATATGTTTGGCCTGCAATGAACAAATGGATTAAAGATCACGTACAATGTTGTATTCCATGCCAACGTTCCAAAGTCCATCGCCACACAAAAACTCCACTTGGCACATTCGCTTTACCAGATGCTCGATTTGCCCATATACATCTGGATTTCATTGGACCACTCCCAACATCTGACGATCAACGTTATTGCCTCACGATAACTGACCGTTTCACTCGCTGGCCTGAGGTAATCCCGACTACTGACATGACTGCGGAAACTGTTTGTCGAGCACTATTAAATGGTTGGATTTCCAGATTCGGCTGTCCTACAACAATAACAACAGACCAGGGCAGAAGCTTCGAATCAAATCTCTTTCGTCAGCTGACTAAAGCGCTTGGAGCCAACCATATCCATTCTGCAGCTTATAGACCCCAATCTAATGGGTTAATAGAACGCTTTCATCGACATCTCAAAAGTGCCCTCAAATGCCATGAGCATGGAAAATGGACCGAAATACTGCCAATTGTGTTACTAGGATTACGATCTGCATTAAAGAACGATATTAACGCTACGTGTGCAGAGCTTGTTTATGGAACAACACTTCGTTTACCATCTGACATTTTGTATGGTGAGCAAATCTCTTCAACACCCTCTTCATCGTATGTAGATCAACTTCGCACCTTGATGCGAACTTTAAATCCAATCACAACTTCTAAACATTGCAATGATTCCATATATATTCATCCCTCATTGGCTACATGTTCTCATGTATTTTTACGTGTGGACAGTCACAGACCTCCATTGACTCAGCCCTATACTGGACCACATCCTGTTCTCGATCGTTCGACAAAGAACTGTCGGATTATTGTGAATGGCAAACCGATTTCTGTCACGTTGGATAGAGTAAAACCTGCTCATATTCTGCGTGACGATACCACCATCACTTTACCTTTGCCTTCCACATCTACAGGGTCCAGGGAAACTGTTCAACCTCACACTAGAAGTGGAAGAACTGTGCATTTCCCCAAAAGGCTGATTGAATATATTTGACATTTCATTCGTACATATTACAGATTAGCCTTGTATATTTATTTATGTTTATTCATTCTTTTTCTCAAATAGTATTTCTCTCCTTATTTAATGTATTATATTCAAATGCAAATGTGCTATTTTTCACAAAATTATATTGTTTCATTTTCAATGTATTTCCTTTACTACATTTGTATATCGTTCCTCGGTATCCCTCGTTCACTGGGGGATACTCTGTGGAGAACGCTATGAAAATCTTGGCACCTTGCCAAGAGCAGAGGATGCGTAATCTCTATTGCGCAATTTTGTAATGCGCATGCGTGTAGCATAGCACACGCGGAGCGAGAATTTATACTTCGACTCTTCGTATGTTGTTCGTATTGTGTTGTCTTTCGTCTTGTCAATAAATAATTATGTTCTTATTCTTGGAGTAGTAATTAAACACCACAAAGGGTTGAGAGTTCGAATTCAACCAAAGACCGGTGTTTACACGTGGGGGATGGTACACGTTAAATTTGTCGTGGCTTCAAATGTCCTCACGTTGGCGTGATGTGGAAGTTTGGAGAGTGCGGTGCCAGCTCAGGTATGACCTCGTCATCTGATCGTGGTTCGAATCTACGTGGTGGTGCTCTCGAATATTTCCCTTCGGGATTGAACCCGGACGGTCGCTAATAGCCCGTTGTGTTATCCCACAGTGCGACGTTAATTAAATACCTAACCTAACCATTCCTATCACATTCGATTCCTCCTTGGAACCACAGTATCCCAGTTGAAAAAGTAACAGATTAGCAACCGGAGGGTTGCTAGTTCGGAACTCAGTTCAACTAAAGACCGTCGTGTACGCGGGGCTGGTGAACGTTAATTCTGTAGTGGCTTCAAATGTTCTTATGTTGGCGTGGTGTGGAAGTTTGTTAAGTGAGGTCCAGCTCAGGTGTTGACCCCACCATCTGACCGCTGTTCAAAAGGACACGAGGTGTCCTCTGATCTTTCCTTTCGGGATTTATCCCGTACCATCGCTATTACCCCGTTGTGTTGTTGCAATGCGACGTTAATTAAATACCTATCAACCCACCTGTTTCCTCCCTGGGTGTATTTCTCTCTTCTGTGTCAGTAAAGCATTCCTTCAGGTAAATGTATGTCCATTACTTGACGTTTTTTGTTGGTGCAGCCCGATTTTGGACCTTACGCCATAAAACCCTAATTACCTACCTACCTTCTGTCTTTTGCTTGGCGCAAATTGTCCAAATATGACTCTTGCGCCATAACTACCAACCCAAGTGCAATCCAACAAAAATTCGAAAGGAAAAAGAATCATAAACAAAGAGAAATCGTTTTTACGGTTTGCTATCCAAGGCAACTAGCTCTAGTTCGTTCATCATCACAGTGAACCAAGAGTTGAATGACACGACAAGTTCTGTTTTTTGAGAATCCAGGACTGCCCACCTGCAATCCTGGGGTCTTCATGGCTCAATGGGTTTGCCCAATGCGCTAGCAACCTGTGAGTTGTAGGCGCTGCAGGTTCTACTCCTATCAGATTCGATTCCTCCCTAATGGATACATAGGCGTGAGATGTAAGTGGACTGAGCATTTCAATTGAGAGGAGCTTCAAAAAGTGTGACCACCATGTCGACTAGTAGTCACGTGACTGCTCTGTGAAAATTTGGTATGGTTTGGTGATGTAGCATCTTATAACAGGGTAGATATATTAATGCTCATTTCAATAGAATGGTGAAATCGCCAAACTCTATGTCGCGCAGACCAATCACATGATGAATTGATGGATGGGCGTCTTCTCCCGTCCCGTGGACCAATAAGATGATGAATGTTAGGTTCTACTTAGAAGACTCAAGTTGTCTAAGGGTCACGTTACGACTAGTTTTGGTCACATGATCTTGGGCACATAAAAAGGATACCATTGTTCATTCTAAAAAAGGTTACAATTTTCACTCTACTTTTATATTTCCTCTATGGTCGGATATTTTCCTTTGGGATTGATCCCTGTCCATAGTCAATAGCCCGTTGTGTTGCACCAGGACGTCGTTAATTCAACCAGCAACTACCTCCATTTCTCCCTGTGTGTATTTCTCTTTTCTGCGTCAGGAAAGCTTTCCTTATATCCATATGTCCATTACTTGACGTTGTCTTTTGTTTGGTGCTGCTTGGCCAAATAAGGTCTTAACCAATACCAATACCAACTGAATCCGAAAAGAAAAAACGTGATAAAGAAAAAGTAATCGTATTTACATCTTACTTATTGGTCTAAAGCTGTTAGTTCTTCATTTTGTTCAGTTTTTCCTATCGTTCCTCCTATAGGCTGCCCACGCGTGCAAACCTTGACGAAAAAAATCGTAGTGAAAATCGTTTTATAGCTTAATATTGATTTAAGAATAGGTTTTTTATGTTCTTCCTTTATGCTCGTTGTGAACCAAAGGTTGGAGAAGATAAATCTTTTTTTCATGAGGTCAGGAACGTTTCTGGGTGCCCACATGCAAACTTACCCTTGTCAAAAAGCATTTCATAATCAATCACCCTTGATAAATAATGAGTATTAAATGAAACTTAAGATCAAAGTACACAGATTCATAGATATTATTTATATCAACACAAAGCACGCTTAAAAATACCGGCTTTCAAAACTGTCTACTTTCCTGCTTATATATGGGAATTGGTGCACGCTAAATCTGTCGAGACCTCAAATGTCCTCACACGTTGGTGAAAGTTTGGAGAGTGGGTTGCCAGATTAGGTGTTGACATCGTCATCTGACCGTGGTTCAAAATTACCTGGTGTTGTCCTCGAATCTTTCTTTTTTCGGATTGATCCCGGACCTTCACCAATAGCCCGTTGTGTTGCTCCAGTGCGACGTTAATTAAAATACCTACCTACCTCATTAACAAAACTGACCAGATCTTGATGGACGAAATATCTCGTCATTAATAAAATTGGTCTGATCTTGGTGGACGAGATATCTCGTCGAAACTACTTGGAAGGTTAAGTAACTTGTTACATACAATATTTATTATTCAGGGCCTCGTTTAAGGTGTGTGTATACACTAGAAATCACGAAAATTGACCAAAATATCGATCTACTTTTTAACAATTCAAAATATTGTCCAACCCCTTAGCTTTCAAACGATACCAAGATCTTGTAAATATTCGAAATAGTTTTCTAGTTACAAGGGTTTGGGTTAGGTACTGTCACCTTAGACTAACACGTTTCCAAAACTTTAAACTCGATTTCTGAAGAACTGTTTTTTCAATAGGATGCTTCTTTCGAACAGTGATAACTCAACAATGAATTGATCCATTATAATTACTTTTGAGTCATTATAATCTATATAATACTGTGGATGTTTTGACCCTCAGTCGAAGTTATTGGTTAAGAAATGAATTTTTAGTTTATTTTTAAATCTTGAAATTCCTGAAAAAATCTCGATTTTTTAGACTTCCTTCGTGAAAAAAAATTGTAAAAAATAACTTATCCCCTCTAGCAGCTTGATGGAGGGTCAAAACATGAATAATAATATTAGGAATAATTTCCAACAGGAATTGTCTTTCTGAACACATTAGAATTTGAGATATCACTGTTCAAAAAACATGCTAATTAGCTAATTATATCCAAATTAGATAATTAATGAGTAGCTTAATCGGAATTTTTCACACTGAAATGAGCTTAAGTGCAAACCAATGACCTATTGTGAAAAAACTGGATTTTTAAAAACAAAATTTTTAAAAAATGTTCTAGTGTATACATACACCTTAAGCAGTCTTTGTGTTCGAATCCCTGTCTTAGAGTGGATGCTTCTAGAGTTTCAGAATCCACTTAAGGGCGTTAGTCTCGGTCTAATTAACCCTCGTGTAGCAAGACTAGAGTGATAAACCAAACTATATTTTATTGTTCCGTACTTCAATACTGGTTCAGTTGATGTAAGCTTTTGTTTCCACCACCTTCTGTTTTGGAAACATTCATCGGATTAAAAAATGTCTTTTGTTTCATTTCTACGAATTCTATTAACTTTCTTATTGTACCCTTTTGGAAAAAACCGAATCAGAAATAACATTCCTTGAGATTTCTTAACACATGAACTCGGAACAAAAATCATCAAAATGTATCCCCTCTTAAGTGATCGTTCGTTCACTCAGTAACAATTCTTCGAATAGAATTTTGCTCGGTGTTAAATAATTTATTTTATGGAAATTTATATTACATATCCTCATGCCACAACAGCGACGAAGATCCATATCCATAATTTAACCATAGATCTTATAGAGTGCAGACATAAATCTTTGACGCTTTTTTATTTCACAGTATAGTAGGTGGGGCTCTTGCTTTTTCTAACGAATCAAGATGGCAGATTATTTTTACTTTTTGCGTTCAAGGGATAAAGTAGAACAAAGAAATGTATTAGAACAGTTGAAAACTTGCCAAAAATGTTAGTCCATGCGAAAACAGTTCTGGCCTTCAATTTATTTACTTACTAGGATAACGGCCAGTCTGAGTACGAAATATTAGAGTCGAATTTTAGCGTCTGGTATTAGTGCTCAGTTTGAAAAAGTAGCTACTGAAATCATCATAAAATGAAAAACCTTATCATTGCTTCACTCGTATAGGGGTTAGTACAATTTACATCGCACTGGAGTAGCGCATCGGGCTATTGACGACAGTTCGGGATCAATCCCGAAAGGAAAGAACCAAATAATTGAACCACGGTCTGAATACGAGATCACACTTGAGATTCACTCGTATACAAGAGGTAGGTAGTTAATTAAAATCTCACTGGAGCAACACAAAGGGCTAGTGGCGACGGTTCGGAATCAATCCCGAAGGGAAAGACCGAAGAGAACACGTAATTTTGAACCACGGTCTGATGATGAGGTCAACACCTGAGCTGTGTGGGGGGGGGGGGACTCCACCTTCCAAACTTCCACACCACGCCAATGTGAGGACATTTTAGGCCACGACAGATTTATCGTGCACCACCGCCGTGAACACGACGGACTTTGGACCTAGAACTAGTAACCCTCCGGTTGCTATTCCGTTGCTATTCTAACCTTCTAACTGGCCGTCGTGGCTCAGTGGGTATGCCCACTGCGCTGGCAACCTTCGAGTTGTAGGCGGTGCAGGTTCGATTCCTGCCAGGTGCACTCCTCCCTGGATGTATTTCTATCTTCTGTGTTCGTAACGTTTTCGTTGTGTGTGTCGCAGCATGGCCAAATGTGGCTCTTGCGCCATCTAACTGGGCCACCACTGCCCGAGAATTTTTTAAAGTGAATCTTCAAAGGAGCACTTAGATCAGTCGCAATAACGATATCCAGTTTTAATAGTTAACTGAAATAATTTAATCTTACATTTTTCAGTGTCTAACATTTTCAGGTGAATAAAAAACAATCCAAGTCCTCAAACAGGATAAGGGTTTGTGCCTAATAGTTAACCCAAACCTGTTTTGTTAATTCGAAAAATTCTTTAACTGCCTCTTATCGAAACTTTGTAATTTAACAAACACGTTTACTACATATCTTCAATATGTCACCCCATTTAAAGCTAAATTCACCAGCTCCAAAATTTCCGTTCATCTAAAAGGCGTAAAAAATTCGTTAAAGCAGCAATCAATAACCTAAATTTATTTTTAACAATTATATAAACTATCCACCACGAGAACTGCACCCCGATGCTATGGTTACGTGATGTTGATCACTATGGGAACAGGACTGAACTGTGGTAGGGATGACACTCGAAAGCTGTAATTTTATTTCTTTTTCTCGGTTATTGGAGGTGGAAAATGATAATTTACTTATATATCGCTTAGCAAGTAAAAATCAAAAATGTTTACGAATATATATATATATTATATATATATCTTTAAATGAACTATTGTGGTAAATTTGAATGCAATTCTTCAAGCATTCCCTATGGAGAATGGGATAAGAGTCGTTTCTATGGCAACAGATAGGCGCGCACTCGATGGTAGGTAGTTCTCTTGACAGACAGACAGCACAAGTACTTTAGAGTATTATTTTTCTTTTATACGAACTTTCTCCAATCAATGTGAATTTAGTACGTTCAACTAAAAGGCAGCACACACGAGGGGAGGGTTATCGAACTCCCAACCACTTTTTTATAGAAATCAATGTCTCGAAATCGTCATTTTACAGTAGTGTTTTGATTGAAAACTGAAATTTTGGATTGAATTGAAGAAGGCTACTGGGCAACAATGGACATATATAATATTGTTGGAAATATTAACTGTGCATCCTATTAGTACTGGGGCTGCGGTAGCCCAGTAGGAAGAGTAACGGATTAGCAACAGGAGGGTTGCGAGTTCGAAACTCGGTCGAACCACAGACCGCCGTGAATGTGGTGGCTGGTGCTCGTTAAATCGGTCGTGGCCTCAAATGTTATCGTGGTGTGGAAGTTCGGTGGGGTTCCAGCTGAGATGTTGATCTCGTCATCTGACCGTGATTCAAAATTAAGTGGTGGTGTTCTCGGATATTTCCATTCGCGATGGATCCCAGACAGTCGCCAATATCCCGTTGTGTTGCTCCAGTGCGACGTTAACTATTGGTCCTAGAAGTTGTGCTACAGTTGCCTAACTAGTTGGTATGTAAGTCACATGATTTCGAACGAGTTTATTCGATCCGATAGAAGACAGATTAAATGTTAGCAATGCGTTCTCACGATTAGTGTTTCTATTCTGATTCTAGATTCATCGTTCGGTGACTGTAACCATAGAAACGATTACAAGTTGGCAAAACAACTAATCACCTAGGACGATCGCCATGTGCATTTTTTAGTATGACAGCCCTTTTCTTGGCGAGCTTACTACCATTCTAGAAAAGGACTTCCTAAGGTCCTTTACCTTCTCCCTAGAGCCACACTAAGAGCCGTTATTAAAGTGCGGTTCCTACGACAAGGCGTGCGCAGTCGATCTTGGATCAGTTCACTTTTGAAAAGGTGTGAAAGCACATTAGAAGTCTGCTATACGAAAAAACATGAATGAAGATCGCCGTGAATGTTTCCTCCACCTCCCAACTAGTTATCACTGCCATCGTTTCCAACAAAGAACTGTGAACTTAGAACCAGGAATCCACACTAAAGACGCCAGTTATGCAAGCACTTTACCACCATCCCCCTATTTAACTAATAAACTCGTTCTAAACCACGTGACTCGACTGCCAACTTCCGGAACTATATTACTAAGCAAGTTTTGTAATATGCACAAAGTAAATAACAACGCATACAGAGGGATCACTGCCATAGGAAGCAATCTTTCGCTCTGTGGTAATATGCTCCAAACTTCCACACCACGCTAACGTGAGGACATTTGATCCAACGACAGATTTAACTGGCACCAGCCCCGCGTGCACGGCACTCTTTGGTTGGAACGAGAGTTTCGAACTCGCAGCCCTCTGGTTGCTTATCCACTACTCTTCCAACTGGGCTACCGCTTCTCCCTAATCCTCAGGTCCATCCCTCAATATTTGTGTTCGCGGTGATAACAACAAATCACTATCTCAGTTACAACAAAATGTGGTCTGAATTCGTGAATGTTTTGTATAGTTTCACTCTCAGCCCTTTGAAATTAGAATTAAAAAATTAGCTTAGTAAATCTGTTTTGTCCCAACACTCCGTTCGAGTGGTATTTGACTTAGATGAGTCAGCTCTACGTTCGTAGTACATGCTATGCAAATCACGCCTGAAGCAAGGAGCAGAACTCAAGGCAAAAATCACATGTGCCTGATCGTTCCAGGAAATACTTCTTACAGCTTTCCAACCCTGCTACTTTCTCCAGTGACATACAATGTCGAATGTGGGTTCAATGGTTCTGTTACAACAATAGAGGAAACAAAAAAGTAGAGTGATAACCTTTATATGAGACCAGGATCATGTGACCAAAACTAGTAGTAACGTGACCCTTTAAGTACTTTCGTCTGCTGGCTGGAACCTAGCATTCACCATCCGATTGTTCCGCGAGACGGGAGATGCCCATCCATTGCTTCATCATATGATTGGTCCGTTGATTGATCATCTGATGGCAGTAGACTTTGGCGATTATTTCACCGCTTTTGTCGCCAGTCTATAGAAATTCCGAGTTCACACACCAACCCTATCATTAGATATTATATCGCCATACGAAGTTATAAGATGCCAAATCAGACAACCAAGTCAATTTTTCACAGAGCGGTCACGTGACTACTAGTCTACATGTTGGTCACTTTTTGAAGCTCCTCTCAGTCTACTCACATCTCACGTCTATGGTTATAACTTAAAATAGACATTCTCGTCCAGATTATTTGTGAGAGAATTTCTTGAGGAACGACAAGTAAAGTGAACATGACTAGTTTGCAAACAATAGAAGTTTTAATGTTTTGTTTATCAGAATGTTAAATTGAAGACACGGTGCGCATTCATTATTTTTGTAATTTGACGCCAAGGAGCGTTTCGTTTTGTTCTGGTTGTACATTTAACACTCCAAGTGGCTTCGACGAGATATCTCGTCCCTCAATATCTGACCAATCATGATTATGACGAAATATCTCGTCATCAAGATATTGCCGATATTTTTTATGATGGCGAGATCAAGAGTTGGTCAATTTTCTTCTAATGACGAGATATCTCGTCGAGGCAACCACCAGGAGGGTTAATAGTTACTACTTTACTTCAAATAAACGTTTACTTTTTTATTCAACAACGATAGTTTTGTTGAATAAAGAAAAAGTCCACAAACTCCAATGTGACAGGTTCCTTTCAATTTGTGAAGACACTTATGCAAATAATGCGTCGATTTTGGTTTTAGTCACCGAACAGTACTTACTAAGATGAATTCATGTATTATCGCACATCAAAAACGAAAACAAAAAAAGCAGAATTCATTCGAAAAAATAATTACCACATTTAAAAGTAAACCATCCCAAAATAATGTATTAAGAAATTGAGGTGGGGTTACAGTTGGGAGCTTATTTCTTTGATATATTGTTCTTGCGAACTCAGACGCATCAATATAACTAGACTGCACTACAATGCCAGTTACATTCTCTGAATATGGCCGCTTCCTAACTCTGAATTTTCCTTCTATCTGATATTGAAGTGAAAAGCATTTTCTCCGAATACAACAACTTCAAGGACTTCGTTTCTTGAATGAAAGGGTAAAAATTTCTTTCTTTTGCAATTCTGCTTGAAATGAGTCGCTTGTTTCGAAAGATTGCATGAACTGTTTTGATTCTCAGTAATTTGCATATTGTTGACGATTAAAAGACACACGAGTACATTTAGGTGAATCGGACGGCTTCACACTCAAATGACCACTGTTCCGTTTTGAACGGGAAAGTACCTTTCAAACCATTGTTGTATCCCGGGTTCTTTTATTGCTGTTTGGGATATTAAAACTCTTAAGAGATGAGAATTTGTAAAGAAATTTTGTATTTTACCTCTCACCATAACTTTTGTCAAAATGACTTCTATGATAGAAAGGCTGAAATACTTTCGATTTAATCATAAAGCGGAAAAATGGATGGGAACTATTGTAGAAGAAACTTTTCTAAATAATGCTCAATTTTAAAATACACTGCTGGCCACCCAAATTGCAACACCAAGAAAGACAAGAGATATCACAACAAAATTTATTTTGTAGATAACATGTTGACCAAGTATCAAATGATTAAATTTATAGACTTCTGTGAAGTGTGGTTCCTGCCAAAATCAGTAGCCAGAGTAGCCGCCATTGTTGGAGATCACCGCTGCCACACGCCTCGGCATTGATTCAAAGAGACTTTGGATGTGTTCTTGGGGTACAGCAGACCAAGCAGCTTCCACACGTTGCCAAAGTTGATCTGGTGTGGCAGCTGGGGATGTATTCTGGGTCAATTGTTGAGCAACCATGGACCACATGTTTTCTATCGGCGAAAGATCCGGAGAGCGAGCTGGCCAGGGAAGCAATTCAATCTGGCGATTGACGAAGAACCCTTGGACAATGCGTGCCACGTGTGGTCGCGCATTATCCTGTTGAAATATGGCTGTGGGCAAGCCCTGAAGGTAAGGAAGGACAACTGGCTCCAACACCTCGGAGATGTAGCGCTGGCTGTTTAAAGTACCGGCAATGCGTACTAGAGGAGTGCGAGAGTGATATCCAATACCGCCCCATACCATAATACCCGGTGCAGGACCAGTGTGGCGGTGCATAACGCAGCTGTTCAGCATCCTCTCTCCACGGTGTCTCCAGACTCGAATCCGACCATCGTGGTGTTGCAGACAGAAGCGTGACTCGTCAGTAAAGACAATTTCTTTCCATTCTGCCGTCCACATTCTTCTTTCATCGCACCATTGGCGGCGGAAACGTCTGTGGTTCTGCGTCAAGGGTAGACGAAGCAGTGGACGTCTTGCGGACAGACCACTCTGCTGTAAACGGCGTCGAATGGTACGCGCAGACACTGGATGATGCGGTACAGACTGAATGTGCTGTGCTATGGTTCGTGATGTGGCTGAGCGATCCGTCACTGCCATACGCACAATATGCCTGTCATCACGTGAAGTGGTGCACTGAGGTGGATGCGATCGAACACGTCGGTCCGTTGTACCCTCCTGCATCCAACGATCACATATCCGCATTACAGTTGTTTGGTTTCGTCCAACACGACTACCGATTTCCCTGAAAGATAATCCACAATCTCGGTAGGCCACTATCCTTCCTCTGTCGAACTCGGATACTTGATCAAAAGATGATCGCTGTTTTCTACGAGGCATAATTGATCGTTTTTTTGAAAAACCACAAGAAAAACACAATTGCCGTACTTGAAATCGTCGAAATCTCCAAGCCTTAAATAGCGCTTTGAAGTGGCGCCACAGGCGCGAGTGATGTGCGTCTGCGCTGAAATTCTAATCATTTGCATATCTCACCTCCGCTAATGCATGTTGTAAATTTCATATTATTTGCATGCTTCCTTCAGGGTGTTGCATTTACGGTGGCCAGCAGTGTAAATTAAATGAAAATCTGAAATTTTCTGCAGTTTTGAATTAACTTTTGAATTACAATGCGTACTAGAATTACAATGCGTATAGTTTACTGGTATAAATTATTCGTCATCTGACCGTGGTTCAAAATTACGTGATGTTGTCCTCGATCTTTCCCTTTGGGATTGATCTCGTACCGTCGCCAATAGCCCGTTGTGTTGCGCCAGGGCGACGTTAATTAAAATGCTAACCTGCCTACCTGGTATAAATTATTCTCAGTAACATTGATAAATACATTTCCTATTTGTGTTTTATTATATTGCAATATAAAATTATCTTGTAATAATTTAGTTTCAGAGAATATATTACGTTTAAAATCTAATTTTACAGTTTCATGAGAATTTGACAGAAAGAAAAATGCGTTTGTGTTTCGTTAATTTGTAAGTAGCATCACCAATATGATAAATTTATATAGAATTCTATAAAAATTTCTATAGAATCCTATAGAATTATGGCCCGTTTTTCTATAAACTCTATAAAGTAACCTCTGTAGAAAGTCTATAGAAATCGTTATTGAATATCTAGAAATTTCTATAGGAGGAAATCTATAGAATGGTCTATAGAAGCTCATTTTTCATTTTTCACTTTTCTTTTCTATAGAACTTCTCAGAGCTCGTTTTCCCTATAGAATTTTTTTCTATAGAAACTAAATTTCGCTTCTCTAGAGAAAACTCTATAGGTTCTTTGGAATTCTATAAAATTTTTCGTAAGGCTAACCCTAGATTCCTACCCAATCTAGGTGCAGTCTGTTCTAAATTTGGAAATCTTAGTCTAAAGTTAAGAAAGAGATAATTTGAAATTTCTGGAAGTTATATCTCTTAAAAAATTTGAGTTTGATTAGGAAGTTTAAGGTTTTAAATGTTTTGGAAGTTATTGCTCTTAAAAAATTCGAGTTTGATTAGGACTTGTACATACTTTATCCTAATTCAGTCTGTTTCTTTCAGATTCAGAATTAAGTTACAAGACTGCAAAACACTGTCTAAAAAATTAAGGATTAATAATCTGCGCTGCAGCAACGTCACAAAAACTCAGGAGACTAAAGAATTACTTATCTCATATCATTACAAGAATTTTCCTTTACTAGAGCAAGGTTTAAAAGCTTTGGAATAAATATTCTTTGCTGGCTTAGATTTTTAAAATGTTTAAAGTTTGTATTTGAGACAGCCTTTATCTCTAAACTACAAGAAAAGAAAATCGGATTACGGAAACGTTTTTTGGCGACAATGAATTAGTATCTTATTCAGAATAATCATTATAGTGACGAAATAAAAATGCCCGTGCTTTCAGTATATTATTATTCAGTATATTTTATATTTCATATGACTTTTATGAATGGTAAATTTTTAAAATGGAAAACTGATTACCTTTGAATGGATAAAGTTTCAGGTACTAGTCCTAAATTACTTCCGATCACAAATTATAAGGACAATTTTTAAAGATGGTTTTCTGCATAGTGGAATGGGATTATACAAAATTGTCTCTTAAAAACACGATGGAAATTGTAATTGCACACATTCTCTTTTACCACAGCCATTTCCATACATTAATTACTTACTAAACGTTTCACTACTTTCGTTCAACCATGTGAAAGATTACTTTTTCTGTGTACTCTACAAAGAACATTTGGTCTTTGAGTGACTGAATCATTAATCGCATTTGCTAGTGTACATATAGTCCGGCTAAGCTATGAAGACAATCCAGTCACGTGGTTTGAACGAGTCTATTCTTTAAATAAGGTGATAGGTTGGAACGTAAACAAAGAGCTTCCATAACTGGCGTTTTTAGCGCAGATTCTCATTCAAAGTTTATCGTTCGGTGCCGTAAGCATTGATAATAAGTTGACGAGTGAAAACTACCCACTGCGATCACCATTCATGATTTGCCTCGACAGCACTCATCCTTTACCGACCTTTCACACCTATACAAAAGTTGACTGACCCAAGGTTGACTGCCTTCTCGCCGGATCCGCACTATAATAAGGCAACCATTCTATGCTCGATTCAACAAAATTTTAAATTTTCTTTGCAACTTTTTAAGAATTACAAAGTATCTAGACGTACCATTCCACGTGAAAATTTCTTTTGCCAATTTAAAATTTATCGTACAAGTTTGGAAGCAGAGCAATCTCTGTCTTGAGAAATATTTCATGGAATAACTGAAAACTAGTTAAATTAGGACTATAGTCCTCACTTACTATACTTACAATAAGTGCATTTAAAAAACTGCTATACATTTCCTTATTTAATTCAATCCAAACACGATAAAGCTCTCACTGACATAAATGTTCCTTTTGAAACCAAAGTCAAAGGATGGAAAAGAAAGTAGGAAATAATTTCCAGAAATTATATTTATTGAAAACTTAGGTATACTTAAGGCACTATATATTCGAATACTTTTCATTTTCCTTCCAAATTTAACTTTTATACCATTCAAAAGCATGTAAATCACATCTAGTTTTTTAGTTTTATATTAAAACATCCTGCTAAGTTTTCTACACCAACGAACAGGTGAAATACTGTGTCATTTTCCCAAATTTTACGGTTCATATAGGAAAATGTGTTTATAAATTTCAAAACAATTATAGTTTGTTGACACAGTTTTTCAATGTCCATTACTTGTTTTATGGTTAATAAAATATTCAATGAATTATTTGATATATTATAGGCATTTTTAAAATGTCAAGGTTTCTAGATTATTTTAATATACAAAGCAGTAATTCTAGTTATTTGAATACTTTAAGAGATATTTTTTAAAAAAATGTAAAAATAAGATAATTTTGTAGAATTTGAGTGCATAAAAGCTCTTTAAACACTTATGTCAGGCGACGCGACGTGAAATGGCCAGTTCGAACTATTTTAGTACTTTATCACAAGCTTAATATAGGTTTCTGAAACAATTAAGTAAAAGAGAAAAGAATCCTATTTTGCACTGCATGAAATATTTTATATATAATTTGACTTAACTGGATACTAATGTGGATATGTATCACGAAAGAAGTTAAAAATAGTGATAAAAAATTTAAAATTAGTCATTACTTTTAAGTAAATTTTTAAAGAGAAAATTGATAAAATTAAAATATTCTCAACAAAATTTTTGAACAGAGAGTGCACGATTCCTGAAATCATGGAATGTAATTCAAATCATTTCACTACTGAGTAAAATATAATTCAAATCATAAAAATTCTGCATTTTATCAATTTCTGTAAAATTCTTTCAGCATAATGAGGAAGAAATCTTTTGAAAATTGCTCAATTATTTGAAACATTTCTTTAACTTCTTTACAGCAATTTCAGTTTGCGATTCAAGTGGGTTTTTTTAGGAAAAGTACTTCAGGTCAACGCAATTGATATTGAATGCATATGTTACCGTGAAAGACCGAAATTGGAGAATGTCGACTTTCACCGGTGAATGTCGACACATACCAAATACGTCGGTGAAAGATCGAATATTTCATTACATTCTTGTACATTCGGACCCTCACCGGTGTATGTCGACAATCACAGATATGATCTGGTGGAGGTCGAAAAGAGAGGAGCTGAGGTTTTTTTCCGATACCCTAATTTATACTGAATGGATACTGCAGTGAATCGTGATCTTTTTCTTGAAAAGTTAAATGCATTAATTGCGGGTAAACGAGAAGACAATTGTTTTTATTTTTCTCAAGAAAAGTACTCTAAAATACTTCCTGAAATGTTACGAACCTCACAAAAACAATTTCCTCCTGCTCAAATTGGTGATACTGTACGAATACAAGTCCTTGATGTCGACCGTGGTCGTACAGATAGCCGAAATGTGTTAGCGGTTGTTGTTGGAATAGAAGACTCCGACTTCTATAAACTGGCAAATAAAAATGGTACCCTCAAGCAGCTTTACACACGTAATCAGTTCGTAATTTGTAAAGAAAAGTTACTTTCCATAGATGAGATTTCTTTTCAAGAAATGTCGCTGAGAGAAACAGCTGCAGCTAATTCGAGAAGCGGGGGGCAAGGCTATACACGCTGTCATTGCAAAAGGAAGTGTTCCACAAATAAATGCAGTTGTAAAAGCAAGGGACTCTTGTGCAATTCAAAGTGTCATAATAGTTTAAGTTGTTGCAATAA
The DNA here is from genome assembly GCA_933210815.1 of Meta bourneti. NCBI lineage: Eukaryota > Metazoa > Arthropoda > Arachnida > Araneae > Tetragnathidae > Meta > Meta bourneti. The sequence goes on from OW119927.1 coordinate 85,854,328, forward strand.
ATAAGATTTGAATCACATAATTAAGTAAGTTTTTTATTACTATTATTTTCTTTTCTCATTTAGAATGTACTGTTTGTTTTAAGTTCTTGGTCACTCCTCTCAGAAAGAGAGGCGAAAAAGTTACGTCACCCTCGTGACGTTTTATCGCGACTGAAATACGGAGAAGAAAATATAAATCACCGACATGTTCAACATTCACCATTAGTGCATGGTGAATGTCGACATTTGCCGGTGTAAGTCAGAAATAAGGGTATTTAGCAAATATTTCGGACATACACCAAGCGACTATGTGAATGTTGACATTCACCGGTGAAAGTCGACATTTTCCAGATTTCGGTCTTTCACTGTAACATATATACACCTCCTCGACTTACGACCATCCGCACTTACAACCACAAAAATAAATAAATAAAAATAGTGAATAAAGAAAGATAACCACATTGGTAGGGTCAAAAAGTTCCCGAAACTGATGCCTAGAGCGCAGCAGGGTCTAGACATCAGAGTCTGTTTGACCATAACGCTTATGGCAGACTCTCCGGAACAGCAGGCCACCCACTACCTGTCGCCAGTGTTGCCAGACTGCCTCGCGCTGCCTCTCACTCAGTGGCTTTCAAGCGTTGTGGATTTGTTTTACAATTGTATCTGAAATATTTACCCCTAAAATGACTGGTAAAAGGAAAATACTTCCATCTGCAGATGCGTCAGTTTAATAAGTCGAGGAAGGCTATTGATTTAGACTGTAAAATGAGGATTATCCGGCATGAAATCCGGTTATTGATTGATTGGCCCATGATTATCCGGTATGAATGCGGAAAGAAGGTTAATATAATAGCACGTGACTTGAAGTTATCGCATTCAACTGTATCGACGATACTTAAGGACAAAGAAAGAATTCGTGAAGCTGTGAAAGGTTCGTCACCTAAGCAGTCTACAATTTTAACCAAACGACAGGGATCCATCCATGAAATGGAGAAATTGTTATTCAAGTGGATGGAAGGTTTAATACAGTAAAAAATTCCCATGAACCTTCTCACAGTGCAAACAAAGGCTAGATGTCTTTTTCAGACTTTAAAATCACGCTCCAGAGACGATTACGTACAAGATTTTTATGCTAGTAATGAATGGTTTATGCGTTTAAAAAAAAAGATTTGCTTTGTATAATGTACGTATCACAGGAGAAGCAGGAAGTGCAGATGAAGATGGAGCCCGAAAATTCGTTGATAGTTTTAACAAATTCGTTGAAGAAAAAGGTTATCTACCAGAACAAATTTTCAACGTAGATGAAATCGGCTTGCTTTGGAAACGAATGCCTACTCGCACGTACATACACCCAAGAAGAAAAAAAATGCCAGGATTCAAAGCTTTTGAGGATAAGTTAACTTTGTTGCTTGGTGTTAATGCCGCGGGTTTTAAGATGAAGCCCTTTCTAATTTATCATTCGGAAAACCCTAGTGCATTTAAGCACATCAACAAGCATACACTGCCCGTTTACTACTGTTCAAACCCTGAAGCTTGGATGACTCAAGCACTGTTCAAAGACTGGTGCGGAGAGAGGTATCCCTTTCAAGATTTTATTGATTATGGACGATCCCCTGGCCACCCCCTCATCTGGATGACCTTCTCAATGTTACAGTGGTTTTTATGCCACCTAACACAACCGCTATCATCCAACCCATGGATCGGGGTGCTATTTCAGCATTTAACCCTCTCGCTGCGTAATTTTTTTATCAAAATAGGCTCAAAAATTGCGTATTTTTTTATTACATATTTCAAATGTACATATATTTTAGAGTGAAAATATACAAAAAATTTTTGTAAGAGTTTTTTTTTTTTCAATATAGAATTAGATCATAAAAAAAGGTTGTCGGAATATTGAAATAGAAGAATAATCATACAAAAGCAAAATTTTGAAAATTAATCTTGGTTAAATTATGATTTATTTTATGAAATACAAAGGTAAAACGTATATACTAATGAAAATATGCAAAATACTTACAAAACATTTATTAGAAATGAAGAATTATTAGAAATCACTATCCGCAGAGGAATCCGAGAAATTCTCATCAGTTTCGCTATAACTATCTTCAATATACTTGATATCAGAGTCATAACTGCTATCAGTGTCGGAAATATTGTCAGGAATGTAGGTTCTATCACTCGCGAAACATTTCCTCTGCCAGACATCTTTGAGCTTTGAAAAGAGCGCGCAAAATGCTACAAAAAATGCTTGTATATTTCGCAGAAATGTGGACATCTAAAGCCATCTGTTAACCCAGATTTGAATAAACAATTAAACATCACAGAAAAGGCAAAATGAAACCATGAACTTGGAAAGAGCGGGTTACACAGTTAAATAGACGGCAAAAATGCATCGTGTTGAGAAATATAAATCCTACTTACGACCAGTTCGATTTACGATCTGTCAGTCGGAATGGAACTCGGTCGTAAGTCGAGGTATGAAAGGGTAAAGCTAAATACGATTTCAGCACATTGTCGATAAAAATTCTGAGTTGATGTAAGCTAGTTGATTGCCAACACCAATTTGATATCAGCGCCGAAGGTCGCAGAAACGGCGAAAAACCAAATTTTAAGGTAACTCCGATATGTGCCATGCGAGGACATTTAGGTAGCGGAAGTAAAATTTCACTTTCTGGTTTGTTTGCTTTCACTGACACTTCCTCTCCTTTTATTGGTGAAAATTAACCAAAAGTGCCGTCAAAACTGTTGTATTATATTTTTTTAAAGTAAATCCTCAAATTTAATATATCAGTTTAAAATAATAATTGTAAACTTTTACCCACAAAGTATTTTTCTACTTTCAAGCTCCTTCCTTTGCTTAGGTTCACATTGAAAAACAGTCTTTTTCAAAATAGTACAGTTTGCACATTTTAAGCATCTCAATAAAAGTAGTTTTTAAGCTTCTGGGTATACTAAACTTTCTAAAAGGGCTTAATTTAAATTTTAAACAAGATATTTGTATATACCTAAGATATAAAGATGTCTCTTTTCTGTTAATCAAACAAAATCAACGATTGGTTTCTATTTTGTAATTTCATCTTACAATTTGACTAATCAGCTTAAAATGCACAAAGAAAACAGAATAATGAATTCAACAGAATAATGAAAGCAATTTTAAGTATTCTTCAGTTTCACAAAAAATATTGACACAGTTTAATAGCTAATTCGAAAGCAATATTTTTAAAACATTCATTTAAAAAATCGTTTATTCCTTCTGAGGCTAAACGCATCTAACAATAGTTCAAAATCAGTGTCCCCGGGATTGATCTCGTATCGTCGCAAATAGCCCGATGTGTTGCTTCACTGAGGGCGCTACAATCGCAGCGAAATACTAAAAAAATTTGCTTGGTGCTTTAACCAAGTCTTGTCGCAAATCTAACTATAACCAAAACTGAAAATTTCATAAACAATAGATCGGTTCGAAACTGAAAGCAGATTTAAAAAGTGTAGGTAGGGAAATGCAGCTGAAATGAAGGCATTTTTAAAGCAAAACCAATTAATTGCTCAGTTTTTAAATTGTTTTGAGATAACCCGTCTCCTGTAAATTAAACATTCAGGTTTTCTGAAATTCACAAATCGTGAACAAATATTTCTTGAAACTTGATTTCGAGTGATTCAATTTCTTTTATTTGCAACTTGTTTTGGGAAAAAACAATGTTGTCCCTAATTATTCAAAGAAGTTGGTTAATTATGAGAACTCGAACTTTACAGGTGCAAATTAATAAAGTTTTAGGGAATCATATGCGGTTGAATTTTTCTACATTAGATTACAGCAATAAAACTACTAATGTATGTACCAGTATATTAGCATTGTATCTGTTATAAATTTATATTGATGTTTTTATTAATTAAATGTTATATATTACAGCTGCTGTACCAAAACTGCAAGAACAGACTGAAGTGCAAGTTATCTTATTCAAATATTTCCAAAGACAAACTTGCCAGGTTGGTACACACTAAGTTCATGATTCAGTTTAGTATACACCAATCGTAAATCTTATACTCATACAAAATTTTATTAATACAATCTTTGGTTAGACTCAAGAATATACTGTTGTCCTTGTAGCTTTAATTGAATATATATGATCCTTTTTCTCCCCTCCCGTGTTCACTTTTACAATCACCAGAGAATTTAGCCATTTAATTTTATTTGAAATTCCAAATGCTGTTACGTGCATGTCATAAATGCAGAACCCAAATTCTTTTCTATTTTAAATTTGGAATCCACACTATGTCAAACGGAACTTATTGCATCTTACTCCATGAGAATGAAGGACCGTGGTTGTCCAGTTGGAAGAGTAACAGACTAACAACCAGAGGGTTGCGAGTTCGAATCCAACCAAAGACCGTCGTGTACAAAGGGGGCTGGTGCATTTTAAATCTGTCATGGCCTCACGTTGGTGTGGTGTGGAAGTTTAGAGAGTGGGGGCTTAGGTGTGACATCGTCATCTGACCATGGTGATTCAAAATTACGTGTTGTCCTTGGATCATCCCCTTTGGTGGTTGATCCTGGACTGTCGCCAATTGCCCGTTGTGTTGCTCCAGTGCGACAGACGTTAATTGAAAATTCCATGAGAATGAGAAAAGTTCATTTAGTCATGGTTAAATAAAGTTATCTATTATTAGGCACAGAATTGTTGCATTTATTGTGATTTATAGAAGAATGTAATTTTGCTTACAGCATTTTCAGAAAACTATTTGCTAAATGATAGAAAGAAACTGACGTACTGTGTTCTCAATCATCATTTAATATGAATTCTTGAATTTTTATTAAATCATGATTGAGAACATAACATGACGTTTGACTATTTTCAAAATCATAGTTATACATATTTCATATTATTAGTGTTATTTGTAGTTCATAGTATGCTTTCTTCTAGCATAACTTCTCCTGTGGAGTATGAACAAATTGCTGAAGAAACACTACAAAGTATTACAGACCGCTTTGAAGAGCTGCTAGAAAGTTCTGATCTTAATGATTTTGATGTTGATTATAGTGTAGGTAACTGTAGATGGCATTAAATTTCATTTCTCAGCTCTTGAAATGCATTTTAATATATATTGCACTCTGGTTGCAATACCACAACTCAAAAACATGAGTTTGAAATGTAGACTAAATATATGCTTCTGCATAATGCTCAATTGTAGAGGGCAGGCAGTTGTGTAGCATGCAGGAGCATGTATTTAATCTTTCTACACATAAATTTAGAAATTCATTTCATCATGGCGTTATTGCTGTGGATTTATTATCTCTTAATACATCTGATCTGACCCATGTGAATCAGATCATTTAAACAAAAAATGTGTAGATTTAACTACACAGAACATTTTAAAATTAACTACATTTGTTTCATTTTTGCTTAGTTTTACTGCCATGTGGATATCAATATTTATAAACTTGAATGAATTTGTACTAAAATTCTAGTAAAAACCTTTTGGTAAAGTTTTGATATCTGTAGTTTTCATTACATCCATCTTTGGTCTCACATTACCATTCTCATTCAGACACTAATTTAAAGCAAATTTCTCAAGTCTTGTTAAACTTGTTGATGTATTTCAACCTCCCAAATATATATAGCTCATATGTAGTACAAGTTAGACTATCCTCTATGAAGTAGTCTGCTGTTTGTGAATGAACTTACTACTCACTTTTTCAAGTGAAAATTAAACTATGATATATGCTTTTTACAATGTTCCATTTTAGAAATTAGGGTAAAGATGTAGAATCCGAGACATGTTTGTCGCCAAGCAATTTTTGTTGCCAAATCAAGATGGCGTCCTAAGCCAGTATGTTCGTTAAAAAAAAAAACGTTGACTTTCCTACGCGAAACATCTTTTGCATAGGTTTGCCATATAGCTTAATCAAAACAACAAGGTTACCATGTTTGGCGATAAATCGCCACGGTCTCAGATTCGACAACTCACACGAAATTAGACATTAAGATTTCATGCAATATAGTTGGTCAAAGTTTTCATGACAAAATTAATGGCACAGCTTTTCTGTTTTGAACCTTGCGCCATAAAACCCAAGTTACCTACTATAACAAAACTAAAACTAGAATTACCAAGCACAAGCATTGATCGTGTAATTTTCCAAAATGCCATTATTTCCATGTTTCATTCTTTTCCTTTGGAAAAAATGCTCTTGTTAATAGCTGCCAAAACTGAAATACCTATAATTATGGTAGCAAAATATATTTTAACTTGCTTTACTGTTTCCTATTGTTAAACTGTTTCATCCACATTTTAATTATGGTACATCAAAAATCTTTTTTTCAGAATGATGTTCTAACTGTATCTCTAAATAGTCATGGTGTGTATGTGATAAATAAACAATCTCCAAACAAGCAAATCTGGCTTTCCTCACCTATTAGGTAAGCTTTTATAATCTGTATTTAAATGTATACCTACCAACCTCCCTAAAAATCTGGAAGATTTTTTGCAACATAAAACTAACATGCAACTGTCAGAAATGAAAACTGCCTAAAAATAATTAAAATGCACCAAATTAGAGACAATTGTGCCAAATTGGGATTTAAAAAAGCCAATTAAAAACAGAAAAGGTAACCCTGTACACTAACTGTTATATACTTGGCAGCAATTTGAACTCAGCGAAACCGATTTGATGATATTTTACACAAAATGGTCAAATATATGGAAAAATAAGCAATAAAAAAAATTTTCAAGTGTTTCAGAAGTTTGCATGTTTTTCGTGAAAATTAGTGGCAAAGGTTTGTTTAATCTTAGCAGCCACCGATTGCAATGTTTTTCTTTTCATGGTTGCCATGACTTGGCACCGCTTGGCCAAATATGGCCCTTGCACCTTAAAACCATGACTTGGCGCCCAAACTTCTGATAGTTAATAGAAATATCCTAAAAATACTTTTTCCGACATATCATTCCTTCATGGATTGACCTGACCCGACTTGGCGCAAATGCAGAATCTGAACAGTTCTCAATTGAAAAGAAAAATCTGGAAGAAATTTTTTTCTGTCCGAAAGTCCAGGAAAATAATTTTCTGGAAAGTCAAGTGTTGGCAGATAAAACATCATGTATTGTGATCACTATTTTCAAAAATTGCTTAAAAGTATTTTACTCTTATTTTAAAAATTAATGATTTATAACCCTGATTTTACAATTTTTTCTTCACAGTGGTCCTAAGAGATACGATTATATTAATGGAACTTGGATTTACAAGCATGATGGTGTATCCCTTCATCAACTGTTAAGCAAAGAAATGGAGGATCTCTTGCGAAAGGGCTCTGATTTCGAGACTTGTATATATGGTAGAGAATAAATGCTTAATTTTCAATATATATACTTTAGAAGATGTTTATAAAATCTATTAATAAAATATTGTAAAGTAGAAAATTTTAAGTACATAAATAACAAGACAAGTTTTCTTCAGAATGAAAACACCTTTCAATGCTTTGCTTTTGCTTAATAAATCAATTGGAAGTATTTTGAAAAATTATAAATCTATGCTTTTTTTATATTGATGGTCTTAATTTATTTTTAAATAAAACAAGGAGTTAATGGGAAAATTCAAACTTAAATTATTTTGGTTAAAATTTAAAAAATGCTGATCGTGTTGCACCTAAATGATTATTCCTATCCATGTTAAATTTATCTTTCATAAAATATAACTTGATTTTTTTAATTGAAATATTAAAAAATTGCACAAGATTTCTGTACTTATATTTACTATTTCTAAGTATAGAATATATTGAACAAGCTAAAATTGGCATGTTCCTTTGAAATATTTTTTGTTAAATAGAGAAAATGTAATGTTTCAAGCAAATGAAATAGGCCTAGTACGAAAACGAAAAGTTTTTCAAATATAAAAGTAAATCCAACAAAACTTTTGGCTAAAAATTAATTATTACTCAATATAAATATATCACCGGGATTTTTATTCAAAACATGCTTACTTATAAAAAGTACTAATGTACAATTATTTTAATCAGGATTATTGGTAGACTTTCAATAATGCAGAATTAATTTACTATTATATTATAGATATTTGATAACTTGGCTTATAATATTTTAAAGTATAATTTATAGTAAGTAGGATTTTATTACTATCACATGGAATCAAATATGTATCCATAATACACATTGGACTCCATGCGAAATGACATGCATTCATTCAGAAAAATTTAATTCTGAAGTGGATTTATTCTAGTCTTGCAAAAGTCTCTTAAAGCCCAAAACAAGCTGTCCTCTGGAGGCATCTCGTCCCATTTCACCCACTGCCATCCTATAAAAAAAACCATTTTTTTAGAAAGGGGAATAAAAAACAAACATTATTTAGAGACAGTCTGTATGAGAACATTTCTGAAAAAAAATTATAAATTACTTGATGTCAAATACTTAAACCTTAAATACATGACCTTTAAGTCCTGAACCTCCCCGGGGCTGCGGTAGCCCAGTTGGAAGAGTAACGTATTAGCAACCGAAGGGTTCTGAGTTCGAATCCAACCAAACAGCATTGTGTACAAAGGCGGCTGGTGTATGTTAAATCTGTCTTGGCCTCAAATGTCCTCATGTTGACATGGTGTGGAAGTTTGGAGAGTGGGGTGCCAGATCAAGTATGACCTTGTCATCTGACTGGTTCAAAATTACATGGTTGCCTTCGAATCTTTCCCTTTGGGTTTGATCTCAGACTCTCGCCAATAGCCCGTTGTGTTACTCCAGTGCAATGTTAATTAAAATATCTATCTACCTGAACAACCCCCAAACGCCTTTAGTGACAGTTGATGGGGTTGCTGTTCCATCCTAGGGGCGTAGCTTGTTACACAAGAAGTCACTTCATGATTCCTTGGGGAGCGGTAGATCAAAGGTCTTTCATTCATACTGGACAGTGATGTACTGCTGTTGCTCCAGGATAGCTTTGACAACTCACTGGGAGAATAAGATGCCCTGCTCTTTGTATTTCTAGAAGTCATTCAAAGTGTGGAAGTACCAATTCTGAATTTGTTTAATTTATTAGTAAGAATGACAGGAAGAAACTAAAAGCCCAACATTTAAAATTTAAATTTCTGGAAAATACAAGTTTTCTTGAAAACATTTCTGTAGAATTGGCCGTAATTTACATAGCTTCTTGTACCTGAAATTATTTTTTGTAGAAGTTATCTTGAATTTTCATTAACACATAACTCAGTCTTCAGCAAATTTAACTTAATCTTTCCTTTAATTCTTTTATAATTTTTGTTCTGCATTCTTTGTGAGAAAAGTATGTATGCTTTTCTGACAGAATTCAACAGTTCAATACCTTATGAGAATTCACTTTAAAAATCAGTTTTATTATTCTATGATGAGAATAAGAAAGATGTATTAAATAATCAACTGAATTTCCTTATCAAGTGAGGTCATTATGCATGCTAGTCTCCAAATTTCAATCTACTTTTAGTGTTAGAGATAAAGTTCCCATTTGAATTGAGAAAATTTCTTTAATTATAAAGAACAAATTTCTATATGAATATTGACTGACAAATACATCGGTAATTTTTGTGTATTGTTTGAAAAATGATTGAAAAACCATCTTTAAATGTAATACTTCTGGGACCACTGTTCTGTCTGAAACTAATATTTAAAGTTGTTTATGTACAATACCATTGTGAAAATAAATTGGAATATTTCGAATAATTTTAAATGAATAATATACATCATTACGTCTGATATTATGTTAAGATCATGAAAAGTGAAGGCTTCTTTTAGATTAAAACATGAATGTGGCAATTTTGATGTTCAATATACTTAAATATAAAGAATTCTTTAACAGGTATTCTTGTGTAAATCAGGTAGAAATCAACAAGTTTAAAATTTGCAATTTGTAAAGTATTAAAAAATATTGGAAAATCTTTTAAGAATGGTGGTTATCAACATTAGTCACTGAAAACAGTTCAAATATACATATGTATCTATTATGAATATTTAGCGGATTTGAATATCAACTAAATACTATGTAATATATAATACTAAAGGGCAGATTGGTTTGGTTCATCTCAATGGTCATTTTTTGCAATGTGAGGGCTTATTAGACAGACTGAAAGCAGAAAGATTAAAAATAAAGTTATGAATCAAAATGTTTCAAACCCAAGAAAAAATTGCTGTAACCTTTCCTTTGCGAGCAGTGTTGGACAAAAGCAAAGAAAACCTCCAGTGATTCAAATACTGGTATGGTATACACATCTTTGATTAACACATGAATAACAGATCTCATTTCAATCAATCACTTTTGAATGGGCTATCTTTTTGTACAAAAGAATTGCAAAATAAGCCCTGCCTCAACATGGCTTTCTTCTTTGCACATCTCCCTACTTCCATGAGGTGAAGTGGTTCTTGTTGACACTCAATCTGACAATAAAGCATTGAGGCCTTAAGACCACATGTGAAGGCGGGAGAATAGAGAAGTCCACTTCACAGATACTAGTAAACAAACCTCAGGACATAAACGTACCCAACTTGTGACTGCTCCCGGATTTAGTGCATTATTTCCAATTATAGAATATGTATTATTGAATGCATTATTTCCAATTATAGAATATAATTTATTACAAAATATACATGAAACTTGTAGATGGTCTGTTCAAAAAGTGCTAAATAGTAGGTCATGAAAAGAAATATAAAATTTTTGGTTTCAATTCTTAGCTAAAGTAGGTATTCTGACACTTAGAGGAAATTTGTTTCCGGTAGGGTAAGAGCTGTGTCAAGTTCATGAGTTTCTACCTACTCAAATTTGTAACCTTTCCATTGGCCTTTTCAGCTTGACGAATAACAGTCATTTGGAGAGTAACCCCCTAGATGATATAGTGATCATAGTGCCTCAGTAGGTTGTGGGTTCGTCCTAGTTAGAAGTAGCAGTGGCTCACCCCTGGATTCTCTTTCACAAGTAGCTGTCATTTCGCCTCTTGTAATGTTGAAGTGATCAGTGGTCGGGCTTTGAAAAAATATTTGGAGAATTTAAGGAATTCGATACTTCCCCAAAATTTTGGGATTGGAGAGAAAGAGTTTGGATTAGTGCTTCCCAAAACCCTGCCATATTGAATGCAGTATTTCATGACCAATCTGAACAGATCACATGTATCATACTTGTGATGACAACTTTGAAAACATCAGCAATCATATTTATGCAAAAAGTAAATAGCTGACAAAAGGAAAAATCTTACCTTCATTTTTATCTGGTTCTAAATTGAGTGGCTCAGAAGGACCAGCAGCATCAATTTCACACTTCATAAAAATGGTCACATAATGGTAATCATGTTCTGGAAGAACAGAATTCGTAACATGACAGAACTGGACATTCTTTACAAGGACACCTGTTTCTTCAAAAACTTCCCTTGAGGCTCCTGCTTCCCATGATTCACTACAGTAAAGGTTAATACATTACATTGCATACAAAGCAATCAAAATTTTGTTAAAACTTTCAAACTTTGGTTGGGTTTTTATGACCCAAGGAAAAATTTCTGAGAAAAAACATCGCTTCTCTTAGCTGAAAATAATTAACGGAAACATTAGAAAATAGCTGTTAAAATATTGACATAACTGATTGTCCTTTTCAAAGTTTTTTTAACTTCTCCCAATCTAAATCTAACAATTTCAAAAAACTTATTGACAAAATTTATTTCACCTTCACACGAATTTTTAAACAAATAAACAACTAAATACAAATGAAATTCAAACTTCCCAAGGTTGCCATAAATGCTGGCATAATCCACGTGAGGTTGCCTTTACCTGCCATAACTCACTAAAAATGCATCAAAAGTGTTGCCAAAAAATTTCTATCCAAGCTGTACCTTTTTAAAATAATCTAATTAATAAAAAGTATATTTAAAATTATATATTTACTATGTAGATGGCTACAGGTTGCTAGCACAGTGGGCATACCCACTGAGCCATGGCCCCTTCAAAGCTTTGATTTCTATATTGCATGAGTATAAATATTTATTTTTAGTTGGATGCTTTTCCTTCAACCCAAAAGTTGCTGTTTGCCTATGTATTTGTATGAGACATCAACAAATTTACATATGTTCAGGGGCTATCAATATATCACTTGATATGGAAACAAAACCCTGCCTTTTAAGAAAATGGTAACGTGACATAACTCAATCCTTGTTTTTAATAACACTATAATTGGATGTATAGTTTCAGTTTCATTTAGACAGATATAAACTTTATACCTGTATCTAAATCTGAAAATATTAAGATTCACAAAGTTTCTATAACTTGAATTTTAGAAACAATCGTAAAACAATTTGTAACACTACATGAATGACTACAGCATTTACGAATGATTGAAAAGATAATGAATGGGGATCAACATGGATTGTGAAAAATTCGATAAAACTTCACAACATAAATTATGCAAAACAAAATATGTGAATATTAATTCACATTGGTTCATTCCTGAAAAAACTGTTACAAAACAGAATGTGTACACTTTTCAGAAAGAAAAATAATTTCATGTGACACATTTTTATCAGGATATAAAAAAGTAATATTCCAATGCTTCACAGGGGTGCTGGTGTATGTTAAATATGACATGGCTTGAAATGTCTTCACGTTAGCATGGTGTGGAAATTTGGAGAGTGGGATGTCAGCTCAGGTGTGATCTCATCTGACTGATTCAAAATCCTTGGATCTTTCCCTTCGGGTTTGATCCCAGACCATTCCTAATAGCCCGTTGTGTTACTTCAGTGCAACGTTAATTAAATAGTCACATGCAACAGTTCACAACTTCCCTATAGAAAATGTAATCAAAGTAACATTTACTTGAATGTTTTTCTTATTTTTCATTTATTACAAAGGATCAAATTTTGTACGGTTAATCCCCAAAAGAAACAAGCATGTTAGTCAAAATGCAAAAAAAATTGCTTTCTTTAAATAACAAAGGGGGTTGTGAGGAAAACAAAAGTAAATTTGGTAGTTGAATTATACAAAACAGTGTAGACATTTTAAAATTCAATATTGAGTTTTATAGTATTTTATGATAATTAGCTCAATTGTGTAATGATTAAGAGAAACCTACCCGAATTCTAAATGACCTCCTGGTAATTGAAAAAGACCAGATCCTATTACACCTTTACGTTTTCCTAGAATCACGCAATTTGGATGTTGGTCACTGACAACAATCACTGCTATTCCAACTCCAGGTCTTAATTTCATATTTTTGGAATGAAAAAATAATTTCTATACCTATAAATATTTAAGTCACAGTAATAACTATGATTTTAATTTGCGGCGGGAACTCAAAAACAGCAGACAAATAAGAGCAGACAGCATTTTAATGTTGCCATTTCTTATGAAAAAACTTCAGTAACAGCTTGAAATCTTACTCCTAACAAAATTAAATTTAGCGTTGGATACTTTTCAATGTTTAAAACTATTTTAAGTCTCTTACACAATACTGCTTGTTTTCTTATGATCTAGGATATATTTAGAATTGGTTACTTTAATGAGTATACTAATAAAAACAACTGAACTGAAATAATGGTATTTTGGTTTTGATATCAAGATGACGTCATTTCAATGGAAACGCGAGTAAACCGTTCATGTTGTGTCTCGCAAGGCGGAAATTCTCTCTCTCTCTCCCTTAACCGTCAGTACTGAATTTTAGATTACTTCGTCCGACTATCAGTTTTAGCTGATTATTCAAAATCTTCACTTCACCTTGAAATGCGGTGAAGTGATCCTTGTTAGTAATTCGATCGGCTGAAAAAAGGAACGATTCTGCATCAGACCTGTCAAGATCTAAGGTTATTATATTGTTTTTATTTTATAAAAATCAATCTTAATTATTTTTCTTGACTATGAATCTTTTTATAAAAGTGGCATATAATTTTCTTCTGCTTATGGAATTCTTGGAAGGAATTGTGAAACCGAAAGTATTGTATTGATTCAAACTTCTGCATTGTGATGCATCTGATGCTTATTTAACTTAAGTAGGGGGAAATAAAAAAATTGTTTTCATTTATATTTCCCTTGCCATATTCTGTATCGTTACTTACAATTATATAGTTGGAGATCGATAAATTACGGAAACAAAACTACCACTTTCAAAGGAACCATTTCTCAGTACTCAGTGAACGAATTGGTTTAAAGTGTTTATATTTTATAAAGTTTGTTTAAGAAAAACTTAAAATAACTAATAGATGAGTTATCAAATTCTGATTATGAACACTGAAACCGGTCTTTTCAAGTTCAGCGTTTGCTAGTATAAAAATACTAGCTGAACATCTACATTACATTATCTTAATTGCTTACATCTATTGATGCTAGTGTCATTACCCACATTTCAAGTCTTATTTTAATCCATTTAAAATGAATATCGCATCCATATTCACAAAAATAGATTATATACTTCTAAGTAAAATAAAATTATCCAAAAACATGTTACAGTACTTGATTGCATTTACTGGTGTTAATTCATATTTTCAGTAGAATGTATGTCCAAAAGCACACCCCAGTCACGTTGCTTTACATCTACTTCAGTGTCATCCCCATTTCCTTGTTCAAAGGCAATTCAGCATTTTTTTTTTGTTATGCTATTCCTATCTTCCTGATTTCTCAGTATTTTCTGTAATCAGACTGCCAAAGAATTTCATTAGAGTAATGAGCTCATTTGTAGTTTTTGCAATATTATACAGCAGCTCCATAGCTCCTTTCAAACACATTGAAAATAATTGGCAAATGAATCTTATTTTTTGTTTATATCCATTGTTGACATTTGACCACAAACAAATCTTTGATTTCTATGACTTGCACATTAGGGAAATTTTATCAATATTGTATTACATGTACTGCTGAGGTTCTTTAACTATTATTTTTAAGCTAATTATCCAATATCTGTCAATTAATTCTTGTATTGCTTTTATGTATTTTGTTTTGGACTTTGAGCTTTGCCTTTTATACTTGTCCAAGATTTCAGATTAAAAGCAGGTTCTTTGACTATGTTATTTCATTTAAAAGAAGATTTTAGAAAGTGTTCAATTATTCTTACTGTGCAAAATCTAATAGTTTATTGAAATGATTTATTTCGTCTATGAACAAAATAATGAATCCACTGCTTGTAAAAAATATTTACATGTTCTATTCAGTACTTGTTTTATGTAATTTTTTAGCAAAATTAATGGTTTCTGCATTTTGGATTTAGTTTGAATGTGAGAGTAGGCCTAAATGTCTAGATACATACAAACTGCATGTTTTGTAAAGTAATTTAGTTAAGAAATGATAATATATACAAAAAAAAATTTAATCGTAAAAAGTACCTTCAATAACCCCATGTCCTAATTTGTTTCAAGATAGAGCTATGAATTAATACTCACATGAAATTAACACAGCCATGGTTATGGTGTTAAAATACTCATGGAGATATAATGCAGTAAACGTTCAATTTCCCCACATTCAAAATGAAATGGATAGTCTATGTCCTATTGAGACAAAAGACTAATATTTTTAATTTTAAAACATTTATCTTAAACAGAACCCACATTGTAAAAATTAAATACAACACTAAAACGGTCTCAGAGGAGGGCTCTAGAAGCCCTGAACATCAAGATTGTTCATATTGAGACATGGTATCTCCTGCCTCTCTCTACACTATTATATTTATTTTCTTGCTTCCTGTTTGGACTTTTTATATCCCTAATACACCACAGGAAGAAACAGTTCTGTGGCTCAATCTAGTATTTCTAATTCATCTCACTGTACAAATACTGTCTCTTTTGCTTTTCTGTGTAAAAAATGTATTCCTTTATTGCACTTTTATTCTTCCAGATTTAAAAGAAAATTATGAGCTACCCACCACCATCTCCGAAAGCACCTCAGCCTGGCCTTAATCCTGCCTACTTGCCCGGCCAAGGAGGAGAGACAGCTCCACCTTACCCCTCAGATCCAGGTTATCCGCCTCCTGGTTACACTCCAGCATCAGGACCTGGATATCCTCCAGCAGGAGGAGGATATGCACCTGCAGCAGGAGGATATGCACCTGCAGCAGGAGGATATGCACCTGCAGCAGGAGGATATGCACCTGCAGCAGGAGGATATCAGCCATCGGGTGGTGAGGGATACCCACCTGCAGCAGGAGGATATCAGCCATCGGGTGGTGAGGGATACCCACCTGCACAAGGGTTTCCTTCTTCAGCTTGGTCGCCACAGACCATGGATAACTATCCACCTAGTGGATATCCACAGCCTGGAGGCTATAATCCTCCGGGTCCAATGACTCATCAACCAGATCCTGGGATGGGGTATCCACCTCCTGGTTCCATGCAGCCTCGTAAGTCCTACATTCTTGTTGCAAGTCTTAGGCTGGTGATCAACAGGGTGATATGGGAAGCATGATCGTGCTACTTTTTTTCATTCCGACCCATATGTCATGATTCAGTCGATCAGTGTCTGGTTAGGGTGAAAATCCGAACCCAGGCAGTGCTACACAGGTTGCACCTACCTAAGAAACAACAGGTTGATCAAGTGATGTGACTTGTAAGTCACAGATGTGTTACAAATCTGATCGAGCAGACATCTTGGAACTCTTTCAAAAAGTTCTATTTTAATTAGAACAAGTGATATTTTCCAGAAGGTAATTATTGATAAGCTCTCTGGCTCAGACTAGGACCAACATGACCAGTGTGATGTAGTAGTTTCAAATAGATGGATTGTATATTTAAAAACTTGCTTATTTACAAAATTCTTTGTACATCAACAGAGTCGTGGCTCTGAAATAATTATTTCATGAGGAGTGCTTCTATACAAAATTTGCACTACGATATCAAAAGATCCACATGCAGCTTATGAAAAAAGAATTCCTGATACGAGATTTTTAATGATAACATGAACACAAATTCTTAATATATTTTTTAAATGATGCCATAACTGATGTCTAAGAAATAAGAATCTGCAAATTATTGATTCTTTGCAAGCTTTCAATGTGCATGCAAAAACGATTAATCATTTCCTTTATGAAACTTTTATAGATTTCTATATAAAAACGAAATTTCGTTTATAGAAAAAAATTTCTATACAGACTTCTATAGGGTAAACGAACTCTAATTTTATAGAAATAAGAATAAGCTCCAAATTTAAGAAATAATCTCTAGAATTCTATAGCAATGTATTTCTTTAGAATTCTGGAGAAAAGTAAAGTCATAGAACAAAAGAAATGAGCTTCTATACAGGTTTCTACAGACATTCTATAGAGGTTACTGTATAGAGCTTATAGAAAAATTTTCGTAAGGGTTGGCAAACGAGTTATGGCACGTGCCCACAATCACCTTTCAAAATTTGACTTTTTTTTCCACAAGTTTGAAACTAGTTATTTATTTATGTAGTGTTTCTTGTAAGCAAAAATAGTCGAGAACAGATTTTCGTGAAAAGTAAGAACTGGCTCTGTTCAGATTTTTGCAGAACAAATAAAAAATAGCAGATTGTTCTTTTCTTCTCCATCCCTAGTTATGCAAATATTGTATTTTTAGCTGCTGAAGGAAACTGGATGCCTGTTCCTACTGGAATTCCTGTTTGTCCTCGTGGTCTGGAATACCTTACTATGATTGACCAACTTCTTGTTCATCAGAAAGTTGAGCTGCTTGAAGGTAATTTTTTCAACTCTATTTACAAATATATGGTCATATTTTATATCGAAATCACACAAAACTTATTTTCCCTATCTGTAAGGAGCCGTGGTAGGTCAGTTGGAAGAGCATCGAATTAGCAATCAGAGTTCGAAACTCGATCCAACCAAAGACCATTGTGTATGTGGGGGCTGGTACATATCAAATCTGTCATGGCAATATCCTCCCATTGGCATGGTGTGAGATACTAGCTCAGGTGTTGACATCGGATCTTTCCCTTTGGGATTGATCCCAGACCTTTGCCTGTTGTGTTGCTCAAGTGCGACTATAATTAACTACCTACCTCTTGAAATTTTTTGACAAAAATATGCAATAAAATAATTCCAAGCTTTGTGTATTTATCCTCATTTCTAGTATTAAAAAATTGTGATTATTTTCATTAAGAATCATGCTTTCTATCTCTCAGCAACTATGACACAAAGTTCCCTGGTCAATAGTTAGCATGATTTCTCAACTCAAAATTATCTTAATCAAAGAATTGAACAGCATTTTACTTAATACATGAATGAGTAGATATACTTTGAAGCAGAAAACATTTTATAAAAAAGTTGAAGAAATGGTTACTTGTCAAATCCAAATACTGAATTTAACTCAAAAGATTGAATAATTTTTTGCTATACAAAATTTTTTTATGTGACATGTTGCTTTTCTGGCTCAGCAAATGATTAAAAGATATTTTATCAGCATGCTGTAAAAATTTCAAGTCTCAATCCAATAGTTTTCTGGATATCATACCAACCGCTCAAAAAAAGCTGTTCTGAGAATCTATGTATCTCTTAATGGCTTACAACTGGGTAAATTTTTAAAATTTTCACTTGAAATGTTCTTAAGACTAAAAAATAAAATTAGGTTCAAAATGTATGTTGCATTATTGCTTGATTTATTAAAGTTCAGCTCAATTTGATTTATGTGAACTCATTTTCCTCAACTTGTGTATTGCTTAATCCACACTACATTATATTTAATATAAAAAGTTTATTCATAAATTAAAAGCATCATATGCTTTCTATTATACCTCTATTTGTTAACCGAAATGAATACAGAACAAATTTTATATGCAAACTTAATACAATAGTAAGATATAGTGAAACATAATGTTGAAAACTTAATTAACCTACTATAATTAAACTGAAATTGTTCCTACTGTAATTAAATTAAATTTTGTTGTTTTACTATCTAAACCTCAGGTCTTGAATTCAAAATGTTTCAGGAATGAGAAAACTAGATACCAAATTGTAGACCAGTTATTAAATATAAGGTTTTAAAACTTTGCTGCTAGAGGGCCTTATAAGTGATGTAAACTTGGGAGCTTATGAAACAAGTTTAGTAAGCATATTTGTAACCAAATAATGTTAAAATCTCGCAAACCGAAAAATTGAACTTGTGAGGTTTTGATAGTAAAACGACAATTTGTTACTTCGGAAATCATTTGACATGGTTTAGACTTAAGTTTTTTTTAATAATATCGGGTTGGTGCAAATGAAATGTCTGATGAGAAATAGCTTTGGGAATGACCCCCATACAGCTAAAAGTAATTACCTACAAGCTTCCGGCATTTTATGTCACAGAGCTACTATAAATAGCTATCAAGTGTGTTAGATACAAGTTCCAGATTTAATTTGTTTGGGCATAAGGTGCTTCCAAATTCGATATGGAAAACTCGGATTTGAGAGTCATCTTCCTTAACTAATTTAAACTGAGACATTCTGCTGCAGTTGCTGCTGGAAACATTAGCACAGAAGAATACAGCAAATGAACGAACCATTCATTAATGGTTTTGAAGTGGAGGCAGGGACCTGAAAAACGAACCACGTAGAGTCACCGAGAAATTGCAGTTTCTGACGATGTTCTGCTAAATGTGGTTGAAGCTGAACCACGGAAAACATGTCATGAGATAGTGACCGAGCCAGGTGTCTACCACACTACAATTGTTCGCCATCTGGCTGCACCGGGTGAGGTTAAAAAGATGGATTCTTGGGTGCCTCATGAATTGACAATTACCAACAAGATGAAACGTTTGGAAGTCTGCATCGCTCCTTTCCAGGAATGAAAGAAACCTACTGCAGTGAATCGTTACCTGCGACAAGAAATGGGTCCTTTATGACAATCGGAAATGATCTGCACAATGGTTGAGCAAAGCAAAGCCTCCTTGATGCCATCCCAGGAAGGTTATGCTTCTTGTATGGTGGTCTACAGCTGGAATAATTCATCGCAGTTTCCTGCCAAGTGGCCAAACCATCACTTCAGAAGGATATTGTGATGAATTACGACAGATGTACCGGAAATTGTTAGTGAAACAACCGGCTTTGGTAAACAGGCATGGCGTTCTCCTCTTGCAAGATAATTGCCTGTCCTCTCACACAACGGACGATGCTGACACTAAGTGAGTTGGGCTATGAAGCGATGCCTCATCCCCCCTATTCCCCTGACTTGTTACCTACAGATTTTCATCTGTTTCGTGTCACCTGGATCGCTTTCTGTCTGGCAAACGGTTCACCCAAGATACGTTCACCATGCAGTTGATGACTTCTTCGCATCCCAGCCACAAGACTTTTCATTCCGGGATCATGGCCTAGTCAGACAAGTGGCAACAGTGTGTCAATTCAGAGGAAGATTATTTCAAGTAAATCAGGTACTGTATTTTTCAGTTATTGCCATCGAAGTATGATGGTCATTTTCCGGACATTTCATTAACACCGACCCAATAGTATCATAAGTTGACAGGAAAGCTGCAAGAAACTTACATTTCTCCTTGAAAATAACACCAAATATTGTGTTGGTCATGTGTTCTCTGTATTCTGGAAATAATTCCTGAACTTTCTGTTCCAGTTTTCTTGAGCTTTGAGACCAAAAATAAGTACACTATTAAGAACTCTCTGGGTCAAAAAATCTACACTGCAAAAGAAGGTAAGGTGGTTTTGTAAAACAAATCTATTCTGTGTTTGTATCTGACTTTATTACTCATTGTGCCATAAACCCAAACATCCCATCCCCTTTATTTGTTTCTCATCTAGATGTTGTGCATGTTTGATTATCTTCTATTTTAAATGATGTTTTATTGTTAGCAGATAATATTCTCCAAACGTTAAAGTTTGGTGAATATAAAAAATTTATATTTAAAACCTTACTTTTCAGGAAATTGCAAGTTATTTAGTGCAGAAATGAACCTGAAGCATATTTATCTATTATTCCTAATATTATATAAGAACCGTTTGATAGAAATTATTTATGATTGCTAGTTTTTATTGAAAATCATGATACATTTTTCATATGTAACTGATAGTGCTACAGACAGCTATGGTGAAAAGTCTGCGAAGTGTATATAAGTGCATGTAATGTTATGTTCATATGTAAAGTTATAGTGTTAAAATACTTGTATTTTGTAGATACCGACTGTTGCACCCGAAATTGCTGTGGTACAGCACGCCCTTTTGATATGAAAATCAAAGACAATGCTGGAAATGAAGTCATCCATTTGATAAGGGATTTGCGTTGCGATTCCTGCCTATGCCCATGCTTTTTACAGGTTTGTTAAATCACTTGTTTGTTTATTCGAAACTTAATGCTCACTGGATTCATTCTTTAAATGTAGCCAAATGGAATTATAAAATCTATATTTCACTAACATATGTGGCACAGAAATCGAAATTACTTGTTTATTGTCGAATGGCAACAATTGATGTAGACCATATAATATCAACCATTACGAAATTAATTCGCCAACTTTGCCACCCGTTTAAAATGCTTGATTTGAGATATGGAGCTACATATACCCCTTATGCATGCTAAAACTGCACGGGAAGAGCTTGCCACTGTAATGAAATTATTCAGTTATCTGATTAGAGAAAGCAATGAGAAATATATAAGAAATGAGCACACAAAAGAAAATATGAGTAAAACTAGGTTTTTCAAAAAATACCCCATCGCCTTTGAACAAGGGAATTCGACAAAATACCTAGAAACAAAGAAAAATAAGAGTATTCCTTTACGAATAAAATTTTGATTAAAAATGGCAGATATTTAATGAAGTACTTATTTGTTTAATTTATAAAACAGTCCCAAGATAAAATGGAGTCCGTCGTTGCTCAGTGGGTATGCCCATTGCGCTTGCAACCTTCGAGTTGTAAGCAGCGCCGGCTTGATTCCTGCCAGGTGCATTCCTCCCTGGGTGTATTTCTCTCTTCTGTGTCAGTAAAGCTTTCACTATTTGTGTGTCAATTACTTGATATTGTATGTCTTGTGTCAATTACTTAATATTGTATTGTGTCTGGTACAACATGTCCAAATATGGCCCTTGCACCATAAAACTCCCAAAAACCAACCAACCCAAATGTATATTGCCATTTGAGTGCAAAAAATGCATCTATCTTTGATTGTTTTAGAGCAAAAATAGGTTTGGAGTCAAAAAATGTCAAATCACAAGGGTATGGGATGAAATTGCAATAGACGTTCAGAATCGAATTGTGATAACATCACATGCTTTTTATTGGAAATAAAAATAAACGCTATCTGTTATATATTTTTGTATTCATATGGTTTCAGAGATTAGAAGTTATGTCCCCTCCTGGCACTCTGATTGGTACAGTCATTCAAGAATGGAGCATCTTGACTCCTAAGTTTCGAGTTGAAAATGAATCGGGTGATACTGTGTTGAAAATTGAAGGTCCCTGCTGCACTTTCTCCATCTGTGGTGATGTAGAGTTTGAGGTAATTAGGATTCTGGAATCATAAGATTTTTCATATGAAATATATTTTAGCACATTGCCTTTAGTCGTATGAAAGCGACCCTTGCGAAAAATTGTTATAGATTTCTAAAGAAGCTCATTTCTTTCGTTTCATGACTTTACTTTTCTGTAGAACTTCTATAGAATCAGAGCTTGTTTTCTCTATAGAAATATCTAGAATTCTATGAAACTAAAATAATTTGTTAGGTGATACTTGCTACACATCTCTTCCAGAAAAATGAGTATTTTTTCTATTTTTAAAATGAAACATGTAAGAAGTTTACTAATTATGCATCTTTTTATAATTTTTGGAGGTTTAGATTTTTTCCATGCAAATTATTCCATAATGTCACTTGTTTGACAAATTTTGATGCATGAATATCAATCATATTGATGTTCTTACAAATATTCTTTGATTTTTGGATAAATCATAATGATTTTTATTGTAAAATTTATTTATTCTAGTGAGTTGTCAAAGGTATTTTAGTCATCTGAAATGAAGTACTAAATGCACGCCTTCCAACATTTCCTGAAAAACACTTGGTTTTCCTGCCGTTTAGGCTAAATAAATAATCTTCATATTTTTCTAAAGGGAAAAAATTTTATTTTAAGTGACGTCAATTTCAAAGTTTTGTCGTTAAGCCGAGGCAACCCTGAAAGAAAATCATCGGAATCTATGGTTCCTGCATTGGTGTAAAAAAACTACTTTGGTGCTAAATTTCGAGAAAAATTGATAATTATACCTCTAAAACACTAAAAAAAATTATTGCTCATTTTCTCATACATTTGGTGCCATTGTGTGAGAATTGCCAAATTGGCTGTCAAGTTTGAACTGCTGGCAAGCTTATAACTAATAGAGAGCAGGGTTGCTTTTCTGTTAATTGCTATAACAGAGCCCAATTTAGCACAATTGATGCTTTTCATTTATTTCTATTTTTAGACTTGCATAGGCATTTTTCTTTTCAGACTGTTGCATGTTTTTTTATATTATAAAAATCTTTGGAATTCTTTTTCACTCTTGGCAGGTATGTTAATATATCAATGAAGTTGTTAGTCAATTTTTTCAACTTTAATTTTTGATCTTTCCCTAGGTGCTTTCGACAAATGATGTTAAAGTGGGTAAAATTACAAAACAGTGGTCTGGGTTATTAAGAGAAGCTTTCACAGATTCTGATCACTTTGGTATTTCATTTCCTATGGATTTGGATGTTAAGATGAAAGCTGTCCTGTTGGGGGCTCTGTTTTTGATTGTAAGTATCAGTTTATAATAAATTTGTGTTCTAACAATAAATTTAAACTACCTTACTTTTCTTTTTATGGGGTAGACTAATTGCTGTTCCTGTTCAAGTAGTTTAGTATATATAATAAAGTATTTGTAAAGGTTAACATTACATACCACTACAAAGATTCGTAAAACTTAACCACTAAACCCATCACAAAGAGATGGATTACTTGCCTGATTATCTTGTAAGTGCTCCTGTCATCAAAATATCTCTCTTGGGTAATTTGCACATTTTTTTATGCTTACTAATTAAACAAATTAAGGTACAGCTTTGATATTAAGACTTTGTGGCAATGCTTTTGGTGTCACCAAGGAATAGTTTCTTAGAAAAACACTGTTTTAGGCTTAGCAGAAAATAATTAAAAAGTTAATTAAATGAATTTTGAAAATAGAAACAAAATCTAGACAACCAATTATTATTTCTATTACTAGGTAAGTGTTTACTTTTTGAAAAAATTTTTACTTTTCCTGAAATATTGTTATAGAAGAGGGTAAAAGTTAAAAATGTATTAGTTTTAAGTAATGGAACCAGGCAATATTTTATAAATGTTATAAAAGATCACATTGATTCTAACCTGAATTGTTCAGGCATGGTAACATCAAAAAAGATTTACAAAAATTAAGAGGATTCAAATAATCGTGAAATTGTCATAATCCAAAACAAAGCAGAGATGTCTTTGCTTGCCACAACTTGCTACTAAAAGCACATCTAAAGTGTTGTCACAAAAGTCTTTATATCAAAGCTGTACCTAAATTAATATACATGTTTTTGCCCCAGAAACCTAACTAAATGGAATGATAGCAAATTATCTGATGGAGCAGATATGACATTGCATGTTATATAGCTTTATGAAAAAGAAAAACCATAAAACAGTGACTAAATATGTGTAGGGGTCAACTTCTAGCAGTTCGTAACAATCATTTCTGCAGTTGAAGTTTAATTTCTTAATGCATTCTGGGATTACTGCAGAAGAAATATTTGTAAGCTGGTGGTTGCTGGCACATGTCTGATATGTATTTTGTGCTATTAATTGTATTTCAACATTGAACTCTGCTGTAGTGAATAATGATTGGTTGAATTGGGTTTTTATGAAGCAAGTACCATATATTGACCAAGTAGCACCAAATAACATCAATTAAATAGACATGCATACTTGGGAAAGTTTTACTGGTGCAAAACACAGAAATACTGACAAGCTCAAACGTTGTAGCTAATGCAGTGTCTGATATAGCAACATTTGGCATGTGATCTTGACACTTTCTAATTGAAGGGGTAAAATTTATATATTATCGTTTTAAAGGAGGGAGAAGTGATTACTTGTTATGTACAGTTTAAAGTTAAAAATGTTTTTCCCTTCATTTCACATGACTTTAAAACATTTTGGCTTCTGTTACCTTTCAGGATTACATGTTCTTTGAAAAGACTGGGAACAGCGAAAGTGACGGACCTGGCATGCTGTGAAAAGTCTGATATGGTGCCTAAAGAAATCAATTTTCTTTTCTCAGTATTTTTAAAATGGCCTCTTTGCTGCTATGTGTACATTTTTATTCATGTAACCAATGCCAAAGTCACCATCGTGCTTATATTTCCATAGTAGACAAATGGGACCTCAGCAGAGGAGTTTACGTGGCAGTTATTTCTTTTGTTTACAGCAAGAGTCGAGATTTAAAAAATATATGAGATTATAGCGTATTTTTATAAACTTAGTTATCGAATTGTGCGAGCAATTGAAACGTTAGCCGTACTTTGTACTAAATATTAATCAGAACAAATTTACCACTGTCGAAAAACGATCGTTAAGCTATAAAACTGTTTTAAAGTCCAAAGTTTAAGTCAGTTTCTTGTTTCAACAACTATTTTAATTTTGTTGTAAAATGTTGAGAAATTTCATAGTTTATAATTCCTATTGTTCATTTGAATCTATTTGTTCAAATGGAATGAACACATTGACAGTATTGAAAATATAGCTCCTCCAATTAAAAATCAAAGTGTTATCTTTTAAAAAGAATATGCATTAACTTTTGGTGAATCAAAATTTTGTTTTATTTGGTTGACCTTGATGTAGTTTACTAGTCTTCAAACCTGTGTTTGGTAGTGTTAAAATTATCTTATCTTTTAATTCGTGTTCAAGGTGAACAATGCTTTTATATGTTTTAAAATGTTTCAAATTGGTAGCTAAAATTGTTTGAGACTATGTTTCTTTTAATTTTGAGTCATTGTAATTTTATGATACCTCTGTAAGCTGACAAATGAAGAATTCATGGCATCTGTTTTATGTTTTTTTCACATCCCTTTAATTTCAACAAAATATTACATTGTTATTTGATTCATGTTATGTTTCATGTAGTCATTTATGTTGCTTTATAATGGTTTAGTTTTGCATATCTTTTAAACCATAGAAAGACTTAAAATAAGTATTGCAAGCATCTTTATTTTCTTTTTGGCATAAGAAAGCAACAAGTTTCCATGTAATTGAACATCTACCCTTTATAAAATTGAGTTTAAATATTTTTATTTTTCTGTTATCAATGTTAGAGAATACATACTAAATATAAATCCTGTATTTCTATTAAACTATTCATTTGTTCCAGTTTTTAATAATTGTAATGAACAAGACAAAATTAATCGCATATGGCCTCATAAGTGTTTTTGTACAATAAAACACTGACCACGTTAAATGGCTTGCCTGTAAAACAATAAGACTATGTTTATCCTCTATACCTGCCAACTCTTCTGGAAGTCTTTTGGTTAACCACTTTTTCCCAGTCTTCCTGACAGAATTTGTCTTCTGGATTTTTTTTCAATGTGAAAAACTTTCAAACGACACCTAATTTGTCATTTGGCGCTAAATGGTAGCAATCCAGGAAGTAACCATATTTCATTCCTGCCAAGTTTTCCTAAAAACACTTAATTCTCTGTCTTCCAGACAGAAATAGTATGCAGATTTTTCTGTGGAAAGAGAAAATTTTAAGTAACTGCAATTTAGAAGTTTTGTATCTAAGCAGTGGCAAACCGTGATAAAGATTAGAATTAATGGTTGCTAGATTGTTGTAAAAACCTTTTCTTCATTAATTTCAAAGGAAAAGATTCAAATATACTAAAATACAGAAGAAAAAGTTGAATTGCTGTTTTGCCTATAATTGGTACCATTTTGTGTAAAATATCGGTTTCACCGAATTCAAACTGCCACGAAGCATGTAACAGTAGTAAAAGCTGTTACTTTTTCTGTTTTGAATTACTTCTTAAAGCCCAATTTGATGTAATCGACTCTTAATAAATTTTTATTTTTAGGCATTTTTCATATCTAATAGCTTCATTGGTTTTTATGCTGTGAAAATCTTCAGGTTTTTTTTATTGCTGGTTGGCAAGTATCAGTTTCATGCATAGGGGGTTGCTGAATTTAAGTTTGTCTTGTGACTACTAGAATGATTGACTTGGAAATTTTCAAAATTGTATTTAATTTTCCTTTCACTTTCTGGTTGGCTTTATGATAAACAACTATAAAAATACTCTCTTAATGTTGTAAAGCAATGACGTTTTAACCCACTGTTTACTGTTTTGTAGTAAAGTGAATTTTGTATCGGAGTTCACCTGTATTTTTCTGTGATTTCTTTTCATTTCACTTTGTTTTACATCTTTTATTTGTGTTTACATATTTTTCCTGATTGTTATCAATACATCTAAAGCTTTTATTTTGTATTCAAAGGAATCATGTATGGGATTACCTAATTATAAAATTATGAGAAAATGATTATTCTTTTTCAATTTGACTTGCATTTAACTTTAGTTGCACTTATTGAATTATGAAAATGAAGTCTTTCGTGTGGTGAAATGTATGTGCTCCGAATATAAAAGTGATATAAATATATCTTTGCATCTTATAAAACGTTTGTATTATCTTTCAATTTGTTGAATATCGTTTTACATTTTGAGACTACCTTACTTTGTTTATATCCATTTTTTGTTGTAATATTACTTAATTTTCCTTTCCTTTTACTTATATTTCTTTACTTATAAAGGCCATGTTTTTAAAGTAATAAGTTGGTAAAGTTGATCTAATACTATATTATATTTAAACTGTAACATTACTTATGAAAAAATATTCAACTTATGTCAAGTTCTTTAATTGACAAAATTCTCTATCAGTATATTCTTTATGTTGAGAAACATAGTTTTGGAAAATGTTTTAAAAATTTAGTGGTTTGTAATTTTAAAAGCCATGTAAGGACATGATGTTTAAAAACATGTTTCACAGTATATAACACAGTAGAAAAACATAAACCTAATTGTTTGACAAAATCCATGACTTCACGAGATTAAAGACTGATAAAGTTACACGTATGTTTGTAATTCTGTTACATTCTCATATTTTCCAACTCATATAGAAGTCATACAAGCCCTATATTGTATCTATGCTGTTATACATTCCTGTTTCCAGTCTTGTAATAAAGATGTCTAAGAGTTCATGCATTGCATTGTTTCAACTAGTTTATCCATTGTACTTGCTAGTCATCCTCTGTAAGCTTGTATTTTGTACTAAAACGTCATATTTTGTTAAACTGTTGAATTTAAATAAAAATTGTTTTGTCAATAATGCTATTGCAAAAGGCAGGAAAACCAAATATGCAAATGTTCAGTACCAATGTTTTGGGTTTTAAACTGTAATATAAAATATGGCTTTGTTGAAAAGATTACTGTTCTATCATGGTTTATTCTACTTGTGATAAAAGGTAAATTAACCCTATATATTTTTAATCATTGTTGCAGGGTTGCCACAAGCGACTTTTTTCTACTACTTTTCAATTTTGATGACTAGGGGTATCTTTTGAAGCAAAATCTTAAGCTCCTAATTTTAAAAAAATTGGCGACTTTTTTTGAAAATTCACCAAATGTCAACGAAAATGTAGTCCAACCCTTTTTATCCAGAATAGCTGATAGAAAAAATATTATTCTTCAGGAAAAAATTTCCAAGGGACACCAATTTTGAAGTTTTGGCCCCAAGCCACGAAAGATAAGCATTGGAATCCGTGGTTGCCAGATTGTCATAAAAATCTAATTTAAAAAATATTTTGTTTTTAAATTTTAACTTCCTTGGTGAGATCTGAGCAGCTGAATTTGCTACCAAAATAGGGTTTAAGAGGAGACTTCTTACTATTTTTTTTAAATTTATGCTACTATTTCACAAGTGCTTTGGATGTCGCAGCCTTTTGTGGAATGATCTACGTTTGAAGATCATTGATTTATCATGTGCAGGTAGATATTAATTACAGCCATCACAATTTTGTGTAATTCGTGTAAATGCATGCCTTTCGTTAATAATGATTTGATATAAGTAAACTATTAATGCCTTTTCTGAGGTTGAGTCTTATCACCAGAAAAGGTAATGAAATGTATCACCTATTTCCATCATGAGTTGTTTGTTAAATATCAGTTTCTATGTGGATTGAAAGTACTGAATCATCATCGTGAATACTTAATCTTTGTTAAGTATTAACTTAACAAAAGCATTGCTTTTCACTTTCTTGTGAATTTTATAAGTTAACATTGGAAATGTAGTGATTATTGAAGTGATTGAATAATTTTATTGCACTTAAATAATTTTAAAGTGTAAAGATTCCATGCGATCAGACATCTGTAAATTGTTTATTATTTTACTCAAGTAGATTTCACATTAATTTTTGTCCTGCTTTTTCTAAACTACTTGTTTACTTTCTATCATATCTAAATCCAAAAAAATTACATTTAAATTTTTTACATCAAAATGGTCATTTAATTCTTTACATCATTCTTATGTTTTGTAAGTTTCATAATGATTAGCTATAGCTCATAATGTGGAATTTGAGAATATCAAATATGTGTTAGATTGTATATTATATGTGTAGTAAAATTTACTGTTCATGTGAATGAAAAACCTCGCCATTCATATAATCTATTTTCTTATACGTCATAATAGACACAGTAAAAATATGTTGAAAATGTTCATTCGTATTAGAATTTTTAAATTCATAACCATTCGTAATTTTGAATTTCAATCCATGAGAACAAATTCATTGTACATCCCTGTTTTCAACAGAATTTTCTCTTTCAAAACCCTGAAATTTCTAGAACTGACTTTAAAATTTAGATTTTAGAAAATTTATCGTCCACTCTGCTCTATTTCATAAATACCTACTCAACAATTATAGTACATGCATGTAATAGTTAAGCTTAGAAACTTTCATTTATTCATTTTAAAATACAATTTACCTCCCTGCACTTGATATTGTGTGTGAGGTAGGATGACAAGGTCATGAAGGATGTGGAAAAAAAACAGTTCACTGATAAAATCATTGGACAAGGCTTTCAAAATTCGAATTCATAGAATATCGTTTCATTTCGATTTATACCTGAATTATATAGTTGATAGTACTTAAGCATAATTTTGCAAGTTAGTTTTTGAAGTGATTATGAACATTAAAAAAACAATTAAGAATTAAATGGATTGGCAATGAAATTAGAACCAGTTAGTATGACCATTAAATTTTTAACAGTTAAAAAAATATTCACACAGGTATGTGTAGTTATACCCTAATTAACATTATATTAGTTTGGCATTCTTTATATAATCATTCTATTATCAGCACTATCAATAGTTAGTTGTGTGCATAATTTCACTATATTTTAATGTAGAATAGTAGATAGATATGAATGACTTGCAAAAATGTAAATTGTACCACAGAAATTTCAATTAATCAATAATTAAATATTCAAATTGCTGTTTTATTAATCAATGCATTATTTATGGAAAGGCCAGTTTTTGTCTTAGTATTACTTATTCAACTCCAGCTGTGGTTAAACTGCATTTGCTGGTGTAATTACATTTATGTATGTAAAGAGCTTTTCATTTAATTGAGCTTATTAATTCACCCAAACTTAGTAGCATTGTTTAAAGAACTTTTTGGTGCACATTTAAATGATTTATTCTCGAGATTTTGCAACCGTAAAATAAGTTGCTTTTTTTAATTTTCGAACATGAGTACACTTACTTTTTGAACTTATCTAGATACAAACTTCATTTATGTTGAAATGTTTCTCAGGCATTTTTGCTTTAAAAGTGTATATTTACAACTTGTTAATTTACTCTTCAAAGTCAGAAATACGTATATGTTCTCTTGGATATGTATGTCATGCAAAAAATAAAGTTCTTGTGATCTATACTGAGTATTTTGTATAATTACTTAACAAAATTTTAAGTACCTCTTCAAATAATTCAGTCCCCTTTTGCCATTAATTACACAAACATGTCATGTATGTGGGGGCTGGTTAAATCTGTCATGGCCTTAAATGTCCTCACTGCATGGTGTATACATTTGGAGAGTAGGGTGCCAGCTCAGGTGTTGACCTCCTCATCTGACATTGGTTGAAAAGGTTACTAGGGGTTGTCCTCTGATCTTTTCCTTCTGGATTGATCCTGTACACCGGAGCAACATAACAGGCCAATAGCTCATGTTGCTCCAGTGACATTAATTCAATATCTACTCAGCAATTATGCACAACTAAAAGAGATATTTTTCCTAATACCAATAGTTTTCCATTAGATATATCTGTTATAAAACTTAATTTTTAAGGTATAACTGATATAAAAATACCTTAAAGTATTTTTTAGTATCTTTTACTACATTAAATTTGGAGCATATTTCAATGTCAGATTAAGATGTTAATTACTAAAAAGGGTTTTAATGGATCTAGTATGCAAAAATTAGTTTATTTTAAATGAAAGTCTGCTTTTTGATGTGTTATATATGCACTTTTCCCCATAAACTTATTAGTTTACTTTAATATCTTTTGATGGTTTCTGTTTTGCTTAAATTTATAAATTGTTTTCTGATAATCAGTTATTTTCAGTGTATCAAACGCTTACAATGACTTTAGTGTTCAGAATATGCATTCTTTCATTACATAAATATTTTGAATTTTACTATGTGTAACAGAGATGTTATTTGAAATAAATTAATACATCAAAATTATGATTTTCAGATTTAGATTATTTTTTTTTTGGTAATTTAAAGAATTGATTTCAGAAAAACCTTGGGATAAATATTTACAGAACTGTTTAAAAAATAAACTGAAAAATATTTTTGATGTTTCAGCTAAGAACTGACTTTCGAAAGACGCGATTACAAAAATATTTGAGTAAAAGCCTATAAATTATGCAGATTTTGTCAAAGTATTTATCTAGAAGTTAATGACTATTCTAAACAATTCTGCATAAAATGCTAGTCAGAAGTTCTATTTGAAAAATTAGGAATTTCATCAATTTCTTGATTATTCATTAAATGGGTAAGCACAATATCTTCAAATAAAATCAAATGTTGTTTTTCCTTGTTTAAAATCACAGAAAGTTTTAGATTTTATGGTTTCAATTGTAAAACCTAAATTTTGGTTATTCCTTTAGTGGTTTATCTACCTCAATGTTTTGGTAAGAAATGAATTTTGAACTCAAGTCGTCTGCAATCGAAAAACTTAATTTTGATCTAGGATGAGATTTAATTTTGATCTGTAATGAGGTTTAAAACCAACTTATCAAACGATTGCAATAATGTTACAAGAATTCCTGTTAGAAATAAATGCATTTAATTTTATTAAACATCCATCATTTAAATAAAAGTCTATTTCTAGCTCAGATCTCTTAAGCTTTCACATTCTGACCAACTCATCGGTCACTTTCTGGACACGCTTGTGTCTTATATTACAACTGATTTTTAACTAAACAAAACATTGAATCCCAAATTTACATTTTATAAATACGGTCCGCTTCCATGTTCTCCAATTCTAACTGCACTTCGTATTTCTTAGCTCTGACATTTCGACAAACTGCCAACAAGAGGCAACTGAACAGACTCACCGCTGTTGCAACGCCGATGATAATCAAATGGTACCTGTAATTCGGAACCTCGTAGACTGTGACGTCCAGTTTCCTGTGACAACAAGATTCTCTGGACGAACGAATGCATATGTACGTACCTGAGTGCTCCACCAATGACTTGGGTATATCAAAGGTCAATTCTAGCCTCTGGTCGACTGCTTGAAGCAATGCGTTGACACTTTCGTTGTGTTTGTACCACTGGAGTGTTACGGGTTCCGTGGCGTTTACTTGGATGCAAGTGAGCGAGATATTAGTTCCAACTGGCACAATCTCGGTGTGGCCTGGCAAGACAATGATTTCCTGCGAGTCGCACGTGGAGTTCAAGCAGGAATTTGGAATGGGTTCGCTGAACGTTTCTGTCGGTTGTCCAGTCGAAATCTCGCCCGATCCTTCGATGTCCTCTGTTTCGGAAGTGAGTTTGGTCCCCTTGCTCACCATTTCCAGCTTGCCGGGTGAGGTTTTGAAGGCGAATTTCGGCGTCGAGATGTCCTCCAGTTCTGAGCTTTTGCCACTTCCTTCTTCAGTCGACGACGCCATTTTGGTGAGCTTCGTCTCCTTCCCATCGAATCCGCCGTCGCTCCAGCCTTGATTGACGCCTGGTTCGGGCGACACGTTGAAGTCTTCATCCACCAGAACGATCCCCCTCCTCGTCCTGGTATAGTCTTGGGTTGGGACGAGACCATCATCGGAAGGCCGGAATCGGTTTCGACGATTCGGTGTCTCCGAAGCAACCTCGCTCAATCCGTGGACCGACGTTGCACAGGACACGGTGTCGCACAGAACAAGGAACAAAGCGATGGATCTATAAAACATGGCTGCACACGAAGGCGCTAGAATACGCGGTTGTTCCTTTCAAGGCATATCCGATGCCTTTTTTCCACTCGACTCCAGCGGAACGATGGAAAAAATAAAAATATCTCCAACCACTCATCTTTCCTTATCTCGTATTTATTTTACGATTTTTATCGCGAATCGAGTTTCATCTCCGCTTTATAACTGCTACGCTGAATAAATATGTCATCCGGGGCTTTCCGATCGCTTTAACAAGCCTTATTTGTTTTCATTAACTGATTATAGAGGGGCCCTTCCTTCGACTTGCATTTACATTGATTAGTCATTATTACAGCATGCAATCACTTCGATGAATTATGAAAGAGTGGAGAATATCTTAAAGGCGTTGGCGATAACCTATGAAAGGGCAACAGTACACTTATGATTTGATCTTATGAATATATTAAGGGGTATATCGTAGAAGCCTTGATAGGCGGATACATCAATTACGATCTACCTTTGGGGATCATTACGTTTCGTTCCATTGACAATTGGGTTGACCAACATAGGATCGAACGATGAAAAGTAAATCTCATTGTTAGCTTCAAACAACCTATCCTAATAGGTCAACTTCATCCACCGTTGGGGCCGCGGTAACCCGGTTGTTAGAATATCGGTAGGTAGGTATTTTAATTAACGTCGCACTGGGAGCACACACGGACTTATGGCGACGGTCTGGGATCAATCCCAGACCGTCGATCGAGGAAAGGTAGATCCGAGGAAAACGGCCGCGGTAGCCCGGTTGGAAGAGTAATGGACTAGCAACAAAAGGGTTGCGAGTTCGAATCCAACCAAAGACCGTCGTATACAAAGGGGCTGGTGCACGTTGGCGGGGTGTCAGCTCAGATGTTGTTCTCGTCACCGTGATTCAAAATTACGTGATGCTGTCTTTAATCTTCGGGGGTTGATCCCGGACAGTCGCCAATAGCCCTTTGTGTTGCTCCAGTGTGACGTTAATTGAAATAACAATAACAAATAACAATATAGTTCACTGGAGTCATAGGTAGGTATTTTAATTAGCGTCGCACTGGAGCAACACAACGGGCTATTGGCGAGGGTCCGGGAGCAATTCCAAAGGGAAAGATTCAAGGACAACGCCTGGTAATTTTGAATCTAGGTCAACATCTAAGCTGGCTCTCCACTCCAAAATTCCATGCCAACGTGAGGACATTCGAGACCACTACAGATTTAACGTGCACCAGCCTCCGTGTACATTCGGTCTTTGGCTAGACCTAGTTTCGAACTCGCAATCCTCTGGTTGCTCTTCCAACTCCGGCTTCAAGTTTGAAGAGTGGGGGTGCAGCTCAGGTGTTACCTCGTCATCTGGACTGTGGTTCAAAATTACTTGGTGTTCTCTCCCTTGGAGATTGATCCCGGACCTCCGCCAATAGTTGTGTTGCTACAGTGCGACGTTAATTAACTACCTACCTCCAACTGGGCTTCGGCAGCCCTGGGAGGAACCGCGGTAGCCCAGTTGCAAGCGGATGGTTGCGAGTTCGCACCAAACCAAAGACCGTCGCGTACGAAGGGCTGTTGCACGTTAAATCTCCTCGCGTTGGCGTGGTGTGGAAGTTTGGAGAGTGGGGTGCCAGCTCAGGTGTGACTGTGATTCAAAATTACGTGGTGTCGTCCTCGGATCTTTCCCTTCGGGTTTGATCCCTGATCGGTGCCAATAGCCCGTTGTATTGCTCCCAGCGTGACGTTAATTGAAATACAGTAATCCGGCAGATATCAGACCAGAGGACTGCCGTATTAGTGGAGGTTTATTTAAGAAAACGCATTTTAATAGCAAAACCTATGTTTATTGCACAAAATATTACAAAATACATTTATTAAAATAGACATTAGTGTTGTAAAAAAAATTACGAAATGACGCGTACAGATCGCTAGACAGCCTACGTTGTGCTAAGATCACCGACATGCAGTGACTTGTTTCCCTTTCCCGCTCTTCTCAAAACGCCGGACTACTGGAGGGGCCGGATTATAGAGGGACCACTGTACCTACCTCGGCAGCCCTGGGCATTTGGGTCCTCAATAGCTTGTAACGACAGACGTGATTATAATAAAACTACTTATGTGAGCAAATGGGAAATGTGTACGTTTGGAGGCAAGTTAAAGAATCTTGAAATAAATTTGTTTTTTAAAAAGGTGTAACAGGTCCGGATGTAAAAACTGACCACCATAAGCAGTTTTTACTCCAGATACGTTCGTCGAATAATGACGAGACAAATAGGTGCTAGAGGTTCTAAATAGTAACAACCATTTGTGTCTATACGGAATGTTTTTATAGCATTCAACAAAACAGAATCTCACGAGATGTTATTTATTACTCAAGTCACGCCGCACTAAGGTATTCATTATTCATTGGTAGATCAATAATGTTCCAAATGATTGAAAATTCAAAGGATCTTTTGAAATACGTGCTTTTGACCGTGCAAGATCGCTTGTTTAATGTCATTGAAATAAATAATTGACTTTTTTCGTCCACGACTCGCTTTATATGATCGTCAATATCAGCGACCTTAGTATGAAAGTGCCGCGATTAGCAACCGCAAGGTTGCAAGTTCGAAACTCTGTGCAGCCAAAGTCCTTCGTGTACATGGGTGGTGTTAAATCTGTCGTGGCCTCAAATGTCCTCAAGTCGGCGTGGTGTGGAAGTTTGGAGAATGGGGTGCCAGCCCAGGTGTTGACCTCGTCATGACAGTGGTTCTAAATTACGTGATGTTATCCTCGGATTTTTCCCTTTGGGATTGATCCCGGACCGTCGCCAATAGCCCTTTGTGTTGCTCCAGTTCGACGTTAATTAACTACCTACCTAATTAATGTTCTTAATTACTTTGCTTGATACTTAATAGAAAAAGAATACAAAATATATTCGAACATCACTCACCAATACGGTACTCCAATTGACGCCTTCCAATCCGTGGTGGTTTTTGCTGATACACCAGGCAACCACCCCGCATTTTGTTTAAAGAAATGATTTCGTCATTTTCATGTGTCTGGAACAATCGAATTTAATCGATCTCTTCCACGCAGCTACCTTTTATGCCACTACTGTCTACTGAAAGTGAAAATACCGGTTTACCAAACATTTATTATTAGTCCTTTAAATTCAAATGACCTAATTGCACACTTTTAGCTTCGTAGATACTAGATTAAGGCCCTTTTCAATGTTCTTTTTTTTTTCAAATTGCAATACACATAGTTCGTGAGACAAAAGAAAATAGTCCATCAAAGATATCATCAGTAAAATACAAAGTGGTCCTATTTTCCGAAAAAGATAATTATTTTGACTGAAACCACCTGTAACTGTCCTTATTTTTATCATTGACATTTTAAAAATGCATAATTTGTATTTACTTTAAACAATTTGTCCGATTATTTAGAATCTCCGCTTTTGTACAGATGCAATATATTCGAAATTTCATACCTAACTGTTATTTATCACTCATACGTCGAAATGGCATTGGATATTTCGGCAGGAAAGGGTACTTAAAGGCAACAATCAAAGACATAATTTATGATCATTTCTCCTATTATACTTCAAACCACCTCTTGGATTTCCAATGTATCTGTCCACGAACAGAACATTGATTAAATTTTCAAACTACAAAGCTATACCACAGAGAGTTCCTTTCAACCTTGTAGTCAATAAATTAAATTTAAAAAATAAGTTTTCATGATGTTGATGATTTTTGTAATGGCATTTTTGCTTTTATCCTGTAATTATAAAAGAAGTTTCGGTTGAGAAAAATAGCATTCTGTACACCAGTTTGCAAAAATAGGAAAACAACTTTTTTCGTTCCTTAACGCTTCTGGTGGTTGTCTCGAAGAGG
This sequence comes from Meta bourneti, assembly GCA_933210815.1. Taxonomy (NCBI): domain Eukaryota; kingdom Metazoa; phylum Arthropoda; class Arachnida; order Araneae; family Tetragnathidae; genus Meta; species Meta bourneti. The sequence goes on from OW119927.1 coordinate 85,891,555, forward strand.
TATCACGTCATTGGCAAAACTGACCAGATCTTCATGGACGATATATCTCGCCAATAGAAGAAAACTGGTCAGATCTCGTCATCATAAAAAAATTGACAATATTTAACTACTGTAACTATTTTCGTGACGAGATATCTCGACATTAGAAAATTGGTCATATCCTGAAGGACGCGATATCTACACTGCTGGCCACCGTAAATGCAACACCCTGAAGGAAGCATGCAAATAATATGAAATTTACAACATGCATTAGCGGAGGTGAGATATGCAAATGATTAGAATTTCAGCGCAGACGCACATCACGCGCGCCTGTGGCGCCACTTCAAAGCGCTATTTAAGGCTTGGAGATTTCGACGATTTCAAGTACGGCAATTGTGTTTTTCTTGTGTTTTTTTTTTCAAAAAAACGATCAATTATGCCTCGTAGAAAACAGCGATCATCTTTTGATCAAGTATCCGAGTTCGACAGAGGAAGGATAGTGGCCTACCGAGATTGTGGATTATCTTTCAGGGAAATCGGTAGTCGTGTTGGACGAAACCAAACAACTGTAATGCGGATATGTGATCGTTGGATGCAGGAGGGTACGACGGACCGACGTGTTCGATCGCATCCACCTCAGTGCACCACTTCACGTGATGACAGGCATATTGTGCGTATGGCAGTGACGGATCGCTCAGCCACATCACGAACCATAGCACAGCACATTCAGTCTGTACCGCATCATCCAGTGTCTGCGCGTACCATTCGACGCCGTTTACAGCAGAGTGGTCTGTCCGCAAGACGTCCATTGCTTCGTCTACCCTTGACGCAGAACCACAGACGTTTCCGTCGCCAATGGTGCGATGAAAGAAGGATGTGGACGGCAGAATGGAATGAAATTGTCTTTACTGACGAGTCACGCTTCTGTCTGCAACACCACGATGGTCGGATTCGAGTCTGGAGACACCGTGGAGAGAGGATGCTGAACAGCTGCGTTATGCACCGCCACACTGGTCCTGCACCGGGTATTATGGTATGGGGTGGTATTGGATATCACTCTCGCACTCCTCTAGTACGCATTGCCGGTACTTTAAACAGCCAGCGCTACATCTCCGAGGTGTTGGAGCCAGTTGTCCTTCCTTACCTTCAGGGCTTGCCCACAGCCATATTTCAACAGGATAATGCGCGACCACACGTGGCACGCATTGTCCAAGGGTTCTTCGTCAATCGCCAGATTGAATTGCTTCCCTGGCCAGCTCGCTCTCCGGATCTTTCGCCGATAAAAAACATGTGGTCCATGGTTGCTCAACGATTGACCCAGAATACATCCCCAGCTGCCACACCAGATCAACTTTGGTAACGTGGGGAAGCTGCTTGGTCTGCTGTACCCCAAGAACACATCCAAAGTCTCTTTGAATCAATGCCGAGGTGTGTGGCAGCGGTGATCTCCAACAATGGCGGCTACTCTGGCTACTGATTTTGGCAGGAACCACACTTCACAGAAGTCTATAAATTTGTTCATTTGATACTTGGTCAACATGTTATCTACAAAATAAATTTTGTTGTGATATCTCTTGTCTTTCTTGGTGTTGCAATTTGGGTGGCCAGCAGTGTAGTAGAAACCACTTGAAGGGTTTAAAATCTACAATTGAAGTGTTCTGTAAATCTAAGAAACAATACGTTACTGGTCTTATAATACGATGGTTGACAGGAGGGCCGTTTGATAAGTATGGTTAAAAAAAGCAAGGTAAATGCCGTTTTTTGGAAAAGATTGATTTTATTTCTCAACAGTCTCCATTGAGGGCTGCATACTTGGTCCAGCTAGTTTCCAATTTTTTCATCCCATCGGTAGGTAGGTAATTAACGTCGCACTGGATTAACGCAACGAGCTATAGACAACAGTCGAGGATAAATCCCGAAGGAAAAAGTCCGAAGCGTAATTTTGAACCACGGTCAGATGACGATTTCAAAGGAAAAGTAGCTTTTATCAAAGGCTGCAGAATATGCATTGACGGCGGCGATGACATCCTTATTCGAAAATAATTCTTCCCACACAGTAACATTTTTAAGTTTGGGAATAAAAAGAAGTCATGTTGAGCCTGTAAAGTAGTGGGCAGAGTGGTGTGCCAATAAACACGACACAGCCCAAATTACAAATAACAAACGTTATTTAAGTTAAACATATAGTATCTACATACATACAATCTGGGAATTGTATCTCTAAGTTGTGAACACTTTAAACAGTGAAAATATGGGATCTACGCCAACAGCAGTTTCTTACGAGCACACAAAAAGAACACCTTGGACTTTGAAGAGTGGGGTGCTAGCTCAGATGTGACCTCGTCATCAGACCGTGGTTCAAAATTGAGGAGTGTTGTCCTCGAATCTTTCACTTCGGGTTTGATCCCTGACCCTCGCCAATACCTCGTTGTGTTGCTCCAGTGCGATGTTAATTAAAATACCTCCAACTATTCTTCGTCTTGTCTCGCCAGTTTCACTGCGGGACAGTTCAATCACAAGGGTACGCCGTGTACCCCTATAAGTCATTTGGACGGCAATTAGATCACTATGGTAGACCACCCCGATAGTTGTTACGGGGTTTTCGGCCGAAGGTCAATGGTGTTGACCTGATACCGAGCTGTTGTTAGGGACGTTGAAGGCCTAATCCGGAGAATGGGGAGGATGAGGAATCAGTTCAAAACCTTTGCATAGTACACTTTGGTTATCGTTTTTTCCTTCTCCAAGTGATCGACCAGGATGTATTAACTATTTTTCGGGGTACGAAACATTTTTTATGTGGCATTCTCATTCCATTAAAAAAGTTAGCATTTGCATTTTTTTGTATTTTTTTATTCAATAAAACGGCTTCAAACCCCGGCAAGTGTTACAGTGGTCTCCAAGGTATGTTCATGTGCCTACAAAATTCAATAAATGAAAAAAAATTTATTAGGTAAAAGATAAACATGAATAAAGCGTGGAAAATGGAAACAATTGGTATATTTATAACATCGATCTTACTATGTCAATTTCTTGTCCTATGGAATTATCGATATCATTTCCACATTTGCATGAGAAATTGTAAGGTTCGACAATGCAAATGATGCATCTCTCTTAAAAACGTACAAATTATAAAACATCGAATACCAATTATTCAAACAAATGCAGTTATTCAAATAAAATCTATATGACTAAATACGGGTTCTGTTTCAAGCCTGAATAATTATTATGAATCAGAAAATGTATGCCATGCTTAAAAACACAGATATGGTAATTTCTCATTAACTAATTTCTATGAATTGGACTATAATTTGAAAAGTCATTAAGAAGATACTTATTCTTTTTCCAAGCTGAAGCTCCGTTATGTATTTTGTATTTCAAGGATTGGAGATTATGTATTATTTTAGTTCGAGTTGTGTGTTGTTAAGCGCAATGTTAACTCCAATGCTTGTGAGTGAGGTTGAATCAATCTGAATTTATTTAGTATTGGATGGTTCAGCAATAAAATCGCTGTCAAAAGGAGCAATGTTGGTAAGCAATCCACTATTTATATTTTATATTAATTTTAAAGCATTTCGATAATAAAGTGATTTTAATAACTGAGAACTCATTCAAATTGGTTGTCATGCATGTTTATAGTCGTGATCATGTGGTTATAATGCGTAAATTGTAAATAATTTAGTATAAATTCTATGCAATAAACTATGAACATGTTTTGAATAAAATATGCACAAAAATACGAAGGTAATAACTGAGGCTTTTCAAACTAAGTTATAATAGAAAATAGCAGAATTACCCGGCGTTTCTCGGGTTGAATTGGTTAAATGTTTATTGAAAAGTGATCAGACTAATCATTTCTCTTTCATAGAAAGATGCAAGCATCATTAAGTGTATGGAAACGAATTTTTAAATAATAATTTAAGAAGTAGTTATAGGCAGCCCAGTTGGAAGCCCAGCGGATTAGCAATCGGAAGGTAGATATCGTTTTCAAGTAGTTCGTTGGATCGTAGTTCGAATCCAACCAAAGACCACCGTATGCAAAGGGGACTGGTGCACCTTACGTAGTGTGGAAGTTTGGAGAGTGAGGTGCCAGCTCAGGTGTTACCTCGTCATCTGACCGTGATTCAAAATTACGTGGTGTAGTCCTCTGATTTTTGCCTTGGGGGATTGATCCCGGACCGTCGCCAATAACCCTTTGTGTTGCTCCAGTGTGACGTTAATTAAATACCTACCTGGAAAACATGAATTGGGAACAAATATATCAACTTCTTGTGAAAAGTAACATAACTCAAAGTAAATTTAACATCAAAGTAAAAGGAAGACTGAGAATCTTGGACTGATTTCAATTTGATATATAGATTTCGCACATATTCTAATGAAGATTTTGTAGCTTTTTCCTGATTTCATTTGCAATTTTGGGCTTATTATATCCCAGATTATTTATTATAATCGCTTATTAATTTAACGAAAAGGGGGTAGCGGAATTAATGTAGCACTGGAGCAACGGGCTATTGGCAACAGTCCGGGATTCATTTCGAAGGGAAAGATCCAATGACAACACCTTGTCATTTTGAACCAGGGTCAGATGACGAGGCAACACCCTTAGCAGGAACCCCACTCTCCAAACTGACACACCAGGTCAACGTGAGAACATTTGAGGCCACGATTTAAACATGCACCAGCCCTAATGTTCACGGCGGTCTTTAGTTGGATCGAGTTTCGAACTCACAACCCTCCTGTTGCAACGGAAAGGGGGGGAGAAAGTATCAATAATATGTGCTCAATAAGCGCAACATTTATTTTGGGTTACTAAAACACCAAATGCTATTCCAACAATAACCACTACAAGGATTATGAAAGCTAAAACATTTATTTATAGCAACAACTAGATAGAACTGTAAATTCCATCGATCAACCGGAATGTCAATACTGGAATTTTTGAAATTCAGAATTCTTATTCCGAACATAGTTTTTTTTCTTTTATCAAAGCATTGCCATGGTGATTACATAAATGTATGGTGATTACGTTACATAAACTCGCTAACGTTTATTGTTCGTGTTCCAACAGCTAACATTGTTCGTTCACTGCACCTACTTTTTGCGAATAATGTGTTTTCTTTCATTCAAGGTTCCGTAAACACCCGAGAACGGATTGCTCTTCAGATAAATCGAAGAACTGGTTCCAAGAATCATCTTTCGTGATATGAATAAAGAAACGAATCTATGTATTAACCAGCAGAATAACTGTCATATAAGATATAACAGTCATATTAAAAGGAAAATAAGAATCATTTCTAAGACTCATTCAGATGGATATGGCCGAACACACAATGAATTCCAAAATTTTAAGACCGCTACAGATGATTTTCGTCGACCAAGAAACCCAAATAACTTAGTTGTAGCAGAAGGTGCAATTAAATCTCAGCGAACGGTTCCTTCGTGGAAGAAAAGCTACAAACCTATTTCGAGAAACAGAAAAGGATTAAAGTTCATCCAAAGGAAACTGCTAAAGGGATCATCTGTGCCGGTGATTACACAGATCGGTCATTCTGGGACGCAGCTAGGAAAATACTTATGGACACTCATACTGATTACCACGCTTCTTACTTGCGGGTACCGGGTGGTGCGATTCATGAATCTTTATTTGAATTACCCTGTCATAGTGAATTTACAAGTCCAACACATGCTGCAATTGGAATTTCCTGCCATCACAATTTGTAATCTCAATAGAATGAGTTCGCAGTATGAATTCTGTCTTTATTACGCTGATATGATTCCAATGGACTGCTACGAGTATTACGAAAGCATTTTCGGTGAACAGGAAGCTCCCCCTCCAAGAGGAACAGCTCTTGTAATATCAGAGAGGACCGGGTCTCTTTTGAAATTCAAAAGTAAAAACAACACCAAGGAGCAAAACTTTCTTTTCGCGTACTACATGACATCGGAGCAATTTCGCAGAACTCAAAGCAACCAGGCAAAGGAGCTCCTGGTAACTTGTGCCTTTCAAGGAAAGATCTGCTCATGGACCGATTTCAGATCTTTCCTAAGCCTACGCTACGGAAACTGTTTCACTTTGAACAGTCGGAGCAGAAGCGAGGGAAAGACATTAGTCACTTCACAAACAGGTGGTCCCGAAAGTGGCTTACAATTAGTATTAGATATTAATAGGGACAGTTACTTGGAGTACGCTTCTGTTCTTGGTGTACGGGTCGTTATCCATCAACCAACAGAGACACCGGATATAGAGGAGCAAGGTTTCACAATAAGCCCAGGTTTTGAAACATCGATAGCTTTAAAGCAAACTCTCATCAAGAGATTACCTCCCCCATATACAGACTATTGCGTGGATTACGTTTCAGGCGAAAGACCTGGCCAGAACTCACAAAATGAATGCACCAAGTCGTGCATCCAGGAATACAGCTTCCTCAGATGCGGTTGTATTGATCCCACTCTCACGCAGTTCAGAAATTTAACCCTCTGCAGCATGAACAACGAAACACAGATGAGTTGCTTGGATGATGCGCTGGTCAGTTTCTCCGTTGACAGCACTTCTTGTTACTGTCCTCTTCCATGCCTGTCAACGGATTACAATGAACTCATATCGTATTCGAAATTTCCATCTCAAGATTTTTATTTCAAACACGGCAAAAATCGGGACATGATGGGTCTTTACGGGTACAATCGATACAAGAAATCATATGCCAAGCTGAATGTGTTTTACTCCACTTTGGAAAGAAAAACGTATGAACAGATTCCGACGTTTCAAGATTCGGAGTTTTTCAGTAATTTGGGAGGTGAACTCGGTTTGTGGCTCGGAGTATCTTTATTCTTTCTGTTTGAACTGGCAGAAATTGTATTTGGTTTGTGCAAACACATTTTTGTATCTGTGATAAATCGGTTTATAAAGCGTCGTTGTGTGGACCTTAGAGGAGACACTTGAAGAGAAGAATGAATATAAAAATAATTAACTTGTTCCATATTTTTGTCATAGTTGATTCTGCATCACCAATTATCTAGTACAACTACCAGTGCATTTTTTTCATGATCTTAGCAGGTGTCACAGTAAAAATTCGGCATAACAAACACTACAGTATTTATACATATTTTATTTATATTTATTTTTATACATATTCAGCATACTTTTAAGTATTTAAAACTTATGAAATGATCATGCTGTACATAATTAGAAATGTTACACTGTTATTTAATAAACTTAGCTGTTAATTTAGGTACTTTTCTGCTGAAATTCATTGTATCATATAGTGTTCCCATCAACTGGATATACTCTAAGCGTCATAACAAAGTATCTTGGCGTGAAATTTCCGTAAAGCGTGCAAAGAATTTCTGTAGTGACAAAGATACTTATTAATCTGCATGTTTCATTCTTCACAATAGAATATTTCAACATGGACACAAAAACAAACCACGGACAAATCAAAATGGACACATCTCCCAAAAAGCCTTTGAAAACTGGACGCAAAAATTTCGACTTAACCAGATCAACTCTCTCTTCCACCCCTAATCAAATATTCACCTGCCCTGCAATACTAGCTGCTCTTCAAACCATCGATTACCATTCTGAAGAACAGATTTGCATAGAGAAAATAATAGGTAACGCCAAAGCTGTGCAAAATGCACACGGCTACATCTGACTCAGAAATGGACACAACATTGGAATATTCTAAAAGCACTTATCAAGGGTTAGGATGTACTCAGAAGGAGAGATCACAGATTCCGAACCTTCCCGAGTGTTCCTAAGAATTAGAATGCTATAAAAAATACATACATACTGAAACTAATTAACCATCCTGGAGGTTGTCTCGAAAAGGTGTCTCATCAAACACGCAATCATTAGCAAAACTGATCAGATCTTGGACGAGGTATCTCGTCATTAGAAGAAAACCAATTTTGCTACACTAAATACTAGTGATAGGAACACATATTTACTCATGATTACGAATTGCAGGTTTCAGATTGATCTTAACTCTCTTCTGGTGGTTGTCCCGACGAGGTATCTCGCCATTAGAAGAAAACTAATCAGATCTTGATCTCGTCATCATAAAAAAATCGGCAATATCTTGATAAAGAGATGTATCGTCTTTAGCAAAATTGGTTAGATCTTGATGGATTAGATATCTCGTCCAAACCACTTGGAGGGGGTTAAATCAAGTAAACACTCATAGTTTCGTAAATCACAGATCAAATATACGTTGGAATATATCAACAGTCTGAAAGCAGTCGAAAGTTGCAGAAAATTCATTTAACATTTAGACGTTTAAGAAACTGGGAGAAAGAGGACTGAGTCATCCGAAATTATTTTCTGAATAAGTGCTTGATAAAGGGCGTTCTTTAAGATAATCGAACGTTTTTCTTTAGAAGGGCGACTTACTGAGGTTTTCACGTGGAAAGCTCTGAACTCGGGAAGGGCCTTGTGACTTGCTAACGATTCGTGTGTCTTGTATCGCGTTATCTCTTTCCTGACACCTTGTAGACATTGGTTCGCATTAAATTGAGACAATTTCTAGCGACGCGAAATTCACGGTAGGAAAACAAATTATCGACACGAAAAGTAGGAAAACAAATTGTCCTCTGCCCATAGCAGAGGACAATTTGTTTTCCTACTTTCAGCTTTCAGAAACAGCTTTCTACGCAGAGATACCACCAGGAGGGTTAAAATAGCTTCACAATTAACCCTCCTGGTGGTTTACCTTCGGGTCGAAAACTACACTGTATTGGCCAGCTCCTGGTGCAAAAACCTGTTGAAACTGTCACCAGTTCTGGCCAATTTGTTTTCCTACTCGGATCTTCATTCCACTTCACATTAGAGGACTTTTCACTTGAAGCAACAGGACAGTTTTGTCTCGATGTGATGTTTCGTCCTTAGCAAAATTAACCAGATCAAGGACGAGATATCTTGTCGAAACACTAGAAGGGTTAAAACATGCTCTGGTAAAGAGCCATCGTAGCTGATAAGAATGGCAATCACTATAATGGGGCTCAGACGAGTAGGCAGTCGACTTGGGCCAGTCAATTTTTGAATAAATGTGAAAGGTCGTTTGGAGGGCCGCCATACGCAAAAGCATGAATGGGGATCGCCGTGGTTGGTCTTCCCCGCCAACTCATCACTGTTATCGCTTATGGAACGATAATCAGCGCCGGCTCTCACGAGAAGGCAGACTAGATACGTGATTTGAATGAGTCTATTCTTTAAATTAGGAGATAGGTTGGAACGTAAACAAAGCGTTTTTCCACAACTGGCGTCCTTAGCGTGGATTCTGTGTTGAAATTCTAAGTTATCGTTCGGTACCAAACCCGATGACAGCGATAACGAGTTGGGTAGGGGAAAATCACCAAAGCCGATCGTCCTTCATGCTTTTGGTATGGCAGTCTATTGAACGAGCTTTCACCATATTTTTTCTATCTTCTTACCTATCACCTAATTTAAAGAACAGACTCGACAAAAACCACGTGATTTGACTGCCTTTTCATGGGAGCCGAACTATTGTCAGCATTTTTACACCCAGACGGCAGAAATCCGTGTCGTTATAGCAAAAGCACTAATGTTTTCTTTGATTGTATTCGTGTTTGTAAATGCAAAAATAAAAATTTTAAAATGTCACTTTATGGTTGGTCTTGTTATTTATTGTGTTTTATTTTGCGTAGCTATAAAGTATTCCTTAACAGAGACTTTTTGCATTCGTAGAACAGTACGCTTACATATTTTAGTGTCAATCTCCTTATTGCATCAATTACGATCATTCTGTCGATTCGAGGGCAGCGATAGCCCAGTTGGAAGAGCAACGGATTAACAATCGGAGGATTGCATGTTCAAAACTCGGTCCAGCCAAAGACCGTGTAAACAGGAGCTGGTACACGTTAAATCTGTCGTGGCCTCAAAAGTCCTCACGTTGGCGTGCTGTGGAAGTTTGGAGAGTGGGGTGCCAACTCAGGTGTTGTTCTCGTCATCTGACCGTGATTCAAAATTACTAGGCGTTGTCCTTGGATCTTTCCCTTCGGGATGGATCCCGTACAGTCGCCAATAGCCCGTTTTGTTGCTCCAGTACGACGTTAAGTAACTACCTACCTACCTCTGTCGATTCGAAATAGTATTGAACATTTAAAGTGGGATTAAGAATTAAATTTATTTTTAACTTTTACGTTTTGAAGTGAATACGTCTTTAAAATCCGAACAGTACTGGATTATGACTACATGAAAAGTCGAGTGTCACAAAAAAAAGCGTTACATCTGTTTTGTCTTATGCTATCAGAGCTGGAAGGAACATTCAGGAGATAAATATAGAGTCGTGTAGACAAAGGATGTCCGTACCTGACAAGACCATTGGACCGAGTTCGCAGGTGCACTAAGGGGGGTCCGCAATATTTCGAAATTCTACGGTGCTGGACGAGCTTTGGACCAGTGTAACTTTGGTGAGGATTGCGTAAGTGATGTCATTCGAAAGCTACCAAACTACGCTACAATTAATATTGGACAATTTTTCCAACCTACACTTAATCGTTCAAATTGTAAATTAATTGTTGAATATTCGCACAATAAACAATCGATCAATTCAAACTTCATATGCCTACTTCATTCATTCCACAATCCAACACCAGGCGCGAGTATTCAAATAGAAATTACGATTTGTGCCCTCGACACAACCACCATTTTTTTTTCACTTTCAACAATATATTTGTTTTATATTAATGGGTAGGCATCAGTTTTTTTTTAAGTTGTAAATTTTTGGTATAAGACATACAAAAATAAATCAAACCATAGATAAATAGGGATTTCAAAGAACGTGCTGGTCAACATGAAAAAAAAAAAAAATTGCACAGTTAAACAGACCAGTTGTTGGTGCCAACAAAATTCGCCGCATATCTCAATTACAAAATTAATAGACGACAAATATTAATAACAAACTTGATATATTTAATTGAAATCTATAAAGAACTTTTATTTTTTTCACTATAAAAAATTTGAGCTCTTACTTTATACAATTTCGTCATTTCTTTATGCGTAACATGACTAAAATTAGCAACAATACTCAGGGGGGAGAAGATAGATGAAATTGTGCAGTCATGAAAAAAATTTCGAATGAATTTCCATTCAAATATATCAAGGTTGTTTTCCTTTTATTTTTGAACATTAATTACAAACATAATATTGCATACTAAGCAAATGACTAAAATGATTTTAAAAAGAAACGTAGATTGTCTTTGGTCTTTTAAAAAGGAATCCAATAAAAATGTCAGCAAAAGATACATGTTACTCACTATCGAATGGTATATTTGAATTTACTCTATTATGATACGAGTAAAGATTAGCGATTCCATTTTGTCTCTCGTTTTTATTTTATTTTAAATATTTTTCAAAAAGAAACTATGTATGAGAGGGATTTTCAGCGTTCAACAAACCAGACGAAAAGTGAAGATTTTACTTCCGCTACCCAAATGTTACACATAGGGGTTCCTTAAAATACATTTTTGGCAGTCTTTGGCGTTAAATTTAATTGGCTTTGGCCAATCAACTATTTTTTCAATTAGGTAGGTAGTTGAATTAACCTCGCACTGGTGCAACACAACGAGCTATTGGAGACGGTCCAGGATCAATCCCGAAGGAAAAATCCTAGGACAACACCTCGTAATTTTTAACCACGGTCAGACGACGAGTGTTCAACACCTGAGTTATATAAAATTTTAGAATACGTTCTTTGGAATTTTTTTGAGGGGGGGGGCATGGTAGATCAATTGGGTATAATCGTGGATTAGCAACCGGAGGGTTTCGAGTTCAAAACTCGATTCAACCAAAGACCGTCGTGTACGAGGATGTTGGTTCACGCCAAATCTGTCGTGACGTCAAATATCCTCACGTTGGCGTGGTGCGTAAGTTTGGAGAATGGGGACTTGCTCAGATGTTGACCTCGTCATCAAACCGTAGTTCAAAATGACGAGGGATGTTGTACTATGTTCTTAGCATTCGGGATGGATCCCGTATCGTCGCCAATATCCCGTCCCCCTTCCAGTGCGGCGTAAATTCAACTACCTACCTGTGGAATTTTTACTGTCGAAGTGCTGCTATCGTATTCGAAAGACAAGCCAAGTGACGTCACGTTCGGAATACGCGTTCCGTCACCTATATTTTGCTTGACAGAAAATGCCTCTCGTACAAGTGAAGTACACGTGAAAGTACCATTACAAAATTGACATTCAAGGAATTTTTTTACGTAATCACAATCAACTTGATAATGCCATGTTAATATTATTTTGGTCACGCTAGTATTCAACGAAGGAAACTTTAACTAAGGGATCGATCTATTAAAACAAAGGAATATGTGAAAATACAAAACTACATTTTCATTTATAAGCTGTTATACCTGGCGAAATATTCAAATATTAGCTCATGCATGCCGAATAATTGATAAGTGGAGTTTTGAAAATGTGACGCATACTTAAAAAAATTCAGATTACAAAATATACGACAAATAATTACTCAAAGCATATGCAAATGAATTTCAAAAGCATAAAAGCCATAGACTAATTGCAAACTGTTTCAGTCAAGTAAAATGATAGGTAGTAAGGATTACGATGCATTTTTCAATAATTAGTCGCATGAAATTATCTCTACTTGAAAAAGGACCATTGAAATGAGCCGCAAAACAAAATAACAGTAGCTAGGCAATTTCAATTTTAGGAAATGACGAGAAATGATTGGAAGGTTTCATTGTTTTAAAGTAGATTGTGTCATCATAATATCGAGGAAAACTGCTTTTCAAGAAGTGATTAAACTTGGATAAAAGGGTGTCTTGTCGATTCCTGCTCCACTAGCCGGATGGAGCGATGATAAAGAAAAAAACCCGATATTGGAAAAACGGCTGTTAAGAGAAACATTATTGGTGAATGTTTGTTGTCCATGATATTGGTAAGATTTTGCTTGATTTCATTTTAAAAAAATTATTAAACTGCTATATTCTGTAGCGTTATAGAACTATCAAAACTCTTAGGTATCTTAATATTTAGGTAAACTTGAGATGACGTATGTGGATCATATTTTACAATCGCTCGATCATTACTTAAAATTTTATTTAAATACAGTCAATCTTATTAATACGAACTCGCTTAATACGAATTACTGATAATACGAACTAGACTCAATCCCCGTCAAAATGTATATTCAAATAACGCATTCGCTTAAGAATTCGGCTACACTAATCTCCGGTTAAGACGAACAAATGTTCGAAACTTTAAGGGCAAAAGAATTCTTTTCAATCTTATCAGAAACATTAAGTGACTCCGAAATAACAGATTTATTTGTGGTAGAGAGGTTCAGAAGAAAGAAGAAATGAAGATTCCGAAGACGAAGGAATAAGCGCGCCTTCTTAAAAGAAGCTACAGCTGGCTTAGAAATTGTTCAACACTGTTTGTTAGACAATGAAAATTAATCTGCTCAATTAAACAACATTGATCGCATCATAGATTGTCTTAAGCGTTTCCTTACCTGTGGATTTTTTTATTTTTAAGTTAGTTAAAGGTATCGTTTCATGTATGTACAGAAATAACAAATCGTGGGAAAATTTAGCATCGGAATAGGTTGAGGAGGGTTGGTTGGGTTTTATGGCGCAAAAAAGAACGACCGCTTGAACGGAGGAATTCCTTTAGCCCCACTTGAGCGCGGGGCAGGTTGAAATTTCAATGATATCTTACGTAAAACACTTAAAATCAATTCTTGAGAAACTGCATGTTACCTATTTTTTAACGATGGTTTTTTTTTAAAAAAACAAATCGTGAACAAACGTCTTCAAGCTTGACAACTTGAAAGTATACTTAATTATCTCAAGCCAAAAATGTACTCCAATGCATAGAAGCTGGTCTCTTGCTTTGGGACCATTTCTCGACAATTTACAGGCCACGGTAGCCCGGTTGGAAGAGTAACGAATTAGCAACCGGAGGGTTGAGAGTTCGAATCCCACCAAAGACCGTCGTGTACAAAGAGGGCTGGTGCAGGTTTAATCTGTCGTGGTTTCAAATTTCCTCACGTTGGCGTGGTGTGGAAGTTTGGAGCGTGAATTGCCAGTTCAAGTGTGACCTCGTCATCTGACCGAGGTTCAAAATTATGTGGTGTTGTCCTCGGATCTTTCCCTTCGGGTTTGATCCTGGACCATCGCCAATAGCCCGTTGTGTTACTCCAGTGCGAAGTTAATTAAAATACCTACCTACCTCAACAATTTACGCTTTTTATGATTGCCTGAAATAGTCTTATTGGATATATATTCTACAAGGTATTAAAGCTCATTTGCAAGTTTCCAAGTCAAACATTCATAACTAAAACAATTCTATGCTAACATTTTCGCGCATAGCTCTGCGCTAAACTTTCTTAATTGCTTATTTTATTATTCTTAATTATTATCATTATTGCTTGATTACTAATAATTTCTTAATGTTATTCTTTATTATTTTATTTGAATCAATTTGTAATAAATCCATAACATAGCGCAAAAAATACGTCTTTGGACTTTTATTAATTAAGCAAAATACTTTATTAAGTATCTGCATTTTTACTCGAAACCTAACTCGTAACCTCACTATCATTTTTCTTTGTTTCTAGATACTTTATCGAATTGACATGCATTAAACATAGTTTGAAAATCGGCACTGTGTGCTACTCATTGCATTACGCTCGTTCTCTATCTTTTATGGAAAAAGTAACACATTTTCTTCTCAAGGTCCTGTGACAAAAGCTTCTATACTTTTGAAGTTGATTGAACGAAAGGTTCTTGAAATTATCTTTCGTAATGACCGAACAAAATACTTTTGGCATTAAGTGCAACTGCTCCTCGAGATTGAATAATAACGTCGGAGATCTCGGAAGGAACAGAACATTATTTTCTACTACTCATGCAAATGAACTTAGCCGAGCACAAAATGAATTGCAAAATCCAGGCCACGATGTCCAAGAAAGGAGACATTCACCACCACAATGGAGAATACCACGTGAATCCGCCGAATCTCGAACCGCAATGCGAAATCGACGAGGAACTCGAGTCCAACTCCATTCGGATGACGAAACGGAATCAGCATTCGCAAAGTTGACAGAATCCTCCGTATCCGTTGTCACGAAGATCGGGCATTCCGAGTCGAAAGTAAGGAAGGTTATATGGACCCTGATATTGATAGCAGCGGTCATCGGTTGCGGGTTTCACGTCAATCGGTTTATGATTCTGTACTTCCGCTACCCCGTCGTCGTGAACTTAGAAGTCGAACGAATGCAGAAACTGGAATTTCCGGCAGTAACAATTTGCAATATGAACAGAATGAGAGCTCGTCACGTAAAGTGCCTTTATTACACCGAAACGAAACCTATAGACTGTTACAAATTTCACAGTACGGTGGGTGGTAGTCCGTGGGGTCCGCCGCCCGTTCCCCCACAAGGAACGGCCCTCGTGATCTCCGAGAGAAGACAACTCTTCTCGAAGTCCAAAATTCAAAATTTCACGGAGGAGCAGAAATTCCTCTTCGCTTATTACGGTACCTCACGTGAATATCGCGAGACGATGTCCAACTCTCCACAGACACTCATCCATTCTTGTATCTTTCAAGGAAAGGTCTGCTCGTGGAAAGACTTCAAACCCATCCTCACCTTACGCTACGGCAACTGCTTCACTTTCAACGGTCCAAACGCAAACAGGAACGAAGCATTGGAGATTTTCGAAACGGGTTTCGCAAGTGGTTTGCAACTAGTACTGGATTATGACAAAGAAAGCTATATGAAGCCGACTTCTGTGATAGGCGGGAAGGTCATTATCCACCATCCAACAGATTCTCCAGAGACAGAGGAGCAAGGATTCACCCTAAGCCCTGGATTCGAAACGTCAATAGCACTAAAGCAAACACTCGTCAAGAGATTACCTCCTCCTTTTGCAGATTTTTGTCGGGACTACGCTTCAGGGATCGAGTCTTCAGCAAAGGAATGCAGGAAAGCGTGCATCCAGGAGTACAACTTCCGTAAATGCGGTTGCGTTGATCCCACTCTGAATCAATTGAATTCAAATTTAACCCTCTGCAGTATGAACAACGAAACGCAGATGGGCTGCTTGGACGATGCCCTCGACAGCCTCTCGAAGGACAGCACTCCTTGTTACTGCCCTCTGCCGTGCCTGTCGACGTATTACAACGAAGTCGTGTCGCATTCGAAATACCCCTCTCAGGCGTATTTTTACAATCACAGAAAACTCGAATCCTGGGAGGAGTTGACCGATCGCCACTACAAGCGGTACGTGGAGAATTTCGGTAAACTGAACGTGTTTTACTCGACTATGGAGAGGAAAACGTACGAACAGGCTCCAACGTTTCAAGATCCGGAACTCCTCAGCAATTTGGGAGGGGAACTCGGGCTGTGGCTGGGGATCTCTGCGTTCGCTGCGTTTGAACTGTTAGAAATTCTCTTTGGTGTATGCAAGCACGTCTTTACTGTCGTCTTTAATGCTGCCTGCTGAGATCTGTCTAACACATTTCTTCCGGACACATTTCAAGGAAAGGAAGACAAATACATTTAATCATCTGAGGGGTTCACTTGCACAATTCCACCTTGCAACCTGCAGTCTTCTCTACATGGCTTCAAAGCAAATTTTACCTTCTTAACCAACAGAATCTGTCCAAAGAATATGATTCTGAGCAGAGACCATTTTGACTTTCTTAAACCAATAGAACCTGTCCAAAGGATTCTATTCCAAAGAGAGTACCAATTGTCGTGTAGTGGTTAGCACTTGTAAAATTATAACTCAGTAATTTTCAAATATTCGTTTATTGGTGGTGTCCAGAAAAAAGGGCAGTCAGCTTTACCTGGGGATCCGCTGAACTATGGCAAGAGGCCGAGGCTTTTTGTCAGATGAGGAGTCGACAGACTCTTTCGCCCGGAACCTGTTCAATTCCTACCAGAGGATTCGTCTCGGCATGGACGCTGACTTGCGTTCGGAGTTCATGTTCGGGTCCCCAGTGCCTTTTTTGCAACCACAGTTTTGTTGTCCTGCTCACGCTGCCCCTCCTCCGTTCGGGCAAGTCAGGAAGAGAGAAAGGCATCCCTTTTCGCCTCGACTCTCGCCATCCAGCGGAGATCCTCAAAGTTCGGCTCATACAAAATACCAAGCGAGAGTCATCGAAGATCATAACATAACACAATATCATCTTCCTGTAGGGTTATATTCCAAGGAAAGGAACAACAGACTCTTTCCAAAGGTTTCTATTCCAAGGAAAGCAATAATAGAATCTGTCCAAAGGATTATATTCCAAAAAAGCAACATTATAATCTTTCCGATTATATTCCAAGGAAAGGACCAACAGAATATCTCCAAAGGGTTCTATTCCAAGTAAAGTAACATTAGAACCTTTTTAAACTATTCTATTTCAAGGAGAGAACCAATAGAATACCTCCAAAAAGGGCTCTATTCCAAGGAAAAGATTAATAGAATCCTTTCAAAGCAAACAAAAACTTTGTAAAGGAACAATAGAATATCTTTAAGGATTGAAAAATGTATGGATTCTTTCAGCCAATATATGTAGTTATTTAGTCATTATGTGTATTGTGAGGTAAAAGCATACTTTACTCGGAAATCTCACAACGCTTTGAGGATAAGCTTGCATTTTGACTAGATTGCATCGTTCATTGTAGTATATAGCTATCAGTTTTGTCTTTTTCTAATTTTCCTGAAATCAAAAAGATAACCCATTTCGCATTACCTATGTGTTTATTTACATTATCTGTTGTAGCGAGCTTTTTCGAATGTATCTTAACCCGGCCTGACTCTTTATTTCTCTTGGCGCTTTGTTCATCCTTTCAAACGTGCTTTAAATGCTATAGAAAACAAACAAAAATTGAATTTTCTATAAATTACAGCACAGTGGGAAAAGGATTTAAGTTGCGATTCTCAATTTTTGGTGCGGAAAAAAAATCATCTTGATTTTGAATTTTGTATCGTTAACTCCTTTACTGTTATTGAGCATCGGTGTTTATTTATAACTGTTTATGCAAAATAGACTTATTTATGGCGTTTAGCTGAATCCGACAATCGACATTTTCATTTTTGTTATCGACTTATGTAGAGATAAGTTTGAGACAGATGGCGCAATGGAGAGTCGACGCGGTGGCTATAACTCGAATGTTCCCCGTGCATTTGTCTAAAATTCGGTTTGTTTTCAGCCATAACATATGGTGTGGCAATACTGCAGTACGTATTTGAATAAACTGCTATCTAAGTATTGCACTTTATTTTCACTACATAATTATCTATAATGCATACGTGTATGTTACAGTAAGAAATTCTTTGTTATTTAACAGTCATTTCAATGAGAATTAATGTTTGAGCCTATATGAAATACACTATATCTATTTTAAAACATTGCATTAATATACTAGGTCATTACATATTTAAAACAAACAGGCACTCTAAGACTTATACTTATTTTGGGGCCGTCGTGGCTCAGTGGATATGCCCACTGCGCTAGCAACCTTCGAGTTGTAGGCGGCGCAGGTTCGATTCCTGTCGGGTGCATTCCTCCCTGGGTGTATTTCTCTCTCCTGTATCAATAAAACTTTAATTGTGTGAGTTTGTCTATTACTTGATATTGTATGTCTTGTGTCTGGCGTAGCATGACCAAATATGGCCTTGCTACACAAAATTCCAAAAAAACAAACTTTATACTTATTAGTAACTAGCAGAATTACCCGATCTTACTCGGTTTGAATTGATTAACTATAGATTAAAACGGCACTATAGATTTGGCACTTTTCTCTTTCGTAGAAAAATGCCAAATTACTTTTCCGGAAGAATAATTGCTTTTTCAGCAGTATTGGTAAAACAATCCAAGTAATCGCAATGCTCAATATACATTCCAGCTTCTCCCAAACAACCAAATTATGGTTGATTTAAGTATAGTTACAGTGGCTCCCAAAAGTGTTCGTACACTTACGAATTTCAATGAAATACTGCTCTATCCATTGATAAAAATTAATATTTCAGAATGGGAATTTTCTAATATCTACAACTTGCTCTTAACAAAACTACATAAAATATTTCAAAAACATAGTAAAACTTTTTTTTGGAAAATCAATAATCAAAAAGTAACAAAAGAGTTACCTCACAAAAGTCTTCGTACACTTTAAAAGAATCTCTACATATTAGTAAATATTGTAATATTTCGGTAAATTAGTAGGATATCCTATAACATCCACAACACCTTTTAAACGTCCGGGAATAGAGTTCACTAGTTTTTTTTTTTTTTTTTTTGTAATTTCTGCATCAATGTTCCTCCATTCTTCAGTCATTACTGTTTTTAGTTCGCTTTTCGTATAAATGTCGTGTCTTCGTACTCTAACCTCCAGTTCTCTCCAAAATGTGTTCTATTGGGTTTAAATCCGGCGATTGAGGTGGTGTTTTCAGAACTTGTGGACAATTATAGACACCAGAGGCGAACGTTGAGAGCTGTGTGCTTAGGATCTATATCTTGATAAAAAACAAAGTTGTTTCTAATACCCAAATTTTGGGCTGATAATTTTAAATTGTCTTTTAAAATATTTAAATAAAGAGCATGATTCATTATGTCATCAATAAATACCAAATTACCTAGTCCTGATGCACCCCCACACAAGAACACCTCCACCGCCATGCTTTACTATTCCAACTAAGTTCTTGTGATTAAGTTCCTCATTTTTTCTTCTCCATACAATTATACGCCCATCGGAACCAAATATGTTAAATTTGCTTTCATCTGAAAATATGACATTATTCCTATGTTTCGGGCTTATTTATCATTAATTTTGCGAAGGAAAGCCTAAGCTTTCTGTTTTCGCACTTACAAAAACCTTTCTTCGGGCAGAACGCCCATTTAATCCAGCTGATCTGAGCACTCGTCGAACAGTTTCAGATAAAATTGAAGTAGAAGTTTTACAGCACTCAAACGGGTATTTTTCAAAAATTTTCTAACTGTAAATCTCTGATCACGTTGAGTTAACTTAGCCGGACGACCTTTTCTTATCTTGTTTTCGATCCGATTTTCTTCTTTAAAGCGTTTTATCACATACTGCACCATATAATGGGATAAATTTACTAATTTAGCGATATTCCGAACTGATTTACTACTACTATGATGAAAAATAATCAATTTTCGAATGCTGTTCGTTGTTTCCTTACGACTACGAGCCATTTTTAAATAATAAATAGAATATTACGAAGTAAGCAAGCAAAGATTAAAGCTAAACGATTTTTTAAATGTCACCACAATGCAAAAATAAAAAAAAGCGATAGACGATAATTTTATTTAATAATTTATCCGAAAATGTTTCGGTGCACGATCACTTTTGTGACGTGTTCTTTCTCTGTTTCCTTGCATTTTCATTTTTATAAAAAGAAAATGAGTCAATATTTTTTTTAATGTTAGGTTTTATTCAGAATCACATGGAGATGATATGAAAAAATATTGGACTTTATATTCGAATTCAATTAGGCTACAGCGCTTTTTCTACAAATTTTTAAAATGTACGAACACTTTTGGGAGCCACTGCATATTACTCAAATATTTTAGCATCAAACTTGTCTAAATATGTAAGCAAAGGAAATTCAAATACCATATTCACTAAACTAAAATAGGATTTATAAAATATGTAACATGGTATTTATTAACATATGTAGAATAAATTTTGCTACTTAAACAGACACAAAAACAGACTTAAAACGGGAAGACAGGCAGACAAACGTAACCAAGTTCAGTCACTAGATGAATGTAACTACTCACAGTATGTTGTTTCATGAAAATACATCCAGTCCTTTGGATGTAGTAATAGACATACAGACACCAAACTCGAAAACCACTGATTTTGCATTAGAAGGGACCAAAACGAATAAATTACTTGAAATGGGTCGAAAATATTCAATGTACAAACACTCCATTTCTATTTATATAGATTTATACGTAGATTATTATAAAATAATTCGACAGTCCAGCAAAAATCCACGGATGAATTCAATTATCCTTGCTATGTGTTAAAAGACGGATAATTATCTGTTGTAATATTTACTTTTTTAACTTTTATGTCGCGTTGAGATGTTATTTGGATTTACCTATGCAGCTGAGAAACAAATTTCATTGAAAAAAGCTGTTTCCATCATACTTAGGATGCACTCTTCTTGATATTTTGATCCAACATAGATAAGTTTTTATCTTTTTGTTTTCCTTGGTAAAATTATTGTCACGAAATCAGCCAAATCCAAAACCATCAAAGAATTGCCAATAAAGTCATTGGAATCCAAACTGATACACGAAAACATGTAGGTCGGGGAAGCCTGAGTTCACGCATTTAGGAAAAAAAGGAAAAATGTTATGTCTATTTTGAAATTTGAGAACGTTAGTATGGACTCTTCGGAATCTCAACAAAGCCATCTGTGATTTTCGATCCCCGAAATATTTTGGGACTGCCTTTACCACACAGAAATCCCTCTAAACTGTACTCGGGTCTACATTTGATGGAAAATTCAGTTCGAATAGTCAGAAAAATTCCGCATGAGTAAGATTTTTATAAAAGATTTGGTCTAATGAAAGAAAGTTGCTACCTTTATGAAAAAGCTATATATAACAGACAGGCAAATAATATTTTCGATGTGTTTCCTAAATTCAAAATCGTTGGCGTGGTGTGAAAGTTTGGAGAGTCAGTTGTTGACCTCGTCATCTGACCGTGGCTTAAAATTACGTGAGGTGTTATCCTCGGATCTTCTTTCATTTCGGGATTGATCCCGGACCGTCGCCAATAGCCAGGTTGTGTTGCTCCAATGCGACGTTAATTCAACTACCTACCTAAATTTAGAAACACTTTTCTATTTTTTATTTTATTTTATTATTTCAATTAACGTCACACTGGAGCAACACAACGGGCTATTGGTGACGGTCCGGGATCAATCCCAAAGGGAAAGATCCGAGGACAACACCACGTAATTTTGAACCACGGTCAGATGACGAGGCAACACCTGAGCTGGCACCCCACTCTCCAAACTTCCACACCACGCCAACGTGAGGACATTTGAGGCCACGACAGATTTAACGTGCACCAGCCCCCTTTGTACACGACGGTGTTTGGCTGGATTCGAACTCGAAACACTTTTCATCCAGAGGAAATCGAAAGGAAAACCTAATTTGTCAGTGGACCTTTAAACTAGAGGACTAGAAACAATTCTCATTTTCCCATGTCTACAATTCGTCATCTCACCGTGGTTCAAATTTGAAAGGTGTCTTCGGATCTTACTCTTCGGGTTTGATCCCGGACCTTCACAATATCTCGTTGTGTTGCTCCAGTTTGCCGTAAATTCAACTATGTACCTTATCCTCCCAGTTTTGCAAAGTAATTTTTGTTTCATTAAATAAATCATAATCGAAAAGAAATAATGCACAAAGTTGTAAACTAATGAAAATAAGAGATTCCGTCACTTTTTTTATGTAAACAGGGAAGAGCGTAAAATCGTTATGTTTGAGAACCACTGGAATAAACAATAAATAGGCTCAGAATTTTCAATACATTATTCAGAGGTGCGTGACAAGTAATTATTAGTTTCGACGTTGCAAACGAACATCTCTTTTTCCTCTTGGGAAAAGTGCAGATTGCATACGATCGAATAAACTATTTTCCAAAATGCATTCAAATTGCGCAATTCAAATAGAACAATAAAATCTGCAATCTAATTACAGGGTCTGTGAAATAAGGGTAAACTACAATGATGTATGCGCGATGTGAAAATCACTGAAAAAAATAATTAAAATATCATCTCCATAGCAAAATGCTTCGATTTCATCTTTCTACCCATGTAATTGTACTTCAAATAATAATTAACGTCGCACTGGAGCAACACAACGGGCTATTGGCGACGATGAGGGATCAATCCCCAAGGGAAAGACCGAGGACAACACCTCGCAATTTTCAATCACGGTCAGATGAAGAGGACAACAGCTGAGTTGGCACCCCACTCTCCAAACTTCCACACCACACCAACGTGAGGACATTTGAGGCCACGGCAGATTTCACGTGCACCAGCCCCCTTTGCACACCGCGGTCTTTGGTTGGATTCGAACCCTCCGGTTGCTAATCCGTTACTCTTTCAACCAGGCTACCACGGCCTTATACGTATATATTTGGGTTATATAATGCTTCCATGCAATATGTAATGGGATACAAAAGAGCAAGAGGAGCAGTTAACTAGAAAGGGGTAAACAGTTAATTTAAATAATTCTTAAGATTACTTCGATCAGTGCTTGTCGGTAATTGATCGATATCTTTCCGAAATAACTAAAAATGTATACATTATAATGGGATGATTTTATACTTCGTTTTTTAACCCCCATTTGTCTTAGTAGAAACATACTTCAATTAGAAAAATGTTCAAATCATGTGTAAATATTGAATAAATCACTTAACTTCAAAGCGAGCGCGTATGCATAAAATTACGAAAATTATCTGTATCCCTTATCAAACACTCAATTAGAACATTTTTCCTGCATCTAATTAATCATAACTGAAAATCAATGATCAGACCAGAATATTGAAATACGGGAAGCTTACAAAATGCTCGATAAAAATTCAATTTGGTACTACGTGAACATTTCTGTGACCTGCTTACATTTATCGGTTATAGTTAAGGGATATTTCGATTGAAAATAAAGTGCAGAGAAAAGACATTTGTACAAAAACTTTCTCAATAACAGCTCAAAATAATTCAATATCGAAAATGGTTTTTGCGAGTTCAAATTTGCAACAAAACGAAGAAAATTTGTTTTCCTTTTGTCAATTTCGTTCAAAGATGAGAGCACATTGTGAATAATGTGAATTGACCGAAATCAATCGATTTGGGACAATGCACCACCTGCTCAAATTCAGATTCAGTTGCTCGAAAGTAATTAATCAAATGTATTCTACTATAACCCTCATTTAAATTTTCGAAAAATAAGAAACTCGTGACATTGGCTCTAAAGGCCATACTTCGAGCTAAGCATTTAAAACTCTTACTTTCTC
Source organism: Meta bourneti (assembly GCA_933210815.1). Classification (NCBI taxonomy): domain Eukaryota; kingdom Metazoa; phylum Arthropoda; class Arachnida; order Araneae; family Tetragnathidae; genus Meta; species Meta bourneti. The sequence goes on from OW119927.1 coordinate 85,915,571, forward strand.
TTTAATTGCTAGTAAATTATATAGTTACAGTGCTAGTTTAAAATTGGTTGGTTGTTTTGAGGTTTTATGGCGCAAGGAGTCTAAAATGGGAGGCTGAATAGTAATCTAGTACAATTCAAGTTTGTTCCCGTCTTCCAAATCCAGGATTAACTATGGTAGATAGGTATGGGTGAGTAAGTTTGGAGAGTGGGGTTCCTGCTCAGGTGTTGCATCATCATCTGACCCTGGTTCAAAATGACAAGGTGTTGTCATCGGATCTTTCCCATCGAAATGAATCCCGGACTGTTACCAATAGCCCGTTATGTTGCTCCAGTGCTACATTAATTCCACTACCCCCTTTTCGTTAAATTAATAAGCGATTATAATAAATAATCTGAGATATAACAAGCTCAAAATTGCAAATGAAATCAGGAAAAAGCTACAAAATCTTCATTAAGATATGTGCGAAATCTCTATATATCATATTGAAATCAGTCCTCAAGATTATCAATCTTCCTTTTACTTTGCTGTTAAACTTACCTTTTTGAGTTACGTTACTTTTCACAAGAAGCTGATATATTTTTGTTTCCAATTCATGTTTTCCAGGTAGGTAGGTATTTAATTAACGTCATATTGGAGCAACACAGCGACTGTACGGGATCAAACCCAAAGAGAAAGATCCAAAGACAACATCACGTAATTTTGAACCACGGTCAGATGACGAGGTCACACCTGAGCTGGCACCCCACTCTCCAAACTCCCACACCACGCCAACGTTTGAACATTTGAGGCCACGACTGATTCAACATGCGCCAGCCCCAAGTACACGACGATCTTTGGTTGGATCGAGTTTCGAACTCTCAGCCCTCCGCTACTCTTGCAAAGAGAAATTGCTTTAGAGAAATCCTTCAATCCTTATGATTAGTGTAAGACTATTAAATCTGTAACATGGATTTTAAAGCTATCAATGTAAAAATATTTAAGTGTGAAAGTCCAAGAACTTTAAAAACAAAATTCACAACTCAGTCTTTGCTTTGTCAAAATGTTTAATAAAGGATAACTAACAGTTTGATCAATATTTCTAGATTGAGCCACATCAAAATTTGATTTATGTTCAGTGGTGGTCCATCCTTTAAGAAAAATATTAAATAAGCGAGAAATATCCAAACTATCAAATGTTTTTGCAAACTTTCTCGAGGTCAAGTCTTGTGATAATTGTTAAAAGGATCAATTAAGTTTGTAAAGCTGGACGTTGCATAGATTAGGTAAATTTTTGTCATTGCAAATACATAAACATTATTATTACGAGCAGTCTTATTACGTGATCAATACTTCAATCAACTCCTTGATATCTATGTACGATTATTTTTATCTCGCGTTGAAACAAGTAGATAACTAACTCCCCTGGTGGTTTTCTCGACGAAGTATCTTGCCATTAGAAAAAACTGACCAGATCTTTATGGACTAAATATATCGTCAATAGAAAAAACTGACCAGATCTGGATCTCGTCATCATAAAAAAAATCGCTAATATCTTGATGACGAGATATCTCGGCATTTGTAAAATTGATATCTTGATGGATGAGATATTTCGTCCAAACCACTCGGAGGGTTAAAACAGGAGAACAATTAATTTCATTTAATAAAACATTCTTGCAATAAGAGTGTTCCTTTATGTATAAATGTTGATTTCTTTTCACTATCATACAGGTATATGGTGCAGTGAAAAAATTATTGAATCACCTTTTCATAAGCAACAAAGTCATAATCCAATTTCATAATCCAACAACCTCATGTGGAAATTTTTGTATAATTGGGGATGTTTAATAATGGTGGGCAATACCCCAGATAACCTTGCGGAATAGCATTGTGGAATTAAATGACACATAGAACGACAAATAAAATAAAATACTTAATACGTCACTTTTTATGTATCAATACTGGATATGCATTGATGAATTAGTTATGAGGTAATGATATTACTGTTGCAAATATTGTCAAAATTTGGAAAATGTATTCAAATAAGCTAATTTAACCATTTTTAGTCATAAAATAAAGAAATGTTTCGTTTCTCTTGTTCAGTATACCCTCCATGAGGTAAAGCCCACCTACACATGGGGACGTCGTGGCTCAGTGGGTATGCCCACTACGCGAGCGACCTTCGACTTGTAGGCGGCGCAGGTTCGATTCCTCTCAGGTGCATTCCCTCCCTGGGTGTATTTCGTTCTTCTGTGTCAGCAAAGCTTTCATTGTGTGTGTGTCTATTACTTGATATTGTATGTCATGTCTGGCGCAGCATGGCCAAATATGGCCTTGCGCCATAAAACCTCAAAAACAACCAACTCTCCTACACATACATGGAAATGCATCTCCGAAGCATTTAGCTGGGTGGTGCAAATGCAATAAAGATGTACTTTTACGAAATTTCGACGACACACTTCAATCGGAGTTGTAGAAATTAAGTTTTGGTTTTTTGGAAAATAACGCCTTTTTCAGTTGTCCATCAGCGAATCTTTGTTCGTTTATCCACTTGAAGCGAACTGACTTCATTTTCTTTTTCAACAGCTTTTCGTAGAACAGCGTGCAGAGATCCAAACAGCTAAGTGGATACCGAAGGTTATTTGTTATTCAAATAAACTTTCCATGCCAATTTCAGATCAGTGGTGCTGTTGTGAGACATATTGGCTTTATAGTTTGGAAAGTTCTCACAACGTTGTGGGGGCACAGACTAGTAGTAGAACTACTAGCGAAGGGACACATAACAGCAAAACTCTTCCCCGTTGCTAAGCAACGGGGAAGTTATGTTGCACTGCCATTTTTTTTCTTTTTAGAATTTATCGGCTGCAAGCTGAATAATATTTCATTGGGACTTTTATTGTGTGCTCTTTTAAAAGGATAAGTTTTTTTGTATCTTTTTACAAGAACACACTTAACAGAGTTCCAAGGAAACGTTATTCAGCTTTGTAGTAGATAAATTCAAAACAAAAACCAGCGCACTTGGTTAGCAACGGGAAAGAATTGTGTTATGTGGCCGCGGGCTAGTAATTCTGTTGCTATCCAGCGCACCCGCAGCATTGTGAGAACTTTCCAAACTATAAAGTCTGTCTCAGCAGGAAGTGGCAATCCTATTTCTTGGTTAAAATGTCTTCAAAAATGATCGAAAGGCAGTATTATCGTCTTCCTGGCCCTACCTTTCATTTGTACAGTAATATTTCCATTTCTTTAAAATTGCCTCGATGCTGAGTAATCAAATCCAACTCTGAGAGATATCTTGAGTGTATCATCCATTCATGAGTGTATTAAGGCCCGCATTCTTCTTCCGTCCTAGCTATTACAAGTTTCCCCACATTGAAATCACTTAAGAACGCTAAACCCACAAAACTCCAACGCCGGGGTATAATTTTCTGAACCAATCACATTGTTCACCTGCTTACATATCCTAAAAAAGTGTGACAGTAGGTATTGCATATTATGCAATAGTTTACCCTTCTGATGGAACAATTCCTTATATTTAAAACACAATCATATTAATTCAAAAAGAGGTGCAATATTTTTTCTACTACCTGTTATATTCTTCATTCAACCTTACGCTTATTCTTCGGTTCTTTCTGGTTCACGATTACTTGGTGTTGTTCTTGGATCTTTCCCCTCGGTTTGATCCCGCACCGTCGCCAATAGCCCATTGTGTTGTCCAGTGCGGTGTTAATTAAATTCCTACCTCTACGCTTATTCTTCTGTACTGCTATAACTATCCAAAAAATATCAAATACTTTTGTCATTTCAGAGATATCTTTCGATTTTAAGACATTTCCAGTTGGTATAAATATCTTTATATCTTGAAATTTGTTTTAGTCAGCCATATTGAATTCTATTTTTCTTCGGCTTATGCCGATTGAGTTCGACTTTATTATTAAAATATTCCTACAAATCAAATACCAGGAATGTGACATTTTGTGTTCTCAAAATAACCATTATTTTATAAATTCATCTCTACCATCAAACAAAATCGGGCCGCTGTGGGTAAATAGGTATTTCAATTAACGTCGTACTGGAGTAACACAATGGGCTATTGGCGTGGGTTCGGGATCGCCAATTCACGTTGGCTAGGTGTGAAAGTTTGGAGAGTGGGGTGCCAGCTCAGGTGTTGCCTCGTCATCTGACCGTGATTCAAAATTACGTGGTGTTGTCCTCGGATCTTTCCTTTTGGGATTGATCCCGGACCGTCACCAATAGCCCGTTGTGTTGTCGTGTGACCTCGTCATCTGACCGTGGTTCAAATTTACGTGTTGCCCTCGATCTTTCCCTTCGGACTTGATTCCGGACCGTCGTCAATAGCTCGGTGTGTTTTTACAGTGCGACGTTAATTAAAATACCCACCTACCAACCTCAACAATTTACGCCTTTTATGATTGCCTACCGCTACCTTCCTAACACAAATGTGGATACTTTTACTGAACAAACTAAGAAAAATTAATTTGAGAGATCAGATATTATAGAACACAACGATGATAATATTCGTGTGCTACTTTAAACTGCAAAATACTTGTATCTTTATACTTTGTAGTGGTAAGTAGTTTAATTAACGTCACACTAGAGCAACACAACGTACTATTGATGATGGTCCGGGATCAATTCCGAAAGAGTTTTTGAGAAAGAGACGAATAAAATTCATGCTAAAAAACAATTTTCTAGCATTAAATTTCATAGAATTGAAGAAATATTGCTGTATAAAATTGTCTTTTCTGCTCAAAAAAAGATTTAAAATGTTAATCAAAGCTTAAATGACTCAAATGATGGGCCCTTCAAAATCTTTTTCGATGAACAAGAAAAGTTTGGTTTGTTTGGGCTTTATTTATGGTTACACCAAAGTTTAAAGTTGACACGTCTTAGCTGAACTGTGACAAGTCCACCCTTCATCGGCGTTGAATTGATTTTAATTGAATCAGGATATGACATCTAAACTCTAGCGTAATGTAAACAAAAACAAATGCCATAATGGAAAATTTGCCGGTAGTTATAGTTCGTAAACTTGGGAAACTATGCTACACGAAAGCTCTTTTGACACAAAAAGAAGCCTCCCGAAAAATTTTAGACCACATCAAAAATATGAACTTCAACTCCATACAAAATTATTTATTTTTAGTTGAACACGAACCAGTTTACACTGTAGGAATCCGAAATAAACAATACGTTAAAGATGTAGAAAAACTGAAAAATTTAGGAGCAGATTTTGTGGTTACTGACCGTGGAGGTTTAATAACTTTTCACGGACACGGCCAACTTGTATCTTACCCAGTACTCTACCTGGGAGATTTCAGTGCCAGAAAAAGTATAAAGTGGTATGTGAAACAATTAGAAAATACCATTATAGGCATCTGCGAGGACTTGAGCTTGAAAGCTACAACTTCAAGCGATGTAGGAGTTTGGATAGATGATAGGAAAGTTGCTGCAATAGGTAAGCACTTTGATTTTACTCCAAGTTTCAAGGTGTTTTGGTATTTCTGTAACATTTTCTAATGATTATTGGTTAATTACTAGTTAAATTAAACTAAAGGGTGTGGAAAACATGATTCTTCAAAAGAACTTCAAATAATAATTGCATGTAATATATATATATATATATATATATATATGTTGTACATAAAAAAATATATGTATAATACTTATATTTGTATAAGCATTTACTTGAAACCGTATGATTTTGAGAAAGTATCTTAAGATCTCTGAGATAAAAATGCTAAATCTAGATTTAAAATATTGCCTCCATAATTTACTCATCTCAAAAGGGAATTATTGATACAAATGCATTAAAACTTATTGACCTAAAAGTTATTAGCCAAATAGTAATTTCACTTTGCCTTATCTAAGGTTATTGTTGTTTTCTAATATTTTGTTGGAAAATAAATTATTTGCAAAATGTATACATAACTAAGTGCTTTGCCGTATATGCAAGGCTGAAAAACTTAAAATATTTTTAATGTGCTGAAAATATTGTTTTGTTTAAATTTTAAAATATTCATCACTTGCTTGTTCCATTACAACAATAACTTTCCAATTCCAGATTGATTGGCACAAAACTATTGTATCATACATGAGTAACTGACTTGTGTGGTTTCTGCGTCCATTTTTCTAAAATTTTAAAAATGGGACTTGTGGTTTCTACACCTACCAATTCAATAGTATGAAGGAAAAGAAAAATCTTAGATTTGGCACAATTAAACATTTCCATATCCAATGCGATAAAGTTGGTTATAGAACAGGAGGAATAAATATTTATAGTACAATTACCACCGTACCATGAACTATGAACATTCCAAAATGCTTAAATGAAGTAAAACAATTTGCACTCAGACACTACTTTGGACAAAACTGGGTCAAAGTTTATGTCAGCCTGTGTGGGAATGAGGTGGTTAACCGCTTTGTGAAACTTTCCTTGGTTTGTAGTTAGAAGTTGGAGATTCTCGCACTTTCTTCGTATTTATTATGACTATTAAAAGAAGACAATTCCTAAGTGGCAAGGTTATGCCTGCGACAGCCCAAGGGGAACGCACAAAGAAACGTATCCCCTTAGTTGACCTAAATCACCTAACTATAAACAAACACTTAATATGTTTTATAACTGGTCATGGTCCCTTCATTCACTATCTGTACAGATTCAAAGTAAAGCGGTGCAGCTTTTATAAAAGACTTTTTGTAGCAATGCTTTCGACATGTTTTATGTGCTTTTATGTTGCCAAGGAAGAATTACATAGAAAAATACACTGTTTTAAGCTTAGCAGAAAATAAAAAATTAACAAAAAGAACTTTTTAAGTAGTAAAAACTCCAAGGAATAAACCATTAGCAAATACCTCATTTCCTGAAGTTGCTCAACCACCAGAAAAATTAAGCTTCAAATTTCCCAGAAGAACATCCTAAAACTTATCTGCAACACTAAATACAGAAAGCATGGTAAAATTTTTAAAAAAGATGAGGTACTTACATAATAACCGCATGCCATTGGCGAATATCAGCCAAGTTTTGTTTTGGGCAGAAAATGTTTAGCAATTGCCCTTAGGATGGCATCAAACATATCATTATCATTATAAACTCGGTAGGGACTCAAGGTGGTGGCGAGATGTTCCTTGCTGTTTCTTATTTCGCCATTTTGCTCTTCCCCAGATGCGTTATATATTCTATGTGTGCGTGCCAGTTTCAGAATCAATGAAATTGTATTTGTGGTTCACTTAGCAATGAATATAACCAGATTGTTCCAGCTCTTCCGTCTTATACCCCCTTCCAACAGTCAGAAAAAATGGTCAATCTATTTTTAATGTGTTTTTTATTTCGTTCATTAATATGGTAGCACTACGATCGGGGATTATAACAAGAAATGTTTCTCTTGTTTCACGACAAATGCCCTCAAATTCCCATTGCAATGGGAATATTCTTCCAGCATTATTTCATAACGATCAAGCGTTACGTAAAAATTTACTTACAGAAAATAGAACACGAGTATCTAATGCAACTACGCACTGAACATTGAACTGTGGTTCTAAAAAAGTTTTGCAAAACAATCAGAATCAATGAAATTGTGTTTGTGGTTCACTTGGCAGTGAATATAACCAGATTGTTCCAGTTCTTCCGTCTTATACCCCTTCCAACAGATTTGGCAATTAATCGTTGGCTTGTGGTTAATACGTACAGATTTGGCGAAAAGATTCCACTAAAACCAAGAAACCCTGATACGACTGCATTGTGAAATATAAACTGAAAGTTTTAATTCTTCAAATTTAAGAAATGGAAAAAAAATTCGAAAAAAATTCGAAATGACCAATGAAATCAAAGGATAATAAAACAGAAATAAAAAGAACATTCCAAAATTTTCAAGAATGAAAAAGGGCCAGAAATGAAAATTTTGACTTCACGGTTGCCATTATCCTAATAAAGTGTGGTTGCCTTTGTCTGGCACCAAAAGCATTGCCTCAAAAAGTCTAACAAAGCTGTTCCAGTAAAGCAAATCATCTTTGCTCTTGTGGTGAAGTAGACGACACAGACAACTACCTCTTCAACAGGGTCCACTTCAAAAATCATATCACTAAGCCAACAGACTGGCTAATTGGCTTGAAAATATTAAAAACTGGAACACTGAAAACTCCAACTATTTCTAGAACCGAAGTAAGAGCTTCTGGGAATAAGTGCTTTATCCACTTCTCTACCTAAGATTTAATGTCTCAATGCTTCAAAGTTTGAAGTTTCTATAGTTCAACAATAACCTCTTGATCCTTCATCATAAAGTTTTACTACTTTGAAATTGTTATTGGAGTATTTCTTACTAGCAGAGCCATCTGCCTTACATTTTCTTAATTGTTCATATCTATTAATAGTAAGTGTCTACTCACATTTTATCTTATTTAAATCCATTTGTAGTGATAGAAAGATATTCATATTTCAAACCTTCAAATGAACTAAAAATATCTAATAGTATTTCGTGAACTTATTGGTTTTAAATCTTATTCCCAATAAACTGCATGGTAAAAAGAACAGCTCAGTCATATTATCACAATTTGATTCTGAACTTCTACTTCAATTACGTCCCATTCAGCAAAGCAACTCATTGTATTTTAACATCTAAAGGTATCTTCATGATTAGTCATATTTTATTTTCTACACTGATTTCTATCTTCCAGATTTCTCATTACCTTCTATCATCAGACTTCTGGGTAATTTCATTACATCAACGACTTCTTCCATAGTTTTTTAGCAACATTATGCAGCTCAAATCAAGCATATTTCAACTAAGCAGCAAAATCCTGTAGTGGTTGATTTTGCATTGTTGTTATAAGTTTGTTGTGCCACACACACATTCATCAATGTAAAATCAAGATGTGTCTGGGATAGATGCTCAATGCTAAGACCATAGCTCTACATCAAATTATAGATTTACATGAACTCAATTTAATTTCCCCACCTCCCCTCGAAAGGGCTCTAAACCACATGATGAGTTGGGAATCATGGGCATGAAGAATGGTGAAAGGGTTAAAAGGCAGAAGTTTAGAATCTGATTCTCGGACGAAGTACAGATTTTGAATTACCTGATCAATAATGAAAGTTTATAGATCAATGTACTTTTTAATAATCTTGTACTTTTTAAATTTATTATTATTACATGAACCCTTAATTTTTTACAATGAGTGTTAATACTAAAGTACAAATAGAATTTGCTATATTTGGTTTCATGCCTTAAAATTGGCTGCTTAATGAGGACTGCTCTATATTATGATCCCAAAGAAAGTCAAATAATATGTTTACTAATCAGTGATCACTCAAAAATTACCAAACAAAGCACAATAAAAATGGGTTGACTGAGTAGGCATTTTTAGGGAGTAAAGCATATGTGCAATTTGATGTGCCAAATTAATTATTGAGTTTTAAAGTTTTCATTTTAAACTGTAACATGGATATTACAAAAATGTTGAATGGAGGTTATATTTTCCAAATTCAAATCAGAAAAGTCATGTCATCTACCTCAGAATTTCTTAAATTTTAGGTCTCATTTCAAAGAAAATCTGTATTCTTTATAGTAAAATATTGGACTTCAAAAGTGCCAAAACTCTTCACATGTAACGTAATACCCCAAGAGAATAATATATTTCTTAGGGTTTTTAATGGGAACTCTGGAGACTTATTTTTTAACATTTACAAGTAGAGAAATAAATTTTTGTTCACATCAGAATACCATACAGAAGTTGCAGTTCTACACTTGACTAAAAGGAACATGAAAGCAACCACGCCTCTAAAAGATTAGGTTTCTAAGAAATATTAATGTAACCTAGAAAACAACTTTAAAACCTATGCATTCTTTCGCAGAAATATAAGCCCTGCGGATGTTAAATTTGTATTATAAAATTATTAAAGTATGTTATAAATTCCTATTAATTAAAATTTTAACATAAAAAATTATTTTTATTACAAAACCCTTAGAACTAAATTTTATAAGATTTATTTTTAGGATTAAAAATGTCCACATTCTCTGGTACGGTCTGCAATGTTTACTTTTGTATTTATTGTTTGTTATTATTGTTTGGTTATTGTTATTAAAATTTTTTGTATTATCCCTAAAAAATTTTAAACACATTTTAAAACTTACTTTGATATTAATGCAGCAATTTTAAAATAAATTTGTGTTTCAATAGTATAATTTATTGAAAAGGAAACAGTGTAACCAACCTATTTTTACTAAATAAAAAAGGGTTTCGATTTCCAATGTGTAATATGCAAAGCATATACTTTGGATGTCATTCAGCGTCTTAGGAAGTTGTCTGATTCTCCTGTATATATTTGAGACTATTTTTACAAAGTTTTTCATTTGAGGGGGTTTGATAATTCTTGTTCATATTAATACCCCAAATTTGATGTTTTTCATAATATACACAATTTATGAAATTTTCATAATTTTACTATAGTTAAATAGGCAAAAAATTAGAATGTTCACTTCCCCACAAATTACAATACGTATTGATTTTTAAAAAAATAACGTTTATTTTAGTTTCGTGTAATATTTTAAAGATATAGACTTACTCTAATTTTTAATCATTAAATTACATTTTAGATTGCTTTTCTTTAAAACATCTAAATTCGCTAATATGTAAAACATTTACTGTAGATTTAATGTTATATTAAATGTGCTAAAAAGTTATGGTAGGTTGGTAGTTGAATTAACGTCACACTGGAACAACATAACAAGTTATAAGAATTATGTGATGCTGTTAGCTGTGGTTGTTTAATTTAGTATATATTAATTTGTTTTATATGAGAAATTTTTAGTGCATCGAAAATTAGCCTGATAAAAAGTACTTTTGCTTAGATACATCATGCTTTAAGCATTGAAGCTACCGTATGGTGTTTATTGTGGAAATTGAAACATTACCTGTTGTGTGTAAAATTGCAAGCTTTTCAATGTAATCTGAATACTGTTCTTATTTTTAGGAATACATGGTTCGCGATATGTGACAACACATGGAGTTGCTGTCAACTGTAATGTGGACTTGAGCTGGTTCTCCCATATTGTACCATGTGGAATCGAGGATAAAGAAGTTACTTCCCTCTCAAAGGAACTGCAACGAGATGTAACTGTAGAAGAAATTATGCCAAAATTTTTAGACTCTTTCCAAAGACATTTCCCATGTAAACTTCAATATGAAGAATACAGTTGACGATTTAAATAAATATTTATACTATCTTCTCGGTTCTTGTTGTATTGTGCAATTGTATATAATCCATGCCAATGTGTGCTTGGTATTTTCATATGGGAATTTCAAAAAGATGATTGGTTGTTTTGGCGTTTTATGGCTATTTATAGTTTTTAAGAAGAGTTAAAACGGTATGCTTTATTTTTTACCATTTTCAAAATCCCAGAGGTCGGTAGATGAGTACATTTCTCGGTCGATCTCACGAGCCAGTCTGTCACTGGTCGAAACTGGAAATCCTTTTATAGTAATTATAAATAAGTAATTTATAAATGATAGCAATTAATAAATTTTGGAAATGCAGTTCTGTACCATTTCTTTATCTTGTGTTCTAGTAAAGATAAGAACGAACCCATATAGCAAAAATATAATACATTTCAAAATGCGTGCAACTCACATTGCAAACGTCATACTCATGTCTAATTAGGTGTTATTTATTCTATACTGTTGTATGTGTTTGCCCGAATATTCAGAAATTACGGTGGTTTCGTTGAATCAGTTATTTCTGTTTGATTTGTATTCTCTGTTAGGTGGTAAATAAATCGAAATCTACATTTTTAAATGGTTCACACAAAGCAATTGTTTAGATCAGGGGTCGGGAACCCACGGCTCCAGAGTCGCATGCGGCTCTTTGCTGAAAAAAGTGCGACTCTTAAATGTTTGATAAAAATCTACTGTGTGGCACCATAGAACCGACACTTACCCAAAAAAAATCTATAATGCGTTGGTAAAGTAAATTTTAAAAAAAAGTAGGTATGTATAGAAAAACGCCTCTAGCAGTGTAATGTTCGCGACACTCAGCGCATGCGCGTTAAGACAAGACGACGCGTCGGTGTAGCAAGCGCAAGAGAGATACTGGTACGCTGCTTTTATACGAACCGCACCTGCACCAGAATTGTCAGTTGAGATTGTGTTTTGGATACGAGTGTGTCGATATAGTGCTAGAATATGTTATGCGCAATTTAATTTGTATTATATTGACAGAGTAGTTTAGTATTATATGCCTACAATTATATTAAAGTACTTCAAATTCGTGAAAACAACCCTTATAAAACAATGAGTTCAAAAAAATAAATATCGGAAGAAAACGGGCTTTAATAAAATGTGGGCAGAGAAATTTGCATTTATAGAAGTTAATGAAAGTCCTCGATGTTTAGTTTGCCACTTGCAATTTCAAAATAATATATCAAGTAATATAGAACATTTTCGCGGAAAACATTTGGATTTTAGTGAAAAGCATCCTGAGTGATGGTGATAATAGAAGAAAAGCTGTTGAAGAATTACAAAAGAAAACAACTTCAGCAAAGAAGTTTGTCATGGACGAAATCTTCTAGTACCACTGAAGCCAATTTTTGACGTAAAAACGTCTTTAAAATTGATGTCGGGTGTGGAGAGGCAATCGCTCCCAAATGAGCGACAGTTTGTGTCGGAAGTAATTTCAAACTTCAATAACTCGGCTGAAAATAGACATAGCGCCGCCATCTTAGTCTCTTTTTAAAGAGGAAGAATGAAAGTTTGCCAGTACCGCGCCGACATTCGTGGCGGCCGGACGTCGCGAACTGCTCACGGTCAAAGTGAACCCACGATTTTAGACTCCGGTTTCGACACACCCATAGACGGGATCATATAGCAGAGACTAATTATCCAATCCGAGTGAACCAAGTGTTTTGAAGAGGAGTGTATGTTACAACTCATCCTGGGCTCCAAGTGTGTATGTCAAAAACTCAAACAGATACGAGGCTGGGAATGTGAAAAAGTTTGAAAATTTCCCGATTTTCTTAAAATGCCGCGATATATGAGGGCAAAGTAAAACCAGAATTACAAAAATTGGGCACGAATGCGTAGAGCACAAAATTCTAAAGAGAATGACACCGAAAACGCCGGTCCCGGACCCAAAACCAACTCGTAGTACTACCGCGAAAATAGGCAACGTAAGCGCGCTCTGACAACTCAGGCGGCATCTGACGAACCTGGGTCAAGTATGGATGTGGATTTCGTTGCTGATGAGATGGAGAGTGCAATGGAAGTCGACCCAGACCCATCGGACCCACTTTGCATACCCAATATGGCGACGGGGGCCCAAAATTGGACTTGTACCGGGCCGACAACTACTTTAAAAAAAATAAAGGCAGTGTCCGACACTGCTTTTATTTTTTTGTTATCCTTGGAAATCGCAAAAGAGGGAAAATCTTTTACTGATGGCGAATTTCTAAAAAATTGCATGTACAATGTCTCAATGTCTAATTCTGCTTAAAGATGAAAAATAAGGATGATATATGTGTAAGAAAATAAAAGATTTACCCCTCTCAGAACTGTAAAGGAACGAATCCTAACTATTTCTGAGGAAGTATCAGATATGCTAATTGTGGATATTAATTCTGTTAAATTTATATCTATTGCTGTTGATGAATCAACTGATATTTCTGATATAGCCCAATGCTGTATTATGGTTAAATATGTCACATCTTCCGGCATTCAAGAGAAACTCCTTGATGTTTTGTCACTTGAAAAACATACTACAGGTAAAGATATTTCAGACAACCTCCTAACATGTTTACAGAATAAAAATATAAATATTTATAATTTAGTATGCATTGCGACCGACGGCACGCCTGCTATGATTGCAAAAAACAAGGGGTTTGTTAAATTATTTTCCACTCATATTTCTCATGAAATTATTTCGTTTCATTGTATTTTGCCATCAAGAATCTTCAGTTGCAAAACCTTTAGGTTGCAAAATCTTAGGGTTATTACCTCAGCTGTGAAAAAGTGATGGATGTTGTACCAATGATTAATTTCTTCCGATCTAAAGCGTTGAATCACACTTTTTGATGCATTGTTAGAAGTAGGTAGTCAATATACAGATTTGGTTACATTTACGTCTGTAAGATGGTTATCAAGGGGAAAAGCATTAAAACGGTTTTCGAGTGTTTGAAAGAAGTAATAACATTTTAACTTCCAAAATTACAACACAGAACATTTACAATTTCTCACCAATCTCGAATGGATTCAAAATATTTATTTTTGGTTAATATGACCGAACATTTTAGAAGTTGAATCTGAAGTAACAAGGAACAGGAAATACTGCTTTACAATTATTAGAAAAAGTCATTACATTTGAGCAGAAATTAAGAGTGATTTTGGAAGACATTACTAAAGAAGAATTTTTATTTTTTGAAAATCTAAGAAATTATAGATTGAGTTTAAATCAAGAAAAAATTGATTGCAAAATATTCGCTGAAATAATTAATTTTATTTTAGTTTAATTTTTAAATAGATTTCAGGATTTTAGAAGGCATCAGGAGATGATGAAATTTATATCACATCCGTTGAAGTGTGATTTATAATTAATAGACGTCAAAACTTTTACTGGAATATCTATTGCAGATCTACAAATGGAGATTCTGGAAATTCAGAATAAAAGTATCTGGGTGCAAAAACTTCAGGAAATGGTAGCACAGGTTGAAAAAAATGAGACAACTATGGAGGAAACCCCACAGGACTTTATACTTAAATGCTGGAACACCTTTCCAACTAATTATTCAAATGCCAGGAGATTAACTTTTGGGATTTTGACCTTATTTGGGTCCACATACAAGTGTGAACAATTTTTCTCTACGATGAACTACATTAAAAGCAAACAGAAGCAGACTAACGGATGCAAGTTTAAAAGCGAAACTCCTAAATTGCACGAAGTACACTCCAAATTTGACTAAATTGGCAGAGAAAATCCGTCCAAAAATCGCATGGAATGTAAACTGATTATTGAAATAAATAATTGTAATATTATTTTCGGAATGCTTTGTTGTATTTACACTTACATGAATAAAATAAAAATTTACAAAAAATATCGTTTTATTTATTGTACCCACAAAAAAACAGTAACTATTATAAATAAACATGAGAATTTTTTTGAAACTTGCATCTGTATAATATGTGTCTGTAAATACTGAAATAATTAAAAATAAATCGAATTAAAATTGCGGCTCCCTAAATTTTATTTTTTTCGTACGTTTATTGTCGAAATAGCTCTTCTTTACCGAAAGGTTCCCAACCCCTGGTTTAGATCGTCTGATATATGGCAAGTTCTCAAAGGAAAACCAGCTTGCTGCCGATAAAAAACTGCTCAGCAACGGGAAACAGTTTTGTGTCTCATTATAGTCATATTTTTATTCGGAATTTGTTATTTTGAATTCTACTGAAGGGCTCAAATTGTATTCGAAAAACAAACCAAGTAACATCACTTTTGGAATACCAACAGAGAAATGTTCTCCGCCACATAAACCCACCTACGTTTAGCTTGACAGAAAAATGCCTCTCATACGTCAAGAACACGTGCGGTTTAATCTGCGAGAGAGAACCTACTCTCCTGAGCGATGCCCGCAGCTATCAGAGAATATTATGTGTCAAAGAATGGCGTGCCGTTAACGGTAAATAAAACTGACCGGTTCTGATTAATTTAACCTGATAAAAGGCCAGAAAGGTTCATATTAGGCGACGGATGCAAAATAGCGGCAGATGAACGCGCCAGAAAAGGTGGTCGGAAGTTGTCTGAGGCTCTGAAAAGGATGAATGGAGAAGTAAAGTAACCAAATCAGTTCGTTGTTGAAAGTAAAGTGGCGCTTTTATTAAGAGCCGGATTGACTGAAGTCAGATATGTAAGTAGATCATGCGAAAATTATATTCGAACCCCTCGTAAGCAATCATGTTTTTAGTCAGTGGCGTAGCAAAGGGAGGGCAACAGGGGCGGTGGACCCGAGCCTCAGTATCGAAATACGACGACAGATAGGTATTTTAATTACCGTCACACTGGAGCAACACAACGGGCTATTGGTGACGGTCCGGGATCGATACCAAAGGGAAAGATACGAGGACAATACCACGTAATTTTGAATCACGGTCGGCAACACCTGAGCTGGCACCCCATTCTCCAAACTTCCACACCACGCCAACGTGAGGATATTCGAGGCCACGACGGATTTAAAGTGCACCAGCTCCTTTGTACACGACGGTCTTTGACGAATTCGGTTGCTAATCTGCTACTCATCCAACCAGGCTACCGCGGCCCAAATACGACGACAGAAATTTTTGTTAAGTGCTTTTTTGGGGGAATATGTTTTTCACTTTTTTTATAATTTTAAACATTTGTCCTTGTCGTTGAAGTATTTTATAGTGCTAAGCGTATGAAGTGAATGGTGCTTTCATGCACTCCACAGCAATCGGTAGGTAGTTGAATTAAATTCGCACTGGAGCAACACAACGGGATATTGGCGACGGTCCGAGGTAAAGATCCGAGGACAACACCTCGTCATTTTGAGCCACGGTCAGATGACGAGGTCAGCACCTGAGCTGGCATCCCACTCTCTAAACTTCCGCACCACGCCAACATGAGGACATTAAGGCCACGATACATTTAACGTGCACCAGCTCCCAAGTACACGAGTCTTTGGTTGGATCGAGTTTCGAACTCACAACTCTCCGGTTGCTAATCTGCTATTCTTCTAATCAGACTATCGGATCTTGCACCGTAAAGCCTAATCATGCCCTCCATCATTAGAACACAATTTATAAGTTAATACTCGGAAGAGCTATCTATCTTTGAGTCTTCAGACCCCTAATAACAGAGTGATCTGGAAGATAGCATTCGGCGGAGAAAAGAAAAGGCGAATGGAGGAAATAAGGAAAGATTGTGTGTGTGTGTTAAAATATACTGAATTGCCTATTGAGTAAATGGGATGCAATTCAAGTGGCCGCTCACAACCTAACTGTGGTAACATGACAGGTATGAACTTTTGGCCACTCATCGTATTGGAAAGAATTAACCCCACTAAGAAGTACACGAAATGCTGTTTTAATACTTTTTGACTAACTTTATTCCATTTGAGGTAGGAAGTGTGCATATCAATGCTTATGTTACCGTTAAAGTGTATAATTCTGTTATTTCATAGAATATATACGAGGTTATTTCATGAAATAACTGATCAAGTCAGTTAAAGTGTATAATAAATTAATAATTCCACTCTTTAACTAGTTATTCTCTAAATTAACTAATGATAGACAGTTAAAGTGTAAAATAAACAATTTGATTAAATTATACTAACTGAAATGGACTGGCGCCAACACGCCAACAGTTGCGCAACACCACTAGACGGTCTACCAAACAAGTCACCCCTACGGTCTGGAAGAGTTCATAAATTCAGTAGGGGTGGAAGGTAAATGGTGTTTCTCGTTGATGCTCTGAGAGTCTGGCGCAAATAAATATTCGGCTACAGTAATCTCTATATATTAAGTTCAGCAAATTATCGTTAATTACAAAAATATCTGACCAGTGGTTCTCACTTTACAGCCTTTTGAATTCGGAACTTTATTTACTCGGTTATTTTACACTTTAACGGGGTGTAGATCGTTATTCTATGAAATAACTAGTTAAACCATAGAATACAAGTGAGTTTTACACTTTAACTGATTTGATCATTTATTTCATGAATTAACTAGGTATTCTATGAAATAACGGAGATTTCATACTTTAACGATAACACTTTGTATACCGATAATAAACGGATAATAAGACATGAAAGTAAGTGACGCGAACTGTCATCTTTTGATACAAGTAGAAACTTCAGCGCAGTTTCTATGAGTGGTCTACTAGTTTTAAATATTTTAATTCTCGAGTAAGAGCGAATCGTAAGGACACTAGTTTTTGTAATCGACTTCGACATAGATCAGAGTGAGCAAAGGTAACCTTTTTATGTGACCAGGATCCTGTGACCAAAACTAGTAGTAACGTGACCCTTAGACTAGTTTCGTCTGCCAGGTGCAAAAGAACATTCATAATCTAATTGTTCCACGGGACGGGGAAGACGGCTATGCATTGATTCATAATCTGATTGGTCCATCCGGAGACTGGCGATTTCACCACTTTTGTCGTCACTCTATGCAAAGACCCGAAGTAGCCCAATTGGAAGAGTTTCGGTTTAGCAACCGGAGAGCAAGTTCGAATCCAACCAAAGAATGTCGTGTGCAAAGGGGGCTGGTTCACGTTAAATCTATCGTGGCCTCAAATGTCTCCACGTTGTCGTGGGGTGAAAACTTGGAGAGTGGGGTGCCAGATCAGGTGTGACCGTGGTTCAAAATTACGTGTGGTGTTATCCTCGGATCTTCTTTCACTTCGGGTTCGATCCCGGACCGTCGCCAATAGCTCGTTGTGTTGCTAGAGTGCGACCTTAATTAAAATACCTACCTACCACTCTGGATATGCGCATTCACACATCTACACTGTCATAAGCTGTTATATATATAAAAAAAGGGAACCAATAAGATGCTAAATCGGTTAATCAAGTCAATTTTTCAGAGCAGTCATGTGACTACTAGTCGACATGTCGGCCACACTTTTCGAGGCTTCCCTTACCAATGCTCAGTCTACTTATACTTCACACATCTATGGGCATAGAAAGGTAATAAAACTAGTCCTCTTGATGATCGTAAAAGCGGTATCAAAAATTTCCTAATTTGTTCTACAATTATAATGACCTCTCCCGCACCTGCCTAATAAGTAAAGTCCTTTGTGCAATCACCGGAACCAGATAGAAAGATATCCAGAAAACGTAAAAAGGAGCTTCGAACTGCAATATGCAATCGGTTTTCTGTTTTTATAATATTTTTCATTGTACTTATAATACAAGCGTGCAAAAGAAAATAAACAATTTTATACATTTGCGAAAGTTAATCCCCCGATTGTTTTCGACAAAATATCTCGCCCATCAAGATCCGATCAATTTTGCTAATGATGCGATATTTCGTCATCGAGATATTGCAGATTTTTTTATGATGACCAGATCAATATCTGGACAGTTTTCTTCTAACTAGACGTCTTGTCCATCTAGATGTGGGAAGTTTTACTAATGACGAGATTCCTCGTCGAGACAACCACCAGGAGTGCTAAGCATTGAGCGTTCGGAATCCATATTTTTATATCCCGAGGCTGGTTGGTTGGGTTAGATTTTATGGCGCAAGAACCATATTTGGCCAAATTGCATAGGACAAAATGTCAAATAATGAACATACACACGCAGGGAAAGTTTTAGTGATACAGAAGAGGAAAATACACCTAGGTATAGAATTACAGGAATTGAGCCTGCCTTCTGCTCCGCGCAAGCTTCAAATCGGTATAACTCGGGACTGCGATGTCGAAATTAGTCTCAAACGAAGGCAAACATCGAAATCTATTCTACTTTCTTATCCCAGTGTGAAAAAAAACAAATTACACTAAGTCATTGAGTCTGTGCATAGAAAGATTTTGGGCAATGGCAGATGGGTCCTTAAAAATGTCTTCATGTATGGCTCCAATGCAATTCAGAACGTTCAAATGGCCAGATCGGAGCCTGGCAAGCATAAAATTTTGCTGTGCAAATTTAAGGCAAGCAGCTGTCCTGGTGTTTTGCTGAGATACCAGTGATGAAAAGGTACTGGAGATGATCTAGCAAATGCTTTTTATGTACGGATAGGTGGTCGTCCTCTTTGCACGAGTCCATGAGTCGAGCGCATCTGCTAATGATCATAAGATCTGGGAGCCATCTCTGTATTAATCCGACTTACTACCCGTTCACTTTCTTATGTTAGCCGGGTAAAGCAGCACAGCCTTCACGCCTTAGGTGGCCCTACCAGGAGTATATACTGAGTATATAAACCTGATAGTATATACTGAGTATACGGGTAGTACAGGCAAAGTACGTCGGGAGTATATTATACTCCCGACGTACTTCGCCTGTACTACCCGTTTCACTCTCTCGCCACGATGAGGCCATAGGATAGGATTTTGAGAGAGTGAAATCTGTTAGATATTAGAAGTGAAATAGAATACAGTGTTGGTTGTGAAATGTTCGATCGCAATTGAAAATTTTCACAATATCCGCATATAATCGTAGAAACGCATCGAATGTAAGCTACGCGAAAAAGAAACTCGTCAGCTTCGGTAAATACTGAATTGACAACTGAATTTGCCTTTCTTTCATTTACTACACCCACATAAATACTAAGCACTAACTAGACGTATTCACATTAAACCTTGCTGCCGTGCTCCGAAACACCTACCCGATTTTTTGAATTTTATTTCAAATAATATCTAAACTAAATTACCAGCCCACACACTTATATATCGCATTTTACTCGAATCTCGTTTTATAAAGGTGTCTTCCATTAATCGTTTAGATCAGGAATACACAGATCGCTGGCAACATGCGGCCCTCCGTTGATTTTCCGGCGGCCCACCTCACCATGCGTTATTTTAACTTTAACAAGTCACATGACAGTTGATTTTCAAAAATTGTACATACGCACAACAAAGTAGCTGTGGCGCCGGCGCGGCACATGCGTATATCTGAACAAACATTTGTCATGGTGGTAGGTATTTAATTGACGTCGCACTGGAGCAATACATCGGGCTACTGGCTACGGTCCGGGATCGAACCCGAAGGGAAAGTCCGAAGACAATACCACGTAATTTTGAACCACGGTCAAATGAAGAGGTCACATTTGAACTGGCACCCCACTCTCCACATCTCCGCAGCACGCCAACGGGAGGACATGAAGCCACGACAGATTTAACGTGCACCAGCCCCCTTTGTAGACGACGGTGTTCGGTTGGATTCGAACTCGCAACCCTCCGGTTGCCAATCCGTTACTCTTCCAACCGGGCTACTGCGGCCCTCAAAGTGACGAAGTGTCCTTGGATGTTTCCTTTAAGGGATTGATTGCGGACCATCGCCAATAGCCCGTTGTGTTGCCTTTAATTAATTATCTACCTACCTACCATTTCTTGACGACGATTAATAAGCGGATCCTTGAAATCAATCACACAAGTCATTATGTGTGGTGTACGCATCAACAATATATGATAGATATTGTTGATTTGATTCGTCAGAACCACGGTCAGAATCAACAATATATGATAAAAAATAAATATGCGCTAGATAACTTTCATGGGTTTTTTGGCGTCCTTCCCATAAATCACAATGAATCTATGTGACCCTTGGTGTTAACAAGTCTGCACATCCCTGGTTTAGATACAATAAAATTAAGGGCTATTCCTCACCTAGGCGGTCCTTAGCAACCCTGTTACTGAGGGAGAAGTAACAGATAATGAGATGCAAGGAAGGAGGGATGAGGAATTCGGCGATCATCATCTATTTGCCTCCAGGGCATGCGCAGTCGGGCCACCACGGGACGTTGGGGGGAGGGGAGAGAAAAGAACAAAATAACTGAACTCTTCGCTCGTCCACCTCTGAGCGAAACCGAACAGCGGCAGCTTTCATCTCGTCTCATCGGCCCGGAAGTGCCGACCCAAGTGACGGACACCAATTATTTATTTTAAGAACTAAAAACGGCCTGGAAGGTCGTTTCTGATGCGGGTTAACAGATGGATGACTTGACTTTCTCATGAAATAATGCGACGGGTTTTTTGATTGTGCAAGAAAAAGCATTATGAGAGGATAAATAAATACATGGTATGAAGCAGCAACGTGTTCTGGCATTAAAAATTTTGTTTACCGAGGGTTATACAATGGAACAATTCTTACAGATCTGTTAGTTGCAACTTAAGATTTTCTCAATCTGTTTCTCATATCTTTAAGCTTTGGTTTAGGTAGGTAGAGGGGTATATTTAGCTAACGTCGTACTGGAGAAACACGATGGGCTATTGGTGATGGTCCGGGATCAACCCCAAAGGGAAAGATCACAGGACAGCACCACGTAATTTTGAACCACCTTTTGTTTAGGAATGAATATGAGAGGTAAAATCGAACGAACCGCCTCAAATTAATACTGTGAACTCGGAAAGTATTGCGGTAAGAGGAATACAACGGGTAAGTTGGAATACAATGGGCTATTGACTACGGTCAAGGATCAATCCCGAAGGGAAAGATCAAAGAACACCTAGTAATTTTGAATCACGGTCAGATGACGAGGTCACATCTGAGCTGGCATCCCACTGTCCATACTTCCACACCATGCCAACGTGAGGACATTTGAGGCTCCGACAGATGTAATGTGTACCAGTGTATGTGTACAGAATGTGTACAGTCTCCCCCTTACACGACGGTCTCTTTGGTTGGATCGAGTTTCGAATTCGCAACCCTCTGTTGCTAATCTGCTACTCTTCCAACCGGGCTTCCGTAGCCCACTAGAGTCTGGATTTGAGCAGGTGCAAGCGCCTCGTGAATTGAATTCTTACTATGAGGGTGGAAGGTGCTACTAGCCGTACTTGTAAACATTGTTGCGTCTTGATGTTATAAACCCGAGTAAATATTAGTGAATTTGTTTTTAATTACACACGTGCAAACTGTAATCATGATGTATAAAAATTAATTTTGAAATTTGGAAGAATTGGAGGGGTGTAAAGGAGAGTTAGATCGCGTTCTTTGTAGTTTTGTATCGTCCTTAGTTTATTGATAGATATCAAAGGTTTTCTAACACAGGTGTTCGTTTCCATGTGTGGAACCGAAAAGCTAATGTGCAATTATTTAATGCACAATCTTACTGATACTCTGGTTACCCGAAAAGGGACGAGATCTTCATCTCCAGGAGAATCAGGAACCGACTTGAATCACCACGCTATCTCCTGACATAAATGGTGACAGCGGTGGGATTCAATGTTCCCGACATTGGACATTTGCTCTTTTCTACAAAGGTAAAAATATAGATTCGCATTTTTTTTCATTATCCTAGTATCAATATTGGATCAGACCATCCATGATATCCTCTCCCAGCGAAAAATGACCAAAAGAAGTCTCAGATCATTATGAACGTTCTTCAATACCCACCGAAATACTGCAGCAGGTGGTTACGACTAGCCACGTTGTTACCCTGACGGTCAGAGTAAATCTTATTTCCTGTAACATATTTCATTTGGTGTTGGTTTGACCAGCAGAGTCGAAGCTAGACTTTTGGACCTGTGGCAAATGTGACGGATGCCGCTGTCCAAATGTTGAAAATGGATGTTACACATTGAAAATGAGTAGAATTATTTCAATAATTAGATAAACATGTTAATAAGAAACATTGGAACTTCGTAAATCAATCGTTGTTCACAATATTAATTGTTGAGTAATTCGTTATTGACTAATACGGATCTCGTAAAACTCCAGGCTTTGTTAATAGCTCCTGTTAATGTGTTTCCAAGATGGAAGTCAGAAAAGGCATTCCTGTTCGGTTTTGTGCACTCAAGACGTCTGTAAGAAGAGTATTATATCGCTTTTCTTTTCTCTTTTCTGAATAGTATTACATTTGCAGGATGCTACATAAAAGGAAGACTTGACTTTTAAGCGTTGTATTCTAATAGTGGAGAGCAGAAAGTACTTATTTCACAAGCATAGCAGCGGAAAATATTTGTGATAAGGACATAATTCTGATTAAAATTATAAAATATTTTTCTAAACATTTTTTTTCAAGATAAACCTCACTTCTAAAATTCCGCCCCTTTAGACACAGGCGCTCGGTGCCACCGCCTCTGCCACCCCTCTTTAACTACGCCACTGGTGACCAGTTCTCATGTTAACCCTCCTGATGGTTGTCTCGACGAGGTATCTCGTCATTAGCAAATCTGTCCAGATCTTGATGGACGAGATATCTCGTCATTAGATGAAAAAACTGAACAGATCTTGATCTAGTTATAAAAAATTGGCAATATCTTGATGACGAGATATCTCGTCACTAGCAAAATTAGTTGGATCTTGATGGACGAGGTATCTCGTCGAAACCACTTGGAGGGATAAACGAGGAACCGTATAATTTTATGCAATGCTTCCGAAACATTCTACAAAACAATAAGTTGACGTCAGACAATGTTGGCCAACAAAGCATCTAAACCCTGTCGTTCAGCATTCAAGTACATAAAAAATTGGTAAACATAAACCGTAGTCTTGACGTAAGTAGCTCATTGTGTTGCTCTATAATGCGATGTTAATTAAAAAATACCATTCTGTACCTTGATGTGAATACTCGGTCCTGATGTTGGATTGTGGAATGAATGGCAGACATAGGAAGTTTAAACGATTGTTTATTGTGAATATTCAACAATTTATAGTTTGAACGATTAGAATTCAGTTTGATATTAATATTGAAGAATAATTTTATCAAGTGTTGATCTCGTCATTTGACCGTGGTCAAAACGATGAAGTGTTATCCTCAGACCTTCGGGATTGATTCCGAACCGTCGCCAATAGCCCTTTGTGTTGTTCCCGTGCGACGTTAATTCACCTACCAACCTAAAAATAGCTCAAAATATTTTGAGTTGCGTCACTTTCAAAGTAAGATGCAAAACCCCATGGTACGAAATGATACCCGGCTGGTTTCAGAAATGAAATACTACCCAAGCATTGAGTTCATTAATTAACAAGAAATATAATTTATCTCCCTAATGATAATAAAAAATAATGGAAAAATACATAGAGTATAGTGATAAGACTCGCATAATGTGCGATTAATAGTAATTTCAACCATCTTAAATACAATGAAATGTGTATCAATACGCCATTGATAGTTCTACTAATGCACATTTCGGGTACAATATGGACAGGGTGTCTCGTAATTTTTGGTAGGGAAATCGGACCTAAGCATCTTCTGGTTTTTGCTCTACACGACTAACGTAACAGCTGGCGTCTAACGCTGTTCTGTTATTGTTTATAAAGTGCCATATTATTGTTTGTCATGTATGATTGTGTTACGAAGTATACTGCGCTATTAAATACACATGCTGGAATACAAAAGAAACCCCCCCAACTTTTGTATCAGTGACGCAGATTCGATATCAAACCGGTATTCATTCCCGAATGTATTCCTGTCGATTTAATGAGCTGTGAGCAACTTCCGTCACGACTCAAAGGCCGAATCCGACGATCCAATTTTCCACACAAGAGAGCAAGAAAAAGAAACGTTCGTTAGTTTTACTTAATCCATCCCACCCACTCAATCAAAGGTGGACTGAGCCGTGAAATCTCTCCTTTCTGTCCGATACCGGACCGATGAATGAAATTCAACAGGTGACGCATTTAGAACCCCCGCTGCACGGATCAGCGGAACGATCTGCATCTCGGTGCTAATGGATTCAGGAAAACGGACTGGACGCACGTTCCAGGCGAAAAGTTAAAGCGGACAGTCGCTTCGCTAGATACAAGACCCCGCAGGAAGGACGTCACGTAATTCCGCCTTAGACATTTTATACGCTTGACATTATCACCCGTGTATATTCTGGTCATCTCTCGATCCCGTTTTAAGGTTAAGAGTCTGGTCTAAATTTCGTGCTGGACACTTGCTGGCGAAAGATTTATGTGCCGTGAATTCCAAATGAGTTGTTTTAATACGGAACGTGAAGATTTTTTTTACGTACTTGAATGCTCAACGACAGGGCTTAGATGCTTCATTGGCCAGCGTTGTGTGGCATCAACTTGTTGTTTTGTACGTTTGGGAAGTATGGCTTAAAATGGTGCGATTCCACATTTCACACACCAAGTGGTTTCGACGAGGTATTTCGTCCATCAAGACCTGACTAATTTTGCAAGTGACGAAATATCTCGACATCAAGATATTTCCGATTTTTTATGATAACCAGATTATCTAACCAGATCTTGATCTGGTTAGTTTTTGATGTAAATACGTCTTTAAAAGCAGAACAGTACTGAGGGCATGCATGGAAAGTCAAGCGTTACGATTGTTTTGTCTTATGATTTCAGAACTAGCAGAAACACCCAGAATATAAGCATAGCGTCGTGTAAGGATAAAGGATGTCCGTACCTGACATGATCATAGGACCGAATGCAATATATCGAAATTTTACGGTGCTTGGCGAGTTTTGGGCTAGTGTGAAATGAGGATTGCGTACCTGGCGTTATTCGAAAGCTACTAAACTACACTACGATCACAGGCCTTTAACCAATAAAATTATCCTTCAATATTAACATCAAACTGTACTTTAACCGTTCAAGCTGCAAATTAATTGTTGAATATTCACAATAAACAATCGTTCAAACTTTCTATGTATGCTTCATTCATTCCACCAATTCAACATCAGATCCGAGTATCTTTTCAGTCTGCTTTAATATTTGGTCACGGTCAATTTTGACTATACGAAGGTTAATTAGACAGCATTGGTCTTTGAAAGTGGCAATGAATATCAATACCACGGGGCAAAACCGTTCCTGATGTAGGAGCTGCCCACTTGCAAACCTCAGTAAGCCGCCCCTCTTAAAAACATTTTATTTGCTACAAGATCGCCAGAAAATATTTGAGGATTGCCCAGTCTTTTCTTTCTACTGTTTCCCTAAATCCGTCATGTTGAATGAGCATTGAATTTAGTGATTTTTTTCAGCTGTTTTAGACTAACGCCGAATTCGGACGTACATTTTACTTGTAATGTATGGTAGGTAGTTGAATTAACGTCGCATTGGCGCAACAACGGGCTATAGGCGACGGTCCGGGATCAATCCAGAAGGGAAAGATCCTAAGACAACACCACGCAAATTTGAACCACGGACAGATGGCGAGGTCAACACCTGAGCTGGCTCTCCACTCTCCAAACTTCCACACCATGCCAACGTGACGATATTTGTGACCATGAGAGATATAACGTGTACCAGCCCTCACGTACGAGACGGTATTTGGATCGAGTTTTGAACTCGCAACCCACCGGTTGCTAATTTGCTTCTCTTCCAACCGGTCTACAGCGGGTCCCTTGTAATATATGAGACTAGACGTATATTTTTCTTGCAATGTACAAAACTTCGATTTTCTCATATAACTACTTCTCTGACAGCCTATGTTTCTTTTTAACTGCACAATTATTTCGGGATGGATTTAAGCCCCGTCGGGCTTTCCCCGAAAATATTCCTGGCCATGATGAGTGTTCTTTGAATATACTAACGTAAATTAAGAACAAAATACCTAGATTCATAAGTATATTTCATTACAATTGCAAGGAGAACGTACAAGGCAAGTGCAAAATTAATAATATCGGAATTCTTATTGCTGCGAATGTTTATTTAAATTTGGATTCATTCTGAGCCTCGGGACGCCCCTATTTTTTCTGAGAACTTTCTACTCCACGTCCAGCACACCGCTGATGAAGGGTCCTGAGCAGACTCCCAGTGTCCCTATGCGGTTGGAGGTTTTAAAGCAGCAACCCGCGGCTCCGAGGCGCATGCGGATCTGCTGAAAAAGGCGCGGTTCTGCTGAAAAAAGTGCGTCTCTTAAATGTTTTATAAAAATCTGCTGTGACCACCACAGAACCGACACTTACCCAAAAAAATCTATAATGCGTGGGTAAAGTAAATTTAAAAAGTAGGTATGTATAGAAAACGTCGCTAGCAGTGTAATGTTCGCGACACTATCACTGTCTCGGCGCGTGCGCGTTAAAACACAAGAAGACGACGCGTCGGTGTAGCAAGCGCAAGAGAGTACGCTGCTTTTATACGAACCGCGCCAGAATTGTCAGTTGACATTGTGCTTTGGATGCGAGTGTGTGTCAATATAGTGCTAGAATATGTTATGCACAATTTAATTTGTATTATATTGACACAGTAGTTTAGTTAGTATTTTATGCCTACAGTTATATTAAAGTACTTCATATTCGTGATAACAACCCTTATAAAACAATGAGTTCAAAAAATATCTGAAGAAAACAGGGGCTTCGATAAAATGTGGACAGAGGAATTTGCATTTATAGAAGAAAATGGATGTCCTCAATGTTTAATTTGCCACTTGAGATTTCAAAATAATAAATCAAGTAATATAGAACGGCACATTTTCGTGGAAAACATTTAGATTTTAGTGAAAAGTATCCTGATGGTGATGGTGACAATAGAAGAAAAGCTGTTGAAGAATTACAAAAGAAAACACAACTTCAGCAAAGAAGTTTGTCATCTTGGACGAAATCGTCGTCAAGTACCACTGAAGCTAGTTTTTTGTTATGCCTGGAAATAGCAAAAGCGGGAAAATCTTTTACTGATAGCGAATTTCTAAAAAATTGCATGTACAATGTCTCTCGAATTCTGTTTAAAGATATGAAAAATAAGGATTACATATGTAAGAAAATAAAAAATTTACCCCTCTCAGCTAGAACTGTAAAGGAACGAATCCTAACTATTTCTGAGGAAGTATCAGATATGCTAATTGTGGATATTAATTCTGCTGAATTTATATCTATTGATGTTGATGAATCAACTGATATTCCTGATATAGCCCAATGCTGTATTATGGTTAAATATATCACATCTTCCGGCATTCAAGAGAAACTCCTTGATGTTTTGTCACTTGAAAAACATACTACAGGTAAAGATATTTCAGACAACCTCCTAACATGTTTACAGAATAAAAATATAAATATTTATAATTTAGTATGCATTGCGACCGACGGCGCGCCTGCCATGTTCACAAAAGACAATGGGATTGACCAAACATTCTAATAAGTTGAATCTGAAGTTACAAGGAAAAGGAAATACAACTTTACAATTATTAGAAGTCATTACATTTGAGCAGAAAATAAGAGTGATTTTGGAAGACATTACTAAAGATGAATTTATATTTTTTGAAAATCTAAGAAATTATAGGTTGTTAAAATTTAAAAAAAAATTGTTTGTAAAATATTCGCTGAAATGATTAATTTTATTTTAGTTTAATTTTTAAACAGATTTCAGGATTTTAGAAGGCATCAGGAAATGATGAAATTTTTATTACATCCGTTGAAGTGTGATTTAAAATTAATAGACGTCAAAACTTATCCTGGAATATCTATTGCAGATCTACAAATGGAGATTCTGGAAATTCAGAATAAAAGTATCTGGATGCAAAAACTTCAGGAAATGGTAGCATATATTGAAAAAAATTAGACAACTATGGAGGAAACACCACAGGACATTATATTTAAATACTGGAACACCTTTCCAACTAATTATTCAAATGTCAGGAGATTAACTTTTGGGATTTTGACCTTATTTGGGTCCACATACAATTGTGAACAATTTTTCTCTACGATGAACTACATTAAAAGCAAACAGAAGCAGACTAACGGTTGCAAGTTTAAAAGCGAAACTCCTAAATTGCACGAAGTACACTCCAAATTTGACTAAATTGGCAGAGAAAATCCAAGTCCAAAAATCGCATGAATGCGAAATGAATATCGAAATAAATAATTGTAGTATTATTCTTGCAATACTTTGTTGTATTTACATTTACATGAACAAAATAAAAATTTACAAAAAATGTCGTTTCATTTATTGTACCCACAAAAAACAATAACTATTATAAATAAATACAAGAATTTTTTTAAAACTTGCATTGTGTATAATGTGTTCGTAAATACTGAAATAATTAATAAATAAATAAAATTAAAATTGCGGCTCCCTAAATTTTATTTCTTGTACGTTTATTGTTGAAATTGTTCTTGTACGTTTATTGTTGCTCTTCGTTTACGAAAGGTTCCCGACCTCTGTTTAAAGTTTTATAGCGCTAAGGCCATACTTGGCCAAGCTGTGCTAAACAAGGCAAAGTCAAGTAAAATGTCGTGGACGAATGTTTTAATGAAATAGAGTTGTGGGATGAGAAGAGAAAAAGAGTTCACTTGAGTATCGCGGGAGCGTGACTCCCGTGTTTATTCAAGACAGTAAGAAGAAAAGATCACTAGAGTGCCTCGGGTCCGTGAAGACCGTACACACTTAGGAGATGTGTCCCTATGAGGAACTACAACGAGATAGTGGTAACGGTAGGCCCTTCTATGGTTCGGGGGTATCCCTAGTATACAGATTAGATCCGCCTCTATTCAGAGCGCACTACAAAATGAATGCGCGAGAGATTTATGAGTGGAGAAACTTTGCCTTCCCGAGACAAACAAAAAGTTATCTCCTACGACGGGTTGGTGGAGTTTTTATGAATAGGATCCAGAGTTCGGTTTGTTTGTTTCAGCACGAATCCCTCCTTTCGCACGTAAAGCACATTCAGCATGGTATATAGGACACCGAGAATAACTTGCGTTCGAAGCTCCACCAGCAAGCAAATAAGAGCACGGGAAAAAAAATCGTGGTGTTCTTTTCTTCCTCCGTGGTCAGGTCAAAGAGAACGACCTTTCACGGAACTCTTCCGACCATTGAGCCGAAGGCAAAGTGCCGACTGCTAACTGGAATTCTCGGAGGTAAACTTTGGAGGCTGGCAGGGAGAACGTGACGGTGCGGTTTCTGGCGCGGCAAACAGTTGAAATGTGCCAGCAGTGCCATTCGCATATCATCATGCCCATCAGTTGGAAGAACTCCCACAGTACGAAATAGGCCGATGGCTATCCATCCGCATAATAGTGTGGCATACGGAAATCTCCGAACATTACATTATTTGAGACTTGTACATCGAAGAATTTCGATAATCCTAAGCTCTTACCGGCACTTTCACTCCGAACTGAATGAAAAAAAAAGGAGTGGTTGGTAGGTAGTTGAATTAACATCGCACTGGAGCAACACAACGGGCTAAAAATTGTAACACACATCTTAGGGTTTAAGTTGTTTGGTTTAATTTTAAGACCCAATGGTAGTTCAAAATATTTATGGTTAGTGAAGATCCAATGTAAGATCCTATCTCCTATAATCGACTCGTGATTTGGTAGATGAGTTAGTTCAACTAACATCGCACAGGAGCAACGCAACGGGCTATTGCTTCGGGATCAATCCCGAAGGGAAAGATACGAGCACGACACCTCGTCATTTTGAACCACGGTCAGATGACGAGGTCAACACCTGAGCTGGCACACCACTCTCCAAACTTTCACACCAACGTGAGGACATTTGAGGCCACGGCGGATTCAACGTGTGCCAGCCGCAACATCATGGCGGTCTTTGGTTGGATCTTGTTTCGAACTCGTAACCCTCCGGTTGGTAAATGGCGACTGTTTCAACCGGGCTACCACGCGCCTTCCCCCCAGAAAAAAGAAGAGTTAAAAGTAATTTAAATTTGGTGTTTAACCCTTTCGGGCCTAATGGGCACATACGTCCCAGATATTAGATTGGGTAAATAAATCCCACTTTTGAATGGGTTTTTACGTTTTTAGTGTTCTTAAGGAATTAGGGAATCAAAATATGACTAAAGAAACCTGGCAATACTTTCAGATTGCAAATGGCGGACTTATGTTTTTGAGCACGCCCATTCATTCTGATGAATTAGTGACCGTGGTTCGGAAACAAAAAGATGGTACAAAATTAGACGTTAGTTGCCCAGAAGCCATTTCCCACTACAATATGTACATGAATGGAGTTGACCGCTATGATGAAATGGCTACTTCTTATGGTCATGGCAGAAAATTAGACAAGTAAGATTTTTTGGAAATTAGTTATGATTTCTGTTGTGAATGCATGGATTACGAAGTGTGATGTGGAACATAAAACAGAACCACTATTATCATTCCTGGTCCCCTTAGCTGAGCAACTAATAAATCTTGGAAGGGAGAAAGCAAACACAAAAAGAACGCGAAAGTACGGTCGTCCGTCAAAACGAGCAAAAACTACTAAACTACTAAATTAAACTACTTTTCAGAGTTAAATTTTAATCATGCAAAAGTCGGGGCGAAAGGGTTAAATCAATTATTCAAAATCTCTCAACCTCTAAACAATTTAAACCGTTAAGAAGGGCATAGAGAAACCTTTAAAGAAAATCGTAGTGGTGTATAGACGAATTAAATATTATTAATTACAATATCCATTTCAAATTCATTTGCTAATAAAACGTCGGGGAGTGCAAAGGCAAGTTAAATTAAATGAACTGGGGAAGAAGCAAAGGAAGCAACCTGGGGAAGAAGCAATTCTACATATTTTTGCGACAATTTTAATATTTGATGCATATTTATGGTAATAAATACATATAATTAAACCGGTAAATTATCTACTATTAAATGTATTAAGGAGCTTTTACGGGAACCAATTTTGACTTCTATATTTCTAGAGCTAAAATGTTATTAAGTGTACCATTTAATGCAGCATTCAGGTCACTTTTACGCATTTGAGAGAACACGGTAGCTCGGTTGGAAGAGTCGCAGATTAACAATCGGTGGGTGTAGTTCGAAACCTAATCCAAACAAAGGACATGTTGTACATGGAGCTGGTGCACGTTAAATCTGTCGTGAGCTATCATGTTGGCGTGGTGTGGGAGTTTGTTGAGTGGGGTGCGAGCTCAGGTGTTGACCTCGTCATCTGACCAATGACCGGTTCGAAATGACGAAGTGTCCCTTCGGAACTGATCCCGAACCGTCGCCAATATCAGTTGGGTTACTACAGTGCGACGTTAATTCAACTGCCTACCCATATAGTTGAAGCACCCGCTTTCAACGATTGTCAGCTTTCAATATATTTTTATAATTAATGGGTATATTAAAATTTCCCGCTTCGTACTTAAATCTTTAAGCAGTATACTAACAATATATCCACCTGTCGATGTATAAAAATAAAACATATAAATAGCATAAATTATTTTATAATAATTTACAATAGTAAATTATGTAGTAAAATAAATTGTTCGTCCTAAAAATTTGTGAACTTTGCTTTAAACTGAATGAGATATTACCACTTTAAAAAAGAGCACATGATTTTTCGCTATTAGTCTCCTGAAAAAATACATGCTTTATGTGTGCAATTTTGTTTGTAATTTGTTCTTTATTGGTTAGTGTATGTTTCAAATTTCCTTCCTTTGATGTCTTATCACAATTTCGCCCGGTTGAAAGAGTTACGGATTAGCAACAAGAGGGTTATGAGTTCGAATCAACCAAAGACCGTCGTGTAAAAAGGGGGCTGCTAGTGCACGTTAAATTTGTCATGGCTTCAAATGTACTCACGTTGGCGTGGTGTAGAAGTTTGGAAAGTGGGGTGCCATCTCAGGTGTGACCTCGTCATCTGACCGTGGTTCAAAATTACTTGGTGTTGCCCTCGGATCTTTCCCTTCGGGTTTGATCCCAGACCGCCGCCAATAGCCCGTTGTGTTGCTCCAGTGCGACGTTAATTAAAATATCTAACTACCTAGCTTAATTTTATGACTAGATATATAAATCTCTTTTTCAAGGAAACAACCACCATTGAGTTTAATTGAGCTTCATTAGAGGCTCATAGAGGGAAAAAAAAGTAAGATCTAGCTAAAATAGAGGTATTACTCTTAGATCTCGAGAGCCTTTTCAATTCTGAATTTTTTTGCTTCGTTACCAGTAATTTGGATCTTTTGGATCTGTATTGTCGTTTCTACAGGTAGAACCTAAGCATTCAAGTCTCGAGATTTGTATAGTTTATGACAGCTTCAATGTACCCTTTCAGTTTTCAAACTTACCTGCTCTTTAAGACCTAGTGTGAATTTATTAATACATACGGATAATATATGTATGTTCATGCAGATAAAATAATTTCAAGTTATAAAGGAGCGAGATTAGAAAATGTATACGGCATCATACTACATCTCTATAATACATGATTCTTTCCCATGGTGTTTTCATCTCGGCAGTGGGAAATCCACCGGAAAATCGGAAAATTCCCGAGAAGCAGGTCCGGGAGACCTTACTGAAATACCAGAAGCAAAATCTCCACATTTTTTTTACCTTTTGGGGCTTTCACTATTCTTAGTTAATAAATGGATAATTTTTCAAGTAAAAAGATAGTTTAAAACTGAAATATGCGCATAAATCTACTTTTGAATAATTTTAGGTGATGTATACAGGATAAGTGCACCTACTTTGGAACACCTCAATATCTCGACAAGTAATTATCAAAATCTATCAGATTTTTTTAATGCTTCTGTATGCGCCCATATTCTACTTCGGGCCTCAGTCAAGAATCCAAATTTTAAAAAGAAAATGGTAATGGTAATTAATTAACGTCGCACTAGAGCAACACAATGGGCTATTGACGACGGTCCGGGATCAATCCAGAAGGGAAAGGTCCGTTAACAACACCAAGTAATTTTGAACCACGGTCAGATGATGAGGCAACACCTGAGTTGGCACCCCACTCTCCAAACTTCCCCACCACGCCAACGTGAGGATATTTTAGGCCACGACAGATTTAACGTGCATCAGCCCCCTTTGTACACGACGGTCTTTTGATTGGATTCGAACTCGCAACCCTCCGGTTGCTAGTCCGTTACTCTTCCAACCGGGCCACCGTGGCCTTTTTAAATAGAAAAATTTTTACATTTCCAGGTGCTGAAAATATTTTTAATCGAATTTAAAAGGCCTATTATTTAAAACGCAAGTTCAAAAATATTTTTATCGCTTGAATTATCATGAAATACATTTGTTTGTGAATGCTTGATGGTTTTCTGTTAAATTAAATTTTTCTCAAAAACCAAGTGTAACTTTTCCGTCCAAGCACATGTGTATGGCAATACAAATCAACTGCATGCAATATGGAACGTCTTTCATAACGAGTACAATTTCTGTTTTAAAAAATAGTGTGAAAATAATAGATTATTCATGCTATAAAATAAATTCTCTACGGGACATTAGAGGTTTTAAGCAATTAAGAAATTAACTAATCACTATTTTTGGCTAAACTCGGAGTTTAATTTGGCTGAAATACCATATTCATGGGACATTTCAAGACTCTACCAGTTGTTTCTTCTGTGTACTCCACAGGTTAACACGCATAATGTAATTTAGTAATACCCCATCCTTCTAGTAATATCGATTCTACTACTGTACATTACTGAATTTTATGTGATAGAGTTTGATGTAGCTATTATAATTATTGTTTGCACAAATGGAAGTTTAAGCTGCACTTGTAAAAAGAAACTCGTGATATGAAGTATGAATATCGCGGTCCTGGCTAAGAAAGTACAGAAAATTGTACAATCAACATCGGTAAATGCACCATTAGGTGAGAAACCTGCATCGCCTGAGATTAAAGAAGCAAAGTTGGTTGAATGTAGCGTTGCTACTATCAGGGGTTTTTAGTTTGAGAAGGAAAAATTCCTTTCGAAGTTTTCAGATTGCCGTATCGAAAATAAAAAAGCGTTCCGAACCCTTCCCAATATGAAAAAAAATTAATGTAATTAAAAGTAAGTGTAAAAATATATCAAATGAATTTATTTTTATTACTTGAGAACTAAATAAATAAATACTCATTTTGAGGTAAAAAAGAAGCTTCTTGTGTATTTATGACAAAATTATTAAGTGTTATATATTAGGTACCGTTTTTTCAAATCGACAATTCTGAATTGTTTGCTCTTTTCTTAGTAAAACTTGAAAGTTTTTAAAATTTGATAAATAATCTATTTACATAAGAATCTTAGTTCATTTTGTAGTTATCTGGCGTTTGATTCATCCAAAAAATTATTTCCCAACTTATAGCAAGCTTTCAAAATTAGGTGTTCCACATTACGTACCTTTTCCTACATTTTCGTTTTTGATTCCAAAAGTAATTGTTATCTAAATTTTTATGAGTAGTGAGTAAATTAAATGACCATATAAGCATATTAAAAACAACTTTTCAAATGTGATAAGATTTCAAAGATGTAATTTTGAAAGTTATTCAAAAAATTCGATGCCTTTAAATTTCGCTACCCTATTCTCAAAAAATATATTCAAACCACTCACCCATCTTATTCTCAATAAGAATTCAAATAAAAGGTTGCTCGAAATATATAAAAGTAAATCAAGTTCACACCGTACCGAGTCCACTTAAAATACAATGAAATAAAATTATTGATTTATCTCTGGAGAACAATAGTTCAATAACATGATACAGAAAAAGAAACCTTTAATTCAAAAATATTTCTTCTCTCACAGTCCTTTATCTAAAATGAATAATATGTAGGGGAACCATTTAAAACTGGGACAAAGAATTTCGCTCGAAAAAACTGACGACAGGAAAAAGAGAATGCGAACAATTCCAATGCCTGCAAAGAAACCTCCGTTCTAAAGTGAATGTAAATTAGATTAGAAAATGTCGCCTTTTTTCCTCCCTACGACCGTTTTGTTTTCCGAGACGATGAACTTGCCCGAGTGGCAAACCTTCCTCACTCTTCCGTCTTGCCGAAAGGAAGCACTGGAAATACTAGACAACATTCAGGTGACTATAAAACCATTAGGTCACTCGAACGCCGGGTTCAAATGAAAAAGATCCCTGTCATGAACAGGAGGTAGAGTGATTTCCGCGGAAGACACAAGAGGCTACTTCGGAGTGGGGAAGTGTTTGTGCTCCTGCTGTGATTTTGGGGACATAGAATCTGCTTTGTTTTTCTTGTTGTTCCTCTCCAACACCCTCGCTGGACATTCCATTCCAAGTGTGGACTATAATGTGTCGGACTTAAAATCGAAATCTGGACGCTTAACTTGCTGTTCGACGAACGGCAGCAATTAGTTTACTACTTTTGCCGAGTTTAGGTGAGTATGCATTTTATTAAAAACGAAATGTGAGTAAGGTGTTTGGAATAATTTCGTCGGAATATTAAATTCAATTCATGACAAATAATTATAATATTAAATCTTCCATGACAGGACAAAAGGGGTTAAGTCTGATTTTTGATGGGTCCAAAGGAGGCAAGTGCATCGTTAATTTTAAAAATAATATAATATATTTAAAATCAAAACTAAGTCAATCTACGAATCTAAATTACAATTACTTGTATCATGGCATGATTCTTTTTCCTCTGAATAGTTGTGAGAGTGAAATATTCAACGTAGAATTCTGAAAAGTAGACTTAAACACTTTTGACTTAACACTTATTCTTTTGACTTAAACACTTTTGTCCTGACACGGTAGAAATATACACCATAAGAAATTATTAAAGTGGAGGAAATTTACTTTAGTAAGCAATTATATGTGCATCTGTACTTAGAAGTTAAGAATATTAATAGCAAGAGAAATATTGAATACATAATGTAATACTTTTTCAGCTGTAAATTAATACTTTTTCCTCCTAGACCATATAAGACAGGTTGTCTTCAAATGTAGGTAAGGTGTTTGAAATAATTTCATTAGAATATTAAATTCAATCATGACAAATAATTATAATATCAAATATAGTTCATAACAAAATATTAAAGTGGAAATATGCTTTAGTAAACAATCATATGCATCTGCACTTAAAAGTTAAGTATATTAATCACAAGAGAAATATTTAATACATGATTTAGTACTTTCAACTGTAAATTAATACCTTTTCCTCCTAGACCATATATCTTTTAATTTAAGTTGTCTTATGTTTGGCGCAGCTTGGCCAAAAGTGTGGCTCTTGCGCCACAAAACCCCAAAACAACGAACCTCCTAGACCATATGAGACTAGTTGCCTTTAAATATGGTGTTATGGACACATTAGTTGAAGCATGTTATCAATTCAATTTCTGAAAATCCAGTAATCGTTAGAAATACTGTGTATAACCTCGATAAGCTTCCTCAAGGATCTAGAAATTTTGGCGATTTAAGCGGTATGACGACTTAAGCGTGGTAACCACAGAATGTAATTAATATGCACTACCGTAGCGATTATGTAGATTTTAAATTTAGCACTGTATTCAAAACAATATGAATTAAGGGAAATACTAAAATCTGTAAATTATAAAAAGAAGCTAATTATTTCTTTTAAGATTTGTTTATATATTCTATAAGCTTCAAAACTATTTTACATGCGTATTATAATGCAAAGTATTTGTCTAATTTTGACTGAAACAAACACCTGTGCAAAACGTACTGTAATGTTGGTTTCTATATCTATGCAGTCATTTGTGTCAGGAATGCTCACTTTCATTTACGATTTCAAATAAATTTTAAAAAATAAGAGTCAGAGTCCTCATTTTCAACTTCATTTTGTTTGCCATCAGACACCCCTACATGTTTAACCCGTCCATGTGGATTTGACGAGATATCTCGTCCATCAAGATCTGACCAATTTCGCCAATGACGAAATATCTCGTCATTAAGATATTGACTTTTTTTATGATGACGAGATCAAGATCTGGCCAGTTGTGCTAATGACGATATATCTCGTCGAAACAACTACCAGACGGGTTGAGCTCCTTTCCAGTGACGAATTATCCGAGGTAGGTCTTGAATTCGCGACAAGTAAACGATGATTTAATTACATTGCTGTATATGAGAGCTAGACGGGACTGAAGAAAATTGACAACTTATCCGAAGAGACTTATCAAGGTCTTACTGAATATTGATAGATTGTTTTGAGAATTTCCTTGGATGTTGTCTCTTATCCCTCATAAATATCCTATACAACTTTCAGACAACTTAGTTTTAATTTTGCATTGTAGAAATTTGGTACAATCTCTATTCATCTGGTATTTGTATTCAATGGATAAATATATAAGAAAGTAAAACTGGAAGTACAAAAGATGTAGATAGTTCGTTTTAACTTTGCATTTAATATGGTGAAACACCCAAAGTATTAAGGCAGAACCATTTTCTCAGGAGAACTAAACTGTTATCACTTCCTTCTCGGTTACTTTTTAAGGGAAAAAATAGCAGGTTTCCTTTACTTCAAGTCCATCAAACATGTCCTCCAGTCCCCCTTCATGAATGTTTCTGAATGTACTATGTCCTCTGAAGAAGTAGTATTAACCCTTTGAGCGTCACTATATTTCCGAGTAGTGTGCACTATTGCTTTTACGCCACAACACACATAATAACGAAATAACCACATTTATTGGTTGAAAGAATACTTGGATTCTTTACTTTACTTGGAATAGAATATTTTGAAACGATTCTATTAGCTATTTCAGTAGAATAGTATCCTTTGGGGAATTCTATTGTTCCTTTCCTCAGATTAAAATCCTTTGGAAAGATTCTATTGGTCCTTTTTTCTTGGAATAGAATCTTTTGAAACGATTTTATTAATTATTTCATAAGAATGTAATCAATTGGGGAATTCTATCGTTCCTTTTCTCAGAATAGAATCATTTGGAAAGATTTTATTGGTGAAGAAGATTCAAAGAGAGCAGAGAGCAAGAGAGCATGCAGAGAAGACTGCAAGTTGCAAAGCGGAATTATGCATGTGAACCTCTCAGGGTTAATAATTCGCTAAAATTTATTTCATTTCTGTTTGATGCAGTTTCTGATAAAGATGAAAAGTAGCATCAATATCTGTTGCAAACTGATCACACATAATTTTAAGCAAATGCACGTATTATTGTTACATTTTGAATTCAAATATATTTTCCTTGCGATGTGTACTTTTCCTGAAAGTATAGTAATGGCTGAAAGTATAGTAATCCTGAAAGTATAGTAATCCTGAAAGTATAGTATTTAGCTATTGTCATTAGCATATGCATCCGAGATCTCGGTGTCTTGAAAATCCTGTCTGGAATATTTATATTGCAAAATTTATGTATATCCTCTTACATTAAAATTTATTCCTACCCTCTTACTTCGATAAGGGGGAAATGAAGAAGACATACCAACTCACGATCTTAAAAAGTACTTTTGATGAAAACCATACGCAAATTTATGTATGTTTTAATTATACTGCGTTATACGCAATTCTTATGTCAACTTATTAGTGCCGAAAGCAATAGCAGTGATAGTGAGTTGGCAGGGGGAAACCAAATAGGGCGATCGCCATTCATGCTTTTGCAGTTATGTCAGTCTTCAAACTGAGTTTCACATTTTTTGCAAAATCGACCGACCCAAGGTTAGCTGCATTCTCGTCGGAGCCACGATTCAATTCGAGATATATTCTCTCAATCATACTATAATCCATAATACATGCAAGTCGCTTACCCTCTCAAGATCAAATGCTGTCGTGTTTGGTGTCATTCTGCCAAAACCGCTCATCTTCTGTTTATTACCGATGACTGATGTGCTAAACATAAAATACATAATTTAAATTTGCAATTTTGTACGTAGTTACTTTATTTATAATGTATACATAACTGAATATGAACTTAAATGTATATAACTGAAATACTTGAATTTGGTGTTTTTCTTGTAACCTTGATACATGCAGATTTAAACAGTAAGTGTAATCTCAATACTTCTTCGTAGATCTCTAGACCCATAAACCTCAGGAAATATTGGCCTTTACCTAAAGCACGCTCAGACCATTCTATAAGGCTGAACATCTTTCAATTTGAATTAAATTTATATAAATTTTATCATTAGAAAGAGTTTCAATACCATCCTTTATAACAAGAACTATGGAATTATAAAATTTCAGTGTATTCGAAACTCGATCCAACCTAAGACCTTAGTGTACGCGGGAGTTGACGTTCAGAATATCGTGATCTCGAAAATATCCTCCGCATTGATCCCAGACCGTCGCCAATAGCTCGCGTTCTGTTGCTCCAGAGCCCGAAATTCAACTACCTACCAACATTTCAGTTCGTTCGAATGAGTTCAAGAATTTAATCTTTTGAGCCACACGAGATTTCAGAGTAATAACTGAACAGAGTAAGTTCAGGTATTACTCTGAAAGAGATAAGAGAGATTTCAGAGTAATACTTGCTTTGTCCCCACAACACACATAATGACGAAATAACTACATCTATTATGGTTGAGATAATCCAAAGAAACATTCTATTGGTCAGGTTAACTGGTTAGAAGTCATGCAGGGAAGACTGCAGGTTGAAAGACGGATGTATGCGTGTGAAGCCCTCAGAGTGTCAGAAAGATAATCCCAAAAGGGATCTAAAAATTATTCACATTGAAATAGCACAAGTGAAAGCAATTCCACATCACCCTCCACGATGCAACTCTCCTCTGAGAAACCTCTTCGAGGTAATTACTCGGACGCA
The DNA here is from genome assembly GCA_933210815.1 of Meta bourneti. NCBI lineage: Eukaryota > Metazoa > Arthropoda > Arachnida > Araneae > Tetragnathidae > Meta > Meta bourneti. The sequence continues at coordinate 85,956,510 of OW119927.1, forward strand.
CTGAGCTAAGACTTCAACGCGGAAACAAAACATTTAGAACCCGCATAAATGAAGCCTGGCTACTCCCACTGCTTCGTCGCAGCAGTGAATTTTCGGTTGAAGCTCACGGCGGAACACCTCTCTAAGTTTGAAAACACATATGCTCAGTACAACTGAGGAAGTATGCCTCCAACGTTAAGTGGACTTTAATCCGTGAAGAAGATTGATATAAGTATGGAACTCAAAATATTTTGCTCTCAACCATGAACGTCAACAGTAGATTGAGATTTCGGTGTTGTTGGATGAGAAGAGGGAAATATGTTGTCAATCCTCCACCACAAAGCAGAGTAAGTGCTTGAATTATGTCGAAATTTAAGTTACTGAGTTTAATAGAGTGAAGGTAGCTTTGGCGATTTATTCCAAACTTTATTGAAACAGTTTAATTTTCAAAATTAGCGAGATAAGGAACAGAATTACTGTGAACATTGAAAATACCTTTCTCATGACATGGTTTGTGACTCATGTTGGTGTTATATATCATTTTAAAAGTCTTTATTAAATTCAGTATTTCGGCTTTAGGATTGTTTTATGTTTCTTAAATTTCTTATTTAACATTCATTGCCAAGTCATTTACCTTTTAACTGTATGACATTTTTTTCATTGATCTAATTTGCCTGTAAAATTAGTTTAGTTAATTCCTTATGAGTTCGGAAAAAATGCATCATAAACTTCACGAGAATAGATTTTTAAAGATAGCTTCGCAGAAATTACTTACTATTAATTTCTTTTGCATAGAAATACTAAGTTATTTCATTTTTATTAAATAAACTCAAATACTTCGTGTACCATTGTTTTAATTTCTTTATTTCAGTAACAAGATAATGTCAGAATTAATAACCAAATCCTGGATTACGATTTCTTTGTAAATGTTGGTTTTTCCGGTCTTACATAATGCTTGTAAGAAAGCAACATTTACACCTTTTATTTAGTGTTGAACTTTTGCATTGAGAAAGTTACACAGCTATTTAAGTCCCTAATTATTTTTGTTCGCATTAAAAGGAGGAATTATCTTTGTGAATAACTAATTAAAACAATTAGGCAACTAATAATAGTTTGGAATGCTGCTAAAATTTAGAAGAAGCGGGCAATGACATACAAATACTATACTGCTTATATTTGCAAGAATTGAAAAGGGAAAATTGATTAATCACGCATGAATACAAATAAGAATAAACTATGGGTATTTGGTTATTGATTATATATTTCTGGATATATAGTCAATGACTAATTTTTATTTGAACTGATGCCTAATTAGCCAATTTTCCCTTTAATATTTTTGTAAATATAAGCATTATAGCATAATAAACATGACGAAATATTCAACATTGCATACAAAAATAAATGCCTAAAACTTATTCTTATTTATGCAATTTTATAACGTATATATTTGCAAAATATTGGGAAAATCTCAGAACATTCGAATCCTTTAAAATTTGTTATTGCATTACAATAGCTAGATCAGAATATTATAAATAATATACTAAATTTTTATTTTAAGCTTTGTATACATATTGTTTTACATATAACACTCATAAATTATAAACTGGATAAATTTTACAAATATGGAGCCGACTCTACAAATGTTTCAGAGCAGGAAAATAGTTTATCGAGTTCAGGTGGGTGTATGTGGGTGATGCGTCATTTTCTTTGTACAAAAACCATATTTATCATCTGTATGATGCGGAGTCGAGACCATTCAAACTTACACAACCATATTGTTATCCATAATTTCATAAGTTAGATTCATATTTTGAAAATGACTTTATCGCTTTTATTTTAACTTCTGCAGACTTCCTTTATTATGTGAACTTACTGAGAACTTACTCGATTAAAAAGTAAGAAATTAATTTTGGCAGATTTTTGGTTAAAGAAATGTAAAACTATGAAGTACCGTACCATTTTTTCGAATCTGATTTTCAAAACTAAGACTTCGTTTTATTTATTATACTATATTAGTGTTTTATATTTTAATTCAATAATTGTTTTCCCTTTTTCGTCACTTATCGATTGATATAAAATACTTAAATTTTTCTTATTTCCGAGATTGTTAAGTAGTGTTCGACCTTTCTTCCGATGGAATGTTATGTTGATAAGCCTTTTCTGCGCATTTTTACTTTGCTGTAGTTTCTTGATTCTCGACATGTAGACACTGTACATTTGAGAATTTACAATGTTATTTTAAGTACAAAATGCAAAAACTGTTAAAAAATATGATAATTCTTAACAGTTGAAACTCATTAAATTCTTTTCATTTATGTAATTGCATAATTATGAAATAACCACTTAAAGTCTATAATTCTCAAATGCGGTATATTGAAATTTCACGAACTAGTAGCTATGTCTGATACATTAGACCAATCCAACCATTACTTTTTGAATTGAGATTTATAAGTTCTCAATCTCACATGATGATTTGCTCACTATCTCATTCGCGCGCGCGAGTGCATATTTATACAATCATATTATTTGGTAATGTTCTGTTAAATCTATGATTACTTTTCACAATGCCCAAAATTATAAACTAAAACCCTTCTTTAACCCTCCAAGTAGTTTCGTGGTAGCTCAGTTGGAAGAATAACCGATTAGCAACCGGAGGGTTGCGAGTACGAAACTAGGTCGAACCAAAGACCGTCGTGTACGCGGGGACTGATGTACGTTATATCTGCCGTGGCCTCAAATGGCCTCATATGGAAGTTTGGGGAGTGGAGTGTCAACTTAGGTGTTGACATCGTTATCTGACCGTGGTTCAAAATGACGAGGTGTCGTCCTCGCATCTTTCCCTTCGGGATTCTCGTACCGTCGCCAATAGCCTTTTGTGTTGCTCCAGTACGACGTTTATTAACTACCTACCTGCCGAGTGGTTTCGATGGAATAACTCGTCGATCAAGATCTGGCCAATTTTGCTAATGGCGAGATATCTCGTCATCAAGATATTGGCGATCTTTTTATACTAACGAGATCAATATTCTTCCAATCATCAGTTTTCTTCTAATGACGAGATATCTCGTCTATCAATATCTGGTCAGTTTTATCAATGATGAGACCTCTTCGATAACCAGGAGGGTTAAACAATAGTTAGGAACCATATTTTTCAGCTCGTCTATAAAGGCTAATAGACAATCTACAGGAAAGAACTGGAATATTTCATTGAGGAATAAAGCTCGTATCCCAAGTTCCTTGCCCAGAGCTGTTCGAGTCGCTTGCTTTTGACTTCTTACCCGAACATGACTACTCACAAAGATACTTAACCCGTTTTAGGGTAGCGAGATCTCCCTACTCCTATGGTACCATCCGTTCTCTTTGTTAACTGGATGACATGATTGGAGACAACCTCAAGGATTACCCTAAAATTCGTAACAATACTGTTGCAAATACTGTGGATAGTGTTTTAAAGCCATATTTAATCACTTCGGAATTTTGTTGGGCTGCTCGTTGAGTGATATCCGATAGGCTGGAGACGGGCGTTTGATAAAAAAAAATAATTTTCAGCTAACCCATATTTTGATAACTGGGTGGTCTAAATTTTTAAAGGACGAGTAAAAGCTTGGAAGAAACTCCCACAGCTGTGACTTCTTTACAAATCGAGCATTAGTTCCGCTAGCTTAACGAATGATAACCGGTTCCGCGTTTGGAAATACTATCAGCATCGGCGATGTGTGTAATAGAAAGGGAAGGAAAGAGGAAATAGAAACTTTCTGTCGAGTTTGCATGACCTTTCAGAAAGTTTTCACTTTCAAAATTGTTAGTGTGTATAGTTAAAAAAGTAATATTCAAAACTCCAGGTCATATAAACAGTAATATTCAAAACTCCAGGTTGCGCATATAAGCTTGTCTCTGGCATATTACCACAAGACACGAGGGTCAGAATATGAAGAACCATTTCAAGAAATAATGGAGGTATTAAACTAAGTATAGATTTAATGCGGAAAACTTTACGAAACTTGACCATAAGTCATTTAGCTGCAATTTGTACATTTAAGTTTCATTATTCATATTAAATATCTTGAATATTACAGCATTCAGATTGGTTCTGCTGATAGGAAATGCGTACAAGTTATCATCTGTTTATCAAAGAAAACGTTTTCAATTTTGACCATGATGTATTGACTCAAAATTACATAAAAGCAATAAGGAATAAGTTTCGGTTTATAGGTTTCAATATTTAAATCTGCAATCAGGTTAAAATATCATAGATGTAGTTTGTTTCTAGGTGTGGGAGAAATATTCTATAAATATATCGTATAATTGCCTGGATATTTTACTGTGATTGCTGTGAGATTTGTTATAATTTACCTAAAACATTACATTTTAATTCAGAATCATGAAGACAGTAGAAGTAAGTTCATGGATTCATCAAATATCTGTTGACATATTTAAGTTTTTAGTAGCTTCAAAAGTCGATTTTTAAATGTGTATATAAATAAAATTTAATTTAGTAAAAAGGAATCTAAGTAATAATTGTTTCTTTAGAAACTAAAAAGAATGTTTTTAAGAAACTTAAATGTATAACGTTACATTAGTCATAGAAGCGTAGACGTTCACTTCCATTGTTATCAATGTTTTGTTTTTATGATGAGTCCGTAAACCTCAAAGTTCAACTAGTTGCACGCTTGCTAAAGCTAATATCCAAGTATGAAATAATGAGTTAAATTTCACAAGCGAAAGTGTAAAAAGGGTTACGAAATTCGATTTAATGAAAACTAAATTTGTACAGGTTGTTTAAAACTTGTTGCTCGAACTTTAAGGGATATAGGGTTGATTTGATGGGGTTTTATGGCGCAAGGACCATATGTGGTCGTACTGCCCCAAACACAAGATAGACAACGCCAAGTAATGGACATATACACAAAGAAAGTTTTTACTGATACAAAAAGCAGAAATGCAACCAGGGAGTAATCGAACCTGACAGGAATTGTACCTGCGACGCCTACAACTCGCAGGTTGCTAGCGCAGTGGGCATACCCTCTGAGCCACGATGGTTCCAAAGGGAAGATAAGGGAGCGCAAGACTGTATTAACTGTATTCATGCAGGATTGTATGACGGCAAGCGCTTTCCAGATGTGCTAGACCTAGAGGGTACACTAAGGTGCAGAAATGTTTCGGTTTTACATAAGGTCTGGTGTAAACATTTCGTGATACGTTCTTCGTCATTGGTAATTGGGTTGATTGGTGATGATTTGAATTGATTGGTAGGGCAGTTGAATTAACGTCGCACTGGAGCAACACAACGGGCTATTAGCGATGGTCCAGGATCAATCCCGAAAGGTAAGATCCGAGGATAACACCTCGTCGTGTTGAAACAGTCAAGATGACGTGGTCACACCTGAGCTGGCACACCACTCTCCAAACTTCCACATCACGCCAACGTGAAGACGTTTGAGGCCATGACAGATTTAACGTGCACCAGCCTCCACGTACCCGACAGTCTTTGATGGGATCTAGTTTCGAACTCGTGATTTAATGTCCTCACGTTGACGTGGAGTGGAAGTTTGGAGAGAGGGGTGAAGGCTCATGTGTTGACTCGTCATCTGACTGTGGTTCAAAATGACGAGATGTTGTCCTCGGATACTTCCCTTTGAGATTGAATGCTGAACCGCCGCCAATAGCCCGTTGTGTTGCTCCAGAGCGACATTAATTCAGCTTTCTACCTACACAAAATTTAAAATATTAATATATTGCACAATTTGGAAATAATATCCTTAAGTTGCCGCAATGTAAAATTTCTTGTCCTTGTTTCAGGCTGCCTATTACTGCAGGAAGCTTCTCATCACCATGTTGTGGACACAGGCAATGGTAGCTGCGTTAGCAGTTATTACCGTAAGTACACCATTTTTCATCCTCACTTTTTTAAATTTACTTCATATTTGCTATAAGAGGCAGTATTCATGAATGTCCATTTTGTGGATGCCTTTAAAAATAGGACATCATCGGAATCGATGCATATGATGACGATTAAAAAAATAAAACTTCTCATTGTCGAAATTACAACACAACTACTCAGAATTACATATAACTAGTAAACAAAGGGTTTATAGTAATCTCTAAAGTTTTCGAAAACCTATTTTCAAAATGGTTGTCTTATTCGTGTTCGTTGCAATTAACGTAGAGAAGAATCAGTAGCATTTTAATGTAGGTAGATAACGAGTTTTGTAATGGATAATTTCCTTTATTAAATTGCGAGCGGGTGTAAACGTGTCTTGCCCAGGTGGTCCACATAATTTGGCATTGAACCCCAAAGCGACGTGCGAAAGTTCACCAGGTCAGGAGTAATGAAACATCGCTCGGGCACACGAGCTTTGTTAAATCCTGAAACTAATACTCTTGTTGAATACCAACCCACACTATCTTGTAAGCTGATTTATGTTAAATTTTTGGTTACTGTAATTACATTTTTCTGGTAGAAAATTATCAAGTTTGCGTTAATCCTGGAGAATGCGATAGAATGTATGTGAAGTTTTCTCCTAAATTTTAAGTCTGCAAATGCAATCTGGGTCATGCTTGGGATATACACCGGGGAGACTATGCCATGATTTTCAGAAGCTTGTCTTGAAGAAATTGAAGTTTTAAATTAGTGACATTGAGTGGTGTATAGCATATTGGTAATGCGCATCGTATATAGAACTGAGTGCTGGCTTGAAAACTAAAACTACTGCTAAGTGGTAATGAGGAGCGTCTTTCCATTAACCCTCTTAGTGGTTTCGATGAGGTATCTCGTCCATTAAGATCTGACCAATTTTGATAATGACGAGGTATCTGGTCATCAAGATATTGACTATTTTTTATGATGACGAGATCAAGATCTGGATGTTTCTTCTATTGACGAGATATCTCGATCATCAAGATCTGATCAGTTTTGGTAATGACGAGATACCTCGTCGAGACAACCACCAGGAGGGTTAAGCTATAATAGCATTACTAAAGCCTAAACTAGGATCCTGTGTTAATGTGTTGGAAGTTGATGCTTGGATTCGAAGACAAAATCTTATATCCAAGGTATCGCTGTTGAAAGGAGTTATGATTATAGTGTCCGGACACTTTTTCGTACATTTTCTTAAAACCAGATAGATTTTTCTTAAATTTACTTTTATACGCCCCCTACAAAGTTACTTCTTTAGCCACTATGAAAGTGAAATATTGCAAAAGTTTCTTGCTTTAACCTCGTAGTTTTATGTTACTGCTCCCACATCGTGAGCAGTGGAAATTTAAGAGGATTTGTATGTATATATATATATATATATATATATATATATATATATATATATATATGTGTATATATATGTATATATATATATATATATATATATATATATATATATATACACTGCTGGCCACCCAAATTGCAACACCAAGAAAGACAAAAGATATCACAACAAAATTTATTTTGTAGATAACATGTTGACCAAGTATCAAATGATTAAATTTATAGACTTCTGTGAAGTGTGGTTCCTGCCAAAATCAGTAGCCAGAGTAGCCGCCATTGTTGGAGATCACCGCTGCCACACGCCTCGGCATTGATTCAAAGAGACTTTGGATGTGTTCTTGGGGTACAGCAGACCAAGCAGCTTCCACACGTTGCCAAAGTTGATCTGGTGTGGCAGCTGGGGATGTATTCTGGGTCAATCGTTGAGCAACCATGGACCACATGTTTTCTATCGGCGAAAGATCCGGAGAGCGAGCTGGCCAGGGAAGCAATTCAATCTGGCGATTGACGAAGAACCCTTGGACAATGCGTGCCACGTGTGGTCGCGCATTATCCTGTTGAAATATGGCTGTGGGCAAGCCCTGAAGGTAAGGAAGGACAACTGGCTCCAACACCTCGGAGATGTAGCGCTGGCTGTTTAAAGTACCGGCAATGCGTACTAGAGGAGTGCGAGAGTGATATCCAATACCGCCCCATACCATAATACCCGGTGCAGGACCAGTGTGGCGGTGCATAACGCAGCTGTTCAGCATCCTCTCTCCACGGTGTCTCCAGACTCGAATCCGACCATCGTGGTGTTGCAGACAGAAGCGTGACTCGTCAGTAAAGACAATTTCATTCCATTCTGCCGTCCACATCCTTCTTTCATCGCACCATTGGCGGCGGAAACGTCTGTGGTTCTGCGTCAAGGGTAGACGAAGCAATGGACGTCTTGCGGACAGACCACTCTGCTGTAAACGGCGTCGAATGGTACGCGAAGACACTGGATGATGCGGTACAGACTGAATGTGCTGTGCTATGGTTCGTGATGTGGCTGAGCGATCCGTCACTGCCATACGCACAATATGCCTGTCATCACGTGAAGTGGTGCACTGAGGTGGATGCGATCGAACACGTCGGTCCGTCGTACCCTCCTGCATCCAACGATCACATATCCGCATTACAGTTGTTTGGTTTCGTCCAACACGACTACCGATTTCCCTGAAAGATAATCCACAATCTCGGTAGGCCACTATCCTTCCTCTGTCGAACTCGGATACTTGATCAAAAGATTATCGCTGTTTTCTACGAGGCATAATTGATCGTTTTTTTTTAAAAAACCACAAGAAAAACACAATTGCCGTACTTGAAATCGTCGAAATCTCCAAGCCTTAAATAGCGCTTTGAAGTGGCGCCACAGGCGCGCGTGATGTGCGTCTGCGCTGAAATTCTAATCATTTGCATATCTCACCTCCGCTAATGCATGTTGTAAATTTCATATTATTTGCATGCTTCCTTCAGGGTGTTGCATTTACGGTGGCCAGCAGTGTGTATATATATATATATATATATATATATATATATATATATATATATATATATATATATATATATATATATATATATATATATATAATACAATACTCAAGGACTGTTTTGAACTCCTTAACTCAGTTAACAGTTCGCTTAAAACCTCCGGGATTAATGGAATGTGTAAGGATAAATTTTTTCAATCAATTCATATAGTAAACAGCGTAGTCCTTCTCGTCAGTCATCCTGCAGTCAAACTTTAGGAATACCTTTTCAGTGCATGTTGAGTTAAGTTTCTAAATGGTTGTTTCGAATAGCTGATGTTAGACGAGTGTTCCTTTAGTAAAGCGCCAAAGGGCCATAAAACCTCAACATCTAATCCAATCCAATCCTATCAGTTTTGTAAGAGATAAGTAATGGCATTTATTGGTAGATATTGAATTGTCTTGGTTAATCATCTAAATAATCCATTGGAAATTTGGTTTGTCTCTTTTAACACACGGAGAGAAGTCAAATATGCGCAGTTTTTGCAATCACTACATTGATTTTTCTCAATGAAGTGTTGGATTTTGATTCACTTTCTTTCAAAATTTTAAGAAAATTGTCACAATAATTGGCTTGTAAGTTTGAGGATAAGTAGTTATGAATTTGTGCATTGTTAAAAAGTTATAGTGTAAGAATATCAGTTTGGTGCAACTCGTCCGTTTTTGGACCTTGCACCATAAAACCCCAACATCCAATCCAATCCCATTAGTTTTGTAAGAGATAATTAATTGCATTTATTGGTAGATATTGAATTGTCTTGTTGATTAAACCCTAACAGTTGCTCCAAATTACGCTTCTAGAAACAGAGTTGCTCGTTGGCTTAGAAAATTTTTTAGTGAGAGTTTTAGTACGTTAAAACTAAAACTTTAGAGCAATCGAAAACACAAAAAGCAAATTTCAAGATTTTGGGACGAAGAAAAGAAAATCTAAGGATGCTATAATTTGCATAACTGCCCTCGGATGTTTCAGGAAATCAAATCCATATATATTCTTTTTACTCTGAGCAAAATACACAACTAATAAATAACAAATGAAAGAAAATGCTATTTTAATAAGCCCGAAAAATCAGCAAACTTAGCTATTTTGTCTCAGACCAGGACCGCTCCTAAGGCATTAGCCGCCTTGGGTGTGGTCCTGGTCTACAAAAGCGAGCAAACCTGAATAAACCACCCCTTTTTCAACAAAAATGTTTAATTTTCTTTTTAAAAAATCGTTCCAGTACTTTTTTGAATATTCAAATGTAAATGAGTATGAGATTCATAATTGTCTTTTATCAAAATCCCCCAAAAAATCTAATATAAACGAATAATCTAAATAATAATGTAACGAATATCATCTAACAATATAGACGAATAAAGTAGGAAACCAACAAATAACAGAAAATGGGTATAACTGAGCCTTTTCGTTAAGAACTGAAAGCAGACCGTGGCCGTATTTTGACCGACACTGTTTTTTTTCTTATGACATGCAAGTGCATGCCCATCACAACGTTCAGTAACGGTCCTACATCACACTAAACTTATAAAAATAAAGCTAATATATTCGTATAATTTTCCAGATTAATGTGCAGTTCCTATTATGATATTTACTTAATTATTCACCGTCTCTTTGATAGCATCATAACAGTATTCTCCCGAACTTTTCATACCTACCCCTAGTAATCTATCATCCCTTCAGTTTTACCTTAATTCTTTTCTTTCCTCGTGGTAATTTTAAACTTTTGACGTTGGTTTCTGTGTCAAGTGTTAGGCGCAGCTTGGCCAATATCTGACCCTTGCGTCATTAAAATTCAATAAACCAACCCATGTTTATGCCCTGAAGTTTACCAAGGTTGTTTACCTACCCAACCTGGTCCCTTAGTTCTTGCAGGTGAAGTCCTCACAAATTGACCCTCCGGGACACATCTCCATTATTGGTGTTTGGGCTTCACGAACCCGAGGTACTCTAGTGATTTATTCAGACCTTACTGTCTTTAGTAAACATGAGAATCGCGCTCCCGGTACACCCAAATGTCTTGTACTTGACGCAGCTTGGCCAAGTATGGCCCTTGAGCCATAAAAACCAAAACTAACCTCACAGACTGTCTCGAAACCAAAAAAGTATCCTTGAATTGCTTTTGTGCGCATTTGCTAAGGATTTGTTTTTCATTTTACCTCACGAAACAGGCACAATCATTACCAAATGACCCTACTGTTCACTGTAACAAAATCGCCTAAGAAATACAATGAACGTCGTGCAATACGACAGAAAAGAGAAGAATAGATCCTTCCACACGTCGAGTGATACGTCAAGAGTATTTATTAGAGTTCCGAACCACCGAAGCGCGTTTGTTCGATCAACCCTATCCGCCTTTTGTGACAAGAACGACTCTCTCGCTCATCTCGATAATGAAAACGACGTTTAGTCGGGAAATAATGTCGGCGGCAGTCGGAGTGTTTCATGCAAGTATCATTGTGTGCGGTCACTCAGGCAAGGAATGAGGAACACAGGTTTTCCCTCCTGACCCAGTTGTCGGCAGTCACCATTCCTCCGAAGGTCAAGGGCTTACCTCATCATTCTGCGGAGGTCGATCGACTTCCGCGTGTCTGGGGGCCCCTTCCCAGAGGGAACCCCCTTCTTCCTGCGGTCACCCCGGGTCACTTCCTGCTCGTATGCAGATGCGGCGAAACGCGGCACGATACTCCCGTGCGCGGCAAAATATGAAACTCAACCGGCTCAACGGGGTTGAATTCGGATGCCTGACCGTTGATGGACCAGAGATGGTCGTGGCGTGAGTTAATTGGAGATTTATAACGGTTTCTATAAAAGAAGGACGTTTCGATTAATTGGTGGCGTGTGTGGAAGGAGATGTCGCCGTCTTATCGACGATCAGAGAGAATAAATGTATTGTTGCGGATCGTTAGCGCCGAGGATTAAGATAAAGATCAGATTAACGCTGAAGATGCCAGTTATGATAATATTTCAATAAAAAGAAGTGTTAAAAATTTGACCAGGTTAAATGTACAATTTTTTAGGAAGTAATATTGGGGGTGGATACAAGGATTTGACTATATTACTTTGTATATAATGATTTGGGATGTAATGCTATATTATTCGTATTTTTAAGAGTCGTCGAATTCAATTGCGAAAAAACGACTTCAGGAGTTATACCTGACGGCTTGAGAACACACAGGAAAAATCGATAGCAACATGCTCTTATCTTCCCCATTTCGTTTTCATTTCTTAAAACTTTATTCTTACCAAGACGTAGTCTATTTGAGTCCTCACTTTTAAGGAATTTTGAACACCCACCAAATAGGAATACACATACAAGCCCCAGTACCTAATTGAGATTATGATCTCGCCCTTTTGGACGTTGCCAAAGAAGCCCAAACTCGATTGAGACTCACGGGAGCAGCGTTATGTACCCTTCCCCTTCACAAGCCACCCAACCACCAATGGGAATATAAGTTATAGTACCCTAATTGGGATTGGTACTCAAATCCCTTACCTAGATTTACCCACCGGATCAGATGCAAACTGGTATTTTCCACACGGTACACTGTTGGCGACAAAAACGACTCATTATTTATGTATATAAATTTTTAAATGGTAAAATCTTTGGAAACGAAATCCACATTAAAGAATAATTTTATAACATCAGGCAAACATACATGAAAAGAGAAAAACTTATTGTCTTCTATTAGAAAGGTTTCCTACTTGGGTGTATTTCTCTCTTCTGTGACAGTAAAACTTCCCTTGTGTATGTTCATTACTTGGCATTGCCTGTCTGGCACAGCATGGCCAAATATGGCCCTTGTATCATAAAACCCAACCAACTTCAACCCTCCGTTAGAAAGGGGAGCGAATATTGATTATGAAAGGAATGTTGTTAAAACAAAAAAGATGTGGTACGTACAGCCTTTTACCAACACAACCTTCATTTGCAGACGGTTTCGAGGTTATGACCAATATGTTTATCGGCACTCTACAAATAAGCTGCTTCCTCAATACACTATACCTACACTTAAACTGGGAGGTGTTTTATTTCTTTTATGGGGTAATGTGGCAGGAAGGGTTGGATATTCAGTTTTTATTGATGAAATCGAGGGAAAACGAAATACTTAGACCTACTGAAGAACCATTCAAAAGAAAGTGCTCATAATTTGGATTTAGCGTCAAATTTTGTCTATACATAACGCCCAGAGAGAGTGAGAATAGGCACAGAGGAAAAATAGTTAAGTAACAGAGAGTCTGTTTATCCATTTTAAATAGAAAACATCCCCACCAAAATTTCAGGACTTCAATTTTTGAAAATGAGTGGTTCTTATAGGAAAAATTGGCTAAAAATCGTGATATTCGGAGCAAAGATTAGTTGTACGGGAAATGGCAAAAATATCCAGAAAACAGCAAAAAACATTGTTAATTTAGCACACTTCCACTTAGATGCTGTTCAACGTACAGAAAATATATGTAACGAAATTGTGTTTCCAGCTTAAATTTTGTTCTGGAAGAAATATAAGCGCAATTGAATATAGGTATATACTCATTGAGCTGATATTCGTCAGAAACTACGACGAGTATAGGTTAAATTGACAATATACAAAATTGAGTATATACCTATACTCAATTTTGAGAATATACCTATACTCAATTTTGTGGTACAGGATTTCGTAAATTTGACATTTAAAATATTTAAAAATATTATAGCTGATATGGAATTGTTTTTAGTTAATATGTCCTAAATGTGTACTTACCCATTCCTAAAAAATTAAGCTGAACTTATTATTTTCTACAGCTTTAAACTTCAAAAAATCTCTTGGTGCATACTCAATTTTGGCAGCCATTGTGAATAAAAATGGAGGGTTGGTGAATTGAATATTTTTCGTCCCATTTCAATTGATTTATTCTTGTGCTATTTTGAAGCAAAACTAATGTTCTCTACATTTCGAGTCTGTCTGTCTTGTGCTTAATTTAAATAAATCTAACTAATTGGGATGAATTGCAGTGAAAATGTACACAAATCATACAAATAATTTCTTTCAAATTAATCGAAGTAGCAGTCAAATAAGGAGAATTAAAAAAACTATCACCATTAAGTAATTAACTGGGATTTAAAGAATTAACTGTTTTATTTCTCTTTTTTATGGTAAATGGATTTTTTATGCGTTGAAGGCAATTATAATCCAAGCTTTTTTTCCATTTCACGTGTCAATATTTAAAATTTTTAAAACAAACTGTGTTTAGCTTTAAGGATATCATACATATAGTATCAAATTAATTCGTCATCCGTCTCAGAATATGTTGATGGAAATCAGAATTGCAAAGTGTAATGAATGAATGTTGCAGGTATACATATTTATCCCAAGTAAGTTGTACAAATTTTAAATTATTGATAGCGAACATTAAAACAAATATTACATAATTAATATTATAAAGGAATTGCATTCACTAAAAACCTTCAAATTGCAGCATTAAATATTTTACCTTAAAATAATTTATCTATTTCAGATGGTTTTAGGAGCCGAAGAAATAAAAGAAAAGATCGATGTCACCTTAGAAGATACTCCATCTCTGCCATCTGAAGGAAAGGATGAATCAAAAGTGCTACAAGAACGAGGGGATATACAACAAACTTACAAATCGAATCCCCAAAAGAAAACCGGAGGGGCTCAGGAATCTATCGGCATACCAGTACCAGCACATCCTCCAATCAATCATCTTTTGATTCCACCTCCAGGTTTAAAAAGGAACCCTGGACCTCCTCCGGGATTACAAAGGAACAAAGATCTTCCCATTCAACATGTCTACAAGACATCAAATCAGATTTTACATCAATCCTACGAAGTTGCCCCTCCAGGATCCAACATTCCTTATCAAGATGTCAGTCATCAGGACGGGGGACAATATCAGACTGGAGGTCATGAATACCCATCTGGACATAATTCGGTTGCTTACCCAGAAGGCGGGGGAAACCAAATAGATATTCCCGGATTCAACCCTGATGAAGAATATAAACCGGATAATCAGAACAGCCTTTTCCAGGGTTTTCCGAGTTTGCGCCACAGCGAACCATGGCCTTTGCCGATGCCGGACATGCCGAAAATTATCCACTTAGATGTCAAGTGCGAAAAGAATCTCATGAAAGTTTCCATAGAATTCGACAAGCCCTTCCATGGTATTGTATTCAGCAAAGGACATTACAGCCACGGAAGCTGCGTGCATTTACCACCAGGTTCTGGCCACACGAGTATATACTTCGACATATCCATCAACAGTTGTGGAACTCATGGCAATGCACCGAATGGCCAGTATAATGGCTATGGTGGTCAGAACATAGCCGGAAGCTATTTCGAGAATACTATTGTGATCCAGTACGATCCCCAAGTTCAGGAAGTTTGGGATCAAGCTAGGAGATTGAGGTGTACTTGGCACGACCAGTACGAGAAAGCCGTCACTTTTAGACCTTTCCCGGTCGACATGTTGAATGTCGTTCGAGCTGATTTCGCCGGCGACAATGTCGGATGCTGGATGCAGATACAGGTGGGTAAGGGTCCATGGGCAAGTGAAGTGAGTGGTATAGTGAAGATCGGCCAGACGATGACCATGGTACTGGCCATCAAAGACGAAGAAAACAAATTCGATATGATGGTCAGGAACTGCATAGCTCATGATGGCAAGCGGGCTCCCATCGAACTGGTCGACAGTCAGGGCTGCATAGTTCGTCCTAAACTCATGAGCAGGTTCACCAAGGTGAAGAACTTCGGCTCTAGTGCTTCGGTCCTAGCATTCGCACACTTCCAGGCTTTTAAGTTCCCCGATTCGATGGACGTACACTTCCAGTGTACTATACAAATCTGCCGACCGCACTGTCCTGAGCAATGTGCCGTGACGTCGCAGGGTGTCGGTCATCAGATTGCACCTGGACACGACTTGTACTCGGCAGCATCGTCGGCCCAGGCTTCTGTCGTTCGACCTCGTGAGGAACGAGACGTTTCACAGCAATTGGATCCGGGCACAGCCCTTGATGAGTCCATACAGGAGATGACGGAGATAGGATTGAACAGGGTCATTCGCGTAGTGTCCACTGGAGATCTAGCCTTCGCCGAACCCCCAACAAGGAAAGAAACTGCATCAGACTTTGAGAGTTACGAGAAAGATGATGTCATTTGCATGTCAACCCCAGGTTTTGCTGCCTCTCTCATCGTTCTGCTATCGATATTAGTCATTTCCTGTCTTGTGGCGGCTTTCCTCTGCCTCAGACAGAAATCACCGAGAGACATAATTTCTTCCATTTCGGGTACAATTATCAAAAAGAAATAAGCTCTTTGGCGAGAAAAAGCTATCATTCCATGCCTTAAGAGCTTAGTTTACATTCAAAGATTGGAAAGAAAGACGGTTTCATGATCAATTTCAAGCACTTCCTTCAGGAAACGAAAATAACCTCTACGCTAAATGTGTGGAGAAAAGCTTCGAAATACATTTATACCACATCCACCAGTACACTTCAAAACTCAACTCCTATATTATTATAGTAGTGTCATAGAAGTATAATTGCGTCTACTGTTCAATCTTGAAATTTTAGAAGTATTGTGGGTTTATTTTCTTTCTCTCGCACTCACTTAGCGAGCTCAATTTTTACTATTATTTTCTTTTATTAGTAGTTTTAGGATTTGTTATAACTACAGAAACAGGGCTTGTTTCGATTCATCAATTTTTATTTAACAGTACTTTGAAAAATGGCATCTACAAAAATTAAAAAACTCAAAACATTTTCCTTAACATTCATGTTTCAAAGCCTTTTGACTCAAAGTTACCTTTAACCTAAATTCAAAGGCATTTTTATGGTATGGTTAATAATTCGCCAAACAAAATCTGATTTTGGAGTTATTCTAGAAGAAATACTATAGCTGGCACAATGCTTAGGAGAGGGAACTTAAAAATTTCCTCACTCTTGCTCACGTAACAAAAAGTATTACATTTTAAATCAAATCATTTTAATACATTTCATCTTTATTCACCAGCACAAATAATTTATTTCACCCTTTACCTCTTTCACACATATTTATTCGTAGGTTTCTGTTATCATTCAAATGAATTCATTCGTGAGTCATTTAATTTACATCAAGTGTTTTGTTCCTTCCTATCTCTTCACAAAGGTGAAAGTTCCGAAGTAAAAACTGTGGCACCGCATCTTTCAGACTAACTTCACCACGCTAATTTAGAAAACAGCAATAATTTAATTCACTAACATGCATTAAGGAATGTTCATCGGAGTTCAAGGAATGTTTTCAAGGTGTTATCATTCTAAGTCATCTACAAATCATCTTTGCTGGAGTCATCCTTGCTCGCATATATATTTTCTTAGAAAAATGCCATACATTGTATTTATTTCTTATCATTGTCTGAGTATGTTATTTATTTTGGTGTAGTTTTGATGTAAGTTTCCATCCACCGAGGGTTAATAAATTTTTTATAGAATTTCGCTCCATTTGTCATTTTTCTAGCAGTAGTTGAATTAACGTCGCAGTGGAGCAACGCAACGAGCTATTGACGAAGGTCCGAGATCAAGCTCGAACTTGAACCAAAGGCAGATGACGAGAACACCTGAGCTGGCACCCCACACACCAACCTTCCACACCACGCCAACGTGAGGGCATTTGAGCCCACGCAGATTTAACGTGCACCAGCCGCCACGTACATGACGGTCTTTGATTGGATCTAGTTTCAAACTCGCAACCCTCCGGTTGCAAGTCCGCTACCGTGGCCCCTGTAATTTTTCTTTTGGACTGTTTCTTCTAAAAATACTAGATTATTCATTCCCCAGCATGGTCTTTAATAAAACTGTAATCCATGATCTTGAGTACTTGTTAGTTAAGCTGTTATGTAACTGAGTTATGCGAAAGTTCCACGCACACATTTACAAAGGACATGCATTTCATGAAAAGAATTCAGTTCATATCTTTTTTGAAAATATAGTTTTCGGAAAACAAGGACAGTATTGAAAAGAGAAAACAGCGAGACAAATCATAGATTACTCAAATATTTATAATCACTTAAATTTTGTACTAATATTTATATTTGAATTTTATTTAAAAATTAAATAGTAGTCATTATGGCACAGGCGTACAGTTTAGATTAGAGTGTTGTATCTTCGATCAATTTTCACTATGTAATTTTCTGAATAACTTAAATTTTTTGTCAGAAATACATTATACTTTAACCTATAAAAAAATTTCTTCGTGGAAGTATATTGGCATACAATTTGGAAAAATATTTTTGTAAGGACCCAAGGAACAACAGATGTGCACCTTAAATAACACTATTTTCAAGTTTTTCACTTGTTTTAATCTGTAAGCTGATTAAATCAAGAGATGATCTTAATAAAACACATTTTTAATCAACTAAAATAAAAAGCAAATTGAAGCATGAGTTTAATAGAAATCAATGTATTTTATTAAAATATGAACAATTTGGTACCAAAATAGGTTTTTTGGAGTAAGTGGTAGTCCACTGGAAAACATCTGTTTACTAGTGCTCAGAACCACTTGTACATTCTTCACAACCTCACTCAAAAATATGAGAAACATGCTTATTTGCCAAAAAGCTGTTGTAGTTAACCATTTACCCCTAAAACTTAACTTGTTATCCATTGTTAATATTTAAAGCTCCACGTTTTTTTCATGATAATTCTACCAGGATAAGATTTTCTATTCTCACCTCTATAGCACTTGTTTCCTCTTTTTTGTCATCCTTTCATGCGATTCCAAAAGAATATTAGAAAAATGACTAATATCATCCCCCTGGATCTTGTAAAACCAATTCTTCACGCCAAGTCATCTACAGAACTATATGCGCTTGGAATAATAAACTGCTTTTATGTAATTAATTAATAACTAAATGAAAACTTAATACAAGACAAAAAAGGCCTACTAAAGGCATCATGGGCCAGTCCAAGTCCTGTCACTAACACTAGTCTAAGGTACAAGAAACCATTTTTGTGATTTTGTAAGTTTAAGAAATATATGTAAGGTTTCTTAAAATTTTGATATATCATCGTATAAGGAATGAAATTGAGGTATATACTTTGGGTAGGTAGGTCGTTAATTAACGTCGCACTGGTGTAACACAACGGAATATTGGCGACGGTCCGGAATCAATCCCTAAGGAAAAGATCCAAGGACGTCTCGTAATTTTGAATCAGACGAGATAACACCTGGCTGGTACCCCATTCTCCAAACTTCCACAGGACGCCAACGTGAGAATATTTGATGCCACGACAGATTTAAAGTGCACCAGTCCACGTGTACACGACGGTCTTTGGCTGGACCTAGTTTCGAATTCGCAACTCTACGGTTGCTAACCGTTACTCTTCCAACTGCGCTACAGCGACCAGTATATACTTTGGTTCTGCTTTCTAATGTACAGTATTGTACTTCGTTTTACAAATGAAGCCGATTCAAAAAATTACTCGCATGCAGGAAACCAAAAATTTTGATTTAAAGACAAAAGAAAATATTGTTTATCTTTAAACCCCGTTTTCATTGCGGTCGCCAAATTCGGCAAGTTGGAGTTTTATTAGCAATGCTAGCCATTAGAGATGGGTAGGTATCTTAATTATAATCGCATTGGAGCAACACAATAACAGATTGCACCTGCTAATTTGCAGTTATCGCTGTGCTAAAAAGAAAAACTTAAAATAACTAAAATAAAACAAAAATAAAACTATTACAATTTTGTTATTACTAACTGTTTAAATTAACGTCAACTTCCAACAGATAAATTTATTCACTGTTCGCAGGGCTAACTAGATTGGCGATAAACTGTCTTGCCCATCTCTACCATTTGGCATTAGCTTGGCGACATAAAATTGAAATCAAGACAGCTGCACCGGAGACCACGAAATGCTGATTGAAGGACTTGTTTATAAATCGCAATCGGGTGAAACTAAAGAACACTGTACCATCGCCAATTGCCTATTAATTATCTTCGCCAAGTGGCGATAATTATCGAATATAGTAACCTGTCGTAGGTTTATCTAAATAGCCGTTTGGCGACGAACATTTTTGTTGCCAGTTTGGCGATGTGCCAGTGTTCTCAAGTTTTTCAAAAAATGATAATGCACTTTCTATTGATTAAGACAGAATATTAATGGTCGTCAATATAATAGGGGAACGCGGGCCCTAATATAAAACCTTAATATTCTTATGACAGGCATTTTCCGTCAAGCTAAATATAGATGGCGTTGATGTTTCTGCTGTACGTATTCTGAACGTGACGTCTGTTGGCTTCTTTCGAATATGATTTCAGTACTCCCCCAATTAAAATTCCAAAGAAAAAAATCAGAATTGGTAATGGTTTTTGATTGGGCAACAAAGCAAGTCATTGAGGCAAAAAGTTGCCAAAATGGCGATAAACCGGCCGACGTGTAACAGGCGAGGGCATTTGAACAGCAGAAGTAAAATCTTCTGACCGTTTGATTACACTAAAAATCACTCGCAGAAATTGCAACGTTAATTCAAGTGTTCAAAATGGTTCAAGTGCAAAAAGTTCCACTCACAATAAAAATGCAAATGGTAACATAATATGCATGAGGGCAAAAGAAATAGAATTAAGAATAAATACAATCTAAACTTACGAACAAAAGATAATTCTCTCAAGTAAAAGTATACTACTTGAATTCCTTTTCAAATTTTCTTTTGAAAAATCAGTTTCCTTTTGGTAACTATGCTGATAAAACAGAATATTTTTTAAAGTCTAAACAATTCCACGTACACTATTGGTCAGTGGTGGCCGGTTAAGGAGTCCACTGTAGTTAGAATTAAAGTTGAAAAGATGATCTAACGGAAAACAAATAAAAATTACTGAGATTATCAAGTTTGGCAATCAGTGTTCGTGGGGTTGCCAATGAAACAGCGTTAGCTTCTCTCTTTATAAATGAATTAAGTTTATTTAGACTAAACTTAAGTTGAGCTTAGGGATCTGCAAACTTATTGCGGAAGGGGCCAATTAGTTTAATAAAATGCTATATTGGTATAATTAAGGATTGAATTAGGCATATAAGGGTATAGGTATTTTAATTAACGTCGCATTGGAGCAACACAAAGGGCAATTGGCGACGGTCCGGGATCAACCCCAGAAGGGGAAGATCCGAGGACAACACCACGTAATTTTGAACCACGGTCAGATGACGAGGTCATACCTGAACTGGCACCCCACTCTACATATATGCATATAAAGGAGCAATTTACCTTAAAGTTACAATACTGAACAAGTTTCCAACATAACAGGTTTGTATGGTCCAAAACTCAAATTCTGGTTTTCATATTAGGACATTATCAGTTTTAGAATAGAAACTAAAAAATATCCGCTTGAAAGAGTATTCTAGGTTTCATACGAAATAGCTAATTTTCCAAAGCATGGCATCATTTTTTATTCTGTAGGATAATTTAAATATTTTTCAATTGGATTTCCAGCAAGACTACTTTCAATAGTGGTTGAAAAAAGTGAGGCAAATCTCATTTTTTTTAAAATTAGGTAATTTTAAGGTTGACCAATAATTTCATTGATTGGATATTTTAACACAATTCATAATATAGCAAACATACATGATCCGTCATAAACACTCAAACATATTTTTTAATTTGTACTAATACTTAAAAAGTAGGTCATTGCAGTTGACACCACCCACACTATTTATCTTTAACGCCCTTTTATTTCTTATGCTGATGTAATCATCTGTCATTTTACACATTTGATGTAATACTTTTGCGAGTTTTATAAACTGTATCAACCTCAAATTGCATGTCTGCTTCCCAAATCACACATGCGTTAAAATATATACACATAAAAATGTACTATTTTTCAAGAGCAGCATATAGCTTTTACGTCACTAATCATTTGATGCTAAGCAAGAATCAACCTTCGGCTGGAGTCCTAATCACCAGGGTATGAAAAAAATCATTTTTTTAAATAAAAAACAAGTTTAATTTGTTGGAGATGAGTCACGCAAATTAGTGAAGTTTCTAGATAGTTTTGATTTATTTAAATATTAATAGTTTTACTTGAATTTTTTAAATCATACAAATTTCAGATTTGTTTTGCGTTATATATTTATCATATATGAATAAAATGTTTTGAATTTCTTGAATAATTTTAATATAAATAATTAATTGTTTCAAGCCTTGCTTTTGAGAAAAAATCATGTCACTAATACAAAATAAATAAAAGGAACTTGAATCTTGAAAAAATTCCCACTTCTGATTAATTTTTAGCTTGCAAAAATAACTTATTGGTGAAAAAATTGTTTTTTTAAGTTAACAGTAAAAAATGAGACGAAACGAAAATACATAAATTTGAAATCAAATATGCCAATTTTTCAAATTCTTTTAGCATTGACAAGTATTTCAAGGTATATTCGAAGCACATAGAAAAGGTTTATGTGCATGAAACAAAAAATGAAGCTTTTCTCTATGAACAGCATAGAATAACTAATATCGTCCCCCTGAACATGCCAATTCAGTGAAATTTTGAGCTTGCAATAAAAAATTTATCAATTCCAATAGCTTTCTGCTTCAACCCATAATCTTTTCTCAACATACTCAATTATCAGATGAGTGAATTAACTTGTACATGACAAATTTCAACTGAATATTGAAGTTATTCTAGCAGTGCAAATTCTAAGGGATCAATGCATAAAATTTCCCAATATATTGAAATAAACATTAACCAATATATTATAAAACAAAATGAAACTATTAAAATTGCCAATTATAAAGATTTATGTGCAAAATTGGAATGCTTGGTAATACTGAAGAAAATCTTTCAGCTGCGAGTGTCTATATTTTTTATATAGACTACAAAATACTAAATAAATAACTAGAACATCTTAAAAAGAAAGCAAGTTACCACAATTTTGATAATTTGAGTGAATATATTTCGAGCATCTTCAGTCAACGCATGGTGAATGATTCAAAATCAGCCATGTGCGATACAAAACACAACGTTTAAAACAAAATCAACACTGATTACCAGGCTTGTGAGTGACACCTATAGGTCAATGGCCCAAGATGAAAATACTTGTTTGGCAATTATGATCCCAATCAGCAAATACTGTCAAAAGTGTCTTCAAAGGGAGGATGATTTTCAATATAATTTTGGGGTGAACTCAGTATGAGTTAAGTTCTTAACTTATTTGAATAAAATAACATGCATCTTGTTTAGTATTTCATTTGCAATATTAAACATAACAGAAAGAAAAATGAAATTTTGTTTTAAATCAATGATTTTTTTAATAAAAATCACTTGATTTAAATCGACAAACCCTACTAATATCAATACCTAATTGAGGATCTGAACCAACCACTAACATCAATGCCCAGTTGAGCTGTCCTGAGAATTATTTTGAAATTGAGTAGTTAGAATTAGATTACTAACTCAATTACCAGGCCAGCATTGATTGGATGTTCATAAATTTTCCTCTTAAAATTAATCCTCACAATCAATACATGTTAACGTGATCAGTTTCAGCACTAAGACATGATCCACCCAGTTAATTCACATTTTGAACAAACTAAGATCTTACACCAATATGGAATAGGGATTGTGGGCTATAATTTTTTAATACCTACTCCAATGAAGCAGTATAATTTTTATACAAATTTCAACTTTCCAGTATATAACCAGAAGCAGTATTCAGTTCCACCTAAAATTGTATAAAAATACCTATAACACACCTAAAAATTTAATTGATTTCTTTATAATTAGTAAAAGATTTGTTTCATACTGTTATAAGAATTCAATTAGAAAATTCAGTTACTGACCAGAAGTGATAATCAAATCAGGTAAATCCTTCATAGGACAATATCCAAAAGTAAAATTATATATATCTTTCACTTTTGTCAGTTAAGACTACTCTTCCCCTAGCCCTCACTCTAGCTGGTGTTGATTCAATCATTAATAGAAAGACCATACAAAGGTTGTTTAACCCTCCTAGTGGTTGTTTCAATGAGGTATCTCATAGGTAGGTAGTTGAATTAACGTCGCACCGAAGCAACACAACGGTAATTGGCAACGGTCCTGGATCAATCACGAAGATACAAGGACACTTCGTAATTTTGAATCATGGTCAGATGATAAGGGCAACACCTGAGCTGGCACCCCACTCTCCAAACTTCCACACCATGCCAACGTGAGGACATTTGAGATCACAACAGACTTAATGTGCATCATCCTCCAAGTACACGATCTTAGTTGAATCGAATTTAAAACTCGCAACCCTCCAGTTGCTAATCTGCTACTCTTCCAACTGGGCTACTGCAGCCCATGAGGTATCTCGCTTCATTAGCGCAAATCTGACCATATCTTAATGGATGAGATATCTCGTCATTGGATGGAAACTGACCAAATCGATTTTACTACAAAAAACGTCAGCAATATTTTGATGACAAGGTATCTTGTGATAAGTAAAATTGGTTAGATCTTGATCGACGAAATATCTCGTCCTAACCACTTGGAGGGTTAAGTAGTGCAGGGCAGGTCAAACTCTTTTGGTGCTAGAAGCTGGTAGATGAGTTTTATGTTCTTACAAAAATTCAAACTCGATGAAAACTGAAGAATGATTCCGAAAAAATTTGACTACCCTCCCCCAACAAAATGGTAATTAATGTCGCCCTGAGCTACGCAATGGGCTATTGCGAAGGTCTGGGATCAATCCTGAAGGGAAAGATCTGAGGACATTATATAATTTTGAATCAGTCAGATGACGAGATCAACACCTGAGCTGGCACACCCCACTCTTCAAACTTCCACACCACACCAACGTGAGGGACATTTGAGGCGACAGATTTATTGTGCAGCAGCTGTGTACACAATGGTCTTTGGTTGGACCGAGTTTCGAAATCCAACAAAATGGACATTATGCTATAATCTTGAAAAATAACAAAAAGAAATACTTTAAAACGTCAAAAATGATACATAAAAAATACAGAACAAAGACAACAAATTGTATATACCTAGAATTAGAACAGGAATTTCTGTTCATATGGGTAAAGATAACTAACCTCGCACTGGAACAACACAATGGGCTATTCTGTTCATATGGGTAATGTCTAAAGTGATAACAAAAGTTGACATCAATCCAAATGAAATGTTAGTCGAATGGTGAAGTGAGTGTGACAATGGAAATAAAAATACATATGGGTTTTCCATAGTTTTTATTTCAGAGGTATTGTAATTCATTACTGCAAACATTAGCAAAGGGCCAAGCCATGATAAATAACAGCAAAATTGCATGCCCTTGAGATGCGTTCAAGGAACTTAAACGTCAATAAAAAATTCATACTAAAAATAAATGCAGACAATGTGGTCTTTTTAAAATTAATCACACAAAACTTATGAATATAAAGACTACACTTTTGACAAGAGAAAAAAGAGCTAGTAAAATTTATTTCAAAACTATTATTACTCTATTTAGAATGAAGGAAAAATAAGTGATCACTATGCAAGGCTCAAATAGGATAAAGGGACCGTTTCTATTAATCAAGTATTTTAATAAATGCAGTTTAGACATCTTATATTTAAGAAATTTTAGTTCGTAATTTATAAACTAAATATTGAATGAGGCAGTTTAGCAGTAATACCTGCATCCATTGAAATGCTGTCAGGTGTACACCATTACTTAATGTTTATTGTGAAAAATTATTCCATATATTCGAAAATATTTCTACACTCAGTCATATTGCATAGATATTTATTTAAAAAACGTGTCACTTGTATGTTTAATTATGTTCAGGAACTCCATCATGATTCTTCTAAAATTACTTAATCACTTCAAATCAAACTGATTCCTCATCAAAAACCATTAAATGCATTTACAAGAAATGCTGAAAATGAATTTATTTCATAATATAAATAGGCAAAAAGGAATTAATTTTAAGATAGAAATGTGCAGGTCGAAGCAATTTTTCTTATTTTTCATTATTTTGAAGTCTGTCAGTCTAAATATGGTGAGAATTATTTACACTGAGATTATAATGTATACAAGTTTTGTTTATATGCATTGATATCAGCTAAAATGTTTAACAGGAAACAGCAAGGTTTTTAAAGAATTAAAGATAAATATTAATTCAAAATCATGTGCTCCTTTTCATCATTTTTGGATAAACAGTGTTGTAGCAATGTTAAGCAGATTTTGAATTTGTAGGAAGAATAGGAATTTGGAATGAAATCTACTTTTGAATTTTAACCATAATCGTTTCAGAACTAATAAATGAAGTTTGAAAATCTTAAATTTTAGTCAGCATATTCAAGCATACTTTTCAATACAAAATTAATTAAATTAATATAAAAGCAATCACAAAAATTGCACCTGTAGAATTCTAATTTCAGTAAAACTAAAAACATGTCTTTAGATTCATGTTCTTTAAATTGCTAAAACCTCCAAATTTATAATCAGTATATCGAAAAGACATGAAAGCATAAACCAGAACTTTCACGAGGCAAACTGATATTTCAGCTATTATGGACAATTAGTTTCAAAATAAAAATTTGAAGATTATGGGGAACAAACTAATTTTATAAATATAATTTTAGAGCATTAAACACTATCACTGACAATTGCAAGCCCATAACATACTAAATCCATAGATCAAACCATCTTACAGTGAAATATAAATTGGTCTTGCAACTTATTGAAAAAATATCCATGAAAGGATTTTATGTATAATAATAAATATATGACTGAATTAAATCATTTTTTAACGAAAAGAGTTAAGACAAATGCAGCATTCTTTTTAACTTTCACTTTTGAGTATTTTTTCTAATAAACTCATCCACTGAGTAGCTGCTTATTGTCAACACTGAGAAATTCATCAATGAAGAAAAAATGCATGCAGCAAAAAGTAAAAGAAAAGTTTATCAGACATTTAAATGAAAAAGCAAAATGGATTTGAAATACATAAATACATTTTCACTGCCAAATTGGTCCAATTAATTGAATGAGCCATAGAATTATTGACAAAGATTAAAATGTTGATTTTCCCATATTTCAAAAAACGAGTTTTAGAACTAAAAATAGCTGTCGATAACCATCATCGTGATACTTGGCAGCCAGTATACTTTTAGATGGAGCACAAATGATAATTAACTCAAGTCAGTCAGTGAACAGTCAAACCAAATAAGCTTACAAAATTTTTAAATCTTACATGTCTTAAAATAACAAAAGTAATATTCACTTGACAATTTTTAAAAAACTATAAACAGAACTCTTTTTTACTAAAATCTTCCTCTAGTGTCTAAGAGTCAATTGTTGAAATTACGATAAATTTTAATAAATCATGTGAAACTTTCTGTTAATATTTAAAATTTTGGAATAGTCATGAAATTCTGCTACTGACTGACATAATCAGGCTTAAACAATCATCTTCAGACTTAATTATGCTGCTAAAACTCACAATCATTAAAAACATCAACAATGAATGCCAATAAGTAGTTGCTAGCACTGCCTACAATATGCATATACTATTAGAAAATGTGCATAGTTCAATCTATACCCATGATCTTTTTATAAGTATTTTGTTTATATTATCTACGAAATTGTTTGATCATATTTCAAATGAGAGCATGTCTATAAGTAAAAACTGCATGGCACTTGAACAATCACAAAACATTTCTTAATTCTCAAAATCACTCAGAAAAAAACCAAGAAAAATTAAAAAACAAACTTTAACTTTTTTCGGATTCTTAAAATCCCAGTTCTTAAACCAAGTGAACCTAAAAACCAGGGAGTACCATTAAAAGACTTTAACTGAGTTCGACTGCTAAAACAAACACGTGTTGAAATCCGTAAGTCACATAAATACTGTTTACTGCAAATAATTGAATAACAGGTGAAATAAATATCTACTGAAGAGAAAGCAAGAAGGATAAATGTCAAACACATGTAAAGCTTGTATAGAAGTGAAGAAAAGCAACCTCAATGCTAGTAAACACTATAAAACAAACAGCAAATTGGACAAAATACTTGAATACATTAGAACCTTGATCATAGTACATTGTGTGAACATTGTGTCCTAATCAATAATATTTTCCATTTCAAACAGCCTTGAAATATGTAGCATCTTGAATGCTCAATGAATCAAAAGAAATCAAGTCTATTCTGAAGTTTTTCATAAGAACATTCCTTTGAAGTTGTCTTCAGCCTTATTTTGTTGCAGTTGTTTTGAAATACCAAACCAGATACTAATTTAATATGTCCAAAGAATCTCATAAAATAAATTTTAATTTTTAAACTAGTTAACAAATACTAAAAAGTAAAAGTTAGATCTGCAACTCAAAGCTATTACTGTACAATTGATAAAAAGTAGATACATTTCCTCAATCTTAACTCCATTTTGATTTAATTTCAGCATTCACCAAGTAAAATTTTAGTTAATCAAGCTAACGAATTCAACTTGCATTCAGTCATTAAGAAATCCTCAAGAAATAACCCAGATAAGAGCTATGGAAATTAAACCATGACTAAATACAAAAACCTTCGGTTTAATGAGAAAAACAGGTATGTTGTTCAATTGGACAAAAAGAACATTGAATTCTATAGAAAATAACTAAAAAGCAATGCAAAAGCATGGTTTATTCTTTGGAAATCTTTTATTCATAAATGAGTCATTTTCACAAACAGTAAAACAGGTGGATTTGCAATTCAGGTATGGAGCATAAAATACATTCTAAAGCTGATTTCTGAAAATTTAGAAACATGCTGAACCAGGATCAAGAATTGGAAGAAAATCTAAGCAAACAATCATGAAGGAGCACATTTTGTGTTTTTGAAATTGATGATATTTTCTCAGTGCTAACAACTAAAGAACGGTAGGGTAAAAAAATAATGTTTGCAATAGCAAGTAACTGTTTCGTCAGGCCTTCCTCAGTTGTATAAAATGTATAGGGAAATGCACTTGTGAAAAATGCTTGTGACCCAAAAAAAATGCAGGCATTAGATTAGTGTTTCAAGTAAAGTTCAATAATTGATGGGGTTTTTAATTTTAAAATTTGGAAATTGGATATTTTAAAAAACTTCCACTCGTTACTTAGGAACTGCAAGAGACAGTTCGAAAACAACCGAGCTTAAAAGCTATGTTTCAATGAATTGCACAACAAATATTTGTACTGGGAAATCACATTAACATTTATATAGCACAAATTGAAGAATTGAGACAATTAAAAAAAACCCAC
Source organism: Meta bourneti (assembly GCA_933210815.1). Taxonomy (NCBI): domain Eukaryota; kingdom Metazoa; phylum Arthropoda; class Arachnida; order Araneae; family Tetragnathidae; genus Meta; species Meta bourneti. The sequence continues at coordinate 85,985,512 of OW119927.1, forward strand.
GAAATCTAAACTTTAAGGACTGGGGCATAACACAAACACTGAATTAAGAGAAATCGGCAAACAAATTAATTCACATATTACAACATAAAACCACAATATTATCGCAAGTGCATTCCCAATGACACAAATACTGATCAAGTAGCCACTAAACCTTCATTCGAAGAGTGAACCTCTAAACATTTTTGTTTCTTTTCGTCAGGGTAGACTAGCAAAAATTTCAAGCACACTTCCAAATAGCAGTTCATTTTTTATTACTCTCGTTCATTAAGAACACTCCAGTGTTAAAGATGCGATAGTCTTCCGCTTCAACGGAAATTTAAAAAAAAGTCTTGTGTTATAGAGGCGTGTAAGCCTTTGAGGTCACCAACAGCTTGGAGTTCTTTTTTAAAAAAACTATTACTATAAGTCATCCATTCCAAAAAAAGTCTTGGTATGAATCAGCACACATGGCAGGCACCTCTACTCGAAACTATTTCTGCGGTAGAGAACCGCAAATTCATGTTGTATCCTGAAGCTGCAGTTTCAGAGTCAAGCAGAGGAGAGCCTGGGCCGAAGTGGATTACGAGAGCACTAATATAACACTATTATTCTTTGGGTATACTGTCTACATGGTTGGCAACAGAATTGGATGTTGGGCCTACATTGTTCTCGTGAACCTGCCTGAAGACTGCTGCATATGGAAAAAGTTCTTGGCATTTGGCTAGGAAGGAGGCCAATTCTTTATCACAGGAGCCAAGATCGCCATTTCTCATAGCTTCCAGCACTTCAACACATGTCTGGGGGAAATAAAGACAATGCTGATCAGGTGACAATAATCACATTCAATGAATGCAAGAGGAAAATAATCAGAGTTCTCTACTTTATGCAAAACTTTAACATTTCATTCAAATTCTTGGATATGCAAGTAAAGCTCAATTTAAATAAATTCATTAACTGTGTTTTCAAAGAAAACAAATAAAAACACTAACAGAAGTACATTAAAAAATTTTGGTGACTGAAAAAGAATATAATACATAAAACATTAACCAATAAAACCCAATAATTAGAATACAGTATATGTTCGAATAGTACACCACCCCCCAAAAATTGTTCGACTTATTAATTATATATATTTTAAAATTTACTTATTGCATACTTTTTAAAAAGATGTGCATAAAACAGAAGTGAACAATAGCATAATTTAATCTGTAACTCTTGTTATGTGGAAAACATTCCCTATTTTACGAACCAACGTATTGAAAATAAGGAACTAAGAAATATAACTTAATTTGTGTAAATATTTATGAAAAACATCCCTATTTTACGAACCAACATATTGAAAATAAGGAACGAAGAAATATAACTTAATTTGTGTAAATATTTCTGGTCAAAAACTTCCCTACACCACAAAACATTGCCAAAATTTATACAAAGTCGTAAAAATCCTAGCCTTAATGAGTATTAAAAAATTTGCATTCAGAAAAAGAAGTTATAACTTTTTATTGCAATGTATGTATGAATTTTCAATGAATTCAACAGAGTTGAAATTAGATCATTTCAAGTCATTCATTTCAATTTACAATTCTGATTTTTGTCACTTAACTATAATTTTTTCATGATACACCCTAAAATTGTCAGACTTAAAACCAATTGTCAATAATTGACAGGATTTTTCATCAAATCTGGACAAATAAATAAAAATAACGATACAGTAATATATATTGATGAATCCTTATACTCACATGTATAGTAACTCCTTTCATCTGATTGTTAAAATTTGTCACAGAACTAAGAGCTTTTGCTTGTGACTGTTTGTCAAGGCAGTACTTCATTCGAGCACCTATAAGAGAAGAAAGACTCAATTAGTAAATGTTTTAAAATTTCTCACTGACACATATGCATCTATTCTTATCAATGGAAGATTTTAATGCTTCAAAAGCTTTCATTAATATACTAGAAACCAATTGCAACACGATTTTGAGAAAATTTGATGAAATAATAAAAGCAAAGCAAGCAATTTGAGTCTGAATTTAACAATTGCACTTAGAATTTCCATGTTAAGAGAAAAATAAACAGAAAAATGCTATTAATTACTGAATATATTCAGAAAATGTAAAAATAAAAAACTCATATTGACCAAAAAATCTGTATAATACAATTATAACTCTCACACACATTGGGAATTCTAAGTTCACAATAATTTTCCGTAATTGCAAAGCCATACTTTTCTCAAATCATTCTCAAAATGATAAATAAAATTCAATTTTCAATGGAATTTCAAATTTTTTTCTAGTTAACAGATGAGCCTTGCAAGTGAAGAAGCTGTTTTCAAGAGTAAAATGGTCTTGAATCCCAACATAATATACACACACCGTGATTTTACATTTACTCTTTAATAATGGACAATAAACTGTTAGTACACAGTAAAGAAAAATTAATTTTACTTGCTGTAGCTTATGCGAAATTTCAGTTTTTAACATAAGCTTTCAACACAAAATGCTCCAAATTTTTAAATAAAAATATCAAGTTCATATAACAGCTAGACCAAACCTTACCTTGCAAGACATGAGGCAAAGAATTGATAAACTGAGCTAAAAACTCTTCGTTAAGTTCATGAGCAGTTTTATCTTTATACATCTTATCCATTTCTTGCTTAAGGACGGTTTTCACAGGTGCAGGGACTTCTTTTCTACTTGAAACTGAAAGAAAAGATAAACACATTAGTTCACAAAACAACCACTTGACCATTCAAAGGTACTAGGTTTAATGATAAAACGAAAAACATGCTACCCTCCAAAAGAATTTAATTTATACAAGAATCAAGATCATCACAGAAGCTTAAACACAATAAAAATAAATTAAGCACAAAAATATTTTCAGATATAAGAGTAAAAAACTAGATAACCAAAATTCACATTATCTGTAATTGTCAAGGAAGACAATTATCAACTAGAGATATGCAAGTTATTGTATAACTATTGGCCTTTTCAAAGACAATTATTTTCGATGCCCCTGAAGAAAACTATTTCAAGTAATAATAAATTGCAAGTGTAGCTGTGTCTATAATTTTTGAATTTCACTTAAACATTTATGTAATTGTGTCTAATTTTAAAACTTCTAAAAACTAGTATAGAAATAAATCAACTTAGAACTGAAATTATAAAACTATTAATTAAAATGAAATAATAAAAAATTGCACATAAACACATTAGATTATTCACTATGATTGGTAATTAATATTAATCAAACAGTAAATTTAAAAATAACTAATGAATGAGAAGGATATGCTTGGAGTTTGTGTTACCGATGTCTATAGTGGGCTCAATTTTCATCAGCAGCACCCTTAAATCTCCAGTCAACTGTTTGCAATCAGTTCTTTTATTAAAAGAATCAATGATTATGCATCACTGTAATGAGTGTCTGTATGATACAGATGATAAATGTTTGCTCAAAACATTTTAGTATCTTATTGCCCATGCTTGCTCCTCAACACTCCCTGCTTCCCCTGGGTTCTACATTGTCCCTATTGTCCTTCAGTGCCTATTTTGGGAAACTATATTATAAAGGTAAACAAATGAAACTCATTCTACACAGCACACTTATTGTCACTAAATTATAAATTTATCGCCTACTGTAACAGCTTTGTGCACCTCATGCATCCTGTATTTCTTTAAATCACTTCATTTTTGTCTTATATTATCCTCTTAAAATTATGTAGAAAATTATATTTTTTTTTATCCAAGTGTGCATACATTTAATTTATAAAAGCATTATTTTTAAAAATTATTTTTCATTTTTACAAATAAAAGCAAAACTGAAAACAATAATTGGATATTAAAACAGAAAGAACTAAGACCTAATTTGAAAACCAACAGTTATCTTGAGTATCATACCAATATCTAGCTAAGGTTTTAAATTGCAAGATCAGAGAAGTGACAATGCAAGTAGGCATTCAAGCTCAGAATAAATGTTTCACAAAAATGATTGCAGCACACAACAAAAAGAATAAATTGGAAATTTAAATTATTAGTTTGAGTACCTAAAGGCTTTGTCAAATTAAAATTTAAAACAGATACTATAAACAAAGAGAAATTAATAGGATTACGTACTTTTTACTTTCAGCCCTATACCACTTTGTATTGGTCAAAAAATACACATATTTACAAAATAATATATACAGATTTCCCTCATTGACAAAGATCTTCTCACAGTATAGTGGTTACTCAGATTCCCCATAAAAAGGAAAGGCTTGGTTTATAGCTCAGGTTATATTTTACTATGCGAGTAAAAAGGTACCACTAAAACCAATCTTGGCAAGTAATTTTCTCCAGAAGCCCTAAATAACACATTTGAAGTGTATGCAACTTTCAACACATGGAAGAGTTTACAAGATAAAACACATTAATGCTTTTTGAAAAGTTAAATACTAAAAGTTTTAAAGATTAGTTGCACAACATCCAACTTTGAAGAGGTAGGTATTTAATTAATGTCGCACTGGAGCAACACAACAGGCTATTAGTAACGGTTCTGGATCAATCCCTAAGGGAAAGATCCGAGAACACCACATAATTTTGAACCACGGTCAAATGAAGAGGCAACACCTGAGCTGGCACCTTACTCTCTAAACTTCCATACCACACCAACATGAGGACAGATTTAACATGCACCAGGCCTTTTGTACATGATGTCTTTGGTTGGATTCGAACTCGCGACCCTCCGGCTGCTAATCCGTTACTCTTCCAACTGGGCTACCGTGACCCCCAACTTTGAAGAGATACAAAAACATTTGTATGAAAACATTTTACATTGGAAATTTTTAAATTTAGCATATTCTGCACATACAATAGAAAACAATTAACTTTTTAGAGTAGTTAGTCGACAAAAGAGGCACATGTAGATGCAATAATTTGTCAGCTGAACATTGTTATTCATTTTCATATACTTTATTATTCTCAAACTCTATACATGTCATGCGAATAGTTCATTTAAATACTTTAACAAGAACTTACTTATTGGGATGCAATAACACACAATTTATGAAAGACTTTAAAATATGTTCTCAATTTTGGATGTTCTGCATACATCACAAAAAATGAATTGCTTTTCATGCACTTATTGGAAGGGGAATTGCAAAACCAAAAAATTACATCATATGAAAATGCAATTCATGCAAAATTTGTGAAAATTGGCAGATCTGGACTGGTTTGTGCAGAACTGGATTGTGCTCTAAAGCATTTTAAAAGGTTCAATATGCAATGTCGGAAAAAAATTATTTCCGAAACTTTTTAAATGGCTCATTAGTCGTAGAAAAAAAAAGAAACATTTTCCTCTTAAATCATAAAAAATTGCATAATCAAACAATTTCTGAAATGCTGGAGGCAGTTAAGCTTTTAAAAATTCATTAAATAAACAGATAAAGCCATGGACCACCTAGGTTGCTAAACAAAACTTACCTATATTTAAGAAACGTATTAGATTAGAATGTAATTTAGGGTGCCTAGGATCAATCAACCAAGCTCTTTTAATAGACTGAAGCATTAGTAATAATTTATCTTTCCTAATATAGATCTCAAAAGCTAATAAGTGAGTTTCTATTCTTTCTGATGCTAAAGTCTGAAGAGGCCTGAGGAAACGAATAGCTTGACCTAATGGATCATCACACTGAAAAGAAAAGAATTATTAGTTACATTGCTACCATACAATTAATATTGTCAGGGCTGCCAAACCCAAGCACTTGCGAAATAGTAGCATATATTTTTAAAAATAGTAGAAAAATGCTTCCCCTTAAATCCTACTTTAGTAGTAATTTTAGTTGCTCGAATATAAAATGAATTGGCTAAAACACAAAATATGCTAATTAAGTATGAAACAGTCATGGAAAATCTCACCAAGAAATTTAAAATTAAAAAACTGAATATTTTTTTTCTTAATAAGGTTTCCATGACAATCTAGCAACTAGACTAGGATGTTTTTCTGTCATGGTTGCTATGGCTTGGCAACAAAACTTCAAAAACTCGCCAAACTTTTCTCCCCCCCCCTAAAGAAAAATCCGAAAAATATATTTTCTGTCTTCTCTATTAGTTAAAAAAGGGATTAAACTTCTGTTGACCTTTGGTGAAAGTTAAAAAAACGTCACCAAAACTTTGAAATAAGTTGCTTTTGAGACGATTTAAGCTTAAAAAGATGCCAAGTCGCTAAGGTTGAAAAATAGTAGCAAAATCTCGCCTGTAAGTAGACTGGCAGCCCTGCATTGTACAAATCATAAAGGAATAGATATATTTTGTAATTTTTTCAAACCCACAATTTTAAAATAAATTTTTGATTAATTATTGCACAAAATATTTGAAACATGTGAAGTGCTTAGAATTAAGATAAACAAGTCTTACGAAAGGAAAGTAACTTGAGGTCAACTACATTGTAGCAACGGCTTAAGTGATGCTTTCCGGTTCATTATTGGCACATCATTATGCAGCTTAACAATGGAGGGTATGAATGAAATTGTTTTAAGAGTAAAAATGGCAGGAAACATTTCAGGGACATACATAAAAGGCACATTCGGATGACTTTAAGTGCATATTAGATTATTAGGCATGCAAGTTCTTTCAATAGCTTGCTGGTGAGCCTGGCCAAGACTGAGTGTACACTTTTGATCAACTATTTAAGCAGGTTATCCTTACGAACAATTTTAGTTCCATAGAATTCTATAGAAATGTATTTCTATAGAATTCTAGAAGTTCTATAGAAAAGTAAAGTTGCGAAACAAAAATGAGCTTCTATAGAATTCTATATAGGTTTTACAGACATTCTATAGATTTCAAGACTTTCTATAATAGAGGTCACCTTGTAGAGCTTATAGAAAAACGAGCCATAATTTTATAAGATTCTAGACTACATTCTATAGAAATTTTTATAGAATTCTATAGAAATTTTTTGTAAGGGTAGTTCCCAATAGGAATTAGGTTCTTGGGTTTGATCTAGTGTAAAGTGTTACAAACTAACCCTACAAAGAAATCATGCAGCACACGATTGAAATGAATAACATACTCCTTAAGTCATAAACCAATACAATATTAAGATATTTTGGATTATTTCATAAAACACAAGTAAATGGCAATTGCTTCATTTTACTTTTCAGGATACATAACCCAATAAAAAAAAATGTATAAAAATATTACTTGAATTGCACAAACCTTTGCTAATTTTTCCGGTACAAGTTCTTCTTCCTTTACGCCATCTGTTTCCCCATCTTGCTGTTGACGCGACTTAATATGTTGTTCTCTCTTTTCCTGAGCTGCAGTCTGCTTTTCTTTCTCTAATTCTGCTCGCTTGCGGGCTTTGCGTTGCTTATTACGGTACTTTTTCAATTCAGCAGGAGCCATGTTAGCTGGAAAAATAAATATTTAATGTAAAATCATGTTAAAAGCTACTCTCCAAGAAATAAAGTATGCTTAGAATTGATTTTAACATAATGTATGGATCAGATTTTACTACAGTGGTAATAAAAATTCATCAAACATTCAAGAAAATTGAGAGCCCAAGAAATCCATTGTTCCCCATGAATAGAAATGAAGGTAAAATAACAAAAAATGTAATTATATATTAATCTCAAGAGTAATTCTTAATTACTTGGTCTTCTAACAATTAACTCCACTGCGTACCATATAAATTAGATTCAATTTGTGGAAACTTGTTTCAAGTTTATGTAAAATTGTGGCATTATATGCTACTGAATCTGAGCCACAATAGCTTGCTGTTAGTTGAATTAATTTTACAAAGTGTATTTTATTTCTCTTTCCTACCTGTCCCTTTTCCCTTTCTGCTGAAGGTTATAGGTTAACACAGGCAAACTTAATGTTAAATGTTTCCACGTTTGAGGGTTCATTCAGATAGTGGTTACAATGACCAATGAATACACAATATTGATACAAGAAAAATGGTGGCCTTGCTAAGAACTTAAGATAAAATTTACCTTTACCCAAAATTTCTATAGAATTCTATAAAAATTTCTAAAGAATGGTGTATAGAATCCTATAGAATTAAGGCCCCTTTTTCTATAAGCTCTGTAAAGTAACCTTTATGGAGTCTACTGAAATCTCTATAGAATGTCCGTAGAAACCTCTACAGAAGTTCGTTCCTTTTTCACAACTTTACTTTTCTAGACTTCTCTATATAATTCTATAGAAATACATTTTTATAAAATCAGAGCTCGTTTTCTCTAGAAATCTACAGAATTCTATAGAATTTTTTTCTAGAAATGAAATTTCGTTTCTATAAAAATCTCTAGAAGTATTGAATTCAGAAAAAATTTCGTAAGGGTAGGGATGCAAATATTTTTTGAATATTTTAAATTTACAAAACAATTTCCATTAAAATTTGCATTTAAGAATCAATTGAAGGGCTTGAAGCAAAAGTGATAAGTCTCAGAAATATGTTTTGAAGGCAAATTTTGTTTTCTAAACTTTGAACTGGTTCTAAAAATTTTGAAAAATGAATAATCACGTTGCCCGAAGCCTTTCAATTATTAAAATTATAACGTAACTTCAATCCATCAAAAAATTTAACAGTTCAGAAAAAAAAGACAACCGACCACACAAAATCGTCCGGAAATTATAAGTATTTAATTTCCTTTTCACTTGTAGAGGAAAGCATACTTTAGAAAGCGACCCCGCAACATCCAACAATAAACAATTATCTGCAACACCACACACCGCGACCAAACGATCAACAATGCCGTGGCGGCGAAGGATGACATTAACAGGTAAAAATATCACGTTTCCGCAGCATTGTGCGATCACTTTGCGTGACTCAAAATGCCAAACGCTGACAAAGGCCGTTTATCTTGCAACATTAACAGGTCGCGTGTACGTGGCATTCAACATTATCATTAAATCGAATAAAAATCGGATGTGTGCACCACGCGCAAAGATCCTTTTCTTCTCTCACTAATACATGAAAAGAATATTTATTAAGCTTGGAATTTTAAGAACTCGCATAAATGTCACGAAATGTCATTGAAGTAACCCATTCTTCATTTCTGCGTGAATATAATCGCAAGTTATTGCCAATCGAAAGAAGCCGTCTTGAATTCGAATAATTTTTAAATATATCAACTATTTTAACAAACATCTACTGGAGTTCAAACGTTTAAGAGGCGATTATTTAAGGCAAAAAGGAACACTACCGTCATATTGTTAAAAGTAGTTTTAATTATCATTTGCATTGTAGAATTCTTTTGATAAGATACGAAAAGGCAATCGTGTAAATATTTGTATGTATATTTATGGAGTCATTAAATAAAGTATGTTTTTGTAGAGAACGACTGAATAATTTGATTCAAGGAGTCTCGCCACAAATAAACAGCAGTAGAAAAACACAAGCAAAATAAAAGTTTATTTTAGCCTACTATTTAAACGAGATCAAATAAAAATTAAGCTAGACATTTTTATTTTACCTTAATTTTTATTTATAAACTATTCTCCGAACCATTGTGGTAGTTTAGAAAAAATGACTTTAGAACGATAAACCAATTCAATTGTTAGCTTAACCTATTTGTTGTGCGTTGACCGGTTGAAATTAAGATTTTCTATAAAGTTGACATGATTCGTTCAAGATTATCGAAAACGTAATTTCATTATGCAAGAGGGAATAGGTATGCAAGCAATTTGGAGGGGGGGGGGTTCAATTAACGTCACACTGGAGCAACACAATGGGCTATTGGTGACGGTCCGGGATCAATCCCAAAGGGAAAGATCCGAGCAAGCAATTTGGAAATTACATTTTATCCTTCTCCAACACACATTTTGAGAAAGAATTCAAAGCGATAGAAAAGGCGAAAACAAGGAACTTTACTTCACAGTAGACGTTTTTAAATTATTCTCTACTTTAAAGTATCCTTTATACTTTCATAATGCGGGAAACCTTTGAAATATACTAAACGAAATTTAAAGATTTGAGCTTGAATTGAAACAGCATTGTTTACATTAACAATATTATCAGGGAGACAAATAAAGAAAAGCATAAGCTCAAACGTTTAGTTTGGACTCATAGATCCGAATAAATTTGAAGGACGAACTTGACTTTTCAAAATGGGCTAAAGACAAGAACGTGGCAACGGAATGTGCAATACCCACCACAAACTATCATTTTAAATCGCATATTAAATACAAACTATAAAGAATACGTTCATTTTTTAATAATTCGCAGTGCTCAAATTATCGTTGTATGTATCAGGTGTGGTGTGTCACTAAGGATGTTTTTGCTAGAAGAATGCTAATTACAGACAGGGGCCTTGAGCTTAAATTAGATTCCATACTACGAACTTTTCAAACCACACTTCCTGTTTGTTACTATATCCCGTTGTGTATGTGGAACCAGAACATCGTATCTAGCGCATTTATTTTGTATTAATCGTCGAGCAATTCTTGTTCTACAGCAGATCAGATATAAAAATGTCAGATATTGGCAGCTGGCGTTCGTCTAGCAATGAAATTCTAGAAAATGTTTATTTAATTATAAATAAATTAAGTATGGAGGACTCGCGTATCTTTATTAATTAACCTAGCAACCTTCATACACTTACACCAATTGCCAAAGGTGTAAGAAAAGGTTTCTACGTACCAAAGAATATCCCTCGAGATTAAGGAAAGGAGTTATTAAAAAACACGAGCTGTGACAGACAACCCTGCGGCAAATGTTGCAGATATGCTTTGTGGTACTGGCTCGTGTTTCTTATGCATATTAAATTTCCGTTCTACAAGTAGCAACAATAACTAGAAATTAATTTCAAAATTGGCACAAATCACATCACCTGGGGAAGGAAACACCGTGCTTCGAGGGATACACGCGAGTGTCGAACGTGATTAGTCCGAAGACAATGCCTCCAGTGGAAATCGGACTGAAAATCCATTTCAAGACTGAAACGTAATCGAGGGGAAAAGATAATTAAAATTGCAAAATCGTGCCGTTCTGCCTCATAATGAACCCGGGATCGATTAATCAAAATGCGGATGGATAATGCGCAGTTTCTCAATCCGCCTCGATCCAGCGTAATTAAAGCCGCTCGAAAGAATGGCTTCTTGCATTGGCAACTGGGTTCTTCCCCGCAACGAATCTTTCCGATAGTGTTCACCTTTACCCCTCGGGAGGCCGCGAAGAGCATCCTTGGCCTCTTTCAACTCGCTCGTAAGAGCACCGGGCATAGGAAAGCCAAACAACAGTGAGCGTCCATCCAGTTGGAAGTGTGTTGTTTATTCCCCCATTTCGTTTTTACCCCAAAAAATCTTCACGCCAGTTCTCGTGACTTAATCGCACTCGGAAGGAGTCGCAATGGAATAACCAAGAAATATCCAATAGGAAACCGGTGTTGATGCGTGAGCTGTTCATACGCGGAGAATTTAATGAATGTTTTCCCCCTTCAATTTTAGAATTACCGATCAGCAAACATTCAACAGCAAATAGTATTTGTTGTCAAATGTTTATCGGAATACTGTTCAATGTTTCGTTGTTATTGGTACATACAACGAAGTCAAAAAGTACTTGCTACACCACGCCAACGTGAGGACATTTGAGGCCACGACAGATGTAACGTGCACCTACCCCCGTGTAAACGACGGTCTTTGGTTGGACCTAGTTTCGAACGCGCAACTCTCCGATTGCTAATCCGTTACTCTTCCAACCGGGCTACCGCGGCCCCGTGTTGATGAAGCGAGAAATGACGGTTTATTAATGAGAAAATTGTCGAAATCGTAAAAAAAATCTAAATCTACGGTAAAAATCATTGAAAGATATAATTAAGTAGGAACTGGAAAATAGGAACCGATCCGAAAGACCTCAGAAATTGAGCCACATGCACGAGGAATATTCTGAGAAAGGTTCGCGATAATCCACGGATTAGTGCACGAAAACTTGCATCCTTGTTGAAAACTGATTACAATCTTAAATTTCAAACTATAAGAAATGTAATAAAAAAGCTGGCTACAAGGGCGTGCGGCCCGTAAGAAGCTTCTCATTAGCAAACTTAACAGAAGAAAGCGTCTTGAGTTTGCAAAGAAAAAGCATGTGAGCTCTCAACTTTCTGGTATTCTGTACTTTAGCGATCAATCAAAATTTTGACTACGGGTCAGATGGGCGAATTATGATGTGGAGAAAATCAAACCAGCAAAGAAAAAAGTATGTGGAACTGTAAAACACAGCGGAGGAAGCGTAATGGTGGGTAATTTACGTTTTGTGAAGGTAATATGGATAGATGTGTGTACCTTGACATTTCGGAACAAAATGTCTTTGACAGTGCTATGAAATGGATGAACATTTATCTTCCAACAAGATAACGACGCAAAACACTGCAACGATCTGTAAAGAATGGTGCATTCACCATGTGTCGCTGCAACTTCACACACCACCAGTCTCCTGATTTAAACTCTATGGAACATAAGTGGAAAGAAATCGGTCATGAACTGAAAAATACGATACCAGCAGCAAAGATAAACTGAAAACTCATTCTGGTACCCCAGACACAATGCACGTTAAAACTTTTCTTGAGAATTCAGAGTATTTGTGTAGTATTTTTTTCGGATAACAAAGTTCTTGTAAAAACTTTAATTTTAATAAACTGTCAGTTGAAAGATCTAGTAGTAAAAGTGAAGGGTTGGTTGATAGCCCATCAGCAAATAGATATATTATTCACACATCGCACCCCAACTACAATACCGCAATAACTAAAAAAAATGAATTTTTCTACTTTTATGCGTAGAAAACTAAACACAATACCCTGTAAGCTGCAAAACTCAGAAGAGGCCAGACTTGCGGCATGCTGAAGCATTACTTACTTTTTCTTAGCGTAAAAAACTAGATTTTTTTAAATTATGGTGGTATTGCGATCTCCGATCATCAGGTAGGTGACCGAGTGAACGTCGCACTGGAGCAACACAACGGGCTATTGTCGATGATCCGGGTTCCATCCCGAAAGGATACGAGGACAACACCTTCTAATTTTGAATCACGGTCAGATGACGAGGTCGACATCTGAGCTACCCCACTTTCCAAACTTCCGCACCAACGTGAGGACATTTGAAGCCACGACAGATTTAACGTGCACATGCCTGCACGTACGACGGTTTTTGGTTGGATCGAGTTTCGAACTCGCAACTCTCTGGTTGCTAATCCGCAACTCTTCCAACCTGGCAACCGCGGACCCATCACGATCATCAGTCATTGGGTCGGTTACATTTAGTTTTATGGCGCAAGGGCCATATTTGATCAAGCTGCGCCAAACACAAGACAGACGTCAAGTAATGGACAAACATACGCAATCAATATTTTACCGACACGAAAGATAGAAATATACCCAGGGTGGAATCGAACCTAAACCGCGAACAGCTCAAGGTTACTAGCGCAGTGAACAAACCCATTGAGCCACGGCGGCCCTGTCATCAGTTACTGGGAAATACTCCCTCAGTTATAAGTTCAATTGTTCTCTCACAACCTGAGAAAATAATGGTATATTTTAATTATTTCTTGAATGTTCACAATTATGACTAATGAAATATCAAATACTTCCGCCGAACCCCCTGAAACCTTGTTGCGGACCCCTAAGGTCCGCAGATGGATTGGATTGGTTTTATGGCGCAAAGGCCGTATTTGGACATGCTACGCCAAACACAAGACAGAGATCAAGTAATGGACATACACACACAAGGAAAGTTTTACCAACACAGAAGAGAAAAAATATAACCAGGGATGTATTGTACCTGACAGGAATCGAACTTGCGCCGCCTACAACTCGTAGGTTGCTAAGCAGTAGACATACCCACCGCACTTTGGGAGCCTCTTATCTACGGCAACATACAGAGGCAGACTTAATATCTGGAGCAGTTCTGGTAGACGGGGCAGTGGAACACCTTCCCCCAATTCCACCCAAATTAATCACGACGCGGCCAAAAGCCAGGACCCAAGATCTGATCCCAGATCCACGCAAGGCACGGAACAGCGAAAGTGCAAAACGGAACTCTACGAAAATTCACTCCCCGGAAGTGAATTTTAAAAAATTCGAGCGGCAGAAGTTTCTGGGACTGACCACGCGGCCTCGGGATAAGAAATTACAGACCAAGGGGAACAGACACCATCAAAGCCATTTCTTCTCGCTGTCCTCAATCGAATCGCACGGAGGAACATTCGAGAACACCACAAGGATCAGCAATATTGTGATTACAAGGCTCACGATGGGAGGAGAAAGAGGAAGGAAATTTAATTTCTCTTTGGCAGCGTGAGTTACCCTTTCGTAGAGGTATGGCCACAATCAAGTTCTCCCGTGTGCGATCCTCAATTTTCGCGTTCTTTTACAAAGCGTGGGCGGCGTGGGAGGAAGAAGATCTATTTGGGTCGGGAGGCAGACTGAAGGGTAGTAACAATTTTCGGAGAGGATTATTACGTACGGAAATCGTGCAGCAGGAACGCATTCTCGTTTACAAAAACGAACGAGAAACTTCCTTTACGACATACCAAGGGAGATGGAACGCGATAACGTTTTGAATAAAAATTACGAAAACTTGCATCAACTCAGTACTGAACGAAGAGGTAGTTAGTTGAATTAACGTCGCACTGGAGCAACACAGCGGGCTATTGGCGACTGAGGGATCCATACCGAAAGGAAAAATCCGAGAACACCTAGTCATTTTGAACCACGGTCAGATGACGAGGTCAACACCTGCGCTGGCATCCCCACTCTCCAAACTTCTGCACCACGTCTAAATAACGTGACATTTGAGGCTCCGAGAGATTTAACGTGCACCAGCTCCCCCTCAGTACACGACGGTCTTTCGTTGGATGGAGTTTCTAACTTGCTAATCCGCTACTCTTCCAACCGGGTTACCGCGGCCAACTGAAAGGAGATAATTCGTAAACTTTGGTTTCTTGCTCCACGGCCATTTTTCGGAACCTGCTGCTTTATTTGTTTCTGAACCACTACGAACATCTCCAGAATTCAAAACCAAGAGTGCTAGCTGCTTGAACCAGGTCGACTCAGAAGCTATTTAATTTAGTAATTATGATCTATGATCATCTCTTCTCATTGCCAGGTTAGGTCTAAAACCTTCCAAATGGTCGCGTAACAAACATCCAAGGTATCTCCCCATATGTAACATTAATCAATTTCAACCAGTGAACTCAAAGCTAAATTGTAGTTAGACGAAACGGGAGAAAAATGACCTCCGGTAAAATTATATTTTAGGGGACAGTACTTTTAAAATCGATCTTTTAATTTTAGCGTTATAAATTGATATCAAACTGTAACTAAAAATTCTGATTGCTGAAGTTTGATAAACGATCTCAACGAGCAGTTTAGAACATTATGTAACATCTGTTTTTCAGTTGTTAGATTCCATGTATTAAACACTTAAATAAAATTATGAGAATAGATTTTAAAAAATTCTTATTAATCAAATAAATAATTGCTTCATTTTCGTCTTTGATGCATGTTGGCAACAATGTATTCAATGTTCTTGAAATTGATCCTCGTTTTTTATCGTAATTAGGTGACTAAGAACATGCCACACAAATGTTTATTGTAAAGAAACAACCATTTTTAGAAAACCAATCCTGCATAAAAACGATAAGCTTGATGGAATAAATTTTTCATACCATCTGCAGTAATTCTAAAAGGGGCAGGTAGGTATTTTTAATTAACGTCGCACTGGAGCAATACAACGGGCTATTGGCGATGGTTCGGAATCAAACCCAAAGGGAAAGATCTGAGGACACCAAGTAATTTTGAATCATGGTCAGATGATGAGTCACAGCCCCATACCTTAAAATTAAAACGACAATCTGCTTTTCCTGGAACATTCATCATTATCAGCAATACCTACCGGTCAAAAGGGTTACGAACCATGATCGCGCAAAATAACTAATATCCGCTAAATAAATCACACTGATCTGGCACTCCACACTCCAAACTTCCACACCACACCAACGTGAGGACACAACAGATTTAACGTGCAATTCTAAAAGGGGAGTTCAAAAATTGAAGGTTGTTTCTTAAGGCAGGCTACCGGTTTGATAATTTTCCGTACATATCACTGTATAGCGCATCAATCAAGGTTGGTAATTGGTTGGGTTTTATGGTGCATGGGCCACGTTTGGCCAAGCTGCGCCAAAAACAAGACAGACAACTCCAAGTAGTGGACGACACTCACGAGGAAAGCTTTACTGACAGAGAGAAATACATCCAGGAATCGAACCAGCGCCGTCTGCAATTTGCGAGTTGCAAAAGCAGTAAGCAAACCTCTTGAGCCACGGTGGCCCCGTATCAAAGATAGTGCAAGTCCAAATCGCGCCATTCAACAAAAAGGACACCCCACTTTGATGAGCAGCCCCATACCTTAAAATTAAAACGACAATCTGCTTTTCCTGGAACATTCATCATTATCAGCAATACCTACCGGTCAAGAGGGTTACGAACCATGATCGCGCAAAATAACTAATATCCGCTAAATAAATCACAATGCAAGATCAAATTGATTATCTTCATAAAAGACCATTTATCAAGCAATGAAACTCCCACTGAGAAGAATCGCTGTGAAGTCCTTGGACTCAGCGATCCAAGATGGCAAGCACTATTAAGCATCCAATAATCGGCACCGCATCCAAATACAATCGCCCATTTACCTTGGATTTTATACAACGGCTTAGCTTCAGATCTCCTTGATATAAACGAGATTCCCGCGTCGAGAATCGTCAATTACAAGCAAGTAAGGCAGATAGCTGATGACTGCATTAAAAAACTGAAGGTTTCCCATCACTAACAGGGGATGAAAGTCGCAATGAAATCACTATACGTGCAATATCAAAGTCATTCAAAACGATACAACCAGAAGCAATGGGAAGAGATGTAAAAAAGAAGCAAATCCAGTTACAACGATTAGAGGCCGAAAAGTCGCATCAATCACAAGTTTCGGAAATGCAGCCCAATCGATTTCCCAAGAATTGAAAACAATCACCGTTTTCTTTTTGTTAGCTGAGGGGCAAAGATTTCAAATCAAAGTTTTGTTACAAAAGATAAGCATATTTCGAAACCCGAAATTCAAAATCTGGACTGCGGAAATTGAAAATCGTGACTTGCAGATGGTTGCTCAATGAAAAGAGGTTCTTGTTCTTCAAATTCCTTCCTAAAAGCTGAAAAAGTAGCTAACATTTGGAATTCGACTTAATAAAATAAAATTATATTTCCAATTGGTTCTATTCAGAATGATGGCACGTTTAGTTGTTATACTTATAACTTAAATGTACATTTTACTACCAGGTCACAAGAATCGGTGGTGTGATGAGTTCTTCAAAATCGGTGTCTGAAGCTTAGGAATACTTCCAGAAATATTCGTTTAACCCCTCCAAGTGGTTTCGACGAGATATCTCGTCCATCAAGATCTGACCAATTTTGCTAATGATGAGACAAGTACCAGGAAGGTTAAATACCATGTATCTCAGACACACAACTACAAAAATAGTTTTTATTAAAAACTAGTTAGATTTACTGTTTAAATCACACATTAATGTAATACAGAACAGAAATATGAAGCTTTCTAGCAGAATATACAATGCAGATTAACGTACGACTTAAAACGCTTACAATTTAGTTGAAATCATTTTACTTTTTACTAGAGCCAACCCTTTTTGGAAATAAGCTATTGACTTTTTCAGAACTTCCAATTAGTTTATTGTAAACTTTTTGCAATGAAAAATCTCTTCGTATTGATTCAACCTTTCTCTCTGTATTGATTCAACCTTTCTCTCTTTAGACCATACATTGTTCATCACTGAGAATCTTTCAACAGCAGCCGAAGTGCTCGGAAGAGAGATAATGTACTATTATATAACTTGGTAGAAATTAGGAACACGAATGTTGATTCCTGAAATCATAGAAGTTCTCGGTTTCCATGTACTGCTGTTTGAGGACCGAAATACTCGAGTCGCCACTTCAAACAGAATTACTATCAATTTCACTAATTTTTCTGTGCTGTATCTCAGTTTAGGACCCAGTAATTGTGTTCCTTCAAATTACCACCAGCCCACACCCCTAAGTCTAGGGTCTGCAAGGCTCTTCAACAGTTTATGTGGACAAATAGAAATTTTTTCTGTTCGAGACAAAATGACCAACCAGAAATAACACCGGGACGCGCCTTTGAAATCCGCACGGTAACCCTAGTTAAATAAAATTTATAGTGAAAGTGCTTATCTAAAAACAATTTTAAACCCCATACGTAAAAAAATACCTCAAACTTACTGTTTTTACCAACTATTTATACAAAAAAATTTGAACGAGGAACAAATTTTCTGCAGTTTTCCCACGATGCATGATCTATAAATAGAACGAATCAAGTTGCTCGTAAAATCTAAATACAATGGACAAAAAAGAATAAGTCAGGCGTATAATTCGATATTGATATTTGCAATCCTGCACAATTATCCTATTTTTTGCATAATGCTGCATACTTATGGTCGAAAATTATCAGAAATTGAGATATAGAACTCGTTATCATTTTTTAAAAGAAACAAACAATACTCGAAACATTCACAATATTAACATTTGTTCAGTGCAAATGGTATAAATAGTGTCAGACTGGATAGATTTTAAAATACCGAGGGA
The DNA here is from genome assembly GCA_933210815.1 of Meta bourneti. Lineage (NCBI taxonomy): Eukaryota > Metazoa > Arthropoda > Arachnida > Araneae > Tetragnathidae > Meta > Meta bourneti. The sequence goes on from OW119927.1 coordinate 86,004,125, forward strand.
TCTAGACAGCTTTAAACAGTGAATAAATGGTTGTAAGCATGTTCAGCACTTTTGCATTACAAAGAATTGTAATCCAAAAAAGGTTCAACTATGTTCTAAAGATTCCTCGCAATCTGCCTAGATTTTGAATTTGTTCTCCAATTTCAGCGAAAAATGCAAGTTGTAAATTTACTTTGCACATATTTCTTTGAAATAAATTAATGTTGCGAAATGTAAATCTATCTGAAACATGACTGCAAAAAATGTCTTATTCTCTTTACAAATTAATTTTACTAAGTGATACGACGAGTGGACATTTGGTTTGAGGAACTTTATATTTCCGAGATGAATTATTTACCACCAAGTGTAGTTGAGCCTACATTTCTTTTTGCCTTTGGAAGGGGTAGATGTGTCATAGGATGAAATCCTCTTCTGTCAGTCTTTTTTCGTACAGCGGAACTTGTTTAAAAATGCTATCAGTTAGTCTACATTAGCAAACTTATTCCATCCTAGTAGCCATTTTCAGACAAGTTTCTAGGTGTATTTTTTCGGGCTATAATTTTGATGACCAATAACGTATTTCAGGAGCAAGTGTTAGCAACCTTTGGAACCCTTCTCAAACATACAAAGTTTCTCAAACTAGATGCGGTATTCGGTGAATATCACTCGCAAAATAACTTGAGTTTCAAAAAGAGGATGTCCAATGAATATCCAGATCCTCCTTCGGTTCATCGAAACCAACTGGATTTGTGTAAATTCATAAAGAGCGTATCGTCGAAACTCCAATTAAAAAAACAAATCCAGAAAGATTCCAAAACACTCACAAGACTACCAAAAATATCCAATTACTAAAAATTGCAATACAATGGAAGTCAGTAAAGAAAGTCTCAAGTTCTTACACAAATGATGGATTAGGCGAACAAATACGTGGGTTTGTTGTTCTACGGTCATTTTATGCAATACGATGGCTAATTAGACCGGGACTTATGGCTTACATAAAATGGAAAACTACAAACTTATATAAAATGGAACCACTACAAACATCCATGCATAGAGCGGGATTCAAACCCAGAGCCTGTTAAACCGAGAGCGCCAACCATTTGGCTACTAGGCCGCGAAAAAGTGAAAGCGGTTAGACTTAAATGGAACGCTTGAATAAATTCCTTGCTAACAAGGATCGCCCTGTTTGGAAAACAGCCAACAGTATAATAGCATAACAGAAAAAAACTCCCTAATTATCCTTATTTCTCAATTTATTCAACATGTTTCGGCAGAAGCAAGCGTAGGAATAGAACCACAATAAAGACAAAGGAGGGAGTTATCCCTACCGCGTGAGAAAACTCTATTTCGAGTAGTAAAAAAAAAGAGGATGCCTGTCCACGCTTTGATTACTTAACTCGCCAAGAATGCTCGAAAGGTCATCGAAAGGAAGAGGTTCCCATCAAAGATGACACCTTCGATGTAAGATACCGGTTTCCTTGACCTGACCCACTGATCCCCAGGCAGGCTTTCCGCCACCCGAAAGGGTTGCCAATCGCTAAAATCCGCGCCATTGTAGTGGAGTTGAAAGTTATTGAAATATTTTTCAAAGCGATATTGCACAACAATGTGCATCTTTTTCAATGACTTTGAACGTGATTCTGATTACACATGTAAATTTCTCGGAAAAATCTTAAAATATTCTTTCAGGATTCTTGAGAATATTCTCCAAGAGAATAAATAACCCAGAACCTTCTTAAAACAATAAAAAAAAATGCCAGGCAATATATTTTTAATCGATGTGAATGTGAATACAGAAATGAAAAAATCTAAAGTTTAAAAATGTAGTACTTCTGAGACTACCAGAAAAAGAAGTAAACATTTTGGCTATTTTTGTACTTTGCTCTTTTCACAAAAATTGTTCAAGTGTGAATTATTTACTTTGACAATATGTGCAGTTATTTTCGAATTCACTCTTAATGTATACTCAACTATATATGCAGAAATATGGAATATGTGTTGCTATATACCTAGACATCAGTAATCATATCTAGCATTATCAGTCATGAAAAATGAAACATGGTTTTCAATAAAAACTAAGAATCAAATAATTTCGTAAAAAGTGCTTATATAAATTGTGAATGATATATTAAAGATTCAATTTTATTTCTGAAATCAATAAATTCCAATTTCCTAAAAAAATTAGGTTTTATGTAGAATAAATATTCTCAAAATTTTAATGCTTGGAGAATATTCTCGTCCTTGGAGAATTATTTTATGCCATTTTCATTCTAAGAACCTATAATGGAAAAGTGTGAAAGTGCACAGGTATCGCTTTTGGAAAGGCCGACATGTTGGAACTGAAGTGGATTGGGTTAAGGTGCAAGGACCATTTTTGGTCAAGCTGCGCCAAACACAAAATATACAACGTCAAGTAATAAACATTACACTCAAATAAAATTTTACTGACACATGCGAGAAATACAGAGTAAGCTACAGGAATCGAACCTGCGCAGCCTATAACTCGCAAAGCGCCAAATATGAAACTAAATTTGCTTGTACTTGCATCGAAATCGGAGGGCACATTTACTTTGAAATGTCCGGATATTTTTTTCAAACAAACAAATCAGATCAAATGGAAAATATATACTAATCCAAATATTAGAAGGTATACTCATTTTTGTACAGCTATTTTATCTCATTCGACGCTCTTCGAACTCAAGGATTCATTTATTGTGTTTAATAATAGGTTGCCACAGCCAAAGCACTTGTGAAAGAGTAGCATAAATTCTTAAAAATAGTAGAAAAAAGTTTCCTTTTGAACCCTATTTTAGTAGCGACTTTAGTTGCTTATTGACAAACGGAATCGACTAACACAAAATGTGCAAAATAGTATGAAACAGGCATTGAAGATCTCGCCAAGAAATTTAAATTTTAAACACTATATTTTCTAAATATTTTTCCCGTCCACTTTTGGTAAATTAAAAGAGTCGCCAAAATTTGGAAGATAGGAGCTTTTGCGACGATTTTGCTTAAAAGGACATCACTAGACACCAAGGTTGAAAACAGTATTAATAAGTCGCCGTTTAATCGCCTGTGCCACACATCCCTGTATTAATAATGAACAAATTATCAGTTTTATTCGTCATAAAATGCTTTCTTAAAACTCAAATACTTATCGATGAGCTTTAAGTTCCACGCGACTAAATCAGAAAATGCGGCGGGATTTAAGATGCAAGACGAATGCGTTGCCCCACCAAAGCTGCTTTCTCCAAGCCGACCTATTAATATTTTATGTCCACCCGTATTATTTCGCATAAAAGCAGGCACGAAGAATTCAAGAAATAAAATATTTGAGAGTTTAAAAAGCTTTAAGCAATTTATTAAGTTTTTACTGCTACTACATCAAATGCTATTAAATTTCATCCAACATTACGTTTCGTTCCGGTCAGGCTGATATCATTTCAAATCGATTTCATTCCATAAAATAGAATTGAGACGTTGAAAATCTGCTACTTTTAATCCGTATGTCCCAATCAGCCTTCGTGCATTGAAAAACGATCGTAGGGCGACAACCCCATCCGAAAACAAAAACTACTATTGGCTCCCCCATTTGCAATAGTATCAGGTCTGATGACGGGCAAGATTATCAACTTTGAATTTAGAAAGCTGTATGAAAGCTTAGGGCACCGAGCCCCGGTAGCGGCGATCGTCCCTTACCCTATTTTGTGGGTTTCATCGTTGAAGCCAAGTTGGAACATTCATTCAAAAGATGTTCTGATGATTAAATGAAACCTAAAAACGACAAGGTATCAGACAGAATGCAAAAATAGGGAATGTAAAATTCGTCATTTGTAGAATTAAAAGTAATATTTTATTCCAAGGTGCCAATGTTTTGTCTACCACAAGAACTGACCCCCGCCACAAAGAAATGGACATCCCATTCTCAATAGGGACATTTGAAGAAATGCATTCAACTTTGCCACATTGGCGATCGTGAAAAGTTGAAATTTATTTCTGATTTCTACTTGTGGCCGAGATTCATTTTATCTATACTAAACTACCCCTTTCAACCATCAACATTCGCCCAAAACAAAATAAAATCAGATATCCACCAGCTCAAAATGAACGAACCCTGTTCCTATAACGACCGCCATCATTCGGACTTAGCCTTACGAAAAAATTTCCAATAGAACTCTAGAGAAACGAGATGGTTTTGTAGAAATATATTTCTATACAAAAGTAAAGTCGTAGAACAAAAGAAATGAGCTTCTATATTCTAGGTTTCTACAGACAATCTAGATTTCTAGACTTTCTATCGAGGCTACTTTATAGAGTTTATAGATAAACGGGTCATAATTCTACAGGATTCTAGACTACATTCTATAAAAATTTCATAGAATTCTATTGAAATTTTTCGTAAGGGAGTGGCGGGAGCAGTTCTCGTGGTAGACAGTAGTCGGATATCAACCTAAGAAACCATGGTATTTAGCAAGTACGATATTCAATATCCAAATTGTAAAAAGGAACAAACTGCACCTGTCGCCATAAACAGAATTATCATTGATGTTGTTTCCCGAAATTGATGGAACACCATTTTTTTTATCAGTTGGAATAAATGACGCGCAATTGAAATTTTAAAGTAAATCACACACAAGAATGAATAAAATATTATACCGAAACACAGAAAAGATTTCGAGTCCATCCAAAGCAATAAGCTTTGAAATACAAGCAAATTAACTGAATAAACAGAAACGTCATTCTTCCCTTTCTCTTCAAATTATCAATTCAAGGGTGAATCAAAAGTAAAAAAGCTACCAGAATAAGATACCGCGCAAATAACGCATACAAACGATATCGTCCTTCCAAAGAAAAGGTGTACCTATTCTTACACTCGGAATTTAAAATTCAGGGGGAAAAGATCGCGAACAGGTAATCTTGAGATAACAACGGATAGTTGGCGCAAAGGATGATGGCTTAGCCGCCAATTGTTATGACCCAAGTGGAAAATCCCTTTCTCGAGGAGACTAGAAGTGGCCATCATCACTTTCCCAAAGTGACTATGATGAAGACGGAAGTTCTTACAGGTGCCGGTGTTCCAATGCAGCCATGAGGATTTACTTGGCTACCTAATCGCACGTTCTAATTGGATGTTCTTGGATCTTGCCGGCAACTTTACGAAATGCCGCAGTACTTATGGGTGAGTATTCGGAATGTACATGTTTTACTTTAGGTTTAATTCCATCTTTATATACAGTCGGGAGTAGTAACGTCGTTTTCACGATGTTTTATATAAACCAGCGAAGCAATATACATAAAATGAACATTAAAAAATATAGCAAGAACAGAAAATGAATCAAATTTTCTATAAGAGAATTCGAAAAATGTTCTTTTTATCAGTCAAACAAGATATGCTCCAGTCTCTTCCTCATCAAGACAAATAAGGCACATGTTGGATGAGCTTTATAGATGAATAGGCACATTTTTGATAAAAAAAAATCGGGAACAGGGATAAGTTTTCCATAATTCAGACACTGACCATTTCGTTCAGTGATGCAAAAGAAAGCATTATAAATAATTTTAAAATTAATTATCCCAAACTTAGTTTTACATACGTCAATATTTTTTCAACAAAATTCATTCTTAACTTAAAACAAAATTTCCCTGTCCAAAATTCATGGTAAAAAAAATGTTAGAAATATTATTAAAATACTTTTAAAATATTACTTTCCAAACAAATAAAAACCTGAAAACCCAAATTTATTATAAAACTATTTCTAGCACTTCAAAGAATCTAGGGATCAAACCTTTATTTAAGTTTCAAATATTTTAGAATACAAGAAAATTTTTCAAAAATTTGAGATAGAATAAAATACACAAAAATAACCAGTTTTCTTTTTTAAATGGAACAAATATCAAATGTTCATTAAACCTCAAGAATTCCCAAATTTATTGAATGAACCAAAAATCGTTGGAGAGCTTTTTCTACAGTAATGTTTATTTTGGTATGCTTTTTCCAAAATTGTTTCATTCTACTAAAAGTAGATTGTGCCAGTGGAAGGTAATGAGATACAGAAATTAAAATATTTTAATAAATACTCTAAGCCTTCCCTATTTCGTACTTCCATCTACATTGCTTTTGTACTTCACAAATGTAGCTGTGGCAAAAATTCCAAGTGAAGTATCATGCTAGTGAACTAAAAAGTTTCAAAAGGAAACTGTAGACTACTAGAATAAATTCACTACAACTCCGGATTTTAATTTGGTCCTTCAGGAACTCAATCTGATTCTGATGAACAAAACACCTTGGAATTTTACAGGAAAACTCCCTTTCATTCAGAAAACAATAAATTGGATAAGGAAAGCTTCAATATTTGTAGAGGACAGTAAAGTATTTTACTTTTTTCACAAAACACTTTGGTTAGAAAAAAATTACTGCAGGAAAAAATGCAATATTAAAACAAACCACCTTTTACAAACATTATTAATTTCATAGTTTGCGATTCAAGCTTCAATGAATCAAATTCCGTTTTCAACATAATCCATTGTAAGTAGAAACACATTTTAATCAATGCAGTTTTTATTGCTTTTTGGTTTATGTAAGTTTGATTTGCATAATTTTATACCTCCTGTATTGTAGACTTCCATTTTCAAGACCATCTCTATGTATGACCACATTTTCAAGATGGTCATCTTAGGTGTTACTGTACTTTTCCCAATTTGTTCTACTTAGTGGTTGAACAAGCACAGTAAATTAGAAACAGTCAATATTCTTTAAGAAAATTGTGAAAGTATGTGCTATTATATGAAATATAGGAAAATGCCAATAGGGACTGGTTTATACCTATTAGACTTATAGTACTGTTCCAACACAGCAATCAACCTTGGGTCAGCTGATTATTGAACAGGTGTGAAAGGTCTTTAGGATTGCCAGATGCAAAAACATGAATGATGATTGCAGCGGTAAGTTTTTTTCTCAACTCGTTATCATTGCTATCACTTTCAGCACTGAGCGACAAACTTAGAAACAGAATCTGAGTTAAACATGCCAGTTGTGAAGCTGTTTATATCAGCACCAGTCCTCTAAATTCCCCAGATTCATCAGAAACTACGTGACTCCACAGCCAACTTGTAGAAGTCTGACTAAAGTCTTCCAAAATATTCTACCATCCTAGCATTATTGTTTTTTGCTTTTGTACAATCTTAAATTATATAATTTATCATTCAGAAATGCATAATTTATACCCCATTACTTTATTAATCTGTGCTAAATCATCATACTCAGTGTATCAAGGCATTACTGAATATATTATCTGTTTTACATAAAGGTGTTATTTTTACGACAAAGTGAGTCTGGTAACTATGGTCAGAAATGAGTTTTAAAGTAATTTATTGAATCTAAGATCACACAAAAAACGTGCATTTTTCCAAGTACTCCCTACAAGCAGAGTATAAAAGTGGAGATGCAGTTAATTTAATAGTCAGTAATATAGGTCAACAGGTGTTTAACTCAAATTTTCAAATGGCTTACTGTAAAAATCTCAAAATATTAATTATTCCTTGCAATATTGAGCAGTTACAAATTTGTTTATTTGTAACAGTATGAAAAATTAGCCTTTTTAAAACTTTTCCAGATATTTTTCATGTCTTAAGGCTACATTTAACAGATTGCAATAGATTAACCTGCAGTGCACACATGAAGAAATTTTCACAAGCTCTAGCCTTGGATTCCATGAGCCAAGTTTTAAAAACATTCAATTTTTAGCTAACCAGGGCATAATATTTATGTTATGACCTCGATTTTTCACTGCTCTTGACCTTGGATGACAGTTTTTGAATACAAATGAAATAAAATAATTTTAGACTTTGAACAAATACTGAGGCTTTTAAAGGCCTCTGGGAATCCTGTATAATACTCTTGCAAATAGAATTTTAATGGATGTCTAATCTGACTAGCATACCTCAGAACTTATTGGAAGTTTCCTTCAAGTGTTCCAGATTGGAAATAATTTTTAGAATGAAAATATAATCAAAAAACGAAAATTTTCCATAATGAAACTCAATTTAGGAATAAATTCTTACTAGAAAACCACTTTCATAGGGGATTATCTGTTCTCTAAATGTAGGCTTTAAAAATATGTTAAGGTTGATTATATTTTTAGGTGACCAGATTTAAAATGAGAAATCAACATAACTTTTCTGCGCCTTTGAGGAAAAACAATGGAACTTCACAAAATCCAATTGCAGGGATCAGATATGAGAGAGCTGATAACATTGTAGTAAAATACATTTCTTTAAATCACATTTTTTCACATTTATATGAATACGGAACCATGCTTCAAGATTATGTTTCTTCCAGTTTCAACAGATAAACCCTCTTTAAAACCTAATGTTAGATCTTGAAATCTACCTCTTAAAAGAAAAACATGAAAAATTGTCAAAGGTTGAATCTGGATAATCATTATAAGTTAATAGAAAGAGAACTACTTGGCTCTGAGATGACAGATGTATCAAGATACAAGGTTTTATTTCTACAAGTCTGGTTTACATCCTACTATAATTTTGTTTAAGTCTTAACTAACGAAATTAATAAAGCACATATTAGAATGTGAAATTGGTGTATGTAACAGTAAGTCTTGTGAGAAAATGTGATGTTTCCAAGATAGCTATTTTGCTATCACAAGATTGCTCTTGCAATATATTATTGAAAGGTAATAATGTTATTAATCTTGAATATAGTGCAAAAATGAAGAAACGTTATTTAATAACAAGGAACTTTTAAAAATGACATATAAACGTGTTATATTGTGTATAGGCTCGAAATTAAGAAAAAACGTTTTCTAAAATAATTATCTTGATCTCTAAACATAGTAATTAGTCTATTGGAAATATGTAATAAAAAACCTACTCTTTAATTTTTTTGTTTGTATAAGGCACTACAGTAATTCTTAAAATATGGAACCCCATCAGCTTTGACCTTCAATTTTATAGCAACTAGCTATCATTGACATCATCAATATACTCTACTTCAGCGAAATAACGAAAGTGTACTTCATTATCATCCATATCAAAATCATATTTAGCCATTTCCAACTAAAATAAACTTCATCTTGAACATTAGAAGAATGACGAAATTAACTTCAATAATTTTGAGTTTGATAAACATATCTCACGCTTGAAACAGCAGATATCTAGTATAAAAAATTACAGGATAACCTTAGGTCTTAACTAATCAAAATTTTACATTCTGATTTCATATTCTCTTTATATAAAATATACTAAAAGTTTGCTGCAGCAAACTTGATTTTGGTTTAGTTTGACAACCTACTGTCCTTTTTAGTGACACAAGATCTAACAGGCACTTGAGTGGCACAAAACTTATCAAACCTAAAACTCATGTTTACAATACTGCTTTTACAAACAATTTATTTTAATTGTTTTGATATATATATTACTTGCTTTCAGATTTTAACTCTTACATTAGGCACATAGAAATCGAATATCTACAGTTAGGTTCAATATTTTGGGTCACAAAAGTTTTTATTCTTTTAATCTACATAATTTGTTAACTTTTTAATTTTGTTTCTTTTCATATTCTATATTTCTTTTGCAGAAACAGCAATTTTAGTTTTACAGTACTTATTTAGTGACATAAAATTATGGAATATACTATAAAGTCTACAACTGATTTCGTTAGAGGCAGTATATACTTTAGTCGACAAAAAATATCAACTGTAGTGACTAGTACACTAACATCAAAATGAAATAATAAACAAACTTTGTAAGAAAGCAATGAAATTTTTTGATTACAAAATTATGATAATTTAATCATCACAGAAAAAGACAATGATAAAGTACCTTTTAATTCCCAGTCAGATGCTTAAATATTTTCCTCAGGAAATGATTTAAAAAGTTATCAGAACATTCACTACATTGATACCTTTTCTTGTAAAGCTCTATTTCCTACAACTGAATTTTGTTGAAAAATCTGTTTTTATACTGCACATAGCATTTGAGGAGAGATTTATAAAAAAGCACTGATGTTTATATTCTGAAAACATGCCAATCTGGCATTTGCGATAAAAAGTTTTCTTGCTAAAAATCCAAAGTGATGTTTGGAAAAACGTGGAAACGAAGTTTTCAAGTTGTGGTATTTATAACTGATTTATTAAAATGATGCTTTCACATAAAGAAACAGTCAAGTATATTTTAGCGACGTGCATACAGTTGAATTTAAGATAGGCCTTAATCCATTACAATGAAAGTAAGTCTTAAAAGAGAAATTAATGATCAAGTAACTTTAACCCACTAGACAAGTCATATTCAGTATATTCACTAACCATATGAATTTCAAAATATTATAGCTTGTGTAACACTAAATAGCAAAACTACAAAAAGAATATAAATCAACATGTGTAGCTCAAGCTTTTTTAGAAACAAATTGAGAAAATCAGTAACAAAATAAAAACAAATGTATGCACTTGAAGTTAAGAGTGGAAAAATTACAATTTCAAGCATTTGTGCATGTTTATAAGTGACATTTCCCGGACCTTCGAGCTACAATCAACTTGTAATTATTTAAACTAGTGATTTAATTTAAATTGGAAAAAAATAACATCTAAGCTAGGCTCTTGTTATTTTCATTTTAGTTGCATGAAAAATTGTAGATTTCAATACATAACAAAAACTAGGGTTGCTCAGAATTTTTCTCTTTTAGCATTACTACAGGCTACTTTTGTGGATGACAATAGCCTCACTAAGCAGCCAAGCTGACAATCCAACCTATGGAATGAGGATAAAGCCACTTCTCAGTAGAGTTCGACCACTACAAGTCCCCGCCAACTGCCCAACATGTGTCGACCAAACGCAACACACTAAAGACAATAACACACAAGTGCACCGGACAGAAAGTCAGGTGGACGTGCTAACAAGTGTAAAACGGGAAAGACCTGCGGCAAACCGAAGAACGGATGAGCAAAATGTAAAAATAGGGAACTTCTACCACACAGCAAAGCCTTCCATAAAAAGTCAAGAGACAGCTTCTCCAAGAGATAATTCCAAAAAAGGTGCGACTTTTTTCTTCGCACAAATGGAACCAAACCGCTTTGAGTATCGAGCAATGTTCCAGCACCAAAGGAACATAGACAGCAATGTCTTCCAGCCATTCGTTCATGACTACAATTCATTCGGGAAAGAGTTCCCGCCACTACCCAAATTCCCTTCATTCCCCTCATTTCGGGAGTTTTTCCCAGATCACAAGGACCCTTTCCCGAACTTTCCTGAATTCTCGTTCCCAACCCTTCCGCCCACAATAAAGCGGACGTGGCAGCCCCAAAGCGATCTGAACCCGCTCAAACCGGTTCTGGAAGGAAAGTTGGAAAATCCAGTAGTAAAAGACTATGATGTAGTGCTCGGACACACTCACTATCCTAAGATATTCCGATTCAACGAGGAAAGAATCAACATCGAGGAATTCGACAGGCAAAAGAAACTGAGGTTCTACAGCCTTGGACAGAGAGAACAGAACGAACTTTTGGAGCCTGAAAATGTCAAACGGGACCACCTCCTCATCCTACATGGGGGTATTTTCACTGTACAGGAACCACCTCTATTTAACAAACATACACACCTTAAGAAGCGGAGAAAGCCTGGAAGTTTTAGATCTTATAGATCAAGATTATGAGCCAAGAAAAAAAAAGTCACGAGCTGTGTAATAAAATTAGTTCATAAAGTTTGCAGTGGTAACTTTCAATGTGTTTCATTTTTTTAATAGTTTTACACATCACATTAATTTTTAACGAACTTAAAACATTTCTCGTATTGAAATTTCTGCTTTTAATTAGAATATGTGTTTCGAGACCATGATAAAAAGCATCACAAAATGCTTTAAATTGATTATTCCATGCAATTAAATCAAAGAGAAGTATTTCTAATCTCCAGTTTTTAAAAACCATGCTTAGTTATGAAGTCATTGAAATTCATATCTGGAAAAGCTATAATCTATAAGGCAAAAAGATTAGGATGGTAGTAAATCACATCTAAAATAAACTAAATAAAATCATGAAGGCATTCATTCATTCAAGAAAATTTCCTTCAAGCAGAAAAAATTCACAGCAACGTTAAAGATTGATTTATGAAGTAATGATGTGTGTAACAAATACTGAACTCATCACACTTTAAATATTAGGTTAGCCTCAGCCCAAATATTAGAAGGTTAGGATTGAGTCAACATTAGATACACGTTTAAGTACTCTCTGGTGAATAGAAATGTAAAAATTATGAAATTTCTACAATAAGAATCATACAGCATTTATGCCTAACTCAAATCGACATTTTGAAAAATAAACTAAATGATAATTTTTTAAAATTTATCTTACATATTCCTTTCTTTCAAACTCTTAAATACTTTACCAAGTGAAGGAAACGTGTTCTTAAAAATGGTAATATATGTAAGATATTTTGATAGGTTATCTGGAATTTTTAATTTTATAATTATATTACATATCAATTCCACTAAACCAAAGCTATTGAATTGATTATGATTGTTTTATTTAAAAGCAACTTAATTTCTAGAAAAGTTACTGGCACAATTTCATATTAAAATTCCAGAGCTCAAGCAACAAAGGGAAGAAATACACATGCAAGAAATTATAAAACAATAAATATCTCAAAAGGAATTCAGGACAAAATTCAAGGTATTTTAAATTTAGAGTTAGTATCAATGTTATTGACAACCTCACAAATTGAGGTTTGAATGCACAAAATTTGAAATACATATCTGGTGTAATTTTTAGGGAACATACCTTGTTCTAGTTTCTTAGATGTTTCATAAATTCCCAAACTTTCTATATTAATAAGAGATAATAAAAGAAAAGCTTGAAATATATTTCTTAGTACTGCATGAAAATAATATATAAAAATACACCAGAATCAATGTTTAAATTTTTGAAAACATACTACCCAGCCAAAACCATTTTAATATACCTGAATTTCATTCTTTTAAAAATCGCTGTATAATGATATTTTTTAAAAATCAAATATTTTATCTTATAACTTTTTTAATAAATGCTAGCAGATAGTAAAAAGACCTATAAAATATAAGATGCATATCCATCAACCAATTTGAAATTAAAAATAAATTAAGTTGAATTCAACATTCAGTTTGAAGAGTACTACATCATTTTTTAGCATTTCAGTATTTAAGGAATATGATAATACTTTTAAACATATTGAAATAGTTTTTTTGAGTTTCTACAAATGTAATTTCCAAAATTGGGTGCAAAAGAATATCATATTAACATTGAATTAAAGATCAAAAGTAATGTCTAATATTGAAATATTTAACACAATTTGAGTCTACTGGTCCTGAACTTGTTCTATCAAATACAAATCTAAAAGTTCAGACAAATTACATTTAATGTTACATAAAAAATCAGCAATTATCATCTAAAAGATACACTTTCTGGTACCACAAAAGTTACGATGAATGATATGTGTATTAGCTTTGTTAATAAAAGTTTGAAAATTGGTTTATTTTCTTACTGCCAGTAAATGTAAATATAAAAAACTTTGGCAGCCTTACAGTAGAAAGAATGGGATTGAAGTACATCTTCCAACCTTAATAGTCCTACATACACCGAGTTGTAACATTTTTAGTTGCACTAAAATACATCATTTTTTTAAATTATATTTAGCTTTCAAACAAAAATTCAAGCGCAAAAAACCCCGATAAGATGAAAATTTTGTACTTACCAGTAGTTATTTCTTCTGATATCTCATTTTCTGTTAATGGTTTATCATATAACCTCAAGTATACCTAAAATAATAAAAAAGAACTTTAAATAGAAACAAAAATAAACTTATTGCATAAAATTTTCCCAGTAAATTCCTAAAAATGATCCATACTTTTTAATTTAAAAATTGAGAGTTATTAATAAAATTAACAGAAAAATAATTAATACTTCATTCAGAAACATGCAATCCTTATCAAAATTATATTTTACTTGCCATGAAAACACAACCCCCAAAAAAGAACAGTTAAAATATGTAGCAAAACATTATAAGAGTGAATTTTATATTTATTAAATTTTTTTTAAAGATAATTCTACTATAAAGTTATACTAAATGGGCTGTAGATAATTAATAGCAATCCAATTTTTTGCATGAGAACCCTTAAGCAATTCATAACAATATTGCAATACCAAAGATGTTTGCTGATTAACTAACTGATGAGTATATGTACTAAACTAATGAGTAACAAGTTTCAAAAATACATAAAGCTCGAAAAAATCTTTTGAGTTTCTTCATCAAAATAAATACATAAATCTAGTTACTTTAACTAACTCTTTCAAACTAAATTTGTTTAAAAGCTTACAATCAACGAGAAATACGACTTTTCAGACCTTTTCTTGTAAAAGCAAGAATTTTACATAAAACTAATTTTGAACTAAATAATCATTCTCACTGAAACAAAACTGTGCGATCATTGTATACAAACATCAATATTTTTCAACATCCTCAACCCTGTCAAATATTTAAATTCCAAAATTAACAGTACAAAATGCTCTAAAAAGTAACTAACCCTACCTTTTTGTTCCACCTCTTAGGTAATACTGACATTAGTTAACATTATGCGAATTTTAAATATTTTTAAAGGGGGAAGATAATATATTTCTACCTCTTTACACATGTCATAACAATAAATTCTTATCAATCCAAACCATGGCACGGGATTTGATGAGAAACAAGCTATTTACCTCTATTGCAACTTTGGCTGCCTTGAAGTAGAAAGGATGAGACTGAAGAACATCTTCCAACCGTAATAGTCCTACATATGCTCTTAAAGTCATCTTCCTCATGCAATATGTATGGAAATCAAACTGATCTTCAATTATCTCAAGGAAATGCTACATCAAAAGAGAGTGAAGAAAATATTACAAGTTATTTAACAAAACAAGGAATTTTATTGAGTGATTATACGAGCAAATCATTTTTAGTGCAAAATAAAAACACTGATTGGAATATTTATACACTACAATTTTTTTATCTTGTTTAAAGGTTAATTATTAACAGTAACTTAACTTCCAGTCGAAATTTTTGGTATCCAACATATAACAAGTGTCAATGGTATTTTTATATTCTATACATTATCAATGTGTGTTTATTCCTCTTTCCAATGGTTGGTTTTAAGTCTTAGGATACAAAGGCCATATTTGGCCAAGCTGCACCAAACACTAGACAATGTCAAATGATGAATAGATACAAAGAAAATTTTACTAATACAGAATAGAGATGCACCCAGGGCGGAATCGACTGTCAATAACTTGCAGGTTGCTAA
Organism: Meta bourneti; assembly: GCA_933210815.1. NCBI lineage: Eukaryota > Metazoa > Arthropoda > Arachnida > Araneae > Tetragnathidae > Meta > Meta bourneti. The sequence continues at coordinate 86,019,420 of OW119927.1, forward strand.
TGCAGCAGGTGACCCCTTCTCATTCCAATGCTTTATAAACAATCGTCAAACTAGCAATGCAAATAGAATCAATAAATTAGAGCTAGGAAAAACTGAAAGTCGGCTACTTTAAAGAAAGCACATTATACCTACTTCTAATTAGCACTTTCTATATAAAATAAAAACTCGTTTCATATTACTTTCATATTGGAACGAATTTTTTGAAAAAATGTATAAAAAAATTGAGCATATGGTTGTTTTCAAAATGTTTCAAGAGAAATTTTGGGTTTTAGGAGAGGAAATAAAATTTTATTAAATTAAACTTTCAGTTGCCTAACATTTTAATCATATTCTCTATCAACCTGTCTCAAATTGTAACTAGAAAATTAAAAGAATAAAGGTGAAACTTATCAGCAGATTACAAAATATTTGGATCCAAGTGATATCTTTATGTAAATGTTTCAGAAATAATTGTTTTTGTAATAGTTGTAACTGAGGATAAAAAGAGAGCAGTACATACCCTGTCGATTTCATGACACTTTTTTAAAGCATCTCCCCACTTTCCTAGCCTTTGATAAGATAATGCACATTCAGTTTGAAACCACATACACTGCATTTCATTCAAATTTTCCATAGAAGATACTCCCTCCTAAAAAAATATATATAAACACAAGTTTACCAACTATAACTAATGTGAAGAAAGAATTCAGTTTTAAATGGAAGAATGCATGGCACAAAATGAAAATATTTTATTAATACAAATCATAAAACAAAATATACATAAAAAATTCTGAATTAAATAAATTCAGATGAAAAATTTCTTTATAACAATACAAACAATATAAATTCTCTCAGATACATACATATCAGATATCAAGAGAAAATGTATCAAAAGATTGCATTTAATATTTGATTCAAAATCATATTCAAACCTACCCTGGTAAATTTTGAACACATTTCTTCTGCTTCTTTCACCAAGTTTGCTCTCAACATATATTTGGCACATTTGGAGTTAATATAACGATCAGCTGTATCAAGAGCTTGGGCTTCATCCAGACAATGCACAGCTTCTTGAATATCACCTGAGTGCTACACAAGAAATATCACACCTTAATCACTTTTAAGAATTAAATATTTTCTAAATTTACTAAAATGCATTGTTCATTTTAGTGATTTAAAATGAGATGTATACATAGGTATTAATCAGGGAATGTTGTTTTAAAACAAGTAATTTTTTAATTCATGTGATTTTTTCAAATAAGTTAAAATATTTACTTAGTAACACTTCAAGAAAGATCGAAAATGATCTGCTTCCCTACTTAGAAGACACTTTGCTAGTGATAACTAATGATGTTTTTTCGGTCAATTTTAGTATCCTCCCTTGGAAAGGCGAACTCGCCATTTCGGATAAAGGAATCAGTGCTCTTTTTAGCATAGCTTATTTTTTTGTAACAAACATGCATGGGGAACCCCATTTAACAGATACCCCTGGAAGCAAATCAACCGATCCGAATACAAAAACCTCAAGATTAACTTGAGAGGGTACGGGTAAAGAAATTTTAACGAGTGCTAAATTCGGGTCTCATGGACTGTTTCGAAAACATAAATTTCAGCGCCCTTAAATTATTAAAATTAAATATTACGTCCTTGATTTTTGATGACACGACCTTGGGCAAGTATCAATGATCTTGGTTTTTTAAAGTAGATTAAATACAATATGCAGTGCTCTTGTAAAAAATAAGGCTTTTAAAACAATTTTAAGGATTTTCAGCTAATATTAAGATTTCTTTAAGGACCCTTAAAAACTAAAATAAAATATCAGGCATTCTTAAAGCCAGTAGGAATTGATACTACAGCTTTAGCTGTTTATACAGGGGCACACCAGTTACATACGTATTTCCAGGGGTACACAAAGCATAAAAGGCTGAGGTAGGTAGGTTTACCTGCCGCAAGAGCCAACTTTGGATAAGCTGTGCCAAAACAACATAAAAAGCTGAGAACCACTGCCCAAAATAGTTTGGTTTTTAGATTTCACAGTATTTCAAATGAAGGTTGGTTGGTTTAGGTTTTATGGCACAAGGTTCAGAAATGGACAAGCTGCACCAAATGCCAGATAAGATAATAAAATCATTGTAAATGTAAAAACATTAAAAAGTAGCGGGAAAAACATTCCAGCAAATAGTTTAAAGAGAATAAAAGCTCAATAACATTAGATTGAAATGCAGAGTTAAAACATGTTGATCAACATATAGAAAATAAATTAAGATGAAAACTTAATGTTAATGAATTTATGATTTTAAAATGTTAATCACTTAGTCTGAATTTTAAAGACTGAGTAATGTCTTACTCAGTCTTTAAAATTAGACATTTAAAAGCAACTTACTTTATACAGCCTAGCTTTAGCTAGAAATAGTTCAATTAAAGTGGGGGTGTGATCTATTGCAGTGTTGATATACTCCAGAGCTTTAGTAGTACATCCCAAATAGTCAAAATGTTGAGACAAAAAGTAATAAGCCCACAAGAGTGCAGTAGCGGGTTCTTTATCTTTTGAATTAATTTCTGCAAAAATAATCCAGAATATATCCATTTTTATACTAAAATATAACGATGCAGTGCTATAAATAAATATTATACCAAGCAAACATTAACATAGAACTTACAATCCAGTATGCATCTAAAAATATCACATTTTGTATTTTAGGCATTCGTATCCAGTTTCCATGTTATTATGCATTCTTGAAAGCATCCTTGTAAATTTAAAAAAAAAAAAAAAAAAAAAAACGAGATTTCGACAGATAAGATATTCAACAGAATGCTATCAGAACATGCATTTTAAAATTGATTTTATTCAACAAAAATAAGAGTTGCTAGCTCAGTACTTCAAGAATAAAAAAATTCTCAGTAAACATTAACAAAATTTAGTTGTTTCATATTCAAATAACTAATTTTGTGTATTTTTCAATTACACAAAAAAGCTTCTAATAAACAAAGAGGACCTGGTCTCTTCTCTTATATAGAAGGTAAATTATTTGAACGAAAAAACTACTTACTATCTTCCGTAAAAACATCGTGCCTTGTTAAACAATCAACGTAACCAAGGACTAAATCACCAATAACATGAGCCTAAGAATAAAATTAATTCATTAGGATTATATGGAAACCCGATGAACAGATAGAATTGTACGTTCAATTTACAAATAAATATCCAATTTAGAGTTCAAATAATGACTTAAAATTTAGAAAAAACTAGTAAATTAACAAAAAGTAAGTAATTTCATAATCAGAAATAACTACCACACCAATCACTTTTGTAATGGTATATGTATTCATAATAATGCTTACACCAACTTTTTTGGCTCAATACCCTCGTTTCAAAGACAATTTTTTGATGCCCAGTCTCTGGAAAACTATCTTAACTAATAATCAATTAGAAGTGTAACTGCCTATAATTTTAGTATTTCACCAAAATATTTATGTAGCTGTGTACCAAACAGATAACTGTTCGTCATACAATTCGGAAACAGTAGTTTGTCTTCTTCACTTATTTATTGTACAATAAACTTGATGAAACACGAGATTCTTGCCACAGCACTTGTGAGAACCTGAGTAAGTAGGAAGTGCGCATAAATACATATATGTCAACACTCGCTTACTATGAATTTTTAGACTGGTCAGTTTTTGCATTTTGCAACATAAAATTCTTGCGACAATGGATTATTGTAGTGAATGTCTATATGGTAGATAAGTGTTTGCTCGAAACATTTAGGTAATACATTTTTTAGTATCTTATTGCCCACTCTTACTCCTCAATGCAACTTGTCAGACCCCAGGGGTTCATGGAAAACATGCAATACTTCACTATCAAAATAAAGAGAATTCTAAAAAATGAAATTTTCCATTGTTTTCTAAAGTTCTATTATATTTCATTATTTTTCAATTCATTCTTTATTGAAAAATTTTATTCTTTAATATTTTATTCTAAATTTTAGAATCTAAAACAATTTAAAGATTCCAATATTTATTGATTTGAAACAGACTTGTTGAAAGCGACTTAATATTGAAATTATTAGACAATAAAACAAAAATTACCGAGCTCATTGCTAAAAAACAGCTTTATTGTTCACATTAAGACTAAAGTATATATTTTGATTTCATCAATATAATTTAGCAAGTTGAGTCTTGATTTTAACATATTTTGATTAATAAGAGTTAGTACAATATAAAAAAATTAACTGCTTCAGTTTTCTTTGTTTCAGAACTTTAAATTGACATCACTAATCCTTAATGTGAAGTTTTAACATTTTATAATCTATTTAACTTAGATAAAAAATATTTTACTCCCAATATATTAAGTGGAAAATAAGGATTCCTATTTGTCTTAAATAGGTCCTCGTGGGCTCCATTTAATTTTATAATCTCAAGGGTCTAAGAAAAATTTTAATTTTCAAGGGGCTTGAACTGAAAAGTTTGCGAATCACTGATTTACACAATTTGAGATTTCATTCACATCATTCCAAAGCACTCACCTTTTCGGGATCTTTGTACAAAGGTCGTAAATCAACAAATAAAGGTGGTACTCCTTTATGTAGAGCCTTTTGCACATACTTCCCAACTAAGCTTTTAAATAGCTCGCCTTAAAAACAAAACATTAATTAACATGCATTTTTAGTTAAAAGATTAACTATTAATCAAATCAACTATTTCTTAATTAAAATGCACACTGAGAGATCAATAAATAAATAAATTTAAAACAATTTATGAACTTAATAAAATGTATTACCATTAGTAAAATCTAATGGTCTCCGCTGGGGTGTCTGTGACCTGGGAAATTTTTCTTGAAATTCGTAATAAATTTTCATTTTATCTTCAACAGACACTAAATGATAAAATAAAAATATTTACAAATGCAATCTTTGCATACAGTTTACAGTCAAAATAATTGTAAGAAATAAAACAAGTATATAAACCTGCTTGCATGGCAGCCTCCAGTCCTTGATAATATAAATGGTTCTCAGGATTTCTATTTAAAAGGTCTGTATACAATTCTTTGGCTTCTTTTAAATGGTTTAAATCTAGATGTAATTTTGCTGCAAGCAAATATCAAAACATGAATACCAGTTACAATAATTATAAAACAAATTGGAAAACAATTACAATTCTTTTGATCAAAATGCCAATTCTGAAAAAGCCCAAGTACATAATTAAACTAAGAATATACAAGATATTCAACATCCCAGTGAGACAATCATAAATAAAAATGTAAATTTTAGATAAAATTGTAGTATGGCAGAAAAGTATCATTTGCTGATTTGCAAAACTTGTTGACATGTGCTTTTATGCTGACTAGAAGCTAATTTTGAATTGGTTTAAGCTAAAACATCAAAACTAGTATAAGGTCTATGCCATTCTTCGAATTCAAAATAGGACAACTCAAAATAAGTAGTTGTCTTAAATACATAAATTATTGTGAGAAAATCGAAAGTTAGGAAGGAAAGTGAAGGAATTAATTAAAATTTAAAAAAATCTTATAAATAAAAAAAATTGATTTATAATTGAATAAATTTCTCTATCTAGCTATCTAAAAATCTATCTGCCATCTTTGGCAGATTTTAAAAATTAACACAAAATTACCTGAAATGTCAGTTTTCCCAGGAAATTCACTTCAACATTCAAGGTTTCAATAATTTCTAAGCATATTGTTCCATACTTAAAATGCATTAAAAGGTGAATATTTCAAATCAAAATGCAAAAAAAATGTATTGACCAAGGTTAGTTTTCAAATTTTAAGATTCTTGTTGAATTCAGATACAGATAGGGGGTTATATAGTTTTAAATAGTTAACATTTTATTAGGCTCATACCTTTTGCCTCCATGATGCTTAATTTATCACAAATTTGTTCTTCATATTTGTTCAAATGATTGAGGGCTTCTTCTAAGTTTCCTGCCTCTCTCATAACCATATTTTGATAGAGCAGCAATTCACTGTGTTCATAATCATAGCCGCGTTTCTGCAGAAAGAAAATACCAATAAAAATTTGCAAACCACGAATTTTTTAATCAATCAAAATAATTAAGTCAGGCAGAATTTCAAAATAAAATAAGATCTATTTATTCCCATTACACAAAACAAGAAACAGTCGTGAAAGTTTCTGAAATATGAAAAAAAAACAACTAAAAACAGATAGCACTTTAAAACAATGCAACATACTTACTGTCTGAGTTTTACGAAATTCTTCAAGAATTTTTAAGGCCATATCATAATCTTTTAGAAGATGATATGCCATTGAGAATCCTATCCATGATGCTCTTTGAGTTGGTCTTAAGATGAATAATTGATATCTAGTATCCTACAAGAAAACATCAAGTTTTAGAGGACTTTTATTGGTATTTAAATACAATGTATGAAATAAACAATCAACGAAATACGTAAATTTAATTTTAGACAGTAAACATGAGAAAAACTCACCCGATAACCTTCTAAATCCCGCATTTGAATTTGAAGAAGTGATAAATCTCTCAATATCTGGATGTTGTCCTACATAGAGAATAACAAAATTGTACCTTCCTTGAGGAAAATCGTTAAAACAATAAGCATGAATCAAAACAACGTTGCAAGTTTTTACACAAACATATATTGTGTGGCTCTAATGAGAAGGCAGCTGACCTTCAGTCAGTCGGTTTTTGAATAGGTATGAAAGGTTGTTTGGGAGTTTTATGGTACAAGGGTAATATTTGGAAAAGATGCGCCAAACACAAGACAGACGTCGAGTAATCCCGACAAGAAAGGATGGAGAGAAAGATTGCACTGGCATCCTAGGATCATGACCTTCATGTTGACCAGAGGCAGTAAAACCCATGGGTTGATTGTTTTTAGATTTTATGGTGCAAGGGCCCTATTTGGTCAAGCTGCACCAAACACAAGATAAAATGTCGCGAAATGAAAAGAGTTGCTAGGAAATAAGAGTGTGATGAAAGCAGAAAAAGATTGCTTGGGTATCCTTGGAGCAAGACTCCCAAGTTTACTACAGACAGTAAACACCATGGGAAAAGAAAATATCACAAGTATACATCGAGTCCAGTAAACCCTATGAGAAAAGAATAGATCACTAGGGTACCGCAAGTTCGTGGAAGGTTGTTAGGAAGAAGGCTGCCATATGGCGAAAGCCTGAATGGTGATTAGAGTGAGGTGTTTTCACAAAACCAAAGTATTATAACCGCTATTCGCACCTATAGCACCAAATGATAACCTTAGAACCGGAATCCGAAATAAAGACATACATGACTCAACTGTCTTCTAGTAGAGTTAGACTATAATACAATTTCACTGTCATTTTTAATCAATCTCAATTGTTTTAATAAATAATTCAAACTGGATTTATGTATATGGGTCCTATAAAGTACAGAAAAACATGTCAAAAATTATGAATCTTCCAAGTTTTAATTTTAAAAGGAAACAAATTTAACACTCAGAGGGAAATAAAATTTTTAAGTATGCAAAAAAAAATCTTACCTTATCCCATTTCAGAGCATTTCGATAACATTTAATAGCTTCGTCATATTTTCGATCAGATCTTTGCAAGAGGCCGAAAACATGCCAACCTTTACAATATTTCATTAAGAACAAATACTTTTGTGTAACATTTACTTTATTCAAAACATTAGTAATTATTAATATTTGGGTAATTTTGAATCAAAATGTTATAATTTATTTTCCTGGCATTTAGGATGTAAAATTATTCTAATGCAAATGATAGTGATACTTTATAGTAGTAACAGTAGTAAAATTTCTTTACTACTGTTAACAAATAACTCACTTATATGCTTTATAATCTCTTTAGTATTCAGCAAATGAAATGGTCTGAAAATAATTTCAAGAAACAATTAAACCTATCAATATATTGAGAAAATATTGCCACCTATTTAGTGAGAACTGATTAGGACATGCCAGGTGTCTTTCATAGTTTTCTATAATTAATACTTTCTAAACAAGAGATACATTGCAACCTGGTATACTGTTGAATTCACCAACTAAACTTGAAAAACAATTTTTTTAATAAATTGTTCTTTATAGTTATAAGCAAATTTACATATTACTATGTTTAAGAAAAAATAAATTATAACATACCAAAATCTGTAGAGGATTAAATTTATTATGGTAAATTACACCAAAATGCCTTAAGCTTTGTTTACATTAAGACAGTTAATATCTGAATACAAATATCTCCATGAAAATTATAGTGCAAAAATGTAAGCTTTGTATCAACTAAAACAAGAAACCCCAGTTTTGATTAGAAACTCATCAATTGGCAAAAAAAATGTAATCGACTAAAAAAAATATTTCGATAGTGTTATTTTTCTTTTAACCACTTAAAGCACGAGTTTTTTTTCGGAAAAACTGGTAAAAAATGAGAGGTTTTTTGACAGAAAATGAATATATAGGTATAGTGTAAGTTATTTTTTTGCAATTTCAGTTTTTAAAAGTTATAAAAAAAATTATTATACAAACAAAGTGTAAACGATTTGATTACATGTTTATTTTGAATTTCAAAATATTAATAATAATAAAATATTAATAATATATGATTAATAATAAAATATTAATATTAATAAAAATAGGTAATTGAAAAATTTCAACTTTTGACCAATCCATCATCACCTCAGGTTTTCTAATTATACCTTGTAGTATAGTTATGGCTAAAAATATACATAATTCTTCCATGGTAATCGGTGACCATTGGTTCGGTGACGATCCTGGATGTTGAAATGCATAAAAAAGCCAAAATCTCGCAATCATTATCTTCAGATTTCACTTCCATCATTCAAGAGATCATCACTTTCAACGCTGAAACTTTCTGATAAATTAGCATATTCAAAATCGTCAGAGTCAATCATTATCAGATAACTTTTCCTAAACAAGTTACAAAAACACTTAGTAAAAATTAATTTATGGTTAACTATTTACTTTTATGATATTTTACGTAATAAAAATGGATATATTACTTTTTCCACACCAAACTGCTTTATAACAAAGACTTCCTAACAAACTTATATCTAATCATCAAATCATCTTGTGGTTTACACAGGAAAAATTCTGCATAGGGGTGCCATCTATGGTAAATAAGTTTAATTATAATCTAGCCTATCTATTTTTACTAGAACGGATCTCAGACGGGCATTAGAAATAAAATAACGCGAGATACAAGAGCGCCCGTGAGACACGGGCATGTGCAAATTTGCCAGTAACTTTCGCCCGTGTCAGACACAGATTAATGCGTTAAGTGGTTAAACAGATTACACTATGACAATGTATTTCATCATCACAAAAATAGGCATTTAGTGTCTCAGAAAAATATGAGATAATATGTTTCTTTCTAAGCCTGAGAATAGTTTTTAAATTTAAAACAGTGAAAATCTGATGGAAAAATATCTTGTTAAAAGGATACAAACATGACTCTTCAAGTCATTTCTAAGGCCTTTTCTGACATATTCATAAGCTTCTTCTTTCCTTCCAAGGCAATTAAGGGTAAGGCCTTTCATTGCTAATGTCTCTGCAATAATTCAAATAATTTTAAAACATATGTCATGAACAGAAAACTGTTTACCACACTGAAAACTCAACTTAAAAATCCTGATTTTAATAGGAAGAATCAAACACTATGAAGAGAACATTTGCATCAAAATCATATCAATATTTAAGATGCTCAACTCAGATTTAAATAAGGAGAACGTCAATACATGAAGTTTTCCAATATGCAGTTAGGTATGAAAACAAGTGCAATAAAGTTTATTTCTCTGTACTTTTCCGTTAGCCGGGCGCAAATGTCGCCAATTGTGAAGCAAACGCGAGCCAAGTCGCCAAGCGAAGCGAATGACAAAACAGTCAACGGAATAAAAGTCGAAAATGTTCAATTATAAACAAATATTAAGTAAGCAAAACAAGTTCAACTATAAACAAATATTAATAAATAGTATAAACAAATATTAATAATAAATAATAACTATAAACAAATATTAATAAATAGTAATGAATTCAGAGAATAGAGCACATGGCCCCAAACGAACATTCCCCTTATGGTTGTAAGAAATTTGGCGGAATTCTACATTATTTGGAGATTTTTCGCTTGCGCCCGGCTAACGGAAAAGTACCTATTTCTCTCCTGTCTATAACTAGCTTTATTCAGTAAAGGCTGTTTCACCAATAATTCAAAACCATTTTAATCCACAGTAACATATTGTCAATCCTTACAAATCATAAAATGCAGTTCAAATGAAAATAAATGTGCCTATGATTGCTATTATATGATGTATTTCATATCATTCAAATTCCAAAAGGAGTTGGAATCAGGGGCTTTAGACAAATAGAATCTAAAGGGTTTTGCATAAGGTATTGTAAAATTCAAAAGTTTTGTAAGTTTGTTGATTTGATTTTGATTTTTCATTCACAAGACAAAAATTGGCTTATTATTAAAAATACATAATTAACACATCTCCAAAGTCATAATCTAATATCAAATCGATAGAGCTTTGATAGGCTTTTGGTGGCAACACTTTAGGAAAGCTTTTTTGTCGCCAAGGAAGAATTTCCTTTAAAAACAGTTTTAGGCTGAGTGGAATAGTTAAAAAAATCAAACAAAAGAATTTTAAGAAAGAAAAAATTCACACAACTGATTGTTCTCACTACTGCAAGGCAAGGATTTACTTTAATGAAAAAACTTTTACTTATACTGAAATATTGTTATAGAAGTTTGTACAAGTTATATAATTTATTAGTTGTAAAGTCTAATGAAGTCAGGCTATAATATTAATGTTATAAATTAATGTGTAATATTAACGTTATAAAAGATCACATTTATTCTAGCAACTAGAGTTATTTAGGTATGGTAAAATCAAAAAGATAATGATTTACAAAAATTAATAAGATTTCACTAATCGTGAGGTTGTTACAATCTACCACACTCTTTGCCTGCCACAACTCACTACACAAAGCATGCCAAAAAACACACCAAAAGCATTGCCACAAAAATCTATATCAAAGCTGTACCATGAATCTACAACTTTGCCCGCCTGTTTAACAGGTTCTGATGCAAACCTTTCAAAATATTGTCTTCTTTATACCTACAATGAAATCACAACTAACATAATGAGAATATTGTAATTCATGTCACAATCACTGAATTTGGAAAACTAAGAATTGTCTTTAACATTCAATTATAGAAACATCTAGGGGTTTCAGAGTTGCAAATAAAATGCTAAATATTCAAATACCACTTAGTTTTCGAAATATATGAATTACAATTTCAAAATCAGGAAACATTCAATTTTCTTCAACTGCACAAACCTCTAAAAACGCATACAAATATATTGATCCAAAATGGAACACATTTCAATAGAAAAAAGCAAAGTATAGCAAATGTTTTGGTATCAAAGTATTAAAACATTGAAACTTATTTTCATATATTCTAAATGATACCATATTCATCATAAAACAAGTATAATTGTTCCTTCCATTCCTATAAGGTCCAGAGATATAAGCATGCTGTTTTTATATTTTTATGACTGATGTCAACTCAGTACCCCAAGTTATTATTCAAAGTACAGAATTAAAAAAATCCACATGATTTTTGTTATATTTATGTTTTAGGAAATTTACTACATACCTCCATGATCAGAAAATTTCGGATTGGTTAAAATCTGCTTTGCAAACTTCAACCCATTTTTGTATTGTTTATGTTCATAACATTTCTGAAAAAAAATCACTTATTTAGGATTTATACACATAAAGAAACAAGAGCATTATCAAATACATTTGTAATTATACTACTTCTGTGGGAACTAAACCATTTCTAATTAAATAATGTCAGCAAGATTTTTCTCTTCACATGCTGCAATAAGATATTTAGTTTGCTACTTTGTTTATAAATCGTAGCTAAGTGACATATTGGCTTAGGACGAAATAAAATCGTTGATGAAAACACAATTGCAGGACTGTCACAACCAAAGCACATGTGACATGGTAGCTTTAGTAGCATAAATTCTTTAAAATAGTGGCAAAATCAGCTTATTTTAGTAGCAGTTTTAGTTGCTCCAGCAGTTACAACCTTGGAGCCAAACACTGAGTGGAGTAGAAGCATTTGGCACTTATTTAACAGTTCACAATTTAAATAGAAAAATACTACATGCTTTGTTACATAAATACCTCACTGAAAAGATCAGATTGGTTGTTTTGTGATTTTGAGCACAAGAGCCATATTTGGTAAAGCTATGCCAAACACATGATGATAACACAATAAGGGTAGAAGAAAATGCAAAAAGCAGAAGAGTAGGTGAGGGTAAAAATGAAAGGGAGGAAAGATGACTCAGGTACCTCAGGGTTGTGATGACCATACATACTGAAAAAAATCAGAATCTTATTATTTACCAAATTGTTTTGACACCATTGGACCATAGGTCAATTGGAATTAGGACAGACAAAAACATTTTCTACAATGAAGGAAACAGATTAAATTCGACGGAAACAAGGATGTGTGTCATTGGTTGAAAAGTGGGGGACTTAACTTTCATTGACCTATGGTGAATTTCTAAGCCAACACTTCCAAAGTAGAACCTTTTGAGACAATGTTGTTTGTTACTCCTAGTTGCTAAGTATGATAAATCGTAGCAAAAACCTTTTCAGTTTTTCAACTCTTAATTGCCTGTGGCAGCCCTGCAATTATGCAATCAAAATCTTTCTCACATACAGCAGGTATCCATAGATTTTAAAATTTAGCATCACAACATGTGTGCATTTCAAATTCAAATAAATGCTGATGTGATTTGAAACTTTATGCTATTGAGTTTTAAAGTTACAACCAAATTTCTGAGTTAATGAGCAGCAGAATTCTATTCACCACATGAATTATGGCACAAAACCTCATAGAAACATCAATTTTAAAAATGGACCATCTTTAAAGAAAATTCCTCATAAGAAAGTACTTAACAATTCCAAAGTTTTGGATGCTAGTATGCAGTTAGAAATCCATTACTGAACATTTTTGCATCTAGGAAATAGGTGAATGATTTCCTTAAACTAGAAGTTGAATAAAAAGAAATTTCCTCCTATTCAGCCTTTAGAATGCTTTAAAAGAATGATATGCATAAAATCTGGCATTTATAAAAATGCACATTAAATAACATTTTAATATGTAAAAAATACCAAGACAGCAGAACGAAGATAAGAATTAATTGGTTTGTTAACAGCACAAGAATCGTGATACACCAAGCAATTTCTTTTCTGTCAAGTAAAAATTGTTGGTTTTGATTTACTAGCACAACAGCCATATTTGGCCAACCTGCAGCAAACATCAAATGTCAAGTAACGGACACACAAGAAAAGTTTTACTGACACAAAAGAGAGAAATATACACAGAGTAGAGTGAAAAGAGATGCTGTCTGCCAAAAATACTGTACACCTTTCATGTACATTTAACTTTGTTTTTCTATCTGAACATTTTTCTTGCAAGTGTTTACAACCAATTTCCCCTCAAAGCTTTGAACATATTCAAACAAAAATTAGAACTTAGCATTTTAGTTTGCATTAAGATTTAGTTTGCAACACTAGCTTTTAAAATGAATTGAAGGATAAAATATTGAACAAATTCTTGTTCACATTAACCCTCCAAGTGATTTTGACAAGATATCTTGTCCATCAAGATCTGATCAATTTTGCTGATGACAAAATATCTTGTCAAGAAATTGCAGATTTTTTATGACTAGATTCAAGATCTGGTCAGTTTTTTCTAATGACAAGATATTTCGTCTATCATATATCTGATCAGTTTTGCTATTGATGAGATACCTCGTCAAGACAACCACCAAGAGGGTTAGTACGGTACAGCTGTAGTCTCTGCCGCGCGCGGTGGCAACGCGTTTTTTTTTTGGCGCCGTGTTTGGCACACTTTTTATGTCGCCACGGAAATCTTCCAACATCGAATATATACTGCATACGTATGGATGAAATATGTAAATCTGAATGAAACAACATTTGAATAAAAAAACACTGCAAATATGGATGAAATGTATGGAATTTTGGCGTAGTTATAAGCGACTCATGCCGGTGAGGGTAACCCATTTGTTCTCGGATTTCCAACAGTGAATCGATATCATTCTCCACATATGAATGAAATGAATAAAAAAAATGTACATTAGTAGAATATAAGTTATTCTAATATTTTAACAGATTTCACTGTAAATGAGAACTGGACGCCGGCAAGGTTGCCATAAAAATAGGTTAACCCTAACCAGGAGAAAATTCGAGAAAAAAAGGGTTACCATCAGCCTGCATGAGTCGCTTATAACTACGCCAAAAGCCGCGCCAAAACGCGTTGCCACCGCGCGCGGCAGAGACTACAGCTGTACCGTTAGTACAATTAGAATCTTTACGTAATTTCCTTTTTGCTGTTGGATAAGGATAATTTGTAAACAGCATTTTCTAAATTAAGTCATTAGGTAAATTTTTAGGATTTTAATACATAAATTATGTTTAGAAACTTTGAAATTGATACAATTAAGAAAGGAATTTGCGATATGCCAATCTATTTAGCTGAAACACGATTTACCCAAATAAAGTAGTCATCTATGTATGCTTTTGAAAGAATGGTATGAACAGGTTTTGGTATCCTTTCAAGATTCAGAACTTTTCCAGATTCTTTGTTAAGAGTTGAATGCCACAATATCTGGCAATGAGGTTCCATCTCAGACACATATGAATGAAAGTGTTAATTCCAATATCGCATTTCTCAAATCTTATTACCCTAACCATTAAAAATTGAAACAAATAAAATCGTCTAAAATGGAATAATTTTCTGAAACATAATGCAGAGCAACAGTCGCACCTTTATTTCTTTATATGCAAAACTTGGTAACATGCTTGGTATTTCCTCCTGCTGTGCATAAAAAACGAGACCCCACCATACACCAAAACTAATTTTAAATATTCAAAATATTTAAACTGACAATGGATGTATGTGATTAACTTACTTGTCAGCATAACAAAGGTTACAATTTATGGCAATATCAATAGAAACAAGCATTCTATGCCAGATTGAAAAACAATCTTTCACAACTGATATACATTTGTCAGAGAATGCTTATTTACCATCACACAAACTGTAAATACTTGGTAAACAGTTGTAAATAATTTTAACAGTCAGAACGTAAATTAGTTTCAACCTTAGTCAGTAAAGTAACTGAGGTGGAAAATATAGGAATCACCAGCACTACAGTAAAATGGAAAATACAGTATCAGTTTCTGTTTAATGAGCAATTCAGATTCTTCACAAGAAAGCAAAATATTTTTGCAACACATAAAACAGATTTGAATGACCTAACACCAAAATAACTTTCAGTCAAATTCACATTTTCACTCAACATGAAAATTGCGATATTGCTTGAACATATATAAATTTAAGAGAAAAACTGTTTTCAGTGTGATGAAAAAAATACAGAATATTTACGTGTTCATAAATCAACCAGGAAATTTCTTATAAATCATCTCATAAAATCTCACATGTAACATTAAGTCGCTAATGCGATCATTGGTGGGAGGAGTTAATCGCCATGTGATATTTTGAAGTCATTTTTTATCTGAATTGACATTACCGGAGATCACTTCCAAATGCATATTTGAACGTATGATTCCATACTTCATCCCAGTTGCTCGATGAAAAAATATTAATTGATGCTTAATAAAACCGCACTGACATGCAATCAGATGCCGCATTATATTTATGTCTCGGCAAAAGACGATACATTAAGGTCAAAACTTCCTCTAGGTGCTTACCAATATGCGTTTAAATAATGTATTTTCTTTAGGAGGCAAAGGTTGACTTGGAGACATTACGGTTTTCATGCAAGATGTGTGAGTTATTTAAATGTTTAATGTATTTATTTACAGTACTTCTACACCACACTCGTGTTATCAACCGCGTGGTACGACCCAAAATGGCGTTGATATAAACCTGAAATCGGGTTGCCAGGCGCAAAAAACTATTTAACAAAAGCAGAACCGGAAATAGGTATGTCTCGTTAAATATAGGTTTATCGAATTAGTTTTTTTGTGCAACCCTAAGCACTTGATGGAAATTGTTCAATCCGACATCATACGAGTCATCTGACCATGGTTCAAAATTACTTCGTGTTGTCCTCCCCCCTTCCCCCTTCGGGATTGTTCCCGGACCGTCGTCAATAGTCCGTTGTGTTGCTCTAGTATGACGTTAATTAATTACCATATCATACCATACCACCGACACCATACCAAACATGATCAATAAGTTCTTTAAATTCGGGAAGTAACGAAATACATCTCTATTTTTAGGTTTCTAGATTCCGTTTGTCTTATTTGAAATGTATTAAATCAAACAACTGTGTACAATTCGATGTTTAAATTACACATGAATGTATCACAGGAAGGGAGTTGAATTAACGTCGCACTGAAGCATAATAACGAGCTATTGGTGATGGTTTGGGATCAATCCTGAAGAGAAAGATCCGAGGACAACACCTCGTACTTTTGAACCACGGTCAGATGACGAGAAGGTATAACTGAAAAACAGGAATATAAAAGCTTTCCAACAGGACATACAATGAGAGAGGTACTTCCTGCCAAGCTAAATAAAGATGACAGTAGTGTTTCTGCGGCAGAACGTGTTTCCTGTACGTATTCCGAAAGTGACGTCACTCGACTTTTTTTTCTAATAGAATTTCAGTCCGTCGTCTACAAAAGTTCCAAAAAATATATTCCAAATTAATATAAGGATAGTGGATTGGTCACCGCCAATTAGATCTCACAAACGGTGATAAACTAAATTTTAAGGTAGCCCCGAAATGTAACATTCCAACAGCTGTATTTGTTCACTGTAAGTAGGGATTAATTAACGAAAAACGTTTGCGCTCGTTTCTACTAACCATAACCATTTGACATTGGCAACTTTTTTCCAGGTTATCTCATAGACGTTAGGTTATCTCATGAGTAATGAAAATGAATTTAAGTTAGGTTTCTGCATCATGAGATTCGACAAATCAATATCACCGGGCTTTTCTTACTCATAATCTTCCGTATATAGTTAATAACATTTGAGGGTTTGGAGTTGAGTCAGTTCCTGTAATTTTAAAGAATTCATCTAGTGATGTATTAACTATGTTAGTTGTGTCGTTTCTATTAATATCGTTTTCTTGAAATTGTTCTAGGCTGTCTGCAAGCAGCTCAGCATTTTCGATGTTATTGTAGTCAATACTAGCTGAGTCTTTAAAGGGCGGAATTTCGGTACAAGTTTTCTTGTATTTTTTCGTTGATTTCCAGAGATTCTTTTTCACAAGACAGCGAAATGATATCCAAGACGTGTATATTTTTCAATTGAGTCCCTAAACTTCTGCTGGGTATGGTTCATGAGTCTTGTCATTAGGCTCTCTGGTTCTTTGCCAAGTTTTTCGGATTTCTTTTTTAATTTTAGTTCTCTTAGTTAAGATGGAAGGGACCTGCTATCGTTCGGTGCCTGGTTTTCGTGCATGATTCTACCTGTCTCAAAGTATGCACTGGTGAGGGTTTGTGTGTTAACTCTTAGGTATAAGAGTTAACAAGTGTAACTCCATGTAATCGTTACTGTATAGGTATAAGAGTTAACCTCCTCTCCTGAAGATATTTGTGGTATTGTGTATGGAATGTCGTTCAGCAAATCAGAATTTCTTACGGCTGTGTCCGAAAGACTCCTTCGTCACTCGTGGATTGCACTTGTGTGTTAAAGAACAATATGACGGTTGAGGTCGCTGGATAACTCAGAGAGCGAATCCATAGTGCGATCATATGGAAGTTCTTTATCAACTCCAGATCCATAACCGCCGCATGGCCAAATATGGCCCTTGCGCCATAAAGAACTGTTAAATCCTAGTATGGATTCAATATCTCATGTCTAGGTGGTCGGAGCATCATTTTTCATATAGTGGGGACACGTGTTAGGGAATGTGTGTAATCGTTACTGTTCTGGCTTAAATTAACTGTAGTCTAGGTGTTTCTCTATAATGTGAAAAGAGTGTTTGATGTAAATTCCGGCGCCATCACCTTGGCAAACGAATGTGGACGAACTGTAAAATTCATAATCGGGCAGTGGGGCTTTATAGCCAAATTTTGGAAAGTTTCCTGGACTAGCAAGCCGTCGGGGGAGTGCTCATTTACTAAGTCTAGTAACTCATAGATTTTGTTGCGGAGTTCGCACACATTCCAGTAACAGTTTCAGACCGGAAAAGAAGCCGTTCATATTGCGGCATTGCTATTAAAATTAATAGTATTGATTAGTTTATCAGCTGGGCTGCAGCAGTTTTGAATCTAAGTAGCTGAGGGATGTTAGGGATACATGAAAAATATTTAATCTCTTTCAGTAACTAAAAGATCTCTGACATTTCTCCTACGGAGTAGTAGCTCCGGTCTGAATTTAGGAAATCTTAGGTTGCGAGATAACGCCAATTCCGGGGATCTGAACGGGAGGAGGGGGCCTTTAATGATCCCTACATAAGTATCTAAACTGCTTTGAAGTCAGAAGAAAAGACCCAAAACATTTTTGTAAGAAAAACAAGACTAATATTTTAGTTGACGCCCGGGGTCGCTGTCCCCCCTCGCCCCCAGCTACGCCACTGCATCTGCGAAGTTCCATTTACGTCTTGTGGACTATGTTGCGCCGGAGTGACGTTAATTAATCTACATAACAGGGACAATAACCATCCATGCGCTTACAAACCAGGAATCGGAATTTTGACCTACTGGGTTAGTATGAAACTAATTATTTCTATTTTAACAAGGGCTTTGTTAATTCATATATAAACAAATATATCTGTTCCAACTTTTGTTACATACATCTATGAAGAAGTGTCAACATCAGAAACGGTAACCAGCGACGATCAAGTTGGTTAAATTGAATGTGAAGTGAGGAGATATTCTCAACACCCCAGTGATTTAACACCTCGATAAGATCATGATCAAAATGCTAGATTAATAACCACTTCGTCAGATTTCATTCCGGTAATTCAATGAGAATTCTGTATCAGTCATAGAAGTTGAATATGAGTAGACTGTCATTGCTAATGAGAGGAACTTCAAAAAGTGTGACAAACATGTCGACTAATAGCCACGTGACTGCTCTGTAGAAAATTGACTTGATCTGCCGATTTGACGTCTTATCGCCTCGTTTGGCATTGTAACATCTTATGACAGGGTTGCTGTGTGAATGTACATTTCAATAGTGGCGACAAAAGTGGTGAAATTGCCAAAGTGTACTATGTCACGCGGATCAATCAGATGATTGATCCGCGTGAAGGGCATCTACTCCCGTCCCGTGGACCAATCAGATGATGAAAGTACTTTTCCACCCGGCAGATAAAGTAGTGTAAGGGTCACATTACTACTAGTTTTGGCCACATGATCCAGGGCACGTAAAAAGGTTATCTCACACTACTTTTATATTTCCTCTATGATAACAGCTCGAAGCATTTCCAACTCACGTTGAGTATGAGGCAGCCAGCTCCTGACAACTCAACTCCGTTCCCTTGCCTTCCTCCCCTTTCGGTTGGATAGTCTCGAGGATATTAACAGTCGATAATATCCAATTTGAATTCGCTGCATCGCTGGAATCTGCCAGGTAGGTAGGTATTTAATTAACGTCGCACTGGAGCAACATAACGGGCTATTGGCGACGGTCGGGGTCAAACCCGAGGGGGAAAATCCGAGGAAAACACCACGTAATTTTGAATCATGGTCAGATGACGAACAACACATGAGCTGGCATCGCACTCTCCAAACTTTCACACCACGCCAACGTAAGGACATTTGAGGTCACGGCAGATTTAAAGTGCACCAGCCCCCATGTACACGACGGACTATGGCTGGACTGAGCTTCGAACTTGCAATCCTCCGGTTGCTAATCCGTTACTCTTCCAACTGGACTACCGTGGCCCTTGGAATCTGCACAGGGGATTATAACAAGGATGGAGTTTTGATTGGGAGATTATGGATGAGGGGTTGCTTGGAAACTGTTTTAGATCTCTTTCCAAAGCCCCATTGGGAGCATATACTCTCTAGGTGAGTACGGGCTTCTCGAACCAGAGGTACTCTTGTGATTTATTCTTTTCCTATGGGGTTTACTTCCTCTGTTAAACATGCGGCTCGCGACTCTAGGAATTTCTGAGCGATCTTTCGCCATCTTTTCTTTTCACAAGTACTTAACATTATCTGTCTTGCGTTTGGCGCAGCTTTGCCAAATATGGCCTTTGCGCCAAAAACTAAAAACCAATCCTTTCCAAGTCAAGAATTGTAGGGTGAGTCGTTAAAACTTGGCAAGTTCTTCGGCTGTTTTAGGGTAAATATAAGTTTAAATGACACAGAGATTTTGTTTTGGATTTTTATACATTATTAGTGATTTACTGGATGTGTGAGGAGAATTTACAGATTTAGTCCTTGCGTGGTTCTCTTGATCTGTATATTTCAAATATTGTCTTGTCCGAAATGGTTATTTGAAAATGCCAAGTGCTTGGCAAATCATGAATTGTAGCAAGGATTAAAGGGGGGGGGGGCGGAGGGGGCGAACCCCCCCCCCCGAGAGCCAAAAAAATGTTTATCGAGATATGATCAGAGAAGATTCCAAAGGTTCTATCAATCCTCGTGAGCCTGAAAAAATCTGTGGAAACAAAATCTCAAAGTTGACCACAAACATAATGAAAATGAAGATTTCTCTTCAGCCTCTGAAAGTGACAGTGATGAATACGATTCTTTTGAAGATGATAAAGATGCCAATATGTATGACAAAGATAAACCAGATGATGACAATAAAGATCCCCGAATGACGAGAAAAATTAGGTATAATTGTGTTAAACACTATGAGAAGCCTTAATCTCGATCTTGGTAACTGCATCGGTGTTGCAACAGATGGATGCTCTGTGAAGACTTCAGAGATTGTGGGAGCAGTCACTACAATACAAAAAGAGTGTAATAATGCTGAACGAGCTCCTTATTTCAATCATTGTTTGAATTTGTCTATTTCTAAGTGTTCTGATGTGCAATCAGTGCGAAACTCAATTGGAATCATTAAAGAGGATGTATGTTTCTTTAAAGCTTCACCGAAAAGAAATGCTGTACCTACTCATTAGGCATGTAGGCAGTCAGCTTGTTTCCACGTGTGAAACAAGATGGGTAGAAAGGCATCTGTCTGTAGCGTCTTTTCCAAAAAAACATTGAAAAAATCGTGACATGCCTTGAGCAAATTTCACAATGGTCACATATTTCAAGTGACAACTCTAGCGTAACAGCTAGGACCCTTTTATGTGCAATCACTAATAGATAATTCATCTTAACTCTCGTGTGCCTTGCTGATGTACTTAGAAACATTGCCTCTCAGTAGGTTCTTCAAAAAGAGACTATTGAAGTTACCGAAGCACAACTGAGGTCTTGACCGATACTTTCTCAGTCTTAAAAAAGCGAGAAAAAGCTTATGCAGAATTCAGTCAACTGTATGATCAAGCCAAAAAAAGTGGCAGAAACTGTAGGAAGCACTATTCAAACACCCAGGATCACATCTAGACAAGTTAACAGACCTACCACTGCTCTATCAAGCACAGAAAGTTACTTTAGGGTGAATGCCTTTATCCCTATTCTTGACTCAATAAACAGTGATCTTGAAAACAGGTTCTCGAAGAAGTTCTCAATCTCTACAAGCTCAACTCACTTCTACCAAAAGTCTGCTCTTCAACAACATCTATGGAGTCAGTGATTAGGGATGCAGAAACACTGGCTAAAAGTACTACAGAGTAATTGGAGAGGATGAAAGTGACTGCATTTCTAATCTGAAAGCAGAAATCAAGCTGTGGGTGGCAGAGTGGAAAAGGGAAGATGCAAACAAAACCCCTTTACTGGCTAGGCAGTTGAGTGTTTGCAATTTTGCACCCCAGAAATTTTCCCCTCAATTAGATCTTTAATGTTGATTTTTCTTCTCTTCCTGTGCCAACTGCAACAGCAGAAAGATCTTTCTCTACAGTAAAACTGATCAAAACTTGGTTGAGAAAACAATAGTGGGCAAAACCGCCTAACTAGACTTGCTTTGCTATATGATCATTGAAACATCCTTATTGACAAAGAGAAAATTATAGATAGGTTTATTGAAAAGGGGAGAAAGAAGAGAAAAAAAAATGTTTTATTAAGTACAGGTAGTTTAAAACCAGTTGTTCTTTTGTGATGTAAAATGTTTAAGTAATAGAACTTAACATTCATACACTTAGGTTACTCTCCTCTTTTAATTTTATATTAAAGCTGTAAAAAGTGAAACCGCCTTCTAATATGCCTGAAGCAGACCAAATATGTACTGTGCGAGTATAGTGCTAATATGCACAGTATAAACTCACTAATTTTTGTATACAGAATTTGTATTTCAAAACGTTAACTACTCAGAATATAAAAAAAACGCAATATTACATTCAAAGCTACAGTTTTATGCACCCTAAGTAAGTTTTTGAGTTACCGTAACGGCGTAATATTCTTACTGTTTACATTGTACTTCTTTAGAGATAGTGACTACTGAGACATTAGTCTAAAATAATTCCTATAATAATACAATTAATATATGGATATCGTTTTTTTTATTCATACACACAATCTTGGAGAAAAAACAATAACGCCAGATTTTACAACAATATGAGTAGGTTAATATAGTGTTAATATGATTCACCCTTAGACATCGTTTCGAAACTATCCAAACAAAACAATTCGTGTACGTGGAGGCTGGTGCATATTAAATCTGTCGTGGCCGTAAGTCCCTCTTTCCTGTCCTAACGAAATGAGGTCGAGCTTTCCTGCATATTGTGTTCCCCTTATTTTCTACAGATTTGTAGTATTTATCCCTCATGTTTGGGGACCCTCCATAAAATTAATGGTGGGTGGGTTTCAACCCCTAGGACTTCGAGTTCCTGCCTCTCACGATCACTGCAAGTTAGATGAAGACGGTCACGGAGACCGATGATTGTTTATTCGGACCGGTAAGTTCACTTATTTTCGTGATTTTCAGGATGTATTCCTTCATGCATCCTCAGGAAGGTAGATAGTTAATTAAAGTCGCACAGGTGCAACACAACGACTATTGGCTATCAATCCCAAAGGGAAAGATCCGTGGACAACACATCGCCATTTCGAACCACAGTCAGATGACGGAGTTACACCTGAGCTGGCACCTCTCTCCAAACCAAGCCAACGTGAGGACATTTGAGGTAGGTCACGACAGATTTAACTTGCACTAGCCCCCTTTGCTTGGATTCGAACTCGCAACCCTCCGGATGCTAATCCGTTACTCTTCCAACTGGGTTACCGCGGCACGTATGATTTGAGGTAAGTAGGTATTTTAATTACCGTCACACTGGAGCAACACAACGGGCTATTGGTGACAGTCAGGCATCAATCAAAAAGGGAAAGATCCGCCTATATGATTTAAGAAAATGATGTTAAATAAAAGATAAGTAGTTGCAAGAACGTCGCACTGGAGCAATACAACAAGTTATTGGCGATGGTACGGGATCAATCCTGAATTTGAAAAAAACAGCGGGTGGCCACAGTCCCCACTGTACAGTAAGGTTTGGTTCGTGAATACTTTTGGGCGGAATACCTGGTAAGTGGATCGCTGGTGAAGTGAAGACGGCGTATTCATAACAGTAGGTGTTAGACTGTGGGCAATGCTTAGTATTCTATGGTGACCTTATGGATGATGGGTCTGTGATATCTGAAGTACGAGACGAACGGCATGGTGTCGATGCTGACGTTACTGGCAAAGGTGAGGTCGATGGTGGTGTTTCCAAGCGTGGTGGCAGCTCGTTAGATGGTCCAACGACGTCGCCGCGTACGCGCGAATGCTCGGCCTGCTCCTTCTTGCGTCTTCGTTAAGCTCTAGATCTCTCCGCACTTGCCCTAGGTTTAGACTTCTTGGTATCATTTTGTTCATCTTGAACTGCTTTTTCAACCTGTTAACGTTTCCTATGCCGCAATTGAAATTTAGTGATATTTTGGCTTCATAGTGAAATCTTCGACAAATCTTCACTTTCCACTGCACACAATTTTCACACAAATGGTTTAAACTGTCAACTAATCAAAAGGGATTGTAGAACTCGTCGTTCTCTTCAATTTAAGCCTGCACTCGCCACGACCAGTCGATTAGAACTGAAGTTACAGCGGTTAAACAGGCCAGCGTATGTGCCAGAAATGTGACTCATTTCTCCCGCCTCGCGGTACAAAGGTCAGAGTGGATTAGTGGTCGACCTGGCCCACCTTCCTCTACACGATGGTAGGTTATTTAAACCCATAGGCTGATTCCCCCTGCATGAGGCTTTGAGATATCAACCCTTTTCGTGAAGTGCATGTTTCTGCCGATGATTTCCATACCGATTTTAAAGACGTATTCACGTAAAAAAATACAAGGATATAGAATTAAGACGTCAACCACAAATCAAAGTTCGTAAATCTTTTCAACAAAATGATGTTAAAATAGAAGTACTTAGATGGTAACGTCACACTGGAGCACCGGGTCCGGGATCAATCCCAAATGGAAACAAGTATTTAGTTAATCCGCAAATTGTGGACTATTTTTTCAGACAATTCATCATGGTGCCGTCGTGGCTCAGTGCACTGCGCTAGCAACCTTCGAGTTGTAGGCGGCGCAGTTTCGATTCCTGCCATGTATTTCTCTCTTCTGTGTCAGTAAAACTTTCATTGTGTGCCTGTCTATTACTTGATATTGAATGTCTTGTGTCAAGCGCAGCATGGCCCTTGCGCCATTAAATCCCAACAAACCATTCATGGAAAAACAGAAAATATAAAAAGAATCAAACTATCTTGATTCTTATTAAATTCTCTCATCTGACCGCGGTTCAAAATTAATTGTTCTCGGATCTTTCCTTTCGGGATTCATCCCTGACCGTCACCAATAGCCCGGTTGTGTTACTCCAGTGTGACAGTAATTAAATACCTTATTAAATTAATAGCCCGTTGTGTTTCTCCCAGTGCGAGGTTAATTAAAATATCTACCGTATTAAGTTCTATTCGATTAGGATTAATTTTATGATAATTCAAGAATGAGAATGTTTCCACGAGGTACGATATTCTTTCTAATAAGTATACAAATCAAACGCATCTTCATATTATGTGTGGGCCGCGGTAGCCCGGTTGGAAGGGTAACGGATTTGCAACCGGAAGGTTGCGAGTTCGAATCCAACCAAAGACCGTTCTGTACAAGGTGGATGGTGCACGTGAAATCAGTCGTGGCTTCAAATGTCCTCTCGTTGGCGTGGTGGTTTAGAGACTGGGGTGCCAGCTCAGGAGTGACCGCATCATCTGACCGTGATTCAAAATTACTTGGTATTGTCCTCGGATCCTTCCCTTGGGGTTTGATCCCAGACCGTCGCCAATAGCCCGTTGTGTTGCTCCAGTGCGACGATAATTAAATACCTACCTACCTCTTATTACGTGTTCGTAACCTGATTTTAATATTTTAAAGAAAACACCATCAAGGCATTTATTAATTTTTTGATGTGACTAAAAATAACACTGGATGTGTTTACTAAAAAGTATAATGGCTTAAGTGGCTAGCTAGACCGGGACACAAGACAGTGAATTCCAAACCATTACGAATAGCCCGTTGTGTTGCTCCAGTGTGACGTTAATTGAAAATACCAAACCATTACGAACACCAATGCCAAGACCAGGATTCGATCTCAGAACCTATTACCAAGGGCGACAATACTCGAGATAGGTACTTGAAATAATACCGTATTGGAACAACACTGTTTCCGAAACTTGATGCATAACAGTAAGTATTTTTAATTAACGTCACACTGGAGCAACACAACGGGCTCAACCTTCAAAGGGAAAGATCCGACATTTAATAGATACCATCCAACTCGATAAGCTCAGGTGTTGCCTCGTCATCTGACAGTGATTCAAAATTACGTGGCGTTGTCCTCGATCTTTCCCTTCGTGATTGATCTCGGACCGGCGTCAATAGTCCATTGTGTTGCTCTAGTACGACTATAATTGCCATTACCTACTCGATAAAGTCGCCAGTAGCCCATTGCGCTGCTCCAGTGAGACGTAAAATCAACTTATCTACAATCGAAACTAATACTTCACTTACGGCATTTTAATTAACGTCGCACTGGTGCAACACAACGGGCTATTGAAGGTCCGGGATTGAACCCGAAGGGAAAGAACCGAGGACAATAGCACGTAATTTTGAACACCTGAGCTGGCACCCCACTCTCCAAACCACACCAACGTGAGGACATTTGAGGCCTCGACAGATTTAACGTGCACCAGCCCCCTTTGCATTAGGCGGTCTTTGGTTGGATTCGAACTCGCAACCGTTCTACCGATCGGCCAACTTACGGCATCTTATTTGTCGAGTTCAATGACGGCTGCATTTACAGGTGTCCGGACTAGGCTGCGAGAAATCGTCTATTTGATTACATTACATCAGTCCCACGGGTAAAAACGCCCCAAGGCGTAAAGGATTAAGTATTTAAATTCAAATAATTTTCTTTCATTATAAACCAAGTGAATTGATAATAAAACTATTCACAATTTCGTTGCAGTTTCTCAGGCGTTTTAGAAATTCAAGTTTCCAAGGCACTTGAAAAATTTCCAAGTCCTCGAATCTTTTCCTTTGGGATTGATCCAGGGCCATCACCAATAGCCCGTTGTGTTGCTTCAGTGTGATGTTAATTAAAGCACCTACCCACCCCAATTTCCAAGGTATTTAATTAACTTCGCACTGGAGCAACACAACGGGCAATTGGCGACGGTCCGGGCTCAACCCTCGAAGGAAAGATCTGACCAATTTCCAAGGACTTCTAGTGTATTACCGCCTCTAAACCATTGGAGAGGGCCGTGGTAGCCCGGTTGAAGAGTAACGGATAGTTGCGAGTTCGAATTCAATCAAAGACCGTCGTGTACAAAGGGGCTGGTGAGTTAAATCCGTCGTGGCCTCAAATGTCCTCACGTTGGCGTGGACGTTAGGAGTGAGGTGCCTCGTCATCTGACCGTGGTTCAAAATTATGCGTTGTTCTCGGAACATTCCCTTTGGGATTGATCCCGAACCGTCACCAAGAGCCCGTTGTTGCTCCAGTGTGACGTTAATTAAAATACCTACCTGCCTTAAACCCTTGGAATCTAGCAGGGCCAATGAAAGGGCAGGAAAACTAACTTTCCACACCAAGACCTGAACACAGCATCTTAGTGTTAATTTAATTTAAAATTACATTTTGTCTTATATTTCCGGTGAATTTTTTATTTGAAATTTTAAATGCATTTTTATTATTACATAACTAAAATGGAGGGATTATTGGAATAAATCACAGAATGATTTGAATATTTAAAAAATTATATATATATACATTTTTCATAGTTCATACATTATCCCCTAAATGGTATTTTTTTATTATTTTAATGGAAAAACTATAAATAGTAAAAATGAGCCTTGATGTACTTCCTAACTCTTTATATTGTTAAATCCAATTCGATTCTAGAAAATTCACATCAAGTTTACATGTCTGACAAGTTTAAATTTAAGCAACATCGAATAAAAACGATATTTTTATTAAAAAATTATGAATTTTTCAAATCCAGGTCACATTGTACATTGATAAATTAAACAGTCACATCGTGTTTAATACAGCCACTATGTTGGAAATAATACCTACTAGCTTTCAGAACCCCTTTATTGCATTGTTGTTTCTACATAGAAAAATAAGGCAATAAATTGTGGAAAACGATTTTAATTTCCAATAGTACTGAAACTTGGAGGTAAGAATGTGAAACAAACAAAATGAAAACAAGAAAACAAGAATAAAAATTAATACAAAAACGTGTATCTCAAATACATACAAAAATACACAAACACAAGACACATACATCAAATAGCTCTACATGCTACACAAAAACATCACTAGGGAATGAGAAAACAGTAATTCAATTTCTGTTATCATTACTGTACGAGAATCTAAAAACATGATGGATTTTTTAAAAGACCTCCCCACATTATTAATTTGAGATGCCTTCAATATTTCTATTGATGGGCACACCACATTTAATGTTCCCTAAATTAGGTTGATTTCTCAATTTGTTTCACTAAAATTGTCTCAGGGAAAGCCAGATTTCTTTTAGGACCTGGGGTATATAAGGCTGATGCCACCCTGTCCAAAACAAAATTTCCTATTTACAATGACAAGGTATATAATTAAATTAATTAGCGTAAATTATACTAGTTAGTATATTTTTTATGAAATTACTGTTCCCAATATTAATTTTTTTGGTTGCAATTTTAATTGAATATGCATGAAAACTAGAGAAAGGCTGAGCTTTGGTAGTGGCTCCTATTAATAGATTTCATGGACGGAAGTTAGAAAAGGCATCCCATTCATTGTATTGTGCTCTCCAGACATTTGTGAGAAGAGGATTTTAATTATTTGTCTCTTCTCTCTTTTCTTAATAACAAATGCAGCAGGTTACATGAAAAATAATAAGTATACAGGGAGCTTTATGAAAGGAAGAATTGGCTTTTGAACTTTATATTGGAAGACAAACAAACATTTCACATTTACAGGGCTTCCACAGCCAAAGCATTTGTGAAATAGCATACATTTAAAAAACGGTAACAAAAAGTCTCCTCGTAAACCCGATTTTAGTTGCTAAGATACAAAGATCTTGCCAAGAAAATTAAGTTTTCGATCATGTTAACAGTAACATGATCAGTGATCCAGCAGAAGGTAAGATTACACGCGAACTTAGTCGATTACTTGAAAATTCCCTTATCAATGAACGTTGCAAAACAAACACCAAATATAAACATTCAACTTAAGATCACATTTAAAAAGTAGCACAAAAGAAAAAAATATTCAAGTTGATAAGTCTGAAAACAAGACAAATTCATTTAATTGACAACCTAAAAATCTTAATCAAAATCCTTTATCAATGAACATTGCAAAACAAACACAAATATTAAACATAAAATCACATTTAAAAGGTACAAAAAAGAAAAAAATATTCAAGTTGATAAGTCTGAAAGCAAGATAACTAACTCATATAATTGGCAACCTTAAAATCTTAATCAAATTCCTTTATCAATGAAAATTGCAAAACAAATACAAACATAAAATCACATTTAAAAGGTAGCACAAAAGAAACAAAATATTCAAGTTGATAAGTCTGAAAACAAGATAACAAATTCATTTAATTGACAATCTAAAAATCTTAATCAAAATCCTTTATCAATGAACATTGCAAAACAAACACATCAAACACAAATATTAAACATAAAATCACATTTAAAAGGTACAAAAAAGAAAAAATATTCAAGTTGATAAGTCTGAAAGCAAGATAACTAACTCATATAATTGGCAACCTTAAAATCTTAATCAAATTCCTTTATCAATGAACATTGCAAAACAAACACATCAAACACAAATATTAAACATAAAATCACATTTAAAAAATAGCACAAAAGAAACAAAATATTCAAGTTGACGTGTCTCATGACAAACTCATTTAAAGGGCAACTCAAATATCTTAATCAAGTTATATATTCAGTAGACATCACAAAACAAATACATCAAATACAATCATAACAAACAAAATCATTTTTAAAAAATAGCACAAAAGGCAAAACTCAAGAACATGGTACCTGTTTATTGCCAAATTGGTGACTTAAGCTTTTGTCATCACTTGGATAGGCTTGTGATGTGTGGTACGATTTGGATAGGTACCTTGTTCTTGAGTTTATCCAGGAAAAAATACTTATCTTGAAGACATTAAATATGTTGTGGAGTAAATGTAATACTAGATTACTAGAAAATCCCACGATACTTAGAGAAAGAAAACTCAAGGAAAAGTAATTAGTTATTTTTGCTTATATTTGGCACCATTTTGTATAAGATATATCTAAATGGTTTGGCCTGGTCAAGTTTGAACAGCAGTGCAGCATATAACAAGAAGCATATGGATTTAAAAAAAATTCTTAAAATAAAATTATTAAAATGGCAAATGACTTGGCAAATACATGTTTTTAAAATGTTGATTTTACAACTTTGGAAGATGCTGCAAATTCTCAGAGCTATTATTTTCTTTCTATGAAGAGGACACCCAACGACTATCATCTGTTTCCAGAGTTGAAAAACGTCTAAGTGGTGAGCGATTCCAGAACTTGAATGTAAACCGGTGAATAAGTCTCCCCAAAAGTATTTTGATGGCCTAAATAAATTAGCTCCATGCCAGTACATGTACATGCAGTTAAATGAAAATGACATTGAAAAATTACAATGCAAAATCAGAGCTGCCAGTCAAAGCCAGTACATGTACATGCAGTTAAATGAAAATGACATTGAAAAATTACAATGCAAAATCAGAGCTGCCAGTCAAAGCACTAGTGAGAGAGTAGCATAAATTCTTTAAATAGCAAAGTCTCCTTGTACCCTATTTTAGAAGCAATTTTAGTTGCTCAGCTACAAAACGAATCGACTAAAACACAAATGTGTTGATTAAGTATGGAACAGACGTTGAATATCTCATAAAGGAAATTAAATTTTTAAAACTACGAACTTTCTTAATGAGGTTTTTATGACAATCTAGCAACCAGATTCCAATGTTTTCTCATGGTTGCTACAGCAAACTTCGAAATTGGCATCCCCCCTTGGAAAATTTTCTTCCTAAAAATACCAAAATATTTTCCCCAACCACTATAAGTTAAAAAGAGGGATTACATTTTCAAAGTCACCAAACATTTCAAAATAGGAGCTTTTGAGATGATGCTTAAAAAGATATCCCCAGTTGCCAAGGTTGAAAGATAGTAGCAAAAAGTTGCCTGTTGTAGCCGTTTATACTGACGAAAATAAAATTAATTAAAATACAATTCCCAGAACTTTGGAAACATTTCTTGTAGTAGGGCAGGAACCAACTAGTAAAGTGACACATGTAGCATTTTATACCAGCATGCTCTACCTGGTGAAAACAGAGGAAAACCAAGTACACAGAAGGACAAAGAGAACATTCGGACACACTGTTCATTAGATCAAAGTCTTGCTTCATAACATTGAGCTCCAAAAAATTGAACAAAACTGCTAATTGGCAGGGCGATAAATCATGGTGTTTTTGTACATTTAATTTTTCTGATACATTTCTGTATGTTTTTTGTTTTGGTCTAATATGATGCTTTCCTAGAAATGGTGGGCATAAGCATGGCAAATATTGGAAACACCTAATTATATCAAGCACCTGAAATTAACTATTTTAGCTGAAAAGTGCAAATATAAATACTTCTCTTTGGATAATCAAGTAGTAGTTCATGTGTCCATAATAATGGTTTCCAAAGCGGTGTCATGTGAACCACCCCAGGCGTCTTGCAAGGCTTCAGGGGTCCACAGAAAACATGCATTATTCTACTAACCAAAATAGTAACTTCCAAGAAAAAAAAAACATTTCATTATTTTCTAATTCTTTTATGTTATAAAATCTATATTTTAGAATCCAAAACAATTAGCACAGGAGATTCCAGTATTCATTGATTTGAAATAGACTTGAAGTTGAGAAAGACTGAATATTAAAATTATTCAGACTTTAAACTAAGCATCACTGAGCTAAGTGTTATAAAAAACAACTTCATTGTTTATATTAAGTTTGTAGCATAAACTTTGATGTCATAGATGTTATAATTTTGAAAGTTAAGGGCCTTTTGATTTTAATATTTTGATTAATAAATAAGAGTTTGTAAAATATGCACTCTTTCTTTCACTTTAGAACTATAGTTTTTCTTTATGTTCCAGAACTTTAAATTGTCATCACTAATCCTTAATGTGAAGTAACATATAATTATTTTACCCAATATAAGGGTGAAAAATAAGGATCACAATGGTCTTATGTATCCCCATTAAATTTTATAATCTCAAGGGATAAAACTTTTAATTTTCAAGGGGTCTTTGGACTGAAAAGTTTGAGAACCACTGGTCTGTAGTTTTTAGCAACACTGAAATGAAAAGAAAAAAATATTGTTAAACATTTAATTATAGCAAAAATAAAAACTATATTCTGTTATTTTACAAACTACATCATGGAATAACCATATTCATTAAATTACTTGAAAATATTTTTGGTTATTTATTTTTATACAAAATTTTAATACATTTAGTTTTCATTATATAGTTGAATCTCCCAGTAGCAGGGAGGCTCCTATTTCCAAGGGCAGGGTGAATCAGTTGGATGGATGTTTTTGGGGGGTTTATTGCACAAGGGCCATATTTGGCCGAACTGTGGCAAACAGAAGAACGTCAAGTAAAAAAATGCCATGAAAATGGGAAAAAATAGGGATTGGGGAACAGAGTAGTGGGATGAAAGCAGAAAAAGATTTCTTGGAAATACAGAGAGTAGCACCCCAATGTTTACTAAAGACAGTTAATCCCATGGGAGAAGAAAATAACACTACAGTACCTCGGATCCATGAAGCCCGTACACACCTAAAAGATTTGTGCCCCCGAAGGTATTAAGAATTTGGAGGATGGTTGGTTGCATTGAATTTTATAGTGAAAGGACCATAATTGGCCAAGCTACGCCAAACACAAAACAGACAACATCAAAGTAATGTACAAATACACACAATGAAAGTTTTACTGACATAGAAGAGAGAAATACAACCAGAATTTAGAGGAAGATTATTGGATTAGGGACCCTTTAAAAAAGTTTATTGGCAGAAAGGGCGAGACTTTTTCAGTCGCACCTGTCTCTTAAGCATTGGGGTAGAATGTCTCGCTAACTGTGGCCGTTTCAAGGCAAGGTTAGAAGGTTAAATTGGTGTAAACATGCATTAGGGACATGAACCAAATGACTAGCAAATGAGAAACTATCAGATGAAAAGTGAAAAACAAAGGAGTTATTATGGAACATTAAAACTTATCTGTGGTGATTATTATGTTACACGTATACGTTTTACTCGAAGAGCACCTCCCCTTATTGGTGTTGCAATTTCAATTTGACTGAGTACATTTTGGTGTCCTTTTTTCAATAATGGACACGCTTTCCAAAGGGGGTTGGTCCCACACTTTCGAAAACCTAGTAAAGGGTTAAGATTAATTCCAATGTTTATCTCAAAGACGAAGTTGAGCATTATGGGGTCACAACCCCCATGTTTATCAAAGATAGTTAACTCCATGGGAAAAGAAAAGATCACTAGAGTACCTCAGGTCCGTGAAGCCTGTATGCACCTAAAGGAGACATGCCTTCGAGGGCCCAGGGTGATTCAGAAATTTATCCGTTAACCAGGGAGGTTCAACTGTACATGAAGCTAGTTAGTTGCTTTTATTAGTACTTAAAAAATTAAGAAAGTGCTTACAAAACCAGTCATTAAATTAATTTAAAAAAATTAAGAGCAAAGTGACAAGGTAGGTAGTTAATTAACGATGCACTCGAACACAATGGGCTATTGGCGCTGTTCGGGAACAATTCCAAAGGGGAAAGATCTGATAACACTTCAGAATTTTGAACCATGGCCAGAAGACGGGCTGGCACCCCTTTCCCAACTTCCACACCATGCCAACAAGAGGACATTTGAGGTCACGACAGATTTAACTAGCACCAGCCCGGCATACACGACGGTCTTTGGTTGGATTGAGTTTCGAAATCAATCCCCCGGTTGATAATCCGTTACTCTTCCAACTGGGCTACCGCAGCCCTGAGCAGTCTAAATACGTAATATATACATTACCAGACACTGTGTTTCGGTGGTTATTTTAGATTTCAAAGTAATAGTAGGTTCCCGTCCAATAAGATCTGCCTTCTTTGCATGGCTTGCTATATTCTCCACAATTTTATCCAGATCTGGCATCTCAGCTTTTGCAGCAGATGTTTCGAAAAAGAGCATGTCAGAACATTTAGCAAATATTCTGGCATTGGATGTAGACACACACCTCTTAGATTCAGCATCATTTTTATTACCAATTAAAATCATTTTGGTTTCCATGTCTCCTGTCCTGTGCGCCATCCATTCGTGCATCCAATAATTCAAACTTGTATATGATTCTAAGTTGGTAATATCATATACAAAAATCACAACATGAACCCTTCGATAGAAATTTGGTGGCATACCTTGGCGAAAACGTTCTGTGCCAGCTGTGTCCCAGAAAGTTAACTAGGAGAAATAAAATACACAACAAATATTTAAGTCATGTCATACTTTTCCATCCATTTAACAATAAAATATATAAGATGTAGATAAAATATGATAGAATTAATTGGGTATTTTAACTGTGATAGGGAATAAATATGTCCTTGTGTAGAATTACATCAAAGGCTTTAAACTACAGGAAAAAATTTGATTGCAGTCAAATTGGAGTAGTACAGTAAATTGGAAACAGTACAATAAAACTTGAACATTTGAGCCATCTCTACACAACTTTTGAGGTATCGAAGGGAAAGTTTGTAGGATTAATAAACAGTGAGTGATCATATTTTTAGTCACTTTTATAAAAATCAATTTTACGTTTTAATCGTTATTATTAAAAAGAAAACCTGGTTATATTGAATTCTGTTTATTTTGTACGACATACTTATGTTAAAAATTTTTAAATAATTGGTAACACTTAGTTTCACAACATGTCTCATAGCGCAACCATCCCATTTTTTTAAAACCAAAACTCAGAAAATACCTTTTTAGCTCTAATAATTTGATAACCACCTATACCATTCCATAGGCAAACATCACAGTTATGGTTAACTTTATAAGGAAGTGTAATATCCTGTTTTCATTTCCTCAACTTTACATCATATGATTGATTTCAAAAACTTTTCGTATATGTACGAAACATCACTAGAAAATAATTCCAGCTACTTACAACAAAACAAACTTAGAAACAGCTCACCATGCTAACTCTTTTGATTTACAGCTTTTCTATTAAAAATGATCATACTGTGTCTTTACCTTTCAGTACCATTTTATTTGTTGAGAAAATCAGAAGGCACAATTTTAACATAACCAACATTTATTACATACCAATGCCACAGAATACAGAAAACGTTTCCTTCTTGAGGGTATGTCTTCTGGCATGTTTACTACTTTTTATATACGATTTACTATCTTCACTGATGCCACTCGAGTCAAAACTTTGCAACTAGGTAGCCACATTACTCCCTCATGAGAGAACAAGTTCAACGCTAGAATTGTCTGAGTTTGTTGATATTATGTCCAGAATGTGTTGTTAATACTGGGGAATCAGCAAAAGTAACGTTTTCACACAACAGAAGGTACTGCTGGTGAAGAACTGGAACTAGAGACATCTTTTTCAGGTCTTACTTGACATTTGATGTTTCATCATCAGTTGAGAAACATTGTTTTAACCTATCGATCGAGATTGTCTTTTTGAGACCTTTGATGTTGACATCGAAGTATTCGTCAAATCGCTTGAGTACTGGGTATGGACCTTCATATGGTGGTTGAAGAGAAGATCAGATCGAGTCTGAACAAAGACATGTGCACATGATTTTAGGTCTTGAAAATGTAAACTTTCTTGTTCATATGACATTGGAGGTACAGGACACATGTTTTCAAAGGTGCCTTACGAATTCTGATTGAGGTATGTTCTCGCATTCCTGCAAAAATTCTCCAAGTAAACGAATATTTTCATCATATACTAATTCAGCTCGTGTCACTTTAAGGCTGTCCTTGAGAGTTGAATGTAAGCCAAGCAGAATTGTTGGTAGTGCACGAAACCAGCTTTCATTACGGTGACACACGATTGCGGCTTTTAGAGTGCAATGCCATCGTTTGACGAAACCATTGGCTTGGGGATGGTATGCAGTTGTGCGTTTTCGTTTGAATCCCAAGAATATAGACAATTGGTAGAAAAGCGCTGATTCGAATTGTGTACCTTGGTTAGTGACTGTAAAGGATGGTATTCCAAACTGTGAAGTCCAATTACTGAACAGTGCTGTTGCGACTGTTTCAGCTTGGATGTCTGTCACTGGGAAAGCTTCCGGCCATCTCGAGTATCAGTCGATGACAGTCACACAGTAGCAATATCCTGAAGCAGGTTGTAGAGGACCAATGATATCCAAGTGGAGTTCATCGAATCGCTTGCTTACAAGAGGGAACTTTCTGAATTTGTATGTGTTGGGATACTTTAGCTTTTTGGTAGCTTAAGCATCCGCGAGCCCATTCAGCTACATCTCGTTGCATATTTGGACAAAAAAACTTGTTCGAAAGTAACTTAATGATGTTTTTATGCCTGGATGTGAATTTCCATGAAATGTATTGAAGACAATTTTCCTTAAAGGTAGAGGAATGTAGGGTCTTGCTCTAGATGTAGAAATTTCGCACATGATGTTGGAGTCTGCTCCAACTACTGGAAATTATTGAAATTTCAAATTTGGAGAATTCAATTAGATTAGTTTTGTCAATTCGTCATCTTGTTTCTGATGTTCCGAAACAGCAGCATAATCAATAACCTCTGGAATATATACTTCTTCCACTCTGGATAATGCATCTGCTATGACATTGTCCTGACCAGAAATGTGCTGAATGTCAGTTGTGAACTGACTTATCAAGTTGAGGTGACGTAACTGACGAGGTGAAGCTTTCTTTGGTGGTTGACGGAATGCATAGATCAGAGGTCTGTGATCTGTAAAATGGGTAAGGATTCTACCTTCCAGATGGTATCGGTAGTACTTTACTGCTGAATACACTGTTAGCAATTCTGTAATAAGTGCTATCTTTTTTGAGTTGGTTTTAAGCGGAGTGAGAAAAAGGCTATGGTTGCCAGGGCTCCAAGACTTGTTGTAAGGAAGCTCCAATTGCATTATCGGAAGCCTCAACCATTACTGTTAAATCGGCGTTAGCACGGGGGTGTGCGAGAGTTGCAGATTCAGCGAGTTGGTGTTTGCATACTTCAAAAGCAAGCAGTGTTTTCGTTCCACTCAATTTTTCGGTTCTCACTTTTCTTGCTTCCCAGGAAGTAATCATTCAGAACGGTCTGATGGTTGGCAGCATGTGGTAGGAATCTTCTATGAAAATTAATCATTCCGAGGAACCTTCGAAATTGCTTAACAGTAGGTCTCTCAAAAGCCACAATGGCTTGGATGCATTCTGTAGTAGGCCAGATGCCGTTCGCAGAAACATGATAACCCAAAAAATGTTACTTCATTTTGTAGGAAGACACTTGGAAACTTTTAAAACAAGGCTGTTTTCCTTGAGCCAAAGAAATATTTCCTTGAGGTGAAGTAAGTGTTCCGAGATGTTCTTGGAAAGCCACAAGGATATCATCTATGTATGTAGAACAGTATGGAAGATCTCGAAGAACAGAATGAAGAAATCTTTCAAATGTCTGAGCAGCATTTCACAGTTCAAAATCCATCAAAGGAAATTCATAAAGGCCAAAAGGTGTACAAACTGCAGCCTTCTCAACGTCAGATGGTTCAACTAGTATCTGGTGATAGGCACGAATCAGATCTAATGTAGAAAATACTGTACATTCATCCAATTGATGAGAAAAGTCATGCAAGTGAGATATAGGGTAGCAATCCGGTTGGGTAACAGCATTGAGAGAATGGTAATCACCACATGGTCTCTAAGAACTGTCTTTCTTAACCATATGGAGAGGACTGGACCAACAGCTACTTGATGGTCTGCAAATACCTTTTTCTAGCATGAATGAAAATTCTTCTTTGTAATCTTCAGAATTTCTGTTGACAAATGTTTTACTTTGGAGGAAACTGGCGTACCTGTTATGATTTGGTGGGTGACGTTATGCATCCTTTCTGTACTGTTAGAACTTTCGATTGATTTCTTTAAACTCTTCCAGTAACTTCAAAGTACCAGAATGGTACATAGAAGTGTCCAAAGATGTAAGGGATGACTGTGAACTCAGCATTGGCTGCCTGATGATTGCAGGGAGGTTAGAGGATCTAGAAGTCTGTTACACTTCAGGTCAACGAGCAAACCGAAATTCTTTAAAAAGTCCACTCCGATGATCGGCTTCGACACATCAGCAATGATAAAAGACCAAAAGAATCTTATGCATAGACCTAAATCCAGCTTAACACTTTTCGCTCCGTAAGTTTGAATTGGTGAAGAGTTTGCTGCAAAAAATTTAGTCTGATTTCTGCCGTTTTTGACTTTGTAGGTCGAAGAACTGAAGCATATGAACCAATATCCATGAGATAATGTTGATTAATTTAATTATCAAAGAGGATGAGGCAGTAGCTTGCTTCTTCTAGCGACAGGGCAATCAGTTTTCCAATATTGGATCTCGATCAGGAAAGCTGCAAGGTTTGCTGCACTTCTGAACATTGGGTTCGAATTTAAGATGGTACCAGTAAAGTCCTTTTTCGTTGGACCGAGAGTGACTGAAAACGATTACAGCATCCATGATCGGTACTATTTAATCTGCAAAAGTTTCGAAACTCCCGAATTTCTGAACTTGGCTTGCGAGACTTGTTTCAAGTGTCTTCAAACGTGACTCATCACCAGATTTTTTATTCATACTAGCGGTTTCTCTAATGATGAAATTTCTGAATCACTATTAACAAACATTATTTTGTCCACCATTTCTGCTAAGTTAGTCAGTCTTTACTCACAGAAAGTACAGCATGAACATGCTGTGGTCCTTTTGAAACCATAAAGTTCTAAGTATTTCATCCGAAAAAGCAGGACCAGCATCTGCCTCAGAAAATCAGAGGGTTGGTGATCACCTATCTCAAAATCACTTTTAATTTTCGATTCTTCAAAATCACTTAACGTAAACAAGAGAGCAATTTTTAGTGTCGTACTTTTCTTTATGAGGCGGGTTCGATGAAATATCCTCTACGTAATCTAAGACATCTTCAGGTAAGCAGGAACAACCATGTTACATTTGGTTTGATATTTCACTATTCCGGATATTGCAAATTATGCTGAGTTGAATAAATCAGTTTTGGTTTATTTTTCCAAAATATTGGAGGTTTCACAGCAACATGATTCACTTCAGGCAAGTCGATTGGAGCACTATGGTTTTAATCGTCCGTGTCAGCCATTTATTCCAAACAATGAAAAGTTTAGGTACATACATAAATGCAATTGAAGTCAAAGAGAATACACAGTTTACAAATGAAGGGATGATATAATATTCCGATTGCTAAGCAAAATGTTTGTTTCGCAAAAATAAGCAAAAAGTTTGAAATTCTACTCATTTGAAAAAAAAAGAATTATTTTTAATCACGTCCAAATGAACCATTTGGACGTGAAATTGCTGAGAAAATCAGTAGGCAATTTTAACATAACATAACCATCATTTATTACATATCAAAGTCACAGAATACAGAAAACGTTTCCTTCCCAAGGGAAAAAGCATGAGTATGTCTTCTGGCATGTTTACTACTTTTTATGATTTACTATCTTCACTGATGCCACTCAAGTCAAAACTTTCCAACTAGCAGGGTTGCCAATCCACACATTTGCATAATTCTACTGCATCATTTCCATCCAGAAAACTCCTTAAATTTGTACTCTAGGTGTCAACTGTGAGACAAAATATTCGATTCAAGTAGAGTGAGTATATGTGCTGAAGGGTCTTTTACTGATATCTATTCATGAGAGTCATTAAGTAATTTCACCTTGACTGTAAAGCTAGAGCACTGGTGGTTTGGTTCCCTTTCAGAACTTGTGGCATAACTTCAGCAAACTACTTATTTTTAAAATTATCACCAGACATAATCAAAAATACGATAAATAAAATTAGCTTTTACCAGAAGTACTTTTTTCCTCCTGTGTTAATTTTGTATGTGCTTATTTTGAAAAACTCTCTCATAAGCCAGTTTTGGATTTAGTTATAAGAGCAATGGAAATCAATCACTTAAGGTCATTACTTTGTTTTTACATTAGTAAAACTTCATTAAAAACAATCTTTCATAATATGTAGACATAATACTGACATTGAAATGGCTGAATACAATTGCATTTTCGCAGTTGTAAAATCTTGAGACAAGAAACCAAGCATCAAGTCAAAATAGGTGATAAATTCAGCATTATTCTATCCACCGTCTAGACAATTCACACACATTACAAACCCTATTTAATCATTCATCCATAATTGTTGGTAATTAATTAAAGTCGCATTGAAGCAACAAAACGGGCTATTGATGATGGTCCAGGACCAAACCCGAAAGGAAAGATCCAAGGACAACACTTTGTAATTTTGAACCAGTCAGATGACAAAAACACCACCTGAGCTGGCACCCTACTTTCCAAACTTCCATACCACAGCAACATGAGGACATTTGAGGCCACAACAGATTTAATGTGCACCAGTCCCCTGCACACGACAGTCACATATAATATCACAACCCCCGTACATAGTCACTATGAAATAACGCGCGACGTACAAGATACAAATCACTATTGCATGAGATGCAGTAAGCCACTAATAAAAGACTATAAAGCCACTATAGAGATCAGACAGAATGTTATATGTACCTGATGTCTTAATCTTAAGAATGAGTCACCACAAATTAGCAATAAGTGTGCTAAATTGGACTTTAAGAAAGCAATTCAAAACAGAAAAGGTATCCCTTTACTCTCTACTACTCTTATATGCTTGGCTGCAGTTAGAATTTGGCGAAACTGATTTGGTAACATTTTATAAAAATTGGCACCAAATGTATGTAGAAAATAAACAATTTTTTCTTAAATGTTTTAGAGATATATTTGTAAGCTTTTCTTGAAAATTAGTGCCAAAGAAAGTTTTTACAACTATCCAATAACCAGATTCCGATGCTTTTCTTTCGCTTGGCATCACTAGAAAATTTTCTAAAAGAAAAATCCTGATTCTATTTCTGTCCGGAAGACAGGAAAACCAAATGTTTTCCCAGATGAGTAACAGAAAAGTTAATAGGTATGCAATATCGTTTGCTCATGGATTGCCTCAATGAGGCGTCAAATGAGAAATTCAGTGTCATTTATAAACTTTTCACATAAAGAAAAATCAGGAAGATATTTTTCCTACAGAAGACTGGGAAAAAAGTGGTTTCCAGGAAAATCTGGAAGAGTTGGCAAGTATGTAAAGGGTATACAGCACTTTCACATACAGGGAGGCGATGATTGGACCACAACAAGAGTAACAGTTTAATCCTCCTGTCCCCAATTTAAAATGTCCCTTTCTTCTGGATTGTCAAAATCATCACCCTCTGAGATTATTGTAGAAACAGATATCAGGGTAGAAAGCTAATTGCAGCCGAGATGAATTAAAAGGAGGAAATTTCAAATAAGATCTAATAAAGCGATCTATCTAATAAAGAGACAGTGGAGTTTCTGTATCATATTTATATATTTGATAATGTGGAAGATTGAGAATTTTTGCATGCATCAAAGATGTCTGAAAGAAAATGTTTCTTCTGAAACAGAAATTAGAAGTATTATAAGTTGAGAAGATTTCAAGAAAAATACATCCCTTTTAAGTTTGCACGCTTTCTATTCAATTTTAGACACAATTGGTATTTTGTAAATTTAAGTGTCTCAAAACTAAAAATCTATTATACTTCTTCTATCTCTCAATCTTCATTATAACTATTCTACAGAACAGTATGTTACATAAGTTGCTTTTCTAATAAATATGAAATTAAGACTTAAATTCAAATAAATATGAATTTAAAACTGAAAATAATATTTCCGTACATTTATATCATAATTGCAAAATTAACAAATTTGAAAGTGTGCAGCTGAGGGATAGTGAAAATCATCACAAGAAATTTTTCTTCATCTCTTCCCAAAAAATTAGTTTAGGGACACAAAAATTAGACCGAATTATTTTTTGACAGTTCGATTTTTTTTACAAAATTCACTTTGTGGAGAAAAATATATTTTTTAAAATTTTTTAGTCTATTATCATTTATTATTTTTGAATAATGGAGTATAAAATATATAGATTTGGTAGTACTGATTAATTTTGTCAAATATCTTTAGTTAAGAGATTTTGTTGGACCACTTTTTAAACCCACCAATGCTTATATTTAACCTTATTTGCTTTGACATGCTGTTAAGTTTTCTGTAAACATGGATGTTTCTCAGACATACTAACTTTCCAAATCATGTAGCTTTAGTAGTATTCACCCCTTCTGTGTCACATCTCTTCATCAGCCTTTTCAAATGAAAATATCCTGATCTAGGCAACAGAGGGATATTTAATTCACACAAAAAGGCTTTTACTGATCTTGTATGTCAGGAAACTATCTTGCAAATTAAGTGTTTTTGTCTGAGAATTAACTAGGCTGCTAGAGTTGAGAAATAGTAGCATAAATTCTTAAAAATAGCAAGTCTCCTCTTAAACCCTATTTCAGTAGCATTTTTAGTTTCTCAGATACAAAATAAATCGGTTAACACAAAATGTGCTAATTAAGTATGTAACAGACATTAAGATCTCACCAAGAAATTTAAAAAAACAAATATTTACACATAATAAGGTTTCATGACAATCCAGCAACCAGAATCCAATGTTTATTTTTCATGGTTGCCACGGCTTGGTGCCAAAACTTCCAAATTGGCATCCTTTGGAAAACTTTCACTTTAGAAAAATATGAAATATTTTTTTCGAATGCTTTTAGTTAAAAAAGGACTAAATTTTTGTTGACCTTTGGTGAATTTCCAAAAAAGCCTCAAATTTTGAAAATGGAAGCTTTTGGGACAATTTTATTTAAAAAGATACCTCTAGTCACCAAAGTTGAATAGTAGCAAAAAGGTGCCTGCTCATCGCCTGTGTAGCAGTGGAATTATTTTTGAGTTGATAAGGCAGCCAGTTCTGTTTAACTTCCAAAATATGTCTTCTGCATTGTCTCCTTTACCACTTACTGCCACTCAGATAACTTGCCACTTATTTGCAGATTAAATCTTGAATTTGGTTGGTGTATTTCACACCCTGTACAACATATAATCTTGATTGTTTCATTTGGCACTTTCGTTAAAACTGAGAATTGTTTGAAAAAATTTCAAATGTGTTGTCATTACTAGATCAAATCTGGAATAAAGCAAAATATCAAACATTCAGTTTAAAAGCAGATGTTAACTCACATTCCACATTTATTAAAAGAAATCACACATAATTGTGAATACATCCACTGACTTCTTAAAATCCAAATCTTAGTTAAGTAATCTTTTCATGAAGTGAGATGTTCCCCCTTTCTTAACAGCTTCCGAGTGGATCTATATGCCTTAAGGATCATTCCTCAAATTTTGTGCCTTGCAGTTCTTTCAGATGCAGGAATGTAATTAATTTCAATCTTGGATTTAATTTCTTTTGTGTTAGAAAATTGGCTTTCCACACAAATCTTCTTTAAGCAATGTCTAAACCATGGTGTGAATATTGGGTTTCCACATTTTTCTTCCTTGGATGGGCTAATTTCCTTTTTATTTAAGTCAAAGCTGATTCAAAAATTTCCAGTATGTCAAATCCCTCGATTCGAATAATTTTCAGTACTAATTAGAGTTTTTACATTGAAATCTTTCAAGGCATCAAACTGCTTTACTCAGTTTTTTGTGAACATTGATATTTTTCATACAAAAAACACTGATTATATAATGAAGTGCAGTTCAGTTTTAAGCTAGACATCACAAAATTATATGAAACTAAATTTTAATGCATAATAATCCTCATAACATATCATTTGTGGTCACTCTCAAGATTGCATTTGACATGTTACTTATTCAAGGATCTTGTAATGGTAATGTGAAATTACATCATAACAATGCATTATTTTTAGAGTAAGTTACTTAACATAATCATACATATTGGTGCAGCAATAGTCGAATTCAATAATCCATATAAAATCAGGAGTGCATCTAATAACATTGGTCTACATAGTCAACCTGGTCCCTACTGCACACTAGTGGGCGATTCAAGCTTTCATCAGCTTTTCAAGGGGTTTTGTCCGATACTGAAGGCTACTTTTCGTTATCACAACACAACAATGACAGAGCAGGTTGTATTGCACTGTAGTTCGCATGACGAGGGCGGGGTGTACCTGCGGCCATCACTCAAGTTGAGTTTGTTTCATGGTGGGGCCAGTACGTAGTTAGAATTATGAAAGTAAGCGTGTGCCTACGGCTTCAAACAAGTTTTATAAATTGTGTGAAATATTGTGAGCCCATGTCTTAAATAAAAGAAATATGCTCATGGCTATTTACCGGAGTATCTGAAGATGGGTTTCATCGAATCTGTTGTAAATAAACAACTCCCAATGTGTTTACTGTGTCATAAAGCTTCCAATGAAGCCAAGTCGATTGCGAGAACATCTTGATACAAAGTATCCATAAGATAAAGGCAAGTCCATTGAATATTTTCAGGAGATATATAAAAAATTTCAAAATTGTCCAACAATCCTTGCATCATTTAAGAAACAACATGCAACGAAAAAAGATGGATTAACTGCCGCTTATCGCGTTTCACAATTAATTGCAAAAGGTGGTAAAATCTATAATACTGGAGAAACTTTAAC
Organism: Meta bourneti; assembly: GCA_933210815.1. Lineage (NCBI taxonomy): Eukaryota > Metazoa > Arthropoda > Arachnida > Araneae > Tetragnathidae > Meta > Meta bourneti. The sequence continues at coordinate 86,063,932 of OW119927.1, forward strand.
AATACCCTCTATAAAAGAATTTTTCTCAACAGTAATGCATCAGGATATACCTGAAGCTTTAAAAACGTTACCCCTAAGTGATAGCACAGTAAAGCGACGAATTGAAGAAATGGCAGTAAATGTTGAAAATAAACTTATAGGTATTCTCCAACTCTTCATTTTCTATAAAATTGGACAAGTCTACCATTGCAGATAATGTTTTATTGATGACATGTACGTTATTTTGATGAAAACAATACAGTACGAGAAGGAATGTTATTCGCATTAAATCTCATTACAGATACAAGAGGATTATATATATTTAATGATGTGATATCATACTCTGCAAAAAATAATATACCTTTGAACAATATTGTTGCATGCGCTATTGATGGAGCACCATCAATGGTAGGTCGCTATCGTGGATTTGTTGCTTATTTGAAGAAAGAAGTGCCAAATGTTTTATATATTCATTGTATGGTGCACACAACATCTTGTAGGAAAACATTTTAAGTACAAGTCTCCATTCATCATTAACTATAATAATTAGAGCTGTAAATAAGATCAAATCCAATGTCAAACATGATAGAATGTTTCAACAGCGTGCCAGGACAATAATGAAGAATTTATTAGGTTACTTTTAAACACAGAAGTTCGGTGGCTGTCAAAGGGTATATGTTTGTCTTGTTTTGTAGCATTATATGATAGTGTCATACATTTTTTTGAAAGTATTAGAGACCAATCTCTGTCAACAATTAAAAACAGTAAAGAATGATGCATTTTATTTGGCAGATATTTCAAGAGATATAATGAAATCAATTTGCAGCTTCAAGGAGCTAATAAAACTCTTATATATTGCCAAAATATTGTCATTATTTATCAACAAACTTGATCTTCATTATAATCTATTGAAGAGAGAATTTCATCAGTTTCCCGAATTATCATCTATAAAAGATGAGGCAACTCCAGAGATTAGTAGTCACCTTAACAAACTTAAATTGTATATGGAAAAAGGATTTGAAGATATTTTGAACTTGAAGGTGTGACTGCATGAAAAATCATTTTACTGCAAATATTGAGGAGGCTGGTACAACTAGCTAAGAACTATTAGAACTTAGATATGATGAAGAGTAAATATAATTTCGAAAGTGGTGGATATGAAAATCTATGGATAAATAAAAAAAAAATGCCTGCATTATATCCAAATATGTGGAAAATGATATTCAATTTATTGATACCTTTCCCTGCCTCATATCTTGTAGAATCAAGCTTTAGTGCTGTTAATCATATCACCAAACAGAGAAACCGTCTGAATATTTCCGAAAGAGACCTTTGTTTGTTCCTTACGAAAATTGAACCAGATATCAAATATTTAGTTTCGGAGCATCAGCCTCAAGGATGTCATTACTAATAATTAATTAAAAGTAATTTAATAGACTTTATACTTTTTATATTTAATTTTCTTTTTCTTCAATTTAAGCAGCTTCCGTACTAGTAGGAGGTGTATCGATGGAGATGCAGCATCAAATTAAATTTTCTGTGTATTACAAACATGCAAAGGATAAATAAAAAGATAAATTTAACAATATATTTTTACTAAACCTCCACTCAAAAATTACGAGTACTTTGCAGTTGCGCTAAATTAAGTTATTGCGGAACCGGTGTGGGCGGTAAGAAAATTTTACTACCAACAAAGATATAAAAGTGGGCAGTAGGTATTAAAAGATTGACTACCCCTGGTCTACAAGGTTTTAATAACAAGAACAAATTTAGCTGTTAACTAATTTTTAGGTGCTGATTTCAGATTTGACCTTAAAAAATGGCCATTGCGTTAAAAGGGTATAAAGAGTCAGATGGTTATCAGTGCAATTTGTTTGACCCTTGAATGTCTTGCAAAACGTTTAATAACTTGATAAAGGCTACCCGACGAGAATTAAGAGTTTGAACGTGGAATGATACTTAGAGCTTGATGCATGGGGCATAGCATTTCAGAAGTTGTTGAGACTTAAGATTCCTCACTCCAGTGTCAAGGGTGCATTGAGAGTACCTCATGGAAGGCATTATCTTCCACAAGGGACAGAGCAGTGGCCGCCCACACCTGCTGAATGATCGAGACCAGCGACGTCTAAGTAGAAGAGTCTAGTCTAATAGACGAACGACACTGCATGAATTGCACTATTCAATGAGGAATCAACTAGAGGCTTGTCTGCGAGGTCAATGCAGCGAAATTTGTCATTGATGAGATATGGAAGCAGAAGATTGGGGTGCCTTTACTCAGCACATCATCGATGAGAACGCCCCACCTGGGCTCACAAACACATACATTGGACCCTAGATGACTGGAAGAAAGTAGCATGGTTCGATGAGTCACGTTTCCAGTTGGTACAAGCTGATCGAGTTCAGATGTGGTGCAAACCCCATGAGACTATGGATCCAACTTGTCAACAAGGCATAGTGCAAGCATTTTTCAAAATAAGCTAAACTTTTAGGTTCCAGACTACTCTTTAAGTTGTCAATATTTTTGCTCCTCCAATTCATATCATACTGAAGCTGATGAAAATCTTTAGCAGATATGGACAAATTTGGCCCAAGTTCATTGCACATAAAAGAAAACTTTCTGAAATTAAGTGATGCAAAACTCAAAGAAGGAATCTTTACTGCACCTCAGATAAAGAAACTAATGAGTGATTCTGTTCTTACAGATAAGTTGAACAGCAAGGAGATCACCACATTATAATCATCACTACTAACTACTAAAACTACCATCAGCTCATCCTCAAGAACTATAAAAACATAGGATGCCGAATATCCTTAAAAATGCATCTCCTAGATTCTCATTGGGATTTCCTTCCTAACCTAGGAACAGTCAGAACTGAACAAGGAGAAAAGTTCTGTCAAGATATCTGAGCTATGGAGTAAAGGTATCAATGTAGGTTAGATCCCACAATGAGTGATTACTGCTGGTTTTGCAGGACAATATGACACATAAGAGAGAAAATTAACTATGTGTAAGAGTGTATGAGTATAAATTTAACTTGGTATTTATACATGTTTGCTCTTTTTTCCCAGTCTCATGCAGTGATATGTAAATATAGTATTTTATTTTTTAACACTGTAAATTGTATAACTAATAATAATAAAAAATGCTATAATAAATTGCAATTTGAAGCTCAGCTTTAACTTGAAATTTAATAAATATTACCTTTTCTTCCACTTAGATATTTAAATATTGCATTGTATGTGCATACTTTGAAATTTTGCAATTGTTAATATGCAAAAAACTACATTATGGTGATTCTTTAGTCGTATTTGAATTCAGCAATCCAAAATTAGAAAAACATAATTTCAGCCATGTTATGAAAAACAAGTTTAAAATTGTTGACTTGTGTAATTTGGGTGGGATGTACTAGAAATTCTATTTGACAAGCATTTGAAAAATCTTAAAATTTTTGCTATGAAGATATTTTAAAAACAATCTTAGAATAAAATTTTTCTGACATTTATAAAAGTACTTTAATTTAAAATCACATTTATCATGACCTAAAGCAGAGAAATAAACTCATTGTGGATAACCCAGATTCTTATCAATCTCCAGTGCTGGGAAGTTTTAGAACCACAAGAATTAAATATTAGTATGCAGATAACATTTTTTCAGAGATCAAGGCAATAAAAAGGAATCAATCACTATTTCACACATGTTTAATGAGATAAATATATTACACAACACTTCAGATTACCTATAACTGGCTGCAGCTTTAAAAACAAGAGTGTATAAAAATACAAGATAGATGCCTGCTTCTGTCACAGAAAAATGCATAACTCTATAATCCATGCATAGTTAAAAAAGTTGCATTCAAGAATTTCCTTGAGTTAATATTTATATACAAAAGCTGCAAATTGAAGTAGTAAATAGTAAACAAAGATTAGTAAAAAGAATAGAAATACACATTTTTGGAGTAGTATGAACGGATACACAGGTCCTTAGAAAGCATTCAAGATTTGTTCTAAGGGATACAGATGGTCAAATAAATTGTTCAATAGAATGTAGGATTCCATCAAAATAAGATCCAAAAGCTTTATATGCAAAAAGTTTAGCAGTTGCTGCAACAGCCATCATCCGACTTATCGGGAACATTATCTAAACGTATGCGATTCGTATCCTGTGAAACGACATTGTAACTAGGAGACAATGAACTGAGCATCATAGGTTTATGATTCTTTAGCTTATGAGCCAGAGTTAGGAAAATTGCATCAACATGAGATGCCTCATTGTCATCAGTGGCAGATGTTTCAAAAAGAGGCATATCGTGACTGTCTGCAAACTTCTGCGCTATGCTAGTACTCACGGCTACTTGGTCTATGCAGTCACATTTATTACCAACTAAAATCTTTGGAATATCTGGACAGTTGCCTTGATATTGCTTGAACTCAGCAATCCATTGGGATAGGTTTTGAAACGAGGCCGTTTTTGTAATGTCGTACACAAACACCACAGCATGGACATTTCGGTAGTAATGGGGAATCATGCTCTTGCGAAAACGCTCTTGACCTGCAGTATCCCAGAGTTGTAGCTGAGTGAAGAAAACAACACTCAACAACATGATTTTCAAACACATCTAAGTTTTATGCACTCAAAAAAGAATACATCGCTAAGATAATCAATGACAAGAATTTCAGGTATAGCTTTAAAAAGACTTTGTGGCAACGCTTTTTAAGTTGCCAAGGAAGAATTTCTTAGAAAAAACACTGTTTTAGGCTTAGCTGAAAATAATTACAAAAGCAACTAAACAAATTTTAAAAATAGAAAAATAAACAACTGGTTATCCATTTTAAAGTTTTCGACTATTTTAAACTTCTCCCAGTCTAAATCTCTAACTTCTAAAAATTTATTAAAATAATCTATTTTTTCTCAGAAATTTTAAACAAGTACACGGCTAAATAAAAATGAAATTCGGTTTGCCTGTTGTGAGAAGGGAGCAAGCTTTTTACACGTCTCCTTGTGGTTTAGATAGTATTGGCATGGCACTTAGTTACATACAACACTAAATACAGAAGACATGGTAAAATAAAAAGATAATTACTTACAAAACTTTATAAGATTCAAATAAAAAGCAAGAACCGATACAACCTGAAGTGACTGCACTGCGTCATATTTAAAATACAAAATGAAAGTTGTAATTCTTCAAATTTACAGGAATTGGAAAACAAATTCAAAAGGACCAATGAAATCAAAAGACATTATAATGGAAAATTTGTTAAAGGATCAATGATATCAAAGGATAACGGAAATGAAAAGAACATTCGAAAATATTCAAGAATGAAAACGGGAAAGGAAATGAAAATTTTAACTCAGTGAGTTTGTCATAATCCAAATATAGTGGGGTTGCCTTTGCCTGCCACAACTCGCAACGAAAAGCAAATCAAAAGGGTTGCCACAAAAGTCTTTACATCCTAGCTGTTCCGAATTTAATACATTAGAACAAAGAAAAGTGATTAATGATCGGTACAATTTTCCTTTGACAATCCAAATAAACTAACAATGATAACAATGACAGAGCCCATATGGTCAATCCTAAGGTCGGTGTCAGAAGGGGCAACCCAGGAAGCCCAACCCAGCGGATAATAACATTTAAATTGTTCTTGTCATACGGAATGGCACAGGGGAGGGTCCACCATCTGCAACTTACAGGTCGGGCCCACCATCTGCAACTTACAGGTCGGGCCACTTCGTCAACCCACTGATTTTAGGCCCGTGTCAGATTACTTTTTCTTATTGTTTTTTTTATCCTAAAAGGGACTCAGAACTTTCCACGAAAAAGAGAACTCAAGAGTTCAATTTTTAAAATTGATGACCAATTGAAAAATGCTTGTTATTTGCAAGCTCATATAAAATAAATATTTTCTTTTTATTGGAAATGCATCCTTGAGAAGATGTGGGCCAGATTCAAACTTTTAAATCTCATGAAAAAGCGTTACATTAGATTGATTGAATTTTTATGGCACAAGGGCCTGGTTTGGCCAAGCAGAATTACATTAGAAGGGAGATAAATAAATGAAAATATTTGTCCAAATGAAATAGAAGTGCATATTTAAATGTTTAATGCCCCCTAACTGGATATAGATACACGGGCACTGCTATCTCTTCGGGTGTCCATACTTTGACTGGACTGCTTTTTAGAGAGTTTGAAAAGAAAAGTGCAACCAGGGGTTGTGCTTCCCAGGTCACTGCCTGACACAGACCTATCTTAACATTATTAAACAAACATAATTTACAATCTAGGTGATCATCAATGCCTTTTTAGTGTTTAAAAACAATAAGAATTGGGAGAATGTGAACTTAAGCAAATTATGATTAAACCATGTTTTCAAAATAAACATCTTTAAGCAATAACCCCATGTGACAGATGTGTTCTGATACAATATCTATCCTATTCCAGACAGCATGAAGATAATGATGGTTTTCCTGTTAATAAGTTTCCTATGTTGAAACTAAGGGATAAGTTTAAAGGCAAGCCCCACATTGGTCCAATGTCGGTCGAGCCCTCAGGGGCATATTGACTTTAGGTATGTTCGGGCATCACGAACATGAGGTACTCTAGTGATCTTTCTTTTCACATGGGGTTTACTGTGTTTAGTAAACATTGGGGTCATGTTCCCAAGATACCCAAGCGATTTGTTTCTGCTTTCATCCCACTACTCTGTTCCCCAACGCCTTTTCCTCCTTTCACAACATTTTTTTACCTGACGTCTTGTGTTTGGTGCAGCTTGACCAAATATGGTCCTTGAGTCATAAAAAAAAAATAAAAAAAAAAGCAACCAACATTTGTCACGAAACACTAAATTGGCTGAAATACACATGGGTACAGACATTTTTTGTACAGCAAAGGAGTAGGCACATGTCTTGTCGCATGCTGCTCTAGTGTGTGGCAGGGAAGATTACAGAAAAGATCTTGCAGCAAGGATCTCAAGAAATTATGAATCTATTTACATGTGTTCAGATTTGGACTGCAGTACAATTTTAAAATAGAGGTAGAAAAACAAATTGCCTTTTAAGCATTAAAATTAGGATTTCCATAAACAAAATTCTAGTTCCCTAAGGACCAAACAGTTCTGAGAAAACCCAGTCAATTAAAGAGGGTTAGCAGACAACAAACTATTAAAAATAACATGAATCGTTGTTACGGACTTTGCAATTTTTATCCACATCATGACGGCCAAGTTTAAAAAAAATATAAATAAGCATGGATACGAGAGTTCTATTGTGAAAACTGATTACAATTTTTACAACTGAAAGTGAATGATTTGGGTGGATTGCACTCGTATGTCATATTGTTCTATTTCTGTTTGATTAAAAAAGGCATAGAAGTCTGGGATCCAGAATGAAATTTTAACAAATATGCACTCATGATGATCGTCACCCACTATTCCAACTTACAACACATGTAAAGCAGAATGGTTACATCTGAGAATCATAACTGTAAACTAAGTTATAAAATGCGATGCTTGTGACAATCTGAAAACGAATTGCCTCACATTGCCATAGCCATGCATAATATTGTACCCATCGGTAATCTGCTAGTAAATAAAACTTTCTTCTTAAGGCATTAAAGCTCTGTGCTCATATCCCTACACCTGGACAAAACCATCAATTCAAAACAAGCAAATTTATACAATATCACAATCACTTTTTAACTCTTTTTCCAAATATCTCATCACATATAAGAGAGAAACTAATCAGTTTAAAAGTATCCCAAGGAGCTCTGTTCAATTGGAACCAGCTTGCACATTAACACATGCATATTATATTAAGTACACTCACTCCTAAAATCAAGTGTCATCCTGGAAAAAATCAAAGAAATGCTATTTTGGAGTGGTAAATTGGCATTCGAGTCACATAGTTTAGAACAAGTCTATTTGTTAAATGAGGTTGGTTTTAGTTTTCATGGTGCAAAGGGCCATATTTGGTTGCGATCCAAGTGTTTACCAGAGGCAATAAAGCCCCTGGGAAAGGTAAGTTAAATGTAAAGAAGGTACTCTTTCGGCTATACCACTAATTATCGTTAAAGCTACACCACTAATTTCCATTTCTTTTCGTCCCAACTAACAATAAACAAATACCGAAAAAGGTACTTTAATTATTGCATCTTAAATGACTATATAACCTACACAAACAAATTAATAAAATTGCATTGAAAAAAATGAATTATATAAGATTAAACAGCAGGTATAAAATTAGAAATTGCATTTAGCATTGCAAATATTTCCTCTTTAGAATGTAGCCAACGCCACATAAATTCAATTAGAGTCTAAATGTTTCTCGACACAATCCTCCAAAAGCCCATTAGAGGAAGAATATGCTCTGCATGATTTCTTCTTTTGGTAAATGCATCAATTTTGTGACTTCCATCGATTTTAACATTAGGACGAGATAACAAAGAATTGGCACATATTCTAGCATAAAATTATTCAAATCTACCATTGTGTTGATTCATTTGCAGCTGTAATTCACAGAATTCAATAGACATTAACCCTTGACACCACAAATAAATTAATTATACGGAGTAATGAAAGGAATGCATGATCCAGTAAACCATGTTTTCGTTTGGACACCTTTCTTTCCCCGGCATGAACAAAGGCTACATAACCATTTCGGCTTTGAGTCACATTTTAACTTCATTAGGTTATTCAAATAATCTTTGTGAAGAATATTTCTTTCTTGAATGTTCATCTCTTGGCAAATCCCAAATAATGAAATCCATTGCACTAACAAAGGAATAAGCTAAAATCGTGCCAAAAAACAAAAAGCTGCTATAGAAACAAATAGCGCCAAAGTTTATTGGTATGACTAACGGAAAATACCGTAAAGAATGTGCGCCCACAATTAATATCTAAAGCAGATTTTGGCTTCAAGTTTATTGTTCAGTGCCGATAATAGCAATTATGAGTTTGCTAAACAAATAACTACCTAATAAGATCACTATATGTGATTTTGTATATGGCAGCCCTTTACCCTTGCAAGCTAACTTTCTATCAGTGAATTTGCCCAAGGTAAACAAACTCCTCACCAGAGCTGAATCATAACTAGTATATCGTGATCAACACAGTATCTATGACAAAAATCACTATTATAACTACCCTGAAGCTGTTACACTAGTTTAAAGGTATGAGGCAGAAAGCTATCCTCCAAAATTACAACAAATTTTAATGGAACCAGGAATAGAGAGTAATCCACACTAGACTCATTACAATAACTTGATGTTGTAAAAAGAAAAAGGTAAATAAAATACCATTTGAACTTTTAGTTTCATTAGGGCAGTCTGAGTTGAAACTTCTGGATGAACAGGTAGGCCCTGATGGTTGCTTAATAGATGCCGAATTGTCTTGTGCTTATATTGATTCGAGTTCGAGATACTATTGGAAAGCAGTTCCCATTTTGAGGATGACTTAATACAGATGGTTGAGAGGTTTAGCTCAAGGTTTGTAACCTGATATAAAGCATATTTTACTTCAATCTTATTTTTAAGACTCGCGTCCATGGTAGTAAATCACGAGAATTTCAGTGAAAGTGATGCAAAACTAATTCTTGAAATTTGAAGTCAAGTTACTGTAAGTTAAAAAAGGTCCACCAAACCCACAAAACTACTTGCACATAAATACATGCAACTAAACCTTGCATAATGAATATATTTTCAAAACGGATTGAAATAAATGACTTAAAGATTCTGTATAAATTTTCTAACATGAACTGGATAAAATCTAGAAACTAGAAGAGAACAATGTTATAAATTTGACAGCAAATACATAAATTTCTTATCCTGTTCAAGTTCATAATCAGACATAAATATTAAAGCATTGATACACATATAAAACACTGCAATAACAGACTTAAAATAGGCAACATACACATTTAATTTACTTCATAGTTCGAACATAACAGAAGTCTTACTTTAATTGTTTCATTGTCCACTTGAACTGCCCTTTCACGAAAATCTACACCAATGGTAGCTTCTGTTTTCATTGGAAATTTTCCACCACAAAATCTGTATGTCAGACAAGTTTTTCCAACACTAGAATCACCTATAACAATAATTTTAAATATCCTCTTATTCTGCTCCAGTGACCTGTTAGAACTCATATTTCAGCCAAGTCCTATCTGAAAGAAAATAAAGAGATAAGTACTTTGTAAAACATACGTGAACAATATGTAACAGGTTGAATAATAAAAACCAACAAAACTATCCACATGTCAGCAAATTTCACCACATCATTCACCATGATCATTACACATTTATGTGATACAAATCAAGCTAAATAATGCTACGCAATTTGCACATCAAGAGGAAATTATTTAAATGTAAAGACCTGCTAATCAATAAAATAAAGAAATGTATGTATGCAAGTTGTATATATTTTAATGGTGATGTTACCATTAATTACATAACAAAATCTTGGTATGTAAATTATGTGATGAAAAAGGTGAAAACTTAAAAGATTTTACTCATTAATTTCAAATCTATAAAATTCATTCATCTTTATTAAAAGCTAGCTGTAAAGACTTGAAATAAGAATGCAACGGGCTCTAGAAACTCCTTTTTGTTACCACATAGCAAAACATCAATAAATATATGAATTTAATATTAAAATTAATATTTAAGCACAATTAATGAAACTTAATAGATATTAAGCAGAAAAATGGGTGACAGTGTAAAATTATACTCATATTGATATTAAAGTTACAAAAGCTATTAAATTTTTTTATCAATTTCTCCTTGCCAGAGTTCCTTTTTTAAACATGAATTTTGGTGAAATCCTAGTTATAGTTACAGCCTTGGCGCAATTTCAATTTTTTGTCACCAGGCCACTGCCAAATGATAAGTGGGACAAAAAGCAATAGTGTCATAGTTAAAGGTGAAAATGTAACGATTATGGTAAATCCATTTATCAATTTGAATAAATTGTTTTAATTATTCTAAAACATAGATATTTTTTTATGAATAACTTATGAGTGCAAGGAGGAAAGAAAATATCGAGTACCACACAGAAGCAATCTCATTTGTTAAGACCTGCAACTAATGGAAAGTTAAGAAGATTAGTTTTAATTCAAGTTATCTTAAGTTGAAGCATTGATAGATGCAATTAAACTGGTGTCAATGAGTGAGGTAGTTGCAAAAAATCTTTCTTTACAAGAGAAATTTTTAATAGCATTGACAGTCAATATTGCTTCAGTATATGGCTGGCATTGTTAGCGAAATGTTTTATTGCATCTCCACAAGAAACTTTTAATACTTCCTTAAATTTTATCTTCAAAAAGGAGCATTTGGGGAATGAGAAATGTCATATCTTGATGAAAGACCATTTCTGATGGTAGGAATTAGTGATTGCAATTAGCGACGCAAATTTCGCAATCGAAAAACCGGTTTTATGAAAGAAAACCAGGTTTTCAGTTTTACCCATTGGCAACCCATAAGAGAAACTCACCACAACAAGGTATACCATACTATGCACACTGATACAAACAACTAAATGTTTAGTGTTTACTACCCTATCAGAATAAAAATTCAACATTATTGGTATTAATGCCACATGAGTCACATCCTTTCATGTGATACAACATGACCTACTTCTCCACTGACCAATCATAATAACATGTAGACTGAATCTCAGCATCAGTATCAATGAGCCAGACAAGTTTTTGGTCTGTGCCTTGATAAAGATATATTATGTCTATCACTACAGATGGAGGGTCAGTCATGAAAAAAAGTAAGCAAATTGATTACAGCTGAGCAACAGCTGTCTAGCACATGCCATTCAGCTTGGTGTAATCAAAGTGCTATACAAAAAAGTACCTGTTGGAAAAATAACTCACAATCGGATAATGAACCTGAATGTGACTCTCAGAATCTGAAGGAGAAATTATTGAATTGGATATTGACAATGACGATTTAGAATTTGAAGATGAAAATTCATTTGAAAGTGGGTTCAGTATTGCTTATTCAGATGATGTAGAAGGAAATTCGGCTTCAGATGTTAAACATGAAACCATATTACCACTTACTACAAAAATTAGAGTGGTTGTACGATTGTTCCGCAAATTCCCAACAAAAAACGATGACATACTGCAGAAATATGTGAAATTGGAATTTGGTAGAGTACTCATTAATTTTAGATTCAAAAACATGATGGAATAGTTTACTCACAATGTTGGAAAGGTTCAACAAATTAAAATCATGTGTTCAGAAAGCCCTAATTGATTTGTCATCGAAAATTTCATTCTCTGAACAGGACTTTAATTTATTAGTAGATACTATTTCTGCCTTATTGCCAGTAAAACTTACAGTGGAAGCATTATGTAGAGCAGATGCAAATCTATTGACTACTGACGCTGCTTTAAATTTCATGTTGACATCTTTAAACTTCTCTAGACGTCTTTTATCTTCATACTACACTCGGTAATGAACTGAAAGAATCCCTAGAATTAAGAATTCAAGAAAGACGCACTAACGCATTAGCAGTACTTCAATTTCTACATAATGGGTATCGAACCAGTGATAAAAGATCGGAATATGTGTTAAAAAAGTTGGGGAAACCGGCGGTACAGCTGTAGTCTCTGCCGCGCGCGGTGGCAACGCGTTTTGGTGTAGTTATAAGCGACTCATGCAGGCTGATGGTAACCCATTTTTTCTCGAATTTTCTCCTGGTTAGGGTTAACCTATTTTTATGGCAACCTTGCCGGCGTCCAGTTCTCATTTACAGTGTGAAATCTGTTAAAATATTAGAATAACTTATATTCTACTAATGTACATTTTTTTTATTCATTTCATTCATATGTGGAGAATGATATCGATTCACTGTTGGAAATCCGAGAACAAATGGGTTACCCTCACCGGCATGAGTCGCTTATAACTACGCCAAAATTCCATAAATTTCATCCATATTTGCAGTGTTTTTTTATTCAAATGTTGTTTCATTCAGATTTACATATTTCATCCATACGTATGCAGTATATATTCGATGTTGGAAGATTTCCGTGGCGACATAAAAAGTGCGCCAAACACGGCGCCAAAAAAAACGCGTTGCCACCGCGCGCGGCAGAGACTACAGCTGTACCAAACCGGCTATCTGTCGGTTTATATATATATATATAAATAACCTGATAAAATATTTATCGCTGTCTTCTTTAACACCAGCACAATCCGATGTAAGGGATATCAACTTTGATGATGCTGTGTTAAAATCTTCGGCTTTATACATGGGACAATTGCTGCAGATGGCTATTAACAAGGAGCTTGCTGGTTCGGCACCACTGGATAGTTGTACAAGTAGTGATTTTGAAACAGAAATTGTAAAAGATGTTACAGTATTGGGGGAGCCAAAAGCACAATTATGGAGCTGTGCTACAAATACTTGCTCACAATTCCACTGACAAGCGTGGAGTCCGGAACGGGCATTCTCATCGTCAGGTCAATTCGTAACCAAAATAAGCTCGAAGTTGAATGATGTCTCCATAAATCCACTGTTTTCTGCGAGCGCTTTAATGCCGAAAAAAATGCTAACTGTACTGGCAGGTGATTTTATAGCTCTCAATGTTAGATAATAATCGTTTTATGTATGTATATAAGTTACATACTTAAGAAATAAATTTATTTAATGTTTATTACACAAATATAGCGTTTTTCGTATTTTTTACAAAACCGATTTTCGAGTTTTGGAAAAATGAAAAACCGGTTTTGCATTTTACTAAAACCGTGCAATCACTAGTAGGAATGATTGTGAAGGCAAAATTAAGTGATAGGTACGGTTCAGCCTCTTCCAACTTGGGTTAAGAGAAAAAAATTCAAATTATTCGACTTTGAACTGTCCCCTTTTCATGACCATCATCTTTCTTGATAAATAGCTGGTAATCTTTTGAATTAATTTAACGAAAACCAGGCTTTCAGATGAATGCGCAGTTTTTTTGCGCGGGAGCGGGAATAACACAAGCTGTTTAATTTCATACATTAAATATAAAAGACAATCTTATTCATATAAAGATTATTTCGACAGAATGTTTTCGAGAAGTTATGCATTTTAATATGTGCAAGCTTTGTTACCGACTCTATTTTATAAAAGACAAACCTTTGTATGACAACGAAATATTTCTCGATCAACGGTGAAAGATTGCTTTTTTGAGAAATGTTTAAACAAATTTATATGGGCATCGGACTTTCCAGATCCTTAAATATTTGATGCATTTAAGTCTACAAAAAATATTTACATTAACAACCTACAATTAAATACATTTAATATTCTTAATACAGACAACAGAAACTGACGTCTTAGCTTCTTTGAAAACAGCAGTGAAAGTTGCAGCTACTATCAAAATCAGCTTTCATGACCATGACCTCGTAACTGCTCACGATTCGACATTTAGAATTTAGGTAGCAAATATATATTCGACAAAAAGATACAAACAGAATTAATAAAAATTAATTGGTGATATTACTCTCAAGCTCATTTGTTTATATTCTAATAAATAGAGAAAAAAAAAAACCAGAATTTTCTTCGGCAACTAAACACGACTGTGATGCACATGCACAATTGCACATGCGCTTCACCTTTTTCATCAAGTTGGGACAAAGTCACGTTGCCGGCATTTATATTTATTAAAATATAATAAGTTCTTATTAAAAATTACAACCATGAATACATTAAGACGCTGCTTGCCCAACAACACAGTCATTTCCAGATTGTTTCAGGAGAAAAATACTATCAGTAAGTGATTCTATTATATCTAGATGTATAGAAGGGTTTTTACAACGCACTACCAAGGCAATATATTAAACCGTACAAGATCTCAAGCGATTTACATGTTTTTGTATCTGCAAACTGCGACTATATGAGATATTCTTTTTCTTAATAAAAAATGCTTTAACGATTGCAGTAAAAATTCCCAAAAGATCCTGTCCCATGTTCTAAATTGACCCTCATTCGTTCAGTTGTACTTGGAATTTCGCAGGTATCTGCTCGATTATATCTGAATTCCTTAGAGAATTATTAAAATAATCATCGTTGGACCCTGTCATCATATTTAATGCTTAACTTATCAATTTTTTCGCATTTATGATTCATAAAATTCACTCCATAGGAAGCCATCAGGGGCATATCTCCTTTGGGCGAGAACGGGCTTTAGTGACCCGAGGTACTCTTGGGATCTTTTCTTCTCCCATGAGGTTTACTGTCTTTAGTAAGCACAGGAATTGTGCTCCTGGGATACCCAAGCAATCTTTTTTTTCTCCTGGTTAGGGTTAACCTATTTTTATGGCAACCTTGCCGGCGTCCAGTTCTCATTTACAGTGTGAAATCTTAAAATATTAGAATAACTTATATTCTACTAATGTACATTTTTTTTATTCATTTCATTCATATGTGGAGAATGATATCGATTCACTGTTGGAAATCCGAGAACAAATGGGTTACCCTCACCGGCATGAGTCGCTTATAACTACGCCAAAATTCCATACATTTCATCCATATTTGCAGTGTTTTTTTATTCAAATGTTGTTTCATTCAGATTTACATATTTCATCCATACGTATGCAGTATATATTCGATGTTGGAAGATTTCCGTGGCGACATAAAAAGTGCGCCAAAAAAAACGCGTTGCCACCGCGCGCGGCAGAGACTACAGCTGTATGCCCCTTGTGCCGAAAACTCCAAAACACCAGCCAAGTCTGATTGGAAGAGGAGTGGCTTAGCAACTGGGATTATGAGTTCAAAACTTGATCCAACCAAATGATATCATGTACATGGGGGGCTGATTTGTGTTGAATCTCTCATGGCCCAAAATATCCTCACGTTGGTGTGAAAGTTTAGAGAGTAGGGTGCCAGCTCAGGTGTTGACCTCTTCACCTGACCAGTGTTGTCCTCGAATCTTTCTTTTTGGAGTAGATCCCGGACTGTCGCCACTGGCCCATTGTATTGGTCCTAATGGTGCAGTCTTGGCACGTATTGGTTTTCTATCACCAATGGTAATGGTTAGCATTGCTGATAAGATGCAACTCTGGCAACCAGGATCGAGGTATAATTTTGAAGTGTAGTTTATACTTATTGTTGTTATAAAAGTATCGAAAAGTGGGGAAAAGTATATAACTTCCTATTGATAATTGTCAATATTTTCTAATGATTATGTTTGAAATTTAATTTTGATCGGTACAACTTTGATATAAAGACTTTATGGCAACGCTTTTGGCAGCGAGTTGTAGGCAAAGGCAAATCCTCTTTATTAGGCAACCTCATGATTATCTGAATCTTATTCATTGTTGTATATCATTATCTTTTTTATTTTACATGCCTAAATTACTCTAGATTCCCAGAATTATTGTGATCTTTTATAACATTAATATAGCCTGATTCCATTAACATTAAATTTAAAACTAATAAGGTATTAAACTTGGACAAACTTCTATAACAATATTTCAGAAAAAGTAAAGATGTTTCATTAAAGTACAAGGCTTGCCTTGTACTTTAATGAAAATCATGAATGAATAATCAGTTGTGTGGGTTTTTCTGTATAAAAAAGGATTTTTTATTTGTTTTCCGGTAAGCCTTAAATGGTGTTTTTACTAAGATACTTCCTTGTCGACAAAAAGTTTATCAAAGCTGTACCTTTTGGTCATCAATCATCGAAGCATCTATAAATCAGATTTAAGTTAGATAAAACTGCCCAAGATATTTACAGAACTTACACTTGACACCATTTGATTAATAGTAACTTAAACCTCCTCAATATATTGTGTATGCTTCTTGGGAGACAAGAAAGTCAAAATTAGCTTACCTTTCAGAAATGAAGGCAGACATTATATATTTGTATTTAATATTGTTAAAACTGAATGTTGAACTTAAAATTCGAGGTAAAACTTACTTGAAACTTAGATTAATGCAAGACAGTAGAATATTTAAAAAAATTAAGACATAATGGTATAGTGCTGCTCCTGTGAGAAGATGTTGAGTTGTATGATTTTGAAGTTGTCTATTTTGTGAACAAAGTGACAGGTCGGAACGATTTGGCAGGGGAGAAACGTATCCACTGTGATCGCCATTCATACTTTTGCATATGATTGCCTTCTCCCAGGTTGGTTGTTCTTAGGTTTTATGGTGCAAGGGTCATGTTTGACCAAGCTGCGCTAAACAGAAGAAAATGTCAAGTAAAAAATGTCATGGATGGGAAAAAAGAGGGATTGGAAAATAGAGTAATGTGATGAGAGCTGCAAAAGATCGTTTGGGTATCCTCTGAGCTTGTCTCCCTTATTTACTAAAGATGGTAAACCCCATGAGAGAAGAAAAGATTACTAACCTTGGGTTCATGAAGCCCGTACACACTGAAAGGAGATCTACCCTTGAAGCTGCCTTCTCCGAGAAGCCGCACTAGACAAATTTTCCTAAATGAAGAATTCAAAGTTGTATGTCTCTTTGATTGCATGCCACTGAAATCTTGAAAATGAAAGAATCATTCATATTCACTTTACTGATTCAACTTTCAACCATTAATTAAGCTTTATCTTATGAACTTCTTTTGTTTATGTATTTTAGGTATAAGGTTTTTATACAATGAACAGTTCCTTGCCATGGACAAATATGGTGATGCCAGGCAAAGAACAATTAGTCGCCTTGGAAGCATGAGAGGTAAATATTCATAATTTACATAACTTATAGCTTGATAGCTACTATTCACTATGCAAAATGGAAATGGTATTCACGCTATTCTATAATAGTTATCAATTACTGAAAAGGTAAAAATCTGAATTTTTATTACATGCTTTTCAATATTCCCATAGTCCTTGAAAGTATGAAAAAGTACTGAATTTTATTTTTATGACTTGGGATTCTGGAAGTTCTTGAATTTTACTCATCGTTATTTTAAATTAAATTTGCATGCGATCTGAAACTTGCCTTTTATCTGTTCCTGCTCTTTTATTGTTTATTGCAAATGGATTTAATAATATTTAATTAAATTTTTTGCATAATTATAAACCTGAAATTTCTGTGGATTTTATGCTGTGCTTTAAATTTATAAAGCTGTTGGTGCTTGTTGTATGTGCTTTTTCGTTACACAGTGATTTAAAAGTAAGTATCGTAACTGGCAATTCTTCCGTATTTTTCATAAAATAACTTTTCCAGTTTTCAGGACAGAAAAATATCTTCCGCATTTTTCGATTGAATGCTAAAATTTTTCAAATGTTGCCAAATTTGGCACCATGTTGTGGCGACAATGGAATCAGGTTGGCGAGTTGACAGAAAAATCTGTTTTGTGCAAGTTGACGGGAAAAGTGGGATTTCACACATCGTGAACAAAGAATAGCAGGAAAATGTCATTTAATCTTTGTTTCTGTTATGAGGTATTACTCTGAATTCAACTTTTCTAGCATTAGCAGAACTACAACAAGATTTTTATGTTTTTTTTGCCAATTTGGAGTAAAACTGCATAAGGTAGTTTTTATTTCTGTATTTTGTTTAGCATTTAGGCAGTTTGTGAGGTACTGCTTTACTGTTTCTATTATACCTTTAATATGTTGTGTTTGTTTGTCAAATTTTAATAAGACAGTTCAATCCTTTTCTCTGTAACAACTGCTCAATATCCATCAGAGCTTCTCAGTTTCTGGAATTAATGCTTTCTGTTCCGACTAGACTCGGGTGTTGACCTCATCCAAACTGTGGTTCAGAATTACAAGGTGTTGTCCTTAGATCTTTCCCTTC
Source organism: Meta bourneti (assembly GCA_933210815.1). Taxonomy (NCBI): domain Eukaryota; kingdom Metazoa; phylum Arthropoda; class Arachnida; order Araneae; family Tetragnathidae; genus Meta; species Meta bourneti. Next base: position 86,082,643 of record OW119927.1, read on the forward strand.
AGGTTTGATCCTGAACCATCACCAATAGCTAATTGTGTTTCCCCATTGCAGTGTTAGCTACCTATCTGACAAGACTCGACATTTTAAAATTTTGGAAAATTAAAAGTTCCTTTTTTAATACTGTCTCCTATAAGAGTTGAAAATTATCTAATTATGTCTCAAGTGTGGCCCATTTGTGCAGAATGTAGAATATTTACATTCTCTAAATTTATAAAACTTTATTGTTTTGTTTCAAATATGCCTTGTCATTAAGTTAATTTTTGTCTTCCCTCAGACAATTTTTTTAATCGTATGAAAGCTCAGTTGAATAGTCCAGTACCATCCATGATATTTACTGAAGATCTGAAGACTGTCATCCATTCATGTGAGGACAAATCGGAAGATATTGAAACGTGTATTAATATGATGAAGAGGTAAGATATCGGGTTAAATTCATAACTATACAAAACTTAACAATTCTTTATTGCAACTATACTTTCCTCAATTGCAATATTTTAAAACCATTAGTAAAAAGTCATGAGAAAACTTTCACCTAGTGAATGGTTTTTTGGTGCCATGTAAGCTTCGGGCAACACATCACTGTCTTTGTTGAACTTGTGTGTTCCTTTATGGATTGATTAGTATCCTCATTGGTCATTTCAAGCTGTTCCTGAACACGGTTATCGAGAGATATGAAAACCTGTAATCCACTGATCAGTGATTAATGTCAATGTTACAAAATCTTGCATTTTACTTGAAGACTTTTTATTTTAATGCGATTGCCAAAAATTTAGATCGAGGAAATATTTCATAATAAAATTTGTTAAGTTGAAAATTCTAATCTTCTCTGAATGCATTTATAAAGGAGATTAGTCTTTATTTCACAGTAATGGCTTTTTGTCATATTCTTTGCAATAATTATCTTTTATTTGTTTTGTTTCCAGGTTTCATAAGCAAAATAAAGAGCTGAGGTTTGGAACCTTTGTTTTTGGGCCTGTTGCAATGCGTCTTTTTTATCATTTGAAGAAGCAAGACTTGATGTGTGAATTACTAAAAGATTCGGTAAGTTCTTTTATATTATGTTCTCTTGAGACCTTTATTCTCTTTGACACCCCTCAGTGCTAGTTTTGTATTAGAATGCCATAGCTCACAAAAAAAGATAAATTAGGAAATATTTTATAAATTAATAAGCTGTTTCAGTTTTAAAAAAACCTTAGAAGTACTTTAAAAACAAATCATTAGTCATACTTGTACCTAAAATACTGCTGTGCTAGTCAAGAAAACAGTACTTCCAAGTTTGATCAGTGCAGATTAACAATTGTTGCATGCTGAATATATGATACCTCATAATGCTAGATAACAGCTAGAAGTCAACTTGAATGAGTTCTCTCACTGTTTTAATGTTAGCTATCAGGGGTATAATGAGACTTTTGTAAGAAGGCAGATGACCTTGGAGAAGTCCATTTGTACAATGATCCTCAGAAAGCTGCTATCGCTTCTGGCATCGAACAAAACTCAAAGCCAGAAACCTTGCAGAAGATTATGAAAACGTGCATTGTTTACATTTACGCTGATACCTAATCCCCTTATTTAAACCCCTTGCCAGAATCCCACTTACTTAACTAACTTATTTAAGCCAACTTGCCAGAATCTTGACTACTTAAGAACAAATGGCAACCTTAAATTACCTAACTATGAGATGCTCCTACTTATTTTTAGCTAACTGTTAGCTCACTGAATTAATCTGAGTCACTCGCATGTGTAATCAGTAGGATCAGTGATTTTGCAACAAAAAGCCCACATGTTGAAAATTGTAATTTTGGTGTCCTAGGCTTAGAAATATTGAAGTATTTAATTCCTATAAGGCTTATGGGGCTGCAATAGGAGTAGTGGATTAGCAACCGGAGGGCTGAGAGTTTGAAAATCGATTTAACCAAAGACAGTCGTGTACATAGGGTCTGGTGCTTGTTAAATCTGTTGTGCTTAAATGTCCATGTTGGCTTGGAGAGTGGGGTGCCAGCTCAGGTGCAACCTCGTCATCTGACCGTGATTCAACATTACGAGGTGTAGTTCTTCGGGATTGATCCTGGACTGTTTTACCTGGATCCCAATAGCCATTGTGTTGCTCAAGAGTGACTTAATTCAACTACCTACTAATAAAGGTTTTTCAAGTTTCAAAAATACAGAATGTTACATGCAATTGGGAAATATGCCGGTAACTAAATTTTGCCTTCATTTCATTCCTTTTAAATTCATAAATGGTTGATAATATAATAGTTGAGAACACTTCTGGAAATCACATTCCTGGGGCCTCTAATTAGAGGTCAGTTTCTGATGACAGTTCACAAAGTTATGTGGGTTTGCAAAATAGGAGTTCATTAAAATGAGCATTGACTACATAAAACTGTTTTACTCTTATATTTGTACACTTTGTTTTACTTTAAAAATATTGGACATAGAAATAAGCAAGTTTTTGTATCGGTTTTCTGTAATGTTTTTGTTTTCTTAATTAGGAACTTGAGGGATTCTTTGACCAATTGAAATCATACTACCTGAGTATGGATTTGTATTTTAAGAATGCTATGTACGAAGAAATACTTGAGGCATTTCAGCACTTGCAAGCCAAGCAACTAGCTGAAACTAAGTTTCCACGGGAAGCATTGGTCCTTACTGCTGGAGCCTGTTATAAATTGGTAAGTAAAGAGCTTTAACAATAGCATAGGCAGGATTTCATTTCAGAGGGGACTCAAAGTTAACAATGCAATTTTTGTACTAAAGATCTGGACCTTATTAGAATTTTAAAGGTTTCAGCGAAAGTAGCTCTTATAATTTATCACTCAATTCATTTATTAGTTCTGGATTATGAGCAAGCATAAAGTGATGGTTAAATCTCGGAAATAAAATTAAAATAATTATGTGCACTGAAAATCTTCATAGCAATTAAATGACATTAAGTAAATATTAAAATTTTGAAATTCAGTTTTATTTGTTACTTTTGAAGCTGTAATATAATATGTTGATATGCGAATATGTAAGGTAGTTGTGTCAGTGTGAAAAGCAATCTTCGTGCTTTTATATTTTTTAATGAACTACATGGTCATTCAAAACTTTAAGACTATTAAAATTGTTACTACAGGTCCAAACATCCATTAAATAAGATGGAAGTCAAGTAATGGTAGTAGTGATGAAGAAAATAGATAAAATGTTCCTTTTGTTTTCCAAACTATACTGCCAGTTTTAAATAACTATTTTCACACCTCATTCAGAAAGTATTCTTTATGAAATTCCTGTGAAAAATTTCTATAAAATATTTGAAGTATTTCTGAATTAAATTTTTATGTGATGTGTTAGCTATTGATTATTTGAACTAGAAGTGTTAAAAATTATATTTTATACAATACAATGGTGAATGTTAGTGTTGAATACAGTGCAGCATTTTATTGAATAAGTGAAAAAAATCATCTGGATTGAGTTAACTCAAAGAATACTACTTTATTTTTATCATGTTTAGCATTTGAGGGAAAATTATTTTCTGTATTCTTTTACATATAGTCAAGTATTCTACTTAAGAGCAATGGAAAATACAATCACTTGTAGAATTATATGACCCTTCTAAATTTTGCATATCTTTTAAACATTTGTTAAAATTATTGGAGTGATATTAGAAATGTCTGTATTACAATTTAAATAATACCATTTGTGTTGTTTCTTAGAATACGCCTGAAACATACCAGCTTGCTACTGATTTAGTCACACAAGCACGTGAAGCTAGAGTCCCAGTTTTACGAAAAGCTTTGTCTTTTGTTGTTGCTCTAGCATTAAATCAAGTAAGTTCTGTTATTTTTATGAGAGGTTTGATTGTTTATCAGACAGTTTTATGAGAGGTTATCATTCTACTTGCTTAATATCTTAAAACTTTTCCTTTTCCCTCACTTTGGTAAGAGTAAGCATTTTGAGGTTGATTTTAAAATCCAAGCATAAAAAATAGTTTTAGGGAAAAAATTTTTCTAATTCCCCGTGGTCTAGCACATGCTAGACCAAATCCATGAAGCCAATTATCTTTAAAATGTCTAAAATCATCAAAGGATTCTCAAAAAGATATGGGAATCCAATTCGTTACCCAAAAGCAAGAAAACAATTTTGATTTCATTTTATATAAGTTTAACATTTTTTGTCCCAACTTTGTTCTAAAAAATAAATATCAATAAGAAACAGGTTAATATACAGATTCTTGCACTTCGAATGTTATATATTTTGAACGCAATGTTTTAATTTCAGTTCCTTAAGATAAGGTTTATCCTTATGATTGATCCAGATTATTTGTTTGTCTACTGTTTTTAATGAATATAAACTTTTATATCCTTCTCCATGTAAATAATAATTCTTGTGTATCTTTGTAGAACAGACCAGATGTTGCACTTGAAATACTATCAAGTATAGATCACTTCAATAATATTACAGCTAACAACTTAAAGGTATGTGCTTTGAATGTTTTTAGTATGTGAAAAGGGTGCTTGGAATGCATCCACAACTTCATTCTGATACAAAAAACAAATGTTGTATAAAAATTTTCATGGATGAAAAATATCACATCACTAACTCGTTGATGACCTTTGCAGATCAAAGTCAATTTTATATTTTGAAATTATATTTTCTTTTAAAGTGTTAAAAATTGTGGAAATTTAAATTAATTACACAAACTTTTGTATATTTAGTTCTAAATGTTTGGTTTTCTTTATCGTACCACACATTTGTACTTGGAAGCAAAAACTTGCTGTTTAAAAGCTTGTAAAATATTTGGTTTTGCTTTTTCCTACAGTTTCATGTTGTCTTGTTTTAACAGTTTGCATCTATCTGTATTACTAAAAGTTAAACTCATGAAAATATACTTATATATCGATTTACATTTTAATGGAACTCCATGTCCCTCTGATTTTTTTAGTTGCTTGCTTTCGCCGGGCTTGACAGACTTCAAGATGCATTTGATATTCTACGCCGTGTTACTGACCAGGATTCTCCTATTCAGTCAAGGATACGAGGAGAAATTTGCCAAACAACCGTACGTATTTAGGAATTTTGTGCACAATATAGTGAAACCGTAATTTTATACCCCACTTTAATGATTTTTATGTAGCTCCTAAAAGGATTGAAACCCTATTCTGATGAATAGTCGTGATTTACTGAATCATTTTACTCACAATCATGAGTTTATTTTATAATTTTTTTGCAATGGTATTAGTCACACATTTCAAATTTAATTATGCACATATTTGTCTTAAAACCTGCGTAGTTGTGGATGAACACACTGACAGGATTCCGGCTGACTGGCAGGAATTTTAGCATGTTATAAGGATCTCATAAGTCAATTGGGTGTCATTTAGCATTTGTAATTTTACTTATTTTGGTGGTTTTTAATTTGTTACATTTAAAGTATTCATGGTAATCTAATGGCACTGATGCCATTAGTATTATGTTAATTACTATTCCCATATTAAAACTTGGTAGAAAAAATTATTTATAAAGAAGGTTGTATATTATTTTTCAGAATGGGATTTCTCAATTTTCCTTAGAACATCCGCTTTTGTTGTATACAACAAAAAATTATTTTGGAGGGACTTAAATAATTTTTTAAAGTACTAAGCACATTCAAATTTTACCCTTGGTTTGTAAAATCACTTGCGAGTGAGTCACAGTATGTTAAAAGCGTTTTAAACTCTTAATTTTTATTTTATAAATTATAGGTGTAATTTAGAAGTCATAAGATGTTTTAGTGAATTATTTGACTTAGAACTTTAAAATGCTTGACTACTTGAAATGGCATTGACAAACTTTTGTTCTCCATCCAGTTGGACATTCTACAGAAAGCTGTGGATAAAGCTGATGACAAAGAAACCAGTCACATATTTGAACAACTCTGTCGGTCTTTGAAAGAAAGCAATTCTGTCACAAGCCAGACAATTGATGATTTGGTCTGCTTGCCTATTGAGCCTAGAGCATTTCCAAGAGATGGAGATAACTTTCCATGTAAGTATTTGTTTTGTTGAAATTCATATAAACTGAAACACTACTAGGAAAAGTGCATGTTTTTTTAAACATGATCAATATCAATCAATACTTAAAAGCATACAAATTAAATCCTCTGTATGTCTGCCCTCAGGGGCACATCTCCTTTAGGTGTATAGGGGCTTCACTGACCCAAGGTACTTAGTGATCTTTTCTTTTCCTGTAGAGTTTACTGTCTTTAGTAAACCCTAAAATAGACATACTCAGGTTGCACTCCTGAGATACCCTAGCTATTTTTTCTGCTTTCATCCCACTACTTTGCTCCCCAATCCCTCTTTTTCCTCTTTCACAACATTTTTACTAAGTTGTCTGTCTTGTATTTGGTATAACTTGGCCCTTGTGCCTTGGAATCTCAAAACAACCAACCTTTTTAAGTCCTGATTTATATGAATATGTAGGCACTTTTGACAAAGAAATTGGTTCTTCAAGGATTTCTCTAGTTATCAGCACTTGCTTTTAATCATGGAACATTTAGTCCTTTTTACGTCGAACATTAAAAGCAAACAGCTCGATTTCTATGTAAATGGCCACATCCCGAGATTTTGCCTTAGGATGACCTAGCAGGATTAATACACATCTGCTAATTTCTACCTTGACTGTTATATGTACTTTAAGTGTGTAATTTGCAGTTTGATGCTCTTTGAACAACTTGGAACTCACCTTGGATTGCTGGTAGCACTTAAAATCCCACCCATTCCCTCATTCATTTGGGGCCATTGTGGCTCAGTGGTTATACCCACTGCGCTAGCAATCTGCAAGTTGCAGACTGTACAGGTTCGATTCCTCCCTGGGCTTATTTCTTTCTTCTGTGTTAGTAAACTTTCCTTGTGTGTATGTTCATTACTTGATATTGTCTGGCGCAGCATGGCCAAATATGGCCCTTGTGCCATAAAAATCGAAAATAACCAACCCACCTATTTTGTGATAAAGTAAGGTAAGAGCACTTTTTTGGGTTTATAAGATTCAAATTTTATTGATAAATTTGCAACATTGGAGAATGACTAAATTTTGGGAATCAACACAATTTATTCTTTATGTGTTTATCAACTTAGAAATTTTGCTATTGAAGTTTTATGTTTTAGAAGGACATAAATATTTTTTCTATTATTTCAGTCCGACAAAGGAACCGTTTCCCTGATTCTAGCTTCAGAGAAAGGGAAAGATCATTCACAGGTGGAGATGGATCATACACTGGTGGAGATAGATCATACACTGGTGGGGATAGATCATTTGGAAGTAACGAAGATGAATTTAAACCTAGACGCAGGCGTTTTGCTGGACTTACAGATGAATATTAATTGTGTTAATGGACAGTGCAGAGAAACTAGTTCTTTACATGGCATTGTAAATCTACATTAAATGCAATTTTTGATCATGTTTTGCTTGGCATTACAATATTATACTGAAAGTTCGATTTGATATTGAACGAACTCAATCCTGTAAGATGTGTCGTAGATCAATAAAATAAACTTTCATATTTGTATAATTGGATGTGTCTTATTGACCAGGTACACTTTACTTAATTTTTCTATTGATAGTGTGCATTCTTGAAAAGTAAGAATGCAATATTTCTCTTACATTAATGTAACATTACTGTGTTTGTATTACAACAGGGTTCCCATGCTCCTTAAGAACTCCTTATTTTTAGCTATCGTTTCTAAGAGCCCTTAAAAACTCCTTAGTTTTAAAATCTCCTAATTTTTTCCCAAAATTAGAACACTAAATTATTCTGATGGCAGTCATTTTCCGATTTCTCCGATCTTCATGGACAGGAAGCGGCAGGTTTCACTGGGAGACAGTGTTTATCCTCCCCTCTTCAGAAACGAATACGAAGAGGACCGCTGATTGGACACTCCAAAGGGGTGTATGACTGCGGACACCCTGCAAGGTTGATTGATGGGTAATTACCATTTAGTTCATTGGGTCTGAGGAGATAGATGACTTCCATTGATAGATTTGCTCATACTTCCTGCTCTCGCGTTTTTATCAGCTTTTTCCCAGATGTTTTTACAATGACAAGACATCTGAAGAAAAAGCACATAAATAACAATCTTTATTTCCACATTGTCCCCACGAGCAAAATACATGGCAGATGGGTTCGCATTAGGTGCTTCCTGGGGAATGAAGAACTTTGAGGAGAAACAACTTGGTTCAATGATAAGGAGTGGCAATTTTGGGCAGACTTCAATGCAGAGACGAAGCTCTTGGAGGGTTAAAAAAGTATGTCTGGGAAATGCGTTTTTAACAGCTTATGGACTACAAATGAAAAGTATCAAGAATGGATTGCAGTTCAACTGATCGCCATGAAGCAAAATGCCTTGTTTGCCAAAAAGAATTTGATATTGGAAGAATGGGGAAAGTGCTGTTAAAGATTATGACTGACTGGTAAATAAATTGAGTAACTGTTTTATTTGGTGATTGTTAGCTGTTGTGAAAGAGCTTTTTGTTCACATTTTTTACACATGGAAATATGTAAAACAGTCAAGTTTTCTAAACGCGTTAATTTATTTATAAGTGCTGATATTTTAAAAATGTGCTCTGAAATAATTAGTAAATTAAAGAACAAAAACGTTCCTTTTAAAATGGAAAACAAATAGAAAAAACTCAGATGGATATATGATATGCAAATGGATTGTAAAACCATACTTAGGTTCGAATATAATTTTTAAATGATGCATGTGGCTTTGCATTAGTCATTTTGCAATCGTTTGTGATCATTTTTACATGTAAAATAAAATTACAAATGTACTAAATGAATTATTTTTAGAGCCTATTCCAAAAATGCATCCTGATTTAATTAGAAAATTAACAAAAGTTCTTTATGATAACGAAAATTTAAAAATCTCAGATGAATGTAAATCCGTATTTAGGTTCTAATATATTTTTAAAATCATGGACGGGGGCGCTGGGCATAATCCATTTTACAATCGTAAGAACAAGTTTTAGTAAAATAAAATTAGACGTGCCCAAAATGGTTTTTAAGAGCCTATACTCCGAAAATTCGCTCCAATATTAGAAAATTAACAAAAATTTCTTTTTAAAAATTAAAATGAATAGAAAAAACTCAGATGCAAATGAATTGCAAAACTATTTAGGTACTGATATAATGCAGTGGCATAAGATTATCATTTTCCAAAGAAATTTAATATTTTTCACAAAATGAAATACAATTTTTGAAAAACAAGAACATGTTCTGTGTGCATATATTACTTATTCTGTGTGCATTATTAAGATTCTCCTGCAGGAAGGTAAGATTTCAGTAATTTGTCTGATGTCAAGAAGCTTCCCTTAACATTTTGTGGTCAGGTGGCTAGAGAATGTTCCAGTTGTAAAATGTGCAATTGTAATTTCGACTGATGTTATCAAATATGTTAGAAGTGTAGAAAGGGTACTTCGAATAAAGTAAATTGCAAGTCTTCTGACAGTACGAGACGCTACAAAGGATGAGTTAATTCTGGAAAAGTTTAATTTTTTCTTAGCTGTGGCAAAATTATTGCAACCATTCCTTGAATTTTATCAAAACGATAAATCATTGTTGCCTTTTTTGGAGATGATATGTTAAAGCTTGTAAAGCAATGTGTGGAATACTTTAATCTTTTAAAACCAGAAGAAAAAGTAATATAAGTACCGTTCTGAAGTTTTCCAAATTTGATTTTTCTGTGGACAAAATCAATATAGGGTTCATTGGGGAAAGAATAGTAAAGGAAAAGTTATAAAGGAGAAAAAATAACGCCTTGTGTTGCCTTTGATTTGCGGCTTGATTGCAGAAGTTTTGTTATACAAATGCTACGTCTCATGGCTAAATCTGTAGTATATTTGCCTGTTCGAAATGCTTCATGTCTTGATTCTAAACGTATGGTTAAAGATCAGACCAAGTGCATGAATTCCATGAAGCTTGTACTATCGCACTTTATTCAGAAAGAGATGATATATTACTTCAATTCAAAGATTTTATGGAAAGCACCGTTTTCAAATCCGCTTCATTGTTTCAGAATTTTGAACCAAGAACAATGCGTTTAGATAATTTTTTGAATGACTTTCTTAGTATAGATGATACAAAGGGAAAACTGGAAAGTTCTGAAAACCATAATGATCTTATCTCATGGCCAGGCTTCTGTGGAACGTGGATTTAACATCAACAAGTATTTAGAAGTTGAAAATTTAAAAGGAGACTCCTATATTGCAGACTTATTTATGAAAATACTAATGATATTCCAAATTTAGTAATTACTAAAGAAATAAGAAAATTTGTTTCTTCAAGGCAGACATGTTATGCATTAGAATTATAATACAAAAGTGCGAAGACGAATTTAGAAAATAAAAGAAAACTTGAGCTACAAGAACTTAATTCCTTAAAATCAAAGAATTTGTCTTGAGGGTGATATAATGAGAATGGAAAAGTCAGCTGAAGAAATGGCTAATGAGGCAGAAGCTTCTGAGGACTTTTCTCTTAAAAAGTGCATATGCACTATGTAAAGAAATTACAGTAAAAGCAGCTGAAATAAAGGAATTCGACTAAATAATTTCTAAAACAATCAAATCAGTTGAAATTTATTCGTAAGACTTTTTTCTCGGACAATATTTAACAAGATAAATGTATTTGTATTTAAAACGGAAAATAAATCATTATTATTAAAATTCTTATTTTCTAGAAAAATACACTGCTGGCCACCCAAATTGCAACACCAAGAAAGACAAGAGATATCACAACAAAATTTATTTTGTAGATAACATGTTGACCAAGTATCAAATGATTAAATTTATAGACTTCTGTGAAGTGTGGTTCCTGCCAAAATCAGTAGCCAGAGTAGCCGCCATTGTTGGAGATCACCGCTGCCACACGCCTCGGCATTGATTCAAAGAGACTTTGGATGTGTTCTTGGGGTACAGCAGACCAAGCAGCTTCCACACGTTGCCAAAGTTGATCTGGTGTGGCAGCTGGGGATGTATTCTGGGTCAATCGTTGAGAAACCATGGACCACATGTTTTCTATCGGCGAAAGATCCGGAGAGCGAGCTGGCCAGGGAAGCAATTCAATCTGGTGATTGACGAAGAACCCTTGGACAATGCGTGCCACGTGTGGTCGCGCATTATCCTGTTGAAATATGGCTGTGGGCAAGCCCTGAAGGTAAGGAAGGACGACTGGCTCCAACACCTCGGAGATGTAGCGCTGGCTGTTTAAAGTACCGGCAATGCGTACTAGAGGAGTGCGAGAGTGATATCCAATACCGCCCCATACCATAATACCCGGTGCAGGACCAGTGTGGCGGTGCATAACGCAGCTGTTCAGCATCCTCTCTCCACGGTGTCTCCAGACTCGAATCCGACCATCGTGGTGTTGCAGACAGAAGCGTGACTCGTCAGTAAAGACAATTTCATTCCATTCTGCCGTCCACATCCTTCTTTCATCGCACCATTGGCGGCGGAAACGTCTGTGGTTCTGCGTCAAGGGTAGACGAAGCAATGGACGCCTTGGGGACAGACCACTCTGCTGTAAACGGCGTCGAATGGTACGCGCAGACACTGGATGATGCGGTACAGACTGAATGTGCTGTGCTATGGTTCGTGATGTGGCTGAGCGATCCGTCACTGCCATACGCACAATATGCCTGTCATCACGTGAAGTGGTGCACTGAGGTGGATGCGATCGAACACGTCGGTCCATCGTACCCTCCTGCATCCAACGATCACATATCCGCATTACAGTTGTTTGGTTTCGTCCAACACGACTACCGATTTCCCTGAAAGATAATCCACAATCTCGGTAGGCCACTATCCTTCCTCTGTCGAACTCGGATACTTGATCAAAAGATGATCGCTGTTTTCTACGAGGCATAATTGATCGTTTTTTTGAAAAAACCACAAGAAAAACACAATTGCCATACTTGAAATCGTCGAAATCTCCAAGCCTTAAATAGCGCTTTGAAGTGGCCCCACAGGCGCGCGTGATGTGCGTCTGCGCTGAAATTCTAATCATTTGCATATCTCCCCTCCGCTAATGCATGTTGTAAATTTCATATTATTTGCATGCTTCCTTCAGGGTGTTGCATTTACGGTGGCCAGCAGTGTACAATGATTTTTAGAATTTAATTTCTTTTTCCCTCTTAAGATGAACATCCTTAAAAATTACAAGAATTAGTTTTATTGTGGTTAAATGGGGCTAGGTGTAAAATACATTAATCATTTCTGTGCATTGTTTTTAAAAAGTTAACTTCAAAATACACAATGTATTTAACAGACAACAAAAAATTAACTTTTAAGTTATTATAAATCTGCCAACGGTCCTGCATACATCCCTAAGTTTTGTCCTACTAGGTTGACTCGTACAATGAAGGTGCAATATGGTTTTTGGTATATCTCGATTAGTCCTTATAAAAAATTGTGTCCTTAGAAAGTCCTTTTTTATTTTGAAAAGAGTGGGAACCCTGTACAAAATTCGTAACTTTTCATATAGCTATTTTGCAAATTTCCATTTCTAGATGTTTTAAAATTACTAATTTACCCAGCCCTCAATGTAATGCAACCAATGTCTACATATACATATATATATACCACACAGCAGGGTTATATCTGAGTTTGCAGTATGATACATATCTTTGCATACTTGCCAATTTTTTGGGGGAAATCCTTGTTCCACCAGACAGGACAGGAAAGATATTTTCCTCTAGGGAGAAAACTTTCAATTGATGTCAATTTCAGAGTTAGGTGTTGCTCTGTAACAACCATAAAAGGACATTGGAATCTTCTAGGCCGTCAAAAACTTTCTTTAGCACAAAAATACAAGATTAAAAATTAATATACCCACGAAAACAATCTGGAAAAAAGTAATTGCTCATTTTTGCATATATTTGTGTTAAAATATTACCCTAAGTTTGAACTACCAAGCATATAACAGTAAAGAGCAGGGTTACATTTTTGAATTGCTTTCAGTCTAATTTGGCTGTCTAACAAAATCTAGATTTTTTATTTGGGGTTGGCAAGTATGTGTTTGCATTTTATCATTTATTTTAGTTGAATAGCTTCAAAATTAATTTTTCCTTTTAGAACTTTCTAGCTGAAAAGTTTATTTTGATTTTTATAGTTGTGATTTGTAATTTAAATATTAATTTTTCTTTGATTATGATGAGCTATTCAATCTTTTATGAAGACCACTACACTTATCACAAGTTCATAAACATTTTAATCAATTTAAAACATTTGGTATTGTAAAGTAATAGAACTTGAAATTAGAGACTAATATAGTTGTCACCAATCATGTTTGCTAGAGAATATGACTTAATCAAATATTAAGAAATAAATCGTTGAAGGAAATGAGTCACATGCTTGTGTAATTCAGTCTAGCTTTGAATTTTTTCTCAACAGCTAAACAGATTAGAATTTCTCACCTCCTTTATTCCCAACTGATATACATTAGCATAGAAGTTGGAAGAGTGGGGTGCTAGCTCAGGTGTTGACCCTGTCATTCGACTGGCTCAAAATCACAAGGATTCTTTGAATCTTTCCCTTCGGGATTGATCCAGAACTATCGCCAATAGCCTATTGTGTTGCACTAGTATGATGTAAATTCAACTACCACCCAACTAATACACATTGTGTAAAATATGCATTTTTACACTATTTATAAGTTTGCACATGTAGAATTATTTTACTTTTTTTTACCGTTTTAATTTTTTTGATTTAATGGGAAGTATGAAATAAACTGAATTCTGCTTTTCTGGATTTATTTTCACTTTTAGATTTCAACAAATGCTTTAAGTTAAAAGGTAGGTGAATTTACATCACTGGAGGCAACACAGCGGGATGTTGCCTACGGTTTGGTATCAATCCCAAAGGGAAAGATCCTAGGACAACTCCTTTCTCCAAACTTCCACACGAAGCCAATGTGAACTTCAAGTTGAGAAAAGTCTGGTAGGATGATAGATTTAGCATTGGAAATATTTTACAATCTTCAATATTGGTTATCTTTATTGGTGGTTGATTAAACTATAAATTTGCATCAAATCCCAGCAATTAAATTATTTTTTTCACTATATATTATGAACACTTTTTAGGTCAAAACAGCAACTGCATAAAACTCGCAACCTGTTCAGGAATGTAAGTTATGAGAATTTGTAGAATTGATTAAAAATATAAATATTGTGGTATTTGGATTGACAAATTGTATCTACATTCTATGGTCAAATTACACCATAACAGTGAATTTATTTTAATTATGCATTCATAACATGGCGTTGCTTCTCTAAAAGTGCAAAATTTCATGTCCATTTTTCAGTTGACACATATGGTTGGTTGGTTTTATGACAGAAGGGCCATATTTGGCCAAGCAGTGCCAAACAATATCAAGTAAATGAGCATACAAACAAGGAAAACTTTCATTGACAGAAGAGGAATTGTCCCTTCACTGCAAAGGGTTTGCCACTTGCAGGTTTCTAGTGGCAAACCCACTGATCTACAGTGACCCCCAGCATTTATGGAATTGGATTACTGATTAAAGACATACTAATCAGCAAAAAAATATTAGAATTGGCAGTGAAAAAAATCCCATTTGTAGCCTTGTAAACATTCTTTCCTAAAGTGGTCATTCATTACATAATTTGAAAATATTTCATTTCTTACAACAAAAATTACTCAGTAATAAACTAGCATATTTATTGCAGAGCTGCCACAGGTGACATTTTATTTTAAATGTAGGGAACGAAATTGTTTTGAAAGCTACAAATTTCAAAATTACGGTGACTGAAAATTCACTGAAGGACAACAAAAATTAAGTTCCTCTAAAACTAGCTTACCATTAGATTTTCATTTTTAATTACAGCAGTGAACAGTGAAATTTCAGAAAATCTCATTTTATCCACATTACAATGTAGATTGTTATCAACAAAACATTGAAATCGAGCCAAGCCCATAACATTAGCTTTATTTTACTAAAATTTAAACATAAAAATGGAAAAACCCAGCAAGTGAGGTTTGAGGAAAAGAAATAAAAATACTCTAAAACCGATGGGTAGAATTGACTTCAATGTTCAGATGGAAAATGCAGCAATTTTAACATGAAAAATGTTCATTTGTAATCTTTATGCAAATGAGTTTCTTCAGTTGGCTGTATTTCATTGAAGGCAGCAATGTACCAATAAAACCGAATGTCGCTGTTTTTAATTACTGCTTACTGCATTTTTTTATCAAAAGTTTAATTGAAATCTCTAAATGGACCAAATTTCCAATTCAAAACTCATTAAACTTGCTCCAATTGTTCTATATTACTGCTCCATAACACAATCAGGTTGCAACAGTCTCAAAATAACTGCTCAGAATGATGCTCGAAAAATACCTTTACCATTTACACATTCAACCAGTGCAACTTCCTTGTGTACTGCTATAGTAAAAATATATTTCAATATTAATATTACTGTTTTTCAACAAAGATATAGATTGCTAGAAATGCTTCTGCTAATTGACAGAAAATATTTAGTTCTTTAATATAATTTAAATTTTCTGGTGAGTTCTTTAATGCTTGTTTTGTACTTAATTTGCACATTTTGTGTTATAGCCAATTCATTTTGTATGAGTTACTAAAATAAGGTTTAATAGGAGACTAATTTTGCAGCTCTAATTGGAAATTAATGCATTTTTTTACTGTATTTGCAAGATGATCAAACTTGAATGGAAAATTCACCAAAATTTAATACTTTGGTAATGCCGAAAACTCATATTTTTGATATATTATATTGTATGAATGTGGCATACTGCACAAAAATGTTTCAATTTTAATTGACACACTCTAAGTATTTACATCTTTATCAATCCATGTATTTAGTTTGGTTTTGACAAAACATTTGCATGTTACGAAAGTAGTTCCAACATTGCTCACACTATTTCCCATACTACTCCTGTAAAGTGAAGCTAATGATGGTTTAGAAAGAGCCAAACAGCCTCAAGGTCAAGTTAACTTGTGTATACATGCAACAATGATTTGCCACATGTGCAAAGGATTTTACTCCTTGAAAGTATGACATGAGCAGTTGTAAAATAAAAACAAAGCATTTAATATAAAAATATTCTGTATTTTTCAATTTCTATTCAGCCTTTCCTTTATTTGAAGATTAATTCAAGATTCATTTTGTAGTACAAATACATGTAATGAAATTACCGAAAGTTGTCTTGCTATGTTTAAATATCAGGTTTCATAAGATTTAAATGAGCTTTTCATTGTGGAATTTATTTATCTTTCTCTGAAATAAGTAATAGTAAATAGCTGTCATCTATAATAGAAAATATATTAAAATCCTTTGATGAAACTTATAGCTCTATGCCTTGTTTAATAAATGTATACATATAATTAAATCACACTGCAAAAATATTTCAAAATACAAAATATTTATAATTTTATTTACAATTATTCCTTTTCCTGTACAACATGTTTCGCACGCTCACTAACAAATGGAACAGTTCCAGGTTTACTATGAGTTCTTCGGTTAGCTTCCCTAAAAGAAGAATGAATATTATTTCTGTTCATTTTTATATTTACAGTACTTTATGCACAGATAAAAGGAATTGTAACAGGAAACTAAACCTTCACACTCCTTTTATGCACTTAAATCAGTTTCCCAAAGTGGGTGCTGGAGGAATCTTGGGGGACAATATAGGTTACATGGAAACATGTAGGTAATTAATTAACTTCGCACTAGAGCAATACAACTGGCTATTGGTGGCATCCTGGATCAATCCCGAAGGGAAAGATCAGAGGACAACCTCCATAATTTTGAACCATGGTCAGATGTCAAGGTCAACACCTGAGCTGGCACTCCACTCGAAACTTCCAACACCACGCCAACGTGAGAACATTTGAGGCCATGATAGATTAAACATGCACCAGCCTCCCATGTACATGATGGTCTGGTTGGATCGAGTTATGAACTCGCAACCCTCTGGTTGCTAATCTGCAACTCTTCCAAATGAGCTACTACTGCCCCCAGTGGAAATAGGAGGGAGCATTGAGGAGCAACAATGCGAAATAAGATGCTAAAAAAAATTCACTAGTGACACATTGTTGCAAAAATTATACATTGTAAAATGCAAGTTACAACAAATTGGTCTGAAAACAAGACGACAGAATGCAACAAGCAAGTGTTAGCATGTATGTATTTGTGCACACGTCCAACTTACACAGGTTATTATGCACAAGTGCACCAGCGAGAATCTTCAAGTTTACTGTACAATGCTACAAATTGGTACCACAGCACTTCTCTTATTCTTCTCATTAGTGATTATTTTTTATTTTATTATTTTGATTGGTATAAATTACTAATAATAGTGAGCAATACAGTTGTGTTTATGTGCAAAAAATACATAGCTTTATAATTTCAGCTCCCAGATGTTTTATTTCTGAACTAGGTTTTTGAAATTTTAAAATTACAAAGCTACATAAATATTTTTGGGAATTCAAAATTACAGGCACAGCTACAGGTCAGTGGGGAGGGGAATTGTCTTTGAAAAGGGGACACTGAATCAAAAAGTTAGGGAAACTATAACTTAAACATTAAAGGATAATTACAATAAAGATGTTTATATTTAATTATCAATTGGCAGAATTCAAACCTACTATTAAAAAGGCAGAGTAGTTTTATTACAATATACTATCTAATTATATCAATCTACATCCCCATTTAATTAGATATACTAGTTACAAAAATAATTATTGGAGTTAAAAACAAGCATAATCGATTCAACAGTTTTTCCCCAAAAAAAACAATTATGGATATTCAAGTCTGAAATGGTCATAGAAAGACAACATTGTTCATAGCTGATTAACACAAATAAAAGAAAATACATTAGTGGATCAAACAAGTAATGAATTCTGTAATTTAAAAGTTCATCACTGAAATATCATTTAATTGTTTAATTAATCTTTCATTAATCATTAAAAATTCTTTCAGGTTGAAGCCCTTCAGTCTTGAAATCTTACCAAATCAACAATTTAACTATTTTATTGGGAAACAGGTCAATTTTATTTTTTAAGTAAAATAAAATAACTTACTAGTCAGAATTGCTAATGATTACTTTTAAGACAGACATTAGTTATGAATGCACAATTTCTACATTAAAATACATAGATACATTACTTTTTACTCAAAATTATCATAAAATTTTAGAACCAACATCAAAAATTTCAACTAAGTTTTCCAAACTAAATGGATTGTTTATATTCAATGTAATCCACATCCTATCAGCAACTTTAAAGTCTAGTTTTGAGATTCCAGTCTATAAATTCCATCACAACATTTTTTTCCCTTAAGCAATATCAGGGGTAGTACTGCCAAATTTCAAATTTCAGGACAGCATTTTTAGTAAATTTCAGGACATTTTCAGGACAATAAATTACAAAAACTGAGTTAACGCAATATGACCTCTTTTGTTATTTAAGCTTAAATAGGGTCAGGTGGGGTAAAATGACCATAAAATTGGCTTTCTTCAACTTTGCTAAGTTACACTCCTAAAATTATATAAAATATTTACACTTTTGACACATATTTTACTTACACTATCTGAGAGTTGCTACAATTTTTATTTGCTTTTTTAAACAACAAAACTGTTTAACTATTACTTTTTTAGGCTTATTATTATGACAATTTTCTCCACCTGATCTATGATTTTTTTAAAAATCCAAGTTTTAAAGAAAAATAATATTGCATGTAGGACTGATGACAGTCAGCATACAATGTATTATTATACAAATACACATAATTCAACTTAAATTTGCTAGAAAAAAATCAAATGTAAATTTTCATATTTTTAAAATAATTAATCTTTTACTTATTTAAGTTTATACACTGCCCAAGAATTCATCACCACAATAAAGAAACCCCAAATTTGGCTACAATCTGTAAATTTGCAAGGTTCCCGGCGATAAATCAGGGGTATCACAAAACCGATTCTGCCTCAATTTTACATATTTTTTTGTGTATAACGGTAGAAAAATATTTGCACTAAATTTCAAAAAAAATGTAATGTCATTAATTAAAAAATAATAAAAATAAGGACAAATTTTGGACCCGTGTTATGATGGTTAAAAGTAGAAACAATGTTCTTTAGAATAAAATAAAAATTTATTATAGTTTCTTTTTAATTTCTGCAAATTTTTGTCTAGTAGCTGCTAGCTTTTGTGATACTAATTTTATTTTTTCATTAGCAGCTTCCAACATTATCTGGGCAACTTTTACTGCTTGAAAGTCATTGTTCTTTACAGCTTCATTCAATTTCTCAGATGCATCATTCATTAGATGATGAGCAGCAGCTTCATCTTTTAGATGTTCATTTTCTTGCACATTAAGAGCAGCAAATACATCTTTAAGTGCTTCTTTCTCCCTCTTCTTAAGATTCCTTGCTTCTTCCTCTTCTAATTCTAGCTTTCTTTTCCTAGAATTATTTTCTTTCTCCTTTCTCAACTGCTCCAAATACGATGTATACTCAGCATGTGCTTTCTGCATAAATTTAATCAACTCCTTTGTAATCAAATCTGATATAGAATCTTGTCTTTGCAAAATATCTTTGCAAACACGCAATGATCGAATACCTATATCTGACAGTGATGACCTTTCTTGAGTAACAATCGCATTGTTGGATGAAAATCCACGCTCTGGTGTCGAATTGCCATGAGATAAAGTTAAACATGCCTTAACTAATTTCGTCAGATGATCATACTTTCGTACTCCAGAAAGGTCTTTCATTTGTGATATTTGTTCCCAGTAATGACAAATGTCATGACTTATTTCGAAAGAAGCAAGTTCTTTCTCTACATTCTCGCACAGGTAAATTTGTACCTCAGATTTCACAGCATCACAGATTTGGTTTGTTTTTGTGACCTTTAACAGGTGATCAGTAAGGCGGGTTATAGCCTCCTTTGATTTGGAATCCTGTTGTTTAGATGGATGTATATATTGCAGGTCATGCAACAATGGACTGGAAAGAGGCAATTTTTTCTGTAAATAGTTGCATGTTTTTATGTACACACTTCGGATGTTGTGGAGGAAATTTTTATGATCTGGCCAAACGAGCAATTTCTTTGCTCCGGAACCAACTTCAATACGTTTTAGGGGTAACCAAGAACTGGCTTCACTACAATTAACATTGCAAAGGGGCAACCCTTCTTTTATTCCAACAACATCAGTTTTTATAAAATTACGCATTATGTTTCTCACTAATTCATTCTGCTTGCTAAATAAAATATAAATCAGGGGAGTCTCCATCTGGAACAGTGTGATATATGACACAAAAGTATTAGCAAAAAACACAGTGAAATGTAAATATAGTAAATTTATCGGATCTTTCAAAAATTTTGAAATTTTACTACATTTTTCACTACTATTCTTCTTCTCAATAATAAGAAAATATTCTTGAAGAGCAGGATATTGCTCAATTATCCTCTCACAAACAGGGCCTAGGGTTAACCATCTGCTTTCAACGTGCCTCCTAAACACATGGTCTGCAGCAGAATCCACCAATGTTTCAATCTGAACTTTGTGAAAGTCCTCTCTTCTCGCTGCTGACAACTTAAACCACTGAAAAATATCCAATACAAATCTGTCTATATCACAGTCTAGTTCTTCCATACCCTTTCTCATGGCATTGTGAACGACGTGCAGACTACACGTTCCAACATCAATTAAATTTGGAATGCCCAATGAATTTAAATGTGTATTTAACTTTTTCAGAAATGATAGATTGACTTTAGGACCATCCATAGAGCATTGAATGACTTTATCAATGCTTAGTCCATTGTCCGAAATTAAATTCAGAATCAATTCAAGAATTTTGTCAGATTCTGCATGTCCCAGGAAAAAAGAATCACAATAGCTTGTAATTATCCGTGCTTGTTTGTTCGACCAATACGATATATAAACATCTAACTGTTTTTTTACTTGACATGTTGTAGTTTCATCAAAATACAATGTAAAATAAGTTGCTGATTCAATTACGTCATCATAGGTTCTTTTAAGGAAATACGGGGCCAATCCAAATTTTGTGACATATCGAGCCTTTGCATCACCAAGTTTCACATGTTTAGCAATCTCTGAATCATCAAAAGCCGTTGAAAAAATACTTCCTAGTTCATTAATCGAAGCAAACGAATAATTACACTTTATTGCCGTAAACAAAATTAAAGCTTCTGCCTTTAGGATTTTCTCCTGCATGCTGGATGGTATCCAATGTTTGCATGAAGACAAAGTTGAAATTTGTAGAACAGCTGAATTACCGGAACTTTGCGATGAACTCTTCTCCGCAATGACGAAAGTAGATTGTTTAGATCTTTCTTTTATTCTTTTTTGAAGACTTCGCATGAGATATTAGTTGTGCAAATCCCATATTTGCAATGCTGAACTTCTTATCACATACTTTGCAAAATCCGGCGAACTTGTCTTCCGAACATCCTCGGCACCAGCTACTGATCAAATCGCCGTTTGTATCTGTTCTTTCAGAAGAAATCCAAGTTTCTGAAAATTTTGTATTGTGAGGCATTTTTAAAAACGTGAGGAGTTAGACTAGAAACCTTATATAAGCTTATCGCACGGTGCGGCTGGCTACTAATGTAAACAACACTTTCAATGATGCCAGATCTCTCACTCGTTTAAGATTCTTCTTTATTCGAAAATCGCAGAGGTACTGTCGGATGGGGAGAAGCTAACACATCATTGGTTGGTTGGTTGGTTTTTTATGGCACAAGGGCCAGATTTGGCCACATCATTGGTTGAGGAAGAAGCATCGTATGACGTCATGGCGAACTTGGGTGTTTTTCATTCGTCCGTCATAGATAGGCATAGGCCGTCCGTAAGGGGATGAGGAAAAGAGGGAAAATGGACGCTTTAACGGGTAAACATTCAATGTCGGAGAAAATTTCAGGAATTTCAGGACAAAACACAAAAATTAAGGACATTTCAGGACGTATTTTGTTTTTTCAGGAATATCAGGACAAGTACGACCCCTGCAATATATTCCCAGATACAATTTTTTAAGAAACTTAAATCATTTCCTTCATATTTAAGTTTAAAAAACGAATTTTTATGATATGAATGAAAAATGACAAAATGTCACATAAATGTTCAGCACAATAATTGTTAAGGACAAATGTAGGTTTAGCCAACATGACCGAAGTTATATTTTTTTACACAGAACTTTTGTTGGCATGTGGAAATTATATTATCACAAAAAAATTATCTTCTTAAAATGCAGGTAAAACAGACTAAGATGAATGAATACATACTTCCTCTTTTGGGATTGTGCTATTGCACGATGCTCCTTAGTAGCATTGTACACATGTTTAGGTACATGCCTGTGCCTAGCGATTCGCTGAATCTGAGGATGTTGGCCAAACTTTTCTTTAAGCTTATCAGCATAATTAATAGACATACGTTCTCTGTAAGACAGCTGTGGAATAGAAAAGCAAAATGTATTTCAATGAATAGTCAAGCTCTCATAATTATGCTTTTTCAATTTTGATCACAATGAGAGACCATGGGATTATTCGATGTTTTTCTATACAATGCACGACTTCTGCAACACAATTGAAAATTAAACAATATATGCTGCCTTTCATGTGTAATATGCATTTCAATCTTCATTTGTTCACTATCATACTTATGTTAAATTAATGGAATCTGCTGCTTAGATTGAGACAGATCAGTAAAAGAGAAATACGAATCCTCAAATAAGTCCACTTCTAGTTATTTATTAACCCTCCTGGTGGTTATATTGACGAGGTAACTCGCATTAGAAGAAACCTGATCAGATCTTGATGGACGAGATACTTTGCCATTAGAAAAATTGTCAATATCTCGATGACGACATATCTTGGCATTTGCAAAATTGGTCAGATCTTGATGGGCGAGAAATCTTGTCGAAACCAGTTGGAGGGTTAACTTGTGATGTTTTACTGTAAAGCGTTTAGAAATAACAGAAACTGGCACTTGCTTTGTGTTCAGTAGTGTCTAATTTGAAAATATATAGAGAAATATTGGTCTTGAATGAATTTGAATTCGTCTTTAGAAAAATTAACTATTTAATAGGAGACTGTTGTATAATATCAATTTAACTCCAGTTATTTATTACTATAGTTACAAGAGAGGAAACTCACAACAAAAGGATTTTGAGATGTCATTACATTTTACTTTAAGTTTAGCACTGAAAACTAGTAAATAATTTTCAGTATGTGAATAATTTTTAAATGTTATGCAACTTTATAATATTCATAGTTCATGTAACTTTATAATATTTGTAGTTCTGATAAAACTAACATACTGATAATATTCCTGTTAACCCACAACAGGAATTTAAACGAAGCTGATAAATAAATGTATATGAACAGGTTTTGGATGCAGACAAAGTGAGATGCTATTCTGATAAAGAAAGCTGAGAGCAAATTAATTATTTGATTTTGATGATTACAAGAAAACATCTTTTGTAGCCAACAAGTGATAAATGGAATAGTTTAACTGGTCACATTGACCCGGCAACCCTATATAGTTTTTAATTGTTTTTACTCCCTTTTAGTTGCATGAATACTTGTATACACCAATTATTTGCATGTCTCTTCATCTAGTCAATTGTCGATTTTCTTGATGCTTGAATTTGACAGATGATTTCTCAGATGTAATGTAATTTAAACAGCAACAATTGACATTTTTGTAAGGCTCGTTTTCCTCCAAAAAGTTGTTCTTAAATTTTTTATGCTAGGTTGTAAAAGTTTAAATTTTCCACATTGGATGCCTTGATGATTGGATGCAGAATGCCTATTTGGGCTAATCTGGCACAATCATTGTTTAACTCAATGGTTTCCAAAATTTATGTGTACCTCTACCTCTTTTCCTATAAAAATATTTACAATCCCCTCCAAAATATCTATAACAGTCTACCTTTGTAAATTGTTTCTGAATCAGTATTTATGTAATTAATCAAAAAGACATTTTGCCAATTACCTGTAAATAAATCTGGTTCTTATACATAAAAAACTTAATACAGTAATGTGAATGTACAATAATTTTAATTATGTTCAAACAATTTTATTTTTCAAACATTAAGTAGAATAAAATACATATTTAATGCATTGTAGTATTTAATACAATTAAATATCTGGATCAAAGAACCAGTGTCACTGGCAACGAGAGCATTTTATTTCAATGGATCTGAGCATTTGGAAGGTCTGAAAGTCCATACTAAAGCAATCTTTAGGTTGTTTATTAAGTACTCTACACAGCTTTGAATCTCATAATATTGTTCAATAACCCTGTTGCCTTTTTTCTCGACACTGATTTGAATATTTTTTGTAGAAAAATTTATCTACAGGAGATTTGTATTCAAAAGTAATACTTCTGGTAAAGCCCTTTTGCAATATTCTCATGAGAGTGCATCTAACACTTAAAAAAATGCTGAAGTGTCAATAATTATTTAATTGAAGTATTTAATTTGATGATTTCAAATGTCGCACTTCCATTTTTGTATTGAAAAAGGCTGAAAACCATTGCTCTATTGTATTAAAAAACTGGCTTTCTGAGCATAAAACATTGAAAGTTAATTGTACTTACTGCACCCAGTTTATCTGAAGCTTTTGCCTTCCACATTCTTATGTTCATTTCATCCGATCCTGTTAATATGTATTTGTTATCCATGGACCACAACACAGAGGTTAACCTTTGCATCCGTTTGGTGTGGTATACATCTCTATAGAAGAAATTATATTAAGTAAATATTAACCAACCATTACACCAATTCCTATATTAAATTTGTTTTGTTAATAAATTGTAGATATTTATTATCACAAGTATTTTAAACAGTTAGCACTTTTATTTATTGTCATATTTTAAGGTTTGGATTTAAATGTTCTAAATTTGCATATTCCACATTATAAGTGCACCACACTGTTAAGTGTGATTCCTCTAAAATTCTTTAATATGATCATAGTAAAAGGAATTAATTTTCAAATTCCATGCACCACCCTTTTCTAGGAATAATTTGACTAAGTTGAGGCAGTGAACCATAGTTTGAATAAACAAACCAACGTAATTAATGCATTTATGTTTGAACTCGATTTCCAAATTACGTTTTAAATTGCATTAGATTTAATTAGAGAATGGGCTACTGATATAAATCAATAAGTGAAACGAAAACTTTAATTAACACAAAAAAATATTTCTTGATGAACCTGATTTATGAAGCCTTGAAGTAACTCCATCCAACAGTTTAAAAATTGTAAATTCACAAAGTATAAATTATTGAGAGGTATAGATAAGAAAAAGCATTGTAAATACTAAAAAGTGTCTTCGGATATGGGAATAAAAAATTCTCAATCTCTTTTCAAGTGTATAAAGTTTATAACATATGGGAAACAAAGTAACTACCTGCTTCGACCAGAATTTGCTGGAAATATTCTTACAGTTACATCATAACTTCCAGACACAAATTCTTTACCAGTGGGTGAATGATCGACATCCAGAACTACAAAAGAAAAAGAACTATTTACTTCCATATTAGATATTTTTCCTAACAAGGTTTCCATAACAAGAGATGTTGATGACATATGAATGTACTAGGATATTTCTCTCCTTCAAACAATGAAGCAAGGCAAGGATTACCCACTTACTTCGTCTAAAAAGTATATACCTGTGGGTCTATGTTAGTACACCTTCAGATTTCACAAACAGAAAAAGTTTCCATACTATTTTTCTGTTGGAATTCTTGTCTTAAGACTTTTCAACAGATTTTGTCATTTCAAAATCTATTACTTAAGGGTTACATTTTTTTTATGTTTAACTGGTCAAAGCCTTTGTCTGCCAACCAGTAGATCCAAGGTTCAAATTTCGACTTGTAAGCACATGGTGATTGTCCCTGTTAGGAGTGATGACAAGCTTATCCACTCGGTGCTCCTTCACCCCCAACAGCTGTCGATTTTCCACTTGTAGTGCCAAAGGCTGAAGTCAGTGGTCAACAATTTAAAAAAAAGGACTACATTTTTAGTGTTGATTAATGCTCTTTTATCACACTATGTCTGCTAATAATTACTGTGCCTGTTGTTTCAGTTAATTTCTCACTGCAACAAACTTCTGGTATTTAATTTCAATATTCATTAAACGCTCTTAAGACTAAATTTTAATTTTCCTATGAAGAGCTAAGCTGCTTTACAATTGTAATTTTTGAGCTTTCCTTGGAAAATTTTAAACTGAAAATAAAAACCTAGATACAATGGCTTTTTTACACGAATATCACAAATACAAGATATGAAGGTCAAACATCAGAATTCTGTGCTTCCACAGAAAATCTCATGTCTGATATGTAGCATATGTACACTCCCAAACAATTTCTGAGAAAGATAAGTGAAACAATGCCATAATGTACCCCTCTCCCCAAGCAAAACAAGTAATCTACAACTTGCTTTGTCCCACTTGAGAGGGATTCATATTCTTTTTCAAATTCAAACAAGTGCACACATTACATTAGTCATAAATATCATTAATGTCTAATGTATTTCCATTATAACGTAGTACAGTAGTAAACACAAGAGTAGCAAAAAAATAAACATAAAAGCTCAAAATACACAAAGTACAGGATTAAAATAAATATTTTTAGTTACAAACTTTTATCCACATTTTTTATTTCTATTGAAAACAATTTCTAATTCTTAAACATATACATAATCGGTGAACTTAAATTAAGTGTGCTATTAATATAAAATTAAGTTTTGTGCACTATTTATAATTATTGGAAGCAAAATCTAAAACTATGCAAAGAATAATTAAATTGTTTGTTGCCCTCAGCAAAGAGCAGGAAGGGATCCAATTACAGAACCTTTGACTAGTAGCCTTTGGAATACAGGACCCCTTACTTAACCTGTTTAATGACCGCTCGGTTGGTTGTTTTTTATGGTCAAGCTGCACCAAACACAAAACAATGCCGAGTAATTGTAAAAAGAAAGAATGTACAGGAGAAAGATCACTTGGGCATCCTGAGGTTGCAGAACCCCCACATTTACCAGAGGCAGTAAACCCCATGGGAAAAGAATAGATCACAAGGGTACCTTAGGTTTGTGAAGCCTGCACACACCTAAAGATGTGTCCCTGAGGGGTAATCGACTGCTTGGACACAACCAGTTCTCCAGTGCAGGGAAATCCCTTTCTTAGGCTGTTATCACACAAAACGGCAAAATGAAGCTGGATGCAATGTAATCAAATGGAGGATTTCACATAGCCGGTCCAGCATATTTGTTGGTCCTACTGCAGACACCACCAAATGTAGCCTTTGTTGAACTCCACAAATTCGGATGTCGGAATGCTCTTTTTTACATGCTCCGTTGGTGATAGGCGCCAAAGTTCTAGATAATCCCCTCATGCAAAATAGTTATCGACACCTTACAATGGAGACTTGTGAAGCATGACAAGCTTCTTTTCATTGAAATTTGGCTCATGACCAGGGTTTGAATTGTTCAGCAGGTTTTTTCCTATCAGCAAAAAGAATTTAACCTTGGTTGTGGTGCTCAGGATGACCTGTGTCACCCACCTAAGAAAACAATAGGTTTGTAAGTAATGACTTGTAAATTGTGAATGGTCAATCATCTATTGGTGACTAGTGTGAACACTACTCTGTGTGACAGGATCAGTAGAAACGTATTCACAGGTCAGGTTGCGCTGGTCAAGTTGCCTCATGTGTCTTCCATCTCAGACTTTTTTGTTCTTTTAGATCTTTATTCAGAATAAATAAAAACAATTAAGCTTCTCGTTTATTGACCAAATCACTTAACTACCTAACCTAGTAGAAATGGTTGTTTGAGGGTTTTATGGTCCAAGGTCCATATTTGACCAAGCTGCACCAAACATGCAAAAGACAGCTTCAAGCAAAAAATGTCACGAAAGGGAAAAAAAGAGGAATTTGGGAATGGATTAATAGGATGAAAGCTGAAAAGATAGCTTGGTTATCCCATGAGCACGACACCAGTGTTTACTTAAGACAGTAAACCCCATAGGGAAAGGAAAGATCACTAGAGTACCTCAGGTCCGTGAAGTCCATACACATCTAAAGGAGACGTGTCTGAGGGCAGTAATAGAAATGGAACTCACTCATTAAGAGGAGTGCTTGTATATACAACTTCTATGAAACATTTTTTCAAACTTGAATGAGCAGGATGAAAACAAATCAATAGATCCAAGACAAAAAGAAACCAAAACATCCATCACATACTGTTCATTTAAAAATTATAAATTTGCTAAATTATTTTTTAATGGGAAAAACAATATACCTACTGAATTGAAAAAATAATGGTAAATACATTACCTGCAGATGTATGATCTTTATGAATTTGGGCAGGCATTTTGAGGTTCCGAATGTCAAACGAATATAAGCTGTAAAACAAATTAATTTAATTGACAGTTCATGGAACACATGAATAGTTAACTTCTTATAAGTCAATAACTAACTTTAACAAAATTGGAAAATTATAATTCTTAAAACAGCTTTAAAAATATTAGGCATTAGCAAATATTAAAGAGAAGAACATTAATTCCAAATTGAATCAGTTATTTGAGAAGTCCCATAAGTCCACTGAGAGCAACTTTTGGGAAATCAAGAAAAACTTTCTGTGGAAACCAGTAACGTAAAAGACAAATTATTTCCATCAAAATCTCTTTATTTGAGTCAAATACAATCTTTGTACTCAATTAAGATCTCAGGTGATGAATAATTAAAATATTAGATTTTCAAGGTTTGCGGAATTTGTCAAATACATTTAAGTCAGATCAAAAGTAAAGCTGTATAAAATAGAAAATACTCTTTGCACCTCAAAAATTTATTTTAAAACAAGTCAGAAATGATGTCAAATTAATGTGAAACATAATTAGGATGTTTTAATTATATGAAGAATGATACAAATGGCAAAAAAACAATTATTCTTCAGCATAATTATCTAGCATCTCACAAGTTGATGAAATCTGTCAGAATATGTAATAGATCATAATTTTCTGCAAAATGCCACATGTTCGCATATGGCATCCGTTATGTAGCCTGGAAAGTATTTCCACATGTTCACTTACCTGTTATTGATGAATGACTTTCATACAGTTAACAGTTACCCTGTCAGGCGATAAGGGTTTTTAAGTCCATTCTTTCATTTTCGGGGAATTTTCATTGTCATTTATTTCAGAACCAGAAATCATTCTCAAACGATGAAAAATAGCATAAAATGAAGAAGTATCAAACTCTGGTAACAAGAAAAACAACTGATAAATGTTCACTGATAAACATAGAAAAAGTGAACAATAATGGAGCACACGTGTAGTAGAGGAACTCTATAAGATTTCTTGAATAAATGAAAACAATAAAGACCAACACTGTAGTGACCTGACTGGTGGGATTACTTTTCTAAACTATGCGTCTACACATCTAAAGAATCAATTATTACTGTAAACTCAATTTCAACAAAAATGTGGCATGGGGTTTCTCAAATAACAAATTCAATTGTATTGTATTAAAATGATATGATGTAGCTAGTCTCTAGTTCATTAGAAAAGTACCTTAAGTGTTACATTTCACTTAAAACTACTAGGATAACATACAGAAATTGGAAACTGTTCTTCCAAATTTAAACATAGTCAAATTATCTTTGTGAATGCTTTATATCTACGAAATATGTAGTTGTATAAGGCAGACTGCTTTTAGTAACTTTCTGTGTGACATTTACTAGTGGCTACTGTGTGGCATTTTATCTAAAACTTCATTTAAAAAATATAATGCACTTACTTATAATCTTCAGAAGCAGCCACGAAAACAAAAGCTTCCATTGGATTCCATGATATTGCATTTGTACATAGATCCAATACAACCTGTAATAAAATATATATATAGTTCCTTTTTGAGAAAATAAAAAATGTTTTCGATAAGATATCAATTAAAAGGATTTGCTATACTCAATTACCTCCACACAAAATTAGTGATTTGAAATACAAAGTAAACACTTCATTTAAATAATCAAGTTCGTAAAATGTAAAATGGCAAGTCTGTCACAGAAGAATTCTTATAGGAACACAACATACTTAATGATTAAAAGAATAAGCACAAATTAAATTTCAAAAACTTAATCTGTTTAATGCAATTTACCAGCACTTGGACAACATCAACAAAATGTCTGTTTAGTTTCTCGAACAGTAAGACAAAATGAATTTGATAAGAAGTAAATTAAGTTGAAGAATAATTGGGATTAGATATTTTATTAAATTTTACTCATAAAAGTAATTTTTTGGTGGCCCATCAGTGGACTATGATCTTGCCCAGGTCGGTTCAAAAATATTTTTATTTTCAAGTCTGACCACTGACCTAAGGTACTACAAGGGGAACTGATGGCTATTTGTGAAGGAGCACTCAATGGGTGAGCCACCGCTATTCCTAACAAGGATAATCACTAACATCCACGCACTTACAAACCAGGACTCAAACCCAAGACCAACTGGGTGGCAGGTTTGAATTGCGGTTTGTAACAAATTTGGTTTGAAAAAATATATATATTTGTATAGTTACAAATACGTGAATTTTAAAATCATACTGAAATTCGACTTAGAGAAAAGGTGTTTAATATGGGTCATATAATAAAAGATGGTTTCCAATACATTGGTTTCATCGAATACATTAAAATAAATTAAATGTTTTTTTACCTTTCTCAAAGGGTTAGCCTCTCTCACATCATACAGGATAATGCTACGATCACTACATGTGCTTCCCAAGAGATTTACCTGAAGTAGAAATTAGAACATAATAGATCAAGTATTGGAAAATGAATCAAACACGATAATTTATTAGTTTTCAAAATTCGTACTACTTAGATATTAAGATTTCATTTCATGAGAATTCATATTTAAAAATTTGCAAATGAAATACCTCAATTGGGTTGAATTTAACAGTTTTCACTGTGTCCACACCCCAAGAAAGGGAGCGCAAAGGTTCAGATCTTGTACTTTCCCAGATGTCTACCTTTTCCCCACAAGTAGCATATAAAGATTGCTTCATATGATGGCTGATTCCTGTCAATACAGTCTGAAAATATTTACATGAAATTATAAATTAAAACTTTTTCATAGTGAAAACATAATCCAAGTTCAGCCTTGGTTTAAAAT
Organism: Meta bourneti; assembly: GCA_933210815.1. Taxonomy (NCBI): domain Eukaryota; kingdom Metazoa; phylum Arthropoda; class Arachnida; order Araneae; family Tetragnathidae; genus Meta; species Meta bourneti. The sequence goes on from OW119927.1 coordinate 86,113,821, forward strand.
ATATTACAATCAAAGTTAAGGTAATGCAAATCAAACCTAACAACTTAATCTTATTCTGATGAAAAATGCATTTTGAGAAAGTTATTAATCCTGATCTTGAAAAACTTTAGCTGAAATCAAATTTAATTTTGATAAGAATTTAGGTTTATAAATTTAAGGATAATTACGTAAATCTTTTTTAAACTGCCTCAACTAATTACCACTCCTCACTAGTAGTATGGCTTGGTTTGTCACTCAATTTTTGTTACATGAATACTCACTAGTGAAGTCACTAGTACTAAAACTATACTTGGGTTCAATTTCACTTGATTATATAGAATACTCTACAGATAAGCAAGTCCCATGAGCAAAAACAGGATGTTGATTTTAATTCCTCCATTATGAACATCATACACAAGAACACAGCGTAAGGGAAAGAGCATGTCTATTAGGGTTTCAATATTTGGTATTTATCGCTTAAAACAAAACTTGATACATTTATTTTAATTATTGATAGCTTTTATACTCATAAAGCCTGTGCAAACAAACAAGTACCAAAATGTGAAAATTCAAATTTTTTGTGAACGTCTGAGAAAGCTGAATAGAATAATCGAATTGAGAACTCTTCCTTTAAACAAAATAAGTCAAATATTTAATGACAGCAACTGGATTGACTGAAGAACTGATCCATTTGAAAATTTAAAATTATAGTCATTTATTGATAAAAGAAATTGTCTGCAAAATTCAAACATCTCAATTCTTGAGTTTATTTTTCTTTCTTTTCGCTTGTTATTCTATAAAGCAGGGGTCTCCAAACTTTTTCACTTGAGGGCCAGATTGAAAAATCCTGGAAGTCAGGCAGGCCAACAACACACATAAATATATACACGTTTGTGGGTCCACCCAATGTACGGATGGACATTGGGTCAACATCAATTTTTTAAAGCTTACGAAATAAACTAGTTAACAAAATAGGTATTTAAATAAAAATGTAGAAGATTTATCCAAATAAATCAAATTTATTCCAAATAACGTAAATGTACATATAAGTTGGCCTAAGGAAAAAATAACATTCAACAATATTCTTATGTATCATTCTTTGGCTTTCTTATGTACGTATGGGATGTGTGGAGTTGCTTCTGGCATGTCTGTTCATTTTGGGTTAAATTTCAATGATCCTATCACTAGAATGGATTTCATGTGTTCGTCTGACAAGTTAGCCCTGTACTTTGATTTTACAAAGCTATTTTTTTCATTTTTGAAAATGTCTGTTCGCAGATCCAAGCACTGATCTTGCAAAGTTTTTTATTTCTTTGAAATCATCACCCAATGACCTGCAATGAAAGAAACTATCAGAAGTTTACTGTTTCAAAATTAAAAAGAAACTAGTAAAATGAAAGGTCTGTATTCTTGTAACATTCCTTGAAATATTCTTTCAAGTATTCATTTGAAGGAAGTTAAATCAATTCAAGTTGAAATTCTGTTGGCGCATTTTCGATTTCACATTGGAATGAATTTTGAAATAGCTTGATCTTTTCTGCTGTAGCTGCATGATCAAAGTCCTGCGAAGTAGTTTCCAAATTCCTCACGTAGTTTTGTGATAGTTTGTACAGCATAATGTGATGGGAAAGGCACAAGTCTCACTAGCACACTTGCAAGTTTCGAAGTGGTCCAAAATTGTCTTTCCCAATTGGTTTTCAAAAAAGAGCAAGTTTTGTTCTAAAAACTTTCACATATTGGAACAAGTCGTTTACAACGGACTTTTAGCCTTGAAGTTTCAAATTTAAAAAATTAAGATGAGTGGTAATATCAACAGCAAATGCAAGCTTCCAAAGCCACTGATGATCTGAAAGCTCTTCTACAGACTTACCCTGTTCAATCATGAAAATGTCAATAGCTTGTCGCAGCTCAAAAAACCTTTGGAGCACTTTTCCTCTGCTTAGCCAACGTACCTCACAATGATATGGGACATCTCGATACTGACTCAATATTCGAAAGAAAATTCTTAAACTGCCGGTGTTTAAGAGTGGGATCAGATGTAATTTACCGTCTTAATAACTACCTGCATTACTTCTGACACATTTATGTTTTTCCCACACAAAGATTGTTGATGGATAATACAATGAAAAACCATTGGTTTCTCACCTCCAGCATTTTGAATAGCATTGCATACATGCCCTACTAATCCTGTTTTACTGCCACACATACTTTTACCTCCATCTGTAGTAACGTCTTTTAGTTTTTTAGATCTAATTGATGTTTAGAAAGTGTTTCATTTACCTTAGTAAAGAACGCAAGGCCAACACTAATGAGGAGCAGAAAGTGTTATTAAATTGAAGGAGCTCAGTAACGAGTCATTTATTTAATTTATACTTTATATTTCATAAAACCGGTTCGAATTAAACGGAACCTCGAACCTACCGAGACTCGAATTACAGCGACTCTAATGTATTTGAATTATTTTTCAAATCTACGATTTTACAAAAAATTGCATGCTGCATCGGCCAGGTTTCCGCGGGGCGGGTCTGGCCCGCTGGCCGTAGTTCGGAGACCCCTGCTAAAAAGCATTATTTGTAAAGCTTGGAATTTATCATAGGTATTCAAAATTTTAAAACAATGCCTCCTAATTGAATGTACCTTAGTAATGATGGCATCTATAGGCTCTGTTAAAGCAGGTTCATCTAAACTCCAATGCTTTATCACTTTGTCATCTCCAACCTTAAAAATAAGAGAGAAAAATAAAAGCAATGGTACAATATAACATTTTATACAAGTATAACAGAACTCATTCACATTCCTTTACAGCTAGTAGTTGCAAAAGTAGGCCTTTCATTATGAGCAAACATGTTAATTGATAAAATTCTTGTATTCTTACAAAATCGAAGGTTATTTAACAAATATAATTTTCAATTTGGGAAACTCACAGCATATTTTTCTTTCTATTGTTGCTATTGAAAAGTGATAAGATAAAGAAACTTGCTTTTTAATAAATAAAATTCTTGTTTTAAAGATAAACTGAAAACTTTAGATAACTGAAAAAAGACAACTGAAAATTAAGAAAATATTTTAATATTTTCTTTTCAATTTTTAACCCCAAATCATGCATTATTATTTATTACCAGAAATTTAAACAATATTGTACTTTCCTTGAAATTTAATTGCATAGACTACAGGTATATTTTGAGAACTAACGAAATACAATACAATCACATGTTTTTTTTAAATAAAAACTTCCTTTTTTTTATTATCTATAAAAAGGGACTGTTAAATAAAACAGGACACATAAATTGGAGCCAGGAACAGAAAGTCTGGCATCAATAGCATTTTACCTCATTCCCAACATAGGTACAATTTTAAAATGTTGTTAATGAGGATATGTATAAATGCAGTTTAATTAATGGCTAGAGCCTGGGCATTGATGACTATTTGGACTTGAGGCCTTTTTCTTTAAATAGTCTAATTGTTTGGGTCATTTGCAATTTAGTGTAGCTCTGACGTGAAGGCACATGACCTTGGGGAAGTTGATTTCTGAAATGGCGTAAAAGTTCTGAGGGGAAAGGGCTGCCATACAGCATGAATGGCAATCTCTGTGGATGGTTCTCCCCACCAACTCATTATCATTGCTATCGCTTTCAGTATTGAATGATAAACTCAGGACCCCAGAATCCCTGCTGGAAAGGCCACTCGTGAAAGCACTTTGTTTACATTATAACTTAACACCTAATTTAAAGAATAAGCTCATTCCAAACCATGTGACTCAAATGCTAACTCACCAGAATCTAATACAAATTGTTGTATTTACAAGTAAATTAGAGTAGATAAAAAACAGATTAAACCATTGATTGGTCAGAGTTTCCATTATACAGAGGAAAATATTCAGATAACTTGGTCATCGAAAATTGCAGCCGGTTCTAAAAACTTCGCAATCGAAATAAAATTTGGTCATGTAAAATACAACTAAACATTACTAATTTCAAACCCCAATTGTGAAATTTATCAGAAGAATCGAACATATTTTATCTTTACAGCTTTAGAATTTAAACATGAAATGTTTTTCCTAGCTCTTGTTTCAAGAATAAGAAAAAAATCTTACAGATAATAAGCGATCTCCAGTTATTGGCATACAAAGTCCTCGTATCAATCCATCATGAGCTTGTACGGAATGCACACACTTTCGTGAAGCCAAGTTCCACATTTTTAACTATCAAGTACAAAAGATAAAAGAAAATTAAAAAGAAAGCATTAATAAGAGAAAATGTGCAGAACAGCTTTGATACTTTTGTAGCAACGCTCTTGGTGCTTTTTTTGGCATGCTCTTTGTAGAGTTGTGGCAGGCAAATGCAACCCTGCTTTATTAGGATTATGGCAACCTCATGATTATTTATCTCTTTATTAATTTTTGTAAATCATTACTTTTTTCGATTTTACTATGCCTGAACAACTCTAGTTTTACAACATTCATAAAATATTGCCTGGTTCCATTAGACTTAAAACTAATAAATTATATTTAACTTAGATACTATAACAGTATTTTAGAAAAAGTAGATTTTTTCAAAAATATAAACATTTACCTAGAAGAAAGAACAATCAGTTGTGTGGATTCTTTTTCTATTTTCAAAATTACTTTCGTTAATTTTTTAACTATTTTTAGCTAGTGTTTTTTCTCAGAAATTTTTCTTGGTGATATAAAAAGCATGCCTAACAATGCGCCAAAAATGTTGCAACAAAGTCTTTATTACAAGGCTGTACCACAATTTAGGACTATGAAACACTCCAGACACTCAATCAAGCATAAATGAAAAACAGAAATCATAAAATTCGTACTTCACCATCACATGCTCCAGAAAACATAAGTGACAAAGAAGTTGGATGCTTCAGCATGCATTGAATACCATCTTTATGACCATCAAGTGAATATACAAATGGTTTTGCAAACACTCTCTCCAACTTCACTGCATTTAAGGCTCTTGTATATTCTCTGGCAACTTCAAATGGATGTAGAGCAGGATCAAAATTTCTCTGGACTGAAGAAAACAAATGATAATTACTTTTTTGAAGACTAAGCACATGAGTATGAAGTAAATGCTAATTTTTGGTAAAAGGACCTTGTTTACAAAAGAACTGCATGCATCAAATGGAAAATAAAACAAAATCGCAAAAGAGCCCTGACGAAATAATGATTTTTATAATCTAAACCTGTGATTAATTATTCTAATTATACTTTCTTGACTAAATATTCCGGCAAATTGTAACAGGTAGATCTATATAGATTCCAATGATGCTAGGGAGCAATAGGACTGCGCAGATGAAACAAACCCTTGACATTGAACTTTAACCAAACACTTAACTTTATGAAAAATTAATATTGGAATCTACACTTTATTATCGAAAAATCTTAATACCATCTGCTTTATAAAAACCACAGCAAAATTTTACCATTACATTTTTACCTCACCATCCTCACTATAACTTTAAAATATATTTTATAAATGAATAAATACTTTAACCATCAATACAATAATTAGCTTAAAACATAAGTAACAGAAGTGCAAGTATCTAAACTGTTCAAATTAAAGACTGGCGAGAATCAAATTTTAGTTTAACAATATTTATTTCTCACTCTAATTTTACACCCTAAAAACTGGAAAAAATTCAACTAGTATCTTTAGAACATGGTGGTTTGATTTAGCTTTATGGCAACCCTATGCAAAAGGTTTTTCACATAGGAAAGTCCATGTTTTTTTTTTAATGAACATACTGGCTTTGGACGCCATCTTGATATGGCGAAAAAAATTGCTTGGTGGCAAACATGCTGCGGATTCTACAACTTTACACCAAACATTTTATTTATGCAATATTGTATCATGAGAAATTTCACCTTCTGTAAACACACAAACTAGACACTAAGATTATATCTCCACACTATTGACACAAATGAAAAACTAAACGTAAAAAGCAGCAACAAGTTGGGTAAAAGATAATTTGCAAAAAGTACTTACTTTTATGAATGTCATGTTTTGTTTCTCTTAGATAATCATCAGGGTTCCTTGATAATATTTTGACTTTCATTTTGTTTTCTTTACAAGCACAGTAGACAAACTGTTTTATATCTAAAATGAAAATTTCAAAAAATGCATTTAAATTTTGTATGCAATATATTTTATAAATTATAGCAAATGTGTTACTGCAAAGAGCGCGGATGCTTTCCACCATTGAAAGTGCAATTCCTAAAATAAATTCATACGAAGTGAAAGTTTAAAATACCGCAATTGCAAAATAGCATCCTGTATTGGATTTTAGTACATTAGAAAAATAAATACTACGATTTACCCTACGATTAAACAAAGCCTGAAAGGGAAAAGCTTTCACAAAAGTAATACACGTGAACAAGATCTGATGCACGTGCCTTTTGTGATGAAAAAAATTTTGCCCTAATTATAATTGTACACTTCAAGTCATATCCATTCCCTTGATACTTGAACCCGTAATGCCAAGAGAAAAATAACTTATCGAAGTTATAACACACAAAGAAGTTTCGTATAACAATATTTGAGGATATGGAGAGCAATGTGATGTTAAAACTAACCCAATGCTAAATTTAAAAAAGAAAATAATTTTATGATTTCAAACTTACCATGCCTTGGCAAAAGTCACAGTATTACATCAATAATATAAAATAAAAGTATATTTTTAAAGTATAAACATACGACACGAGGTTAGGTGTAACAGATTTTTAATTTTATTTTTCAAGAATCCAGATACAGTACGTAATAGAGGTTACTTCTTCGAACATGTAGTTAAGTTTTACCTCTTAAAACATATTCGTAAATAATAATTCGTTTTAACTAAGCATTTTCAACTATTTTTAGGGCCGCGGTGGCCCGGTTGGAAGAGTAACGGACTAGCAACCGAAGGGTTGCGAGTTCGAATCCAGCCAAACACCGTCGTGTACAAAGGGGGCTGGTGCACGTTAAATCTGTCGTGGCCTCAAATGTCCTCACGTTGGCGTGGTGTGGAAGTTTGGAGAGTGGGGTGCCAGCTCAGGTGTTGCCTCGTCATCTGACCATGGTTCAAAATTACGTGGTGTTGTCCTCGGATCTTTCCCTTTGGGATTGATCCCGGACCGTCACCAATAGCCCATTGTGTAGCTCTAGTGTGACGTTAATGAAAACACCCCCCCCCCCAACTATTTTTATTTTCCTTTGTCCAATTAATCTTTCAAAAAAAGGTTCGTCATCCGACCGTGGTTCAAAATTACATGGTGTTGATCCCGGTTCTTTCCCTATGGGATTGATTCCGGACAGTCACCAATAGCCCGTTATGTTGTTCCAGTTGGACGTTAATTATAATACCTACCTACCTTTCCAAAAGGTCACGATCACCGACCTTAAAATGAAATAGACGGAGCATGTGTCCGCAGCTCCATGTTATTTCTTCCAGTTGCTAGGTTTGAAGATCTCTCACGTGGTTATGGGTAAAAGCGTCAATCCTAAATTATTGATTGGTTTAAGTGATTATCCACCGCGATCAAACACACTAGTCTGCGATTCGACAGCAAATCGGCTGAGGCGATTCGTAACTCCACGTGATTTACCTTTCAGAGATCTAACGATAGCGACTCCGCCCACATGCTCCGTTTATTTCATTAGAAGGTCAATGTGCACAGTGGACCGGTTGGAAGGGTAACGGATTAGCAACCGGAGTGTTGTGAGTTCAAATCCAATCAAACATCCATCGTGTAAAAAGGAGGCTGGTGCACGTTAAATCTGTCGAGGCCTCATATGTCCTCACGTTGGAATGGTGTGGAAGTTTGGAGAGTGGGGTGCCAGCTCAGGTGTTGCCTCGTCATCTGACCGTGGTTCAAAATTACGTGGTGTTGTCCTTGGATCTTTCTCTTTGGGATTGATCCCGGACCGTCACCAATAGCCCATTGTGTTGCTCCAGTGTGACGTTAATTGAAATCCCCCCAGGATATTTCCCTTTTGGATTGATCCCGGACCGTCACCAATAGCCTGTTGTGTTGCTCCAGTGTGACGTTAATTAACTACCTACCTACCTTTCTAAAAAAAAGATCTTGGCATGGTGTGGAAGTTTGGAGAGTGAGGTACCAGCTCAGGTGTGGCCTCGTCATCTGATCGTGGTTCAAAATTATGAGGAATTGTCCTCGCTCTTTCCTTTTGGGTTTGATTCCGAGCTGTCGCCAGTAGCCCATTGTGTTGTTTCGGTGCAAAGTAAATCCAACTACCTACCCAAAAGGACCCCTGTAGCCCGGTTGTTAGTGTAGCGGATTAGCAACCGGAGGATTGCGAGTTCGAAATCTGACCCAACCAAAAATCAACGTGTACTTAACAAGCACCAGCCCCCTGTCGTTTTCGTGAGTGGTAGTGCATATATTATGCATTATCACTCACGCTCTTTTATTTGTGACCCAGACGTGATAAATACCTCGTTGCGTTGCTTCAGTTGCACGTTAATTAAATAACTACCTACCCAGACTTGAGAAACACGCCCTCTTACAACGCCAGCCGGTGATCGCCTTATTCGGCTTTCCAACACTTCATTGGATCTATCCTAATTAATAATTGAAGTACTGTAGCAAGGCACACAACTTCCGACTGTGAAGCGAATAGCCTGTTGTTTTTCTCGAAAGCGACATTAATTTAACTACCTACCGACTATGATTAATGAACTGTCGTATGCTAGTATCACGGTTTCACTCTCGTTACCACTCAGCCATCACTTTACATTGTGGGGACTCATTCGAAATTTTTAGGGCCGTGGTAGCCCGGTTGGAAGGGTAACGTATTAGCAACCGGAGGGTTGCAAGTTCGAATCTAACCAAAGACCGCCGAGTACAAAGAGAGCCGATGCACGTTAAATCTGTCGTGGCCTCACGTGGGCATGGAAGTTTGGAGTGCCAGCTCAGGTGTTATCTCGTCATCTGACCGTGGTTCAAAATTACTTGTTCTCAGATCTTTCCCTTGGGAATTGATCTTGGACCGTCGCCAATAGCCCGCTGTGTTGCTCCAGTGCGACGTTAATTAAAATACCTACCTACACTCGAAATTCTGAAGGCAGTAAAAACAGTCAATCTTTGGGGGGGGGGTATTTCAATTAACGTCACACTGGAGCTACACAATGGGCTATTGGTGACGGTCCGGGATCAATCCCAAAGGGAAAGATCCGAGGACAACACCACGTAATTTTGAACCACGGTCAGATGACGAGGCAACACCTGAGCTGGCACCCCACTCTCCAAACTTCCACACCACGCCAACGTGAGGACATTTGAGGCCACGACAGATTTAACGTGCACCAGCCCCCTTTGTACACGACGGTGTTTGGCTGGATTCGAACTCGCAACCCTTCGGTTGCAAGTCCGTTACTCTTCCAACCGGGCCACCGCGGCCCGTCAATCTTTGGGGATCATGTTTGCACTTGGAGTACACTTGATTTTGTTTTCTATGAATCAGTCAACTAAGGTGGTAATATACGTCAAATTCAGCACTGCAAAATTCTGTTTTCTTACTAATACAATTAAGTTTCATTGCAACAGTAGAGTAACGAATCTCAACCATAAAGTACTTTTTGGTATTGAACTGCTTCAATTGTTCTTCCTGCTCCATTAAAACTTCAAATTACTTATTTACAGAGCAATTTCGCAGAGAAATATTGTTTATAAAATTTTTGTGCTTTAGATGATTTTGCCTAAAGGTGTCTTGAATGTCAGAAAATTAAAATCTAAATATTTCTGATTGGAGGTAAATAAAGGAATTTATTTAGGTCAGGCCACCAATCATTTTTTGCTACATGAGACATACACTTAGGTCAGGAGTTAGCCTTTAGGGAACGGAAAAGTGGGGTTGAAAACCCATTTTATGAAAGATTTCTTTATAGACAATTAAATCCAAGCCTGAAAGCAGTGGTTTCCCTAATTTGAATGTATAAAACAAACTCTCAGAGATGAGTTTAAAGAGCCTTTAAACTCAGAAGTCCAAGTTACTATCATATTACATCACCGAAAGAAAAATCTAGGCATGAATGTTCATAGTACCTGAATCCATGGAAAGCAATATGCCCTGGAGAAATTAGTCCTTGTGTAGCAAAAGAAATGAGTGAAATGTATCAAATGGATACAAAATGACAATTTAGACACTGAAATCAGTGAATACTGAAATGTTGTACAATGAAATTGTATTTACTTCTGTTAAAATTGATTCTGTGTTATGACCATGAGAAATTTTTGATAAATATTTGTATCAAGATGGTATTAGCTCAAGATCGATTGCAATACAAGCATGTATTGGTCTGTTGTCGTCAGAATAACTCAAAGCAAAAGAATACAAGGAGTTTGAGACAGGCCTCAATTACAAGGCTCCTCAAAGAACCCGCCAAAATGAAGTTCTTTGTCAAGACCAAGTTTAAAAAAAGCTTGTCTTATCCATTAAATTTACAATTACACAAACTTGACTATTTGACAAAAAAAAATTAAACATGTGATTACTTTACTATCTTTAATCTCTCAAATTCACCTGTGTCCAAATACATTGCATGTTTAGACATGAAGAAATTAATTAAGAGCTATTATATTAACTCTTAATATATATAATCAAAAAATTGCCAAGGACTGCATCAATAAATTACCAACTATATATAATTTTAGAAAAAATATTCATTTCTTTAAATATTTCAAGTGCTGCACATTGCTTTATTAGTTAATTCACAGGAACATGAAAAATGGCAATTTTACTTAGAGTTTTTTATTTAGAAAATTATAAATTAAAACAACTCAATCTTCATGAATAAACAATATCTCTATTATATATTCTCAATATTTTAAGCATACCAAAAATGATTAGTGTATTCAGTTTGTTTGATACTTTTGTGCACCTAAATTGTTGGTTGGTCATTGGGTTAACATTTTAATTTGAAGTGTTTTTAAACACAATTAAGTATTTATAGAAATTTTGGTGACACTTTCATATATATATGGGACACTGAAAATGTAGTCATGTAATTGTAGAAATTTTAGTGAAGTTTAAGAGAATCCACATAACCTTTATGATTTTCAGTTGAAAATTTGAAGTGATACAGTTAATACAATTATCTGAAAAGTAGTTATTTTACTGTGGTATAGGGTCTTCTACTTAATGGTTTTGCTTTTCATTAACCCTATTTGAAATGTTAAGAGAAGCAAAATGGGAAAAGGCTTAACACTAAAATGAAATTCATTCCACCAATACATTCGACTACAATCAGATGAGTCAACTCGACAAATTTAGATAATTTCAAACTCTTTCCAGATATTCGATGATGAAATATGTCAATTTTGAAAGTCCACTGATACTAAAGGCAAAATTGAGAATGAAATGAACTTGGCAACAGGGTTTTAAGCCATTCCATATTTATAAACACCTCAAAATAGTAATTTTGTAAAATAAATAGTAATTTTAGTAATATAGATTACTTATTTTAAGCAGTTTAGTCATGCAAGCTGAACTTTATTGTAACATTGATAAGTGGTTTTCAAAGCTTGAAAAACAGTGATGTAATAATTGATTTTTGCTTGCCTAGGTATGCATGAAAATTATAAAAACTTTGACATTAAAAATTCCCTTTCTAATTTTTAGAATTGGAAAAAGGTTTCTATAAGCAATATTAAATCTGAATTGAGGACCTTGGCATTGATACTTAATGTTTTCCAACATAAAAAGAAATTTCTTATACTGACTACAATATTTGATGCAAAAATTATATTTAGCCATGAAATTATCTTTGTCTTTCATGTATTCAGACAATGTTGAGTAAATGGATGTTATAGTAATAAGTTTATTATGTACAATACTTACAACAAATTTTTTAATAACATTTACAATCAAGTACAGCATTGTTGTGAGATCACTATTAATTCTTTCAATGCTTTGAAAGGTCTTGTCTCTCTTCAAATGAGAATTGTTGAATGATAGTTCACTCATGTTTGTAGCAAAAGATGTTACTTTATACAATTTTTTATGAATTCATAAGTATTCAATAAAAAATAAATAAAAATATCTAACATTTAAAAATTCTGAATTGGATATTGAATCTTTTTCTTAAACCTTTATGATTTTAAACTTTCAACTTATTTCAACAAGTTTAAATTATACTAACACATTTAATTGTCATTGTTCACCTAGAGAGCTTATAATCAAGAAATTAAAAATAAATAGCAGATATATGCAAAAAAGCACTAATATTTAATGCAATTATGTTGAAATAAGAAAACAGCATACAAGTCACAATTTAATATATGCAAAAATATAACTAAAACAGGTTTACATATTTAAGAACATATAAAAACATAACTTCGGATTCAATTTACAATATTAAATAGTCTTTTATATATTTTTAGTCTTATGTACATTATTGGCTGGGTAGAAGTTGTTGAGGTTGTCTGACTCCTTCCAGTTTCTCAAAGTGCTTTCTAGCATTTTTTATATTGAGCAATGTAATAGCAGGAGCTGAAAAACAGATAGTTGAAATGTTAAATGGAAAAATTAAGCAGTTTATGAACATTACAAATTACACTTAGATTTTAAGTTTCATTCAAACCTATCACTACTACCTGATATCTCAATTAAACTGTCTAGGTGAAAACAAGGTTATGAGCTTAAGTAATTGTGGTCCCAATCATGTCCACTAGTGGTTGTCAAAAGTATTATAGCATTAAAAATCTGGAAAGCACTCTATACTAAGGAAATGATGTTACATACAGTTAATCGCAGAGGTGACTCCAATACACTATACATTAAATTTGATTAGGTTTGTCTGTCTATGGTCATTTTTTGCTATGACTGTTGATTAAACTTAAAATGGATTCTGAATCACTACAAACATCTATACCTAGACCAGGATTCAAACCTACGATTTGTTAGACTGAGGACAAATGCAAACAGCTTGGTTACCAAGCAAGCATATTATACATAGGAATAAAATAGATTTATCAGATAATTTTAAAATTCAGATAATCAAGGAAAATAAACCAGTTAGAATTTATAAACATTTTTTATAAATAAAAAATACACAAGCATAAAATCTATAAATGCACTAGCTGCTTATATTAAGTATTGAATTATTTAAATGGATGAAAGATAAATTTAAAATACTCGAAACCTAAGCATAAGATAACTTTAAATTTACACTTAAATGAACTTACTTATATTGGGATCTGATATAACAACCATCACATATGTATTGGGAGTAAAAACATCAATATATGCTGAAAAGTTTCCATTTGAAAGCTGCATACTTTGAAACTGAGCAGCAATCTTGCTACAGCTCAATTTGAATTGTTTTATTATGTTTGACACTTTTTCAAACCTATGGACATCTCTATGTTCTTTTCTTTCAGCTCTTGCAATAACCTGAAGTAAAAAATTGTGAAATGTTTTACAAAGTAATTACAATATAAAACCATTAAATACATTAACTAGAAGGCCAGTAATTTAATAATTCAAAAGTAGCAACAATGACACAATTTACAAGTACCAAAGGATTTCAAAGAAAAGCGTTTAATTCAAAATAGAGCTTTTTATAGACAATGAAATTATACTCACATTAATTTCTGTAACATTTAATAATGAAAAAAATCATGCAAGGCTACCAATTCAATATTCTAGCAGTGTAAATATGTTCATATTTACACTGCTCCCATTTCATCAACTACAACCCCTTTTGTCAAGCTGTAGAAAGATGGTTCATGTTTTTAGTAATATTCCTCAACATTTGTAGATTTTGACATTGTGAATTGTCAACAATAGCGAAACACTTTTGTTTTTCTTGAGTATGTAAGAAAATATCGTTATTTCCATTTAAAAATCTAATTGATGCAAGTGTGTGTGATGCTATAACAAAAAATATTTTACTAAATTGTTTTGCCTATTCCCAAAGGAAGGAGTGCCAGATAACAACGAACATGACCTCAATTATGTCATGCTTATGGGTTAAATGAATTTCCATATTATATATTTTAATTACACTAATACTGAATGCTTTCCCAACTAAACATTTTCTTTACCAAACAATTGAACTTATAGAACATATCAATCCTTGAAGGAAGACACTAATATACAGTGGGAAAAAAAATTTCTGTACGGAAATGAAAACGACGAATAAATTATAATTCCTAACAAAATCTTACCACAGATTCAGAAACTGCATAAGAAACAAATATCACACTAGAGAACCTGTTTGCAACAAAAATTCCTCAATTTTCACAAATAAAAATAATTAATTAAAACGTTGAGAAAAACATTGGCAAAATGAAAGGCAAAAAAATTTTACGTACACAGTATGAAAATTGATTGTGAAGTAGTTTAGCAGCTGTTCACCATTCAATTATTGTTTGAAAAAGAACTTCAGAATAGAATAACTAATCATTTCAAACGATTTTTTCATGCCAGTTGTAAATGGATGGAAGTTGGGAAATAATGGTAGTTCCGATAGCTACTCGCGAGTTGGATTATCAATGAGGTAAAAAAATCTAAATCTACGATTCAATATATCATTGAAAGGTATAATGAGGTAGAAATCGATATGGAAGACCTCAGAAGTTGAGTCGTATATACAAGAGGAATATTCTACGAAAGGTTTGTGGTAATCCACAAATTAGTACACCGAAACTTGCATCCTTGTTGAAAACTAATTACCATCCTGAAGTATCCTCTCGGACTGTAAGGAATGTAATAAAAAAGCTGGCTACAATGGGCGTTCAGCACGTAAGAAGCCATTCATTAGCAAACTTAATAGAAGAAAAAAGCCTCGAGTTTGCAAAGAAAAAGAAGCATGTGAGTCCTCAACTTTCTGGGATTCTATACTTTCCAGCGATGAATTAAAATATTAAAATTCTGTCTATGGTTCAGAAGGACGAGTTATGGTATGGAGAAAACCAAACCAGGAAATGCAAACGAAAAATTTATGTGGGACTGTAAAACAAGGAGGAGGTAGCCTAATGGTGTGGGGTTGTATGAGTTCTTTCAGTGTGAGTAATTTGTGTTTTGCTGAAGTTAACATGGATAGGTATGTGCACCTAGACATTTTGAAACAAAATGTCCTTGCTAGTGCTACAAAACTGTCTCTTGGAAGAACATTTATATTCCAACAGGGCAACGATCCAAAACACTGCAAGTGTCTGTACACATGGTGCCTTTACCATGTGCCGCAGCAACTTCACACACCACCAGTCTCCTGATTTTAACCCCATAGAACACTTATGGGATTAAATTGGTTGTGAACTAAAAATTTATGATACCAGCAGCAAAGATAAACTGAAAAGTGCCATTCTGGACGTTTGGAACAAAATTACTCCAGAAACAAAAAAAACCTTATGGGTATCATGCCAAAACGCCTAGGAGAGGTAATTAAAGCAAAGGGAGGTCCAACTAATCACTAAGTAATGAAAACATGGGAATAATAATGACATTTAATGAAATATTTTTACCATATGGAGACTTTTAATGCTATTTATTTGCCATCATTTTGTATTATTGCGAATTTTCCGTTAAATTATATTAATATTTTTGTTTAAGTGCTATAGAAACTTTCTATGTTATTATGCTCGTCTGTTTCTTATTTCAATATTTATTTTCTGCAAATAAAGTCATTTATTTCAAATAGTAAGAGCGTACGGAAACCTTTTTTACTCACTGTAAGCAAACATTTAAGCCAATAAAAATATTTAGAAAAGGGGAAATCTGGAAAAAAGTGATTTATCTTTATTGCTTTTATTCAAAATTGATGCACCACTATGCTCCTCTTTTCTCATTTTGGAACAGTATCTGCTAGATCTTAAATTTAAATAAATTTACCCCTTTGCTGAGGAAAATAAAACCAATGTGAATTCATTTTAAAAGCTCTGAATATTAAAAAGAAAATTAAATTTGAAGTAAAAGAAAGAATATTAGCTTGAAAATTTTTAGAAATATTTAATGACAAATCTTTAAGATTTCTTTCTTTCTCAATACCTACGTATGACAAGAGGATTCTTAACTGATTACAAGATGTTGGAATTAGCGTTTAAGATGAATTAAAAACAAATTGTTTCTGAATCTTCTAGAAGTTATTTTAGAGATTTTTGTTTGAAATATGGCTTTCCCTCAGATACCTTTTTGGCATAAACAATTCCTGAATCATTCCTAGAAAATCATTACGAAATAAGATACATTTGTTTAACCTTTCGCTAAGCATGCACACAAGTGAAGAATGGATGGTTCCTGATAAATGCATTTAAATACATTAAGCATAACAGCTACATTTTTCAAATCCTTGCATGTTTCTTTACATAAGGTAAAACTAGATGCATACTTGATATATGCTTGACCTATCATGTTCTGTGCAAATGGAAATTCCTATCAGAAGGTTAAACTAATGTTTGAAAATTTTTATTGCACTATACAATTTAATCTATAAATTGACTCACTAAAAATGTAGCACGCTCAAATAACAGTACTTCATCAGCTTCAATGATATCAGCGAATTGCCTCAGATTGGTTTGTAGTTGCTGAACATTTGGAATAAGTTTATATACAATTGAAGACCAAGCCTATTAAAGTAAGAAAATAACACATTTCAATATTTTAGTGGATACAAGTAACATATTAGAAGACATTTTTACTACGGTTAATTTTCAAGTAATAACGAACGAAACAGTCCTCAATTCCTTTAGCGAATAGAAAATTTAGAAGTTAAAAGATATCTCAGTTTTATAATACCAGATTTATTCATTAAACAAAAATCAAATTTTGTTTATGTAATTATTCCAGTAAAAAATCAGAGCTAACTCGAATTGAAAAAATAAAGGTGAACTCAATTTCATCTCACAAAACTGCCATTAACATCATCTATTGTATACATACCAGAAATACTATCAATATTTTACAATTTGAAAAACTGGCCTAAATTTTGAACTTAATTTTTAAAATATCTTTTGACTTTGTATGTCTACTTAATATCATATGAAACACAAGCATAGAAATACTTAAAGGAAATAAAATTGAAGAATATAAAATATTTAAAATTTTGCATGGAAATAAAATTGTTGAACGAAAAATAATTTCATTTAACAAATCCCATATTAGAATTTAAATTATATAAAAAAATTTTTTGGAAACAACTGTTTCACCAGTTTTACTTAATGAGGCAAATTGGTCAACTAACATAAAACAATCAGAGTTTGAAACTGGAATCACAATGCTCAATGTTACTCCTATGGGGATTTCACTTTTTACAACTTTTCTACACGCCCAGGTAAAGTTGAATGTTGGTTAATATTAGCCACAAGGTTCCAAAAAGTAGTTCCAAATCAGATTTAGATAGATCAAGTATAGATTTATAAATTGCAGACGGACAGCAACCATTTTATAAATAAATTTTCAAAACGACGACTAATGATGTCTGTCTGTAATTAACATATTGACTGTATAAGTTACATAATTCATTGCACATTTTTAAAGGCATCAACAGACTGAGAATTGAACATGTTAATAAAAATAGGAAAAGCTAATACTTATTGAGCAAAATATTAACAAATAACATTAGAAGCTAAAAGATATCTCAAACCCAACTTTAATCTTACTTCATAGAGGGTTTCATCCCATATAGAAGTACGGAAGCATATACATTCCAAAGGTCTTGACAAGCGTTCTAAGTCTCTTTCTCGCTCTCTGAAAATCTGCAATTAAAACCAATTTAACTAAAACGACAATTTATAAAGTGATTTCATTGCCAAGAAATAGATGTATGAAATTAATGGCACTGAGTATCAAAAGTTTGTGAAATACTTTTTTACAATACATTTTCTTTGAAAACTACAAAATTAAATAATTTTGCTACTTGTATTGCTCATTAAGCATTATAATCCTAAAATGAGTGACTCAAAATAAAAAACGCATTTCTTAATTCCATATTAAAAAATTTTGTTTGAGTTTTTTAAACATATATCTCAGATGGAGATTATATACCACATTGAATAATGCAATATTAAATCATAAAAGCACACAAGATTAAATAAAAATATATTCACAAAGCTAATTTTCCCACACAATTCATCACAATCATTCTTAACTTTGATCCCAATTAACTTCTGTCCCCTCTGCGCAGGCAATCCAAAATACCTGCAGTGTGTCTAGATAAACTAATATCAGCAAATGCCCAATTGAAGAATCCCTGTTTCAACAGGCATATGGTAGAATACACCTAATTTAATTTATAACTCATTAATTCCTCCAATTATGCCACAAATCGAATCTGATTAATATAGACAAATCGGCTAGGCTAGAAGAATTTCCATTCAAATTAAGCACCATCTGACATTAGGACCAAACTTGCAACACTAAGAGCTTCAGTCTATTGCCCTCCAAGTGTGTACTCTGACTATTCAATATTCAGGTGGCAGTCCTAATAATTCATTCAGGCACATACCTAGAAGTTTTCTTTGGGAAGGACTGAGAGAGTGGTTATAATCATTGTACAAGTCATTTGTGGGGGTAACATTTCTTCCCATCTTACACTTTACAATCAATCTGCTGATGCAGTAATCTTCCACTTTAGGTAAAATGAGGCCAACAAAAAATTAAAAATTTTAGTTTGTCCATGACAGTGAAGCATTTGTTCTAGAATCATAACAGAACACCATGTCTTATGTTTAAGACTGGGGAAATCAAAAGTTGTTAATAGTTGGAAACAATCACTGATTTCTTAATAGAATACACATGTCTTGCATTATTTCCTGTTCCACACCCCTTACTTTCAGAATCAGACAGCCAATTGGCCACCTCTATCCCACTATCTATTCTAGTGCTACATTATAGTTGGTTGTTTCGGGGTTTTATGCCACCAACATACTTGGCCAAGCTGGAAGAGACAACGTAAAGTAATTGTGAAAAGTAAGGAAAAGGGGAAGAGAGGAGGAAGATCGCTTGGACATCCTGGAGTCATGCCCTATGTTTACCAGAGACCCCATGGGAAAAGAAAAAATCACTAGTGTACTTTGGGTTCGTGAAGACCATACACACCTAAAGATGTGACCATGAGGGGGCTGCATTATGGAAAAAAGTGAAATTTTACCCCACTAGTACTGCGGGAGGGGGTCCTCTGATAAGATTTGTTTCCTTTTCCTGCTTTGGATTTTTAGGTAGAAGGACGATATTTGACCAAGCTGCTCCAAACACGTAAATGTACACAAGGAAAGCTTTACTGACACAGAAGATAGGAATACAACTAAAGAGGAATCTAACCTGACAGGAATCAAACTTGTGCTGCCTATAACTTGCAGGTTGCTAGCACAGTGGACAAACCCACTGAGCCACGATGACTACTCTAAAGAAAAGGAGAAGAATCTGCCAGACACTGAAACTATTGTAGTATAGCTGATAAACTTTACCCACAAATCCAACTTTTCATTAGACTGGTAAAGAATATCTTGGAAAATATACTAAACTTCTATTGATACTTTCAAATCAATGGTTATTCAATTTTTCTATTGCTTTTGGGCCCCTGGGTGCACCAGATTGCATTCCTGCTTTTGTCCTGTAGTAACTCCTTCAGTGGTAACGTATCTTCAAATAAGGCACTTATTCTCAGATTTATGATAAATTAGTTTTAACAATCAGTAATTGTTTAACACCTGCAATCTTAAGTCAGGTGATTTGAATGATCATAGGAAAGATCTCATCAATAATGTGGAAGAGAGAAAGCAGTTTAGAATTCTGGTGTTCAGAATTCAATCTCAGCATAAATAACTTCAAAGTAATGTTTGAAATTAAAGAGAGATTGCACCTCAAGCTATATTTTGACCAAGTTCATCATTCTCATCTTGAAGGACTACACTTAATCTTGGTATGGGGAAAATAATAGACTAACTTAAGTAGGGCAAATTGCCAAAAGGAGTTATCTCTTGTAATTATCAGATATTTCCTTTATTTCAATTACCCTATTGGATTGAGCACTTTTTCTTGGAATGATAGGTGGTTACTTTGCATGCACTTTTATTACACTACAGGTATTTAGGTTACCACATAAAACTATCATTTGTTAGTACAAACAAAACTTTACTCTTTAATTGCCTAACAAATAAAAACTTACTACATAAGTTGAGTTGCATGTTTTAATTAACTAAAAATTATTTTTTGAGTAATAATGAAGTAAAATGAATGCATAACATAATTGGAAGTGCAAATATCTAATCCATTTGTAAGATTTGCTGATACCAATGACTTTCCTTTTTTTAACAAATAAAATAAGAAACGTTTTTTCTGACAATGCCTGGCCAATTGAATGCTAGTCATCATGGCACAAAGGGTGGAATTACGATCTACTTGGCATTAATTACACTGGTATGCCACAAGGGTGGATTCACCATTATGCCTAACATACATACATTCAAGGCACAACCTGTATACAGAGAGGTTACACATTCACTCCAGTCGTACAAACATATATGCCTCACTCCTGATTCAAACCAGGAACCTTTTGATATAGAAGTCAGCACCCTGATCACTAGCCCAATTGATCAGCATATCATAATTGGAGACATAATTTCGTATCAAAATGAAGGGAAGCAACCATAATAATAAAATAAACTTTTTACCCTATCTCTTTGATCTTCTTGAACTAAATCCATTTTATGAATGAGACAGAATATTTTGGCTTCAGGTGAACTTTGCAAAATAGCCTCAAGACAAGACTGATAATAATGCATGTCTTTTTCCAACTCACGAGATTCAACGTCGAACACATAAATCAAAACCTGAAAAATAAACATGACAGATTAAAAATTTTTTTGTTGAAACTTTGTAGGACTTAGAAATATATATATTAACTATGTAGCAAACTCTTATAAGATTCACCAACCCCTAATCACTTTCCTCTCACCGCTTTTTCCCAAGCTTTACATTATTGGGTTAAAAACTTTATCTTTTTAACAGTTAACGATAATTAAAAAACTAGTAAAAGAGATGGCATATTAAAATGGTTTTGAGATCTATTTTTGGTTCACTAAACATTCTACACATTGATTTAAAATTCTAATATTTTGTTCAATATAAAGTTATTCAAATTGAAACACATGTTACATAAAACAATCAGGTGGATAAAATTAATTTTGCTTATTTGAAACCATGATAGCAGGAAATGCTATGCTAACAAGAAAAAGACAACCTCAATACCATAAGAAAACAATACCTCAACATTTCGAAAAATGTTATCCCTCTGACTGGCAAAGTAATTCTCCATGAAAGCTTCTTGGCCTCCACAATCCCATAGATTCAAGACGAGATTACCCAAAAACCGAACATGAGAATGCTCTACATCAACTAAAATTGAAAAACATTCTTCTCATTACATAAAAAGTTACAGCGTTATGGCAATCAAAATTCGAAACACAGAATTTTTCAATTACAAATCATGCAAAGGATGGCAATTGGAACTATATTCCAAGTGTTTTTTTCTAAGACTTATAAAAAAGTAAAGTGGGCATACAAGAATATGTTGACATAAGAGACAGGAAAATTGTGTTTTCTCTCTCTCTCTCTCTTATATGGAAATGTACACATTTATACAATCATATAGTCAGTAATTTAAGTTATAAGTAAATATTAACATGATTTGTTATTGAAAACTTTTGCTAAACTACCAATGCCCTTTGCAAGTTATTTAGAGTACTAGGCTTTTAATATTAATAAGAAAATTATGAAATTTAATGACATTTCACTATTTTAAATCTAAATACAGTAGTTATCAAAATAAATCAGTGTACTTTTCCATACCAATTCACATAAGCAATGAGAATAGTTAATATTGAGGAATGATTCTTACTAGTAGCTCCCAAACGACGAGTATCTCTAGCAATGTAGTTGGCAAATATGATAGATCTCATACTGGTCTTACCAGATCCACTTTTCCCCATGAGAAGTACCTTTAATAGAAAGATATCTTTACTTTGAAATAGAAAACTTTATAAGCTAAATTTAATACAGCAAAGAAATGCACAGAAACTACAGAATCCTCAATATTATCAGAATTAAAAATACATGATATAAATACATATACCTCTTACTTTTCAGAATACTCATAAATCTACGGAAAACACAGTTAAATTAGTTACATGCATAAAAAGTCATCTTTTCGGAAAGAAACCAGTTTTATCATTTATTTTATTTTATCATTCAATGAGTTAATGCAGAAAAGCCAGCATATCTCCTTTTTCCACAAAGCACTACTTATAGCTTCACTTTCTGCATGAAAGCATTAGTACAGTGCGGCAAATGCAATATGAATAACAAGTCATGCATCATGGAATAGGTTTTAGTGATGAAAAGGACGTTTTTCCATCAACAAGACTTCAATTTGTGGCCCTAGTCTTATGATACAGATCATTCATTCCAAAGCTTTGATTTTTCGAACTCACTACTTATGTAGGTTACAGTGTTACATTTTAAACTAGAATGTATTCTTCTAACATTCTTTTGGATTTGTGGTAGCAGAAAATAAATACAGATTTGATATAAAGACTTTTTATGGCAATGCATTTTGTAGCAGGCAAAGGCAACCCTGCTTTGTTAGGATTATGGCAATCTCGTGATTACAGGTAACCCCCGTATAACACGGCACTTCTATAGCATGGATTCATTCTAACACGGTTCGAGAATTGGGAACATCCCCTTATAACACGGTGCTTTTATGGAATGATTGGAACAACGATGCGAAAAGGACAGGCATTATGAAAGTTTAATTTAAATGGTGTAGCATGGGAATATCCTAAGATCTACACCCGTGAATATTATCTCGAGATAAATTAAATAAAAAGTAACTTAGCTTAGGAGAGACATGGCGTCTCATGGGGATCCCCGCTCGTCATCAAAAATGGCAAGAACACTTAACGCGTTTCTTTCTCACAAAACTGCAAGGTCGTTGGACTGAGGCGAAAAAAAAGAACGTGTTCTTCCTCTCCATGCTTTTTATCAGTTTTTCAGAGGGTCACAAATCAGGGGAGATGGTCTTGTCAATCAAGGGAGCTGGACTTCCCGATTCGCTGTTTTTAAACTAGCTCATCTGTAATTTGTTAGACGGACACACATGACATGGCATGACGTAGCTTTCTGGAAGATTCTTAGCATAGTTAATGCGTGTCACTGGAACGAGGGAGAAAATGGAACTGAGAAATAAAGGACTTAAAAAATAAATGACATCACTGATCTCGTGGCTGTCACTCAGAGGATGAGGATATCTCGCCAAAAAGAAAACACCCTCGGTTAATAGTGCTTAGTGATGACGAAGAAAACACTGTTCAATTCATAATAATATGCATTACTTAAGAAAATTTTAATAAAGATATTTATCTTAATTATGAAAATATAATAGCATGTTTTTTAATTTTTGGAACCTAACCCCCCTTTTCGTACTAGTTCTTTGTTTCGTATAACACGGATTCGCATAACACTGCAATTTTTTGGAACATAACTCCCGTGGTATACAGGGGTTACCTGTATTTGGATCTCACTAATTTTTATAAATAATTATGTTATTTTACAATGTCTAAATAACTAGTTTGTTAGAATTAATGTAATTTAAAACAGTCAAGTTAAATTGCCTGGCTCCCCCATTAGACTTAAAACTAATAAATTATTTAACTTGAACACACTTCTAATATATTAGAAAAAGTAAAGATTTTTTCATTATAGTAAATACTTACCTAGTAGTCAGAATAATTAGTAGTGTGGATCGGTCTCCCATTTTTAAAATTCTGTTCATTAATTTTTTTCTGTCGAAAAGTGTTTTTGTAAGAAATTCTTAATTGGTGACAAAAAACACCAAAAGCGTAGCCACTAAAGTCTTTATATCAAAGTTGTACAATAAAATATGATGCTTTTGATGTTGTGATAAATATTAGCAGGGAAGTATAATTGTAGTTTAGAGGATTTATTTAAAACACAAAATAATTTTTCATTTGAGAGAAAAACAAAATGTTCTTTGTTGGCGTTAAAAATCAAATGGAAAGTAAATTGTGAAATGAAAAAGTTATATTTCTACACAGATCGTTTTATGAGAAATTTATGATGTTTGGTAAATAGTCTGTTATCTGATCATGTGATGTGATGACTAAGAAATACAGTATATGAAGTAGGAATGTTAATGGAAACTAAACAAGTTTGCAAAGTAAGCTGACAAATATAAATACAACACCCAGATTATTTACATTTTTGCATGAGCCAAATAAATAGCACATTTTGACAGGCATGTAGGAGTGGACATTAGTAAGGAATTGAACATAAGAGAAACAATCTTAATGTTTCAAGTTCAATTGTCAGAAAGATTTGAATCAAGAAATGTACGGAATAGCCAAAAAACTACAAGTTAAAAACCAGAAACATTCCTGTGGACAACTTTTTTATGTTTTCATCTCACCACATAGATCAATGGATAGATAGTGCTTAATCAAAGATTTCTTAAATATTTAATATAAGGCAAATAGAGGTTTACAAATTTTCTAAGGTTAACATATATAAATGTTCTAATTTAAAAATCTTTTTTTTTCATCATCTGTCTGAAAAGTTAATTATTTTAACAATGAGACTCGATCTTGAGGTACCTAAAAGAAAATCACTCTGTAATTTCAGAGAATGCAAGATACAAAATTTGAAAGACAAGACAGGAAATAGACAGAATTTTACTACCTTAATAAATTGGTATCAGTTAAGAGAAAGTTAAAGAAATAAAATAAAATTGAGTAAATTAGTCTGAGGAATCATTACAATCGGAAATAAATAATGTAACTTAAGTTTACAAATTTTCACACTGACCTTTTTCTTCATTTTGACTGCTCCCGTATGCGACTAGATAGATTTTAAATTGACGTATATATGTTAAATGACGATTCAATTTAACAAAATTTATGCGAGATTCAAAATTAAATTTGAGACAAACATCATCTGTCTGTCATGTGAATTAAAGTTAGTTGCCAACATGATTCTTACGTTAACTTTAAACTTTTCAATTACTGATTTCACAACAGCAACAACTTGCACTCTTATATTTTTACGCAACTCTCCAAGTTTTCATATTTTTCTGACAAATTATAGTTAATGAAAGGAATGAATTTCACTTCAAAACTATTTTACAACACCAAAAGTGAATAAAAGTGTTTTACAGAATGTAGGAAAATGTCCTTCGATGTGTGTGTGGAAGAGATCCTTGTGAACTAAACTAAATCTTGAACTTCAATTTTTTGGTCTTTGGAGTCGTTAATATTATGCTGTTATTATAATAGTTGAATTTTTTTAAATTTAGTGTTCTGTTAGTTCCTTTGATCCAAGAAAAAGATCGTCTTGTGAGGGGTAGGGTAGGGTAGGGTATTTCAATTAACGTCACACTGGAGCAACACAATGGGCTATTGGTGACGGTCCGGGATCAATCCCAAAGGGAAAGATCCGAGGACAACACCACGTAATTTTGAACCACGGTCAGATGACGAGGCAACACCTGAGCTGGCACCCCACTCTCCAAACTTCCACACCACGCCAACGTGAGGACATTTGAGGCCACGACAGATTTAACGTGCACCAGCCCCCTTTGTACACGACGGTGTTTGGCTGGATTCGAACTCGCAACCCTTCGGTTGCTAGTTCGTTACTCTTCCAACCGGGCCACCGCGGCCCTAGTCTTGTGAGGATGAGGGTACTTAATTTCCTACAATCTAGCTGACGCAAACTAAAACGTATCATGTGTGAGCAAAAATGAAATGAAATGAATAGATAGCGACGTGAAGTGAATGGCCGATACAATTCGAAGTCCCTTCCTCTTGCGTTTTAGTTAAAAAGAAATTCTGAATGGATACAATTTGATGTTATTCTGGCATTGAAAAATTGCAAATTCACAGAGGTAATGCACTTTCATTCATTGAAGCTACAATCATGTGTTAAAGAAAGTATTTGTATTCAAAAGTTAAGTACGTATTATGATAATGTTATGTTTAGTTAATTTATGATTTGTTTACATAACATTGCAGTTTCTTTAGTTTTTGTATTCAACATAGTCTATTTTCCCGTGGATTTCATGATATTTTCCGCGTTTTCACAAAATAGGTTTCTACTATCTGTTAAGTATATCGTTCAACATCTGTTGATGATTCTAGATTATTGATAAAAGCGCAGATAAATTAATTCAAAACAATGATAGTGAATTTTCTTCAGTTTTTTTACGTCTGATGTTTACTTTTCTGTGTTACCATGTCGTATGTTTCGTACAATGTTCGTAAATTTCTTGATATTGCTACGATGACCCTGCTTTCGAGGTCATATGACCGTGGTGAATATGTTGTACTTGAGCTATGAAGCGTTAAATCACAAAATAATAATTTCTATTGTCAATTGAAGAAGCTTTTCTTGATCTAATTCAAAATTGGTGCCTTATTTCATAATAAATATTTTTGTTCGTAAAAGAGCAAATGTATTTTAATAAAAATTTGTTTGCACTAAAATAATTGCTGACCAACAAAATTACTAGTTTGTAATCGAACTTCAATAAACACCTATCTGTCTTGGGATATCTTTATGTTTGATTTGAAATAAGTAAGAATGTTAGAAAGTGAATTTAAGAGCCTGATTAACCTGGGAAAGCAGGAATTATTTTTTTTTCAATTTTCTTTTAGTTTTTTGTTTTTAGGATGTTATTATATATATACTTATTTCAGTAAAAGCCAACTTTTATTATGAATTTTCAATAATGTTGCCATAAATAGCATATGGCACTATGGTCATTTAAGAGAGAACAATCGGGATTGGATTGGACGTTAGGGTTTTATGGCGCAAGGTGAAAACAATAGGGAATACTGCATTTCCTTTCCTACATCTATAAATGGTAGTAACATATACTTACTGGTCTAAACTGAAAATTGTTATGAATTATTGTTGTATAGTCTATATATAATATAGGATGTGTGTGTATGTATATATGTATATTTTCTATACAAATCTACACCGTTTGACCAATCCAACCACACTTATACTTTAGAACACTGCGGTCAGCATAGGGTAACTCTTCACCCCCATTCTATTGGCCCTAGGGGGCTAAAAACTATTCGAAATCGCCATAGAAATAACATTGAGCATAGATTGATTGCTTTTAGGCAGCTATGGTTGCTTTACCAGTGTTGATCGAAAAATAGTTTTTTCCGAAACAAATTAAATTACAATATTTATGTTTGAACTGACTTTTTAGTTCTTCCCATGATGTAAATAAATTATAGATATTTTATTGATGAAGAAAGAATATTTTAAAATATTTATTTTTGCAAGGAAATTCAAGGAAAGGTTTCCAGGAGTTCAAGGATTATTTTCAAGGAAAGTTGGTGTATATTTTGGCCAACTTTCCTTAAATAATTTATTGAATACGTAATGATTTGCAGAATTCTGTTTCATAAGCTTTTTTTAGGTAAGGCATGTAACTTATTTTAAAATGTCTGCAATAGATACATTTGAATTCTCCGTTGAAAGCAGTGATTTTCTTTCTTAAAAATTCTGTAAAATTGACCTGCTTTTTGAAAAATTTTTATCTATTCAGTTTAATTTGTCTACACCGATTACATTTATTTCTAACCCAAGCACCATTATTCCGAAAAGCACAAACGAAAAACTCATTGATCATAAAAGCGTAATTTTGCTACTCGGTATCTAGCAGCACCAGAATTAATGTTTACTTTTTTATAAAACTTTGCAGAACGCATTTTTTCGTCGGAATTTCATTTCTGTTTGTATTTGTCTTAATCTTTTACATATTGCAATATATTCAGGAATTAAGTGTATATATTTGCGTCCCAAGTATATGGTAGAAGCTATGAAAAAGTTAAAAAGTATTTTCCGTACAACTTAAATGATTGCATTTTTCTGTGAAAGAAAAGTGATTATTCTAATTCACTTTTCAAGCAACATTTAACCATTTCAACCCGATCAACGCCGGGTAATTCGGCTAGTATAATATAAAAAATAGATAGCAGACACCAGATTTAAGAAATATTTAGATGTACATAAAGTATTTTATCCTACAACAGAAAGAAATTTATTGTACAGAAGAAAAATACTATTAATAGTCTACTTAAACTCTTATTTATTCCACATACTACTAGTTGTGGTTTACTGTGAAAGCCAACGAAGCAATTCACACAAAAAAAGTAGGATATTGTGCACTTATCTTAATTCAAACAATTTTGTGTAGTTTTCTACAAATCCTTCAAAAGAATTCTTTCTTTAGCTTATTCGTCAGAGAAACCAACTTATACATTTTGTTTGGATCTATTTTAGTGTTGTCAGAGTACAGTAGTTATATCTTGTAATTTGAGTAAAGCATCCTTGGGAACATACATGAGTCGGCATGTTGCATTGTATACTAGATCATATCGAAGATCTGATGCATTTTCACAAATATTTTGAGAGCTGCTGTAGCCCAGTTGGAAGAGCAATGGGGAGTTTGAAACTCTGATGTTTACCTTCGGAATTGATCCCGGATTAATGCCGCATTCCTCCCTGGGTGTATTTCTTTCTTTGTCAGTAAAACTTTCATCGTGTGTATCTATTACTTGATATTGTATGTCTTGTGTCTGGTGCAGCATGGCCAAATATGGCCCTTTCACCATAAAACCCTCAAACCAACCCGGATCGTGATTTGAAACTTCTGCCACAGTCGAAATCACACACTGAGACACATTCAGAATTTGATATGCTTCGGTTTGGGATTGACCAGATTCCAGCATTTCAGTAATTCCTCTCTTCACAAACATATCCAGTTGGCATCTTTGACGCCTTTCTTCCTTATTGATTGTTAACAACTCTTCGTACCATAGCTATTGCGAAATTTGTCTAAACTGGCCATGCTGCTCGAGGCCATTTGATACTTGTTCCAATGTGCACCAGTGCTTTGCACATGTTGATGTTGACTGAACTGTTTTGCATATATACAATGTTTTACCTTCGTCCCACGATTCTCCACATGTGATTTTGAACCATTGTATCCGTATTTACTCCAATTTTTTTCGCATTTTACCAATTATGCTTAGCTTTTAGACATGAGTGTAGATACATTCTATCACTGAATCTGAATTCAGCTCATCAAATAGTAGAAGTGCCTCTTTGAGCATGAAAAATATAACTATTATTCAGTATAATTTGATGTATACCTAATTTCTCAAAAAAAAATTGATTGAGGAGGAACTGAGTAAAATATAGCTATAAAGGCATTAAAATTTAGAATAAAAAACAGCGGTTTTACCTGAAGTTTTCTCTTTTAACATGTAACTCACACCCTTATGCCATGCTACTCCTACAGTATGATATATGTGAGGAGATTTGTGTATAGATGTTTTCAGTGTATTATTTTATCAAAAGCACAGAATTCAAAAATATAAACACATGACTAAGACTAGCGATACGAAACAGTAGTACAGATGGAAAAAAATTGTTTACATAATAATAATTTAGTTCTCTGAATCATAGTATATGAATACTTTGGTCATAAAGATAAATACAAAATTTTAAAATAAAATAAAAACTTTACAAAATTTTATCCTCATGAAAGGATGGAATGAAAAGCTTTTGTATATTTGAAATTTATATAATCGTAATGGAAAAACAGCTTTTACTGTAACAAGCATGAAGGTAACTAATATTTAACACTAATTTTCTTCCTTTTCTTAATGTACAGTAAAAGCTCTAAAGCAACCACCTGTTGAAATTAAAAGAAGGTAGTCAATGATCTTTGTGAGTATTGTCTTACAATTCCTAGAACATATATTTTGATCAAAACGAAAAATTGTTTCTTTCTTGACTGCACCACTGCAATTTTGAGTGGTTTAGTATACATTTTTTAGAGAAAATTACAGAGAAGTGTTACAAGTAGCATGCAGGATGTGAATAAAAGTGATTTTTTCTTGATTGTTTTAATAATTAAAATAAAATAACCTGGGACAGGATATGTTATTTTATACAAATGTGTTGAAAAATTTGCTTCTACTCGGTAATGCCAAGAATGACCCTTTTTTATATGAAAATGGAATTTAAATTAAATGGAATTTTTATGAATCTTCCTTACTTTGAGGACAATGGAGATATTTTCCTTGTGATCCTGTAGCACCAACTGGGAGAAATTATTGGGCACTAGTAAACCGCCATTTGCTCCATATCTAAGTATGTTTTTGAATCTTTTTATGTAAATTGCAGTCAATATTATTGATATATTTGGATTATGTGGAGGCCAGGCCCCCAACCATAAAAATATTAGGACCTTAGGTGTTTCAGTCTATAGAACTTCGTGTTTCTGATAAGCTGGGTTGAATTACTGGATATTTAGTTTCTTGTATTATCTTCATATTTGTACAATTTATTCCTCATGTTTGGAGATCGTGGGCCCCAGCTGTAAATATTTTAAAGGGTTCCAAGAGGATCACATTCCTAGAGCTTTGTTTTTTAAACTTATTTGGTTACTCATTAGTCATTACTCCTGTTTGGGAGAAAGGGCCTCCAAATGGTTTGAGGTCTCAGTGCACCCGTTTTGGGCATGATCATGACAAATGACCAAATCAAATTTCTCTTGCTCATTACCATTAAATGATGAGATTTTTTAATGCACAAAATAAATCCAACATTCATCAAAAATTTACCCCAGTTTATGGTTAATAAGCATATGAGAGTCCAATTGATACTGTTACTGGGATTGTTAAGAGGTCCTTAAGATGATATCATTGGACTTTGATTCAAAATTACGAGGTATTTCCTTCAGGATTGATCTCGGACTGTCGCCAATAGCCCATTGTTTTGCTCCCATGCGACGTTAATTTAACTCCCCTCTTAAGATGTCTAATTCACAAGGTGGATGATAAGCTGGTGACAATTGTTGTAAAATTGTGATAGAGAATTGTTAACATCCACACATGATAGTCTGCCTGCATTGTTGGATTTCGGCTTTAATGAATTCCATGTTCACTAAAGCTTTTTGGTTTGATCCTGTGGATTATAAATGTAAGTTAACTTTTATGCTACAGCTTACTATTAGTTCTTATGCTGAGAGGATACAGCTGCTGTACCAACCATAGCATCATGGTTAAGAGAAAGATAAAAGTAATATTCATGTACCATTCAAATTGAAATGAAAATGTAGCCTGAGGATCATGTGCGAATGGTCCAAAAATCTTAGGATTGTTAGCAATTTTGGAAAAATGGGGTTCCACTGATACTTAGTATACTTTAACTTAATGGGTCTTTGCAAAGTTTTTTTGTCCCTTAAACCTAGAATAAATAATATGAGATAGTAGGTAATGATTCAAAAAAAGAAACTGCATTGAGTATCTAATCACCAGATG
The DNA here is from genome assembly GCA_933210815.1 of Meta bourneti. Classification (NCBI taxonomy): domain Eukaryota; kingdom Metazoa; phylum Arthropoda; class Arachnida; order Araneae; family Tetragnathidae; genus Meta; species Meta bourneti. The sequence continues at coordinate 86,145,178 of OW119927.1, forward strand.
CATCATGTTTCACCTTTCTTCAAAACAATGTGTATCGATAAAACTTTTAGATGTGATATCCTGTTTTAGAGAACTTAAATTTCTTTTTAAGTATAAATTCTCAGGAGTATATCTACTGAACTTTGAAAAAACAGGCGAGCCTTTTGTTACAGTTAATGCTTAACATATCATTTAAGTTGTGAATGAAATGTACTGATGTGGAAGTTTCATAAGAATTGAATGGTTAGGAAATAGATTGAGTAAATATATAATGATTTGTGTGCTTGATGTCAAGGATGCATTTATAAATCATTGTTGTGAGATCACCCCTAATTGCAACCATAGGGTGGCTATGTCGTGTGGGGAAAGATAACGGGTTTAGAGTTAAGAGATTTCATGTTGGAGCTCAAGACATGGTGGACTTGTCTCTTACTGTTTCTTGTTATCCTTTCTTGTATTTCATTAATATTAAACTGTATTTTTCCTGTGTTGTCCTTGTCTTCTGTAAATAAATTGATATGTGTCCTCAAAAAAGCTCTTTTTAATCTGACACCATGCATCATAACACCAGACCAAAATAATCCAACAGTCATGAAGCATTAGACATATACATAACGTAAGTTTTACTGATACAAAAATGGAAATGCACCAGGGAGGAATCGAAACTAACAGGAATTTAACTTGCACCATCTACAATCAACTCACAGGTTACTAGTGCAGTGGGAATGGACATACACTTATGTAAAGTTTTACTGATACAGAAGGGAGAAATACACCAGAGGGGAATCGTACCTGCACTCCTACAAGTTTCTAGTGCAGTGGGAATGGACATACTCATAAGGAAAGTTTTATTGATACAGAAGAGAAATTCACCAGTGAGGAATCTAACCTCACAGGAATTGAACTTATACTACCTACAACTTGCAGATTGGGGTAAAGGGAATTGCCAGAGAAAAGGCTACTCCTTGTTGTGTGGAATGTATGGAACTTTAACTGGGGATAAACATAGGTTGTCAAAGATAAGATGTTTTTAAAGTTGCCTGTTTTTGATTTTTGACATCTGCTTAGAAAGCAAAATATTCTAGAAAGTTCAGAAAACTCCTTAGCCTAAATTCTGGTTTAATTTTATTGTACCATTGATATTTTACCCATGTCAATGACTTGGCCAAATATGGCCCTTGTGCCATAAAAACTCAATGCAACCACCCATGTTAATGATACCAAACTATTTGCAGTTAATAAGAGTGAACAATAAACTCGGAGCCAGAAACCATGCTAAAGACGGCAATTGTGGAAACACATTTTTTACATTTAACTTGAACCCTAATTTGACGAAGACTGGTCCAAAACCATGTGATTCAAATGCCAATTCAGCAGTCAGACTACGCATGCTTTAAAAATGTGACTCAGCTGCTGCCACAGTATTGTTCAATAGCCTTTGGAAAGGAGTTGTTTTCGAAAATGCTCAAATATATTTTTGATTAAAGAGTCATGTTAGACATGCTTGCCATCACCCAGCAATATTAAGTTTTAAGATTATCTTAGCTGATATTTGGATCTTTGATTGATATTTACTTGAAGGTTTGTTATTTCTTTAGAAATTTCTCTTGATAAGTTTGTTCATAGCAGAACAATTGTACAATCATAGACTCGGCTCTTTTTCGGTCTCGTGAAATCACGCTGTACTTTGTTACCTGTTACAATTCCACCCAATTGCTAGTCAAAACGAAATGATCAAATTAAGGGGTAACTGTAACATTAAACAAGACACTTTTCTGCTAAGAAAAAAGGGGTTATATATTCCAAATAATTCTGATTTTTTTACCCTTAGATAAATCGTACAGCAGATGGCATGAGATAAATTTTTTTTTCTGGAAATGTTCTGTCAATGAAATTTCCAATCCAGACGGCATTTTATTCAATTCCTCTTGTGAACTCATGGCATCAATGAGTCCTTTTATTTAAATTTAATTTTAATTCAGTTGCTTAAAATTGCTATGTTGCGAGTTTATGGTTGCACAGAGTGCTTAAATGGCTCTTCTATTTAAGTCAAACTGTCCAAAAGTATCATTAATTTTATTTTTGAGCAGACACTGAAAAGTTTTGCCACTGCTTCCAAAAGCTGAAAGTTAGGGGTATAATATGCGACTTTTGCTCAATCGACATTTGCATCAATCAAATTAACACTTGCATTATGTAAATTCTCTAAAATAATGAAAATTATTTTTCCTAAAAATAACACAAGACCTAAGGGTTTTTTCTGTCACTTAATTAAAAGGCACTAAATATTTTATGCTTCACATTTTCCCTGGTCACAATACAATACCTCTTTAGGTGTCAATGGGCTTCACTAACCGAGGTACCCTAGTGATCTATTCTTTCCCCATGGGGTTTACTGTCTGGTAAACATGGGGGTCGTAACCTCGGGATGCCCAAACGATCTTTCTGTATTTTCTCCTCTCGATTCTTTTTTCACAATTACTTGACATCGTCTGTCTTGTGTTTGGCACAGCTTGGCCAAATATGGCCCTTGTACCTTAAAACCCAAAACCAACCATCCCTGCACCCAATAAAGTGCCTATAGGGACTGAGACTGGTGTGCTGGAGACTGGTGTAGGGTATGATTAAATTGAGTGTAGTCTTCAACAGGATCACATATTTTACAGACTAATATGTGCATTGTGCAAGATTTTATTTTTGGAGTTTTTGAACGGTCTAACATGAAAACAATTACGATAAAGCATATTGCAGTGTGTAAGCTGTCAATCGAAAACTCACTTCCGAAGTGTTTATAAAGTGAAAAAAAGACCAGCACTAACTTCTGACTGAAAGAACAGGAAATAAGAGCTAATCTGCACGGACCAACTTTCCTGAATATTTATTGAATTGTAATTTAAATGAATGAGTTGATAATTTCAAAGATTTTACTATTAAGAAATATCAGGGAAACGTATTAAATAGATTTAACCAGCAATTTTTATGGATATTTTGATGTGTCTAATCTTACTAGATACATGTTTTTATTTCCTTTTATAAAATTTCAAATAACTATTTTATCTGTTTCTTTTAATCACCATTGATTATCTAATACTAAAAAGGTTTTATGGCAGTTTTGGAAGTTTAAATTTAATCGAATAATTTTTTAAAGTTGATTTCTGATATTTATTGGCATCCACTGGTTTATGTAGGTGTGTGATTTTCTCAGCACACGAAACTTTAAGATAATTTTTGCATTCTTGTTAAATGTTCTGCGAGCTCACAAGATGAACAACTACCGCTTTTTGTAATGCATAGTTTCCCAAGCGGTTTTGGCTTCTTTTCAGACTGTTTTTTGGGGGCTCCCCTATGGAAAACTATCTCTACAAATAAATTGCGAGTATAACTCTGCCTATATAATTTTCGTATGTCACCATGATGTTTATGTTGCTGTGTCTGTAGTTTTAGAATTTCCAGAAATCTAGTTAGGAAATAAAACTACTTAGAACTGAAATTATAAAGCTATTAATATTGAAAAAAATGCACACAAACACACTAGATTGCTCACTATTATTGATAATTAATATCAATCATATCAGTAAAATTAAAAATAATGACTAATGAGGAAGATGAGCCTGGTGTTATTCTATCAATTTGTCTATATTAGGCTTTTTTCTTCATTAACTGACGCCATTCGGGGCACGTCTTTAGGTGTGTACGGGCTTCATGAACCCGAGGTGGTATATTTTCCCATGGTTTTTTTACTGCCTCTGGTAAGCATGGGGTCGCGGCCCCAGGATACCCAAGCTATCTTCTCTCCATCCTTTCTTAGTACCCCGTTGTGTTGCTCAAGTGCGACGTTAATTAAAATACCTACCCACCATCCTTTCTTTTCACAATTACTAGACATTGTCTTGCGTTTGGCGCAGCTTAGCCAAATCTGGTCCTTGGGCCATAAAACCCAAACCAACTATCTCCACGGTCAACTATTTGCAGTCTGTTCCTCTTTTTAATTATAAGGACCAACGACATGTATCACTAGTGAGTGTCTATGGTCAAGTGTTTGCTTAAAATGGTGTCAATTTTTTTTAAGCATCTTTTTATTGCGCACTCCACTCTTGCTCCTCATCTATCCCTTTCCCTTGGGATGTAGCATTGTCCTTCTCTAAGACTCCCTCAGCACCCATAAGGGGATCGTCACTTGGGAAAAATGGTGCAACAGGAGATCCGGAAGATCCTTTCGTTCACTTAACCAGATGATCTCCGTTACTTCCGAAACATGGTGCAGCGGTAGCCCAATTGGTAGAGTCGCGGATTAGCAACCGGAGGGTTGCGAGTTCGAAACCTGATCAAACCAGAGATCGTTGTGTACGTGGGGACTGGTGCACGTTGAATCTGTTTGGATAGGGTAAAATATTTTATCGGTTCTATTTCAGGGTCCCCTTTCGGATCTTTCCCTTCGGCATTGATTCCCTACCTTCGGCAATAGCCCGTTGTGTTGCTCCAGTGCGCCCTCCCTCAGGATCCCCTTTGTCCTATGCACAGAGCGCAGCTATTTACTCTGGTCCTATGTACTTGCCTGGTTACAGAGCTATATCCCAATTACAGCATCGTATTAAAATTTTAAAAATTACTGTCTAAAAAATGGAAGCAATCTAAAATATAAAAAAATTTTAATGATGAATCATTCATGTAAAATAGATATCTACCTGTTTCCTGTTTGATCACAAATTGATTCAACTTTCTTGTAACCACAAAACCATAATTTTCCTGTTAGCAACAATACAACCATGCTGCATTAATTTTCATGATGGGACTACTTCCTGCAAAAGATGCTTTTTAAAGATGTCATTAAGATAAAGTGGGAAAAAAGGAAAGGTGCTGTTTCTTTCAACGAAAATTTATGTTTTAAATTGCCATTCTCAAATAGTTAATGGTAAATGAACGAGTTTAAGATAAGTATGGGCATTTGTAATGCTTGAATTGTTCACTTTCAAATGTTTTACTACTGAAAATGCTTATATGTATCTATAACAGTGCAATTCATTTCTCAGATTAGGTTTTCCTAATAACTTGCTGAATTTTTTTCAATTAAGACATGCTTGAACCTTACAAACATGACTCACTTTTTATGTACAGAAACAAAATTGTGCGTGGTTTCAGATTTAATTTTGATTTGTACTTAGAGAACCATATATATTCGCAGAAAACCTCACTCCTCGCAAAACTGAAACCTCGATCGCAATACCCAGAAGTATATCATATTCAGAATCTAAAACAAAGTAAAAATATCTGCTATTATATTTAATTCATTCTGTTTACTATTATATAATGAAGTTATGATAGATGATTCTCATGCTGTAGGTTATTTTGTGATGGGTTTTCTTTTTTTTTCTGGAGAAGGGAGGGAGAATTATTTGATAACGTTGTGGGAACAAAAAATTTACTTGGATATGTTTATGGATCATCTCTTCTCATCCTTGCTGCATCCTCGATCAATTCTAATTAATTGCCTTCGACGAACTTTTTCTCATGATAGAAAAAGTATGTTCTACTGAGCATTTCTATTCTAGTGAGATTTTCTTCAAACTACTGCAACCAGTTTCGGAGTAATTTTCGTGTTTTGTTAAGTTCCTGGTGTGCATGCAGAATGTTCCAGTGAGAATTTCTTTTTTAAGGACGTTCCTTCCTGTCTGTTGTGACAAGTGTACTCAATTCAATTCTTTAAAGTCTGCCAATCACATTTCAAATTTTATTCAATTTGTATAATGGTAAGATTTTATTTCGTAAAATAATCGAAACCATTTCTGATACTTTTTTCATCTGCCTGATTCTGCATTTGTGTAATATTCGTTTTCTTGACTGTCGTGTGCAGTCGGTCATTTCGTCCGCGAGTCAGAAAAAATCAGATTTCGTAGTCTTTTTTTTGTTGCTCTTTCGTAAAAATGTTAGCGCAACTTCTGATCTGAAGTTTTGGTCTGATTTCTACAATGCACCAAAACCCAAAGTATCATTAGATGCAATCGTGTGCCTCTGGGACAGTCCATGTCGGCTTCCGCATCCTAGTCCAAGGTAGGTCAGTTGTAACCCCCGAGGGATGTATTTCAGAATCCAACCTTTAGTAACCCGCCGTGGTTAACCTTCAACTCTTCAACTCATGGATTTTAGGAAAGTTTGCTGTACTTTCAGCTGGCTTTGTTTTATGTGCTTGGGCAGGATGTATAGTTATAGAATTCTTCCAATTTGCTTCTTTGCTGGAAAAGCTTCAATTTCTTCAGCTTGCCGAGAAAACTGGAAAATTATTCATTTCTTAATCTTGAAGAGAAATTGAGACACATTTTCTTTTCGTTGTAAAATTCTGAAAGATTGGATAGTTTTCAATATCTACATGAAGCATATACTTAATTTAGTTTCTTTGCCTGTTTTTCACTGGTGTTTTATGCATCTGTAAATGGAATTCATTTGTTGTGCTGCGGTCGATGGTCTTGTTTTATCATCTTACTATTTGTATATTTTTATCTACACATTTTAATGTTTTGAATCTGTCTTTATCTTTGTCTTGGACTTAATTTTTAAACGCATGTACTTTTATTGGGTTATATTCCAGAATTCAACATAGTTGAGTGCTTTGAGGTTTATGGGTGCGAAGTTGTCGACCTTCGCCTCTATTGCTCGATTCTTTGATTTTGTTTATTGGTAGTCAGAAGAGTGGAGTTGTTGAGCTTAGAATTTGTTCGTAGAGATTAGAAATCGGATTAGTTCTTTAGTTGTTGCTTTGTTTCTAAATGCTCGGGTCATCAGATTGCAGAAGTTATCAGTATATGCTGTTTGAAGTTTTAAAGATTAGAAATTTTTCGTTCATTATTGTATTTTGTGCAATCTAGTAAAACATGGTCTAATGAATCTTCCTTTTTACATTCTTCGAGATTGAATCGGAATAATAAGGAGGGTGTGATTAACATTTTAATCCTGCATCTTGTTAATAAAACATCTTCTCTTCTGTTTGACCATTTGCAAATATTTGGTAAATCGGGAATATTTCCTAATGTCGAGTGGTATTTGCTTGTTATCCATTCTTTAGCTTATCGATTTCAATTATTCGTCTTGTGGAGATATCCAATCTAAAAAGATGTCTTGATGATTCACAGCTTTTGCAAGTTTATCCGCTTTTTCATTAATATCTATTCCGGTAGCCTGGTATCCAAAATAAAGTGATGTTAATTGATTTTAATTGTGATTTAACCAATTTATTTCTTAAACGAAAAATTACTTTGTGAGATTTAATGTTGATCAACGCTGTTAGAACAGATTTACTATCAGAAAATAGAGTATTTTTTGTTCGGGGTTAAGTCGCCTATTGCTTGCCAAATTGCTAAAGCTTCTATAGTGAAAATGGTATTTAATGTTATGAATTCTGAAACTAAAGGAATTTTCTTCTGACCAACCAGCAATTGAAGTGAATGCAACTGATTTTGAAGCATCTGGCGATTATATGGTAATCATTAAGTATTCTGTCTGAATTCTTGGAAAAGTGGGTTGATTGTTTCTGGAATAAGATTTTTATTTTGGAAATCATAATCTGAGATTTTAATCTGGATATCGTAGTTTTCAAGATTAGTTGGAAAAATAAATTCTATGATGTTATCGGGATTAATGTCAAGATTTTTTAAGGTTTTCACTATGGTGTTGAAAATAAGGGTCACTTTGATCTTTTGTTTTCGTTTTTGAATTTTGCAATGGCGGTATTAAGAGGAGAAATTTCATTGATGCTGATATGTCGGATCCAAAAGTTGAGATTCAATCTAGTGATTCTTTTTGATAAGTTTGATTCATTTGATATTTTCCTGAGAGCAAGTAAAGGGGTCCATCTTGATAAACCAAGAACGATTCTTAAAGTTGAATTGTAAGCCACTTCTAAAATTTGTTTTTGGGATTTGCTGGCGGTAGTGAGTGATGTTTCCGTAGTCAAAAAGGCTTCGAATGCAAGATTGAACCAATTGATATAGATGTTTGGATCTTGCTCCATAACTGTTGTTGGAAAGCGTTTTTAATAAATTAATTCTTTTGAAGACTTTAGAACGAATGTGATTGAAGTGTGGTTCTGATTTTCCTATTTTGGAGAATATAACCCCAAGAAATTTCAGTTGATTTTTCCAAGGAATATGTTTGCCTCCGATTGTTAAGGAACAGTTTGATATCTCTCTTGCGAGAAAGGTTGATAGAATGACATTTGTCCGGACGGATTTCTAATTTCCAATAACTGCACCATTTACTAATTTTGTCAAGTGTGTTTTGGAGTTTGATGTAAATATTTTTAAGGTTGGATCTTGTACAAATAATGTCGTCTGCATAAATGATAATTTTCAGTCCGTGAAGATTGGTTTCGTATAAATCGTTCATATATATCGTAAAAAGAAATGCTGATTATAACGCCACCTTGTACTAAACCTTGTCGCGAAGAGAGCTGTGGAAATTGAATTTCTCCGCTTGACTTGGATATTATTTTCTTTAAGAAAATTATGGGATCCATTGAGCTGCTCGACCTTTGATGTTATTTGTAAGACATTTTTCTGAGACCGTCGATCCAAATAGAATCATGCTGCGTGAATATCTAATGATATTCCTATTAAAAAAATTATTTTTTATCTATTGCTTTCTGAATTTTTTCATAAACTTGAAAAACAGCTGAGTGTCTAAAGGTAAGAATCCGAGATGAGAATCTTCAAGGTGGTTCTTTAAGGATTGTGTTTTCAATAAGGCGTTGTAGTAGCATGTTTTCGAAGATTTTTGCGGGAACTGAAGTTAGACCAATTGGTCGGTATGATTTAATTTCTTTAGGTTTATTGGTTTTGTGAATAGGGGGGGGGGGACGATGATAGTTGTTTTCCAACTGTCTGGGATATCGTTGGTTTGCCAGATATGATTGAAACTATTTAATAATTTGGAAAGAGATATTTCACACTCAAATTTTTTTAAAGGATTGCTGAAATTTTGTCTTCCCCTGGGGTTGAAAATTTTGCTTTTCTAATGGATTTTTTAGTTCGTCGAGAGAGAGATCGCGATTCATTTTCGTATCTCCTTGTCCGTAATCAAGAGGGATTGGTTCGTGATCGATTGCATGACTGAAAATTTTTGCAAATGTTTCACTTTGTTCGTTTGGTTGCGTAATAGCTTTATGTCAAGATTAAGTAAATTTTGTGATGTTTGCATTGCAAAAGATCTATTTGAAGTATTTTTAAATATTTTGTGAAAAGTAGTTTTGAATTGTTTGAGTTGAACAGGCTATCCCAATATTGTCTTGATGCATTTTTCATTTTAAGTTTAATTGATGATCTTTTATATTAAATCCAGTGTTCTTTGGAAATGTATGTTTTTGCTTGCTTGTGATATTTTCTTTTGCAAAGAAGCATTTGAAAGTCCACCAAATCGGAAATCTTTGAGTGAAAAATGTTGAACTTTTTTATCTTGAAAGATTGATTGTTCGAGATCTTTTGAAAGGTTTGGTATGTTAGGTTTTCAATTTTCTGGATTTTATCATTGACTTTGGAAATTAAGTCCTATCTGTATTTAAATATAGTTTTGTAATTTGTATTGGTTTTTCCAATTGTGATGATAATCGGGTAGTGATCGCTTCCAAAAGTATCTTCTGCTACTTCATATTTAATTTGAGGGAAGACATCTCGTGAGCATATCGAAAGGTCGATAAGAGAAGTGGATCCGTTGGATGAGATGTGAGTGGGGATATGATTATTGATGAGGCAAAAATAATTTATGAGAATCCAATTTGCAAGATTTTCTCCTTCTCTTGTGTTGGTTTGAGCGTTCCAAAAGTTGTGGTGGGCGTTGAAATCACCAAGAATGAGGGGGGATTAGAAGTACTAGTACAAAATGGATCTAGCTCTTTTGACAATTTCCCTTTGGGACAACAAATATTGATGATGTTTAAGCATTGATTGTTTGAGTCGTTGACGGTAGTTCACGGTTCATTAGTTGATGAGGGTGGAAATTTTATAACATTTGTTGATAGTTGTTTATTAATTGCGATAAGAAGTCCTCCTTTGTTAGGTCTGTCTTTTCTGAAAATTATTTTATTTTTAAGATGAAATTTTTATCGGGTTTTAAATGCGTTTCTTGAAATACGCATATATCTGTTAAGTTAGAGTGAGTTCTATAGCCATAGGTTCTTATTGCGAACGCTTCTTGCGTTCCACTGAACAATTTTTAGATTGAAAATAATACAAAGGAAAATAAATGAAAGACCTATTTGGGAAAAAAGAAAATCCACACACACATGACCAGTTTTCGTAGACTATTTATTTGAATTCGATTGAATTGTTCTGTTTTATCGAGTCGTATAGGTCAGTTTCGCTTTCCGTTTCCAAGTCAGCTTCAATTTTATCTTAGGACGGATTATTTGAGGTTTAATTTTTCTTTCTGGACTTGTAACGGTTGTGAATGTTAGGGAATAATCTTTAGATGATTGCGTGTTTCCTTGGATGATGGTTTGGATCAATGATTTGTCGAATTCGTTCAAGGTTTCGATGAATTGTGCTTGTTCTTTCAATGCTATAGTTAGGAATATTTTGAAATTTGTTAGTTTCTTGAATTTACTTTTTATATTCTAAGGGTTGGTTTGCTTTCTTGATTATTTTGTATAATTTGTGATATTGTTGGTTTGGAAGTTGGTTTATATGTTCTTGCTTCAGTGAATGATAGGCGATTATATGCTTTGAATTCCAGAAATTTGCGTTCTTCATGGCGTTTCGGGCAATTTGCTGGATGGCTTTGTTGGCAATTGCAGCATTATACTGGGTTTTCACAGTTCAGGTTCTCATGGTTTTGATAGTATTTTACGCATTTTGCTTCGTTTCTACAATTTTTTGTTGCGTGATCAAATTGAAAACATTTTCGACATTGTCTTGGTTTGTCGATGAAAATTGATATCTTTTGATTGGTGTACCACGTTTTAATTTCAGGAGGTATTTTCGTTTCTATTGTTACCAAGGGCAGTGGGGGTAGGTACTCTGTTGTTTCTTATTATTTTTCGAAACCTAATTTCTAGTACTTTTAAGTCGTTTTCGTTTTCTAGTTCTATTTCTTCTGCTGGGGCATCAATCGAAATATCAAATAGGAGAAATCGTGTAGTAACATTTTCTGTTTTTACTTTTGTCGTGATAGGGATATTCAGTATTTCTTCCAAGTTGGCTATTTCAGAGGCACATTTTCCGTCTTTACTTGTAATAATGATTTTGTTGCGTGTGAAACGTATTGTTTCAATTTGCTTGTGAGAGTACATTTTTTGAGTTAGTTCTTTGAGTTTTCTTGGATATTGTTGAGGTATTCCATTTCTATCATCTTTTGAGCTGAGGAATAAACAATATTTTTCAGTTCCTTAGTCAGAAGCTAAGTCGATGAGTTCCGATGTTGTTAAATTCTTTTTCCACCATGAGTTATTCGTTTCCATGTTGTGATTTGTTTCGGATCCTAAATCATTTCTTGGTTCTGTCAGTTCTGATATCCTCGAAGGTTGTGGAATGGCCAGCTTGGCCAAGTTGTTAAAATACTGTCGAATAATCTTTTATTAAATTATATTTACTAGTTTCAGGAAATGGAAAATGAATCGAAAATAATTGGAAATCGAAAAAATATTTAATGAAATAGAAAAGGGTTAAGTTTTGAATTTTTAACTCAATTTTTCGCCACGTCAACTCTCGAGTCTCAACCAACTATATCTTACTCGTTAATGGATTGGGTTATATTCTGTCTTGTGTTTGGCGCTGCATGTCCATAAAACCCTAACATCCAATCCACTGGTGTTTTAATCATTTTTACTTTGAAATTTAGTAAATTGCTCGCACATTGCTTTGGGTATTGCTATACCAAACTTCAAATCAAGGGACCTTCAATGTTTTATGCGAAAAGAAAAATTTCCATTAGTTAAGACAATTTGATTGCGTAAATAAATTTAATTGAACAACTATTAGTTACATGATAAAAATAATTAATTTCAAAGGTATAAATCCTTGTTCCTATGTTCTTTGACAAAAGGAAAATTTGTGAATTTCATTTAAAAATCATGTGTGAAACTTGGGCTGGAAATATGACACAAGTCAACCGATTTATTCCTGACAGTAGAATTGCAAATACTGTTAGTGTTTTTAAGCCATATTTTTTAACTTCAGAACTCTAGACAGACCGGCGTAGGATAAAAAAGTTTGCCGATTTGACCCGTATTCTGATATTGTGTCATTTCGAAGATTATATCTTGAAGAACACAGCAAAAGTTTGTGGTATTATGTTTGTTTCACCGTGTAACCTAAACGGATTAAAATTTTTGATTCTTGATATGACGAGTTAAATCTATTTTCATTATTTATAATTTCAACTTCTCAGTTTCTGAATTAAAGGGGTTTGATGACTTGCTTCATTAAATGCTTTTTCTTTGACAATTATTGTCGTAGTTCTCAAATAGGGTTGCTACGTTGTGGTTGAGTGTTTAATTCTCTTGGCACAACAGGTCTCCGGTTCGAATTCTTTAAAAGCCGTTTAAGCCCCACTCCTAATTGGTTCGCTCAACATTCTCAATTCAGCTAATTTTTTTATTATATGCTTTTATACACCTTACCTTTTGATATACTTGACTTAAAAAAATTGCTTTCATGTTTACCTACGGTTTTATCTCCCTTTTAATGTTGGTATGGTTGTTTATCGGATATTATCTGGCATGTTCGCCTTGCGTTTTGGAATAGCTTATCCATGTTTGGATATTGTGCAATAAAACCTAAATCAACCAGCCAACCTAATTAGCCCGCGTGTAGCACAAAATGATTGTAGGGCGAGAAACGAAAACCTTTCAAGTTAAAGCCGTAGTTTCCGGTCTGATTAGACCTGGTGTATTAAATTCAATCTTTCAAACCGGAACTATTCCAGTCGAAACGAGATTGTGATACAAAAAAACCCTTAAGTATTCTCTATTTTGTTGCTTCTCAAGATTGTTTATAGTAAACATCCATAATTTTAAAATTTAAGATATTTGTTAATTTTTCAATGTGTATTTCTTAAATTCTGTAGATAGGTATCCCGAGGAACAAGTCAGTTGATTTGTTTGAAATGACTACTTCAAGTGGTACAAATATCGTTTTCTCAAAGAAAAACAAATTTTTCGATTTAGAATAAATTTTAGATTTACGTGTTGCTTCGTTTTTTTATATATCTCAGGCGAAACGGTAGTAAAAGTGAACGGGTGTCATTTCCCCAATTTCATTCTAATTTTTTGTTCGGATGGGGTAAAAGTATTTCCCCCTTAACATGTGTGGAACTTTTAAAAATCTGTCCCTGCGTTTCCGCTTTTTTATCCCCGAAGAGCCTCTACTAACCGAATTTCTTTTCCGAAACAAATGGCTGAGATTTTCTTCGCCGCAACTTTCTTCCTATATGCGAGTTTCGGAAAGGAGGACAAGACGTCAAAACCGACAGTACTTCAAGGTCGGTACGCTCGGGTTATCGACCACCGCGCAAGGTTAAACCATTTTACCGCCACATCTGCGATGTCTGGATGGCCTTGCTTTCTGTTCCTCGTTTTCTGTATTGCGTAATCAGGATGAATAGAAAAATTAGTTTTTAACAGCCAAAAACCCAGAAACTGCTCACTAGTTATAATCTTTCACCAACTTATCCATGTGAAATAAAAAGTAATGTTTTTGTGAAACAAATCATTTGATAATGGATTATTTATCTTTCATTGCGCTGGGGAAAGGGTTTTTATTTTACACAATGGCTAATTATTTATATAGCCTTTGGAAGGATTATTTTATACATCAATCTTTGTTCAATATAAAACAATCCAGGAAATCCCAATCAATTGGAAGCTTATTTTTAATTGCACTCGCTTTCTTGAGTCAAGAGAAAATAATTAAAAATAGATAATTTATGATTTGATTAGATCAATTTTATCTTGCTGCAACTAAAATGAACTTTTTTCAAAGTTGCACATGAGAAGTGATTTGATTTTTGAAGTTGTAAAATCCTTTGTTGAAAAATAAAATCAAAATTTGTTATTTGCTTTCGGTTCCTTTTCTAATTTTACAATTATCGACTTCATTTTGCTTACGAATAAGATATGCATTGCATAGAAACTGAAAACCAAAAATCGTACGCTAGTTGCAATCCATAATTGCTCATCCACACAGGGTCTGGGTTCAAAATTTGGTCTAGGCATGTTTTCTCGTAATTGAGAATCCACTTCAAGTTGTGGGCTCTCGGGTAGGAAAAATTGATTATGGAGCAATTAACCTTACCACATTGATTTTGACTACATTTGCATTGCTTTAGGCATACAAATTGCATCTTTTCTTGTTGCAATATATATGAGATTGAAGTACTTAACTAAAATTAAATTTTAAGAATAGAATAGGTTTTGAAGGGTGATAATTTAGGTAGTTTAGTACTAGAATTAAAAGCAAAAATACTACTTCTGTTCATTATTTGTCTGATTACGATTTTAGTGCAATTATTCCAAAGAAAGCAAAGCCTCGGAATGTTTTTCTATTTAAGGATAGGTAACCTCTTTTGGGACACCTCCATACTATATACTAAACCCCATACTATCATAGGGAAATTTAACCAGTTGAGTTATCTTAAGTTTTATTTCTTCAGAAATGTGAAATTTGTTGCTCTTTGCTTTCAAGTATTGCTTTTGCTATTTTAGAACGATTAATAAGATTAGGAAACAAGTAGAAGCTTTTTTTATTTGTTCCATTTTCTGATATTCTATTGTGCTTTTCAGGTGAAATATGGCACTTATAACCTAAAATCATGCCACCCACAGTGCTCTAACATATTTCATGGTGAGTTTAAATTTTGTCTAATAAATTAAATTAATGCTGAAAGTAATTTATGCCATATTAAGTCTTGAAGTTTTTGTTATTAAGTTGACTTACTATGTTTGTTATTTAGCTTTAACTTTTTCAATTGTGAAGTATTTTTCATTTAAATTGCTTTTTAATGTGATTTTACAATTACAAGATCACATTAAGTTGTGACAACACCCCGGGCCTGGTATGGAAGTTTGGAGAGTGGGGTGCCAGCTCAGGTGTTGCCTCGTCATCTGACCGTGGTTCGAAATTACGTGGTGTTGTCCTCGGTTCTTTTCCTTTGAGATTGATCCCAGACCATCACCAATAGCCCGTTGTGTTGCTCCATTGTGACGTTAATTAAAATACCTACCTACCTGTGGCAACACCCTGTATGATTTTCTATATCAGTAGAAAATAGATACTGTATGCATTGCTACCTAAAAGTAATAAAACTTAACCCTGGAGGATAATTCCAAACCAAAATTTAAGTGTAAAATGTAAGCAATGTGATACTTTTCTCTCGATTCATCAAAATATTGCCAAGAAAAATAACAAAAAACTCGTTTAGAATGCACAGAATATGAAGGAGATAAAATAACATTGGATTTAGATCTAAATTTAAATACATCAGGTCTTATCTTTATATTCTCTTTGTTTTGCATTCTGATTTCAAAGCTTGTCCCAAACATTTCTGTATAAAAAAAGTTCATTATTTTTAGAATATTTAAGATACATTTAGCAGTAATGTGAAGTTATTTCCTTTAAGTTAGATTTATATATTAGCTACTTTGCAATTTTTAAATAGCCAAAGGTAAAAATATAATCCACTTGTAGAAGTACATTGGTAAATATCCTGAGTGATTTTTAGTCATATTTTCAAGAATAAAAAAAATATTTGTATTTTACATATATTTTTCATTGTATGTATTTACTTCTCTTTGTTCTGTAAGTAGTTAAGATCTACATCTTTTTTAAGAGAATTGTTTTATTTACTAATACTGATAACTCCTTCCATTTCTATCCTTATCCACTTTGATAATTTCTTTTAAATGATTTATCCATATGAAGCAATTACCATTTTTGATATGTAATGTGTTAAAAAAAAATTTTCTAAAAAGAAAACTAGTCAGAAATTTTTTTCTTAATCCCTGATAGTAATGTAGTCAGTATATTTTGAATCTATTTGAATTATAATTGAAAAATCAAGTTATGTGCATTATATAGAAGTATTATGCTTAATAGTGTGGAGAGGAGTGAAAAAATTTAATCACCTTTTTTAACACTCCAAGTGTTCCAACAAGACATCTCCAAGATCTGGTTAATTTTAGTTTGGACGAGCTATCTCGTTGAGAAAAACTTCCCTTTTACTCTAAGAGGAACTAAGATCCAAGTAGGAAAACAAATTGTCCCAAACCCAGAACATAGAAAATCATTTATTTGCTTAGAGAAAAATCCTCCTCCAATTCATTTTACTGTCTGAAACCTTTTTGACCTAAAAATTTAATTTGCTTAAATGGTTCATATGGATAAAAAAAGATAATTAAATAGGTTTTATAGTCTACAAATTGTATTGCTTGGCTTTCAGTTTGGAAGGAGCTCTAATTTAGAAATAAAACAACCGGCAGGGGTTCCGGTCTGATGGGGTTAAAATTATTTCCCCTTGAACAATGCTTCACAAAATAAAATTCAAATTAAGTTCAGTGTGTTAATTTATTTTTTCAGTCTTTTTCACCTTTTCAGCAGACATTGTTACGATAACTAAGCTAAAATGCATAATTAAAACAACTTAATTCATATGTTCGAACGTATCAAGTCCATTCAAGTTTGTTAGCTTAACATTTTAGTCAATGAAAAATTGCATGTTTTTTTTCACACCGTATATATGCTAATGACAATAATTGTAGCACATCACATCATTCGGGAAAGTGTTTTGTTGAAAATAATTATGAGTCAGTATTGTTAACTGTTTGACTTCAACAATGAAAATAAATGTAAAAGTAATTTTACTTTAAAAAATGCCAGCATAACTTTGAAATGTTGACAAACAGATATAAAGTATTCTGAGCTGTTCAAACTGGGCTATTTTTAACCATTTTTTACTTGGCCAGCTATATTCCCACATGTGTTTTGCTGAATGGCATAGTATGACCTTTCAGGTCCTTGTACCGAATGCATTATAAATAAAAATATTCCCATGTATTGGATTGTAATTCACTATTTATGACAGTATTAAGATATGCTATGCATGCAACTCAATTTTTGGGTTTAACTTGGGAAAAATTACCATGCAGCACTGTGATTATATGATTATAAGTTCTCTTAAAAACGTATTTATCTTTATTTTCTGATGTGGCAAAATGAAAAATAGTAAATATTAATCTTTTTCATCTTAAATGGTATCACACTTCAGTTATGTCATACATAAAAGCTTTCATGTTTAAAGTTATTTTTAAAAATGTGTTTTCCTATATGTAATATATTTCTCGACTATTAAATTAAGAATGATTTTAGTACTGTAATTAATGAGAATATTGCATGAACTTACATAAAATAGGTTCATTCGAATCAGGGAGCACTTATTGCCTTATATGCCTTGCAAATTCCATGCTGCATTGATAACTACATTTGATAGCCTTAATGTTATTGAAATTATTTGAATTAAAATTTTAACTTCTAAACCTATACTAGTTACATGCTTTTCTGCAAAGTTTTCAAACTGTTTTTAGAGTAGAACTGTATGGGATCTAAGAATATTTATAGTTTCCAAGTGTTAGCTTTTTTTATTCAAAACAACTCTTAAAAACAAGGTGCTAAATTAATCTTGAAAGAATCTTAGTTATTTAAAACCCTTGTAATATCTTAAATGTTCATCAAAAATAGTTTACTTTCCTCAATTTGATCTTTTGTGTATTTCAGTTTTCAATTTATAAGTCTGAATTTTTTTTTATCAGCATCAACTTTAATTCAGACAAATTTTTTTAACTTAAATATTAAAATTTTATATAGATTTAACTCACAGTGAAATAAAATTAAAATGAGCCATTAAATTAGGCCAGTTAATTTTTTTTATTGATCATCATCTAGATGGAAATATTCTACTTAATGTATGTAAATTGCTCAACCAAACTAATTTACTGGTTTACGGTTTGAACAAGCAATATAATTTTTATATATACTCTTATATTTGTCTGACCAATAAAATTGGAGATATTCAAAAGTTCATTGTAAAGGTAAAAGTTTTTTGAGAAACTCAGCTGAAATGAAATGTATATGCTTTGAGGAACTAACTACATCTGATGCATAAATTTTTTCATTAAAATTTTATGGGAGTGATTTTTTATGCTCTCCTGTTTTATGTAACCATATTTTGATTCTGCTGTTTTTACATTACTTAGTGAAAAATAACATCCCCAGTTATTGTTTCTGTACTGTCATTGACAATCTGATATTTAGTTGATATTTCAAATTCTAATCTTAAAGCAAATTGTAATAAGATATTGCAATTTCTCATTACAGTGTAAAAGTTCATGCAATAAGCATCAGAAGCAGACTGGGATAAGAATTGGGGCATCCTCAGGATCTTTGGCCCACTTTCACCAACTATAGGATATAAATTTTTAAAAAATCTGAGAATCATGCGGATTAAAATAAAAATCTGAATACTCAAACATAAAATAATTGTAATAAATTAATAAGGTACAATTTTTATTATTATGGTTATTCTATGATGTAAGATATTTCATGTATATTTGTTTCCAACACTAGCAACTGCCCAGTATCTAACCTTTATTGAGATTTTACGTGTTTGGACAGGTGTGGCAAGAAATGTATATCTAATTTTGTTCAAACCTCACACAGGTAGACCTGTATATTCACCTATTAACCCCAACAGTCAGAAAGACTTGCAAACCTACAGATTTAACTTGCACATACCCAGCATGAATCATAAGAGCCAAGCATATGAAATGAAATTTTTGATTGGGTAAATCAAACAAAGCTTGATAAATGTTTTATGTGCATGTGTCTGCTTTTTGATTAACTAATA
The DNA here is from genome assembly GCA_933210815.1 of Meta bourneti. NCBI lineage: Eukaryota > Metazoa > Arthropoda > Arachnida > Araneae > Tetragnathidae > Meta > Meta bourneti. The sequence goes on from OW119927.1 coordinate 86,164,033, forward strand.
TAAATTAAAAGCAAAGCATGCGGATTCAAAATTACCTTTCATTGCAATCACAAAGACCGAACAAGTACAAAATTAAGAATTTGGAAAATGTATTGCTCAACATGTTTATTTTAAGTTGTAGCCATACTGTGTCTGTCTTTCGTCAGTTCCTATTTTTCTGACAAACTTCAAGTGCATGCCCAGCACACCACTCAGGAATGGCCCTTACGATTAGTTGTAAACTCTCATACTCTCCAATTCACATGCAATGAGGAAAAAAATTTCATGTGATAACTATTGCTTTTTCCATTTAAAAAGTAAATTTTGAGTAAAAATAAGTTTAGTTTTTAAATGAATACATCTTATGAAAGGTTTGCCCATCCGTCCAAAGAATGAATGGAATGAGGTTTTTACATTAAAGATAAATTTGTGTTGTATAAAAGGTTTTCTATTTAAAATTCGTAAGTGGAAATACCTTGATGAAGAACATAACTGGTGTGTATTGAATAAAATTCAAAAGGCAATGTAATTTAAATATTCTATATGACTTCACCCTAAATACGTTTGATGCAATTGTTTGACCCTTGATGTGGAGTCAAAATTCTAAGGAGAATGTGAATCTTGTTTCCTTTTCCCAACCCCAGAAATTGCGGATGTTTCATATAAAGAAAGACAGTCTGTTTTTATCATTGTGCCCTCCAAATATCGTTTACTTTTGTTTTGCAATGATTCATGCTACAGATAGGGTGAATAAATCAATTAACATAGAATTTATGATAGCAGCATTTTCATGCACTTAAAAAAGACATTACTTGAATCTGAGATAGCCCAGTTGATAATCACAGGTTGTGAGTTCGAAACTCGATCCCACCAGACTAGTGCACTACTAGGAGGTGGTGCATGTTAAATCTGTCGTGGTTTCAAATGTCCTCACATTGGCATAGTGTGGAAATTAGTTGATCCCAAACTGTCGCCAATAGCCCGTTGTGCTGCTCCAGTGCGACATAAATTCAACTCCCTAGCATCCTGAATATGTGAGAGTAGAATTCATTAACTAGAGCCATGTAGGAGTGAATCTGAAAAAAGATGTCTTAAGTGACAGAAATATTGTAAAAATCGGCCATAAATGGAATACGAATGTTTTAAGTAATAAACATGTTCCGATTGTTTTGCTACAACTTGTTCTTAATATTATTCTTGGGACAGTCTTTTTAAGACTTGCACTATTTTCTTATGTCAAGTTCATTTCCTGCCAGACTAAAATTATAATGTGCAGACATCAAATGTTAATGAATAACAATTCTATTTAAGGAATTTTCCCGATGAGTTGCACATACATGAATGGACAAACGTGTTGCTGCGGCACCCCTAGTAAGTACACCAAATGTATTATATCGACATGTAGTTCTTTGTATATTTTTCCACACTAATTATTTTGTGAAATCCAGTTACTGAATGCAACACAATGAACTTCATCTTATGATGGTACTTCAGAAAAAGAGAATGTCAAAATTAGTTCTATTTCTGGAAGGTATATTTTTAGAAGCATTAACTAGCCTTCAGTTGAACAGGCTTTGGGTTCGAATCCCAGTCATAGCATGACATACCTGCAAACTTTTCTGAGTCTTTTTTAGAAAAGCATTAGAAAGAAAAAATAAAATATAAGGAAAAAATATCTTCTGGATTTTCCTTTAGGGAGAAAATTTTCCTGATGGTTATTTGATACCAAATCGGGCAACCATGAAAGAAAAACTAGTCAGTAATTGCTAGATTGCCTGAAACTTTTTTCTGCACTAATTTTAACCTAGAAATATGCTTCCAAAATACTCAGTAAAAAGTAATTGTTCAGTTTTGCACATATTTGGCACCATTTTGTGTAAAATATTGCCAAATTGTTTTGCAGAGTTCGAACCAATGCAGAGCATATTACAGTGGAGCAAGGCTTCTTTTTTTGTTTTTTAACATGCATGAAGCCCAATTTGGTGCGATTGTCACTAATTTGGAGCTTTTAATTTATTTTATTTAAAAAATTATTTTTTGGTATTTTTCATTTGACATTTGCGCGTTGGTTTTTGTCTTAACAATCTGTTTTTTTTTCTTGGTAAATATCACATGGATGTTCATAATGATTTGGAATTAATTTAAAACTGTAGATCGAGGCACAAAATAACCGTAGAGCAACAAACCCAAACCAATCTAGAAGCATAATGTCAGTTTAACCCAGAAACTCATTAACAGACAAAACCAAGCTTTACAGTACAGCTACTTAATGCATTAGTTAGGTAAAAAATAAATTATAAGCATTTTGGTAGTGTTACATTTTTCAAACAGGTTACAATATGACTACTTTTCATGAAAATAAGCATTCAGTGTCGCCGAAGAAATGTGAATTAATGTAAATATAATTATCAGTAATGTAAATGTCATCTGTCTGGACTAAGCCGGTGATTTTCCTTCCTCTGGTTTTATAATGCTATTACAGTACTCATCACTCAATAAAATAACTTCAGTTCAGAAAAATTTTATTGTGAGGCTGAGATTTTTTTATAACAGGTTATTAAAAATTTATTTTTGTTATGAAATGAAGTATGACTTTTCGATGACACCATAAACAAAACAAAATGATTAAAAATACCTTACATAAACTTTGCAATTAAAAGTATTTACTTTTCAAATGAATAATCATGTGTCTGTAAATATGAAATTAACTACATCAGACTAATTTTTATATAAAATTTCTCATAAATTAGCTATCTGAAAAAATTACCAATTATCAATTCAATTTGTCTTTTAAGTGTTCAAAGATTAAAATTGAAATATTTTTGTCCCTTAGAATTTTTGAGAATGTGTTAAGCTTGTCTGGTGTCGTTGGTAAATCTGTAATCTCTTAATCCTTGGCATTTTGCCACTTTTCTTACCTTTCTTTTTTCAATCCTACTTTTAAGGATGATAAAGATTTTCATTGTTGACAAACAAACCAGACAGTCTGTGTATATTTTACTTCTGTACAAATTTGCTCACATGATACATATCGTAGTTACCTTAAAATGTAGTTTATTGCCATTTTGATAACTTTTTGCATTTAATCAGGTTGGTGTTGACCAATCAACTATCATCAATTTGGAATTCGTTCTTAGGAATTTTTATTCGCTAAGTGCTGAAATCTTCGATAAACAAGGCAACTGACGTGTTCAGAATACACATCGGAAACACATATCACTGTTGAAACACTACTGCTACCTTTTTCAGCTTGACAGAAAATGCCTCTCGTTGTCGCAGAATTGCAAGAAATGAACTGAATTCTTTCAACTTTGATACTCTTCTCAGTTGTGTCGCTGGAAATGTTTTATTTCTATAAGTAGCATTGCTGGGATTTTACTAACTGACGAGTTTACCATGATGTGTTGATTTGAATCCGTTTCTGGGAGATCCTATTAGTGACTGATTTTATTAACTGCTGCCGCTGTATATGGATCTTGCTTCATGAGAAATCCTTCAGCAGTACTAATTGAATTACTATTAAAACGAATTAGTTATGCTGAAATTTGCGAACATAAAAATACTATAATTAACTTTATACTATTATATGCTTAAACTATAATATACTTAATATTTTACCCATTTTGTTTAACCCTCTGAATGTCGACCCGCCCGAAACGCCTTTTCATTCAGACAACCGCTCGCCGCCCGTCCGGCTCTTAATGTAATCGGCGTTTCTGCCCCTCTACCAGTGAGGAGGGTAATCGGTCATCCCCACTCTACAAAGGATTTTCGAACATCTCCTTGTCACCTGAAGGTGTGCTAAATGATCATCAGGTGTTAGGGGGTCGATTTCTAACTACGTTCTTCAGTCTGTCTGCGGATCGGATAACCACCTGTTAGATTTTTTGCCTTTAAAATGCCTCGGTACAGAAGAATTGACTCGAGAAGAGATCGAAACAATACTTTTTAATGATACAGATGAATCAGATTTGGATAGGAGTGAAGATGACGAATTAGAATTGCCAACTAAGGAATTGGGAAACAATTCGATCAGTGTCGATAGTGAATCCGAAGATAAAGAAAATATAGATATTCTTCATACTGAAAAAAATGACGGTACCGTTGTATGGGATTCAGAAGTGGTTGAGAACGAACGCATAAACGTCCCCCAATTCATTAATTTTTCTGGTCCCCTTCATATGTTACCACCTGGCTCTTCAGCGTTGGACTATCTAAAATTATTAATGAGTGAAGAGATATGCGAACTCATCAGGGTTAATACAAATAAGTATGGTGAATTTTGTGCCAAAATGCGAGGATTTGCAGACGAGAGATGGGAACCTATTGCGAGCATCAAAGAACTGTGGAATTTTTTTACAGTTCTGCTTGTAATGAGTATTGTACGCAAGCCTAGAATCACCGATTACTGGTCCAAAAATGAGACACTTGGAAATTCAAGAGTGAAAATGATGAGTAAAAATAGATTTTTACGCATTAAACACTATTTCCATATATCCGACAGGGAATACGAACTTAAGGACAGTGAAAATTTTATTTTCACCAAAAAGTAGAGCCACTAGAAACATACTTGCGAAAAGAATTTTCCGAACATTTTAAGCCGTACGCTCACTTATCAGTTGACGAAGCACTGGTCAAATTTAATGGAGAATTCTATAATTCTTGCTATAATTTAGAATACAGTTACCGTTGTTCGGTAGCTGTGCTTTAGAATACAGTTAGATAGTTCTTCGGTAGCACCTCGATCTATTACACATTGTTACTTTCACTTGGATTAAAGTTTGGTTTGGAGGCAGTTGAGAAAATATGTCTGTTTCTTTAGAACTGAGGGCTCAAAGCTTCCAACAATTTCTTTCACCTTACCCATGGGATCCCCACAATGTTAAATTTCACGTGGGTATTTACCACCCAAGTGTTAACTGGACCTCTAAAGATAGGTAGAAAAATAGTAAATGGCCTCTCTCTATTCAAGGCGGCTCTTAGGTTTAGCTCTCACTGCTTGAGGATGACCACGTGTTTTTGCTGCAATGAGAAACGTAAAGGACTGTAGCTGAGGGTGTTTTTCGCGTTGAAGAGAATAGAGCGGAGTTGGGACCGAAGGATTCAAGTGATCGTTTTTGTCCATTGTCCCTTTCAATACTATGCTTCATATAAAAGAACCAGTGTTGCTGTTTGTATACAGGTTACGGGAAATCGAAGCCTGAGGGACAGAGGGAGATTCTTGAGTGAACAATTGACTTCGCGTCGATAAGCCAGTTTCTCTTGTATCGACCGGTAACATGAAATAATCCGAGAAATGTTTTAAACATTAGTCCCGAAGTGGTCGTTGAGGGTATGTCGTAACCCAATAATCAAACGAACAAAATTCTAAGAATGCATACTTTAAGAATGAGATGACTTTATTAGTAGCTGAGTTTTATGTTTTCTCTCATCTGACCATTTTAGCCCCTTGGTTTTTTAGAATGGAAGTTATCACAAATTTATAACAATAGAAGAAACTATAATGCACTTCTCATTTTGAGTGACGCTCACTTGACCGTCGCTTTCAACGCGGAATTTGACTCAAGTACATGTTCACTTGTATTATGTAAAATTTAATTCCAAGACATGTTTTGTACCTACGCATATAAAATAGTAACTGAAAAGAAAAATTGTGTAAAGAATGACTTTTAAATTGAATTACGAGCTATAAATGCTAATTTTGCGATTTATTAGTGAGGGTTAGGTAATAGTAGTAAAGTGTGAATTTTATTTCTAATAAATAAAGGTTATCACACTTAAAGGTTTGCGTATCTCTGTTTTAAGGAAAAAGCGCATATTTTTAAGTCCCGCAAACGAATAAAACGTCCATTTCAGGGACATAACTGTGACGTAATTCTTGCATATTTTATTGCAAGATACTTTTGGTCTACAATTTTAAAAGAAACCATTATCAAAAAAATCATGCTGCTTTTAAGATCATATTTATAAGGAAGAATTATTGAAAAATAACCACTTTTATCACTTTGTATTATACACAGTGCGTCAAATAAGTTTTAAGACTGGGTCTGTAAAAAGAAATGGAAACAAGAAATTAATACCTATTTTGGTTTTTTATTCAAAATAGGACCCTCCGGCTTCAATGCACTTTTTACAGCGATTTATTAATGAATCGAACGCCTGTTGTAAATCACTTTGCGGAATGGCCTGCAAAGCACGCGTCGAAGCTTCTTGTATGGTCGAAATATCCTCAAAATAACACCCTTTTAACTTCATTTTAAGTTTTGGGAATAAGAAGTAGTCACAGGGTGCTAAATCAGGTGAATACGGTGGACTTCAAGAAGTTTGGATTGTTTTCAGCGGCTGAAATGATGTCTCTGCAATGTGCACTTCTCAATGCTTTTTGTTCAGGGGTTAAAGTGTGTGGAACAAATTTAGCACACACTTTTGTTTTGCCCAAATCTTCATGCAGGATGGTTCGAATTGTTTCTTTGTTCATGTTTAAAGAGTCTTCCATCATTCTCAGTGACGCACAGCGATCGTTTGTTACGAAATTTCGTATTTTTCAATAACTTCAGGTGTCCTAGATGAAATTGGTCTTCCACTACGCTGATCATCTTCTACCGTATCTCTTCCGTCCAAAAAACGTTTGTGCCACACAAAAACATTTGATCTACTTAAACAACAGTCACCGTAAACTTGTTTCATGAGTTGGTATGTTTCCGAAGCACTTTTACCAAGTTTTGCGTTGAATTTAATTACAGCTCTTTGCTCCATCTTAAAAAATCAACATGAAAAAAATTCACTTCTGCAATGAACGCTCGCATTCTCTCAGCTACTTAACGAAATGCGCACAACTTGTTACCAGTGTGCCAGCAGACGATGGACGTTATGACGCATGCGCATTTACACTCATAGCGCCATTACAACCAGCGCTCTGGGACGAGTCTTAAAACTTATTTGACGCACTGTGTATTTCCGAAAACCTTTTTTAAACATCAATTTCAAAGCAAAAGATATATTATTAATTTGAAAATTATCACGAATTTTTGATACATTGTTTTAAAAATAAGATAAGAAATTACAAATTAATTGCCGATAACACAACAGAAAAAGTATACCTTGTATATTCCTGTTGCAAGAGATTTGAAGTAAAAGAGATCAGAGGGAAATAAAGAAATTAAATTGCCTTTTTAAAACATTTAATGAAAAATATGTACTTAAAATTAACCTAATGTGTTTGTTCTAAAATTAAAAAATATTTTCCTTGTTTTATAAGTAATTGCAATTGCTTTACTTTTGCGCTATATTTCATTAAAAGAAAATTGTTCTTTCTTACAATTTGACAATTTTCTATCCGTGTTTTCTTTTTGAGAGTTTAAAAATGCTATGTAATGGACGCAGAACATCAGCATACACAACATGTCTATATATATATATATAATTCTAAGATCGACTTATAAGTTGAAAAGAGCACTTTCCACACAACCACCCATTAAAACCAGCGCGGTTTTCGGTCCCAGTGTAGAGTCCCCCGATTAGGTGTAAAATAAGTTGCAAACGAGGGGGAAGAAATATTGGTGATTGAACTAATGCTACTCGGGCGTTTTGGGTTTCTGAGGACATGATGTTTAGATGCGTACGGATGTCAGAGGGTTAAAAGAAAATGTCTGAGTTAATTTGCTACACTAAAGGGGGCCGATTGGCTTCCAAAATTTACAGCTGAAAGTTTGGAATGGCCTATATCTACTAATTCAAATAAATTTGTAATCAAGCTTTTCTTTTCATATTTAATTGATAACAGGCCATGCGAAAATTTCCACATAGCCTATCTGCCCCTGCTACACTCGATAAATTTTCAATCCAAATATCCTAAACCATTGGTTCTCAAACTTTTCAGTCCAGACCCTTAACATTTTCGTGGACTTGAAATTATAAAATTAAATGAGGCACATAAGAACCTGCTTAAGACCTCAGTGATCCTTATTGTTAACCTTAGTATTTATTGGGAGTAAAATATTTACATCGATTATAAAATGTTAAAACTTCACATTAAGGATTAGTGATGACAGTTTAAAGTTCTGAAACAGAATGTTGAGTTCTGAAATAAAATAAACAAATATATTATACAAACTCTTAATTAATTTGTATTAAAAGTAAAAGGCCCTCAACTTGAAAAATTATAATGTTAAGAACGTCAAAATATATACAATCATAATGTGGAGCTCCTTTTTTACAATTTTCTCAGCAATGTTTGGTTTAATGTCTGACATTTTCAATATTAAGTTATTCTCAACTTCAAGTCTTTCAAAATAATAAATACTAGAATCTAATTGTTTTAGATTCCTTAATTTAGATTTCTAAACAGAAGAATCAACGAAAGTAATGGAACATTTTATTTTTCTTAAAAGTTCTATATTTTGGCTAGTGAAATATTGTACGGACACCCTGAACCATTATCGCGGACCCTCAGGGGTCCGCGAACCACACTTTGGGAATCACTGTCCTAGAGTATAAAAGATAGATGTAAATGTTAGTGAGCCAAAAATATTCAGAAAGAAATATACTTGCAATTATTTGCTATTGCTTAGCTGTTTTTTTTTTCGAGCAATCGTGTCAACAGACTTTTCGGGAAGGAGGCGTCGGTACAGTATTCTGTAATCTGAATTTTAAGCTTAAAAGGTGTAAATAGTTTCACTGAATTTGCAATAAAGCTGTACAACAATGTGCTAAGGAAAGAAAATTGCACACATCGTGCAAGTTAAGCATTTGAGTTCTTGGAATACTCATTTTTATTTAATAAAAGGCCTATCAAATTACTTGGTACTAGGGTCCACTGTTCAACCTAGTACAGAGGTCCTACATGTCAAGATGAAGATTTTCCATTTAAAATGTTTTAGGGGCTTAATTTTCGAAGCAAAAATAAATTTCTACAGTACTTATATAATTTGTTTCCCTAGAATAATCCGTCAAGCATTTATTTTAATGTTATTCCTTGAAAAATTGCAAATAACTTTTCAGATTTTCTGATAAGCAAATCCAATTTATTAGAACATCAAGATAGGCCAATTATGTTGGAAACACTTAATTTTATTCTTCCTGTTCTCGTTATCTTTCGAAGCTCTCCTCTAAGGATTCATTTGCTAGTTGATTATGGGTTCGACAGTTTTGAATGTAATATTTGAAAGGCAGAATTAAAATTTATTTTTAAAAATGCGAATTTGAAACTACTGATTGCATTTGTTTTGTATATTAAATCCGGTAGATTTGATTCGCGTGAGCAGAATCGTGTTGCTTGTTGTCATTGCCATTCGACAAATTCAGTGTGGCTTTTTTACTCTCCACGTTAGATAAATATATAGATATTTTAATCGCAAAGTGTTGCTTCAAAATCGAAATAAATGTTTAATCTCAATTCCATTTTATGCCATTGAAAACTTATTTTTTTTATGATTGAATGAATATTTTCCCTTATTTCATTGAGTTTTGAAAGAAATATTAAATGGAAAAACAATTGGATAAAAATAATTTAATGGGTTAAATTTGGCGTAAAAAAGCAGAAATCGCTGTCAAACTTTCCGCGTGAGATCGAATGTTTTATCGACTGTTGAGTCTGGTAGCTCCACCGGGAAGTTTACTTGAGCTTTTGATCGGTTGCTTCTTCCTGGTAGTCAAACGTTGTCGGATCTCCATCTTGTGCTGAGTGACTATTGTTGACGATCTCAAAATGAGGCATCAACTATGGATATTAATAATGACATCTTACAAAGGTGAGTGCGATTTAATGAAAATAAATGCTTTAAACTTTGGTTGAGCGTTCTGTTTGCATATGGAGAGCATTGTAAGTACATTTGTAACGAAAAATAAGTATTTGTTTTTGCATGCCAACGGCGGCATATCAAAAGTTGCTTGGCCGGGACGGGGATAAAATATAGGTTATACCTAAAGTGCTGGATGTTTCGCTTTTGACCGAGAACTTGACATTGACCATTGTGTCTTTTCTTGCTTTGTGCTATGTTCTGACCATCGCAAATGATCTAGGGAGTTTATTTATGTCTTGTACTACAATATAAGCGTGATAATTGTTTTCCCTCTTGTTTTACCAGATGGCCTTGCTATGAAAATCAATTTTTTCTGTGATTTGTGTATATATATGAGAAATTCATATTAACCTATATTGTTCTAGAAATGAGAAGGTAAAATTAAACACAAGTTACATGTGTTTCTATGTTTTCGTGTTTGAGGGGGCCATCGATAAGACTAGGCCTAAAGTTAACCTCGTCGAAACTGGGTCATTTGGTCCGGTTTCCTGTGAGGGGCAGCAATTTTCAACCCTTTTTTACCCTCTCGATAAACATGAGAGAAGCGCAAAGACTTTTGAGAACGTTGCGTATTTTATTTAGGATCGATTGGTCATTGGTGACCTTGGGAATTGGGTCACTGACCAGTCTTATCAAAATCTGAAGGTCAGGCTCTAATTATTTTTCGAAAATAATTTTTTAAAAATTCATCATTTTTTTGTGTTACCTAAAACACAAGAAAATCGGGTGTTATATTTTCCTTTTTTTCATGTCCAACGATGGTACTCCATAAAATTTTGACCAAATTTCGAAAAATTTCCTGTGAAATCATGTCTTTCCAAACAGGTCGAAACATTTATTTGCATGTTATGTAGTATGATTTGGACACACCCATGCTAAACTTACCTTACCAAGAAAGTATTATCATTACTATATGTTTATCTATTTGTTTACACAATATAGCAAGTCTGAATCATCATAGTACCTATATTAGTGATATCCTATGTTAATGGTTTCAGGGGTGTAATATATATATATTTTGGATTAAGTAATTTCTGTAAGTAAGAATTAATACATATTGTTATTTTATTGTGGTTTAAGTGGAGCTTACTTCTCAAAATGTGGATTAAAAAAGTTGAAACAATTTCTCCATCATATGTTATTCATGTTTTGACCATATTTTTTAGTTATTGTAAGTGCTATTTCGCTTCAGATATTTTTTATTCAGATGACTAAAACAGTATTTAAATTATATAATTGGGGTAGTTTAAGTTAAATATATTTGTGCTTTGAAGATGGTACAAGATTGTTATCTATCTGTATGTAGTACACTACATGATTCACTCATCTTAACTGGAAAACATGTTGCCAGTGTCAATAGTTATTCATGAACTAAGAGGAGAATAAGGTTTTTAAAGCTAAAATGAGTGAATTCTTAGGAATAAAAATTTTTTAATAAGTGGTTATCAATTGAAGCTTCATACAAATATAAATGCTTCATAACGTCAATCATTATTTTTTTGGCTTATTTAGCATTCAGTAGCTTATTAGCACTCAGTAGCAATTAATTCAAACCATTGGTTTGAATTAATTGCTCATCTTGAGAAAGTAGTTAATGATTAGTGTCCAAAGCATCTTGTTTAAATAGAGTGCTATATACCTATTTGGCAGAATTACGAAGTGAAGGAATGTATTTTCGACTTTTATTTCTAACCTCTTTATTAAAAACAGTTTAGTTGCGGAATTTAAAAATGAATGTCAATAAGCATACATATCCTAATGAGAAGACTTGTGTGGCGCAGCTTGGCCAAATATGGCCATTGGGCCATAAAACCCCAAAACAACCAACCTAAAGAAAAGAGCCCTCAGGTCACATCTCCTTTAGGTGTGTACAGACTTCACAGACCTGAAGTTCTCTATTGATCTTTTCTCATGGGGTTTACTGTCATTATAGTAAACAGATTATCACACTCCTGGGATGTCCAAGTGATCTTTTTCTGCCTTTCATATCTATTCTCCAATCCCTCTTTTCCCCCTTCGCTACATTTTTTACTTGACATTGTCTCATGTTTGGTGCAGCTTGGCCAAATATGGACCCTGCTGCCATAAAACCCAAAACCAATCAACTTAACTTGAAGACAAGGCACCAATTTATTCAATCTTATATATGTTGAATCTTATTACGGAGAGGGGTATCTTAGAGGATAGAACTTACATGTTTCCAGACATGCACAGAAACAGTGGTGAAAGCATAAAGCAATTTATTCCTGGATGCGTTAATAAGACATTTGAATAATTGCTGTCCCAGAGCCCTGTCAATGATGCTAATTTTTTTAGAGTAAAATTCATTTATTGAAGCTCTGACTAGGGTGAAATGTCATGCTCACAGTATTCAAAGAGGTATGCATTTAAAAGTATACATTTTCTTAAGCTGCATCTGTGTAAAGATCACATGCTTGCATTTGTTTTCAATGTTATGCTTTAAACAGAAGTAGACTGTTTAGGTTCTGACATATTTGGTGGTGTTGCTGTAAATAGGTACACTTATGGGTTACATAATGATCTTTCATACAGGTATCTTAAATTTTCAATGGGGCCAAATGTGGGGATGCATTTTTTTATGTATGCATATTTTCAGTGTAAATTGTATGGTGCGTATGTTCTTTCATTGCTTATCGGTATCATAAGAATTGTGAACCTGTAGGAACTTTTCTTTGCTGTGTCTTATTAATTTAGTATCTTTATGCTGTGCACGGTCATTTTCTTGCTTGTCTGCTTGTTTTTCATGTCTAGGTTGCACTGTTGCTTAAGAATTAAAGTAATGCTGTCAGTAAAATGAATTATTTTTTATTGCAGAGTCACACACTAACTTTTTTTTATGGTTTGGATTACAATGAGTTTAGCCCCTCATGCAGGAAACAGGAAAAGGAAAAAAAGCGATTCAAAACCCCACTCACAAATGTAGGTGAACTTTTTCTGCAGGCACTTTTATTTACTTTTCGTGTGGCCATTTATTTCTTGTTTTGTGTGTATTTTTGTCTTGTTTTACGAAATCCGCTGGAAATCGCCTGTTAAATAACTTAAAAGTTTTAAATATAATTATGTGCTAGAAGCACATTTTAAAAGTTTGTGTGGCTGCAGTTTCTTGCTTTAAGTGCATTATTTTTGTATTATAATATTTAATCTATATCTTGATGATATTACTGATTGCTTGCATATTATGGATTTATACTTTGTAGATAGTCATGCATGTTATTCTCGTTTAAATTTATTTAATCGTAAACGGGTTTCTTAGTAATCATAATAAAGTTTGTAATGATCCAAAAATGTAAATCAGCTAAAATGTGCATTATATTGTTTGTGATGACAAAATTTAACCCCTTTGAATGAAGAGGTTTCATGACTAAACCACACTTTAAAATTTCCTTGGTAGAGGCAGTTTTTTTCTGGTAACCACACTACAGGTGCTCTATAGTACCATCATCATCTGTAGATCAATAACTCAAAATTTCAAATAGATTCAAAGGCTAGTCAATTAGAAATTTTTAGCTGGTATTTTACCAAGTTGATTGAATAGAAGTGTGCTTGAAAGGGTTAAGAATGCTAAATTAAATTGAACTTTTAAAATATATTGAAAATTTTGTAAGCTGTTACTGCACATCGAAAACAGATACATGTGTGGTGAAAAGTTAACTAAAGCTAAATTTAGTCTCCTGAAAAAATCCAAAATTTTTCTAAACGTTTATTCATGCTCTCGATTCTTAATCAGTCTTGACCTTCAACCTCATGATGTTTTACCATTTCTGGAATTTCTTTTTACTTCATTCATATGCATCAGAAAGTTTGCAATTAAATTATCGATAACAGCTTAGAGATGGTGTACTTTATCACATCTGTCTAGAGATGTGGCATAAATTTTGTAATTTTCAGATTTTCCATTACAATTTTATTGAATAAGCTGTTCCAGATATCTACTTTTGTAGCAACTTCAGTTTTACAGTATCGTCGTTTTACTATCGAAACCTCATAAGTCCAATTTTTTTCGATACATGGAGTTTTAACGTTACTTGGTTACAAACATGCTTGCTAAACTTATTTCAAAAGCTCCTAAGTCTACATCAGTCTTACGTTGAATTTTTAAACTCTTATCTCAACTAATCTACGATTTGGTATCTAGTTTTTATCGTTCCTGAAACATTTTGATTTCAAGAGAGAGAGAGTCTTACGAGGTTTTTAAAGTAAAACGACGATATATTTCTTGAATTAAAATAATCATGCAGTCTTCCTTGATGTCATAGAAGGCTACAAAGTTTTTGTATCATTGGACTTTCTGCCCAATTTGTGTAAAATGTTGCTATTTATTGTGTGATGGCCCAAATAAACTATTTTATGGCCAAATCTGGCTAGCAGCTAAGTTAACATCATTGAAAGTGCTTTTCGGGGAGCTTAATTTACTCTCAAGAAACTGCATGAACATATTATTTTTATGCCTTATTACTTGACAAAAGTACATTTAAAATAACCATGAATTACATTATATTAATTTTGCTTTGTAGAAACAAGTGCCTTAATGAAAAACGCCGTAGAGAACAAGAAAATATTCACATTGAAGAACTGGCAGAACTGGTTTCTGCTAGCCCATCTGACATGAGTTCGCTTTCTTGCAAACCAGACAAGTGTGCCATATTGAAGGAAACCGTTAACCAGATTCGTTCTCAAAAGCAGTCAAGTGAGTATTTCAATATTCAGGATTAACATTCTTAAGTATTTGATAATGTACTGACGGTTTTGTTTTCATGCCGAGATAAAAGGCCAAATTGTTTAAAAAAAGTTAGCTACCCACAATATTCAAAATTATGCTAAATTGAAAATATTGTAAGAAGTCATTCACTATTTTTGGTATAAAAGTAGCATAGTATCGAGAATTGGCACTATATTTTGAATACAAATTCATTAATCTATTTTTATAAGTTGAATAGTATTGGTATTAAATGCTCATGGTCATTCCACGCAAAATGAGCAAATCGGCTGTGGCTGATATATCACCAATTTTAATGAAAATCAATTTTTAAATAGGTCACATAGTAATGACCAACTGCAAAATATTAGATTTCAGAAATCTATTTTGTTAATTATTGACATTTAAATTTCAAGGTCACACAAATTTAGATTTTCTAGCACTAAAAGTGGCCTGTTTGCGACCCTATATTTTAATAAGTTATTAATGCAAATTAAAAAATTTTACATCTTACATTCTTCAGAAAAGAGTCTCTTAGGAAACGTCAGAATATAATTTAATAGCCATCTTTGCTGAATTTGATGGATTGACAAATAGAAATTTTGCAATTTGTACAAATTTCAAATTGCTCTGGTATCTATAGAAATGGAAAAACAATATTAAAAATTATTCTTAATGAAGAGCCTTTCCTAACAATAGTGTGGTGTAATTTGGTGATTGTATTTCTACTCCTTTATAAAGAAAAAAGCATTTAAAAGTAAAAATTATAGAAAAATACGATTTTTAAATTTTTAAAAATGCATATTTCAGTGAGGGAAAGCTCCAAAAACATTAAAACTTTTCAACATAAAAGAGCAAGATGTCTATGTCCTGAAATTTTCATAATTGTAATTTGATTATTTTTGTCTCAGGAAAATTTTTAAACGTAAATTTTACTTTTTTATCACAGTTGATGAGTTATAACCTCCAATAATATAAAAAATGCGATATAAGAATGAAATATAACTATTATTATGGTGCACGTGCAAAATTTCTTTTTTGAAATCTTTCTTAATCCAAGGAGTGTTTCCATCAGTGAAATAATTAGGTGGAAATTTAATTTTGTTAGAGAAGTCTTCGATTTGCTTTTTCCTTTGGAAATGTAAGTATTAAATACTAGTGAATATTAAATGCGTTTTGTAAATATTAAGCATTATTTATTAATCAGGTAAACTTTAATTTTGAGAGTAAAAAAAATTTTTAAATATCGTTGTTATACTCGATTCTCCCAAATGTACATAACTTACGAATCCTTGTTACATATTTATCACAATCACTAGTGAAATAAGTAAAGAATTCAAGAATTCGGCAGCACTAGGAAAATTCCGATTTAAGCAACTACGAAATTGAACAAGAGACCTTTATCAGATTAAAAGTGAATTTGAAGACAATCAAGTAAAGGTTTTAAATATTTAAGCTTTTTCAATTGTGATTTGATGTCCTGCTTTTAAAATTTCATTCGAAAGTTAAAAATTATTTTGATATTTCATTGTTGATTTCGGGTTTCATTGTTGCCATTTTAAACGAGTAATATGCATAAAATGGGAAGGAAATGTTATGATTGGCGATAATAAACATTGCCACTTGGTGCGATAATGATGGAATATGGTAACCCATCGTAGAACATCCGTATAGTCGTTTGGCAACGAAACTTTCAATTGCCAATTGATTGGATGGGCAAGAACGTGTGTTTGCGTTGCACTAATTTTGTTATTGTTGCTTTGAGACTCAAAATACAATCCTGAATTTTAACATATAAAAATTAACTAAAAATTCATTTCTTAACTAATAACTTTGACTGAGGGTCAAAACATTCACAGTATTATAGATTATAATGATACAAAAGTAATTATAATAGATCAATTCATTATTGCGTTGTCACTGTTTGAACAAAGCTTCATATTACAAAAGCAGTTCTTCAGAAAGTGAGTTTAAAGTTTTGAAAACATGTCTACTTGGCGACAGTACCTAACGAAAACTCTTGTAACTTGTAAAAGTGTTTAGAATATTTACTACGTCTTGGTGTCGTTTGAAAGCTAAGGGGTTGGGCAATATTTTGAATTAATAAAAAATAGATTGATATTCTGGTTAATTTTCATAATTTCTAGTGTATACATATACCTTAATAGAACATCATCAAATTGCTTAGAAATGATAGATTTTCCTTCCTGAGCAATTTGATGATGTTGTACATGTATACACTAGAAATCACGAAAATTGAGCAGAATATCTATCTATTTTTTAATATATTTTCCATATATTGTATGGAGTTTGAATCCAGACTGCTAGAATCTGATTTTCTGCCAGGCAAGGCAGAAGCAGAAAATCAACGATCCTTGAACCACCCTCGAACAATTTTCAAGTGATCAGACGTTCAATGTCAAGTTAGAATATATCCACCTCTGTATGAGCTAAACTTGCAGGATGTTTGTTCCCTCTCCTACAATGTTCATATAAACTCATGAGAACCCTTAACCTAGGAGCAGGTTTTCAAATTAGAGGTTGTCAGTCATGTTTTGCATCAAGAAAATTAATTTTTATAGCTGAGGTTTTTGACCTAGTTTAATTTAGTGAGATAAATACGCACAACTTTTTTTTATCAGAAATTACAAAACAATGATCCAAAACCAAACATTGCCCTTTAAAAAGGTCTAGAAATTCAAATGGTCATAACAAAGTAATTTTTTTTAAAATTTTCCACATAAACAAAACAAATTTTATATTACATCCAAGAAGGTGCTCATTTTGGCTTAAGGGAAATGTTCCATTCACCATAGCTTTCTGATCCTAATTTTTAACCTGCCTTGCGATATCAATAAATTTCCACTAGCAAAGCATTCTCTAGATCCTCGAACTGCATTTTCAAAACAAGCTCTATCTTGTGGTGATGCAGTGAGCAAACCCACTTCTTGCAACCTATGAGTTTAGATAGTACAATTTTGATTCCTCTCTGGGTGCATTTGTCTCTTCTGTGTCAAAGCTTTCCTTGTGTATGTCCATTTACATGATGTTTTGGTGCAGCTTGGCTAAATATGGCGCTTGTGCCTTAAAACCCATCCAACTTTGCTTTGTGAGGCACTTGCCTAACCCTTGTATGCTGCTGATGCACAACCGGGTGTATATTCACTCATTGGATGACATGATTTTTCTAATCTATGACTGCTCAGTTACAATTTTTTAAACTGCTGAAGGTAGCATTTTTAGTTAGTTTTGGATATGATTTATTTTCCTTTTCAAAGCAGGTGCAATTCCATGTTTATAGTTGAGTGTGATTTCGAACAGCCCTCACATTAAATGAATCTGCCATTTGCTGTACTCTTAGACATATTTTCTGTAACACCAAGTTATTTTGGCTGGCCATCCAACAGTTACACTTTAAAATAAATGTTAATTGTTTCCCCATTAATAAATGAACCCTAGAGATATCGCCTTTTGAGAAATAGGCAGCTCAGCTGTAATCTCTATTATGGCAGTCTACAATATTTATCTTTTCAAGCATTAGTATCCCATTTGATTAGCTTACTTTATTTGGATAAGAGCAAGTCACACTAAATATTTTGCATTTATGTCTTAAGTGACTATCTTTATAAAGATCTCTAATTCACTTGGAAAGTTGTAGGTTCTGTAGCATTTTATTAAATAACCTTTAAAAGTGGCAATATGATTTATTATAGATGGCAGAGGGTTTAATTGCTTTAATTTTTTCTTGTCTGATTTTACTTTCATTCTTTACCATTAATGCCTCGAGAATCTAAATCATGCTCAACAATCCTGTCTGGTCTATTGAGGTACAGTCACGGAAAAAGATCCAAACCACTCCTCTTTCAAGTACTTTTAACTGTAGAGAAAATTCAAAGATATATTTGACAAGAACTAATGTCTTCTAAAAATTCAAATGTATAAAATTTGCATAAGGGGCCGTCTTCATATAAGATTGAACACCAACTTCATAATTTCCAATGCAAACCTCCTATTTCGACAAATTATTTAGAATTTATATCAAAATGTAAATGCAGATACCAAATTTCATGTCATGAGTACCGAAAGATTGGAGCTCCTATTGTTAAATCAGTTTCTCAGACTAATGGATATCTTCCTAAATAATTCTGTAGTGCTGATATTTTGTACCATATTACTGTTAAACAACCCAAACAAAATCCATCTAATGTTTTATTTATAGATAGTTTTTAGAATGCACTAATAATTATTAAATTAATGTTTGAAAAAATTATGAATTGGAACCTTACTATATTTTGATGGGAATCGATTCAGAAGGACTTGTAATGTGACCATGAAAAATTTCAGCTCATTCCAAGTGTTAGTTTTTGAGTTACATTAAATTTTGCTCATTATTGCAATTTTATTGGACGACCAAAAGTTGAAAAAACAGCTGACAAACCTTGGATAAAAATTCTCAGAGTTTGCACTTGCATAGTAAATATAATAACTCTCAGAACGATCGTTTGCACGCCTGACAAATATGTTTGAAATAGTGTTCAAATTTGAAATTCGGGTAACTACAACTACAATTAATCTCGATCTACGAATAGCGATTTCCAATGTGGAGATAATCCCTGAAATTGACAGCAACATTGGCATTGAATATCTCTGGATATAAAGATAGTCATGAAATTTCATATTTAGAGTAATTTGACGATGCGGCATCTGCTTAAAGCATCAAAACGGGGTTTCCATTAGAAAATTTTATATGAAGACGGCCCCTATGCAATTTTTTGCATTTGAATTTGTAGAGGACGTTATTCCGTATTGAATAATATCTTTTAATTTTCTCTACTATAAATAGTGCTCGAAAAAAGGGATGGTTCGTTTTTCCCCCGCGACTGTACATAACGCAACAGAAAATGTCCATTCTACAACTTGCAAAAGCAATGAACAATTCTTAAAATAAGAGAATAAGTATGTGATTAAACCTTTACAAAAAGAAAATATTAGTTTATTATAAGAGCATGTCTATTTTAAAATAATGTTTAGTTGCTTTACATTATTCTTAAACATACTTTTCATTTTAGGAGAAAATGAGCTTTGTGATGATCTTCAAGAAAGTGAGGTTTCATCTAGTAAACCAAATATTATAAATAATCAAATTTTTGGATCTATTCTTCTTGAGGTGAGTGGCTAGTTTTTTTAAACTGAAATACGAGTTCACTTTGATGTGCCATAATTCTTCATTCAGTTCGGCTTTGTCACAATCTATGAGTATTTAATTTTAAGTAAATATAAAACCAGTGTATGAAAAAAAAATCAGAAACATCGGATTTATTTGATTTAAATCAGATTTTAAAAAATTTAAATCAGATTTTCATGATTGTAATTCATTCCTTGCCCATATAAGTTTAAATTTGTTGTACATGAGATGCAAGTCAGTCCAGTTTTTAGATGATTTTGATTTATGTTAAACATTAATATATATGATGTATAACATTAATGTATTAGGAAATATAGCTGGGTAAATTTTTGAAAGATAAAAATTCTACAGGAATTAGAAAAGTAAATCACATGATAGAGTAAATAGAACAGTGCCACAAAAATGCCAAGCTTAAGCAATGTTTTCCCGTCTGGTTCTCAAGCAGCTTAGATTAGTTTGATTTTAACCTATAACCAGCGACATGAAATTTTTGGACTTATATAAATAAGGTTGTGGGATTCCAGCACCATATAAATTATTGTATTATTCAATCATACAAATTTCAGAATTTTTTGCAGTATGTATTTATCAAACATGAATAAAATGTATAGAATTTTTGGAATTATTTTGATATAAAATAATTAATTGGCTCAAGACATGCTTTTGAGAAAAAAAATCAGAAAATAAAATTGAAGGAACTTGCATCGGGAAAACATTCCTACATCTCATTAATATTTAGCTTGAAAAAATAACTTATTTGAGAAAAATTGTTATTTGTTACCAAACAATAAAAAGTGAGACATGAAAATACACAAATTTGACATAAAGTTAAAATGCCTCTTGTTTTTTCAAATTTTCTGATCATTGACTAGTATTTCTTTAGAATATGCCAAGCAAACAAAAAGGGCTTTTACATGATATACACAAAAGCAAAGCTTTCTCTATGAATAAACACCACAAAACAAGTTCAATAGCATCCCCCAGAACAGGTAAATTCAGTGGAATTTTGAGCTTGCAATAAAAAATTCATTACAATCATAATCATTCATAGTTTTCTGCTGCAATCCATTATCTATTTTCTCAACATACTCAATTATCAGATGAGTGAATTAACTTTTACTTTTCAAATTTCAATTCCATGAATGCAGAATAACTATGCTTGCTGTGTAAAGAATTCCAAGGGATCAATGCATAAAATTTTCCAATAAAATTTAAATGAAAATTAACCACCAAAATAAAAATATTAAAATTGCCCATTTTAAGATGTATGTGCAAAATTGAAATGCTCTTGTGACACTACAGAAAACCTTTTTGTTGTGTCTAACCGTCTTATTAGTATTTTTAGAGAACACTGCAACACTACATAATTAACTAAAACATCTTAATAAAGAATAGAAGTTGCCATGATTTTAATAATTTGAGTGAGTATATTTTAAGCATCTTCACCCCTCATGGAGAAGAACGATTCCAAATAGGCCATGTGCGATTTAGTCACATGGAATATTTAAAGCAAAACCCATGCTGATGAACAGGTTTGTGAGTGACTTGTTGGTCAATGATCCAAGAGGGAAATTCATAGTTGTGTGGTAATTATGATCCCTATTAAAAAGGTTTAGTGTCTTTATGGGAAGGATGATTTTCAGTATAATTTTGGGGTGAACTCAGTACAAGCAGTCTTAACTTATTTGAATAAAATAACCTGCATCTTGTTCATTGTTATTTCATTTTCGATATTATTAAACGTAATACAGAAAGGAAATTTTGATATATCCTGTATAAAACTTCAAACTAACTGAATATTTGCCAAATGTTGACATGCCCATGTAACTCATTGCAACTAAACTACAGCAAATTATTTTGCATAAGTTTCCCTGGAGAGTTTTTATTCTATATTAGCTGATGTATTAAACTTTATAGAACTTTGAACCCACATTGTTTGCTTATCAAAATTGCTCTTGTGGGTTTCACAAGTATCAAGTTCCTTCCCTTTACATTTTTCAAAACTACTGCAGAATGTCTATAGTTTCTAAAGGTGGATATTTCAACTACTAAAATGCAAAGTGTTCCTGAGTAATTGTGCTTTTAAAAATCGTATTTTTCATGTAGTACACATTCTCGACACTTCTAATATGTTAGTCACATGCTTGATAAGTGTTGACAGGACTACCTTTATAATTTCTGTATGTATCTAAATTAATCTATCCTAAAGTTCTGGTGTTTAATTGGCCTTTTGGTTAAAACCATTTTCTGTTAGTGTAGTCATACACTGATGTAAAGAAATTAGTTTGAATAGTGATGCAATGCATATTCTACTAGTGTATTAATTATGTAAAATTTTGTTGTAACTATCATTGCTCTAAAGGTGTAATATTGTAATTTCGTTAAATTTATCAAAGGTTAGAAGCTCATCTAACTGAAGTAGAACCATGCTAAAATCTTGAAAAATTTTATCAATACTTTATTTAAACATTCTCTAATCTTTTATTTTTGCTTTCAGGCTTTAGAAGGTTTTCTATTTGTTGTCAATTTTGATGGAAAAGTAGAATTTGTATCTGAAAATATAACATCCTTCATCAAGTTCCATCAGGTATGCATGTTAATATCAATAGTGAATGTTTTCCTCTAAAAAATTGTTTAATTAAATGGTAGTTGCTTTATTGCTTTAGTTTAATGAAAGATCGATTGCTGTTTTATTTGTTTGGACCTACTATTTTAATTTAAAAAAATAAGGAATGACAAAATGTGATTTGTTACCCTGCCAGTATTAATGTCTGCAATATTGTAAATTAAGATTGGTTTGTGCAAAGTCTTAATATATATATATATCACATATTATATTCAGCTAACCAATGTGAGGATATAGGTTAGCTGAAAATCAATTTTAAATCACCTGTACACTTGCAAGTTAATCTATTGTGATCTGTGTACTATCTTTAAAAAGACCCTAATTTTTTTGCTTATAGAGTGGAACCCTGTAAAAGCTATCTTGGGGAAATGCTTTTACACTTTGTTTTTATGAAGTACCTAGATGTCTTTAATTCCATATGGTGTTGCATTATTCTTGGTCGTTTTTCCTAGTGAATGCCTTGATTCTTTTAGAGGGATTTCCCCAAAACTTATTTTCGTTTCTCTTAGTCATTAGTTTTTACAACTTCATTTAAAAATTAAATGTTTTATATGTTAAGTATTTTTCATTACCTTGTGCTTGGCGCAGCATGACCGATCCAGCTCATGTGCCATAAACATAAACCCAAACCATTCAAAGGGATTTCCAAAAACTTATTTCAACATGAATATTTCTTTTAGATCAGACAAGTAGCAGGTTACCAGTACTCAAAGTTGAGCATTACGAAAAAATGGGCATCAAGTTCTGTTTAATAATTTCAATATAATCAGTGTGAACCAAACCAACCTAGTGTCATTTGATAACTTGTTAGTGACCTTGAGTTCCTGATAAGTAGGGAGAGGGCTACATTTGGAGGAGTTTTCGTGGCACTGTGCAAACAACGTCCAGATCTGTTTATTTTAAAATAAGTGAAATTGATTGTGAAACTTTGGATTACAATTGAAAAAACTCAAAATTTCCCAATTTCGGCATATACTTGTTGAAAATCCTAGAAGAAATACTTCAGAGTCTGCGTAAGCAAAAATCAGCTTTTCATAATAAACACTGAATTGACTACTAATTTCCCCCCTACACCCAAATAAATACTAAGCACTAACGAGCCGTATTCATGTAAAACCTTGCTGCTGTGTTCTGACTCAGCCTGAATTGGCTGCAAATTTGTCTTTCATTTTCTACACCCAAATATTATGCACTAATGAGAGGTATTCATGAAAAACCTTGCAGCCGTTTTCTGACAGACTACTCAATTTTATTTCAGTTTTAATTTTGTGCGTGATGAAGATGGATGTGTAAGGATCAATCCAAAAAGTTCAATGTTCTATAAAATTTTAAATATATGTTCAGATGAATGTATTAATCCTTTGTGCTCAGATGTTGCGTTATTGATAGTATTACAACAAGTTATCAGAGTATAAAGGGCTAAATAACTTTTAAAATTGGTTTTAAGAATAGGATTCACGGCTTAAATAAATAGCATTTCAATCCTAGTTATATATAATATTCTTAATTTATTATAAAATAAATGTTTTGTGTTTTAATTATATTTTTTTTTCTTTTATAGGAAGAAGTATATGATAAAAGTATCTACCATTTTATTCACCCTGATGATCGATCGAATTTCCAGAGTAATCTCCTGCTTATGATGCCATTAGGTAAGTATTGAAGTTGAGAAAAGTGTTGTTTTTATTTAGTCAAGTGTTTGTATGGAAAAGATGATATCTATTGAAATTATTAACTAATGACTGATAAAAAAATCCCAAATGTACACAGTGCAGCAGAGTGTAAAAATTATATCACATTTGTAGGATCCAAAAGAATTGAGTTGCATTTTGTTCAGGAAATGTTTTGTGTTAAAACACAAGAAGGCAACACAATTTCACATTTACTTGCATTGTATATCAAAACATGTCATGATATTTAGCTAGCATTTCTATTGTCTAGTTTTTGCCTTATGGTTATGCAAAAATTGACATCAAGGAGCCAGAAAATTCATTAAAATATTTGTATCTTTGGTGTCATTTTTACAATTGAACCAAATTGATAGCACCAAGTGTTCATGAGTCTGACACTTTATTATATCTCAGCAGAATACCTTGCTTCTACCTTTGCAATCATTTTTTATTTAAAAAGCACCTATAATTTAGAATATTGTATTGACTGATTGACAAGAACATTTTGAAAAGTTCTCTTTTATTTCTGTTTGTTAAGTTTTCCCTTTATACAGTGTCACAATTATAAAGTTATAATTTTTA
The DNA here is from genome assembly GCA_933210815.1 of Meta bourneti. Taxonomy (NCBI): domain Eukaryota; kingdom Metazoa; phylum Arthropoda; class Arachnida; order Araneae; family Tetragnathidae; genus Meta; species Meta bourneti. The sequence continues at coordinate 86,188,592 of OW119927.1, forward strand.
CTTCAATCGTTTCAGTCGCTGCCCTTTGCTGCTTTCTTATTTTAATATTTTACTGCAATTCTAAAAGACCATAATTTATATGGTTTGTCACAGTAAAAATGTCTGTCATGGTTATTTCTTTGAAGTATTGTCCTTAGATTTCAATAAAAATTACAAATTGGTTCTAATGCATAAAATATTTGTCACTCATGAAAATTAAACAGATCCCTTTTACTTTAGGTAATGGGCGTGATTGGAATTCTGAAAACAATTCTTCTGGTAAACCAACGAAACATTTCAATTGTCGCTTTCTGGTTAAGGAAGAACCTGATAATAGGATGGAAAATAAGCCTCCTCAAGATTCCCATTATGAAAACCTCGCTATAACTGCAAATTTCATACCCTTAAATGATTGTGGTAACGATGGTAGGTGGTATTTTATAATTGTTTTAAAACTGCATTCTGTAAGATATTTTATTTAAATTTATATTGCTTTTCTTGGATAAACATGTAATGTATTGTAGATATAAGAAATGGAATGACCTGTATTGCTCGGAGAGTTCCTAGTGATGATATAAGAAATGAAACCAATGTGGAGCAATTCACAACTAGACTCGATCGTCATGGAAAGATTACAGATGTAGATACAAGGTAAAATTTTTGTTTAGTCGCATCTTTTATGAAGTTCTCCAAATATTGCACTACACGTGTGTATGATTACCTAATGGATGTAAAATTGTTGAATTTGTTAGAATATCAAATACTAGTGTCATCAATCTGATTATTTTAAATTTTTTAACTGTTGCTTGTTTTGAAATGTTTATTAAAATTATACTTTGTAAATAACTGAAGTTTAACTTGGTTATACATTTTTTTTGATAAAAGGTAATATTTAGTTAGAATGAAAAAAACTTTAAAAAAATGACTAAAGTAATCACATACATATCTTATGTATCTACTTTTGATGTATTGAATACAAGGTAAGGTATTAATGTTTACTTTCTTTGTAATAAATGAGTGGGAGTTATTTGCTTGTAAGCAAAAGAAAAGTTTTGGGGTGATTATGATTATGCTTACCGTTTGGTCATTCATTTTATAAAAAAAATTGCGATAATTTTTCTGATTCAATTTGTACAGAATAAAATTACGATCTTTTAAATTTTAGTTCATTACCTACATCGTATGGTCAATGCTTGCATAAGCGACTGGTTGGATCTCTGTTGACAGATTATTGTGATCCAAATGACATAGCCACTGTGAAACAGCATCTGAAAGAAAGTATGTACACTTTCTATATTTGGTTTTAAAAATATATGCATATATGTAATGGTCTATGTATCATAAGTCCTGGGAAAATATTTGTACAACATTCTTAAAGGTCCTTGAATTTTTAACTGTCATCCTTTTTTTATCCCTTGCTATTTAATTTTCACAAGTTGCAGAACGATATTTGGCACTACATTAAGTTAAAAATAAAACATACTCAGATTTGATGGTAATAATCACTGTCAAATCTGCAACAGGTCTAAAATGCACATAATTTTAATATTTTGTTGTGGAGCTTTTACAAGGATATTGCTATAATTTTTAATGTATATTATCTCCTGTGTATGTAAGTAATGTTTCCAGACAAATAATTTTTGCAATCAAAGTTGTGATAATAGTTCCTTTTGCCACTTTCTTAATTAGTACTCATACATTACAAATGGAACTTATCTGTAAAATGTCCCACCAATGATATAGAAGGACACTTTTCATGCAAAAAGACTTACTAATACTCTATGCCAGGAAACTAATATCATTTTGCATTAAAACAAGTGCTTTTGATTTAAAAACCATTCTCGAATCTTGGGTCAAAGCCTGCCCCTTCACAAACCATTTTTTTAGGACTGGATCGGGTTTTTAAAATAATGGTATAGCTCATGTGCTTCTTAGGACTTTTTTTTTACTGTCCGTAAATATTTATTTAAGATGTTTATTTTAAATTACATTCTGGAAGTTAATTATTGTTTTCTGTTTCATTTCAGCTTATGAGACTGATCATCCTGTAACTGTTATTCACAAATTTCAAGTTGCCGAAGGCAGGTACACAAGAATCAAAACGAAAAGTCGGCGCTTCTGCACTAATGACACTCTAGAGGAATATGTAGTGTCTACTCATTCTGTTATTAGGTACATAAACTTATTTTTCTGAACTGCTGCTTTACCATTTCTTGGGCTTTTTATGAATCTGGACTAATGAATTATCTTTGTTCTTAAATGAATCTCACACTTTCCATTCAGTGTGAATTTTTCAGATTTTTAAAATAGGTAATACTTAATCTACACATTAGCAATGTCAATGAAAATTAAAAATCTTCCCTCAAGTAAGGTATTAAAAGCTCATTATTGATTGTTGTGCTGTTCCTTTAAACTTAAAATTGTCTTGCTTTTAGTGTATTGGTTAGATAGGAGGTTGAAATGCCATCTATTTGATAATAATGGTGTTGATTTTGTGCAACTCCAACAAAATTTAAGTTGACCTTGGGTCAGTCGATTTTTAAATAGGTGTGGTAGGTCATTAGAAAGAGCAGCTGGCAGAAAAGCAATGTACTTTTCCAGAGAAACTACTAAAGATTTTATAATTGTTTAAATTGCACACTTAATTAAGTAGTGTTAAATTATTAAAAGTCTTGTGGTAAGTAAGAAACATCGTAAAGGATCAACACATGACTTGAATGTGCTACATTTTAAACCAAGTATCTATCAACATGAATTTGGTATTCACTTAAACGTTGTAAAATCACATCAACACAAAATTTTAATTTTAAAAGGTTTTGTTTCATTTTTTCTGTTTTGTATTAGCTTATTCTAGATTTTAACAGAAATTTAATGATTGTTTTTCCCTTCAGAGAGTGTGACAATTCTAGCTCCCTGGAGATTGCCAAGAGTGTTCCATCACCTTCCAGTGCTGCAAGTACCTCCAGCGGACCCGGGAGTGTTTCTGATTCCTCCACCAGCATCAACGGAAGCATCGTTCTGTCACCTATGGCATTATCCAACTCCTACGGGAACTTCTCAAATTCGCTCAGTACTCAAAGCAATTCAGACTACGTACTCAGTGACCTCGTGCTAGACATGTTTCCTGGCAGCAATTGGAATATTGACCCTGGTTCCGCACAATCAAAAGAGTCTGACTGCACGAGTGTTACAAGTTTGGTTTCTAGCCCACAGACAGCCCCACTCTCTAATCGGTCAGAACCCAATGCCGCTGCCTCTCCAACGAACAGTGCCTTTGTCTCTGGCCTCGCATCCAGCCGAAGTGGGTCCACTGTTCCATCGCCTGCTGTGCAAAGTCGTGCCCCGACGCCCTACGGGGGCAGTTGCTATAGCCCATCTGCATCACAGTCAAGTAGTGGTAGAAGTTCGCCTCCACGTGCCTTGTCTGCCAAATCGGACTCTCTAAATTGTAGCTCAACGGACCCTTCGGGAATGATTAGCATCAATCAAGGTATGAGGCAGGACAAACAGTTTGACATGAAGTCGAACCAAAAACTCAGAAACTTGTTGACTCAGAGTTCTGACGACGGCTCATCGCGTCAGATGTCGAGGCAGGCTTCCCAGGACGAGGTGACGGTGTTGTTGGAGTCGCGCGCTCTGGAAGACTCGCGGCTGGCAGTCCGCGGGAATAGTCAAATTCCCCGGACATCTAATGTGATTTTACGTGATTTGCTCAACCAGGAGGAAGATTGTGAAGTGCCTGTTGAATCACTTCATAAAGGTGTCGAAAGTGCTGTCCCAAATCCACTCCTAAATGCTGGCTCTTGCAAGACAATGGAGAATAGTGCACAACAGAGATTGGGGAATAACAACATGTTGAGGAAAGTAAGTAGTTGGGTACTTGATCGTATGTACATTTTTTGCCCATAATTATTTTCAAGCTAGTGTAGTGCCTTGTCTACATGCCCTTTGGAGTCCAAGTACAAATTCTCATTGTGTATAGCAGCAAGTTTCATCAGATTATCCATTCTTACGTCATGCATTTTTTGTTCATAATATTTCTTAAGAAATTTTATACTGCCATGACTTTGTTTTTATTTTCCTGACACATATTTTTATATCACCATTTATATAACATGTATTGTTGAATGAGCTGACAAATCACATTTTTATACAGTGAAAAATAAAGTGATGCCTATAAAATAGATTTAACTAACATTTCAATTAATACATACAAATAAATTGTATCAATATAACTACAGCAGATGACATTTTATGTTCATCCTAGCAGTAATTGAGTGCCTTTTGGAAACCACTATCATTGTTAAACCTGTATAATATCTTATAAAGAAACTCCATATAGTGTATGAAAATAAATTAAAAAGTAATAGAAAGATCCGGCTAAAAAATTAAGTCTAATTATGCCACTTCAATAGAAACTAATATAAGTACTGTAAATTTAAAAATAAAACATCTACCTATCAAAATAGTAACAAGCACCAGAAAATAAGTACTGTTTAAAGCTTGTGTTTTGATGGTACAGCATCCTGTACCAGATAAGGGCCTGACCAAATTAGCACTAAAAGATTCTGGCATGTCCAAGAAAAAGTGGAGTTAGAGATTTTGAGCTTGGTTTACAATAAATAGGATTTTATACCTCCTTGGTTTGATGTTTGTTAAAAGCTAAAGCTGTGTTTCATTTATGAATGACATAAAAGATAATCACTTCTCAACTTGAATGTTTTTCTTCAGGGTTGAGAAAATGAAACACAATGCAGGGTTCATAGAACAAGATAAAAAAAATTTTATTGTGAAGAAACAATTTTATTTGTTGCTTCATGCGCAATAATTGTAAAGTGAATCAACATTTTATGAGTTACACATTAACACTTGCCATTAAGTTTAAATTAATAAAATCATTAATTAACATCATAACATGTTTAATATAAAATAATTGCTTTTTAACTTGTACTTTTATTTTTGCAATGCATATAAGTTCTTTGGTGCAACTCCCTTATATTTTGCAGAATTTGGTTCAAAACCAGTCACTGTCATGAAACATATTTTCTGCCATTTTTAGCATTACATTTTCCATTGAAAAGTCAGACTTGCTTGACTGGATGGATGCCCTTGCTCTTGAAAGAGGGTATTTTCTATTTGATAAAATTGACTGTTTCAAACATGGTTCACTTGCATTGCACAGGATGTCAGGATATGCTCTCCACTTCCTAGTTTATTTAACAGACCTTCATTATTTGGAAGCAAATTATTCAACCTGAAAAGAAATTAAAATCTATAATGTTTTCCCGATATTTCTCTAATTTTACACCTGTAATTTTGAAATTTCAAAGGCAGATAGATATCAGAAAACTGATACAGATGCCACGCGGTGTGGCAACGACTCTTGACACACTTTTTATGTTGCCAGGGAAATCTAAAATTGAATATACACTGCATACATATAGATTAAATATATAAATCTTGATAAAAAACATTTTGACTAGTAAAGCACTGCAAATCTGAATTAAATATACAAAAAATATTTTTTTAACGGAAATCATATCTTAACTAGTGATACATTGCAAAACTGGATTAAATATACCAAAAAATTTTTGAATGGAAATTTGGATTGAATATATAAATCTTGATTAAATATAAAACATTTAGACTAGTAAAAAAATGCATATCTGGATTAAATACAAAATGTGTGATCGATTTGTAGCTACACATGGCTTATCATCCTGACGATTCCTACAAATCCAATTGTAACCAATTCTAATCGAATTCCTCACAGAAAATGTCATTGCCCCGTTGCATTTATCGCAAGAGATTTCTGATTTAATTAATCCCGATTCCTTTATAAAACTGAAAAAGCTTTTTATCGCGACAACCGTAACAAATTAAATACCACCATAATGTCAGAACTGAAAAGAACAATCTATGCGAGAGCACGACGCTGGCAAGGTTGCCATAAGAACCCTAACCATAAAACCAGAGAAAAATTCCATTTGAGTTCAACTTTCCCAATCTGATGTTTTTTATTCTTAGCAGACAAGAGGGATTAAAGCCCCTCCGCGGAGCTAGGCTTCCTGAAAAGACCTACACATATAAAGATGGGTTACCGTCACCTGGCATTAGTCGTTTAAAAGTGCGCCAAAAAACTCGCCAAGAGTCATTGCCACACTGCGGCATAGGATACATCTGTACCAGAAAACTATTGTGTCCTAGTTATATCCCTTGGATGATTGAAAATAATAGATTCTAGTGTTTAACAGCTGTTTCTCACATCGTTGCTTTTAAAGTATTTTTTACACCCTGCTGGTATTGGAACACTGAATAAGGTGTAGTTTATTGTTATGTGATCAATTTGTCCTGATCCTGTTTGGATAGTGCTTAAAGGTTAGTCAACATGCTCATCTTAGTGGAACATTGTTTATCTAATTTCCTGAATTCATATAGAGACCCATTCCTCTCGTAGAAAACTCACTGTAGAGGTAATGTAACTGCAATAAATCCTCATTCAAAAGATTGAGAGCCACATTATAACTTGCTGACATAAAGAAACACTGGAATCTGATTGCTAGATTGTCATGGAAACCTTAAGAAAATATTTATTTTAAATTACTTGGTGAGATCTTCAATGTCTGTTTCATACTTAATTAGCACATTTTGTATTTTTGCCGATTCATTTTGTATCTGAGCAACTAAAATTGTGTAAAGCATTGGTATGTTCAGTGGTAATAATCATAAGTCAGTTCTATAAATAACCAAATTTTATTTTAACACACACGCACTGTTGCTAGTTCAGAGATCAGAGCTATTATATGTGCTCTGTCGTTTGGCTGCCAACAACTTCTTACAATTTGGCGCTTAGTGCCGTCTGGGGTATTTCACAAATTGCAACTGAATTAGGGTTTAAAAGGAGACTATTTTATTATTTTTAAATGTATGCTACTATATTTTACTAGTGCTTTGGCTGTGGCAGCCCTGCAATCAGTTCAAGCAAAAGAGGAATGTTAGAGCTATTGATTGATGTTTCCAAGAATATCGAGAAATCCAAAACAATCCTATCTCATTTATTGGTGTTAATTGTATGCTTAACTTTAAGCAATGTTCTTAATGTGATTCTTAAAAAGCTTTAAATGAGATACAAAATATTTCAAATACTATAGAGTTTCCTTTGACTTTGCAATATAGCACTTAATAGTAAAATAATGCTGTTTTTATGTGTATATTGCTTTAAAGGTATTTTTACAAGTTTTGCTGATATACTATTGACTTCTTACAGCTACTGAACAATGATGACACTGATAGAAATTATCGTAAGCATCCTGATATTATACATCAGTTGCTTATATCAAATGCAGGTGCAAGCAATAAAATTTCATCTTTACAGGTAAGGACATAGAAATATTTATTTGTGGTCCCTATTTACAATCCATTGTATTTAATTTTACTGTTTTAAGAGGATTTATTTTAAATAAAACAGTTAGCTAAAGAAATTTCTGATGTTTAAAGAGGAATTTTGTTGTCAATCATGTTACAAAAGCTTAAAAATACTAATAATTGAATGTTACTCCAAAAATGATATTTTAGGATTGACTTACTCTTTTGGTTCTTATTACAGTGAATACTATTTTTTAAAATTTGTAATGACAAAATAAATGTTATGGGAAACCATATGGTGTCAAATATATTTGGATGTTATAATCACATTCATTTTTAAAGATTCAAAATTTAATACATAAATTATACATACTGGTATGTTTTATATTTGTGTAGACCCCTGGCCAAATTATTAGACACCAAAATTTTTTGTACAAAATTTGCATATGGAGAAGAAAAGCTATTTAATTTTAATAAGTTGGTGGGCCTTGGCAACCACGAGAGAAAAACATTAAAATATGTGGTTGCTAGATTGTCATGTAAACCTTAAGAAAATATTTACTTTTAAAATTTAAATATCTTGGTGAGATCTTCAATGTCTGTTTCTAGTCAATGTCTGTCTTTTCAATGCCTTTACTAGTTTTTCATCAATTTTCTTCTTACTCAGATGATCTTATTCCTGACTTGAATTTTATATTTGGTACCTACCGACCTTTTACCTCTGACATCAAATCACACTATTATACTCATATTTGTGAATGATATTGATGTTTTCCGCACAAATGATGTTTAGTGAATAAGTATTGTGTAATTTTAAGTTGAACATCCCCAAAAAATATGCATGACTAAATTTTAATAACCTCACTAAACGACTGATGGCTTTGTTCCCATTTGTGGCAATCCAAATTTTCGAGCAAAGCTAACTATAGAATATGAAGAATACTTATAATTATGCTGATTAATGCAATAATAGTTGAGTTGTTCCATAATTGCTGATCCTTTGAAGTTGATTTGTAAAAAATCGAAAAGTATGCAGAATAATTTGGTCAGGGACTACTCTTATATTTAAGTGTCTAATATAAAATCACAATTCCGTTTATTGCTTCCTATAATCTATTAAGCAAAATGTTTATAACTAATGCACAATTGAGCTGCATCATTTTATTGCATAGGGCAATGTGCTGATTCATTTTTCCCTTAGAATGAAAGGTTAAGACCTGAACTTGTACCGAATCTTCGTAATGCAGAGAATTCAGTGCCAAAACAAATGTCTGCGGCATCTAGCCGAGGGACTTTTGATACTTCTTATGGATCAGAAGCAGCTGCAATGAAACGGAAAGCAAATGACAAGCCCCCACCTCCTAATGCAAAGAAAACCAGCAATGGTGCCAATCATGTAAGTTCAGAATACCTTTGTTATTAATAAGTGAAATCTATTACTGCTGATAATTGGTAAGGTTACTGCTGAAAAAATCGAGCATTATTATGTTTTTATAATTACAAGTGGATAAATTAAAACTTCATTAGTTATACTGTTCATACAATAGATTTGTAGTTAATTTAAAAGCATTGTGTTTATGTGACAATGTTTTGAAACAATGCAATTGAATTTAACCATGTTCTCTTGGATTCTGCACTGGAATTTTATAAATCGATGGGAGAGGATAATTTAATTAATTTTTCTCTCTTGCTTTTCAGGCGCAATTAGCTGGGTCAAATCCAATGCTCGCCTCTATGCTGGCTCGGAGTGCAAAACCACCACAACCTGTGTCACCACTTTCTGCCACCCAAATAATGACCCAGTTACCTCAAGAGAGACTCCCAAAAAATCTCGAAAAGAAACTGATTCACACTCCAGTTCAAATTCACTCGACAGCTACCTTAAATTCTCCTACCTCCCAACAAATATTTACTTCTGCAGCAACCACCATTCAGCGAGATGTCGTGACTTCTGATTCCAGAGGTCACGTCTTGCAGCAGCAACTTTCTGCTCAAGGCGGTGGACAGAGGACAATGCTGACACAGCAGCAACAGCAGATGCTGTTTGATAGGCTCATGAATTCTAACGACGAAAGTGTTCTCCTGGCGAAGTCCCTGGCCCTCGGTCTTCAAAATGCCGAGCCTGTGTCCATTCAAAGCCCCACGACATACAACCAGCTCATTCCTTCGTCCTCTGAGCCTGCACTACCTTCGAACCTTACTGATCTGTTGAACGATGTAAATATTGTGATTGGATCTCCACTCAGTGATTCACTGCCAATGAACCAAGCATCAGATGCTCTGTTTGCAGGGATTGTGGATGATGTAAGACATTTATATGTTATCGAATCAGGAGTTGTAAGATTTAATCCTTTTCATGTGTTTGCTAAATTTACGCAATATACTCCTAAACAAAAATTGCTTTTTTGCACCTTTACACAGAAGTTTTGAGTATAACTGACTCGGGCTGCCATGGGCTACTTTTTGCTACTATTTTTCAACCTTGGCAACTAGGGGTAACTTTTTAAGCTAAATCGTCTGAAAAGTTTCTATTTTTCAAAATTTTGGTGACTTTTTTGAAAGTTCATCAAAATTTAATCCCCTTTTTTCACTAATAGTGGACTTAAAAAGAATATTTTTCTTTGGTAAAATTTTCTAAGGGACGCCGATTTCCAAGTTTTGGCATCAAGCCATGGCACATAAAAGAGAAACATCTGAATCTGGTTGCTAGATTGTCAGCAAAACCAAAATTAGAAAGTATTTGGTTTTTAAATTAAAATTTCTTTGTGAGATCTCCAATGTTTGTTTTGTACTTAATTAGCACATTTTGTGTTTTATGCAATTCATTTTGTGTCTGAGCAACTAAATACTAAAGTAGGGTTTTAAGAGACTTTGCTACTATTTTTTTAAATTATGCCACTAATGCTACCATTTCGCAAGTGCTTTGGCTGTGGCAGTTCAGTCGAAAGAAACTATTAGATTCTTGTTAAAGATACAAGCTAAATTTGCCTTCTGAGATAGATTATATCATCTTTATTTTCGCCAAATAAGCAGTATTCCAAGTTGTATTAGTAATTATTAGTCATGAAATGATGGATTATTTTTTTATTATCTATGTCCAAATAGTTTGCTCAAGAATATTTTTGAATACAGTAATCTGAAAAAATTGGACCCTATACAATTTGTCTCAATAGCAATTATGTGTCTGAAACAAATAGCTGCAAAAAATTTATTTGTTCGTTAAGCCACTTAATTGCTATTAAGATTAAAACTATTACAAGCATTGTGTTTTCTCAAGTGTTATGATCTGATACTTTTAAATAACATGCTTATTAATTCTCATTCCTGTTTAAATTTGTTCTAGTTTTCATCCAACACGATTCTATTGTGTTGGGTTTGAATAAAAGTATATTCAATTGTAAGAACTTACATGAATTTCAAACTTAATATGCGATTGAGTTTTCTTTTTCTGTGTGCTAAGGTATTCTTTCCTAAAGTAGGCTGACCATACTTGCTGTTTCGAAGGGTAGAGTACCCATGTTTCATTTCCCCCTCCAATTTAATAAAAAAGTTAATTTTGTTCTGTTTTTAATATAAACTATTAGTTATTCATTACCTATAATTGTATAGCAATATCCATGGATACCAATAATTTGTATAACCATGGAATCTCAGTACCTGCAGTGATTTATTTAGAGAAAATGCAAAAGTTTTGAGTCTTATTTTTTTAAAGCTTTATGTCTATCTTGGCTATAACCAAGAGGCAAAACTGCAGTTTTAAGGATCTCCAGAAAGAATTTGTATCGTACTTTTTCATGAATGTAGAATAATACAAACCTGTTCCATTTTTGCTATCCCAGTGTCCCTTTTTGTCTCGAACAATATGGTCAGCCCATTTAAGTCATCTTAAAATGTGTATACTCCCAATCAGATGCTATAACAAGAACACTTGATTGTATTTATTTAGCTGTCAGTTGAGCTCAAATATTGCTTATGTTTATTTATAGAAACGCTCTAATTATTAGGTATTTTTATCACCATATAATTTAATTCAATGCATGCTACTATTGTGTGAAATAGTAAAACGTGTTAAATACTGTGAAGGTCAAATTTAAGAATTTTCAATCTTTCAGAATTTAATATGAAACAACATTTTTTACTATGCTGCTTATATTGCCTGTGTTCGTACTCTAGCAAAAATTTTTTGTTTTCCTTTAGATTTTCAGCTTGCATGAAGATCATAAGTTAAGTGAAGTCTCTAACGACAAAGAAACCATTTTGAAAAAATTGATTGATAATATTGAACCATCTCAGCGTGCAACTATTCCTAACCCTGTGACTACAAACACTGCTCAAGACATAAATGAAAAAATTGCAATCAATGCAATTCAGAAAGAACTCATGGAAATTGACTCGGCGGTGATTGCAAGCGCTTCTGTCAGCATCCCAAATACTTCTGTCATACCAACTTACTCTCAAGCAGGTCAGTCACTGACCCAAGCCTCGAGGACTCCTATCGTTCAAGCTCAATTAACGTCAGAACAAATTCTCCTGCTTCAACAGCAACAGCAAATCTTGGCTGGCTCTCTCCCACCTAACTATAACCTGGTTACAAGTAGAGTACGTTTACCAATCACGACGCAAGCCAACATAAATAATTTAAATCAAGAATTGCTGGCTCAAGCGCAGCGGAGGAATATCCAAATGGTCCGAAACGTAACTGTGGGAAGTGCAAATATACACCAGGTAGGTGTTTTTCTCAATTGTGGAATCATCTTATAGAATGTACACGCTCGTATTCCTTGATGTGTTCTAATTGTTTTTTATCTATTTTGTTTTCATATGTGGCATTTAAAAATATATTCTCATGTTGTATCTCTAAAGTTTAACCCCTCAGGGGTGTACTTTCTTTACATTGTTTCGAAGATGTATCTCGTCATTGGCAAAGCTGACCAGATCTTTGTGGACAAGATATCTTGTCATATGAAGAAAATTTACCATATCTTGATCTCGCCAAAAAATTGTCAATATCTTGATGAAATATCACGTCGAAACCACTCTGGTGTGTTAGGTAAATGTAAGCTTCAAAACCCCAAGGTACCCTAGTAATCTGTCCTCCCTTCTATGTTGTCTTTTTTCCTCCCTTGTGCAAGTTGTTGATGGCACAGGTTCAATTCCTGTAACTTTCCTGGGTGTATTTCTTCTGTGTCAGTAAAACTTTCCTTGTGTGTGTATGTCCATTATTTGACAATGTCTCATGCTTGATGAAGCTTGGTTAAATATAGCCCTTGTGGCATGAAACCCAACTAACCCTTGTGGTTGCCCCACTCGAGAAGCTGTTTGCAATGTTGCTCTATGCTTTCCATCATAAACATAACTACAGCAAAAAGGTTTTCTAGAGTCAAGTTTCAATTCCCCTTCCCAATTTTTTTAGTTTGCTGGTAAAAGAATTTTACCAACAAAACTTGTCTACACATGTGTCTTTTTCATTTTAAGCTTTTCTTTTGCCTTGAATATATAAATTTGATCAGTTTTTTAGAAAAATTATAAATTTAATTTCAGTTTCGTAAAGCTATGAAACAGAAACTATATCTACAGCAGCAGCAAAAGCGTCTCCTTGAACAGCAGCAAAAGCAACAGATGACAATGCAAACACAGCAACCTCTTGAAATATCAAGCACGGCTGGAACAAATGCATTTCCTGAAAATATGAATGATCTTCTAAACAATACTGTTGCACCTAATGTCACTCTATTAGTAAGTTTTTATTCTTTTAAACAAGTACTTAATTCCAATTTGTATTTGTAAATATTGTACTCCTACTAAATTTTAGTTTTGCCTTAGCCTCCTTATCAAAATTTATTTACAGTATATGGTATTTGTCAATATTTTTAAAACTTCAAATTAGTCACTAAACTTTCCCTTCAAATCATTAATACAACCAAAACTATTAGATCAACTAAACTTTAAAAAGTAGGAAAATGTTGGGATTTTTGGTCAATGCGACTTAACATGTACAGAATTTCTAATGCTGTTTATGATCGGACATAGTTTCAAATGTTGCCAAATTAAACACCATTCTTTCATCTTATCAGTCTTAAAACCTTACCCAAAGCAATTGGGGGCCAAATATGGCCCTTGCGTCATAAATGTATTGTTGATATGAATTTTTCGATATCTTAAGATAACTTAATTTCTCTTAAATAAAAGTCAATTCTATCAGTAGTTTCGTGATTGCTAAAAGCTGACTACAGAATTAGTAATAGCATAGCCAAAACTATGCAAAGATTATTTTTAAAACATCTGATTTTGGATGGCAAAGTGCTATTTGTATTCTTATCTTTATTCAAATTTTATTTCTTTATTTTTTAATTCAGTGAAGGCATTATCTAAACACAAATTTAATTTCACTGTATTTTAAATAAGTCCTCATTATGTCTTCTAAAATAATTTAATTTAGAATTGTTGATCAGAGTAGCTGGGATATACGCACTTCTCAATTGAAGTGTTATGCAACATTGAATTATCAAATCTTGAAAATATGTATATTTGTCATAACAGAAATCATAGGTGCCTGCAATCATGGCGAAAGTGGTGTGAGGCAATCTGAGAATAATCCATTGGGTCTGAGTACAAATGGAGAGGCAGAAAATTCCGTAAAAATAGCTCATTTAATACTTCAATAGACAAGTGGTAACTTCATAATGCTTGGAGGGTTTTGTTGATTGTTAGGCTCTGAGCTCCTTATTCAAAAGAGCACATGAAAGAATGAATAGTAAAAATGAACTCGGTACTGGGATAAGGATTAAAAGAGTAAGATTATTGGACCAGAGGATCTATCAAGAAAGTTCATTGGCAAAAAGTCTGTCTTTACGTAGTAGCAAGTTGATTTTACACCTGCGATCTGAAAGGAAGAGAAACCAAATGAGCATGTCTGTCTGAAGTCAAGGTTAGTGAGGTGACTAGAGTTTGGGTGAAAAGATGTATTGGCCCACTAACGGCAAGACAAAAACTAGTGGGTGAAAGGGGGCTTACTGTGGTGGGAATTGTATTTAGGTGTTAGTGTTAGGTATTGTTTAATGTGTCTTGTACCTTTCCTTTTCTAGCGTTCCTCTGGTATACCTGAAGTTCCGGGGTCAGCTCGCTTCAACCTCACCTCTGCAAGCTCATTACCTAGTCCCACAAGCCAAGCGTCGCCTACCGCTGCACAGCTCTCACCTGGACAAAGGGTTAATCAGCAGTCTCCATTCTCACCTCTCTCGCAACAGCCATTCCCTAGCCAGACACCTCCCCCTTCAACCTACCAGGCAGCTCGCCTCTCTCCACACCCGCCACCTTCATACCCCCAGAAAGGACCTAGTCACTCCTCATCGCCCAGCTCCAACTCTGCCTCCTCACCACACATGGTTTTGTCTCCACAACCCAGCTCAGGTTCTCCGCAGTGGAACCAGCGCCTTGGCAACAGTCCCATACAGAACCTCCAGCTACAAAATCCAATGCTTAATGCTCAGTTGTCACAGGTGAGTGCATTCCTTGGGTGTATTGATATCAAAACTTTTTAAGATCTAATGTATGAGATACTAAGATATTTGTGGGGCCGTCAAGGCTCATCGAGTATGCCCTCTGAGCTAGCAGCATGCTTTTTACTTTTTCTTCCTTCCTCGTGGTGTCTTTTGTGTTTAGCCAAATATAGTGCTTGCTCCATAAAACCCGAAGAAATTAACCTTCATGTGTGTTCGGGCGTAACGGACCTGGGGTATTTTAATGATCTTTTCTTTTCCCTTGGTGTTTACTGTCTAGTAAACAGGTGCAGCGCTCCCTCGATACCCAAGCAATCTTTTTCTGCTTTCATCCCATCCCATTCTATTCCCAATTCTCCTTTTTTCCTTTTCATGACATTTTTTGCTTGAGTCTGTTTTGTGTTTGGCTAAATATAGCCCATGTGTGCCATAAAACCCAAAATTTTTATTTACTTTATATTATTATCTATAGGGCCTGGATTTTTGTTTACCGATCATTGTTTTGTTAACACTTGTATGCATAGATATTCCATTTATAATCTTCTGGTTCTAGATTTTTACAGCTTTTTAGATCCTTTTTGGTATTAAAAATTATTAGTTTTTAGAGCATGTTTTAGCATGTAGTTCTAATTTTGCAATAGGTTCTAATCATTGTTGCAATCTTACCTCCATGGTTTCATTTTTACTACAAAACATGTTAAGAAAATAACTCATTTGCCAACTGGCTATCCACCCTTCACCAAGCAAAATCTTTCTTCACTTTTCTATTGTTGGATGAATCATCAATCCCAGTAGCGAGGGCTAGGGCATCACTTGTCTAGGGTCCCGTTGTTGATGAATAGAAAATTTATTAAACCTGATCTTAAAGAATGAAAAACTTTGCTCTATAAATTTGGAGGAGTCTTTGAAAGCTAAAATATTTTTTTTAGTAAAATACATTATAAAACTTGGAAGAAAAAGCAAGCAAGTATTTATCAATTCCTCAAAAATCAATTTCAAATTTTAACAGGACGATTCTTTTTCTCTGAAATGGGATTGCACTGAAAAGAATAAAGGTAATATATACAACTAGAATGGGCTATGATCATATTCTGTTGCTTAGGTCATTTGTCAATTCTGTTTTTAAGTGTTGTGATATAAAATTTTAGTCCAAATGAAATTAATTTTGTTTTTTGTTGAAAATGCAAACAATTGCACCTCTAAAATGTTCTAGGAACCACAAAAGAGTGCCCAAACATACAAATGTCAAACTCCAGACCCATTTAAGTAAACATTCTGGTGCTAATAAGAAATGCATATTTTAGGGAGGTGCTAATCGCCTCGCTCTCCAACAACAAAGACAGCAGCTAGCTCTGCGAACAGCACCGAGCCCTACAGCAGTACAAACGGTGAGAGCAAATCCTGTTTTCTCATCACAATCTGAAGGTAACTTCTCTTCATTGTCCCCTGTCATGGTCATCCAATCTCAAGCACCTCAACAGCAGCAGCAAAGAGTTCAAAGAAGTAATATGCTATTTGATTTCAATTTAATGTAAATAACTTTTAAATTCATTCAAAAACATTAGTTTGTCTATTAATTTGTTTGTGACATGTTGAAAAGGCATAAATGAAATATAAAGTACCCCCTCTTTTTTAATACTCAAATAGAGACTATTAAATACTAGTTTTATTTAATCAGTCTGCTTTTACCATTAATTATATTTCTGTTTGTATCTTTCCTTAAATAACCTAAGGGAATTAGTCTTACATCAGTCATAATAGTTACTCTTCACTATCATGTAATTGTTTTAATATATTCAAAAAGTATTCAGATACTTAATGCGTGTTTGAATTATTTAATTTATATTCAACTTTAAAGAATCTAAACGATAATTTTAGCAGGTCCATGGAATGATTGTCTTTTTGTAGTGTTCAGTTTTAGTTACTTCTGGCATACTAATCTTTTGCTCATTTCATTTAGCACGTATGGCATCTGGTTCACAGAATCAACCAAATTTCACCACAAATGAACCTATTTTATCTCCACAATCCTTGCCTTCTCCAAGCTTCAGTTCAGGCATTTCTACTGCCCCCACGTCCACTTTCGTCTCTGTGTCGTCCACTGGTGTTCCTGTCACATACAGTCTCGCATCAGTGTCTCAGCACTTCACTTTCGATCGACAGAACATCCAAGCGTACACAACAAGCCCAAATGACAAGTTAGTATGCCTTATTTAAAGCTTTTGAATACATTGTAATGTATCGGTTTGGTTCTACTACAATATAATTTTTTCACAGCCTGCGGTCTCTGACCAATGAGCAAGGGATTTCTGTTTCCCTACCTCAAGAAATAAGATCTTTGGTTAGTTCGCAAAGCCAGCTACTTCTCTCATCCAACAATGTAAGTACACAAAATTTTAATTTTCTTGCATTTTAAGTTGATCCGATCTCTAGTGCTGGTTTTTGTTATGTATGCTATATAATTTGGTCTAAACCAAAGTGTTCTAAGATTTCGTTTTGTTATGTTACTTGTTATGTTGTTAAACTTTTTCAGGTTTTGAAATTGTTCAATTGTCCTTTCTTAAAAAGTACTTTTGTTTATTGTGCTACTCTACTTTGTTTACAATGTGGCACACTATAAAACATAAAAATTCTTCTCTATTCTATAATGCTCTTATTGCAATTATATATATTTGTACACTTGGGTTTTGAAACAAGCTCCATGTTTAATTTGATTTGATTCTTTGTAAAATAAAAACTGATAAAATAATTTGGCATTTGAAAAATAGAACATAATTGCAACAAAAATTTAACTTAAAGACTAACAAGTTCAATAATTATATATGTAGAGTGTGTATTAGAGTAGGCCTGTAATGAACCAGATTTTATTTGTATCCACTATATATTGACTTGAAAGTCTGCCAAATGTAGCTAATATAACAGTTAATCTATCTGAACAAGGCACCTCAGCAATAAACTTCATTTGATGTGATGGAATCGTGACTAGCATTTGCTGAAAAGTTGACAAATAATTTTGTTTACCAGATTATCATTGAATTGATGTATTTGTGTACACTTTAATGAATTGCTGCTTTAGTATTTGCTTAAAACACCTTCATAAAGATTCAGGGAAATCTGAATAGAGATGTTTGATTGCCCTGCTTAATAGACCATCAACAGATTTTTCATGGGCCTTAAGAAGGCCTGATTTTTCATTTTGGTTTTTAAGGGCCCTTAAAAAACTTAAATCTGATGAAAATCCTTAAAATTTTTTGAAAAGCCTTAATTTTTACAAAAAGTTTGCATGTTTTATTTCACCTGTATTCGAAAACCAAAATCAATTATACTCTTGTATGGCGTCAAATATTGTCTATCATTAAAATCGAGGGCATACTATTTATAGGTTAGCTAATTATTGGTGTTAAAAACTAAAATCTAAACATGTGTGAAAGTTTCACCTGTATACTTAAGGGTTAATTTATTTCAATCTGTGAAATGTCTAAAAAAATGAAAAATAGCCTTGGAAAGGTCTTAATTTTTGTTTTGTTTCGAGAGGGAACTCTGATTGAGTGGATGATTTCTGATGTTGGTAGAGGTTTTTGACATATTAAAGGCCTTAAAAAACAAGGCCCATGTTCAAATGAACCTGTCATTTGTATTCCAGAATGGCCTTCCCATTCCAAGGTGAGGCTGTTCTTGGCACAGGGGGTAAGCCCACTGCACTAGCAACCTGCGTGTTGTAGGCAGTGCAGGTTTGATTCCTCCCTGGGTGTATTTCTCGCCTCTGTTAGTGAAACTTTCCTTGTGTGTATATTACTTGATATTGTCTGGTGTCTGACGCGACATGGCTCTTGTGCTATGAAACCCAACTCAACCGCATTCCAAGGGCAGTGTAGATTATATGCTTGATAACAGGATGTAGATCTAACAAGTCTATCTGAAAAAAATTACTTGTATTGAATGTTTTGCAAATTGAAAAAGCTTTCTTTGTGGGTTCCACTAAATGAGCACATATCATTGTCTTACAGCAGAAACTCATTAACTGACAATTTTTCAGACACTAAATCCTTACTTCTATGATGATCAAAAATACATTGTCACTTTACAATCTGTTTCGAAGATACATAAAACTATCAAAATGCTTAAAAATGTTTAATTTTGATATAAAAAAAAGCTGTCTTAAGTAGCTGTACAATAAAATTGTTGGTTTGTCCGTTAAGTTTCTGCTCTAAGGCGACAATATATAAGAATAAATAAAATCATTTCCTTTAATTCAAGTGATGGTGCCCATTACGATTGATAAATGATGAACTCTTACTATAAATGTTCCCATTAGAAATATGTTCTTTGTGGGTTCTACGACAATGATTTGAATGTGTTGTACAAATAACTGATGACATTGTTCAAAACACTGGTTATATGTTTTAAAATCTTTTAAGCTGAATACTTCAGATGAAATGAATGTTATTGGTTATAAGTTTTTATCAGTGAATATATGCACATAGTATATAAATTTTTATCAGTGAATATAGACACAGTACAAACACAGATGTATGCAGGATTACCTAAAATTAAGTATTGGTTCTGTGAAATACCATAACAGCCCTCATTCATATAATTTTTGTTTACTAATATTTTTTGTCTGAACTTGAATTCAGTAGTTTTAGTTCTTTTAAAGGCAAATTCTTACACTTGCTTTGTTTTTTATTTTCAGAATCAATTAGTTCAGTCCCTTCCATCTGGTTCTGTTACTCGAGTGCTCAATGTTCATTCTCTCAACAGAGAAGCACTGGAAGAGCTTGGTCTGTCTGTCGAAATATTGCCAGGTAGGTCTTTCAGTATAATAGTCATTGCTTGAGCCTTGTGTATTAGTTTTCTCTTATTCGAAAAAACCTCAATTCTTTCGCTTTTATGAACAGGAGATATGCAATCTGGAGGTCAAACCTTATATGCACAGGCATTGCTTAATGAATCAAGTAGCCTTGAAAATTCAGCACCCCCTGCAAGTCCAGTGGTATGTATGATTACTCGTATGAATTTGTTATTAACATGATCTGGTTTAAAATATGCAAGCAGCTTATAGGTTATTGTATTAAAGTCCCTCAAGAGCACGTCTTTTGGTGTATACAGGCATCACAACTCCAATGTACCCGAGTGATCTTTCCTCTCTCATTTTTACCCTTGCCTACCCTTCTGCTTTTATCTTCCTCCTTTATTGTGTTGTCTGTCTTGTGTTTGGTGCAGCTTGGCCAAATATGGCCCTTGCATCATAAAACCAGAAAACTACCAACCCAATAATCTTACGAAATGAAGCTGTAATTATCGACTTTTGCGTAATTTTAAATTTTATACAGAGAATAAAAAATTCAGTATTGATACTTCATGGGAACATGCTATGATCCATGCTTTTTTTATTAGGCCTAAATAACCTTACAATTTCTTAATAACCTTAATTCAGCTATGCTATAAAAACTTAATGTATCTAAATCTGAAAAGTTGAGCTGGCATTACCACCTCATGTAGAAATATTGCATGTACATTAAGGTGTGCATTGTTTCATTAAGGATTTATGTATGCTTTTATAATTAATGTTTCTCGGTCAGCTTTCGCCTCAAAATTAAGATGAACAGGTTTCTTCTACAACTTCGATCTGCATAGGAATTACAAAAATTGCAAACCTCAAAAACTGGAAAAGTTATTTTGGGGTTGCAAAAATAATATTTTCAACTTTGTTTTATTTTAAACACTAGTTACTATGTTCAAGTGCCCATATATATGGAATTAATTCTTCATTTTTTCCTTCTAAAAGTAAGAATTTGAGTTTTTTCAGAGGTGTATTTTATTGCTAAACTTACGCACAAGATGTATTAATGTGTGAAATCACTAACACTGTTTACTCATTAGAGCAAGGATTTTTCTCTATAAAAGGAAATCAAAACATGGGATTAAAACATCGTGTCAAGTGCTATTTGACAAGTTGCATAACGAATTATTGAATATCT
The DNA here is from genome assembly GCA_933210815.1 of Meta bourneti. Taxonomy (NCBI): domain Eukaryota; kingdom Metazoa; phylum Arthropoda; class Arachnida; order Araneae; family Tetragnathidae; genus Meta; species Meta bourneti. The sequence goes on from OW119927.1 coordinate 86,209,416, forward strand.
ACAACCCAAACCATCTACTTGTAATGGGGCTAAATTAACTATTTTATTTTTTTATCATTGTAGAATTTAATAATTTTTATGGATCTTTTCCTCTTTTCAAGGTTCAGATGGAGGAGCCTAAGCCTGCCGATCAGAAGAAAAGTTTACTCCAGCAGCTACTGTCAGAGCCCACTTGAGAATCATCATATTGTAAATAACCTTTCCAAGTGTACAAAAAAGTTACCTCATGTTATCGTTTCTACTGTGCATGAATCTGTTGATGAAAGGGATACTGCAGAAAAGATTTATTCGGTCAAGATTACTGCCAAGGTGTACATGCAAATAATTTTATTTTAGTACTTGTTGGCTAAAGGGTGGAATTGTGCCTGGTTAATAACTGTCAGTTTGGTGTTATACTTTTTTAACTTTACTGATTTTGACCATGAATTTTTCAAATGGCTAAATGTGAGTACAGGGGTTCCCATATTTTTTTATAGTTGATATGACAGAATTAGTTTTTTACTTTTTGGTAAAACTTAATTCAAATTTCTAACTGCAAAACCGTGTTGAATTGATGTGTTAATCTAATTTTAATGCACCATTTATTTGTTCACTGATATTACTATTCTAAACTTTTCAAATCGTATTAAATATGCTAACTAATTCAATATGCTGAAAATTGTTGAAATTTTTGCCTCTTTTGGGTAAAAATTGGTTGAATCCCTGTCTAAGTTTCTTTGCATAAAAACAAAATGTATACCAACTGTTCTGTAATTATTCTGAAATATTTGGCAATTAGATAAATAGCAACATTTTAGGTTAATAACATTAGACCAAATAATTGCGAAACATTCCCATTAGTTATATACTAAGTTTAAAATTAGCATTGATCTCAATAGCCATGCAATTAAGAAAGGACATTAAAAATAAAGTTTTTAATCAGTGTGCTTTGAGAATTGAGCCGCTTAAATCTTGAGGCTTACATTTAAATTTGTTACGTATTTTATAGCACTGCAATGTATAAAATTGTTTTAATTTGTAACTTTGGGTTTTAAAAACAAAATAGAAATGTGTTACTTATTGACATTATAACTTCGTTAATTGAAACAATTGTGTATTATAGTTGTAATAAATCTTGTAATCTTAATTGTGTGGTTAGCAGGAATAGTACATTTTTAAAAGGGTTGAAGATTGAAATTATCCTGGGTTTAGGTTCTTGTAAGCGATATTTATTGCTCATGTATGAATGCCAGCTATTGTAAAATATTGTACAAATTATAGATATTCATATTGTAAAGGAAATGTGATTGTTGTGGTAGTTATTTTGTTATGGAAATAATACTAAATTTTCTCTATGAATTCGTTAAGAACACCTTGTTTTTATATTAAGTTTTTATTTGTCCATAACTAAGAATAACAGTTTTAATGTTGATTGAAAATTATGTACAATAATGAAGATATATCTGATTTTTATTTGGTTGTGAAACGAAGCTAATGCGGATGGATATGTATCAATCTCCTTGATCTTCGCACATTTTGTGACTAAAAAACATTTTGTGAATTAAAAGTTACGTATTTACATCGTCCCTGAAAGATGAATCAGTAATTTTCTTCAGTTAACTATTTTTCGGCAAATATATTTCAGACTAAACTATTGTTTATATTATCCTTATTGTAAATTATTTTTGTATTTTTAACCCTTCCCTTTGTTCCTATTACTTAAAGATTAAAACATGGCTTAACATGCATTGTTTTTCTCCTCAATATCTTACAATGTTACTGCCTGTGATACAGATTGTTTTTAATAAAACTTTTTCTATTCAATTTGCACTTTTAGAAATGATATAAGAAGGATTACTTGTCCTTGTTTAGTCATTGATTGAGATTATTTGATAGTTCCAACAGGTTTTTATCATTTATTTATGTTTTCCTTTTAAAAAGACGATTTTCTCGGTTTGAAATTGTACAGTGGTTGTTTTTAATGTGTTCAGGATGTAACGATATTTTTATTTTCTGTTTTGGAAAACGTCAGGATTCATTCTCTGGTTTATGTAGGCCTGTTTCACGAGTCCTCAAATGATATCTTATCTGCAGCTATTTAGGTTAGAGTAAACTTGTACTTAAATGCATTTTGACATAGATGAGACTGTTGAATATATATCATATTTAGTGTGATTCTTCCCGTGCGACCGGCGAGGAAGAATCCATTGGTGCTGCATTTTGTGTTTCATATATGCTGACACAGTCTATGGCTTTTAGATGAGTGGCATGCTCTCCATCCTATCTAAGAGATTCAAGAAGGCCTTATGGAACACCATAAATACGTTTGTTATTACATAATGAACTGTAATATTTTTGTATCTTTTTCCTAAAAAGGCTACTATCCGATACTAATGCTGTGCTAGCATATTTGTTTGTATAGACTATTCATTTGTTATGTTTCTGCATCTTGGTTAGAATAATGTAAAAACCTTCAATATCCACAGCAGTGACTCATTTCTCTTTTGAGGTCATCATTGTAATATGATATTCATTCATAAGTAACTGCTTGAAGCCTCAAATTGCTGTGGAGTGCTTTGTTGTATAGTGTTATTTTACTTGTAATTTTGTATTTATGGATCAACTTTGACTTGCTGAGTTGGAATATTGCTGTATTATTCGACACATTTGTACAAGGCTGTTTTTGTTTCGAAGTATAAGTTCATGGTATATATAAATAACATCAGTTATGTAACAATGGTTTATTGTATGTATACATTTCTTTTGAGTTCCTGAAATATTTCGATTTGTGTACAATTTGTTGTAAATCTAAATAAATTTGGATTTATTAAAATAGACTGTGTTTATATATATTGTGTATTTTTACAAGTAGGTTTTGATATGTATGAAATCAGTCTAATTAATCTTTCTGAACTTCATTTCAAAATGACCATTTTTTAAGGTCAGTATTTAGTTCAAGAATTGTTACATTTCTTAAATCAGTCATCAGCATTGACTTTTTCGTGTTATCTGTAGCCCTGAACAATACTATCTTCATATCACTGTTGAAGGATTTGCGAGATGAATTGTTTAAAATTGTATTTTATCTCACTTTTGACAAAAATTGATGAAAAACTTCAACTCATCCTTTAAAAGCTTCATAAAAAAACTATCTGGTGTCGTTTTGTGGATTGCTACTTTTACCTACTTAACCTGGTCTCTTACCACCTGGTAACCTCTTAGTTATGCTTTCAATTCAACAAGCTCTGAATTCGAACCCTGCTTGAAGTTTCAGATCCTGGTTTAAGTCTGCAGCAAAAATGACCATAGTGCGATAAACCAAAGCAAGCTATAAGATGGATAAGTAAGTTAACTCCCGAGGATTTATTTTCTGCTTATGGTCTGAATATGTTAGAATGAGATGCGTATGAACAAACTATTAAAACCTCATCTAAATTAGTTTACCCACAGGAATGAATTTTAGACCACAAAATGGCAATTGTGCCATAAAGTGCAACCAACCCACAGAGGAATGAAACTAGATTCTTAATGCATTCTTTTGTATCCAAATGGAAAATATTGAGGGGTGACCAATGAAATTCTTTCAAAAAATCAGGCTAAACAATAACATTTGATTTATCGCCCTTTTGGTGGTATTTGGCGTTTCTTTTTTAATGATCCATATGCTAAAATAACATTCGAGGAAAATGTCAAGTTACGAAAAGGTAACCAAAATCGAGACAGGCGAGGTAAAACTGCTGGGGCTCCAAGAGTTTCTGTGGTTGAACGTTCCTTGTACGTATTTTGGACGTTACGCCACTTGGTTTTTTCCGAATACTATTTCCATAGATTATATAGCTACGCATAGCAAAAAACTGACAGCTCGTCTGACTGATTCAAAATTACGTGGTGTCCTCGATCTTTCCCTTCGGGTGTGATCCTAGACTCGCCAATAGCCCGTTGTGTTGCACTAATGTGACGTTAATTAAAATACCTATCTACCACATCGCTAATGAAATTTCTGAATTGGAAAATGGTCAACTCCAAATGTTGACAAAACTCCAATGAACTATGTTTCACAGATACTTCGATGTGTATCACGCGAGAGTATTTCAGTAGCAGTAGTAAAATTTTCGTTTGCTTTGCACGTTATCGTGGTGAGGGGTGCTTTTCTGGGGCAGTGAGTGGGACGAACATTTTACCAACAAAATTGAACACAATGCCAGAAAACATGCATTTGGAAGGTAGGTAGTTAATTGACGTCACACTAAAGCAATACAACGAATTATTGGAAACGGTCCGCGATCAACCCCCGAAGGGAAAGAACAACACGTAATTTTGAACCATCTTGGTCATAACGAGGTCACACCTGAGCTGGCACCCCAAACTTTCACACCACGCCAACGTGAGACATTTGAGTCCCCGACAGATTTAACGTGCACCAGCCCCCTTTGGATTCGAGCTTCAAACCCTCCGGTTGCTAGTCCGTTTCTTGAGCTGGCACCCTAATCTGAAACTTCCATGCCAACGTGAGGACGACAGATTTGACGTGCAACAGCAACCTTTGAACACGACGATCTTTGGTTGGATTGGAACTCGCAACCCTCTGGTTGCTAATCCGTTACTCCACCCGAGCTACCGCTGTCCAAATTTTTTTGTATGAATGTTTCTTTTTCCAAATTGGCGTGGTGTGGATGTTTGGAGAGTGGGGTGCCAGCTCAGGTGTTGCCTCGTCATCTGACCGTGATTCAAAATTACTTGGTGTTGTCTTCGGATCTTTCCCTTTGGGATTGATCCTAGACCATCACCAATAGCCCGTTGCTCCAGTGCGACGTTAATTTAAATGCCTACCTACCAAATGCAAAGGGGTGTGCCGCGGTTGCGAGTTCGGAGCTTGTCCAGCTAAAGACTGTCGTGCACATTTGGTGCATGTTTCTGTTGTGGCCTCAAATGTTCTCATGTTGAATTGGTGTGGAAGTTTTAAGAGTGGTTTGCCAGCTTAGTTATTGACCTCGTCATCTGACTGGTTCAAAAGTACGTTGGGTTGTCAGTTCGTTCCCATCGGGATTGATCCCGGACCGTCGCCAATAGCCCGTTATGCTGCTTCAGTGGGTCGTTAATTAGCCACCTACCTTCCAAATGAATAGGTATTTTCTGGCATTGTGTTTAATTTTGTTGGTAAAACGTTTGTAGTACTGACTGAATCATTTCGCTCGAATGCTATGATGGCTAAGGATTATAGGTTGCTGTATGGCTCACTTTTTTTATCGCAGTAGCGATACTTCTGTCTTCCACAGAGGTCTTTGACACCAGCCAATCAACTGTGCTTGAGGGAACTGTCTGCAAGCGATGTTGCATCAACAAGACTAACTGCAAACGATGTTGCATCAAGACTCGAGGACATTTATTCTGGTATCTGTGTTTGTGTACATGGAAAAGTGAAGGATTTCATTGTTTGTTTTCCATCTTAGATTTTGAAAAGTGGAAACGACAATGTGTTTGAATCTTTTCGATTTTATTCAAACATTGAAATTTGTGGTGTGTTTGTATGCGGAGGTATGGAGTGAATTAATTTTGTTTGCATAAATATTAAAAAAAATGCTCACTAGAAGAGTTGGACGCTACAGATTTACTTTTTGGACAAATGTTTTGTGATCATTAAATTTTGTGTTTGGTAGTTATCAGCAAATGCAGATCCATGATCTTCGCGCTTTGTACGGGTCGCTACTCGATATTGGATCGTTGCAGCAATTTTCTTGACAAAACAATTCATACGATCTTTGTCAGTTACGCACCGAAATTAGTGTTCGATGGGGCGTTTTCAGTCTCAGATTGCATAAACTTTCTGGGGCCGTCGTGACTCAGTGGGTATGTCCAATGCCAGCAACCTCCGAGTTGTAGGCGGCTCAGGTTCGATTCCTCCCTGAGTGTATTTTTCTCTTCTGTTGTAGCAAAACTTTACTTGTATGTGTTTCCATTAGTTGATGTCTGTCTTGGGATTGTCCTTGCGCCATAAAAAAGAAATCCAATCCCCCATAAACTTTTATCAATTGATTAATATGTAGTTTCTTTTCCAAAAAACCTATCAAAATAAACCCCAGGTTTGTTGCCACTGAAAGAATTCTAACCTGAAGGTTGTCCATGCTTGTGGGTTAACTTCCAGTTGCAGTCTCCTGCATGAGAAATAACATTTTCTCTTTGTCTATCCATAGCTTATAGTCATGCTAGTTGGCATTTGAGTCGTGATTTTGGATGTCTTCATTAAATAAGGTGGCAGGTGAAACAATCAATACATTCCCCAATTGGTATCTTTAGCATGATTCCTGGCTCCAAATTCGTCGTTCAATGTCAATGCAACAATAGTAGTGATTACGAGTTGGCGTAACAATAATCTCTGAAATTGAGTGTGGTAGCCCTTTCTCCTGCAAGTTTAGCCACTTTTGTACAAATCAACTTTTCCAAGTTCATGTACCTTCTCATTAGAGCCCCACTATAACAATAATATATGTAAGCAAGTCTGAAGATAAATTTACAAAGCCGAAGATACATGTTCAAACCTTTGGCTCAATGGACTTTGCTAACAGTCTTCATGCTGTAGAAGGCATAGTTCAATTCCTGGGACTTACTCCATGTGTATTTCTCTCTTCTGTGGGGCTGCGGTGGCCTGGTTGCAAGAGTAACGGACTAGCAACTGAAGAGTTGCGAGTTCAAATCCAGCCAAATACTGTCATGTACAAAGGGGGCTAGTGCACGTTAAATCTGTTGTGGCCTTAAATGTCCTCACATTGGCGTTGTGTTGAAGTTTGCTAAATTAATGCTGAAAGTAATTTATGCCATATTAAGTCTTGAAGTTTTTGTTATTAAGTTGACTTACTATGTTTGTTATTTAGCTTTAACTTTTTCAATTGTGAAGTATTTTTCATTTAAATTGCTTTTTAATGTGATTTTACAATTACAAGATCACATTAAGTTGTGACAACACCCCTGGCCTGGTATGGAAGTTTTGAGAGTGGGGTGCTAGCTCATGTGTTACCTCGTCATCTGACATGGTTCAAAATTACGTGGTGTTGTCCGAGGACAACATCGGATCTTTACTTTTGGGATTGATCCCGGATCGTCACCAATAGCCCATTGTGTTGCTCCAGTGTGACGTTAATTAAAAATACCAAATACCATACTCTCTTCTGTGATTAAAACTTTCTGTGTATATGTCTATTACTTGATGTCGATTTTTTAAAGGGTCCTTGAAATCAAGCACAATCAGAATATGTGTAATCAATCAAATTAAATCAGCATAGAACATTGCACTTTGAGTACTTGGAATGCATATTTATATTTCATGATGGGCCTGGCATTTAACTGTTGGAACCAGAATATAGATGGAGTGTGTTTTTATATTTTTGATGGATAGGGCAAGATACAAACCGAAGAGTTCTGTACCACAACACTGCAAAAAAGAGAAAACTACAGAAAAAAGAACTATGACATGAGTTATTGCCCTTAAAGTTCTCTTGCTCCAGTATTGGGAAATTGCAGTCTTCACATATGAATTGCTTTGCAAATGAAGCTGGTGTGTGAGGTAGACCTATGGCACACCTTGGGCAACATCTCCGATGGCAAAGTAATCTACGGCTTTTTTCTTGTGATCTCGTGCTTTCTCCATTTTGTACGTTCTTGAAGAAAATCAATGGGGTGGAGGGCTGATGTAAAATACTGTTTATTTGATAAACTCACATGTTTGTCATGGTCAAGATAATTGTGTAAAAATTAAGTTCACTTGAATGCTGCTTAAACTGCTCCAATATATATATCTTCTATTAATTTGTTGTATTCAAATCTAAAGTGTCACCTAGTTTAAAAAAGGACTCATTAACAGATGCATAACAGATTATGATCCAATTTCAGTTGTCTTAAACACCTTAGATTAAATTAAAGAAATATATGTCCTCAAACACATTTCTTTCAACACAATTGAGTATAGTTATTGTTTAAAAGAATAATCTGTGTTGGTAGTTGATACAGTGTATTATAAAAGGTTGACATAGAAAATTCCGATCTAAGTCTCGTCACAAAATAGAATGTGACTGACTACTCTACCCTATTCATTCTCTGTTGATATTCTATATATTGCTATAAAACCAAAAATAGATGACCCATCTTGATCGAATTTTTGGTTTGTTCAAATAATACCCATGATTTTTGCTATGTAAATATTTAAAATAGTTCAAAATATTCACAAACGGATTTAATTGGTATACGAATGGGATGTGATTTAATTTATAACTAATTAGATCAGGAAAATTCAGCAATATAGAAGTTAATAGAGTAATATAAAATAAATATAAATTATTAGAAATTTTTTCAAAATCCTTTATTAATTTATATTTATTTTATATTACTTTATTAGAGAGAAATAGAGAATTTAATAATTTTAAGAGAGAATAGGAATAGTATTTTAGAGAATTTTAATAGAGATCTTTAAAAATTTATTTTTTAATTTAATTCTGTGTATGTGTAATTCCTATTTAACTGTTTAAAGTATTTTTACTTTTATAATGTTTTTGTTATCAATTTAATAGTAATTCAAGAATTTTCATAAAATTTATCTTGTGGTTCATATATGTTAAAGTATAACCTATCCATATTAAATTTAAAATTTGTGTTTTAGTTAATTTCCATAATTAAAATAAGTGAGTTTCATAGTAGTTGACCTCTTGGGGACACATCTTTAGGTGTGCACGGGCTTCACGATCCCAAAGTAAACTAGTGATCTATTCTTTTACTGCCTCTCGTAAACATGGGGTCGTGACTCCAGGATGCCCAAGCGATCTTTCTTCATCCTTTCTTTACGCAATTACTTGACATTGTATGTCTTGTGTATGGTGCAGCTTGGCCAAATGGCCCTTGTGTCAAAACGAAAAACCAATCAATCATAGTGGGAAAGGACAACCTGTCTTGTAAGGAATGAACACAATATTTAATTTTTTTAGATTTGCAAAATTTTACTGAGTTTATTTGGGTTTATAAATATCTTAAACACATAATTTGAATCTACTATAATATATTAAACAAACTGAGGGCAACATTATTGGGATTAAAACGTTTAGTTCCGAGTTATGTTAGTTGCAGTATTTATTTTCCATGTTGCAGTTTACAAACAAAATTATATGTACAATAAAATGGTTTTATATTTCATAATTTTTACATCATAAAATAGGTTATCAATGAAAAAGTTTGGGGAAACAATTGTTTTCTTTTAATTCTAATAAGTTATTTTCTCTTTCAGATCATTAATGGGGAAAAGCAGATGTTCACTATTGGTTTCAAGCAAAAGTTTTTTATTTTATTACTTTTAATCAACATATTTTCAGAATCATTTATTCGTACTCACAATCAAAACACTCTCAAAGCTTGACAAAAGTAGTGCTACACTTTTCATTGTGTGATAAACAAAAGAAAAAAATTAAAGGCACTTTAACCACTAAATAAAAAATGAACACTTTGCTAAGTACAAGTTCCTGTATTGTGATCATTTTTAATGCCAGACATAGTACACCACATAAATTTGGAGCTGTGCAGATTTATCTGAAGTAGCAGATTTTGCATTACACAGAGTGTTTTTTGGCAGACCAGCTGCATTTCATTTAATGATAATCTAATTTTCCTATTTGTATCTTGGGCCATAAAACTCAAAACCAACCTACTTGGACAAACCTGATTGGGGCCTGCACTGTGGACTCGTAACCTCTTCATTTGTCACTCATACACCTTACTGTATCAAAAGGATCTGCTTGTTTGACACGTACATGAGAGTCCTTCAGTATCTGGGATTGAACCCATGACACCTTGATCTATGCTCCCATGGAATAAGAGTTTCTAACTATAAATTGGAAATAAATTTTTGTAGTAATATTTATAGCTTGTTAGCCAAAATAAAATGAATGGTCAACAAATGATCATGTGGTTTTATGTTTTTGCATTTGAAAGATGTAAGCAAAATACTGTTTTATGTTTTTGACTAATTTTATTTTATGTATGAAATGTGCATATCGATGCTTATATTCATTATAAATGTGATTAACAACACTACCATCAATAGATATTAGCAATTAAGAAACTTGAGCGCAGATGCTGTGTGAAGGTCTGCTAGTTCTCCTAAAGTCACATTTGTAAATGTTTCTACTCTTACAGACTTTCTCTTCGTTATGACCAGAAGTTCCTCAGGAAAGCCTAGGAAAAGGCACTCCTGCTCCTTTTGTCATTATTCTACTTATCACAATGGGGATTTGCAGGATCATTTGTTTACCCACACGGGGGAAAAGCCATATCGATGCGAAATTTGCAAGAAGTGCTTTAATAATAAAGCAAATTTACGAAGGCACTTAAAGAGCCATCTACTCGAAAAAATGTTGTAAGACATTGCTGGTATGATTTGAGATTGCCTTGGAAAGTAATTTTACAGTTGTAAGATTCAATCTCATTTTAAGTTATGTGGCATTTTCTTTTGGGGTATTTGGTAGGAAATGTTCTCTTGTATTTCATTGTTTTGAATTACCGTATATTTCCGTGTATAAGCCGAGAATTTTTGGAACTTTTTCTAAAGCTAAAGTGGGGGGTCGGCTTATATACGGATCCACTAATTTCGCAAAAAACGAAGGTACTTTTCCGTTAGCCGTGCGCAAGCAATCAATCGCCAAATATAGCACACAAAATAATAATTGAATACCGTAATTATTTAGCACATAAAATAACAATTGAAAGGGAATATTTTTTGATACAGCTGTTGGATTCGGATCTCCGTCCGGCGGCAGCAACTTGGCGAAATTTTCGAATTCTTTACGAGCGATCAACGATTTTTATAGCAACTCCAACGGGTGTTGGGAAAGCAACCCTACTTTTTTACTTCGTACCATCCGAATCCAACAGCTGTTCCAGCAGACAGCAAATGAATGGAAAAACTGTGCTGGAATCAGATAGGGTTATCGTAGCTGAGATTCTTTCAAGGGTCATAATGAGCCAGCTCCCCCTTTTGAAACTTTGTTCCGCACATGTTTTAGGCTGCACGGCGAAGAAAAGTGGCACTGATAAAAAAAATTCCCAAGCCCCAGACGCTTCCCTTGACCATTGTTGAACTGATCATCTGTCAATCACCCAGTCAGAGGCATCAGGTGCAGGACACTGGGGAATATCATTAGTGGTCACCTTTGTAATATCGTGGAAAGGGGGCGAATTAGACAACCTCGCAGTGAAACCTGCGGCTTAAAGCTCAGTATGCTCGTCATTACACATCTTTACTGCCAAGTTAAATCTCATTTAGACCCTACCTGAGTTTCTTTCAAGAGCCATAATGAATCCCCTCCCCCTTTTGAATCCTAATGTCCCGTACATCATCACCTGTCAATCACCCCATCAGATGTCGGATATCAGGAGCTGGACCATCTGGACACTGGGGAAATCATTAGCTGGTTAAAACTATCATCGTTGGCGAGTGGCATTTTACTTTACAGCAATTTGATTAGAAAATATTCCACCCGTTTTACCTTCTTGGCGACATTTACGCCCTCATGGCGTTATGTTTGAACGTCACAAATTTTTTTTTTAATTTTTATTTCGGCTTATATACGGGTTTTGAATTTTGGGTAAATTTTTGAAGAAAAAACGCACCCTCGGCTTATACACGGATCGGCTTATATTCGGAAATATACGGTAGGTTGTAAATGAAAGTTAACTAATCACCAACTGGGTGATTTCCTTTCTAAAAATGAAAAATTTTTAAAGATTTTTAAAATTCCTATTTGTAAGTTTTCAATTTTTCTTAATAATGTTTGTGTTTCTTGCAAGTTCAAAATGGTTCTATTCAGTCTAGAATTGTTGACGTAACTTTTTAAAATTGCTGTTTGGTGTAATTTTTATTGATACCTTAGCAATTTATAAAGTAATTTTGGTGTCCTTATTAGAATTAAAACTATTTTTATGTACTGTTAACTGAAACTATATTCCTCTCTTCAATTTCTATATTTCTCTCTTAATTTTTAAATCTATTAGTTGTAACCCTCACCATTTAAAAAAAATTGATTGCTTCTCTGAAAAGAGTTATCAGTTATTTCGTTGAAATTTAGTTTTCATTTCGAGACTGCAGTATGTTATATTTAAGTTCCTGTACTCTTGAGTCAGATTTTTATGTAACTGCAATTTATTTTACCTTTTATTAAATGCACAGCTTTTTTAATATGTAATGCAAAATATTTTTCAGTGTCAATTAGTTTTTTACTGGTTTCAAGTAATGAAGGCATCATTCGTCGGCCTTTTTCAATTAAACTTGTGGTTTCTTTAAGAGTACCTCTTGATTTTACTTTTAAATGCTCTGTTGTATTTTATTTCATTTTGTTGTATAATACCAAATGTTTCCTATTCATGTCTCACCAAAATAATATTTTGGAATTACATTTTTTTCTGTATACTACTTTTCTCCAATTGTTTACTTTGAATATTGTTTTGTAAGTATGAAATTTCCAATTGCAGTCATAGTGTCTTTCCCATGTTATGTTTTAGTTCCTTTCATTTCCTTAATCTTTAACTACTTTTTAATTTAAATTTCCCTTTTGATTTTTTTAATGATGGTTTTATGTATCCTGCAATTGTATAATTTTTATTCTTATGTGTAAAAGAATTTTAGTGATAGATCTTTATCATCAATCTAACAATTCATACAAAATTATTGATTACACATCTGGTTAATATAAGACGAAACATTCTGCAAGTATAAGCTTTAATGTGGTTTCATTGTGTTTTGTGTGTAGTATATGGTCATACTCTGTATGCATATTGTGCATTACTTTTTATTTGTTTGAAAGGATATCTTCATATTACTGTAAGCAAAAGCTTGAATATAGCTTCATTGTATTTCATGTGTAATATGTTGTCATAGCCTGTATACGTATATGTATTACTTTTTGCTGATGGTTGGCAGACATATCACCGAAACCTTTATTTTACTACTCTTCTGAGAGACTACTTTTCATAAAAATCACAAGTGGTTGTCTTATAAAGAGGTTTTACTATAGCTCTAACTTTTGATCTGATTCATAAAGTATGCAGTAAAATGTGATATCAGGATTGATTCAGTGAAACACTTAACAATGGCGTGGCCCAAAATATTCACCAATTTTATGTTTCTTACTTGTTGACGAGTTCAATTGGAAATACAATGGTTTCCTTCCCCTTATGGTTTTCTTTCTCTATATGAAAGCTTTGATCTGAGTAATAATCTGATTATGAAGTAGAAAATGAGAAAGTGCAAGTTGCTGTGGAAAGAAGCATCTAAATACCATGCAAGTTGTTTAGCATAAGTGCATGTTTTTTCAATGTGGTTTTGAGGTTTGATGAATTATGTAGGAATTTCCTTGTGCATTTTTCATAGTGTTGCAAAAATTAAGAACTGTACCCTATCTAAATTATTGTATCTCTTTCTGTCACACCCCAATGTATTACATATTGCGCTTTATTGCTCTTTTACTTATCCCCTAATGAATTTTTGTTTTGACTGCAGAAAAGGAACTCTCAATCTATTTCTTTTGAACTGGGAGTTCATAGGTTATTTGTTTCAATATTTCAAGCATTTGTCCTAAGCATGGATGACAAGGAATTTATTCCTTGTCATCCAAAATGTTCTACTATTATTCTACTATTTATTATATTAAAAGGCTAGCATCAATTTTGTGTAATTTCAATGAAAAACTGCATAATTCAATGTATGGAATATGCCTTTATGTTTCTAATAAGCGAGTTTTTTTATCCTTGGTATATTATGTTTTTTGTCTCCCGAGAATGGGTTTTCACATTAGGGGCCTCTAAGAAACTATTTAGAGGAGTTACTGAATGCAAGTGACCTCTGATGCAGTTTTCAATGTGATACATTCCCAAAAGCTTAGTTTGTAAATGGATTTTTCTCTTGCAGGCTTTGACTATTTTAGAGTTGGAAGTACATCAGAAAAGATAAGAAAGCGGCATACCTATGGATTTTATCAGTACTCTACTTTTCGCCCTGTGGAATTGCAAGATCATCATAGGGGAAAAGCCCAATCAGTGTGATGTTTGTAAGAAGTGTTGTCAGAATAAAAAAAATTTCAGAGGCATGTCAAGAACCATTGATTTGAAAAGAAATTGTCTACTGTATTTCTGATGTGAAACATGTTTTGCTTACCTTCATCTGAAGAATCGTATCTGACACAAATCTGGGCCGGAACCACAACTAAATATTGGTAATCCATTTAATCTTTAACTGGGGTTTCGGCACTATGTGCAAAAAAATAATTTAACAAAGCTAGCTTCATGAGCCAAAAAGCGCAGAAAAATAAGTTAAATTAATTTAATATATCTACAATTTTCTACAGATTGATTCTGGATATTTTGAACTTTCAGTATCTTCAAAACATTATTCGAATGAACACACCGGTCTTCAAAATCTCATCTACTTATCTCCCTCAGAAATTGTTAACATCAAATTCATTAATGAGGGGTTGTTGGTCATGAGGGGTTACTGCACAGCTACATGCAATCTTCAACAGTACATGACATCTAGAAAGCAATTGTACTGTTGCAAGGTTTTCAATTTCACACAAAATTTGATGTTTTCTTTATGTTTAGATTGTGTATCTTAATTTGTGGAATGTAAATAGTTTTGCCTGGTTATGTAAATTCTATGTATGTAGTTTATCTTGCATTTTGGGAAAGTGAAATTTTCTTTTGCCTTGTGATTTTGCAGTTAATGTGAAAATAGTAAAACATTTTCCAAAGGCAAAAGTTCAATTTTTCTAATACTTTTACATTCTTTGCAATGTTTCTTGCAATTATTTCATATTGGTATTGTTTTCCTTTATTGTTTTGAAATTGGTAAATTATCTGCATTGTTTTTTTATATTTTAGTATTCTTTTTAAATTTCTTAAGTTAGTCTATTTTCATGTTTAACCCCTCCAATTTCCTTGCGCCGTGCTGGCCTGGTTGGAACAGTAACGTATTAGCAACCAGAAGGTTGAGAGTTCGAATCCAACCAAAGACCGTCATGTACAAAGGGGGCTGGTGCATGTTAAATCTGTCATGGCCTCATATGTCCTTATGTTGGTGTGGAAGTTGGAGAGTGGAGTGCCAGCTCAGGTGTTGCCTCTTCATCTGACCGTGGTTCAAAATTACGTGGTGTTCTCGATCTTTCCCTTCGGATTTGATCCTTGACGGTCTCCAATAGCCTGTTGTGTTGCTCGAGTTCAATGTTAATTAAAATACCTGCCTTCAATTTCCTCAAACCTTATTATAATTGTTTTTTAATCAAAATTTCCATTTTGATTTCTTTTCCAAAATTTAGTTTGAGATAGTGATGTAATTTTTAGTTTTAAGTAATCTCTTTACTGTTGTTAAAACAATGCTAATTATTCAATGCTAAGATCTAAAATTGTTTATATATTTATTTAGTTGCTGCTTATTATGTTAGGTAATCAATAATGATTTAATATATGAAAGAATATTTTGGTGCTATTTTGTATTAACAATTTTGTCTGAACCTAAATAGGTTCCAATTATTTTCTTCATTTAGTGAACTTTTAAATCAAATTCCTGTATAGTCCCCATTTGTGCAAATTTGCACTCTTTTCTTATGTTCGAGTTCATTTTGTTTCTGATGCTTCAAAAATTTTGCATTACAATTGCATATTTGCATTACAAAATTTTTGATTGCATATTTGCATTGGACAATTGCATATTGGAATGTATAGTTTGGCTCTGGCAAATTGGCATTTGAGTCGCATGGTTTTGAACAAGTTCTTTTTTTAATTAGAAGACAGGCCATATGTATAAACAATATACTTCCATAATTGACATTCATGGGTATTGTTGAATGCAGTTGCTCAGCAGATAATTTGGACTTTTTCTGGATTCCAAATTTTTTTGTGTCTTATGACAGCCTCTAGTACTGTAATGAGGTTTATATTCCAGTTTTCTTTCCCAGAGCTGTTGGAATTGCTTGTTTTTGACTTTATTGGACATGCCAGGCTACAAAGGCACTTTCACTGCATTGGAGGGCAGTATCTGTCCTATTTTTGAACTGGATGAAATGACTGGAGGCTACCTCAAAGACCCTACTTCACTGGTGTTTTTAAAAGATACTTCACTCCAGACCTCTATTAGACTGCTAATTGACTGATGGCTGAAAGGCCAGAGGCGAGCAGAAGATAGAAAAAGCATTTGGCATCTTTAGCACTGAATCTGGTTCTGAGTATGGTTCGGTTCTTGGAGTGATAGCAGTGAGTACTAGTTGGCAAAATAGCTAATGACCTATGCCTATTACCATGCATGCTTTGGCAACCCTTTTCCCTGGTCAGCTTACCTCTTTTCTAAGAATTGACAGAAGGTTATCTGCCTTCTCAGGAGATTCACATGATATTACACGTTGTTTTTTGATTGTTTATATTCACCTGCCATTAAGTATGATAGATTCACACATTGCCTGTTAAACAATGTTTTGTTAAGGTATAGAAAATCTACCTCACTTTTTCGTTTTGTATTTTTCTTTAAGTGTTGATTTGTAACATTTTGTTTTAGTCAAACGAATAAAAAAACATTTAACCTTTGATTTTGTTTCCAGAAGTAAATTAAAAAAATAATTGTTGATTTTTACTGTAAAATATTGTTAAAATGTTCTTTTATTAAAAAAAATGAATTATTTTTTATAACTGATTGAATAATAAATTATGCTTTGGGCAATGATGGGGTTGTCAAGTATGACACTTACTTTAATTAGTTTCCAATTACATCTATCAGTATGTTCTCTTTTCTGAATTTAAAAACTAGTTCCACAATATTGTATATATTTTCTTTTTAATTGCTAACTGTTAATATTATGACCAAAGCAGCTTAGTTTTTTTTAAACATAAGATCAAGTTTTCAAATAAAGATAAAAGCTAACTCGGTCTCTTTGCATCAATGCTTATTGAAAATGTTAGAGCAGTTTCTTTCCAAGCAAACTTCAAATTTTCATAAGTTTATCTGAATCATTAAAAAAAATAGAATGAGTGAGAAAACATTTACCAAAACTTTTGAATGTCATGAATTTAGTCATAAACTCTTATGAATAACTTTTCTTCATATCTATAGTGTTAGATACTAAATTTTACATTCTTGCTTTACTGTGTATTGAGTAATAATACAATGTTTATTTCGCTATTACTTTCAATCTGATGATCGCATGAGCTCTCTGAGTTTGAATCCTGGTAAAAACATGTATGTTTTTTTAGTAGTTTGGAATCCACTATAAGTTAGTGTGGATCCTGTCTAATATGCTTTTGTGTAACAAAAAAATACTAGAGCCAAACTTGACAAACATGCATTCATTATTCCATCCTGTAATCCCCAGTTTTCCTTTCTTGACTACCAGTATACCTTTACAAGACCTGCTCCAGACAAAAGGTCCATTGCCACAGAAATGAGACTTGGCCCAGGGTAGAATCAGCTGTATATTTCTTATAAATCTCACGATTCTCCTAGACTTAAAATTACGTTTTGCAAAAAGTTTATAGTAACATAAGAATCTTAACACTTAGTGCCAATACTGTCAACCATCCAAAAGAAAAGCACAATTGAACTTAGAGTTTAAAAAGGGACTGGCAATTTTATACATTCTTTCAAGGAAATAGAAAAGTTACTAATAAGAGAGGAAAAGTTGTATGGAGTAAAGCAGGAATACGAAACTGATTCACTATAAAGTAATAAGAATGCGAGGTTAAGAACTTTTCTTCACATAGCAATTGAGGAATATTTGATCTCAAAATTTATTTTTGTTCAATGTATCTTAATACCATTGACCTTATGTGTACTGGATACAGTTCAAGGTCATAAATTTTATTCTGGAATACTTAACCTGACTGATAGTTTCCTCTGGAAAACCAAAATAAAATTTAGGATTTAGAGTAAAATTACTGTGATTTTCAACTTTCTTCATCAGATGAGAGTTTTTATGTTAATTTTTGTGTGAACCTTGACAAAATTTGAAGTTTGTGAAATTAAGGTTCAGCTGCATTTATTACATCTTGCAGGTATTACAAAAGGTATTGTTGATTTTATGGAATTGTGGATTTCCTTGTTTAAATTTTTGCATATAAACATCCTTTGAAAGCATCTTTTTTAAAAATCCCTCCTTTTAAAACCTCATTTTCTATTTGTTTTACAGGGGCTGCGGTAGCCCAGTTGGTAGAGCAGAGGATTAGCAACTGGAGAGTTGCCAATTCGAAACTTGGCCCAACCAAAGACCGTCGTGTATGTGGTGGCTGATGTATGTTAAATCAACCGTGGCCTCGAATGTCCTCACATTCTCGGGTGTAGAAGTTTCGAGAGTGGGGTGCCAGCTCAGGTGTTAACTTGTCATCTGGACCATCGTTCAAAATTACGAAGTTGTTACCCTCAGATTTTTCCCTTTGGGATTGATCCCGGATCGTTGCCTATAGTCCATTGTGTTGTCCCAGTTCAACGTAAATTCAACTACCTACCTGTTTTATAAGATATTCTGAATTTTAAGTTTGTGAATTTTTTGTCTGCATAAGTTTGTGAACGAAAAGTTCTAATGAGACTTTTATGTTCTTTTCAGCATCTTTCGGTGAAAGAGACAATCGCCTGAAATATCACAAGTGCTCATCGTGCGAGTATCTTACTTACAATACAAGCCACTTTAAGGAGCACTTGCTCACGCATTGCAATGAAAAATCATTTCAGTGCAGTTCATGTGGAAGGTATTATGCTTCAAAATGTTCTATACGCCGGCATATAAAACATTCTCATAACTCTGTTGGACAAGTTTTGCAGGTGGCAAACTTTCAAACAGCATAAGTACTTTTAACAATTTCACTGACTTTTTGACTTTCATTCCTTCATTGTGTCATGTATTATGTTAACAGGGTTAGCATATTTTAATAAGTTTGTGCATTCAGTGAGACTGATCACTGAAAATGAAGGAGTTATGTGATTAATTCGAAGCATTACTTAGCCCTCTAAGTGGTTTCGATGAGATACCTTGTCCATCATGATCAGACCAAAATTATTAATGATGAGATATCTCGTCATCATGATAATGTCAATTGTTTCATAATGATGAGATCAAGATCTCGGTTTTTTCCCTAATTGTGAGATACCTTATCCGTCAAGATCTGGTCAATTTTGCTAACGATGAGAGAACTCGTTGAGACAACCACCAGGAGGGTTAAAATTCTAGAAATGCCAAGATAAATTTTCTTCTAACTTGCGATGAGTTTAATACTTTGAAAACTAGTCATATATGGATAGTTCTGTTTGTTCCCATTTCATGAATTCTTCGATTGTCATGAATTTCTTATGTGAGACAAGTATTATTATTAAAAAGAATTATTTTAAAACTTAATTAACTCCAGTATACTTTTGTTTCTGAAATTTGGAAATTTACAATCTTTTATCGTAGTGTTTTAGTAATTTTTTTAATTACCTAATTTATCAGTATTTGTTACTTCAGCTTATACTTAAGTTTACGGCCAAGTGGTTATAGTTTGAACTCTTGCTACAACAATATATATAAATTCTGGTTTCGAATCCATCTCTGGTGACGGATGTGTACAGTGCTTTAGAATTCAGTTTTAAAGTATCTGCTTTAATACTCATTCAGCGTTTTGATCTTTACTTGTGCTGTAACTTCCTTAAAACTATTCTTTTCTATGTTAAATATTCACAGCTCATAAATTATTAGATTTAGAGATCACAGCATTTTGCTCATATTCCTAGACTTATATTTATGATAATTCTATGAAAATCAAATTTTCTTCAATCACTTTAGAGAATTGTGTGTGTTATATCTTCTGTGTCAAGGG
This sequence comes from Meta bourneti, assembly GCA_933210815.1. NCBI lineage: Eukaryota > Metazoa > Arthropoda > Arachnida > Araneae > Tetragnathidae > Meta > Meta bourneti. Next base: position 86,229,249 of record OW119927.1, read on the forward strand.
GGCAAAAGGGGTTAAGTCTGACTTTTGATGAGTCTAAAGGATTCAAGTTCATCACTATAATTTAAAAAATAATGTAATATGTCTAAAATCAAACATGAACCTACGAATTTAAATTACAATTATTTGTATCATGGCATGCTTCTTTTCCTACCTTAATATTTGTAAGAAAGTGTGAAATATTCAACTACAGATTCTAAGTAGCCATTTTGACTAACCCCTTTTGCTATGACATGGAAGATGTAATTTCTGGAAGAAAAAGAATTTGAATGAGAATTTAAAACACTAGTGCTGATTGATTTGAATGCTCTATTTGCTTTACTAAAATTTTGTCAGTGTAAACTGATATTAAGATTTTAGTGTCAATGGTTTATGTTTCATTTGGTTAATTCAGGTGTATGTTTTTGAAGAACTTCCTAATGTGTTACCTTTTAAATGAAATAAAATCTGAACCACACACCTGTAGAAATAAATGAAAATAGATTGTGAAAGAAATTGTCTGAAATTTGATGTACCATTTTTAAAAGTTCATAGTTCATCCCTACTACATTTTTAAGTGGTTTATAATTCTCGTTTCGTTTACTATTTTATAGCTGCCAGAACTTAACAAATTTTGTGATACAGCATTTGATTACTTGAAAAAGGATTTTATGAATCAAAAATTAAATGATTATTTTGATTCAATTGTAAATTGAAGAGCTTTGTATTAGTCATTTATATTTATTTGTTTAGTTATATGTTTTGATCTCATGTCAATATTATGATCAAGGTAATATATTTGAAGGTATTGTTAACATTTTTTGTGCATACATTCAAATTTGCATTGATATCTATGGAAAGATTTTGTGCAATAAATATCTGATTTTTATTCTAAACTTTCAGCTTAAAATGTATCTTACTTCGATGTCTCAGAATCTAAAGAAGCAAGTTGAAATACTTGTTTCCTGTCCACCAAATCTAAAACCTCACTTGTACATTTGTAAAAAATCACATGTTGGAGGTATAATTTTTTTGCAAGTGATGTATAAAAGTTATAGCTTGAAACTTTTCTCTCAGATTACTGTCTCCTGTTGATTTATAATTCAAAGATAACACAAGAATTAGAAAATTTGATGTTTTTCACCCTTGCTACAATACTGCTACAACTAAAAAATATCCAGTTTTATGTGTAGAAAGAATTTTGTATGAAGTGAAACTGCCCTCTACTGGAATCTACAATTATGTAAGTTTTGTAGTATTCAGAAGCATGTATGTATTTAGTCTTTCTATGTATAAAACTAGAAATTGAGTTTTTATTTGGCAGTATTGCGGCTTGGGTATGATATGTTCAAAGGCTTTAAACTGAATCTTATACTAAAAACTACATTATGAGAAAACAACAAAAAATATTTTTTATTCCGAAATTTTGTGAATAATAGTTCTGTTATTTTTAAATTTTTGATATCGGAGTTTTGCATTAAAAGTGTTCCTGTAACTCTTACTGGTACTGAAAATTTAAAAAGTTGTTTATTTTGAGTCTTGCAAGCTAACTAATTTTAAGACTATTTAGCTTAAATTTTTAATTACCATGTTTTTATTATTTTAAATTATCCCTATTTTAGTCCGTTTAGCAATTGTCATCAATTTCTTTTATCTATTTGGAGAACAGTAGGATGCATCTTAATGTAAGTAGTCTGAATTAAATATCCATTTTATTGTGTTAGGTACTTATTTGTATTTTCTTTGTCTGTTTTTGTATTAACATTTTAGGTATTTAAAAGTAATATGTTGCTTCTTTTTAGCTGCTACCTGCCTGTGATTAGAGCTGTGGATGCATAATCTCAAAAGCAATTTCTTGGTATTTCTTAAAAAATTTAGTTTGGGACAACATTTTTTATTGTTATTGATGCAAAATATTAAACAGCTTGTCTAAAAACTAAAGTAACAAGCTAAATAGTTTAAGCTATGTATTAAAATTTATTATTTTTGAAGGAAGGGTTAAATTTTTATGAAATCAGTTGCATTCCGTGGTTGTCAACTGTTTTTTATTAAATATGAGAACTTGTCCACGTGTTATGCATTGAGACAAAAACCTTTGATTAACATATCCTGATAATCTAAACAATTAAAATATTTATTTAATTTTTAGACATTAATAATATTGTAAGATTGAGCAATTTAGTTTTAGTTATTTATTGATGTCTTGTTGCCATATTATATTTGAATGAAATTCTATGACACTGCCTGTATTTTTATTAATTTCCTGTATTGTGATAAATTTGAACAAAAATATTGTTTTTCACATGTGAAAATGCTTACATGTATAAAAAATGCTGTTTAATTATAAATATATTTATGTAATTTCCAATATGTATGGATTATGAATTATCCATGTTTCAGCTATATTACAGAAATATGTTAAATTTGGAGAATATTGAAATTTTACTTAATTGCCTTGAAAAACAATGATCAATCACCTAGTTTCTTTTAAAAGTAAAATTTATTACTTTTTGTGTTAAATGAATATCCTTCTCAAAAATTATAAATTGTTGATCTATATTTAATTTATAATTTTTGTTTTGGAGGATTTTGGTTTACTGTATTTTAGCTATTCTTTAGATATTATAAGTTTAATATATTTATAGCTTCATAAGTAATAACAAATATGTTTGCTTTATTTATTAAGTGCTTAATTTTCACTACAAGCCTACGTTTTTGTTATGTACAATTAAGATTTTTTGTAAATATTACCATATATAGATTAAGTTTCATATTTTGGTACCTAAGTAGTTTATATTTTAATTAGTCTGTTATTACTTTTTTATTATTTCATTGTATTTTATTTCATAGTGTTGAAAAGAGTTTTTTGTTTTATATGTATGCTTTTTCATTTTTCTTGCCAAAGCGTAAGTGTCCCTTCTTTGTTTTAGGGACACCTAAAAAACAACACTTAACATGTCCTCTTTGTCCATTCGTTACCTTTAAGCCAGTCGATCTGCAGCGGCATATGCTGATCCACACAGGCGAGAGACCATTCCAATGCAGTATTTGCCTTAAAAGCTTCCGCAGGAAATCTCACCTTAACAGGCATTTTAAAACTCACTCTCAACTGTTTCCAGCTGCTTGGGGATACAATCCACAATCAAGTGAAGACTTTTCATTTCAAAACTAAATTTCTTTATAAATATAACTTTCTGAAGATCATTCAAATAGAGACATATTTATTTTACTATACTATGCAGATGCATTATCCAACTGTGATTTCATTGCTTTATAGAAGTTATGGTGTTGAATTATACCAGAGTTTAGTAATTATTCATCCATTGTCAATTTGTATACTTCGGTTGTGATTTTTGGACAGCAAGAAATATACATGCAATAGACATGTTTGATGGGTTATAACTAAATATGTGTACGAGCAAATTTACACAAGGCAATCGATATATTCTCTTACTGTGTGTGATAAAATATAATATTAATGGTTATTTATTACTATATTGCATTATATTTGATTAAATATTTTGGTTGTAGGATCAATTAAATTAGTTTCACAATATACAATTCACAGTTTGATAAAACTGTTCCAAAGTACGTTCCTTAGCTTTTCTATATTGACTTTCATTTGATAAGAGGATTGAAATTCAAGTTTTTTCTTATCTCTTACATTGTTTTTAAGCTATACCCCATTTCTTAAAAACTTTCAGTTTGACTTTTTAGCATGATAGTCCAACTGAATTCATTGGACTTTTCAAAAATGTTTTGCTTCTATTTTATCTTGGATGTGGGTGATATTTTGTGGAATGGGATTAATTCAATTTTTCAAAGTTCAGAAGCTGAGAATATTTATAAGATGTTGTGTACTTTTAACTTGTGTTCGAAAGATTGTGATGCAGATGTTTTCACTGTATGTTTATGAGGTTTAAACTGCTCAGACCTAAAAAGCAATATTCCCTTTTAATGTAATATCCTTACTTCATGGGCACACCCACGGAGGAATCCCCAGACCTGAAAAAGCAAATTTATTTATTTAAACGCCATCTGACAGTGATTCAAAATTACGAGGTGTCCTCGGATCTTTCTCATTGGAATTGATCCTGGACCGTTGCCAATAATGCATTATGTTGCTCCAGTGCAACGTTAATTCAACTACCTGGATTTATTTAAAGTCGGTGACCTGTTTGTTCTTAAAGAACTACTTAAATCACTTCCAGACTGGTGTCATAAGGGATAGTTACTTTTTGTGAATGTTCATTGGAATGTTTTCATGCTTTCATTGTTTCCTATTATAAATTAAGGAGACAAATATTGAATGGATAACCGATGAGAATAGACAGATCAGTAATTAGGTGCAATCAATTATTAATTTTGTGAATTGTGATTGATTAATGAAGATTAATAAAGTATGTTTTGAATAACTAAACCTTATTGTTTCAATACGTAATTTTAATTGTTTCAATCAATCTCCCTAAAATAAGACTTAGGATACCTAGGTGGCTCCCCAGAATGAAATCCTGGGTCCAATCTGAACAACTCTACTCGAAGAAACATTTAACATGTCCCATTCATAGAACTTTTGTAACATTTTGCATTAAAACAATGATTCATCTTTACTCTACAAATAAAAATGTACAGACAAAAATGACATTGGTAAAAATTTTAGTTATTCTCTTCGAATGATTTTAATTCAACCTATCTTACAATTATCTGGATCTATGCAGAAAAGGGCAGTTAATTGTGTTTGAAAACAATAATTATCTAAATTCAGTACATGAAATGAAATATTGTATATGTACATAGGACATCATTGGCACAAAACAATTTTGTTTCCTTACTTTAATGAAAAACGAATAGAAATCACATGAATTTTGAGTTAAGTTCTGCTAAATAATAAATTTATATTAGAAGTTATGTTTTCATTTTGTTTGGCTATGATTTGATTATAGATTTTAGTTATTTGTTCTAATATATTAGTTTCTGCATAACTCTTCATGGTATCAGCTTTGGGTGTATTTATTCAAATGAAGTTATATTTATTTATTTATTGATTTTTAGTTTGCTTCGTTTTATATATTGTTTTATGTGATGTGTTTGTGAAACAATATTCTTAATTTATGTTAACGTAACTGATTTTGTATGCCATAGAATAAAGTCGAAATCTTTTCAAGTAACGTGTAATTCCATAAATTAAGCATTTTTCTCATTGTTTCCATTCTGTCTATGTTTGAAAATCATTACATTTACAATGGTTATAAGGGTTGATGTGGTGAATAAAGTTGAGTGTTTTTACCTTAGTCTGTTTCAGTCTCAGTTTGTTCAAGAGGTGTTTTGTGTCCATTCTCATTTTTCTTTGGAAGCCAGAAACCTACGGCATTGTATGAATTGGCAGTTGGCTACAGACTAAATTCCTGATTCAACCCTGCTCTGGAAAAGAATAACTCACTTAATCTAAGATGTATAACTTGTTCTGTTTTTAAAATAATTCATGTAACGCTTTGTTGAGAAGAATAACTCACTTAATCTAAGAAATATATATATAACTTGTTCTATGTTTTAAAAAATATTTATGCATTTCTTTGCTCTTGAGAAGAATAATTCACTTAAGCTAAGATATATAACATATGCTATGTTTTTAAATTTATCTACGCAACTTTTTAGCAAAATACTTGCTTCTTTTTTAGAAAACCTTCAAATCAAAAATTTTAAAATCTTTTTTTACTGTACATGTAAAATAACTATTTTACATACATGAATGTTGCACTTGAGGAAAATAATTTTATTTACTATCCAAAATGAAAAATGGCATTTGTTGTAATCCTTGGTTATATTAATTACTATTTACAAACTAGTTCCATGTTAAAATAGGCTTTCTTAGGCCTTTTGACTTTTATCTTGGAGTAAAATTGCATGCAGTGGTTTATTTGCAAATTCTTTGAATGTTAATTTATTCCAATACGAAAATGTCTATTAAAATTTATAATTCAGATCTTTCCCATTTTAGCTTCATTAAGCCATTCATATTCTTAAGAACAAAAGATTCAAATGTAAATTTAACTAATTTTTAGATGATATTTTGGATATTTATTTATAAGTAACCTAATTTCATATCCATAGTATAATTTTTAATAGATTTTTATTTTCCATTGTTATCCTTGATTATTGGGCAGTATTTTTCATATGATAAATCCCAATTTTCAAAAGTTTAGTATGTTTAATGAATGTTCATTATAAAATTTCCCGAAATTGCAGTGTTGTATAATAATTTTCTAAATTTAAATTTTAGTTTTCTTTAAAGAATCATACTACTTATTTACGCCTGTCTACAGATTTGATTCTTAAACTTGAAATTAAATTAATCCAAAGTTTAAGAATACATCTTGTATGATCTATACATATATATTGTTTCTGTTAATGTTCAATTATATTGACAATTTCTGTGGTTATAGTATATAATTTTAAATGCAAACAAATGCCCTTTCTCTATAAAATAGTTTATAAAAACAGTAATGTTAGCTCTCTGTTTATAAATTTATTTATTATCTTATCTTTGGAATCTTTAAGCCTATACTTACTGATTTAAATGTTAGAAATGTCCTTAAATAATGAGTTTTACTTCTGGTATAGTGGTCACAGTGCTTGTCTGCCACCCGATAGGTCATGCTTGTGTTTTAAGCTAATCTGACTGAGCATGAATAAAGGAGAATTTGCTATTTAATTATTAAATAATCTGCAATTGCCTGCAATATTGCACATGATCAGCAGCATTGCAATTTAAAAATTTGTGTAACATAGTGCAAAAATGTTATCTGTTGCTTTCTTTGGGCCTGCTATTTTAGCATGTATCCAATACAATCATGTGTCTGGACATAAGGCCAGTTTCATCTACAACAATCTCATTTGCTTGAGTTTTCTGAAGTAATTTATGTACTTTCATGAATTTTCAATTTTAGGCTTACATTTGTGTTCTGTCTTGAATTCAATCTCAATTCTATATTTCTGCAACTACAGTTAACCATTGCCTCTTACCATTTAGCTTTTGTTTCAAAATTGAACGCATCAATATTCCCTGTTGAGTACATTGAAGATGCACAAATTCAAACCTTCCCTGACATTAGGTTCCTTTTTCATAAGATTAAAATCGTTCACAATTTGTTTAAATATTAAACCCATGTGAGGTTAAAATGATTCATGTTTCTGTTTTGGGAAAGTTTCATGTTTTCCTTAATATATCTGGTATATGGCATGTCTCAAATCTTGACTGAATGGCATGTTGTCTCACTTAAGCAAAATACTCTGGCTCCTTAATCATGGATTTTGTTCTCCAAGCATGTTCCAAATAAATGAGTGTCATGATTAATTGGTGGTCAAATTAACAGCTGTAATTCAATCTGCCTTTTTCTGAAGCTAAAAGGTAAGTTTAAATTTTTACATATTTTGTGGCACTATTCTCTAAATTAGGTGATAGGTTGGAACATAATAAGCTCTTCCACAATTGTTGTCTTTAGCACGAATCCTAGTTCTGAGTTTATTGTTTAGTGCCGAAAGCAATGTCAGTGATAATGAGTTGGTAGAGGAAACCATATGGGGTGATTTCCTTTCATGCTATTATGTATGGCAGCCCTCTTATAACAAGTTTCAATCCCTTTTCAAAAATCAACTGACCCAAGATTGACTGCCCCCTTGTTTGGAAACCATACTTTACCCTATTTTATATGCCCTTTTCATTATCCTTCATAAAACGATCATTTAACATACTTAACCCTCTGAGTGGTTTCGACAAGATATCTCATATCTGACTAGTATTTTGCTAATACAAGCATTAAGATATTGCCGATTTTTTGATGACGAGATCAAGATCTTGCTCATTTTCTTCTAATGACGAGATATCTCGTCCATCAAGATCTGTTAATGGTTTTTCTAATGACGAAATACCTCATCAAGATAACCACCAGGAGGATTATGTCTATTGAATGCAAAATTTGATTCCTATTGAATTCACTGCTGCCTTTGTAATGTTTGTCATATTAATCAATTTCAACAGTTTTCCAATTTATGCTATTTTAAAGTTATCTATTATGTTGATGCTATTTGGATATTACCTAACTGTAAAAACTAAAGTACAAACATGCTGAATTATGATTAATCTAGGTATTGAAGAATTTCTGTGTTTCAATTCTTAGTATATTATTTTCATGTATGTCTTGTTTGAATTTAATTTAAATTTAAATAAATTTTTCACTGAAATCTTGTTTTAGTCTATCTCTTTTTCATATAAAACTTTAAATGTGGGTACAAAATATTTCTCGCATAAGGAAATTATGATTTTTGATCACAAGAAATTATTTTGATGCTCTATGTTACAAAGTTATTTAATATACTTTTGTATATTGATTTGATAATGATTTTTCTTTTCGTTGATTTGATAGTGATTTTTCAGGCTTTGTTTCATAGATTGTAAAATTCTCATAGCTCATTGCAAATTGATTATGTTCATAGTTTCCTGATTTAACTTTTTGTGTATGTTGTCATAAGAGTTTTAATACTCTATTATGATCTATGATGTAATAACTTCTTTCTTAACAATTTTTATAATTGCGAAAAATGTAAATATTACTACAATTTGAAACCTGTTTTTAATACCTTGAATAAAATATCGTTTAGTACTTAATTTGTTATATTATATTTAAAGTATGAATGATACATTAAATTGATATGAAATAAACATAATTTTAATCTATACATTTGTTTATGTATTCAGATTTTAAACTTTAAATTAGTCTCCAATGCATAAACTATTCAAGAATTTGTATAAAACTTTTTTATCTTGACTATAATATTGTATACAGAATACTAATATTACTCATTGTTTAATAATTATTAAATTCATCTAGGTATTTAATAATTATTAAATCAATGAGCATAGTAAATAAAGCAAAATAAGTGTATTTTGGCTATTATAAAAATATAAACGGAGCTACTGAGTTAACAATTATATCCGTATCAAGTCATGTAAGAGACTAAGTGTTTCATTTCGTAGTCTGATTTGAATTTTACTGTTAATTATTGCTGTACTCTAAAACTGGTCCTAATTTTGTAGAATAGATTACTAATTACAATTTTTACTGGAATTTTCAATGTGTTAATGCAGCATTCTGTGTTATGCATACTAGTGCAGAACATTCATTTGTTACAATGCTTTTATTTCTTGTAATATTTTTCCTTCTGTAATTTTAAAAATGGCTCAAATATCTAGAATGGAAACTATAATTGATAATACTACCTGCATATTTTTATGGAGTTTCATTTTCCTGTTAGAATACTAAAATATTTCAATTTTATTTTGTTTTTCGCTAATCCATTAAAAATTAAGTTATTTGTTTGAAGTGGAATAAGAATTGTTTTCTGTTTCAGCCTCAGCTTCTCTAGAAAACTGGAATCAATCGAACAGGAAGTCCAAAGGAATGCTGCAATGTAATTACTGTAACTATCTTACTGTGAGAACAAATGATTTTCATAGACACTTGATGACTCATACAGGTGAAAAGCCCTACCATTGTGGCATCTGTGGGAAAAATTTCAGGTTAAAATCTCACTTGCAACGGCATGTAGTGCTTCTTCATAATTAATGCAGTCAGTGCCTTTTTAAAGAAAGTTGTGAAAGGATTGTAAGTTATTCTCTTCATAAAAATAAGTAAAACTAAGTAAGTAAAACTTTGAATTGTTTCCTCCTTTTGCCAAGTCTGATTATGATACAGCATCTTATTTTGATTGCAGTAAAATATGTTCTGTGATTTTTCTTTTTAAGCAATCTTCCTACCTAAACCAGGGGTGTCCAACTTGTGGCCTTGAACAGCTAGTAATGTGTTCGCACAGGATTGTACAGATTTAATATTGTTATGTGATTTCAGGGCTTCCACAACCCTTAAGTACTTGAATGATCTTTCCTCCCTTTCATTTTTACCCTCGTCAACCCTTCTGATTTTTGCTTTTTCTTCCTCTCTTGTGTTGTATGTCTTTTGTTTGGCGCAGCTTGGCCAAATAGGGCCCTTTCTCCACAAAACCCCAAAACAACCATTCAGGGCTGCCACAGGTGACTAAAGGGTGACATATTGCTACTATTTTTCAGCCTTGGTGACAAGGTAACCTTTTTAATCAAAATCGTTTCAATAACTCCTGTTTTCAAAATTTTGGCTACTCTTGAAAATTTATCAAAAGTCAATGCCAATTTAGTCCCTTTTTTTAACTAATAGACGGAAAAAATACTTGAATTTTGCTTTCGGAGAAAATTTTCCAAGTGATGCCAATTTGGAAGTTTTGGTGCCAAGCTAGGGCAAGCAAGAAAAACGTTGATATCTGTGGATTAACCTTATGAAGAAATAATTTAGTTTTAAAATTTCAATTTCTTAGTGAGATCTTCAATGTCTGTTTCACACTTAATTAGCACATATTTTTTCTTTAGCCAATTTATTTTGTATCTGAGCAACTAAAATAAGTTTTAAGAGACTTTTTTGCTGCTATTTTTAAGAATTTATGCTACTATTTCACAAGTGCTTCGGCCAGAGCAGCCCTATGATTATCATCGATATTTTTTTACTCAAAGATCTATCTTTTCTTTGAAAAAATATCCTGTCTTTCACAATCATGCCTTATTCATGTCATCGCTTTTTTGGCTGGACTTTTGTGAACAACTATTTTCGAAGATGAAGCATGCATAGAGAGTAAAATTAGATGTAGGGACAAGTACAGAACTCACTAAGAGCAACCACTTCCATTGGTGCAGTGGTTTCACAAAACAAGATTCAGTTTCCCATTTGTCTCTCTTTTCTTAACATTATAATAAAATATATATTTAAGAATGAGAAATTTTGTTACTAATATACATTAACTATATTTTATGTGCAACCCAAGACTATTCAGCTAATGTGGCCCAGGCAAGCCAAAAAGTTGGATACCCCAATCTAAACTGCAAATGGTCATAATCACAAGTCATGAGTTAATCTAATGATCACTAAAATCCGTGGGTCAGATTTAAAACACTAATTTTGCATAAACCGTATTCCCAAACCATGATTAAGGGATCTGACAATTAATACAAAGAGCTTAGTAAAACTTGTTATGATTAGTCCAGATCTTAAAGTTAATAATTGTGTTCATAAAAGTGATTGTATAGTAAGAAAAATCACATTTCTGTTTCTTTTCAAAATGTGATAAAAAGAACCATTTTAAACCAAAGGCAGAGTAAAAATTCAATGAAGTTTTGTTTAAACTTTCATTGGTTTGTCTTAAGATTTTCTCCTTGCAACCTCCTGTTTTTTCTACATGGCCCCAAACCAGTTTCCCACCTCTTAACGACTCAGCACCTTTTACTGGCATCCAGGGAGTTAGCTTAAAAAAGCCATATGTGTTCATTTAAAATAAACGTACATACCTTGCATTATTTAACCTTCCATTGGTCAACCTTCATTCATGTACTTCAGCTCAGACAAGAAGGCAGTCAACATTGGGTCAGTCAATTTTTGAATAGGTGTGAAAGGTCTTCAAAAGGAGGGCTGCCATAAGCAAAAGCATGAATGGCAATTGCAGTAAGTGGTTTATCTTCCCCTTATCACTGCTATCGCTTATGGCACCAAGCAATAAACTTGTCTCAGAATCCTCTCAAAAGACGCCAATTATGGAAACGCTTGGTTTACGTTGTAACCTATCACCTTATTTAAAGAATAGACTCATCCGAAAGCATAAGTCTCAACTGCCTTTTCATGGGAGCTGCACTACGCTGCTATGGATCCTTGGACAATTACGCATGTTTTTATCTGCATTTTATGTTATAGATTTCTAAGAGGAAAATCTTTCATGCATAAAAATAGTTTATTTTAATTTTATTTGTCTAGCATGTTTTATATGAGTAAAGGGTTGGAGAGTTTTAATATTGACAACACATCTTTAGAAATGCAATAATTTTAGGCTCTATGTAAGTTGGATATGTTCATTTGAACAGTGGGGGCCAAATTTCTGTTGGATAAGTCCCTCCTACATGACTGGGGATCTGGTTGCTGATATGAAATTCTAGGGATCACTAAAATTTATTTTACTAGACTACAAGAGATTTTGGATAAGAGTAGCATCCTTTTTCCAAATAAACAACCAGAGGTTTGAGGGAAATATTTTTGGTAAAGCAATTGCTCCATTGGCATGTTTCCTAGGTTGCTAAATTAACCAGTCTCCAGGTGCCAACAATGAGCTATTGTGAAATGTATTTTATTTTGTAGTCATGTTTGTTATCTTCGGTCAAAATTATTTCACTTTTTACAAAGTATTCAGTGGTATTTTATAATTTTTTTTTATTTCCAAAATTTTCAAATAAGGGCTTTATGCATTCCTTTTCTAAGTTCTATACCAGATAATGGAAAGCGATGAAACATGTGAACCATACAATGTCTATTCTGGTTTATTATATATGTAGAGTTGAACTTGTGTTTTTACTGCTTATTTTGCAAGGTGCTAATTATACAGTAGGAAATGAAGAATTTTGATAATAATTTAAATTATCTTTTAGTTAATAGCCCAATGTCAAAATAAATTATTTTTTGATTGTTATTAAATTTTGAAATATTATTATTTTCTACTGCAATTACTTCACTTCTATTCCTGACTTATTAATGCTTAATGCATTGCATGTTTCATATGATGTCTCATTAAATTCAAAGATGAAATATATATTTACGGCTAGTTATATCTTTGTAATCAATGCACTTACATAGAATGATTTTAAATATGAAAGGACGATTCTGTTGAGTTTGAAATTTCTATACTCTTGGAATATTTCCGTGATAATTACAATTTTACTTTTTGTACTTTGCACAATATACATCACTGTCCATTTTATATTGTATGAATTGTAAAAACTACTTCAGACTATTAAATCTAGATTTTTCTATTGGATTTCTTGTTTGTTTGCTTTCAGTCCATTCCATTCATTTTCTTTGCAGAGACAAATTTATAATATAGACAATCTATATCAAAATATATTGTATGAGTATTTGAACTCTTGTATTTTTTGCATTAAGTAATTATTTTTTCAAATTATTGAACAATTTAATATTGATTTATTTATATTTTAAATGTATAGTTACTTTTTAAATGTACCTAAAGTATTGAAAATTCTTTTAAGGAAGGGAATAATAAATCACAGTCAATTTCTTCAGAAATATTACGTAATAGTGAATAAAAATATTGTTATCTTGTCTTTGCAATGGACAAAATTAAGATTAGATAACTTTATAACTCCTGTCCTTTCAAAAGTAATTACATTTTTATTAAATATATACAGTGAAAAGGAATTTATGTTGCCATCTTAATAAATTTTATTTAGAGTATCATGGAACAACATTAAATAATTCAGTTAATCAATTTTGACTTTAACACAGGTAAGAATGTTTAGTGCAAATCAGTGTTTCTTTGTTTTATTTTTCTCTCTGATCCCATTTACTTTGTATTTCATTTTAGAAGTTAGATTTATTGGTCTAATATTATTGATTTTAATTCTTTTTATAGCTTGATTAATTTGTTCCAGATTTCTCTTCACCCATGGCAAAATATGGACTCTCCTACTCAAAGCCAAAGAAACTGCATGCATGCAGTTTTTGTAGTTATACGACATTCAATTTTGGTCATTTAGGATATCATTTACTTACCCATACTGGAGAGAAGCCGTATCAGTGTACTGTTTGTGGAAAGTGTTTTCGATTGAAACATAATCTATCCAGGCATTTTATAACCCATAAGAGTATTTAGTCACATAAAGGGTAATTACTTTTTATTTATAAGTGTAAGTATGTTATTTATATCTGTTATTTTCATATTTAGTTGGAAATATAGAAAAAATTAAATATCTAATTTATGAAATTGAAATCTATTGTTAACTGATTTTGTGTGGATTCAACTGTGTTCAAAGATTTGAATTACGTTTCATTTTATTATTTGTTTTTATTCATGTGCATTTTTATACTCTGTGTTTTAAGAATTTCATTCTAACTCTGAGATGCTAACACTGTTTCTTCCTTCGGCATTCTCTTGGTCTTTGACATGATGGGCTATTGAGTAGACAGGATTAAAAATACTGTTGAGCACACAGAATTAAAAATACTGTCAAGCTATTCACTAATTGCAGTTCAAACAGAAACAGTGTGTCGTACTCCCAACAGAGACAGTTCCAACAACTGGACCTTGTGTAGTATAAATACTTGGAGGAATCTGACGAGATCCTAAAAAGCAATGATGGATTAGGGTATAATACCATCATTGCAACACACAAATCCACTGATAACATAACATGAAACACTTAATTCCACCATTGTAGTGTGATATTCTACTCCTCCACACAACCTTACTTGATGGGGAAAACAGGTGCAAGTGTCACATGGTCTGAGAGAAGTGACCATGTGATGAGTTTGACTTGAGAGTGGTTGGAGTAGAAGAAAAGTCAGAGAAGGACAGGGAACAAGAGAGCAAGGAAGATGGTCTGGTATTGCAGACCGCTAATATTTTATGAGGCTCTTCCCTGAGGCAAAGATTGAAATTTGTTCTAACGTTTATCTAATAAATGTTTTGTCGAGTTTCAAGTGTTCTCTTTTGCAAAAAGAATCTGTCATGACCTCAAATGTCCTCACAACGTTGTGTGGAAATTTTAACTGGCTTGCCAACCCAGGTGTTGGCCTCGTCATCTGACCGTGATTGAAAATGATGAGGTGTTGTGCTTGGATCTTTCCCTTTGGGATTGATCCTGTACTGTTGCCAATAGCCCATTATGTTGCTTCAGTGTGACATTAATTAATTACCTACAAAGGGGAGGTAGCATCTCTCCTACTGAGGTGACTAAATCTTATGAACCTGGTTTAGCATTTTCTAAACCAGGGGATATTCTACAACAACTTTCTATTTTAACTAGGTCACTATTAGGAAAATGGATCGGAAGTCGTGTGATGCTCGGAGGGTTAATATTTAATTAATTTTTGTTAAGATTGTTGTAGATTCACTTTCTGTGTGTCTGTTTTTACATGTATCCAAATTTCATCTTCTGCCCTTTTAGTGAGTAGTCAATCAGGATACAATTGAGTTAAAATACTTATGAATACATTAGCTCTTCCTGTTTCTTAGAATATTTAAAAAATATTTCATATATCGCTCATTGTTTCGTACATATTGCATTTGAAGATAAAACACTTACATTTATTATGCTAAATTGAGAATTTTGCATTCTTCAGAGAAACAGTTCAATCATAATTTATCAAATTGAATCATTGTTTCATTTAAATCTTTGTTTCAATAAAATGTTAGATTCATTTGATAAACATGTTTTATTTTGAAAGTGCCTTATGTCATTATTCTACACTTTTTTGGTGTATATGATAATTGGTTAAACTGTCATGGTGATTTATTGCTTTGAAATGTTTTGCTGTTTTGATATTGTGTCGATATCAACCTATTTTTATCTCTTATTTTCAAAAATAATCTGTTTCATACTTCTGTTGTAAATACACAACAGTTTGTAATGTTTTTTTTATCAATATTTAGTTTCGTAAATTATGTTTTCATATCACGAGCCAATGTTTTTATCTAAAGAAACTTCAATTAAATTTGTTCATCTTTATAATATAAATTTTTCCTGCAACCTCCAGAAAAATATATCCTGAAAATTATTATTCTTAACTTCCTCTCCCTCCAAATACTGTATTTTGAGATTATCTGATTATGTTGATTATCTGAAATGATCATTTTTCTGTTTTGTGATTGTGTAAAAATCTTTTGAATAATATAATTGATTTGAAGACTAATAAAGCCTTACTGTTTTAGATTTGTGAGTTGTTTTGAAAACTAAAATATGACAATGTTGACGCATGCATTAAGTATTTTTAGTTCAAGTAACTGAAGTAGCACCTATTAAGGTTATTTTTTGTTCTAGTATTTCAGTTTGGCTCAATGGGTATGCCTACTGTGCTAGCAACTTGCAAGTTGTAGACTGTGTAGGTTCGATTCCTCTCTAAGTATATTTCTCTCCTATGTCAGTAAAGCTTTTCTTGTGTGTATGATTATTTACATGATGTTTGGTGCAGCTTTGCCAAATATGGCCTTTGACTATAAAACCCATCCCAACATCTTGTATTTTAGTTGCAGAAAGGTTTAAGGTGCATAATACTTCATAATAGTAAAATAGTTTTTTAACTGAAATATATTTATGGAGGGTATATACATGATTTCAAAATTAAGAGACAGTTGTGTCATTTTTGATAATATATTTATGCTTACCAACTAGAAATCTCAACATCTTGAGATTTGACCACACTCGCAAGAATGAATCATGGCTTCATTTTTGCAGTTTTAAATTAAAGTTTTTTTAAACAGGTTATTTATAAAATTAGTCAATGTTTCATAAATTCTTGATTTTTTTTCAATGAAGGGACTGAAATGCTCTTCTGTAAAATTTTTGAAGCAATATCATATTTGTAATGTGACCTAATTTGCATTTTCAATTGAAAATTTGACACCTTTAGAAGTGGTTTAGTTGTGAATCAAAGTTGGTCTCAAATTCCATTCAAGTTAAAATTCCAGTTGAACTCAACTTGGTTTAGTGTTGATTTCACAGTGAATATAAAAATTCTGAGTGAACTGTAAGTATGATTAAATTTTACATATTAAAACAAACGTTAGATTTAACTTTTTTAAAATATTAATGTTTAAAAACCTTTGTGGTTTCGTAGATAGTTCACAGGCTGATATCCAATGTTCATAATTTCAATTTTGTTCTCACGTTGCTAATTCTTTCTTTTACTGCCATGTAATTAAAATCTATATCTGAATAATATAAGCAAGACCTGTTCAAGCTAATTGAAGTTTAGTCTGAATTATTAGATTAGTTTCAAAGTTTAGAGTTTATAATTTGTCTTTGTTTATAAAATTTTCAAATATATTTATCTGTAACAGGATAATTTTTTCTATTCAACAATGTTACCATGTTAGTAATTGTATCAATATAATAGATTAATTTTTTAGAATATTGAGAAAAATGTCGTTTTTGTGCCGCTATATTTTAATGCTCTTGTATGCTGGAAAAACTTATAAAGTTGCTCTTATATGCATGATCTAATAAAGTTTTATGATTTAAACTAAAGTTAAAAAGCTATATAGTTGCATGTTTTACTGTAATGTGTTTTAGGATCTTACATTCAGATTTTTTAATTATGTTATCATTCAATAAATGTTTTTCACTTTAATTTACAAACTATGAAGATAACTGCGGTTTTTGATTCTGTAATGTTGATTCTGATGTTTGTAAATTAATGTCTCTTTAAACAGCTTCATTTTATTTTCTAGTGAATCTAGTTTTGATGACTAGGTTTGAGTTTGAACTGTGTTATGTGCTCAAAAGTAATAAATATTAGATTATTAAATAATTATGAAACGTGTTTATATTATATGACTGTTTCCAGGGGCAGTTTTTAAAGAGATTTACTCTTTTATGTAGTTTTGTTTTCAATCATGTTAGTGAAAATCTCAGTTTTCAGACTATTATATTCCCTTTTAAATATTTTCATTTTACCTTTTTTGTCATGCTGACATTTATGTCCTGATAACATGATTAAAAACATCATTTGATCTAAATCATTATATTTCTCTTTTAACAAATTAATGTATGTCTGATAAATTATTTACATTTGAAAATTTATATGCACTGAATCTACCCCTTTATTCACATAAAAAATAAAATGGACCTTTAGTTAGAAAACAATGCATGCAATGTGTCTTGAAGTCTTAAATGCTGAACTAAGGTTTTTGGCAGCATAAAGTCTCCAGAAAATCCCTACGATGTATTTTCGTTTCTCTTTTGAAAACATTTATCTTATTTGAACTAAATATTTAAAAATAAATTTCTTTGTTTCAATCCCCTATTAGAGCTACAATTGTATACACTAATTATAGAAAATCAATTCAAAAGTGTTCTGGTGCTTTATTACTTGTAAAATCGTTCTTTTACAAATTAATATTAATGTATTATTAAATGTGATTTTAAGGAACTTTTATTTCTTATTTTTAAGTGTCTTTTTATCCACATTAAAGCTTAGTAATTTATTTTTAAATAGTGTATTTTGTATTGTGTGGAGGTTGATTAAGCATATTGGACATTAATTAAATTTTAGTTTAGATATGCTTATTTAGCAATACTTGAATTTATCAATTCTATTTTCCTATAAATCGATAAGTAGTCTTATCCTATATAAATTGATTTTCAAATGTTGATCCTGTAAAACTAATTTTTATCAAATCTTTTAAATCAAAATTTTCCTTAAATGGTACTTAAAAAATAAATTTTAATTGATGTTTAGCTATGTATACTCTTAAATGCTAATCAATGACTTTATATTTAAACCTTAAATTCTTAAAGTGTCTAAAATTATTTTATTGTCAATTAGTTTAGTATGTAATCCTGTATTTTTTTATTGAAATGTAAAAGTAGTGAAAGTGAAGTGTTTTGCATTCAATTGTCTTTTGATGTGAATGCATAAAACCCTTTATTTTATTCGGCATATTTAGCATTTCAAACTACCTTTTCGTTAACCTACTAAAATCTGCTTTATGAGTACTGTTATTAGTACTTTTTTGCATTGCAGGTCAAATCAAGAAGCACCAATGTCCTTTCTGTTGGTATTCCACTTCTAAACCCTCGGACTTACAAAAGCACTTATTCATACACACAGGAGAGAGGCCTTTTTTATGCAGTGTGTGTAAGAAAACATTTCGAACAAACTCTTGCTTCCAACGACACTTTCGTATCCACAGCAGGACTGAAAGCAAAGGTGTAGATGTTATAGAACAAACGTCTGTATCAGTGTATGTGCCAAAAACTAACCAGATCTCTGCTGAGGTGTTCTCATCGGAGCTGGAAAACACATCACATCGAGGTTACAGTCGGTAATTATAGAAATACTCTGTTTTTTAGGAACTGAGGTAAAAAATATGATTTATCGGGAATATTAACTGACTACTACTGGAAATCTATATTTTTAATCTGATTGTATTTAATTTAATATGTTAAATGCTGTTTCAGTCATCAATAACCAATAGTTAACTTTGTAGCAGCAGATGTTTACCAGAACCGTTGAGGAAGTTATCTCGGTTGAACTGGAAAATATCAGCCAGTAAATATAGGAGTACTCTGTTTTTTTGGAGCTGAGGTAAAATTTTTTAATTCATCAAGTGGTATAAATAACTGACTACTTCTGAAGATCTATTTTCTAAATTGATTTTTTCTAATTTAATATGAAAAGTTCTCTTTCAGTCTTCGATTACCGATAGTTGACTTTCCGTTGAGGCCTCATTGGTCATGGGTGACCAACGATTTATAATGTAAGAAATAAATATTGTTATTTAAATACCTCAATATTTAAAAATTTAATTGTTGATAGTATAATAGTTTATTGGATTTTGTTGAAACGTTTCAAGCAGAGATGGAGATTTCTATTGCAACCATCATAAAATGTTACTTTTGTAATGCGATTTCTAGCACTTTTTCTTCCAAATTGTTTCGAATTATCTGCATGGAATTCATGCAAAACTTTTCTGTTATGTTCCTAAATCAGAAAAATGTGTATAAAAAGTGTCATAGAGACAAACTGAGCATACACTGTCGCGTATCTATTTTATTCTGTCAGTCGAGTTTGTTTCAATTAACATAATAAACTCAGCTTTTTGTAGTGAAAGTGACAAGGTAGAGTAAAATTAACTCTTTGATGGACTGAATTTTATGAAGTTGAAAATTTTATTCTTCGTGTTTATTTTTGAAATGCCATTATAATAGAATTGTAATTAATTGTTGCATAATTTATAAATTTGCTTAAAAGTATGTTTAAATTTTGTTTTTCTAAGTATGAACTCAAATATTGAAGTTATTTGAAAGCATCAATCAATTGTTTATCAGTCGATAATTTAGTTCGTAACAGTCTTTTCTACTGTCTATGATTTATATTGTAACAGGTTTAGTCTTAAAATTATTTAATTTTGTCTAGTTCATAAAATGTTCTTAATTTTGTTCATTAATCAGCCTTTTTTTGTTTCCAAAAGTATTAAGTTGTAACACTAATTAGATTACTACAGAAATTCATTTCTAAAATGGCAAACAATCAAATTCAATTTTCCTAAAATTTCTGTTTTTTTGCTCTTTTGTCATGAATTATATCATAGGAACTCAACCCTGCATTTTATCACAGCAGGATTATGCTATTTGCTGTTAGAGATATTATTTGGCTTGATTATTATGTTATATTTGGCATTTATTCATTTTAATAAAATTAATTTTCCTTTAATATCAATTGCAATTTGAAAATATTTTCATTTCAAGGGAAAATTATAATTATGGATTTTTTTCAATATTTAAATGTAGTAAGAATTCATAATTTAATTCAATACTATTTCATTTCCTAAATGTTATAAGAAAGCTGTTTTCTGAACACGATTTTATTAAGTGTTATACATGTGACATAATTTTAATATACTAAAATACATTTCAAGTCATAAATATAAACCATAGCATACTTTAAAATCCTTGGAGTCCTAACAGAAATGCCTTTATCCAGTAAAGACAGACAGTTAAGGATTCAGATGACTTAGGACAATTGATTTATGATTCCTGAGGCTAGTTGATTGTGCTGGTATTTTTCTCAGGTTTCATGTATGTTACCTGTTTATTATCTCTTTTAAGCATAATTTTTATTTTGTAAGCTAAGTGCTAGAGATTAATTTTTTAAAGAAACTGATGTAGGTTAAACTATAACAATTTTTATATAAAATTCATTTATCATGTTTGAGGTTTTGTTAATTGTTAATAATCAAGCATGGGTATTAAAATGAAATGTTTTAATTTTCACAAATGTCTTGAAAATCAGTTTGTAATTTTTAAAAACTAAAATTGATTTGAGTTTTCGTTTTTGATGTG
The DNA here is from genome assembly GCA_933210815.1 of Meta bourneti. NCBI lineage: Eukaryota > Metazoa > Arthropoda > Arachnida > Araneae > Tetragnathidae > Meta > Meta bourneti. Next base: position 86,250,205 of record OW119927.1, read on the forward strand.
ACAACTTTATTTAGCTTATTTGTATGACAAATTTAGTTATTTTTAACAGTGCAATCACACCATCAAAATATAAGATAACTTGCTTCACTAGGTTTGTTACATGCCAATGTTATTACTCTTTTCAACATCGAAACATAAATATGAACTTTAAAAGAGCTTGTAAAATACATTGCAAATGTAAATGTTTATTGTTGAATCCTTGAAAATTTTGGCTCCTGTCTTTAATATGCTCCTTATTTTATATCCCCTTTAAGAATAGAAGCCGAAAATGAAATAACTTTTCGAAGAACATGGACGAAAATGTGATTTTTAAGGAATTACAAATCCAATATATATATATTAGTTTCAAAATGCAAGAAACTAAACTGTTTCAATAGTCATATTATGGTTGTTTCTGAAACAGATGTTGCTTGCTAAACTCAGGGGTTTGTAACTAGCTTATGTGTCAAGGGTTGAATTGTTAATTGCTTATACAGGGTGGGTCACAAAAAGCAGCCTGTATATCTGCAAATCTGAAGAATTCTATGCACAGCTCATATCTGAGGAACTTGAATACTGCATCTTCCAGCAGGATGGAGCTACCTGTTCGTCAAATCCCTGATTTGAATCCATGAGGCCTTTACTGAAGTATGGGCTGAGCAAAGAGGTGTGGCTTCGTCGTTTGCCGGACCTGTTGACGTTTTATTTTAACATATGGGGAAATTTAAAAAGGAAAGTGTATGCCAACAATCCGAAGACAATAGTTGAACTTGTTGGGGCTTCAGCGCCTCACAATTGGATAAATAAAGATAGCAAGTATATACTGCAATTAAATTGAATCTGGTTTATTCATTTGTCACAAATTAAGTTGAATTCAACATAGAAAAAATGCTAAGTACAAATACCGACATCAGCAAGGAAAAATTCAAGCACAGGTGAAATAGTCAACTGCTGAGGACCAGTCCACCACATTGAAGCTTCCATGAAGCCAAAGCTTTTCTCTTCAAATCTCGCTCAGGCAGGAGTGATTGTAAGGAGTCTGGTATCTCTCTCCATCTGTTGGTGATGCGTGGAGTTAAAAGTCACCACAAATTGAAGGAAAACATTCTGGTTGCTTTATGGGACATTGATGTCTGAGTTGCAACAAGTATCTTAAAATATGCTGCAACCTGCATAGAGGTGCATTGATGTTCAAGGAGATCATTTTCTGTTAAAGGTAGGTGGAGATAACTGTACATCTTTAAACCGTATTTTGAGGGATATTCCACATACAGTAATGAGACTGAAACAGGCTGCTTTTTCGTGGCCTACACTGTATGCATTAGCTGAAATTTCAAAAAATTTTAATGTATTCAGTTTTTGTGAACTATTTATCATGAACTTTTCTCTTCTCAATACTATGATTAATTTTTCAATTAATGGTGTAAATTTAATTTTTCTCCCAGTCATAGTCTATTTAATGTATTTACTATCTCTCTTCCTAATTCATTATCTTACAAATTTTTCATATTTTTGTGATATATTTATAATTTATTTATGACATGGCAATATGAATTTGCTGCACTCTTAATATCAGAAATTTATTATTTGTTCTATGTGTTCGTATTTCTTACAAATTGGACTTTTTGAGCAATGCATTTATTTATGCATCGATGTCTGTTAATTGAGCTTATTTGGTGATACTCTCCTATTAAAATATCTTGCATTCGACATTGATTGTGTATTTTGTTATATTCTTGTTAATAGAAAGTGAGACTTCTTTTTCTTGCGAATAGCTATTTTGAAAGGAAACAAGTAACATTTATCATTTATATTTCTACCAAATTTAATAAATTATATTTGTATCCAGTTATTTTTATTCTTGTATAGTAATTAAGTGTAGTAGCATTCTTGCATAATCAGCAATGATTGACATAAATCCATAATGGTTTCTTTCAAACTGCTAATTTCCATGATAAATACAGAATTTTCAATGTTTTATTTTGTGTTTGTCTTTTGTGTTTTGTTCTATTAAATGTATATTTGTCTGGTCCATTAAGTTATGTCATTTCTTCATACAAAACTATTGTGTTCGAAGTTTATATTTATTAAGTAACGTGTTTCTAAATACATATTAAATGTTTTCCCAACATCTTGAATGATAGACAAATTTACCAATTAAATCATGTCCCTACTATACAAAAGTTTTGTTTTATTAGAATCATTTATGCCCTAGAAAGTTTGTAATTTTCTTACCTTGTGGAAAAACAATAAATATTCGAACTTTAATGTGTTGAGCCTTTTTCAGTTTGATTTTTTTAAAATAGTATCAGTTATTTAAAAAAATAAAGATTGTATCTGACCTGTTTCTGTTTTAATTGAATTTTTTTTATCAATTGTTTGGAGTTGTGTTTTTACTTGACATTGTATTCTCCATTAATGAATCATCTCTTAAACATTTAATACTTTTTACTGAGAGCTTTTGTCGTATTATTTATTAGATACTTTACTAAACAATGAACAGTAATTTAAAATTTGTTTGTTTTATAGCATCATATTGTCTTTTGATAGTGTGGTAAGATTGAATTACTGTTTCTTACTTTGTTTACTTTTATGGCATGTAATAACCTGGTGGACTTAGTTTTCAGTATTGTCTGTCCACATTGAACCAAAACTAATGTTTTAATTTAAAACACATTTAATTAAATACTAAGTTCATGCAATTGTTACTAAATCAAATATTTACTTATACCTTACTATATAAACTATTTACTTATTGGACACAGTAGAAACATAAACAACTTTTTGATTAAATGGCACATGTTTAAAAAATAATTAGTTAAAAATTTCTTTTAATTTTGAGTAATGTAGCAAAATTTATATTTGTTATTCAATCTTAAAACTAAACATATCAACTGAAAAAGAATTTTAAATGAAATAATAGTTTTCCAATTAAGTTAGATGCATAAGTTTCTAATTCATGTGATTTTTGAAGCACAAAATGGGTAGATTGTTCAAAATAAAAGCATAATCTCTAATTATCTATTTCCTTTCTAGACTTAAAAATGTCTACTAATGAAAAAAGGCCCTCTCTTCTCTTTTGTTACATTTTGGAGTATATCTGTATATTTCACTAACATACATGGCACAGAAATTGGCATTATTTGTATATTGGCGAAAGCCAACAAACGGATATAAACAATATAAAATCAACCGATAGGAGATTAATTCACTAATTTAGCCACAAAGGCTTAATTTGAGCTGGGAACCGCATAATATTGCAAAAACTGCATGGACGAGCTCACGTCGCTCTAATGAAATACCTCAGCTGTTGGATTACAGAAGCAATGAGCGATTTGGAATATAGAAATGATGAATGTCTTAGGTTCACTTATACTGTATTTCTCTCCATGCAGGACTAGTGTAAATGTGTTGCCTGCAACAAGTGTGCTCAGTGCAGAATTGTGTACACAATGCATAACAGTCTCATGATTTTCCTGGGTAAAGGAGGGAGCCTGGGGAGGTCAGAATCAAAATCCTTAAGGTGTCACATAGTTGGCATTATTCCTGGACACTCACAATTGTGAAATTAGACATAGCTGTTTTGCTGCTAGTAAGTCTTGAGAGATGGGGCCATCATAACTCGGTATGCCCACTGGACTAACAAACCTGCGAGTTGTAGGCAGTGCAGGTTTGATTCCTCCCGGGGTGTTTTTCTCTCTTCTGTGTCAGTAAAACTTTCCTTGTGTGTGTATGTCCATTACTTGATATTGTATGTCTTGTGTCTGACACACAGCATGGCCAAATAGGGCCCTTGTGCCATAAACATTAAACCAACCTCATAGATTGCACTCTTTCATGCTTTCAGTGAACTTGCTTTGTGTTGGTAGTTTCTCTGCCTTGTTTGTATTGTGTTTTCTTTTTCACTGTATTTACCACTTTGCACTGTAGCACTTTTTTTGTGTGTGTTTATGTTGCTGTTTTTTATATTGTATTTATGTAAAGGAAAACATGAGATATTTTCTTGAATTATTCTCAACTTATATATATATTCAAATCCACGCTCGACCATAAGTTCCTCCTGGATAGACTCTGGGGGGGGTCAAAATCCAAAGCCCCAACTGCCATCTTGGTGTGCTTGATGTCCCTGTGGAGAGGTGGAACATTCTTTGCTAAGCAGTGGTTCCAAGTTTGGGAAATATTAGGAGAAACGATAGGCATTGTGAAAACTATTTCTTTCAAGTTTATTTGTTTTGCATTGTCTTTGTATCTTTTTGTCTTTGTAATTTGTTTCTGTCAACTCCCTGTTATTGGAAATAAAAAATAAAACTAGTACTAGTTATTACAAAACTCATTGAAATTCTATACTATTTTCAGTCATAATCATGCATGTCAAAGCAAAAACATTTTTATGAATGTTTTGAAATTATTTTCATGGTTGAAATAAACGAACTTGCTGTTTCATTGAAGGGTTCTCAATACTTCCACGGGGTTTATATTTATAATTTCCACCTACATGCGAAAATAATAATGATGCTTAATTCAAATGTATCTATTCTTGTCTGTCTGTTTATCTTTCATGTATGAAAATGTAGATATGAATCGTAATAGAATCATTTCCTTATAAAAATGTTATGCCACGAAAAGAACTATATCTTATACTATGAACTTATTTCTGTTTCAGATCAAATATCTCCCCTCTGTCACAGACCATTGAAATATCATCAATGCAACCTTTGCTCCTACAAATCTTTTCGATCCGACCATCTGCAACAGCATATGGAAAGGCATCAAGATCTTAGAACTCATGAATGTGGTATTTGTGGAAAATTCTTCAAAGCAAGATGCAACATTCGGAAACACATGAAAGATAAACACAATCAAGAGCCTTAATGTTGTGAAATTCAATAACTTATGGTTCACATATTCAGTGATAATAATGCAGTTTTATATGAGCGATCCTGTCATGTGTTTTACTTTATTTGAAAATCACTAATTTTATTAAAATCTTTATACTGTTTAATATTTTAACTTTCAGTCCATTTTCCTAACAATTTGTTCCTACAAATCTCTTAGAGGTGGCCATTGCAGCATGAAAGCTCATCAAAATCTAAGACATTATTTAAGTGTTATGTGGGGGAAGTCCTTCAAATCATGTTTTGCAACATACGAAAGACAAACACAATCAGGGCCTTTAATGTTATAAGGTCTACATATATGTGATCACATATTCATTGTGTATAAAATAGATGTATGTGAGCAATTCTTTTTGTCATAATTGTATAACTTAATAGTTGTGTCATTGATGTTATTAATAAAATTACTTTTCTGCTTCATACTTTGATATTCAATCTATTTTATTTACAGCAACACTTTTAAAGTAATAGTTGTGCTAAATAAGTTACTGTAAAATGTTATAGAGGATCAGGAGTAATGTTTATGTCATTAAAATATGTTGAAGTCCTTATAAAAAGACATCAAATTTTGTTCAAAAATTACCTATTGAATTTACTTACATTATTAGTTCTACTTATTTCATAATGTGGTTGGTATGCCCATAATTTTCTTTTTTCTCTTTGTATAGTTGAAGTTTTGACCCCAATTCATACTTAGTTTTTCTAATTATTTTTCAGGTGTAACAAACAATGGGTAAAATGACACATAATTCTGATATTTTTATGATTACTGGAATTATATCTTTAGAGATAGAATAAAATGCTTAGCTTTATTTTTAAGGTGCTTGACTGTTTTTAGGTGATAATATTTGCTTAAATGCCAGAGCAATGGGGGTTCGGTATCCCAGTTGGAAGAGTAACGATTATCAAACGGAGGGTTGCGAGTTCAAAACTCGGTTCAACCAAAGATAGTCATATATTTGGCTGGTGCACATTTAATCTGTTGTGTCCTCAAATATCCTCATCTTGGCATGGGTTGGAAGTGTGGAGAGTGGTTTGCCGGCTCAGGTATTGACCTCGTCATCTGACTGGCTCAAAATTACGTGGTGCTGTCCTCAGTTCTTTCCCATTGTTATTGATTCCAGACCATCGCCAATAGCCCATTGTGTTGCTTTAGAGTGACGTTAATTAACTACCTACCAAAGAATAAAGGGAGGATTGTACTATCTACATCTAATATGTGCATAATTCTAAGTATACTGTAAGCTAAAACAGTTGAATTAATTGATGGCTTGCCTTTTGTATGCATCTGTCATTTAGTGTTTAATGTTAGTAGTATTTAATATTTAGCATTTCTGCAATACGTTCGCATGCAATAATTTTACCTTGCGTTAACTGAAACCAAACTCAGAATGGTGACCAAACAGTACACATTTAATTTAAATAGGAAATTCTATAATGGAAACGAGTATTTGTATTCTTAATTTTATATTTAATAAATTAGCTGAATTTTATACAGCATCTGTCTAGTTTCATGTCTATTATCCACTTCGTAAAAGATTTCCTCCAACAAAATTTTAATCTTTTTATTATAATTATGGGTGCAGGATGAAAATCATCCTGTAGCTTTTAAATGAGCAAATTATATGTACAATTCTTCAAAGTAGAGGTATCAGCAAATTGCATAATAATTTATAAGTAAGGTCTCAATATGGGAATTAGCATGGTATTTGTTTTGCTTGTATATCATTTGCAAGAAAATACTGTTCTAGTCACACAATATACAATGCAAAATCTTCTTGACTTTCATCGAATACTGATAGTTGGCCAGCTAAACCTAACTTTGACAACAAAATTTGATCAAATTGTAAGAATTTATGAATTAAGTTAAATAATACCTTTCATCTATTAACACTTGTTTGGGCCAGGGTAGCCCAGTTGGAAGAGTAACAAGTTAACAACAGAAGGGTTGCAATTTCAAAACTCAGTCCGACCAAAGAATGTCGTGTACATGGAGGCTGGTGCATGTTAAATCTGTCATGGCCTCAAATGCCCTCATGTCGGTGTGGTGTGGAAGTTTGGCGAGTGGGGTGCCAGCTCAGGTGTTGACCTCATCTGATCCTGGATAAAAAATATGTTGTGTTCTTGGATCTTTCCCTTTGGGATTGATCCTGGACCGTCGCCAATAGCCCATTGTGTTGCTTCAGTACATGGTTAATTAACTACCTGCCTCTTCACTTGTTGCTAATTTTTACAAAGTGGACAATAGACATGGAATTAGACAGATGTATAAAAATTGGTAATGTTTAATATTTCTTTATTATTAAAATGTTTAATCATAAAATTATTGTATATTATTCTCTAATGTTTGCTTCTGTTGCAGCTCTCATCTATTCAACCAGTCACTTGTCGTTGAAGCAACATCAATGCAACCTTTGTTCCTACAAATCATTCAGAGCTGATCATTTACGGCAGCATATGGAGAAACATCAAGTTGTGAAACCTTATGAGTGTAGTCTGTGCGGGAAGTCCTTCAAAGGAAAACGCAACCTTTGGAAACATATCAAAGAAAAACACAATCATGGTTTTTGACTCTAAATTACTAACCATTATACAACCATTATCCACCAACACCATTAATACTAACCACCGCTTTCATAAATTTTAAGAATGATGAGTGTTCTTGGGTCAATGAAATCTTCAATAGCTATGATAGACATTGTATTCAATGTTAATAATATAGATGTATATGAGTGATTCTTTTTGTCCTATTTGCATTGCATTATTTCTCTATCATTATGTTATGAATAAAATTTTTATGATCTTTCATATTTTAGCCAATCCATTTTCTTTATTAATGTAGAGGATTCTTAATAAAAGGTTGTATTAAATGATTAATCAAGGGTAATATTTGTGTCATTGAAATATTTTAAAGCTCTCATCAAACTGAGCTTTACTGCTCATTTGATTAAATGAATATTGTATCCTTAATTGTTTTATATGCTCTACTTTTGAGCATGAATATTTCACATTTTCAGTATGAATTTTAGACGGTGATTTGACTGATTGATGCTTTAGTTATTTTGATTATGCCATACTTTTCTAGAATCATTTTCAAGACACAATCAGACAATTCTATAATATTTTTATGGATGTTCTGGAATTATTTTTGGAGATGGCGATAAACACATTTATAATTATATTTAAAGTTTTGTTTAAATGCTGAAAAGAGCAATGGGAAAATTTTATTTTGCCTGCTTTCTTACAATTGCATATATAGTGGAAATGAAACTTTATTATTTATGGTTTGTCTCTTTTGGATGCACATGTGTCACATTTAACAATTAACTTATTTAATTTCTTTTAACACAATAACTATATAATTCTGTAATATCTGCCTCTGTTGCAGCTCTTACCTATTCATTCAGTCGTATACCACTGAAACAATATCATTGCGATCTTTGCTCCTACACATCTTTTAGATCTGACCAAGTGCGATAGCATATGACAAAGCATCAAGTGCAAAACCCTATGAGTGGCATTTGTGGAAAATCCTTCAAAGCAGATACAATGTTTGGAAACACATCAAAGACAAACACAATCAGGTTTTTTACCCTAGATTACTAACCAATATATAGTACCGTTAATTTTTCGTAAATTTTACAAATAATGAGTTCTTGGGTCAATGCTGTGATAGACATTGTATTCCATGTTAACAGTTGTATATGGGTGATTTTTTTTTGTCCTATTTGTATTATATTTCTCTATCATGAATAAAAAATTTTATGTTTCTTATTTTAATAATCAATCCATTTTCATTACAGCTACTTTATTAATGTAGAAATAAAGCCATATAATAAGCAAGTAAAACAATTGTGGATACAATATTCATATAATCAAATGAGCAGTAAAGCTCAGTTTTATGAAAGCTTTTATATATTTCGATAACATGAACATTACCCCTGATTATCTTCATAATCATTTTAATACACCCTTTTGTTAAGAATCTACTTTTGAGCATGAATATTTATAATTTTCAGTATGAATTTTTATAGTTGATGTTTCGACTGATTGATATATTTTTTATTATACCATACTTTTCCATTGTCAATAGACCTTTCCTTTTTCAATAGACACAATCAGACAATTCTATAATATTTTTATGAATGTTCTGGGATTGTTTTGAAATGGGGTAAGTGCATTTGTGTTTAAAGTTTTGTTTAAATGCCGAAAAGCAATGAGAAAATTTTATTTTGTCTATTTTCTAACAATTGCTTAATTATAAGCATATAGCGGAAATGAAACTGTTTATTATCATTATTATTGATGGTTTGTCTTTGGGATACACATGTGTCACATTTATCAATTCATGGAATTATATCCTTTTTTAAAAATTTGTTAACATAATAATTATCATTCTGTAATATCTGCTTCTGTTGCAGCCTTTACCTACTCATCCAGTCACATGCCATTGAAACAATATCATTGCAACCTTTGCTCCTACACATCTTTTAGATCTGACCAAGTGCGGCAGCATATGACAAAGCATCAAGCTGCAAAACCCTATGAGTGTAGCATTTGTGGAAAGACCTTCAAAGCAAAGCGCACTGTTTGGCAACATATGAAAGACAAGCACTATCAGGACAATTAATTTTTGTCGGGTCTGTAAATTTAACAACAGATTCAATACAAATTCAACAAATTCAATTTTTGTGTTCTTTCATATTTTAATATACAATCAATTTTCATTACAGCAACTTTGTTTAACCTTCCAAGTGGTTTGATTAGATATCTCGTCCATCAAAATTAGCCACATTTTGCTACTGACTTGATATTTCATCCAACAAGATATTGCCAATTTTTTTATGACGACGGGATCAAGATCTGGTTAATTTTCTTCTAATGATGAGATATCGTCCATCAAGATCTGGTTGGTTTTGTTAATGACAAGATACCTCATCGAGATGACCACCAGAGGGTTACGTAGAAAGTAAACTTAACAACTGGTTATGAATTACTATAAAATCTGTATAAGCACAATCAGGAAGGATGATTGTGTTGAAGCATATTGGAGCTCCTTAAAGTTTTACAATTTAAGGATTGATTATTAAATTTTACCACCATGAGCTATGCTGCTCAATTAATTATGAATATTGTACCCATAATTTTTCCTTCTACTTTTGAATACGAGTTTTTATTTTTTAAAAAAAGCTTTTGAAGGTCTTGATTGATATTTCAATTTACTTAAATTGTACCATTTTTGTTCAGGTGTCACATTTTATAGAAAATAGTCACACATAATTATGAAGTGAAGTAAAATTGTAGAATTATTAGTTAATGGAATTAAACATGATAAAATATTCCTTTTAATACAAAGTGAGAAAAGTCTGAATCACTAAAATCCATCAATATAATTTTAATCTGGAAAGAAAGTTTTTGATCACATTAAAATTATCCAGAATTATTAGTTTGAAGAGGGTCATTTTTATATAAATCATTTTATGAAGTAAAAGAAACTAGAGTTTTCAAGGGAAATATTATTTATTTCATTTGTATTTATATTGTGGTAGAGATTTGCTTTACTGAGTGATGTATTTTGTATGCCCAATTGTGTAAAAAAGGAAACAATAAATGTGTTTAAGTGGAATGTTTAAATATTTATAGTACATATTGCTTATATTTTTATTTGTGATTTTTTTATAAGTGTAAAGTGCTGTGACAAATTTAATTTTTTGTGTACAAATTCTGCCATTATTTTTACAATTTCTTCCTTTTTATTTACAAGCTGTGATGAAATTGGATAATTTATGATTGTGTTCAGTTATATTTCTGATGCTTGTTTATAAAATAAATTTTAAGATTCTAGTAAAAACCATTCTCATTGATGCTTGCTTAGTTTAGAAATTTGAGGGATTTTAATGCATTTTTAAGTCTTAATTTATAGTTGGTGAACTGTTCCGTTGTCGGCATATGTTATTATCAACTGCTTCTATGGCTTAATAGTTGTATCACTTCTTTTGAGAGATGTTGACTTAAAACATTTATTCACTATGGAACTGCGGTACGTAAATGTAACTGAACATGTAAATATAACTCGGTCAGCTTCTCCCAAACCTCCAGGGGTAGTCCGATTGGAAGAGTAACAGATTAGAAACCGGAGGGTTGCGAGTTTGGAACGGTTCAATCAGACTCATGTGTGCAGGGGCTGATACATGTTAAATCTGTTGTGACCTTGAATGTCCTTGCCTGGGTTGGAGAGTGGGGTACCAACCTAGATGTGAGCTCGTCATCTGACTGGTTCAAATAACGCGCTTTTGTCCTCAGGTCTTTCCCTTCCGGATTGATCCCTGACCATCTCCAATAGCCTGTTATGTTGCTCCAGTGCGAAGTTAATTCAACTACCTACCAACCCAAACCTCGAGAAAGACATTTTGACACCCTTGTGCCTCGGAAATAGCTTGAATAAAAGTTCTTTTATTTGGAAAAGAGATTCCAAATTAATACTCAGATTTGGGTAATTTTGGGAAAGAAATTCGAAAATGGACTATGGCTCATTGTGCCAGATAAAAGCCCTGACAATAATAAAATGCATGACATTGTTTAAAGTTTAAGAAAAACGTGAATCAAACAACTCACACTGCTAACATATAAGGTGTTTTAGTTTAAAAGTTCTTAAAATTTAGATTCCTGTAATTGAAGTACAAATTCAATTTTCCTCAAAATTAACTGTTGGATTACAATTTTTGTTCTAGATTCTTTGTGGGAGCTCGACAGTCATTTAACGAATTCAAGGAAACAAAGGAAACTGCATACTTGTGCCTTTTGCCATTACATAACTTATCATACAACTCATTTGCGGAACCATTTGCTGACACATACAGGTGAAAAGCCATTCCAGTGTAGAATCTGTCACAAAAGTTTCACAACAAAAGGAAATCTTGCAAGGCATAGTGTATTAGTACATTCTCCATCTACGCACAGCCATCTCTAACTACAACATAGAACTATTGAACTTCATTGTTGCTAATCGGCTGAAATGTCACTAACCTTTAAGGTTCAGCTTTTGTAAATGTTTCATATTTCTATTCATATTAGTTAGGTACAAGTCTAGCATATTTATTCCCTATGAAAGCTTCTAGGTGTAGCAAGAAAACTTTGCATGTGAAGGAAGAAACAATATTTTAAATTCCAGTGGAGGACTAGAGCTGTGAATAGGATTGAAAATGAAGCATGAAAATGAATGCTAATTTTTAAATAAAAATTCTTTACAAGCATTTTCTTGGATAAATTTATTGTGTGAAAAAGTACTATGTTATGAAAATTGTTTACATCCTTTTTTAACCCTTTTAGCATTTGCACAGAGTTATACTCAAGGTAGGAATACTTTCAATAAAGTTTGGGGTTCATTGTGTAGTAAATTTCGTTTTTTTAATATTCATACACAATTATTTGTAACTTTTATTATGAACTGTTTCGATTTATGTTAGCTCCATGGTCTGCAAATTTTGTAGCTTTTTCAAATACAAAATTAAAGATTACATGTTTTTTAAATGCTTTTTAACATTTGCTGATCGGATACGGAAATTGAACATGAATTGTTATGATTTATCACAATAATTTGAGTACTATTTTTATGATGAAATAAATTCTGGAACAGAAGTTGAAATTACTTGATGGGTAGGAGTTAGCAACACTTTTTAGAAACTAAAGTATTATAGTTTGAATACTCAGTCGCATTCACTTGTCAACACCTATGATTAAATATGTGTATAATTGTGTGCTTATATTTTATGTATTCCTTCTGTTTTTATGTAAAATTCATAACATTTTCATTAGACATTTAGCACTTTTGTGTGTAATTATGAAATAAAAATATTTTGTGGAAAAGCTTTCCGAGTACTTATGTTTGTTATTTTGGGAAGAAGTTCCAGTATGGTATTCTGATAGAAAAAAGGTCTGATGATGCAGAAAATGTTTGTAGTGTATAATATTGTCTAAGGTTTTATAAAGTCTTGGTGTTCTGTAGTTTCCTGATTTAGGTAACTTTTACAAACAGTTCACTGTTCATTTCATCAACTAGTTATACCATTAACATGTACACTGTTTTAGTTAAAAGTTCCTAAATTTAGATTCCAGTAATTGAAGTATTAGTTCCATTTTCATCAAAATTAACTGCTCTATTGCGATTTTTGTTCTAGATTCTCTGTGGGAACTCAACTGTCATTTATTGAATTCAAGAAAACAAAAGAAACTGCACAGCTGTGGTCTTTGCCATTATACAACTTATAATACAACCAACTTACGGAGCCATTTGCTGACACATACAGGTGAAAAGCCATTTCAGTGTGAAATCTGTCACAAAAGTTTCACAACCAAAGGAAATCTTGCAAGGCATAGTATACTAGTACATGCTAGTTCTCATCTGTGAACAGCCATCCCTGACTACAGCATAGAACTATTGAACTTCATTGTTTTTGTTTCTAAGGAACTACAATCTGCAGAAGTGTCACCTACGTATATCAGTTCTGTTTTTGTTAAGGTTTCATATTTCTGTTCATGGTAGTTGGGTAAAAGTCTAGCATCATTATTTCCTATGAAAAGTTCTAGGTGCAGTAGGAAAAACTTCTACATAAAGGGTGGAACAGCACCTAAATTGAATTCAAGTATTTAACTAGATTGTCTATTAACTGTGAACAGGATTGCAAATGGAGCAGGAAATTGCAGTGCTGATTCTCATTTTTAAATAAAAAATGTTTTACAAACATAATGGATAAATAAACTTGTTATGTATGAAAACGTGCTATTGAATAAAAATTAAGTGTTCATTTTAGTAATGTACATCCTTTTTATATCACTTAAGCTTAGAGCTATGATCAAGATAGGGAAACATCCAATAAATGTAATTCTGAGTTTGTTCATTGTGTATAGTGAATTTTTTTCAGACACTCTTTAGTCTGCAAATAATATAATCTACAACTATATTTTCATCCATATTGTCTATGTAGTTTGCTTTAAGGAAGTTTTTATTTCACATCTGCATGTTTTGTAATTTTGTCGATTGCAAAACTGAGCAATACAAAATTTTCTAATATTTATTGATCAAGCAGAAGTATGGTTTAAATATAGTTTGGATTGCATGCAGATTTGTATGGCATTATTTAGATGCTCGAACTAAGTTCAGGGCAAATGTTTTCAGTAGCATTCTTCCAACTCATTTAAAAAAGTTTGAATGAAGGTTTTGGGGTACTTTTATAAAAAGTGTTACTTGTAATAATGAAACTAGTTCTCTTATTGTGCTGAAACCAACTGATTTTTTCCTTCTCTAAAATATGAGTTTAAGAATGATGTTTATGTTGAGAAACATGAAATTTGATAGTATTGTAAGTACATGCAGAAACTTTTACACATCTTCAATACCTTGTTTTTCTAGACTTTGGACCCCTTGGGGCACACTTTAGGTGTGTATGGGCTTCACAAACCCGAGGTACCCTAGTGATCTATTCTTTCCCCATGGGGTTTACTACCTCTAGTAAACATGTGGATCATGATCCTAGACTTGACAGTCTTGTGTTTGGCGCAGCTTGGCGAAATATGGTCCTTGTACCATGAAAACCAACCAATCTAGAATTTTGATCCCTTTTATTTTAACATTCGTATTTTGATTTAACCCTTCACTTGTGCTTTCATTAAAGCATTTACTATATCTGTGAGAAAGATGCATATCGGTGTTTAAAAAACATGTGAAATGAAATTCAGTTAATGTGCATTTAATTTATTCGCCCATTATAATTTATAGAGCATTTGCTTTTCATTTTTATATACATTTATACCAAAATGTTAATGACACTGTTTAAGGTAGCCAGTTGAATGTTTATTGTTCTGGAATGAAAACTGCACTTATCTAGAGTTAAATGTTGAAGTTTAACATGAAAGCAATTACTTTTAAAACCTTATTATCTTTTATTATAGATTTTCCATCCATGGGAAGTAGCTGGCAGTTCTGCATATCTAGGAAATCCAAAAAGCAACACAAGTGTCCTTTCTGCCAGTATACTACTTTCAATGCAGCACATTTACGCCGCCATGTGTTGACACATACTGGTGAAAAACCACACCAATGTGCAGTTTGTTGCAAATGTTTTAGAACAGTTTATCAATTGAAAAGACATTTTACATTGTTGCACAGATATCAGCAACAATAACGCATCCCTTGCAAAGTGTTAATGGGCACAAATGATTAAATTTTTTTGGGAATACTGATAATTTAAAACAAATCTCCTATCCTGTTCAATTGTTTTCTGCTTTGCAGAAGTGCAAGCTTTTAAAAGAGTTTGGCTTGCTTGTTCTTTGCCATAGTCTACATTACCTTGGAATCTTGCTTTTGAACCAAAGTTTACTGTTTATAATTTAGGAATGATCTTAGCCCAAACTGACATAATGGAACAAGTAAAGAAAGGATAATTATCATTTTCATTCCATAGGGCATTATATTATCTGATGCATACATTAAACATCAATTGAAGGGCTCTGGGCAACGTAGTGATATGCCACATAAATATGTTTTGAATGAAAAAAATGAAACACTTTTCCAAGCCTGACCATTGACCTCTAGTTGATGACTGCCTTCTTAAGCAGAAAGAAAAATTGAAAACAAAGAAACATCCTAATATGTTCTATACTCTAGGGTATACTTTTTCAGTTGTAAATATTTAATCTTTATATTGCAAATTGTATTATGGACCGTATAAAGCAGTTTTATGGGCTTTAATTTGGACAATTCTTAAGAGAATAAATGCTCAATCAGAGGTACTTTCATGTATTTTCAAAAGCAACATTGTGTCTTGCATATTGTTATTTTTCAGTTTCGAATTTAATATTTTTATTCGCAGTGATACAAGGTTATAAAATTTTAACTTTTTTGAACATTCAATCAATATTTGACAAGTTATATAATCGATTTTGTTTGACAGTCATCTTTAAAAGACTTAGTATCTTATCATTTGAAGTTAGTTATGATTTGGGGTAAGTCATTTAATTCTAGAGTGATGTAAAAATAATGTGGTATGCTTTCTTTTACAATTAAAATCGGAGAACTTGTTTTCAATTCATATACTTCAGAATGTAATTGAAAGTGCTTTTATTGAATTTTAATTTCAGTTTTAAATTTTGGATAAGCCTAGAGCATGCATGCATTCCACAACAATTAGCATTATGTTGAAATTGTGTTGTTCAGAAAATGTTGTGATTTTACTATTATCTGAAGTGTGAAATTTTATCTGAGTGAATACATTTCAATGTTTTCTTTTTCTTTCTAACAAGCTACAACGTTGTATTTAATAGATATTACAAAAATGAATATATATTTGCTTATTTTACAGTTTTCAAAAGCTCTTTCGTGGAAATAATTCCCATTATGCTGTGTAAGACATTGGATGAATTGTATAAAAATGCATAAACAATATATTTTAAAAAGTCCTGCTGCAAATATTTTTGCACTTTTCTGTGCGAATTATGTACATTTGCATGTGTGCTTATTTTTCCTCTTCAGAGTTATTTTTGTATAGCACAATTGTTTTATACAGCACTGTTTTGTTAATGTCACGAAAAATTGCACCAAATCCATTGTCATGAGTTTTTCAAGCAATGAAATATAATTATAGCAATTTTTACTTTGCATATTTTTTGACATTCTTTAATTTTTCTGTGTTTAATCAGAAGTGCTGTATAATTTCGTTACAAATAATGTTTTTTTCAGTTCCATCTTCTCTTGGCGGGATACATTCATTCTCACATAGAAATAAACCAAGGAAACAACACTGCTGCAGCTATTGCCAGTATATGACTTATCATGCTGGCCATTTCAAAGATCATATGTTAAGACATTCCGGTCAGAAGCCGTATGCTTGTAATGTTTGTGGAAAATCTTGTAGGACAAAATCTGATCTCAAAAAGCATTCTCTGATACATTATAAGTTTATTTTTCAAAATGTTTGAAAAGCTTTTGTTTTCTGTATAAGTTTTTGTTACAAAGATGTATCTTATGTGATGAATCTGGTTTTTCTGTTTTAATCACAAATAATTTATTGTATTGTAAATGACGTGTTAGGAACTATTCTGCTCTTGTTCTTAAAACAGTGTTTCAGATTATGGAAATTCAAATTCACCTGTAAAGAAATATTTCGTTTAAACATTGTTTCAATTTTTTTCCTGCATAATTTTAAAGTTTTAGGATACATATATGAATAACTACAATAATGCTGAAAAGATGTGCTAAAGTAACTCATTTTTTTCGAAATATCTAGTATTTTAGTTTTTAGATATAAATGTATCTTCACTGATTTATTTTACAAAATTTTAAGTTAAGCCACTTTTGTGTTCACCTAATATCTCTAATTTTGTATGTGTACATTATACCTAATTTGCTTTAGAGAGACTAAATATATACTAAAGTAGATGATGTATTTTCAGATTTTAATAATGATTTTGTAAACAAACTACAGAGCAAGACCATAAAATAAACCTCTAAACGTAAATAACTGATGAAATTTTCACAGGTTTTCAAGCATCAAAGTGAATTTAAAAGATTACATAAACACCTTTAAAAATAATTAATAAGAAAAATTAATTCAAACTTATCAGAACCTATTAATTATGTTCTTTTAAAATGATTTGGATGGAAATTACTAAGTTTTCACTTAAATATTCTGTCAAAAAATCAGATTACACAATGATGTGGAATGAAAAATTGTTTATTATCCTTAAATTTCTAATTTAGACGACAAGTACTATTTGATACTCAGTCTATTTTTTCTAATCTGCAGATTATTTCTTTGGAAAAGAGTGCATGATAAGGATACACAATTATGGTATAATGTATTGTGTTGATCTTCATTACCATATCTGTTCAAACATTTCAAACCTAATCTGAAAATAACTATATTTGTGTATTGAGAATGATATGGAGGATGAAGATTTTTTGTTGATTGAGATGTATTCAATAAATAGTATCTGAGAAATAAAGAAATTTTAATTTAGCTCATTTTGTCTACTTTATTTTTAAGTTTTGAAACCAATATGAATTTAAGAGTAAATTTACTTTTTTACAAGATATTTAAAATATTCACAATTTCATATTGCATTAAATTTGCATAATTTTTTTATTGCAGTTTGCTTTTTATTACAAAAGTTACTTTATATTTGAATACCTTTTTACTTGTTATTTTTTGTGTGAAATAGTTTGGAAATGTATTTCTAATTTTAAAATATATATTTTGTATAACAGTATTGAATTTTTATAGGTTATGTTTAATAACTTTTTGACAAGTTGCAAAAGTTATTCTAATTTGTACCTGATAAAATTATTTTATACATAAAATTTCTGCATTAAATTTTAGATTTCACTCTTATAATTTATTGCTATAATGCGGATTTTTAATTTTAGAATTTGTGTTCTAAATTCCTATCTAATCAGAATATTCTTATCTTTAGGACATTCTTCCAGAACTTTTTATTTTTTGGCTCAAAATTGCCACTAGTTAATATTTGTTTCGCTGATTATTGTTTGTTTATTTGTACTATTGTTTTATGTTAATACTAATGTTTATTTATACTAATAGACTTCATTTGACACTTATTCAATATCAGTATTCTATTTTTTTTTCTCTTTGCTTTTAGAACTACATTTAATGATTTAGTTTTTAACTTAGCTAAGTTTGTCAATTTCTTTCCTGTTTTGAAATATAGAAACAAGCTTATGCTAAAATTTCACTAACAATGACATGTAGAAGCTATTTGGTATAAATCTTGTAACCTTCAAAAGTGCTTTAGCAAATTATCTTCAATGCTTCAAAGTATTTTTGTACTGTAATTAGCAGTTTAAGCTATTCACTTTAAGAATTTAGGGGTTCATGAAGAAAGGAAGTATTTAAATGCCTTGAACTGAAAGCACAGAAGAAAAAGAATGCATAGCTCATCTGTACCTCATATTTGTGTATCACGAAAATATGATTCATTTTGAAATTTTATATCACAAATGTGATTTGAATAGTTATCTTGTAAAATTGTTTCAAACATTATGAAACATTGTTAAGATGTTCATTGTATTAATATAAAAATACAGTATTTTTAAGATTGGGTATTATTCAATCAGTCCAATGTTAATTATTTACGAATTTGACTTATCTAATTTTTATTTAATGTTTGACTTTGTCTCTAGTTTACATTTAATGTGACTTAGTTTTTGTGGAGTTTCATAATTAAAATAATTTTCTAAAATATTATCTGAATTTTTAAATGCATTTGTATATTTTATACATATTTTTACCATAAAGTTTTAATATGTAGAATGTTCACAAAGTATCTTAATTTCATTTTGTTTTTAGCATGTATGTTCTTATTATTTTTATTTTAATGATGAATCTTTTTACCTATAAGGATATTTTAGAAACTTACAATGCCAATAAAACTGTAAATAATTTTTATTTTCATGTGGTAATTAATAGATTTTATATGCAGTATACCGAATAATAGGTGTCAGAATTTCCTCCATATGTAATTTAAAAAGTTTTTTAAATTCATAGCTTTTATTCAATTGCTTTGTAGTGACTTCAGTTGTTCTAACAAAAAAATCTTTTGTGACTTTATTGTTTTTAAGTCCTATTTTTGGAGGGAATGAAAATCCTGAATCTTCTGACTTTTTATGAGACTTGGCATGTTACTGGAAAATTATTCTGAAAAGGAAATTTGTAGTCAGGGTTGATTTTTCTTAATGGTAAAAATGCTCCTTTTCTTTTAAAATGTGTTTATAATGTATTTCACATGCATGTCATGGTAACAAAATGGGTATCTACTTTATTTTAACATTATCATGACACAAGTAATGTATTACAACATTTGTCATTTTATATATAATGTAAGTAATTAATTTTTACACATTTAGCATTAATCTTAATCCACTTTCTTAATTTCAAGATTAATTTAAATATAACTTTCTTTTCATGTTAAAATCCTGTGTTGCAAAGGTATCTTGATCCATTGCAATTTGACAAAGATGCTTATAATTTTTCTCTTTTAAATGTGTATTTTGTATGTTTTACTGTTTCAAAAAAAATTGTTTAAATCATTTTTTGTATTTCAGCTTCCAGGCTCAGTTATTTCTTGCAATCAGGTAGGCCAAGAAAACAACACAAGTGTGATTTCTGTGCATATGCTACATTTTACAAATCTCATCTTGACAGACACATGCTGCGGCATTATCTGAGAGTGCCATAACAACTATGAATATTTTTCATGTCGGATAAACTTCGAAGTTCATATGTTATGTTAAGAGATGGTCAGTTTAAACCATCGGAAGTTGTACCACTAAGCAAAATACTTTATCTTGACATTTAGTAAAATATTTATATTTTATTTTTGTATTTTAACTTCTATTAGATATGATTTATCACTGTTATACTGTTTATATATATAATGTTTTGATATTGAATATTCAAAGTATAAGATCTAAATGGTGTTTGTTTTTCTGGTGAATATTTAAGTTTTTTAACGAATTTAATATTTGCTGTTTGACTATTCATATAATCTATTACAATGAAATTTGTACATTAACTGTTTTATTAGTGCTAATATTATATTGGGTTTATTATTTCTTCATTGATGAATGGAGTATAAATTAAACCTCTTTATTAGTTAAAGGGGCCGTCATGGCTCAGTGGGTATGCCCACCGCACTAGAAACCTTTGAGTTGTGGTGGCATAGGTTCGATTCCTGTCAGGAGCATTCTTCCCTGGGTGTATTTCTCTCTTCTGTGTCAGTAAAACTTTCATTGCGTATGTCTATTATTGTGAGTCTGATATTGTATGTCGTGTCTGGCGCAGCATGGCCAAATATGGCCCTTGCGCCATAAAACCCCAAAACCAATCAACTTTATTACTTAACTGACGTTATTAAATGTTTAATTGTGTAAACTTTTTCAATTTTAATTTATTAGATCTGAACATACTTTATTTGTGAAATCTTACAATGAGAGTCTAGGACATTGGTCGCCAAAGTGGTTGATATCAACCCCAGGGGTCAGTATAGCAGTGTGAGGAGTTGATAGAAAAATTGAATCAGATATTGAAAATTGAATGTAACTTACAAGATGAACTTATTGAATTGTCATTTGATCTTGAAGCTAAGATGCTTTTTAAAAATAGGACTTTAAGTCACTTTTAGATGAATATAAATGTAGAAAAATATCCAAAAATTTCTGAAGTGGTACTCCCCTTTTTACTTGCATTTCCAAGCTTGTACAGGGTTGAAACTGGTTTCAGCCATGTTAATTCCATTTTAACAAAACAAAGAAATAATCTAGATATTGAATTCCATGGCAATTTAAGGCTGAAACTTACTAATTTTGAATCCAACATTGCTAATCATGTCAAGAGTCATGAAGCACACATTTCACATTGACAACGTTAGTAAATTGTATACTAAGTTAATAAAAGTTTTATTTTCATATATATATAAAGAATATTGTATTATTATTATCTAAATTATATATTATATATTCCTCCTATCAAACATGTAATGTTAAAAAGGACGTCAAAAACATATCCCTTTGATGTTAAGCCAATATAATAATATATACTATATTGCACATACAATAAACTAACTATAAAATAAACAATCTAAAAACTCACATAAGCGTCTTTTTTGCTGGTCCTATTATATTTATGTTATTGCAAAATAGAGGGGGTCGATAAAAAGTCAAGAAACTTGTAGGGGTTGACATTCCAAGAATTTTGGCGACCCCTGGTCTAGGCTAATTATTGGTAAAAGTTAAGGAAGGCTCTAATGCTATTTCAGACTATGCTCACCATTGTTCCAGACCGGAACCCTCATTATCATCAATGACTTCCTGATGTATGATGTTCTCTAAAATTTAACATATTTGACTATTTTACTAAGAAAATTTCTTATCTTTGTAATAAAATTTATTAGATCTGTTCCATGTGCTTCAAGCAACCTTATTTTTGCTTTTATCTTTAGTAAGCTATTGTTTTCATTTCTTGTAATCACTTTATTTCTACTCTGTTATGGTAGTCAATTTATTCTTACTTTGATTGGTAACTGGTTTGATGATAACGATATAGAAGCATCTATCAATCAGTTCTATTGAAAATTTAATCAACATGTCCTTTTACTTTAGCTTTTATTTAGAAAAAGGTATTAAGTCTATTTTTTAATTCTGGTCTTGTTTGAAAGTTTAATGTATTTTAATTTTTATCGAATGCTGTCCCATATGAAAAATCTAGAATTCTATAAAAATTTATAGAATGTAGTCTAGAATTATGGCTCATTTTTATAAGCTCTATAAAGTAACCGCTAGAATGTCTAGAAACCTATAGAAGCTCATTTCTTTGGTTTCACGACTTTACTTTTCTGTAGAATTTTTTTTACAGGAACCACATTACTAAAAAATAACCATTTAGTAAACTAAAATGTGGTTTTCTGAATTTCTCTTTTCTTGTTAAACGTTTTTATCATTTTCAAACAATTTTTGATCTGCAAGCTTGCATTATATAATTGCAAGTACAGCACACAAAGTTCAAATCTGTGCTAAAACTGTTTTGATAAAAGTTATGCTATAGAAATAATTATAGGAGAGTAAAAGACAAACTAAGTAAGGTTAAATGATTAGGTCAAAACCCTAAATGTATCCTTGAATTCCTTATTAGTTCTATGAATAAAATGGAATAGCTAGGTGGTATTAGAAGAGCAACAATGAACATGAGTGCAAACTCAAATTAAAGGTATAATTTTATCCAATGTTAATGTCAACTCTTATAACACCTTTGCACACAAAAGTGAAAATCTGTTTAGTGTCACTTGTGTTGGAAAGAAAAAATTAGAAATGATTTTAGCATGTTCAAAATTAAAACGTTTTCCAATGATGTGGAATAATCATATTTCTTTTTTATATTTCTATCTTCTGCTTTCTTGCAACTAGAATTTTAATGCAAATCTAATTTGACTAATACGCAAGCAGTGCTATCAACTGTTTCACTACCGTCTTTTCATTTTGTACAAAAAATGGTAGTTATTGTTGGCTGATTTGTACAGTAAAGTGTTTTGGCTGATTGTGAATTTTCCAGGAGCAGAGTTTCACTGCGTAAAACTTAAAATTTTATCCATGATATATGTGTTTGACTGGATCTGAGACTTCTGTATATTAATTCTTTGAACCTCATAAAAGTAAAATGATTCATTGTGGTACTATATTAACTATTCCCCATGTACACTCTTGATATTGTGGGGATTACCCCAGAAGATCTCTTGCTCTCAATTGCGACAGACATATTCAGACACACTCCCACTTTTTCAGTGATCATCTGAGGAGTCTCATATTTTGCTGTGATCACAAGATTCACTCTATTTGCCTTAAATGCCAATTTGACCAGGCCTTCGCAGCACACATTCTCGAGTGCTTGGAGTTGTCCTGAGACGACCTGTTTTCTCAACCTCTTGGTGTATGACTTTGTGCAGGTGAATGGACATGTGAATTTGGTCTAGCTGGAGCTAGACGTGAAGATTAGCAATAACACTATTTTAACTGATGTTCTATTTCTACTGAATAATTTTTATAGTGTCCTGTGTTTTCTTTGTTACTATTTATTATTCTTGTTGGGTTAGATGATACAATTAAGGTAGATTATTACAAGTTATCAATACATTGGTATTGTCCATTTATTAAATTTTTTTTGTCTTCTGACGTTTAAAATGTAAATAATATTGTTTTATAGATTTCTTTTTATTTTATTTCAGTCCCATTGACCTTCAAAAGAAGCTCTGTATCATGTTCTGGTAAATGGATAAAACGCCACAAGTGCCCCTTTTGCTCATACCAGACTCATGCTAAAAGTTGCATACGTGATCATTTGTTTACTCATACTGGTGAAAAACCATTCCTGTGCCATTCTTGCTATAAAGGTTTCACTAAAAAATCTAACCTCAAGAGACACTACCAGAGGTTTCATCCTTTGTTATCTTTTGACGATTTCTAATAGCATTTGAAGGTTGAATTTCTCATATTTGTTATTGAGTTACTTAGTGCCTATTCAAATGCCAATGGAAATTATCATAACAATAAGTTATGGTCTTGTTATGTATGCTATATGTTAGTATTTCTTATAATTTAGTGCTGTTACAATAAAACTTATATTGTTCGCATTTATATTTTTAAATCAGTATATTTTATTGTGCAATGAGATCGAAGTACAGTTAAATATGCTATTCCAACTGATTTAATATAATGTAGACAATATCTTTTATTGTGTAAGATCTTTCAAGTGAAGTGTCAGACAACTGATCATTTCATGTATGTTTATTTTAGTATGCATTATCCTTTTTATTTTAAATACAATTTTAAAATGGTATAATTCTTGATGAGGGTTATAAAACAACATTTATATGATTGGCATATTTGTTGTAATTGATAAAAAGTATTAAGTTTCTTGTGTTACCTGAATTTTCTTAAAATATTATTTGCATTCTCATATTTCGATACGTATTTGAAGACTGCATATTTATATTGCTTATTAACATTTGTTGTGCACCACAAATATTTGTTTCTTGTTTCACAACATGAATATATTATGGCTTTACATGATGAGTCATTGCAATGAATTTTAAAAATTGCAATGAGATTTGTATTACTAGAATTTTAATTTTTTTCTTTCCTGGTGCAGTTGTTATAGGAATACATTGAAATTGTGATTTTTCTATACTATACATTTTTATGAGAATCCATGAATTGTTTCTGTGGAAGCTTAAGCATAAATTGATTACAAGATTACCTTCCGTGAGCAAAAAAAAATAAATGTTACATCAGCATTCGTATTGCATTTGCTTAAATCAGTAATCATTCACTCAAATTAATGCAAAATCATTTTATTAACCATGCTGTCTTTTAAATGATTACACAAATATTCATTGTTATATAAACTGCATTTGTTTTACTTCAAGTGGTGAAAGTAATGCAAAAAGTGTTTTCTTGGCTTAACAATTTGTAAAGATTTAGAAAATAAGCCTAAGGTCATATCTAGGGTTGACATGGCTCAGTGGGTTTGCCCATTGTACCAGCAACCTGCGAGTTGGCAGTATAGGTTTAATTCTTGTTGGTTTCATTCCGGGATGTATTTCTCTCTTCTGTGTCAGTAAAGCTTTCCATGTATGTGCATGTCCATGTACTTGACATTGTTTGGTGCAACTTGACCAAATATTGCAGTTACCTCATAAAACTCAACCAAATGAAGGTCAACTGTGATAGACTACTATTTGGATACACTATTTCATCTGGTTGTTTTAACATTGTTTGTATTGATGAATATAGTTCTACAGATTTTATTTTGTCTTATAATAAATGTAGTTAGACTGATTGTGAGGTGTTATTTATATTGGTATCTTTATATTATTATATTTCGTTTATTGGTTTGCTATCAATTTGCAGTAAACTTCCTGAAATTAATATTGGTTTTCATAAAAACTTAAAATAAAAATTAAGTTTATTTTATTAAAAAGTTTTGACCGTCTATGAGAATTCATTTGACACATTTTGTATAAGTAATATATTCAAATAAAATAACAAGTTGCATTTCTTCTGCGGTTCACGTTATCTTTGAAAGTAATAAAACAGTTTAAGTTTACTATTCAAAACTTACCAATGAATATACCAAATTATTGATTTAAAGAAAACGATTTTATATATAATCTCTGAAATAAGTTATTCTGGTATTTTTGAAGATGAAAGTATCATTTGTTTAATTTTTATATAATTTTGACTGCAGCAGATCTAAATGAGTTTCCTAATACAAGTTGTATAACTACTAAAATGTTTTAAAAGTCTAATTTAGATGAATATTTATATTGATACATAAGTTTAACTTTAAAACTTGTATTCTGAAAACAGAAGTAATTGTATGCTTCAATATTTAACTGACAAAAATACTTCATATTAAACACTTGTCTATTAATTTTGTTATTTAAGACAACTGTCTAAAATATTTTTATTTTGATATTAAAAGAAAGCGGAGTGTAAATTAAGAAGCAAATTTCACATTTTTGAATATATGCTTTGCCAATTTTAATACATAAAAGAGCCTTGATTATCCAATCTTTGAGTAACCAATGTCTATTATCCAACCTGAATTTGATACCAAGTTTTTTGAAGCTTTAAATAAAGCTTTGAGCATAAGTGTGTGCACTTTGTCCAACGTTTGCAAACAAAATGATATCCTTGATTTATGAATCTTTCGATAGCAGTAATACTAACTGTATTACTGCTCTGTAACTGTAAATTTACAGTTAGCAGTAATGCTAACTGTAAATTTTCTCTGTATTTTGTATGAGCTGTTTTGTTACTATGTTCTTATTACTCGAGTTTCTAGTTATCCAAGGTGATCTTGATCTACATTACCTTGGATAACATGTTGTGTTGCAATGTTAATTTAATTATCTACCTACCTTCAAAATTAAAAAGATAATTTTTATGCTATATGAAATTTTTTTAAACTTCAATTGCTTAGATGTCACTTGTTTAATAAATATTTTCAATTTTAATAACTTGAATTATTGTTAAACTACTTTTCAATCATTGATTTTTAAGTTATGTGAAACATTTTAAAATTGCTATTTATTATTTCTGTTTTGATTATTTGGTAAGATGCTACATTACTTTATTTTATTTAAAAATTATGAAATATATTCAAATAAATAAATTAAGTGGGATATATTATGGAATAATATTTTCCCAAAGAATGTTCCCAAACCTCATTTTCATAAATGTTTCTACCTGACAAAAAGTTAAGATTGATATTTTTGAATACTTATAAATCTGAAAATTGCATACCCCTCATAAAAGGTTTGATTTCAAAATGAAATGCTGAGTACTGACATTCAAATTTTAACCTATTTATTTGCAATATACTTTTTTCATTTGCAGCCATCTTTATCATATGATTTTCATCTTTTTCAGTTTCATCTCTTAGAAAAACGATTGTAGGAACGACATATCCATCAGGAAAAACAAGGAAACGACATAACTGTCCATATTGTGAATATATAGCTTTTCAGAAAGGCCATTTAAAACAACACTTGCTAATCCACACTGGAGAGAAGCCTTTTAAGTGCTGTGTATGTGAGAAATCTTTCACACAAAAGTCTAATCTTCAGAATCATATGATTACCCACAGAGAACATGGTATTTATTTTTCCTATTGAATTAGCACATCGGAGATCTTACAAAAACATTTTGTACATTGTGAAGGATATAGTTGGATCTTTGTAGAAGAATGCTTATATACCTTGTGTGAGTCAGCTATTGCAGTATCTCTTATTTAAGATTCAGTTTCTAGTTGTGAAACTTAATACTTCATGTTTCCTTTTTTACATATGAATAAGATTAGCATTAATATTTAACATTTCCTTATTTACTTTTTGTTTCATAGCTTATTTATACTTCAAAAATGTGCATTTCAAATGCTCCATTGTTAAAATTTGTTATTAGATTCTCTTTTCTGATTTGCACATTTTTGTAAAGTTTTCTCTGTAAAAACACTTGTGATTAGTGATAATTGTATTATATTTTTGCTCTTTATACAAAAAATGAAGTATAAACTTGTAGCAATTGAAAAATCTTATATCAAAGAATCTATTATATGTTAGGAAAAGAGGCATACTCTCTAATTATGATTAAATACTTAATTATATATAAAAACATGGAAGTTTCAAAAAATGAATTAATAAATATTTATTTTGAAACCATTCTTTTTATTTGCCTACTACTGCCATCAATGCCTTTAAAATTATTGAATGATAAAATTGAGCTTAAATATGTTTTATATACCTTAAAGGTATAAAATTGCAATATCACAATATCTAGTAAATTTTAATTTTAAACATAATTTTTTAATTTATTTCAGTTCAGTTTATCAATCAAAAATATTTAAGTGTTCTTGCAGTTTGTACTATCTTTCAATTTAAGACTCCCTTCTAGACAATGCTTTTGAGAGAATAGAGCCATTTGGCCAATTGAGCATCACTTTCTAAAGGGACCTCAAGTTTACATTTTTGCCAATGACTTAATTTGGCTAGTCTAATTTTTCATTTTTTCTTTAATTACTGGTGCCTCAAAAAGGGGTGTCTCTGGGTCTCTCTTGACCTGTGAGGTTTTATCTCTTGTCTTTTAAAACCTCATAATTCGCAGGGCTATTGCAGAAACAAGATAACTCTCGAAACATAGTTTTGAATAATCAGCATTTTAAGTTTTGAAATTAAGTGATAAATTAAGTTGGAAAATAAAAGTTGCGTTGATAAAAACATTTTACTGAACAACGAAAATATAATGCAAGGAATCATGAACAAAACAGATTTATTTGTGAATAAGTTATTTTTCTCGAAAAAGAAAAAATGGAGTCATCTTATTTTTGCAGTAACCTGACAATATTCAAAAGCCTTTTCACACTAAGAGTATTAATGATTTTATAAACATTAATAGAGATAATTGGGGGGGGGGGGAATTATTAAAAGAACAGTTATAAAATTCGAGAATTCTATTGCTTTTTATAAGCCTTTTTATAGCTGTATAAACTTTATTTTTATTTCCCATCTAGGCCTATAGCCTAAAATGCAGGTTCTTATTATTTTTGCATATTAAATAAATAACAAATTGCTTTTCAATATTCTCAGTCTAACCTTTTTAATGTTCTAATTTTATTATCCCAATCAAGTATGTAAACATTTTCTGAAGCTCAAATTCTTAAAAAAATTCTATAACAAAGTGATTGCATTACACAATTTTAAATTCATTTTTGAAATGTTAAAGAAGTCTTAATTAAGAGGCTGACTATAGTTATTTCTATGTTCTGTGAGTACAGTCCACACAATTACTGATTTTAGCATTTCTTTTGACCTAAGCAATTCTGTAATTTCAATCATTCATACGTTGTACCACATCGCTCAAATGAATTACATGTCTTTGCTGGTATTGCAATTTCAACGAACAGCAGTGTTTATTTTTGATGTTCTCATCTAAGTTGTGATGTCTGTTTTAAACTTTGTAAGTGTTCAGAAATATTTATTTTTCATACTTCATTTTGTTTATATTGATGTATAAAAAATTTTGATACACTGATTAATTTTACTGTTTTCATGTATTGTAAATATTTTTTTATTTTAAAATCCAATTTTTCACAAAAGATGAAAAACATCTTATATAGATAAGTTCAATATGTAATAATTTTACAGAATCAGTTTTTAGGTTTTGACTTGGATCTTATAAAATAAAATGGTTTCATTAAGTATCTTTATACTATGTAAATCAAAACAAAAATAGTTTATAAGCTAATGAATTTCCTTCATTTCTTGCATTTGTTAATTCATGTTGTTGCTGCCAACTATTACCTAACAGTAAATGAAAATCTGAGATTGTTATTGCTGATCAAAATTTTTCCTTGTGTACATTTTGAATTTGCTGGAATATTTTTTTTATAAAATCTAAAAACTGATTTCTCTGATACTTTTATTTAATATCTTACTCTATGAAATAACTTTGATTTGATGTGATGATTCATATGTTACTTTGTTTTCTTTAAACGGCAATTCTAACTTCAGATCTGGACTTTATGAAAGTTCTTGCTCAACATGTATTATGTGATCAGTAGGTTGGTTGCATTGCGTTTTTTTATGGCACAAAGGCCATATTTGGCCAAGCTTCACCAAACACAAGACAGACAATATCAAGCTATGGAAAAACACAATGAAAGTTTTACTGACACAAGATAGAAATAAACCCAGGGAGTAATTGAATCTGCGCCACTTGCAACTCACGGGTTGCTAGTGTAGTAAATGAACTTTCTGTGCCCTGTTGTCCCTGTGATCAGTAGAAGTAGGCTTTTGATGATCTGAAATTGCTAGGAGATGCGAATTTATGACCGAAGAATGCCATTGAAAACAATAAAAATGATCACCCCCAAAAAAATTACATTTTTTAGCAAAACTTTTTATGAAAGAAAAAATTCATGAAACTAGAAGGAATGAATCGAAGCCTTCCTCCTGCAACAAAAAATACAATTTAATTTGTAGCAATTTCTCTACCAAATTGAATCTTCATAAAAAAAATTGGCTCTATAACATTGACTAACACATTGAAACATTGAAAAGCTCCTTTTTACCAATACCAAAACTACAAGAGACTTTAAACGAACTGCATAAATGTTCAGTCTCCTTAAAATTTACTAAGGAAATTTTCTTTCTTTTTTTCAGGTAACAGCTGGAGTTACAAAAAAATTCATCCCAAAATGCCTTTTTCCTATGAAGCATCAAAATATGCAAAATAATGGTTTTAAATGTCTATTTTGCATAAAAGTAAAAAATACATGTAATTGCTCTAACAAAGACACTTAAATCAGTTTAATTTTGTATGAAATATTTCTATTTACTCTTAAAGTGCCCAGCCTTGTCAATAAGAAGATGCAAAATCATTAAAATCTTAACCCTACTAATAAGAAACAAAATTAACACTTGTGACAATACTTATGAAAAACATGTAGCCTGATATATCCTCTGCAAAATTGAAGTTTTATTAATAATTTGGGAATAAACGAGAATCTTTATTTTTTTATGTAGAATTTATGTGTATCAAATATTTTTTACAAACAGGATTTCAATTATTGTCAAATTAAAATTTTTGTGAGAATAGTAATTAGGACAACATGATGCTTAAAAATTAAATTAGTGGTTAAAAGTAATATTATGTATTTTGATTTATATTTTATTAAAAAAATCTCGCATCAAATCTCGAAATATCGTTCTAGCTAAAATTATTTTGCTTCAATTGAAAGTTTCTTTTACTTTTAGAAAACTGAAGCCAGCTTTTGTTTGACATGAAATACATAGATAGCATTTGCAATGTCCTTATTCTGGTTGCATAGTTCTTTTTGTTGCATTTTTCAGAAGTTTTAGAGCATTGTTGGTCATATTTTGAGTTTTTAGTATAATGTTTTGGTTTTATTCTGGGTTTTAATCAAATTCTTATTGAAACATTTCCCAGTCACAACTTTTCATTCAGTCTCATTTGTACTTTAACATGCATTAAAATAACTTATCAGCCAACTTCGTCGCCAAAAAGACATTCCCCACACTTTTTAGATAATTTATTTCACATTTTTAGATTTTTCATGTCAATTTTATACATTTTTTTAGGTTAAATTAATTTCGATTCTGTTGACAATAAAAACAAATAGGAGTGGTCAGTTAAGCATATATGTTACTTTTTACTATGAAATTCACAAAAGAGTCCTCAATATAGTGAAAAACGTTTTTTGCAGATGAAAATGTTTTTAACTCTTATGTTTTGAATTGTGTATGTTGGGAACCACGTGGAAAATATTTTCATTGACCAAACACACAAAGGCTTAAATTTAGGATCAGTGTAAGGAAGGTGCAAGTTCTCATAGTGTAAACTATGGGGAACTTTTCTTTACTATGACACTGAAAAACTGTCCAAAAGCATTACTGACTATACAAGTAATTCTTTTAAATGTGTTACTGTTTTCTAATAATTGCTTCCACAATTCATGTATTTGTGTTGTATGTGACAGTGGGCTGTAGACACAACAGGTACTCACCTTAACTTGTGTAGTACACTAAATACTTCTAGTTATAGAGTTTAGGAACACTGGGAAGCTAAATGACCAATGATGTAGTTCAAAAGGCATGCCATTTGTTTCATCCAAATGCTTCTATACATTGCAACTTTAACTTTCTGATTTCTTATGAAGTGAACAGTATACAGACATTTAATTATTCACAAAATATATTAAATATTATGTCATAAATAAAGATTGTGCTTTCGTCCATATGCTTTTGTGATTGAATGTATCATGCATTCCTTATGAAAATATTTATTTGCTTACATGCTTTGGCAGGACTTCAATACAAAGTTTTTATTTTTTTAATTGTTTAATTTAAATTAAAGTTATTAATCTATTGAAATTCATTAACTGTTATATTTTTCTTGTGTAGAAATTCTAACATCCTTGTTTTACAAAACGATCATGAAATATCATTTAGGAAAATGTTTGCATTAAAGAACCTGCCTGCTGAAACTTTTAACTGGCTTGTTATTAAATGTTTTATAAAATTTTTGATTCTGTTAGAGCAAATTACTTTCACTCTAATATTTTTGTAGTATTTTCCTGAATTTTTCTCAAGATCAAAGATTCAATGTTAGTTTCGAAATTTCAATTAAGTTTATCTGTATACCATTTATCATGTTGATGTTATTGAAAAGTAATTAATTTCCTCCATTGCAGATACATCTCATATGATAACCAGAGGTCCTCCTGTGGACCGGAGAGCAGGCAAAAAGAAACACCGCTGTTCTTTGTGCAACTATGTAACAGATAAATCAAGCAACCTACATTCTCACTTATTAAGGCACACTGGGGAAAAACCCTTCCAGTGTGACATCTGCAAAAAATGCTTTACTGTTAAATTTGAACTTAAGCGACACTATATAACTCATGTTAGGTTATACTAACATAAAAGTATGCTATGGTATGAGTTTAAACAATATGTATGTAGTACAGTGTCTCAGATGTAATGAAGATTTAAAGAAGCTGGATTACACGGAGATGAGGACTAACACAACATTTAATTAAATACTAAATAAGATACAGAAGAGGTTACATATAGATCATGGTACAGTCTACATGCTGGCACATAGTTTTGTGGGTTGTTTTGGACAGCACACCATTTGCATATGTCAATCAGCTACAATCTGATTTTTTTAATGAATAAAGTTACAGTTTACAGTTCTGCTCCGTGCTCTTGGTGTGACCTCTGGTGATGGTATGGGGGATGGATCCTATCTACATGTATGCAACAGAAATGAAATATTTTCCTTTTTTCATGTTGACAATTTTATTTGTAAATGACATGTGCAACATTTATTTCTGTTTTTATTGCAATGTATTTTACATTACACATTGAAGCACAAAAAGTTAACAAACAATGAATTAGGAATTTGCTTTCAAATTTGTGTATTTAATTTTAGATTATTTGAAAATTGGAGAGTAAAATCTAGCAAATTTTAAATATTTGTATAGATAAAATAAAATATTGATTAGTATATAAATTATGATAATGTGAGTGCAATTTTGTGGTTAAGAAAATGTTTTCTATTGCAATGTATTCATTTAAGCTTATATCTATCCACACCATGTTGGAAAAACATGTTCTACATTTTTTTAAATTTCATAATCTTTTTATTAAATCATCCCTTTTTAAAATAATTAAGAAAATATTTCCTGAGTGCTAAATTGTATTCAAATGAATCAACTTCCATAGACACATCTTTTTCACAATATTTAATCTTAATTTGAACCCAGGAATATTTTTCACACCTCATTTAACAATTAATACTATGATGTTTTTCATCAGAATTTTTTTATAACCCTCCAAGTGGTTTCAATGAGATATCTTGTCTATCACGATCTGACAAATTTTGCTAATGCCTAGATATCTCGGTAAGAAGATATTGCCGATTTTTTTATGATGACGAGATCAAGATCAGGTCAGTTTTCTTCCAATTGTTATGATCGGATTTTCTTATGATGAAATATCTTCTCCATCAAGATCTGGTCAGTTTTGCTAATGGTGAAATACCTCCTCGAGTCAACCACCAGGGGGGTTAATAAGTATGTCTATTTTGAATTTTTTTACTTGTTATAAGATGTTTTGATTTTGATTGTGAAATACTTGCCTTTATTTTAAAAGGGTTGCTAGGAAAATATTTTCTTTTTATATTTTTTTCAGTTCCACCACCTCCAGGTCAGATGAATTGGAGCTTGCATCCAGAGAAACAGAGAAAACAGCACATGTGCACATTTTGTTCTTACATGACTACAAAAACATCAAGTTTACGTAACCATGTACTCAAACATACTGGTGAAAAACCTTATCAATGTCATATTTGTTACAAACGTTTTACCCGGAAATCTTATCTTCAAAACCATGTTCATATTACCCACATTTTAAATGGGAGATAAGGATTTTTTTTCCAATCAGTTGATACTTGAAAAGCATTGCTCATGTCTAATATTCGTTTTGAAACATTCTGTAAATAACTCCTTTTCTAACTATTAATTCTAAGCAAAAGACCATTCTAATTCTATATAACAGATAGATCAAACTACAATCTCACTTATTAAGGCACACCAGGGAAGTACCCTTCCAGTGTGACATCTGCAAAAAATGCTTTACTGTTAAATTTGAACTTAAGCAACATTTTGACTCATGTTAAGTTATACTGACACAAAAGTGTGTTATGGTATGAGTTTAAACAATATGTATGTAGTACAGTGTCTCAGATGTGATGAAGATTTGAGGAAGCTGGATTACACGGAGATGAGGACTAACACAATATTTAATTAAATACTAAAATAAGATACAGAAGAAGTTACATATAGATCTTGGCACAGTCTACATGCTAGCACATAGTTTTGTTAGTTGGACAGCGCTACACCTGCACATGTCGATCAGCTACAATCTCAACTCAACTGATTTTTTTAATGAATAAAGTTGCAGTTTACAGTTCTACTCTGTGCGTTCAGTGTGACCTCTGCTGGCGGTATGGGAATGGATCCTACATGTATGCAATAGAAGTTAAATATTTTTTCATGTTGGCAATTTTATTTGTAAATGACATGTACAACATTTATTTATGTTTCATTACAATATATTACATTAAAAATGTACATTACACATTGAAGGATAAAAAATTAACAATCAATGAAGTAGGATTTTGCTTTAAAATTTGATTATTTAATTTTAAATTATTTGAAAATTGAAGAATAAAATCTATCAAATTTTAAATATTTGTATAGATGAAGTAAAATATTGATTAGTATATAAAATATGATAAAGTGAGTGAAATTTTGTGTTTAAGCAAATGCTTTCTATTACAATTTATTCATTTAAGATTATGCCTACTTACAACATGTTGCAAAAACATGTTCTACATTTTTTAAAATTTCATAATCTTTTAATAAAATAATCATGAAAATATTTCCTGAGTGCTAAATAGTATATAAATGAATCAACTTCCTTAGACTCATCTTTTTCACCATAATTAATCTTAATTTGAACCCACAAATATTTTTCACAGTTCATTTAACAATTAATAATGCTGTGATATTTTTTATCAGAATTTTTTTATTAACCCTCCAAGTGGTTTCCATGAGATTTATCATCCATCAAGATCTGACCTATTTTGCTAATGTCGAGATATCAAGATATAGCTGATTTGTTTATGATGACAGTATCAATATCGGGTCAGTTTTTTTCCAATTGTTATAATCGTATTTTCTTATGACGAGATATCTTGTCCATCAAGATCTGGTCAGTTTTGCTAATGTCGAGATACCTCCTTGAGGCAACCACCTAGAGGGTAAATAAATATGTCTATTTTAATTTTGTTTTACATGTTATGAGATGTTTTGATTGTCAAATACTTGCCTTTACTTTAAAAGGGTTTCTAGGAAAAGTATTAATTTCTTTTTTATAATTTTTTCAGTTCCACCATCTCCAGGGCAGATGAATTGGAGCTTGCATCCAGAGAAGCAGAAAAAGCAGCACATGTGCACATTTTGCCCATATGTGACTACAAAAACGTCAAGTTTACGTAATCACATACTGAAACATACGGGTGAAAAGCCTTTTCAATGTCCAATTTGTCTCAAACGTTTTACCAGGAAAACTTATCGTGAAAACCATTTTCATATTACCCATATGTTAAATGGGAGATAAGTAATCTTGCAATCTGTTGTTGATATTTGGAAAAGTTTGCTCATGCTCCTTAAATACCTCTTTTTCTCGCTATAAATTATTCTAAGCAAAAAAACATTCAAATTCTAGTTTGTTCAACTTTAACTGTATTAAGCACTATTTTGCTTTGCAATAGTACATTATTAATAGGATGTATATATGAAAGTGTTCTTTGTGCTTTGATTAAGCATTGAAAGATGGAAAGAAAAGAGACATGAGCGATGAAAACTTTGTTCTTGAAAATATTTCCTGTAAACATTTTCAACTTGAGAGTTAATTGTAAAGA
This sequence comes from Meta bourneti, assembly GCA_933210815.1. Lineage (NCBI taxonomy): Eukaryota > Metazoa > Arthropoda > Arachnida > Araneae > Tetragnathidae > Meta > Meta bourneti. The sequence goes on from OW119927.1 coordinate 86,286,211, forward strand.
ATGTGTGTGTAACATTATTTATTCCTTTATATTTTGTATTTGTATAGAATGCTTGCTTTTAACCTTATCACATTGTTTTTTTAATATCTGACTTTACTTCACCAATTGTGAGTTGTATATTTTTTTTATAAATATGAGTTGAAATAAAATTATGTATCACATTTTTCTGTTATTAAGAGTATTTTGAATGAAGTAAAAATAAATGTATTTAAAATGAAAAATATTTGCCACTGAATTTGTATGCTTGATTTTTATTGTGTTATACTTTCGTAATAATTTTTTGTATAAAGTATGTATAAAGATAGCTCCATAGCATCTAAGTAAATAGAACATTAATCTGAGAATGTTCTATTCAATATTTCATCCACTTTTTTGTCTTGCTACTATATGCACGTTTAGAGCATTTCCAAATGTGTCTCCATCAGTAGTGTTGTGTGACATTTGCAACTAGAGATGCAAAGAATAAATTCCTTCTTAGTTTAATTTTTTATTGACTACAGAGTTATTTGCATTCACTACTCACAGATAACTGAACATGACAAGTTTAAGAGGGACAGACATCAAATTTCCTTGAATAAAAATTATAATTATATATTACTATTTAGACCTGAATTAGCAAATTCTGAAAAATGTCGAGTGTTTTGTAATCTAATATAAGTGCCTTAATTCCACAAAGTAAAGTAACGATTGATTGCTATTGAATTTCTGATACTCTTACAGAAAAACTGTTCTACACATATTAGTAAAAGCTGAGAACATAAAAAATTACTGCAGCCACAGAGGTTGATTATCAGGCCTCTGATTTTATTAAGAAGTCATATTTTGTTAGTATTTCATAAACAACGCCTTATAGACATTTGCAATGTTCTCATTGTAGATATTTAGGTTTTTTGTTAGTTTTCAAGAGTTAGAGTTTGATTATGTTTCGTTTTAGCATAATTTTTGTTTTTGTCCTGGGTTTTAATCAAATTTTTTAAAAACATTTGCAAGTCACAATTTTTCGTCCATGTCATTTCGTTCTCACTACGACACATTACAAATGACTTATCTGCCAGATTCTGTGCCAATAAAAACCACAAATATATATACTATACTCTTTAGGTAATTTTTTATGCATGTTTGAAGTTAATAAAATCTGGGCTATGTTGATGATAAAAATAAGTGGGGTGTGTCAGTAAAACAGATTTGTTACACTTTTATGATGAAATTCAATTTACTAAAGGTCCTGAAAATAGTGAAAAACATTTTTTCTCACAGATGAAAATGCATTCTTCAACTGTTTTGAATTGTGTTGTGAACCAATGCTGTTTGAATGCAAACGTGTCATGACAATGGCTCATTAACATTAGCAAAACTTCATATATAAAGGGAAGCTGACCAAGTGTACACAATGTTTTAACCATCCTGGTGGTTGTCTCGTATCACATCATTAGAAAAACTGACCAAATCTTTATGGACAAGATATTAGAAAAACTGACCAGATGTTGTTCTCGTAAAAAAATCGGCAATATCTTGGTGATGAGATTTCTCATCTCTGCAAAATTGGCCAAATCTTGATGGACGAGATATCTTGTCGAAATCACTTGGAGGATTAAGCAAAGCGTTTCACAAAGTTGTACAACCTCCTGTGTTTTATGCAGCTTTATATTTAGATTTTTTTTCTTTTTAGGAACAGGACCAAAATATATTTTGACTTAAAAACAGGCTTTTTATGCTGCTTAATCTATTTGTCAAGAGATGTGAAAAACCTTTTCAAAAACTAAACATTCGCATAGGCTTGAATTTGGAATCAGTGTAGAGTAGATATGAGATCTCAATATAAACCATGGAAAATGTTTCTTTACTATTATGAATATAAAGCTATTATAAGAATTACGCCCTCGGGGGCACATCTCCTTTAGGTGTGTATGGGCTTCACAGACCTGAGTGATCTTTTCTTCTCCCATGGGGTTTACTGTTTTTTGTAAACATGGGAGTCTCACACCCGGGATACCCAAGTTATCTTTTTCTGTTTTTATCCCGCTACTGTTCCACAATCCCTCTTTTTCCATTAACAATATATTTTACTTGACGTTGTCTTGTGTTTGGCAAAACAACCCTTGCATCATAAAACTCCAAAACCAACCTTTAAGGATTACTGACTAAAAAAGTAATTATTTTGAATGTGTTACATTTTACTTTAAATATAAAATTTAAATGCTGTGATATAAAAGGCCCAGCATTTGTTTTATCACAAATGCTTTCACATTGGTATTTTTATATCTATTTTGAAGTAAACAGCATAAATGCATTTCATTATTTACTAAATACATTAAATATGTCAAAGATTTTATTTTGATAATATACTTTTATGATTAATTATATCATGCATTCCTTATGAAAATATTTATTTTCTTGCATGTTTTTGACAGGACTTTCATCCAAAGTTCTTGTTTTAAAAAATTGTTAAATATAATGTAACATGTTTCAATCTATTAAAATGTATTATGTATTATTTTTTTCCTGGGTAAAAATTCTACTATCCTTGCTTTATAAAATGATCATGTAAAATTCAGACAGCATTTCGAAAAATGTTTGCATTTAAGAACCCATTTACTGAAACTTTAACTTGCTTGCTATTAAATAGCTTTTAAAAATTCTGTAAGTGTTAATTATTTTTACCCTAATTTGTTTTTTTCCTGAATTTTTTCTTGAGATCAAAGATTCAATGCATTATTTAAAGTTTATTTCTGTATACCATTTATCATGTTGATGTTATTGAAAAGTAATTAAAGTGTTCACCATTCCAGATACTCTCATATGGGAATCAGAGCTCCTGCTTCGATCCGGAGAACAGGCAAAAGGAAGTACCATTGTTTGTGCAATTATAAAACAGATAAATCAATCAACTTTCATTCTCATTTATTAAAGCATACTCTAGAAAAACCCTTCCAGTGTGACATCTGCAAAAAACGCTTTACTGTTAAATTTGATCTTAAACGACATTATGTAACTCATTTTAAAATATGAAACAAATGTATTGTGGTATGAGTTTAAACAATTTGTATCAACAGAAATTAACTACTTTTTATGGTAGAAGCAATTTTATTTGTAAATGACATGAGGTATTTTTCTTACAATAATTACGTTACATTTAAAAATTACCAAAAGTTAACAATCATTGAATTGAGATTTTGTTGAAACAATTTGTCAATAACATCAGATTATTTCAAATTGAGCTATAAAATATGTTACCAAATCTTAAATATCTATGTGTTAAATATATGTGAAATAAAATATTGATTAATGTGTTATTGTGAGTGAAACTTTGTCTAAACAAATGTTTTCTATTGCAGTTATGATTTTGCCTACACCATGTTGCAAAAAATGATATATTCTAGTTTGGAAATTTCATAGTTATCTCTTTATAAGATAACCCTGGAAATATTTTCTGGGTGTTAAAATTGTATTTAAATGGGATTAATTTCCTTAGTCTAATCTTTTTCACTGCAATTAATCTTAAAATTTGAACCCAGGAACATGTTTCACAACTCATTTAACAATTAAGAATGCTGCAGTATTTTTATCTGATTTTTTTTATAAATTAGGTCTATTTGAAATTTTTTGTTTTACCTGTTATTAGAGGGTTTTATTTTGATTGTGAAATATTTCCCTTCATTTTTAAAGGGCTTTTAGAAAAAGTATTAATTTATTATAATCTTTCAGTTCCACCTTCCCCAGGGCAGATGAATTGGAGCTTGCATCCAGAGAAACAGAGAAAGCAGCACAAGTGTACATTTTGCCCATACATGACTACTTACACAACAAGTTTACGTAATCACTTACTGAAACATACTGGTGAAAAACCTTATCAATGTGAAATTTGTTTCAAATGTTTTACCAGGAAATCATATCTTCAAAACCATGTACATATTACCCACATGTTAAATATTAGGTAATGAATCTTTCAATCAGTTGTTGATACTTGAAAAACGTTACTCATGTCTAAATATCCATTAAAACACTTCTTTAATAACTCCTTCCTAACTATTATTTCTAAGCAAAAATCATTCTAATTCTTGTTAATTCAAATTTAATTGTATTAAACACTATCTTTGCAAGAGTACATCCTTCGTGGGATGCATATGAAAGTATTCTTTGTGCAATGATTAAACACCGAAAGATTCAAAGAAATATGAGCGATGAAAACTATGTTGAAAATATTTCCAGCAAACATTTTCAACTGGAGAATTAGTTTTGTAAAGAATGTGGGTGTGTGATATTCTTTTATATTTTGTATTGGTATTGAATGCTTGTGTTTAACCTTATCACATTTTTTGTAATGCTTCACCTCAAGACCAATTATGAGTTATGTATTTTCTTTTATAAATATGAATTGAAATAAAATCAAATGGCATTTTATTGTTATTAAGGGTATTTCCAATGTGTGAAGTAAAAATAAATGTAACTGAATGAGAAATATATTTGTCACTGAATTTCTCATTCATAATTTTTATTACATCATACTTTCATAATGGCTTTTGTATTAAGCTATCTTTATTTTTATATATTTCATAAAATGTCAAAATTTATTTCCTTTATGAATCCATAGTATAAAAGTAAATAGAATGTTATCTGAACATGTTATATGTCCAATACTTCAACTACTTCCGTTTTTTTTCGTTCTTATTTTCTAGACGTACATTTAGAGCATTACCAAACTGTCTCCATCAATAATGTAGAGAAACGTTTGCAACTAGATATGCAGAGATTAAATTCCTTCATAGTTGAGTGTTTTATTCGTTATAGAATTCTGTATTTACTACTTGCAGATGTCAGATTTTGAGAACAATTGTAAGTATAGTTTTGTGACTTCCGAATAAATGAAATCTATTCACCACTAAATATATTAGTACATTTAATAGAGACATAGTTCAAGGTTACTTAATACTACTAGTTTCTACTTTGTGTCCACAGTACATCAACTCCTGTTTGCTTTAACGCAATGTTTGGATAAAATTCTTGGATTTTCAAAAAAAATTGGATCAAGAATCTATGGGATGAAACACTTTAATTGTGTGATTCATAGTAGCTTAGAAAGACAATCTTTATTCTTTTTCTTAATATAAAACGTCCTGCTAGGAACTTGTGATTTGAAAGGGGCAGTAACTACTGGCACAGTGTCCACGAACAGATTGATGACACTTTACGAGCTTTTATGTATCCTCGGAACAGAAAATTAGTCAATTTTACTCTTTTTTATGAACACTATGGGAAGATTAATTACAGAATAAACATAATCGAATAAACCTAAAAAATCTTGATTCATGCATGTGAAAAATTTTAGCTATAATATACTCAAATCAGTCTAATATAATTACCTGTTTTTATAATATGGTAAGCAAGGAAATTATTTAATTAATGCCGCATTAGAGCAACACAACGGGCTATTGACGATGGTCGGAATAAACCTGAAGGGAAGGATCACAGAACAATTCCATGTAATTCTGAACCACGGTCAGATTACGAGGTCACACCTGAATTGGCACTCCAAACTTCCCCACCACACCAACGAGAGGAAATTTGAGGCCCCGTCATATTTAACATGTACCAGCCCCCACTAAAATTTCCTTATTATTTCATAATAAGGAAATTTAAAATAAAATACATTTAATCAGTTTGAGTTTTCTTATGGTATTAATTAGTGATTTTACTTATGTCATTGAAAGTACTTGATTTCACAAAAATCACAATTTTTGCTGTGAATAATGTCAAATAAAATCTCTCTAAACACATGACAATTGAATAACAGGCACTTTATGTTGAAATACAATTTAGTTTTGAAAGTCAAAATGTATGTATGAAGTGAAAGTTAAATTTGAGAACATTTGGTTGGAACAATTTGAAATCCTTTCAGCATTTTGCCTTTTAGTTGCTTTGTGCATAATGTGCAGCTGTGAGTACAAAGATAAAGAACTATAATCTACCCAAAGCCCTTGGTAAAAAAAATCAAGGTTTGGCTTACACTTGCCCATTATAAGCAAACCTCAAACTTGCTCCTCTGTATTCCTGATTTCAACAAACTGTTATGTTGTGATTTTGTGTCACCATGTTCATCTGCTACATGACTAATGCTCATTTACTATTTACGGAGCGTTGATTAATTTGTTTTTATAAGATACTGTCTGAATAAACTAATTTATAATTTTAAGTATTTAAAAAATGAAATATATTTTTCTAAAAAATTATATTACCCAGAGAACTCCCTATCTAGAATTTAGCAGATGTTGAATTCAACATATTCTACTTTTGGTTGACTAATAAAACTGAAAACTTTAAGATGATGTATGCATAGTCAATTAAGGGATGGTTACAACCAGATTGAGTATCTGGTCGTTGGTTGAATGTTTGCCTTTTAGCAGTTAAGATATGAGCAGCAGTGTAAAAGGCAAATATCCGCATGGATTGAAGCCATGATAACAAATCAAAGATGTATATATATAGGAAAGATTATGCAATAGCAACTTTCAGTTTTTCGTCGTGGGCAACCTATCATATTTCCTATATGTGCCTGATACCGTGAGCGACATCTATTGGCAGTGAATTTTATGAACTTGCATCTGTCACTCCAATGTTTGTAAAGACAAACAAATGGTGTGCTTCATGAAATATTTACTGCCTCTACCATGAGAATTGTTCCTGCCAAAAAATCAGCCCTTCTGTTGTAGATATGGAACATATTCCATTTACTATAGGGATACTTGATGTGATGTTTCCAAGCTTGTCATATTGGTGCACTTCATGACAAATTGGAAAACCTATATTTATCAGAATTTTCACTTGTTGCCAAGATGTCTAGTGATCTCCCTTTTTTTGCCCAGCATTCAACAAGAACAAAATAAAATTAAAACATTCAGTCACCCCTACTGAACATGAACAAGCCTTGTTCCTACAGCACCAGCCAGAGTTGGTAGCAGCTCATGTTAATCTTTGGAACAGATGTAGTATAGACCCTCCAATCCATTTGGCAACTTTTTTTCGTCGCCAACCCTGACGTTACTTGGCGACATTATTTTAACCTCAAAAATATCAATATAACGGATGTATTACAAAAAACTGTACACAAGTTGAAAAAATTTATTCTAATCTTATAAACAGATTTCACTGTAAATGAGGGTTTCCTGTTTAAACGGGGCTGCCAGTCGTGAACTGAACCCTAAGTCGCACCCCATTCGATTTTTTTGTAAAATGGAAAACGAAATTTAAAAGCAAACCATTGTAGAAACCCTGACGTGTTTTTATCTGCAAAGAAATTGCACATTCGTCATAATAAATGTAAATCGATTATATAAAAAGACTATATATACATAGCGTCTATATATACGTAGGGTTTGCTAGAAGTGGAAATAAGTGGGGGGTTTACCAAAAAGCACATAAATTGAGGGTTGGCGACTAAATAAAGTCGCCAAATGGATTGGGGGGGTCTATACTACATCTGTTCCAAAACAAAAAAAAACATGAACAATTTTTCAAAATCATTTTGTAATTTTCTATGATCGAAATTTTCATACCGTTGAAACTATTCTGAGGATCGCCATTCCCCACTGTTAATGAAGGTTTGCTGGATGTAGAGGAGCACTAGTTTTTCGGTAACAAAATAAATTTGTTACAAAATTTGGCAAATTAAACATGCAATTTCAGTGGGTTTCCTATATTAAAGAGTAACGGACTAGCAACCGAGGGGTTGCGAGTTCGAATCTAGCCAAACACCGTCGTGTACAAAGGGGGCTGGTGCACGTTAAATCTGTCGTGGCCTCAAATGTCCTCACGTTGGCGTGGTGTGGAAGTTTGGAGAGTGGGGTGCCAGAGCTCAGGTGTTGCCTCGTCATCTGACCGTGGTTCAAAATGACGTGGTGTTGTCATCGGATCTATCCCTTCGTCTTAGATCCCTGAAAGTCGCCATTAGCCAATTGTATTGCTAAAGTGAGACGTTAATTAAAATACCTACCTTAATAATATCTTTAATCCTTCTGGGTGTATGTATCTCTTCTGTTAATAAATTTTTCTTTGGGTTTGTAAATTGATTTGCTTGACTTTGTCCGTGCGTAATAAAACTGAACCAACCGTTTATATTTCCTTAAAAATAACAAGAGAGGTGTTTGTAAATTTTAGCAAATCAAAAACCTCCATTCCATACAAGTCAAGTTTTCCCACTTGAGTACCATAATTGTTGTTTACAACCATTCGAAAATGAAAATTAAGAAAACGCCGTGCATAATTCTATAGCGTGGTCACAAAATTGTCAAATCAAATTGTGAAGAGTATTGCTGTTTATCCTTCAAAATTCCCGGATAAAGATTTCTACATTTTCAAAGCTTTTATTTTCCTTCAGTTTACAAAACTGTTTCAGATTTAACCAGTTCTTTTGTATTTACTTTCAAACTTAAATAATTTAAATCTTGTTAAAGACGACTGGAAACCTTGTACAATCAGTTGTGTTGATATTCAGTTATTCTCCAGTTATAAATTCGAATGCAGTTTTAATATTGTTAGCTTGTATAAAGTTTTGTTTCTGTATTTTCAGATTTGTACTTGATTTAAAATTCTGTTACCGGAATCTATTGAAAATATGCAGAGTTCAAAAGTTTATGTTTACTATATTTCATAGTAAAACATTTTATTTTGTGTGATTTGAAAGTTTTCAAAATTAACAAAAAGCACTTGAGAATTTACTTGTTTCGCGCAGATACAGTGGTACCTTGAGATACGAGTTTAATTCATCCCATGACCGAGCTCGTAAGTCAAAATGCTTGTATCTCAAATCAATTTTCCCTATTGAAATGAGATTAATTCGTACCAGCCCCCAAAGACCACTCCAATTTTTTTATAATGAACAAATATTGTAGCTGGAGTTATAGCCTTTATCGAGTCCTGCTTCAGAATAGTACATACGTAGAAGTAGTGCGTTCATACTGCTCTGCCGAGTCTTACTCTTACGCACGCCTTGCTCATGTTTCTCTATTATCTCACTCTTTAATTCCATGGATATTACCTTTTTTCCTTTTCTCACCATTGTTCTTTACACTCACCTTTGGACTCATGGTTATATGAAAAAAATTAACTATACCACCCCGGTTTTCAGTTTTTAGAATTGATGCATCTGGTTGGAGAAAAGAAAAATGGAAAAAAATAAGAAAGGGACTCGGGCCTACCGGTGGCAGTTGACAATAAATGTCAAACCAAATTAAGAAATTGATTGATTTTGTGACAGACATTAACTGTCATTAGATGAGGGAATCTAAGCGGAGTGGTGGTTGTGACGTTATCGAAGCAAGCTCATATCTCAAATTCTGGCTCTTAACTCAAGGCAAAAAATCGACCTAGTGACGGCTCGTATCTAAAGAACTCGGTATGTTGGGGCACTCGTATCTCAAGGTACCACTGTATCTGTTTCAGTTGTGTGTTTTGTGCAAGCATGTGCTAATATATATATCTGAAATGAAAATTACATGCTTTAATTGGGCATGTATTACAAGTATTTTTAGCACTTAGAACATCTAGGAAAAGTTAGAAAAATTGAAAATGTTAGAAGGGAATTTTAGTTTGTTCTGTATTGGGATTTGATGGTTTGTAAAGAAATGGGTTTTGTTAAGTGGGAGTTACTTAGAAATAAGCATCGACTGTATTACAGTAAATTCGATTTTTTTATGTGTCATTAACCACAGTTTGAACACCAGAGGTTCCTTGGGGAAATTTTATCATTACCATTTTCCTCTATTTTAAGCAGTTGTGGTCTCAATAATAATTAAGACGTTTTTATTTGTGTGACATATAATTAATATTGATCAAACAGGTACAAGGATATCCCATCAAAATAATTTAGGGTACAGCTGTATTATATGCCTTGTTTGGTGGCAACGCTCTTGGTGCACTTTTAGTAGTGAGTTACGGCACATGAAGCCAACCCACCTTTATTAGGGTTATTTGCTGTTTTTTTGGCAAAATAAAAAGATATTTTAACCACTATTTTCCAACTATTTCTGCTAATTATTTTCCGTTAAAAAAAAAAACATTTTTCTAAGAATTCTTTCCTTGGCAACATAAAAAGCTCCAAGAGCGTTGCTACCAAAAGAGGCATAATACAGCTGTACTGAAATTGCTAATGCCAGTGGTTGATTGATTAGAAAAGTTCTAACTTAAGCTGAATTAAAATAGTAAGCGCAAGATGCAAATCAACATGGGCGGGCCAATCAGGCAGCAAAAGTTGAAATGATTTCAACTTGAAGAGGAATGGTGCTCCAGGCTGCACCTCTGATTGGTCTGCACATGTTGCTTTCTGTCTTGCACTTCCTTTTTAAATTCAGCTTAACATCACTGTTTACTAAATTAGATAAATTCTCGCAGGAAGCATACAGCCACCATTAGCTCTCTGAAGGTAAAATACTCACCAAACCTCTTCAAACTGATAACATTTGTTCCAAAAATCAGCCAGATTAGCCATCATCAGGATTACTTTAGGATTGGAAAATTAATGACGTTCTCATCACTGAAAATTACTGATAGAAATTCTCAATACTGGTTTTGAAGTTCTAGATTTTTCCTTAACGTAATGTAATTAAAAGACTTAAATTGGATACTGATTCTGTCGACATTCAACCAAAAAGTTTCAAATTTTTATGATAATTATGTAAAATATCAGTTTTTAGAATACACAGAAAAACTCATTCAGAAAAAATACAGCACAATCATCACATATTCAAGTTGACTGATGGCTTTCCCAATTCCAACTTCAAAAATTTATTTATAATCTGACACAATTTTTTAAATGGATCTGGAAAAACTAGCTATTCAAGAAAGATAAATTGTTTTAAATAAATTGATTTTGTCGAGTTTCTGATTCTCAAGACCCCATTTTGATCTTGTTATTGTCCCCAAAGTGTGTATGCTGTGGTGCTGAAAATCAGACAAGGCTTAATAACTCAACAAAATCTATTTACATGAAAGGGAAAATAGCAACAGACATGTACTGAGTGCAGACAAAAAGGTGGTGTGGAGAATGTTCACAGGGGTGGTTGTGGGTACCATTTCATCTCCTACTCAAACTGAAAATAGATTGTGGGAAACCACTTCACAGGCTAAAAATAGATTTGATACTGATCCCTTTGACATCAGTATAAGGGATATCACCATAATGGACCTGGACACATAACCTGTGCTAAACAAAAATGACTGGACACATGGATTATTATTTCAAAAAGAGAGATATATTAAACGCCGAATTTTTCAAGAATTGGAAAGCACAATGATTAAAATACAGTGAAAAAAATTAACTACAAACGATTACCACTGCATTAGCAATAGAAAATAATACAGATAATTGCATAAGGGTTTTAATCCAATTTTTCAAGAATTGGAAAGCACAATGATTAAAATACAGTGAAAAAAATTAACTACAAACGATTACCACTGCATTAGCAATAGAAAATAATACAGATAATTGCATAAGGGTTTTAATCGTACTATCCCTATTCATTTTTCATATAGTGGATGCTATTCAATTCTCTAATGAAAACACCAATAAAAATTGTCTACTTCAATTTTTATATCTAAGCTTTAGTATAAATTTTGAATCCTGCAAGTGGTTTCAACAAGATGTCTCGTTCATCACGATCTGGCCAATTGTGCTAAAGACATATCTTGTCAGCAAGATATTCCTGATTTTTTTATTGTGATGAGATCAAAATCTGGTCCATTTTTTTCTCATGGCGAGATATCTCGTTCATCAAGATCTGGTCAGTATTCTAATGACAAGATACCTCGTAGAGATAACCACCAGGAGGGTTAAAAGACATATTTTCAATTTTATAATTTAGTGTCTGCCATATTAATTAGAGGTATTAAATTTAGAGTCATTAAAATATGAGAATTTTTTGTATGTTATTTGGTGTATTTTTTGTTTTATAGTATTGGAAATACTTATTTGCTAATGCTTTTAAAATTATAACTGCATTTGTTTTTTTATGTAACACATCAAAAAGAGCTGAACCAATTTGCAGAATTATTTTTTTATTTTGTTTTCTTCCTGTATGTACTTGAGAAAAACTAATATTTGATCTTTTCTGCTCAAAATATTGACTTTCCTTAATATTTAAAAACCTATTTAATATTTTTAGGAATGTAGCATATTGGATTTTGATTGAACCAATGAATTAAAACAGTTGTTTGGGATAAATATGGGAATAAAACTTATATCTAACATTTATTCTCTGGTTAAACTTCATATCATTGGGGTAACTTCTTGATTGGACCAAAGTTTTTGTTTCAGTTTGTCTCCACTGGAATTGAATGATTTAGTTTTTATGTATAACATTTTTATACTTATGTATTGTAAAATTTAACATTTCTCAGTTCATGCATTTAAAACGATAACTAAAAATGGTACAATTATTTTAAACTTTCTATTAAATTTGTATATTTTAAGAACATGCAAGAATTTTCAAATTTGTATTGTGAGTTTTAAATTGTTTAAATATTTTATGTTTAGTAACTAATAATTTTCTCAAATAAGTATGTTTCATTTAATAATTTTTAATACTGATTTGTTGAAAAAAGTATACTTTCTAAAATATTTTGAAACATTTATGTTTTAAACCATCGAATTCAGTATAATATCTCTGTACCTTGGGAATTACATTTCTAGAAAGGTAGTAAGCTCGTATGGAGAAAGGGCTGCTATACACCAAAGCATATTGGGCCATCGCCATAGATGAATATTTGTTTTTCTAAGTGGTGGCACCAAATGATAAACTCAGAATCAAACTACACAAAAAAAGATGATAATTACGGGAATGCATTGTTAATATGCCCCTTAATTGAATGAATAGAATTAATACCATGCAACTCGAATTCCATCTTGCCAGTCAGGCTATATTTGTATCATTTTACGGTTCTGAATTGAAATTCAAATAACACATTCATCAATTTTGTTTCAGACTCCATCTTTTTAAGAACTCAAAGTGTGTCAACAACTGCTGGAATCCAGAAGAAAGTATTTCATTGTGGTTTCTGCGCTTATGCTACTGCGAGAAAAGATAATCTACAGAAGCATTTATTTGTGCATACCGGTGAAAAACCATATCAATGTAATGTTTGTGGAAAATGCTTTGCTGACCAATCAAACTGTCGAAAACATGTTGCTAAGCACTCCTATAACTCAAATTCTCATGTATTATTATAGTTGGAATTGAGTAAAAAATATGAGATTACTTGGTATTTCCTTTTTATAGCGGCCTTGGCATGAAAGGGGAATTAGTGCATTTCCGCCTTGGCGAGAAACAAACAGTTGCTGATCTGCACTTGTGCACATGGATTGTTTCTTCAGCTAGTGAAATTTTTCTCTTTTAAAATATAAGTTTTTTGTTAAATATTTAATATGCTTACTATTTTCATCTGCCATCAATGGAAAAAGATGCTATAGCTTTTATCCAAGAGAAACATATTTTACCCTCTGAAAGAATTTGTAAATTTTGATATTGAATGAATTGCTTGTGTGTATTGGTAACCATTTGTTTCTCACCAAGGCTGCTATAAAAAGGAAGTACCCAAAATTTTAACATTCTTTTTTAGTCTTGCTTTCTGTATGCTGATAAATTCTTTCTTTGACAACATATTCTTACAATTCAGTTTTTACAATACTATGTTTCATTGATAGTGAATGAGTTTAAAGGTGGCTCAAAGCCGAGTACCAAGTAATTAGCTGCAACAATGAATTTTTGCTGACCAATAGCATAGTGTCCATGGAAGCCCTGATTAAAAAATTAAAATTTAGTACCAAAAAGTTCATAAATAAAAATATAAAATCTGAAGCAAAAATGATCTTGTAACGTAAATCTGAGTGAGATATCAGTTTCTACTCTTAACTTTTCAGATTTTTACCTCAAAAAACCCACAAAGGACTACTGATGCCTCATCCTTTCAGTCTCGAATGGTTTCTTACTGTAAGTTAGTCTCATATGCAATGGGTACCTTCAACAGACTATTCTCCCCTACTCCATGATTCCTACTGAGGCTGGCATCCAGTGCAAATAAGTACAGTCAAAATCCATCCACATGGTCTATGATTCCAGAGCTGCCACAGATAACTCAAAGGCAACTTTTGCTACGATTTTTCAACCTTGGCGACTAGGGGTATTTTTAAGCAAATCGTCGCAAAAGCTGTTTTAAAAATTTTAGCAACTTTTTTCCATATTTATGCTATATCACAAATGTTTTGGTTGTGACAGCCCTGTGATTTTTCACTCTACTCCCATTTTCATGCCTTTGTAACAGACAGCCTCAAGCTTTAAGACACCACTTGGATCATCCAGAGTTTGGCAGGATTGAGTGCAATTGAGCCTTTTGGAGCTCAATTTTAACTTAGGGCTAAAACTGATTTGTTTGAGGAAAAGAAGCAACAGTAAATCTAGTAAGGTTGTCTAAAGCTAAGCTTTGGACTTTTTAGCTTTTAATCCAATCTCGGCATCCCCAGTTATCAGTGGTAATGGTGCTGACTGACAAACTGCTTGTGTGTTGCATGGATTCGTACTGTTGGAAGTATTGAATCATCGTGAGGACTTTGAGTCATTGAAAGTTGGTTCGAATTAAGAAATAACGATTTTTTATATTCAGAAAGTTTGTTGAAACCTTTATCTATAGTAATATGTTCCTTTTCGTCTCACTATAATTTTTCATGTTTAATATTTCTTTTCATTTCATATATATTATTTTGTTTCATATTTTTCATATCTCATATTAATATATTCTCACATTCCCATTTTCATATTATGAAATTGTAAAATCATGTAAAAGAACGACATGCCTCTTGCTTTGTTATGCTGTTTCTGCTACATGTTTCTGTTCTTTACATGGAGCTATTTATTCATCTCATCTGTTCTACACTAGATTAGGACTTTTTTATTTCAGAATATAATTACAAAATTATTGGAGGAGTGTTTAATATGTTTTACTGTCATATTTGATTTATTGAAAATTTAATATTTCTTTGTGCTTTCATTCCATTCCAACATTCTGTTTAGTATGAAGAAATGAAACAAATATAAAAATCTTGAAAGTAGCCTTTTATAACAACTCTTTTTGGTAATAAAAAGCATTTTTTACAAAAGCAAGTGAACTCTCAAATACCACTCTTCATTAATTTCTCAGCTTTAGTTAAAAAATTGTTTGGAACATGTTTACCATATGGTCATAAATTGTAAATGTTGACTGGATATTTAAAATCATTAAAAATGTTCTCATTCTTTGATTTCTTCTAAATTATTTTTTAATGATGTGACTCGGAAGAATTATTTTGAATCAATATCTATATTGCATTTGTTTTTAAATTAGTCTGGTTCAAGCGTTAATTTATAGAACTCCTTCATTTTCATATTTGATGCTTTGATTTCTAAGCAATATGAATGTCAGTTTACAAAACTAGTGTAATGGTTGTAATGAATTGGCTATAAACTACATTAATTTTTTTTCATTTTCTTGTCTATTTTTCAAAGTTAATAAATGTTTAGGTTTTCTTTGAATGTTTAGCTTTATTCAAATATTGAATTTTGCAGTGTTTTTTACTTTATGAAAGCTTTTTAATGTACTCTGAAAGTTGTTTTAAGTCATATCAAGCTGTCAAAATTTGTTTGAAACTTTTGAATTTAAAAACTAAATTACCTTTTAAGTTATCATTCTAATCTGATTTTATTGATGGTAGTTTAATCGTATTTTTGTTGAATGTGATTAATTTATTACCACTCTGGGTAGCACTGACTACCAAGCATTTCCAATCTGAAATTATTGCATTGTGTAACATGTAATAATAGTTTAACTTTTTGAATTTGGAGTGTATTTTCACATGCAATTTATTTTTAATATTCAAATTGCAATTTTTAGCATATAAAGGAGCCAACCTTAAGTAATGGTTTAAGATGGGATGGACCATTTTATAAACTAAGAATCCCACACATCCGAAATAATACTCTAGCACTTCTAAATTTTCGTAGTGAATGTTAGGTGTGGTGATTAATTTCTTCCAAGTGCTGAACACATCTCGAGTCCGAAGTCCCTCAATTTGAGCTTGATCAAAAATTATATCTAATATACAGAATTAAATAGCATCAGAATGTTAAATGAAAGTAAAAGACATTTGTAATATTTTTTAATTCCAAGATATTTCAAAGAATATAAAAATAAAGAGTTCTTTTTAATAAGTATTACTGACTTAAACATTTTCCCTTAGATAGATATGACAGGCAAAATTATAGTTGATGTTTGGCATAACTTGGCCAAATATGGCCTTTGCACCAAAAAACTACCAACCAACTCAAATTACAAAATGATAGCAAATGATGTCAAGAAACGTATTTTAAATTTAAAGTAGAAACTTTTATTTTGTATCATAAAAATTCATACGATTTTAAATACGTATCTGTTGTACAATCAATAATATTTCACGTTTTTGTATTGTAAATGGGCTTAATCAAATTACAGCTTAGTAAATGTTTGAATAGGATTTAGTTGTTATAGTCTTATTTTATTACTTGCATATAGTATTTTATTTTTTTCCCTTTTCAGTACTTTTTTATATTGCTCATCAATTATTTACATGCAATAAAGTTTTCAGTGATACAAACTGCTTTTTTATTGGACATAAGTTACAAAGCATGCAAGCATAGCTTTTACCCTTTTGATCCTGAACTACCCAAGATGTCTATTGGATGCAAACATATGAGGAATTCAGAACTGAAAAAAATTAAAGTTAAAGCACAGAATATTTGAATCATTCAAGAATCACTGGGATTCCCTTTTGCAATAAATAAGTAGTTAAATGCATACTGAAGGGTTATTAATTAGCCCACAAGTATTTCATCGCAATTTTGTTTTGATCCAAATATCTTTGTTCAGCTATCAATTTTATTGCAATTTTTTGATTCAAGTACTTTTGTTAAGCTATCAAGATTTACTGTGCTTTTGAAACCCAATTGGATAATTTTGAGAATGTTAGGTTTGGATACAAAATGTCCTGAATGACTATTAACTTAATGATTACTATAGTCTGGCTTCCTGGAGAAGGTAGTCGAGTCACATGGTTTTGGATGAGTCTTATTTAAATTAGGAAACTGGTGGTAACATAAACAAATTCCTTATACAATTGGTGCCTTTAGTGCAGATTTGGTTCGTAGTTTAGTGTTCAGTGCCCAAAGCGTTGGGTTCAGTTGATAATGGCAAGGGGAAAACATCTATGCCAATCACCATTCATGCTCTTGCATAAGCCATCCTTCTCAGGCTGCGGTAGCCCAGTTGGAAGAGTAGCGGATTATCAACCGGAGGGTTGCTTGATCAAAACTCGATCCAACCAAAGACCATCCTGTACATGAGTGCTGATGCATGTTAAATCTGTCATGATCTTAGGTGTGGAAATTTGGAGAGTGAGGTGCCAAATAAAGTGCATACTCATCTGACCGTGGTTCAAAATTGTGAGGTGTTTTCGAATTGATGCAGGATCGATCCCAGACAGTTGCCAATAACTGGTGTTGCTGCAGTACGATGTTAATTCAGTATTCCCACCCTAACATGCTTTTACAATATTCAAAAATTGACTGCCTTCTTGTTGGAGCTGCACTATATGTAAATCAACATTCAAATTTTTAAACTACTGTATCAGTGACTTGAGTCTTGGTAAAGACATAGCTACACATGTTTATGTATTTTATACAAATACAGTTTATTATTGAAATTAGGTAGATGTATGAAATGAATCAGTAACCCCTTATCTTTATTTTTTGTGTTTCAGAATTTGTGCAAATAAGCTATCATGGAAAGGTTAGGAAGCAACATAAATGTGATATCTGCAAGTATGTCTCTTATAATAAAGCTAATCTTCGAAAACATGCATTGATACACACTGGAGAGAGACCTCATCAATGCCATGTATGTAAGAAACGTTTTACCGAAAAATCAAATCTATCCAAGCATTATGTAACTCATGTGAGAGCTGAGTCCTTTGCTTTGTGAAAAAAATGTTTATCTTTAGATGTTTCATATTATTCATTTATTTTAGAAAGAATTAATTTTTCTTTGCACTTTAGTAGGAACAACAGGGTATTGTAATATCACTATACATTTTTATATAGTGATCACATGTTCATCAGATTTGTGTATATTACAGTTCCGCAAAATTTATATTTAAAATTAAACCTTATACTAACAGGGCTGCCAAAGGCAGCTGAAAGGTGACTTTTGCTACTATTTTTCAACTTTGGCAACTAAGGTTATGTTTTTAATGAAAATTGTCTCCCCTCCTATTCTGAAAGTTTTGTTGGCTTTTTTGAAAATTCACCATACGTGAACAAAAATTAAGTGCCCCATGTTTTAATCAATAGTATGAATCCTCATTTCAGTCTATTGAACTTCAATTCATTCATTTGGAAAATGTTTTTATGATTGACCTACTGCTCTCCAATGCTATCAAAAACGTTTTGTTAACAAATATTTTGATCACTCCAAAGAGGCATTTGTATAACAGAGCATATACAATTTTTCTGTTATAATTGCAAACTGTTAAAGCCAAGCTACGCCAAATACTTCCTATTTCTACTCCACATAGCATTTTTTGAAGATCCCACGATAAGGATGTAGCTGATGAAAGCAACTAAAAATGATAAAAAAAAATAAGCTTTCAGAGAAGTCTAGTTTTGCTACTATTTTTAAGAATTGTAGTGAACTCAACAAGTACCATAGTACTTGTTGAGTTCACAAGTACTATGGCTGTGGCAGTCCTCTTCTAAGGACATTTTCCAAGACCATTTTGTTTCAGTTTTCTAAGTTCAATAATACCATGTTTATGTAACTTTATTTCATAAAATACCTTTAATATGGGTGTTTCTGATAAAGTAACTATCTGATAAGGTATTAAAGAGCCTGTTAATCTCTGTTTATAAAATATATATTTCTTTAATCATATCATTAGATACAGTGCTTAACATTTGCAGAGGATGCAAGCAATTAATATGGCTTAAGTTAAAGAAATTTTTAAATATTTTTTGTTGTAATATTTATCCATTATTTCATTTGGATGCAACAATTTCAAGAAAAATACACTTTGGGGTAAACAGACATTTTCTGGATTGTCTCTTAAAATTCAATGAATAGTTTTAAAAAATTACCATATTTGTTAAAACAGTCTTGTTTAAAGTTATGTATATACTTGGAATTACTTTATTATAATTTGTATTTCATTTTCACATTTCTAAGAGATCATGTTTAGACATTTAAACCTGATTATGTATGTTATCTTTAATTTGATAACAAATCCGAACTGTATTGTAATATGTTTACATTGTTTTAAGTTCCAGAATACACAGAAAACCTATCCCTGTTGTTTTTTTCATAGTTCACATTAAGAAAGTTCAACTAGTTAGTAGAATTTTACTTTTTAAAAATCTATTTGAGATGATTAATTATTGCTATACGCACCATGCAACTTATCTAACTTGAAAGCTGAATTGACTAGGTAAAATTGTATTTTTTCTGCTTACCCTTCTTTATTCTAAAGAACTGTATTGTATGAATGTAAAAAATGAATAAATACATTGCTTTAAGATGTGTCATTTTTTTAACCTGTCCTCCAAGTCTAAACTTCAAGCTAAAAGCTTTCAATCCAAGCAACATAATGTGGCTGGTTGGATTTGAGGTTTTATGGCTCTCAAAAAAAAAAAAGGTCCTGCAATAATAATGTGAGAGATGCTGCTGTATTTTATAATATCACGTCGTCTTTAGAAAAGGAACACAACTTAAACAAATTAATTTTACAAGAGCCAAAAAGAAAATTGAAAATCCTGAAGCATATTTTACTTTTCAATTTAAAATTTGTTGAATTTGTTCATATTTAAAAAATGTTCTGATTTCGTTGCTATGGTTTGTTTGGTTTAATAAAATTGTTTACTCATTGAAAAAGTTTTTTGTTTCTAATACTCGACCACGACCTGCTGTCGTCAGCACTACAAGGAGCAAACTGACTGCTATTTGTGAAGGAGCACCCAGTGGGTGAGCTACCGTTACTCCTCTAACAGGGACAATCACCAACATCCATGCTTTTACAAACCGGGATTAGAACCTGGGATCTACTGGGTGGCAGACAAATGTTATGACCTCCATACCCAATTAGCAGCTCTCATTGAAAAAGTAAATCTTCATTTTCTCATTGTTATCACATTTCTCGAGAAAGTGTGATGTGATATTTTGTGCATTTTCTTGATTTATTTTATATTTTATTGAAGACAGATAAATAAGAAAAATATTTTAATGTTTTCCACGTTTAATGATTCAGAGCAATCCAATTTGGATGAAAACTAATCAGAGCTACAAATTTTAAATAAAGCTAACAAATGTTACTTTCACACAAGATCATTGAGCTTTGTCTTTTATCATTTTAACTTTTATATTTGTGTGAATTTTGTTTAAAGTTTCTGCCAGCTTGGTTAATGTTCTAGCTCTTGATACAAATCCTAGTGTGAACTGTGCTTTCTTGAGACAATTTTATTCATAAAACCACTACTTTATTGATGAAATGGATAGCATTTTACTAATATATACAAACCTAGCAATTTCATCTAAAAATTATAATAAATATTAAATGTTTCTTTATCAATAAGCATAGAAACATAAATTTAAATCTTGCTGACTGACCAAATTTATTTTATTGCTTGAATAATTTATTAGATTATCCTTATTTTAAAAATTCCATTGGATATTTTATGATGCAACTATTCAGAGCTTTTATGTGTTTAGCCCTTTCATATTGGCTAATCTAATTACATACTATCTGCAACTACTTTCATAACAAAAAATTATTTACTACTTGGCAGTTACATCTATAAAAGCGAAATCTCGAAGTTTTCAAAATCCTGTCTTATTTTCTCATCCACAGGTTTTTACTCTTAACAGCTAACTGCTTTATTACCTCTTCTCTTGCATTGGATTCGCTGTGTGCCACTGAGAGGAAACTAGTTCGGGCCATGGTCGCTACATATGAATTGAGAGTGTCTTTGAAACCAAAGAAAGAATTTTTCTTTTGAATATATTTTTATAGTGCTATAGCAATAAGTTTCTTAACTTTTTTCTAAATATATATGAATATAATATCTACTTGAAAGAAAGTGCCTAACTCAGTTTCTTTCCTCCTATTCAAAATTTCTATTGAAGTATTCATTTTAGGTTAATTTTTTTGCATGCAAAGTATATTTATTTTCCATTTCAGTTCCATCTAAGAAAAGTCAAAGACAACACTTTCATGCTGAAACCCAGAAGCTGTTTAGATGTTCTCTTTGCAGTTATGGATCTCCGTGGAAACAGAATCTACAGAGGCATACGTTAGTACATACTGGAGAAAAACCCTACGAATGTGGTTCTTGTGGCTTGTGTTTCGCAGACCAGTCCAGTTGTCGAAAACATATTGTTAGAAAACACTAATCTACATCAAATTCTTAAGTTTCCGCCACTTAAGTCAGGGCTCTGGCCCTTGCCTCATATTCTGGGGCAAGCATGAATGTTTGGAGTCAACTTTAAATAGGTCCAAATTTTATTAGCTTTGTGAAGTAAAAAATAACACACTGACAAATTCAATGTAAAGTTCCTTTTGTCATTCCCTTCATCATTTTTACCATTCACCATTGTCTTTAAAAGCTTTTATTGAAGTTTTATCGAATTTAGTTGCAATATGTGCATTTCTATTATTTGAGGAACTGAAAAAGTTTAAAGATTCATATGTGGTTGGTTTTACGTGCATTTTGCATGAGACATTATTGTGTGACCAGGAATTTTATATTTTTTTTTGTTCATTAGATTTATAGGGTCTTGCAGTTATAAATTTGTAATTATGAATTTGGTACAGCTTTGATACAAAGACTTTTTGTGGCAATGCTTATGGCATATTTTTTTTGTGCTTTTTATGTCGCCAAGGAAGAATTTCTTAGAAAAAACACCCTTTTAGGCTTAGTGGAAAATAAAAACAGAAGAAAAAAATCCACACAACTGATCATAATTACTACTACTAGGTGAGTATTACTTTAATGAGAAAAAAATCTTTACTTTTTCTGAAATAATTTATTTTTATTAGTTTTAAGTCAAATGGAACCAGGCTATATAGCAATGAATGCTATAAAAGATCACATTAATTCTAACAAACTAAAGTTATTTAGGCATAGTAAAATTAAAAAGATAATTTACAAAAATTAATGTAATATTAAAATAATTACGAGGTTGTCATTATCCTAATAAAGCAGGATTGTCCTTGCCTGCTTTAGTTTGTTAGAATTAATGTGCCACAACTTGCTACAAGAAGCACGCCAAAAGCATTGCCACAAGTCTATTTATCAAAGCTGTACCATGAATTTTTCTTGTACATGTAATAAAAAGGGAATTATCTTTGCTATATATCTATGAATATAGTTGGAAATTATATTTGCTTATATTGAGTTATGAGAGGCATTCAATTTATTTTCGTTTCAATGCAACATGGATAGCTTAGTGGTTATGCATACCAATTTCTTATTTCACAGAGTATGAATTGAAGAATTCTCTTTTTGATCTTGTGCACTGCTTGTTGCCCATGTTAATTCACATAACATCTCTGAGAGTAGGTAAATCCTTACAATTGGTGTGTGGGCTGCCAGAGTCCACATTGTGACCCCTGTGAATCTGGAACAAAATTGAGTAGTAAATCTCATTAGATGAGGCACACTCCATAAAATAATTTTGTATTAGCATGCCAACTATGTTGCACTTAAGACATTATAGAATCTGCTATGCTTTTCTTGATTTAAAGGCTACTATTGACCTTGCCTTTACCTGAAAAACCACATATGAATGTGTTAATTGTAGTACATCTTTATATTATTTCTCCTTAAAAAAGCTGATTCAAATTTTTGGTTGACTGCTTTAGACAGTTCACATCCCTTCATTGACTTAAGAAATACAAAAGATATAAAATGTGTCTTTTAATGTATTGAACTCTAAACTATAAAATTAGTATACTTTGGAAAACATTGTTTGTTTAAAATATGTAGAAATTATGTGATTTTTGTATGGAAAATAAGAGTATTGGTGAGATTTTTGAATAATGTGTATTATAATTTATACAAGTGAGGCTTTACATTTTCTTATGGATGATTCATTTCTTCATTGTGTTATTTTTCTGTTTAATGCTACTATTAAAGAGGAAAATAATTTTGACTTTTTGTTTTATTCATAGCTTTTAAACTTTTATCAATAATATTGAGATTATGAATTTTCAAAAAATGTATATCCCTTCAATATTTATAAAATTCTGATCTCTAAAATTTGGTTGTGTAAAATTTATTTAAGGTTATTTGTACCATTCAGGGTTCTATTGGTTCAATTACACCTTTTAAAAAGCATTCAGATTTCATTTCAAGAATACTGAGGTCTTTGAGATCTAAAGATCGAGCATGGTGCTTTTGTGTGTGTCTATTTACTTGACATTATATGGTGCAGCTTGGGCAAGTATGGTCCTTGTGCCATAAAACCCCAAACCAACCAATTTATGCAATTTATTTGATGGGTTCTATACTTATATATGTAATATAATTATAATTATATAAAACATTTTTTAGTTTTTTTTATCTTTACTTGATGCTGGCAGTTCTCTTCTAGTTTTTCACTTTTTTACCATAGCAGGTTTCAATCATCAAATTTAACTGGTGTTCACTATCAACATTATAAGATTAGAATTCTTTTATAACCTCAAAATTCATATAAATTGATGTACCCAAGCGATATCTTTCTGCTCCATTAATTTTTTTCTTTTTAAATATAATTTTTTAAATGTACCCTTTTTTAAAAGATTAGTTATAAATAAATCTTTAAGCATTGTGAGAACTTTGTTTTATTCATGTTTCAAAAAATGTCAAGAATCGTTTTCTTAAAACTGGTAATTCATAATGTCTTAAATGATTAAGATTTCACTTTTAAAAATTTATTTTTAAAATAATATATATTTTCAACTTCGGGTTTAAACTTAAGAAAAATTAAACGTTTCTTGTGTATCTCATGTCCAAATTGAAATTCCTCAAAGTTTTCTTGCACTTTTATAAGTGAAAGCACAAAAATGGAAATTAAAAATTTTCCTACATACTTAGCTTGAAAGCAGCTTTAGCCCTTACCTTTGTTTCTTGTTTAAGTTTGATTTTTCTTAAAAATTATTGTGCTTGACGGTCTGCTTGAAATTCTTTGTTTTATGCCAAAAGTAAATCTGATGTGTTAAATGTAATTTCTGTGACAAACTATAATGTTTTAATCTTTCATTTGTTTATATTTCTATTATACCAAAAAACGAATGAAGTTAAGTTTGAAGTGAACTTTTCTCCTACTAGCTTTAAGATTTAAATATTACCTGAAAATATTGTGTGAAATGGAAATTTGGCAAACTTTAGTTACTCAGTTTGTGATTAGTTTTACTTCTATGGATGATTCAATTGTTTTGGAGGATTTTGTTATACAAATTAATTTGAGTATTTTGTGTATATAAATTTCACAAAACTCTTCTTTTTATTTCAGACTTTTATCATAAATACTCACCAAGAGAAGTAAGCAAGAACCACAAATGTACATACTGCTGTTATTCCACATATTACAAAACCAGCCTCACAAAACATTTATTAATACATACAGGCGAGAAGCCACATGAATGTGTCGTGTGCAAGAAACGATTTCGTGATAAATCAAACCTCTCCAAGCATTATGCTATACATTTGTTTAAAGGCTCAATTGGATGTGCTGGAAGAACTTAGCTTGTTTAAAAGAAGAATTTACATTTTTCTCAATGTAATATTTGTACATTTATTCACCACTTGAGTTACAAGATCTTTTGAATATTTAGAAATGGTCTAGTTTAAAATATAGTTTAAAAATTTCTTATTTATGCTTTGTACTTTGTTTCTTAATCGAATGAAAATGAAAGATAAATTATTGTGATTTTTTTGTTTTAGTATTTTTATTCTCAAAAATGTCTCCTGTGATATAAAACCAAAACAAAAGGAATAGTCATCTAGTCCTTGAGATATATTGTATACTAAAATTAGTTATTAGGAACAAGGTACATGGATGATTGAAAGATGATAGTACTAGATGTATTATTGTTATTCAACTTACTGATAAATAATACTGGGATAATCATCCCTTAAACCTGGACTTAGTGGTGTGTTCTATTTGTTTAAAAAATAGTGTCCTATTTTGTATTTTTATGTTTCCTGTTTGAACTTCATGTGTTCTAAATTTTATACTTAAAATCTTATCTTAAAGGCTGAAAATAAAAATATATAATTTGATATGGCTGTTTTTTCTGTGTTAAGTTAAACCTCTTTATTTCTTTTGTATGCTACTGTATGCCATTGAAATTCGCGTACTAAAATTTACTCAATGGAGTAAGTACTTTTACCAGATTTTCAGTTTAAATTCTATTGGATGATAATCAGAAATCTTGCTTAACATTTTCTGCTCTTTGTTACATGCTTGGTAATCTGCTTTACTCTTAATAGCTTGAATATGAATTGTTGATGTCATCTGATAGTGGTTCAGAATTATGAGGTGTTCCTGATCTTTCCCTTTAGGATTGATTCCAGACTGTGCAATAGCCCTTTGTGTTGCTCCAGTGTTACGTTAATTAACTACCTACCTGTTCCTCATTGAACAAAATATGTCTTTGTTGTTTCATTGTTGTCAGTATAATTAGGGAATTGTTTTATATTTATGAAAATATCTTTCTGTTTCAGACTTTTTATGTTGGGTTTCTAATTAACCCCATTTTCTTTCAGGGACAGCTAGAAAAAAACACAAGTGTTCCGTTTGCCTGTATTCTTCTTTTTATAAGCAACATCTTTCAAAACATATGTTAATACACACTGGTGAAAAACCACATCAATGTACTGTGTGCATGAAACGATTTCGTGATAAATCAAACCTTTCCAAACATTATATGACTCATTTTTTAAAAATATGAAAATTATGTAGAAATTAGCTGATTTATACATGACATTCTTTTCATGTAAGTTATGGCTTTTGTATTAAAACCTTATGAAACATTCTTCATAACTTGAATTTAGGTTTTATAGTGAATCTAATGTATGGATTTATTAGAAATTTACTACTAAAACTATAAGCTACTAAATTTCTAATTTCGTTTATATGTCATTTTGTATAGTTGCATGCTTATATTATTAACATTGTGAACATTTTGTAGTTTTACAAATGATTATTCTCTTT
The DNA here is from genome assembly GCA_933210815.1 of Meta bourneti. Taxonomy (NCBI): domain Eukaryota; kingdom Metazoa; phylum Arthropoda; class Arachnida; order Araneae; family Tetragnathidae; genus Meta; species Meta bourneti. The sequence goes on from OW119927.1 coordinate 86,312,506, forward strand.
GAAAAGTGCTAGAGCTGCTGTTTTGTATTCATTAGTTGTGTGGTATAGATGAACATCCTTTAAAGTTAGTTGTATGTATAAAAAAATTATGGTTATTTGTCATGGACATTTGAAGAAATAATAGTTTATTTTGAATTTCTGATGTTTGGGAATTTTGAGGATTAAATTTATTCTTCTCTAGAAATACCATGTTCTTATGTCATATTATTTTTAACTTGCATCAAGTAACAGATGATTGAAACTCCAATACCATTTATTCAATTTTTTTGAAGAATATCATGCAATATGAAAACAATTCTCAATATTTGAAAGTAATTCATTTAAAATTGATTTCTTAATTTGAATTTCATTATTGTTTCTATTGGGTCGGTGTGAGAGAAATGTCTGGAAAATGATCATCACACTTTGATGGCGATAATTGAAAAATACAGTACCTGACCTACTTGAAATAATCTCCCTCTGAATTGACACACTGTTGCCACTTGTCTGACAAATCCATGATCCTGGAACGAAAAAAGTCTTCTGGCTGGGATGCAAAGACGTCATCAACTGCACTGTGAACCTCCGTATCTTGGATGAACCGTTTGCCAGACAGAAAGCGATCCAGGTGACGAAACAGATGAAAATCTGTAGGCGACAAGTCGGGAATAGGGGATGAGGCATTGCTTCATAGCCCAACTCACTTAGAGTCAGTATCATCCGTTGTGCGACATGAGGACATACGTTATCTTGCAAGAGGAGAACGTCATGTCTGTTTATCAAAGCCGGTTGTTTCACCATCAATTTCCAGTACATCTGTTGTAATTCATCACAATATCGTTCTGAAGTGATGGTTTGGCCACTTGGCAAGAAACTGCGATGAATTCTTCCAGCTGTAGACCACCATACAAGAAGCATAGCCTTCCTGGGATGTAAGGGTGGCTTGGGATGGCGTCCAGGAGGCTGCTTTGCTCAACCATTGTGCAGATCGTTTCCGATTGTCTTAAAGGACCCATTTCTCGTTGCAGGTAATGATGTGCTGCAGTAGAGGTTCTCTTTCATTCCTGGAAAGGAGTGATGCACAGACTTCCAAATATCTCATCTTGTTGGCAATTGTCAATTCATGAGGCAGCCAAGAAATCATCTTTTTGACCTTACCCAGTGCAGCCAGACAGTGAACAATTGTAGTGTGGTGGACACCTAGCTCGGCTGCTATCTTACAACATGTTTTCTGTGGTTCAGCTTCAACCACACTTAGCAGAACATCGTCAGAAACTGCAACTTCTCTGTGACCACGTGGTTCATTTTTCAGGTCCATATCTCCACTTCAAAACCATTGCCAAATGGTTTGTTCATTAGCTGTATTCTTCCCGAATGCTGTGTCAATGTTTCGAACAACAATTGCAGCAGAATGTCTCGGTTTATATTCGTAAAGGAAGATGACTCTCAAATCTGAGTTTTCCATGTCGAATTTGGAAGCACCTTATACCAAACAAATTAAATCTGGAACTTGTACTTCACACGCATGATAGCTATTTATAGTAGCTCTGACATAAGATGCTGGAAGCTTGTAGGTAATTACTTCTAGCAGTATGAGGGTCATTCCCAAAGCTATTTCTCATCGTACATTTCATTCACACCGACCCAATATCTGATAAATGTTTAATTTTATTCGACACATTCTAATGCCTAAAATTTTTTTCTCACTTTTAAACTTGATTTTTAGTTAATAAATTTTCGTTTAATATTATTCTTAAATCATTTTCTGTATTTTTGTCTACTTTATGTGATTAAGGTTTTGACATGAACATTGGTAACCTTTGATTCAAAGGGTGCCAACTGTCTAAGTGAAATTCAGTAACAAGCTAGTAACGAAAACATGTAATGGATACTCTAGTATCATTTAAGTGCTTTATCTGTATATCGATACTATTTTATGGCCTAGCTTTACCACATGGCACAAATTTTCTACCATATATCACCCAAGAAAAACGCATCAGAGTAGTTACCTATATAAAACTATTAAAAAACTGCTTACTAACATTACTGATGTCAAAAGTGAAGATACAGAAACTTGATATTGGAAATTTGTGTAAGGTTTATGTTTACTGGTATCAAAAAAGACCAGCACTTTCCTCCTATTATTATTGATCTGAATGTCATACATTTTTAATAGAATGCTGTAATTTACTCTTATAATTATTCAAATTTATTTGCTTTGTAGATAATAGCATAAATTTTGAATTTGGAATGAGAAATATTTATCGAATGTTGCAGCAATTTCCAACCCTTTATTTATCTCATTGCACACATAAACAAGTTATTCAAATTACATAGCAGACCAAAAAATATATTAACTTTTTGCTGATCTGGCAAAAAAATAGGTATAATTTTGATTGATTTACAAAAAAGTGATTACATATCCTGTGACAAATCCAGATTTCTGTTTTGGAAATAAAAAATTATATTTATTTTATACACAGACTATTTGCAAGGGTTTTACATAGGAACCCCACTAAGCAAAACAAATTGCTTAATTTCATAAAAATCTTTTGGTTGCCATGGAGATATCTCAACCAGAGGGAGTTGGAATACTGTCTTTTCAGTGTAGTGGAGAGGATGTTAGTAGACAGGCAGGTGACAGGAAACTCCAAAGACACTAGCCTGTTAGACTAGACATTAGGACCGCATTTTTATACTGGCATCCACCTTAAAATGAAATTAATTTCATTTTAAGGTCGATGTATACTGGTATTACTTGAATTTATTTGTAGACACTTGTCAAAAGTTCAAAACTAAACATTTTAAAATAAATCTTACACAATTTGAACCTTTACACCATCCATGAGGTACGTAGGTTGAAAAATGCTGGAATATTGGAATTGTGGCCAACTTAGCTACCACTACAAACCTTAACGAACTATATAATAGTATATCTAGCAGTGTAACTCAACTCTACCATGGTGTACTTTTTGGTAGACAAAGGTGCACTGTTTCACTCGAGCTTGCTAAATTGGTGACCGACGAACGTGATTTGAACGCGCAAACTTTAAACTTTGGATGGTCCACGTTGAATAGTTGAATTGCCAATGCGGTGCTAATCACTTTCAACAACTGTCTGAGGCTCTGTGAGGATATATGTACTTAAATAAGCTGATAGTGTGTATGCACTTATTCAAGTATATCTATATATTTTATTTCAATTACTGAAATATTTTTAAATTTCAGATTTGTTTTTTACTGGGAAAGAAGATTTTCAATCTGACGAAGCTAAGAAACTATACCAGTGTGCATACTGTCCTTATAAAGCTACTAAAGGTTCTCACTTGAATTATCATTTAATAACTCATACTGGACTAAAGCCTCACATGTGTGAAGTATGTGGCAGAGGTTTTGGTCGTAAGTCAAGCCTTCAACGCCACACCTTTGTTCATTTAGAATAAATTCAACTTTGTCAGAATGGGTTGTACAAAAGTTAGCTGCATGTAATTTAAAAGTTATTCCCTGGATGAAATGAATTTTTGTGCAAATGTTATTGTGATTCGAAATAAATTTTTTCAAGACTAATTTTCTCAGTTGCTCATTTACCTCGATCATTCAATGATGATTTCAAGGTTCTATTATGCAATTTCAGTTTTCAAACAAAGAATGAGTGTTTTTATTATAAGTTATTTTATATGTAATAAATTATTATTTCCATGTTAGCATTGGCAATGCTACACAATTGCCTCAATAATTTGGTATAATTACAGTATAAGTTTTCTAAATTCTAAAATTTATGCAAGTATATGTATAATTTTCCTTTTAGAAAATTGCATTTTTACACTCTAAATTGTGTATGATTAAGGGAATAAATTTCATTAGGCATAAGGTGCAAAACATTTAATTATAATACTTTCATCATAATGCATAACTACTGCTTTATTTTTTGTTTAAAAATATGGAAACAACATGATTCAATATAACTTGCTTGGCATGCTTTGAGACTAAATCTATAAATGATACCATAAAGAAATATTGTGTAACCAAACTAATATTTTTGTTTCAATTGTTCTAAATTAATAATTTTGTTTGTTATAGACTAGAATTAGTTTTCATATTTTTGTTTGCTTTGTTAATTTTCATTAAATTTCATATTTATCTTTTGGTTTGAGTGAGATAAAATTTTAGATTTTATTGGTAGCTTTATGGTAATTTTTATGCTACACAAGGGCTAATTAGATCAGGACCTAAAGTGGATTCGGAACCACTATAAACATTTGTTCATAGAAGGATGCAAACCCAAAGCCTTATTAACCAAAGAACACATCGCTAACTGCCACCACTAACCACTCAACTGCCAGACTGACAACACATTTGTGGTATTTCATCCATTTTAAATTTTGGCATGTAATTTTCAATTTGCCTTTTTCTTGAAACTTTTTGTAAAACAGCTCCTACTTTACATTATCCTTATAATATTCAATTACATTTAATAATTGGGAAATAGATTATATATATATATATATATATATATAAATATTTCTTTAGATTTTAAATGTCACCAGAAAAGAATTAGGAATTGAAAAGTAACCAGCAATTATTTCTTTTGCTAACTGAATGAATGTCAAAGTCCTTTTTATTATTTTATATGGTGAAATGTATTCTGTAATTTCCAGACTTGTTTCAAGGTAAGCATTAAAATATTTGTTTTTTAAATGAAAAGAATTATAATTTTTTTTACCCATGATGGGTTGTCCATTTGTCCTTGTGGATAGAATGCAGCCCTTTTGGGGAAAATTTTATCTTTCATCAAAATGCATCATGTTTTTTATATTTTAAATTATTCTGTTGGATCTGCCTTTATAGTATAGTTTTGCAATTTTAATTTTTAGCAAATGCTTTCTCACATAAAAGTATGTGACACTGATCTCGTTACATGTTTATTATGTTAGATATCTTATGAATTTTTATATTTAGAAATCAATAGGATTTATTTTTTTTTGTTTAAATGACCATTGTCATTTAAACAAAAAAAACATAAGTTAAGTTAGCGCAAAGCCATGTCTGCATTAAGTAAGGTGATTGGGTTAATTTGTGGTGCCTGACTTTTGTCATTGGTGAGTTATTGACTTGGTTCCATCAATATGCTGATCAAAGAAAATTCATTTTACACTATAAATAGAAATGTAATTTTCTCTGAATGAAGTTAAGTGACTATTGGAGATCACACGAGCACTGGTTGTTTTCTGTTATTTGGTTTAATAAGAACCTGTGTGGGATTTAACTTTAAAACTAACAAGTATTTTAATAAAATTCAAAGTTTTCTTACTTTCTGTTTATACCATGTATCTTAGTTTGTGGAATGTGAATAGTTTTTCCTATTATATGTAAAAAATATGTGGTTTATCTAATGTTTTGGAAAAGTGAAATTTTCTTTTGCTTTATGCTTTTACAATTAACATGAAAATAGCAAAACATTTCCCAAAGGCAAAACTTTTATTAGGAAAAAGTTTATTCTCTGTCAGTAATGTTTCTTGCAGTTAATTTTCTATAAATATTTTCCTTGAAATATGTAAATTATCCATGCAGTCAGTTTTTTTTATTTTGGTATTTTTAAATTCTCAATCTTCAATTTAATCTGGTTAATTATCACGACCATTACTACAGGTTTTTTATTAAAATTTCCTTTTTTTATTTCTTTTGCAAAATTAAGTATTCATGTACTGTAATTTTTAGTCTTAAATAATCTCTTGAATGTCATTAAAATGATGCTATACTGTTTATATATTTATTTAGTTGCAGTAATCAATGATGATTCAACATTCAAGAAAGAATACTTGGTATTATATATTTACAATTTTGTCCTGGGAAATGTACCTGAACAAATTTTACATTTAGAGAACTTTTAAAGCATCTTTGAGTGGGCCTTCAATTAGAAAGTGTTAATCAGGGCTACCAAAAATTAAGGAATGTGATAGTTATTTACATTTTTTGTATAAATGGTGCATTTGAAATCCTTCCACTGTGTTTTTAGTTCTATAGCCCAGTTGATAGAGTCATGGATTTGCAACTAGAGGGTTGCAAATTCAAAATTTGATCCAACCAAGGACTGTTGTGTATGTGGGAGCTGATGCATGTTAAATCTGCCATGACCTCGAATATCCTCACATTGGCATGTTGTGGAAGTTTGGAGAATAGAGTGCCAGATCATGTGTTGACCTTGTCATCTGACCATGGTTCAAAAGGAAATGGGTTCAGATCTTTCCTTTCGGGTTTAATTGCATACCATCGCCAATTACTCATTGTGTTGCTTCAGTATGACGTAAATTCAACTCCTTATCTTCTGTTGTCCTGTCTATTTGTATTTTCCATTTAAGCTATGCATTATTTTATCTCCCATTCCCATAGGATTTAAGGGACTTAAATCATTTCAAAATTAAACGAATTGATTGTAAATGTATCAATGTTAAGCTTTTATGTGATTGTGATACTTTTTCTTGCAGAATTTCATTTGCTCAATCAAATGATATTTCCAGGGAAACCAAGAAAACTACACAAATGTTCTTTCTGCCAGTATAGTTCTTTTATAAAAACGAACTTGAACACTCATTTGCTTACACATACTCGGGAGAGACCATTCAAGTGCAGTTTCTGCAGTGGTGCTTTTACCACAAAGTTTGCAGTAAATCGACATGTGGTTACCAGGCATAAATCTCTTATTTGTCTTCAAAAAGAGTAGGGCTGTGTTGATTCAAAGTTTAATTTCTTTAAAAAACAGCTGGCTGTTATTTTCATTAGTTATAGTTGCTTTTTACCCTACAAAAAATGTCCATCACTCTTTAAATTACATCTGTATAAATTTAGCTAAGTTTAACTGTTATGTAACAAAATCTAACTATCATCTGTATAAATTATTTAGCTAAGTTTAACTGCTGTGTAGCTAAATCTAATGTTATGTGGTATGCAATAAGTGTTTCACTTAATCTGCTATATTTTTCAATTTGTGTTTCTAACTATTTGTTTGCTTTTGTAATTTATCTTAAAATAAAATTGTTTTTGTAGCATGATTTATGACAGTGGATCTTTGGTTGTAAAATCAATATTTTGATGAAAAGTTTAAAGTATAAAACATGAACTATTATTTTAAGATTTTTTTTACTTAGCTTCCCTGAAATTTTAGGTGGTAAAAATTAAAAATGAAACATTGTACTTGTTTACTTGTGAATATTCATAATTGTTCTTAATATTGAATTTAAAACTATTGCTTTTTGCGTTTGACGAGCTTATTCAATATATTCCTCAACAAAATTTAGTAGCTAAACACATTTTATCATGATTCACATAGACCTTGCACAATCAATTATGTTATGTAGTTGCTATACTGAGAAGTAGTGTATTTTCTTCTACATTTAGTATTAGAAAGTAATAAGGAAAATTGGTGTCAATCATAGGAAAATTATGATTAAAACTAATTTTTCATTCTGTGAATTCTAAAAAGATTCGTCCATCTACTTATGGTAAGCAGATATTTCTCTAAAGTAATTCAAAACATTGTTTGCCAAAGATCATACTTTTATTATTATATTTTTAAACTCCTCTTAGTACAAAGAAATTTTTTGACTGAAATTATATATCGTCGGCTTAGAGCAGAAACTCATTAACTAACAAAAACCAAACTTTACAGTTCACAGATTAAAAGATTAATAAATTTTTAAGTCAAAATTTAAAATTCTTAGCTTTTTGGTAATGTTATATTTTTGTTGAAATAGATTGCAATATGACAATGTATTCATCACCATCATCATGAAAATAAGCATTTTGTGTCAGAAAACCCACTTCCGAAAAATTGTAGTTGATGTGTTTCTGCTTTAAGCTGACGTTATTATTTGCATAAATGTTGCCAACTTATAAATGTTATCATATCCATATTACTTTATAAAATTATTCTGTGTATAGTTTCACAAAATGTAATTCATTGTTGTGTTAAGATTTTACTTGTAAATATAGTTAACTAATGGTATTGTGTATTTAAAATTTTTTAGGTTTATTGCTTAATTGAATCTGAATAAGTTTGCATTTTCTTTTGTTTTTGTGCTAAAATAAACCAAAATTGTATATTAAAAGAAAAATATGCAGTTTTTAGTCTTTTACACTAAATTATCAATACTTTAGTTCATAATTACTTATTGTAATCAGAATTATAATTTTAACATAACCTTATTAGAGATGCTTTTCTATAATAGGTTTGCTGAAACTATGATGTTTTAGTACTTGCTTTTAGAAATGCTTTTTAATAGTTCCATTTTGGTTTCAGCCTTATTTAACCTGCGAGCTGAACGTCAATTTTCAGTTTTGAAAGTACCAGGATCAAAGACACAGCATTTGTGCAACTACTGTGAATATGTAACCCATGATAAGAGTAATATTCGAAGACACATTTTAGTGCATACTGGAGTGAAACCTTTTGACTGTCCTCTGTGCAGAAAATCTTTTAGAAGGAAATTCGATCTCAAAAGACATATTGTGACCCATGAAAATAATTTACTACAGTGAAGTCAAATTTAAATGCTATTCTAATGAAAACATTTTGTCATCTTAATTTTTATTGGCTCTCCATGTGCTTTTTTTATGTGTTAAAAATCTTTCTGTAAGGCTCTCAGACAATTAGGTACCTTTGCTTCCATCTTGGGTATTTATTAACTTAACTTGATTATTTATTATATCTGTAAGGCTCCAGACAGATAGGCTTCTTTACTTCTGTTCTGAATGTTTATTACATCCCTTGAGATGAATCAAGCATGGCTTGATTTTATTTCTCCAGTGTTATTGGTCGAAGAGTCAGGTGGTGTAATCGAAAAAAGAAAGATTGATTGTGAGATGAAATTATAACTTTTTTTAAAAAGTGATCTGTTAATAGAGGACTTTTGGTTTTAATATAGTTCTCTGCAGACTGTTAATTTCCACTACCTACCAGAATGCTATGTATGTAGAACCTTTCCTCTTTTAAAATGACTAAGTTCCTTTGAAGCTTATAACATCAACATGATTGATTGTTCATTGTAAAATTGACTTGGAACTCAATTTTATACAAGTGGAAATTGCTTAAAAAATAGTAAAAGCTATATTTTTAAAAGTTAATGTCATGTATAGTGTAATGTTTACAGTTCTGCATAGTCTTAAATACTGTGATGGCAGTTCGAAAATGAAAGATTGACAAATTTGTTTTGCTTTCAGATGAAAATGTGGAGCCACTGTGGCTCTGGGTTTGGCCACTGTGCTAGCAACTTGCGAATTGTAAATGGCATAGGTTTGATTCCTGTCATTTCCTCCTTGAGTGTATTTCTTTTTTCTGTGTCGGTAAAAACTTTCATTGCATGCATGTCTATTACATGATGTTTGTCACGTGCTTGGTGCAGCTTGACCAGATATAGCCCTTGCTCCATGAAACTCAACCAACCAGAGTAAAATTGTTCGTATTTTGAGGATGGGGTGCTTTTCTCAATGCTGTTACATGCAATTTGGGTGGAGATGCCGATTCCGGGTCACTAGCAATTTATTGCCAAACATGGTAACCTTGGTATTTTGATCCAGCTTTATGGCAACCCTATGCAAAAGGTTTTTACGAAGGAAAGTCCGTTTTTTTTTATAACTAATCAAATCGCCAAGATGGCTGGACCCTATCTTGATTTGGTGACAAACATGCCCCGGATTCGACATCTTTACCTTAATTTGTTTTCATATAATCATACTTCCTTACCCAAATAACTGGTGAATATATTTGTAAAATATTTAAATACTTTGTTCCCTAGACCCATCAGAAGGCTATTGTCTTGAAATAATTACTTCGAGCTTTCCATATGTGGAATTGATAATTTCAGTCAAATATAAGTCTACGAATTTTGGTTTTCAAAGGGCATTAATGCTATTAGGGTTCTTCCTTTTTAAATCAAAATATACAAAAAAGAGTTTTGTATCATACCATTTTTATTTGTATTTCTTTTCCACTCTACACTATTAAACTTGAAAGCATCAATTAATCTGCTCATCAAGCATTATCAATTGATGTTTTAATTATATTTCAGTGAGTTTTCACAGTGTTAAAATCAACTTTTTTTGTTGGTCAGTTATTAGCCAATTGATAAACTGCTGTTTTAGATAGAGTTAGACATGATTTGTGAAAAATTACATCCTTGAAATAAATTTTCCTAGTTAAAAATCTTTCAGTTATGTATACAGCAACTGCATGTTTTGAAACACCTTATCTTGGCAAATAATCGAAATAAGCTGCCATGTCTCTCAAAAAGTCTTTTTTATTAGTTTTGTTTAGGTGTAATTGTTGAATATTTAAGTGCCCTTAGAGTATTTTAGGTTTTATAAAATCTTTCATAGCTTCCCCTTCTGAATTTTGATTAGTTATCATGGAATGAATTTGCTGTAAGTCGTAGTCGGTGTTTCCTGTAACTTAAGCTGGAAGTATTTCTCCTGTGTCGGTAAAACTATCCTTGTATGTGTATGTCCATTACTTGACACTGTCTTGTTTTTGGTGTAGCTTGACCAACCCAACCAACTATGTAATGAATTTGAATCAGTCGTTCCCCTTTTTGAATGTTTAGATGCATGGCTTGCTTCTCTTGATTATTAACGTGAGAAATATTAATGATAGTCCTGGTAAGAATGTGTTGAACATGATTTATCAACTGTGTTATTTGCACTTAATTTTAAGTTATCACTATTGTTCTTGATATAAATATTTAGCAGATTCTAAAAGTAAGAATAGAACAATTTCATATTTTTTATAAGGAAATTAAAATATGTGATCCTGCACAGTTTGTTATAGCAGTAATAGGCAACAGCTGTCTGGAACTAGAAATTGTTCACAACTTTTTATACTATGCATTTGAAAACTAGCCAAGTAAACAATTCTTAGGTATCAATGTGGTAATTATTTATGTACAAGTAATTCTCTTTGCTGAAATACTTAGATTTAAATTTCATACTCTTAATTTTAAATCATTGTGTTATTTATAATCTAATGTTTACAGATTGGAATTAGTATTTTAATTTTAGTTACATATGAATGTAATTATTTATAATCTGTTGAATACACAATGAATAAAAATTTTTTTATTAATTTGTTGTAGTTTTTTATTGCTATTGGCATTAGAACTTTTTACTTGTGATTTAAAAGGTAATTTTTTTTCCTTTGGTGGTTTGGGGCTGTGGTAGCCCAGTTGGAAGAGTAGCGAATTATCAACCGGAGAGTTGCAAGTTAGAAACTCAATCCAACCAAAGACCTTTGGGTATGTGGGATCTGGGCATGTCAAATCTGTTGTGGCCTGAAATATCCTCATGTTGGCATGGTGTGAGATTGGAATGCCAGCTCAGATGTGATCTTGTCATCTAACCTTGGATCTTTCCCTTTGGGATGGATTCTTGACCGTTGCCAATAGCCTGTTGTGTTACTCTAGTGCAATGTAAATTCTACCTAACTTTGATGGTTTACTATTTTATCTTTGGCTATATTTGATATGCTGATTATATGTGCAGCACTCATGTTAGTAACAGTGTGCACATTTTTGTTCTTTTCAAGTAGAATCCCATGAAAACATTCTTGAATGATGTTTCAGGTATTGGTTTTGTAATGCAGAGAAACATATTTCCTTGAAAACGGATTGTCTCATGTCTTTATTTTAAAATTATATTTTTTTTATCTAAAGTTAATATTTGTCAACCTCCTTAAAAGAACTTATAGAAGATCATAAATACTGTGTATAATTTCTTTTTATCAAGTATTAAACACAGAAGTATTTTGTAAACCATGGTATTGATTTTAAGGGGTATGGTAATTATGGAGCTTTAAATTCAGCAAAATTAAAAAGGCTCATAGTATTTTGTTATGCTTTTGAAATTTTATTTACATTATAAATCATATGCAAATTAATATTGACTATATCTTTCCTGGCAACAGGATCAGGCAAACAATCTTACTATCCTTTTATTTTATTTCCATATTGATTGAATTAATATGTTAAATATTTTGCAATGTAACAAATTATTAACCCTTCTGACTAGATATTGATCTCGTCATTAGCAAAATTGATCAGATCTTGATGATTAACATATTGAAACCACTTGAAAGGTTAATGTATAAATCCCACTGGGTGGTTGCCACTCAAAAGTATGTTGTTTGAGTGCTACCTCCATGGGTAAAACTTATTCGCATTGACCAACTGAAGAATTCTAAGCTGTGGTGAATGTTCCCGATTTCAGTTCAGGTTAAGTGACTAGCATATAAGAATCTTTGAGCTGCCTATCTTCATTTTTCACAGTTTATGCTGTGTTCAGTTTATACATGTTATCATTATAGGGTCTATTGTGTCACTGGTTCAGAAATATCGTCAGTAATTTTTGTCTGGTTGTAAAATATAACTGAACTAAAAGACAAAATACTCAGTAAAAGACAAAGGCGTTGAAAAATTCATATTCATACTTGTCAGTGCAGGTACACTTTAATTTTCTTTGCTTTCAAAAATATCACCATTGAAACTGACTCTTGTTTTGTATTAACTGCTTGGATATACTATCTATAAGTTATATTGTTATTTATTTTAATATCACAATTGATTTTAGAAGAAATTGTAATAAATCACCATTGTATGGTTTGAAATATTAAAATTTTGTTTCTTAAATAAGCTTTCTATTTAGCATTTGCTCTTAAATATTATTAATTTCAGTGTTAAGCTCTAGGTTTGATGCATTTTTGAATATTTTTATTTCAATTGATTGCTGGATCTAATTTACAGGATTTTTTTAAGTATAGGAGTTGATTTTTCCAAGATGTTTGCTGCTATATATTATTGGGACCCTATGTTGAATGACAAACCATACATATATAAAAAGCTTGTAATTTATTCTGAATTTTTTTCAAAACCTCAATATTTGATTTTTTTTAACCAATGCTCAGCAATTTGAACTTGTTTGAAGCTCTTTAGTCATCATGGCATTGCAAGAGCAGAATTGTGAACCTTTTAGCATTACCCTGGTGCACCATGGGAAGGGGGTGGATTCCCGTTGCACCTCACATTCGTACCAGACGGATAAACATCTGTGCCTTACCTCAGATTCGAACCAGGAACCTGACCGCCAGCCTGATTGTTGGGCAGTTGGAACTAAAAGTATACAATTTCCAGTACTTCAGCAGAATTTACCGAATAATTTAATATTAAGTTTGAAATCGCTGCGAAACCACTGTCATGAAAGTTAAATTGACCCCAGAATTTATCTTTCATTGCAGATACATGCATTTCAATATCTAGAATTTTTTAGTTAATTTATATTTATGTAAAATTTATTGATAATATTTTAAACAAATTTTTGGTGGCTTGTCTCATAAATTTTTAAATTACTGGATTAATGGAATTTCTTTGTATTTGGGTTTCGAAGCATTGTTATTTGAGTATTGAATATTACAAAATGAGCATTGCAAGCAAAGTTAACATAAAAGTCGGGTTTATTCAGTGTTAATATTGAGCTATACTACTAAAGTCTAGGTTAGTCAAGTATGCAAAAACAAAATATTGATTCCAAAAGTCTTAAAAGAGTATGGCCATTTTGGTGAGGCTACATGCCCATCTTTTAAGACCAAATTAAACAGTAGAAAACTCAAATTTGAACTTTGCTTGGTGTTACGAACACGCACTTTTCTAAGTACACTTTTCTACTTTCTAAGTGTTTGAAAAATAAAACCACTTTTCCAAGTAGTAGAAAAGCTTAGTAAAGTTTGTCATTGAATGAAGTTAATATAAACTAGTTTTCCATTCATTTGTATTTTGGTTCTGAACAATGGTATGAGGTGTGTGGTCCCATTAATCTTTTTTGGATCTATTTATGTTTTTGGATTTATAAAACCTATTTCGCTTGTGTGATTATTTATATTATCAACTCTTCTTTTCAGTTACTTTTTCCCCCAGAAACACAACCATGCTTACAATTCCAGGGAAGTCAAAGAAACAGCATAAGTGTCCCTATTGTGAATATTCCACATTTAAAACAACAAATCTTGAAGGGCATGTATCAAGACACACTGGAGTGAAACCATATCAGTGTATCACATGTGGTAAATGTTTTGCCACCAAAGGAAATCTCAAACAACATTGCATTACACATTTCAAATATTAAACATTGTTTCATTAAAGCAATGTCTCCTGAAGGTGTAACTTGTGCAAAGACAATTAAAAAAATATATTTAAATAATCTCGTTATGGTGTTTCAATATTTTGTTTTATTATTTGTCGGAAAATTAAATGAACAAAAATTACTAAATTTTAATTTTCAAAGTAGTCCTATTTCAATGATATTTATGGAATGTATTATAATATTTATTGTTAAAAATGCATTACTTTCTTTGTCATGATAATAACTTGTTTTGATTTTTGTATTAGTTGAGTTTGTAAAGTTTAAATTATAATTAAAAGCACTGTTAATAGGATTAACAAAGCTGTTACTTGTGCTACCTAACAAGGGTATTCAATTGTATTAATTTAATATGATAATTCATTGTGGGGAGTTTAAAATAAAAGTTTGTGTTTTGATTATACTTTATTGTTAAAAAGAATCTCATTTGAAAAATATTTTTGCTCAAACTTATTTTTCTATGTTAACTATAATTTGACTAAATATTTTAATCTGTTTATCTGTCTACTTAACAATGTCCTAATTGTTTTTTTTTAATTTTTTTATGCTGTTTAAGTTGTAATTAGACAATTTTTAAATTTCAGTTTAAGACGTGCGTTGTAGAAACCTTTTTTATGTGGGTTGTGATGTGGAAATATGACTTGTTAATACTAAAACTTTTGAATACTGATAATTGTTATATCCTTCATAAATGTTAACATTATTTTTGATAAAAAATTGTGTTCTTTTAGTTTCCACACTGAAGAATGTTAGTATTACAAGATATATTTTCTTAATTAGATCGACCTCATGATATGCAGTGTTTGCTTCTTGTTGCAGGCTCATCTTTTCTCGACATGAAAAATCCTTCAAGAAAAGTATACAAATGCAAATTCTGTGATTATAGTGCTGTTTATCCATCCAGTGTGAAGTATCATATGCTCGGCCATACTGGTCAGAAACCACATCAATGCAATTTGTGTGGCAAAAGCTTCTCATTAAAAGGAAACCTTAAAAAGCATGTTCTTGGTCAACATTCAGAATCGTACATCTCATAGGGATTTCAGTTTAAAATTTGCTGCCAATTTCTGTTTGCAAGTATTGCTATTTTTGCCTATTTTGTTTTCTATCTATTATACAATCTTTGAATCCTTTATTTAAGAACAAAAATTATACCCATCTTCATTGTATATATCTTCATAAAGTAATTTGAAATAATATTTAGTAAGTAGCTTGTGTGTTATACATTTTATAAATGTTTTCTAATGGAAAAACATGTTTGTCTCATGTATAGCAACTCTTGTTTTGTAAAATACACAACATTTTGTGTTGTGGTAATTATAATTTTTATTTCTTTGTATCTTCAATTATATATGTAATCATGTTATTCATTGTAATAAAACTGTTAAAAGGCTTAAGGTTACGTTTATTCTGATTGTAACAGATGCCTTGAGTGTTAGTTTTTAAATCATAATGCAGCAGCGTTTTGCAAATTTTGTAGCTGAAACCATTAGTTTAATGGTATAGTTCGACTGGTGAGATGGCAGATGATGTTGGGGTAGTCCATCTGTATAAAGGCGGTTAAGCTTATCAGGAGAAAGGACTACAGTATGCAAAATCATGTATGGTAACCATCATAGGTAATTTGTTTCTCTAAATTGCTATCACTTCCGGCACTGAACAATTCAGATCCAGTAACAACACCAAGGACGTCTAATTGTGGGAACACATAGTTTTACATTTAACCTCTGTTGTCTTATCTAACCAGTAGTTTTGTTCGAAAACCCATGACTCAAATGCTGACTTGCCGGATACTGTATAATGTTTATTTTTACCACTACTGATGGCAATATAATTTCAAGAGAAAATTTTAGGAAATAGTTATTTGGTTTGTGAATCATAATTTCATTTGGTTGGTATTTTGCAAAATTTGGATATAGATTTTTAATTCTTAGTCTTGTAAAGTTTATTCTTAAGCTGATGATTATTATTAAAAGGCTGAATTCTTTAATTATTATTTCTTGGGTCAATTTATCACATTGAAGCATTTTATTTCTTTCAAAGTATTATAATGTTGCTATGGGAGTTTATTGCAAAATGGTTACCTCTTGGATTATACAAGCTATGTTTTTAACTGGTAGGGAAAAATTCTCTTAATAACTGATTATTGGTGGTATATTATTGGTATAAATAAATTACATATTGATATCTATGAAAAATATTTTAATAATTTAAAATTATCAAGTGTGTAATAACGAACATCTACTTATATTTATGATCAAAAAGGAATTTCCAGGATATTTTGATCATGAATTGTATTTATTGTCACTAAAGCTGGCCGTATATACAATTTAGGTTTGAACCAAAAATCATTCCATCTTAAACAGGTTTTCATTTTATAGAGAGTTTATCTAGAGAATTTATTTGTGAAAGGGGTAAGTATTAGTAATTTTCATCTAATTTTGTTTTCGAAGTACTTGCCTTGCCTGTAAAAGAAAAGTAACAGAATTGTCTCTATTTCAGTAATATGTGATGCATTTGATCAGTAATGAAGAATTTGAATAGTTAAAAAATTATGTATTTTGAAAGGCTAGTAGGTGAATATCATCAATCTATTTGAAGGAATCATCTTTTAATATTTTATGTAATAGTATAAAAATCATGTATTTCCTGTATTGTTCAGTTTTGGATTGGTATTTAATTGCTTATAGCAAAATTTTCAAAGTTCAATGATGGTTAAAATTGTTATGCGAGACTTTTTGTTTAAAGCAAATTTACTTCTCCTAATAGATAAATTACATCATGCAAAACTTCAAATGGGGCAATTAAAATACTATAATCTGTTTAATTATCACATAGTCCTATCACTTGATACTGTTTTATATTCTTTTCCTTTCAGCCTCGCTTGTTACCGGAGATCCTCTTTTTTCAGAGATCAAGACTTTAATTTGTATCAATTACTCTAAATTCCATCTTTTATCCTATTTATCTTCCTTTTAATCAGAGTGCTTAGTGGCACTTTCTTTAACTTCTCTTATAGAAATGTTTTACCATTAATTTTTTTTATTTATTATGATGTGGAGGTAAACTATTAACAGTTAGATACTCCATAATTGAAATGTCCATTACAGAAAACTTTACCAGTGCTCTTTTTTGCAATTTTGTCTCAATAATTCAAGCTCATGTTAAGGCATACAGGTGGGAAGTCCCACTAGTGCGAGACCTGGAAAGGTTTTACCCAAAAACGAAATTTTGAGACACTTCATTCCTTATAAGAACAAAATTTATTTATATGGCTCGATAAATGGTTTGCTTGCCCTTCACTCTTTCCCTTGTTTTTTTTTTTTAAATTTTGACTTCAAAATTGGAGAGTTCATGCAGATGCAAGGTTTTGCTTCAGATTTATTTATTTTTGTGTCATTCACCTGCTTAAAACTATGGAAATAGTATAATAGAAGTTTTAGGTTATATTAAAAGATGACCTTTTTATATATTTGTTACGTTGGCTCATATTGAAATATGTGTAAATCCAAGTACAAGGGAAAAATCTGGTAAAAGATCCCCTAGTTATTCAATCACTTAATGTGGTTGAAAATGTTGTTTTATTTTAAATCTTTCCAAATGATTCATTATTGTATCTGTACATTTGTTGAAATGGTTTTTAAAAGGATTCTAATTTGCAGGTAAAGAAAATCAATGTTTCAGAAGAAAATTTAACACCTTTTTCAAGGGGTATTTAATTTCAATAGCTTTTTGACGTTTTTCACTCTAATCAAAATTAATCTGATGTTAAATCTATTTATTTAAAATATTTGTCCTGTGCTTTGAGACTAAAGAGTTCTTACATGAAATTATTCATTTCATTTAAAGATTCAGTTTTTCAATGGATTGGACACATTGGATATGGTTTTAATTGTGAGGCACTGTACCACGAGAACTGCTTCAGATGGCAAGTCGGGATGGTGGCAGTCACTATAGAAACAAGCTTGTACATTTTGAGTAGGTGTGACTCTCAGGGATGACTTAATTAAATTTTTTTTTGCAAATGTTGGTGTCAGAAACTGATAGTTTTAAGATCTTGGCACAGGTAAAATTCAACAAATACATTACCAATTTGTCATCAAGTGCTTCAGTGTAACAAACTTGAATATATTTCTTTAAACATCCCCTAAGGAAAATAGGATAAGGTTTGTTTCTATGGTAACAGTCAGGGGCATACTTTGTGTCTGGAACAGTTCTGGTAAACGGATAGTAACTTAAAAGCTTGAAAAATTGTTATAGTAACTGGTATATAGAACACAATTTCCAGGTATTTATAAACTTATCTATTGTGTCAGTCTCAGAATGTTAGCAGATACAGTTAAACCTTATTAAGATGAACTTCTTAATACAAATTACTGATTGTACAAACTAAATTCCAATCCCATCAAAAAAGATATTCAAATAATGTTAAACCATTCATTTAAGAAGAATTTGGTTTAGAGTAATCACCTGTAAAGACTAACAAATTTTCGAAACTTAAGGGCAAATGGATTCCTTTCAATCGTATTACCGGAAATGTGAAGTGACTTCGAAATTGTAGAACATTTATTTGTGGAAGAGAGTGAAGATGAAATCAAGATTCCGAAGAAAGATAAAGGAAGACGCTTACCTTTAAAAGAAGCTACTGCTGGCTTAGAAATTGTTCACCACTTTTTGTCAAGACAGTGAAAATTCATCTGCTCTATTAAACAGTATTGAGTACATTAAAGATTTTCTTAAAGAATGTCACAAAAGAACATAATGTATAACAGAACTATTTCAAGACAAATTGCTTAATCAGGAAATATCTGTAATCAAGAATCATCTGTATAATCTTTGATGAAGAATACCATTTATCTGTGAACCAAGAATATTACAGTAAGTAATGTAAATACATCAATATATATTTTGTTTTGTTGAAATAATGTTTTTTTTCTGAATTCAGATAACAAACTATGGTTAATACAAATTTTTTTACAGTCCTGTGCAATTCGTCAGTGAGGTTTGACTATTACTTTTTAAAAAGGACAATAAATTATTAAAATAAGGGCTAGATAAAATTATTTGAGGAAAGAAAAATATTAATTTATTTAGTATCGTTGATGAAAAGTATTCTTCATTTCAGAAATTTCCATTAGAGGTGGCTGTCTTTACAAGTGTACACTGTGCCAATATTCTACTGCGGTCAAGACTGATATGCTACGTCATTATGTAAAACATTCAGGAGAAAGGCCTTATAAATGTAATATTTATCTAAACGGTTTCCAAAGGAATGCTCATTTGCAAGACCACATACTTGCGCACACCGGGGAAAATCCACATACATGAAATCTGTGTGGAAAGAGCTATACTAGAAAAAACAATTTGAAGCAACATTATGTGGTACACTTTGGTTAATGACTTTAATGGAATATATGAAGCATTTTGCAGGGTGGTGTTTCTTGTTGAATTTAGAGCAGAAATGTACTTACTTATATTAAGACCAAGGACCACCTAGATTGACATGGAAAGGCTGCAAAAATCATTTTTCAAAATTTTACTTATATTTATCATATATTGTTACAAAGAAAGATTATAAAAAGTAAATAAATACTTTAAATATGCTTGGATTTAACAATTGTTTTAATATTTGGTTCAGTTTTTCTTGTAGCCAAGCATAAAATTGATTCTAAATTTTCATTAGTCAAGTAGTTCCTATTTATTATTCGATTTGTTAATATTAATGACTGAAAAAATTTGTTCACAGATATATGTTGACCCAAAGAGGCTTGAACATTTTAATGTACTATCTCGCTTAGTGTAGTCAAGAAACTTTTTGAACTGTGGGATTTACGCCACAGGATTTTGTAAAATTACTTGTTGGGGGGGGGAAACCACAGCTTCCATAACATATTCGAACCGTAGTTTAATCCTTGCTACCCTAATTTTAACCTAAATTACATATCATGTAACTTGTTAAAGTTAAAATAACACATGATGAGGCTCACTGCCAGCAAATTTATAATGGAGGGCCCTGATCTGTGTATCCCTAGTTTAGAGCATTCGATTTTAAAATTTGAATTGAAAAAAAAGCCCATCAAATGTTGATATGAGAAATTTTCACCTAAGATGGTGATATGAACTCTGATGATGTAAGCTATTTTTGTTTAAATCCAAGTTTGCAAGTTTTATCATTTTAAGTCAATACATAAACAGTTTTAGTAAATTAAGAATAAAAACGTTGAATTTCATTTATTTACAGCCAGATATGTAGTTTGGATCATACCTTAGAGATTTGAATATTTCAAATTCAACTATTGACTATTTGACCGTATACTTCACCATCAGACAATGCAATTACAAAAAGGCATGTGTTGCTAAGCTATTTTAAGGATTTACATCAGTGAAACTTGTTTCTAACTGAATCTTCAATTTTTCTTTTTGTTCCTGTTTGTATTCATTTTTTCCTTGCAATATTTGGAACCCTATAAGATTTCTGTAAAAAGAAAACAGTGTATATCAAACTAGATTTATGCTTTTGAAAAAAATTGTACCTAAAGAATCTCCAGGCTGTCAATATTATATATTTGCTCCATCTGGCAATATATATATTAAAGGATTTTATTTTTCATACTTCATTGTGAGTTACCTACAGTGATGGTAATGCTGCGCCAGCATGCGCCATAGCGTATTGCCTGCTCCAAAACGCCCGTTTTTGCTAAGATTGCGCCAGAGCTGCTCCAAATCGCGTTCGAGTAATAAAATTCACTCTTGAGGTCTTCTCCCACTATAAGAATTACTTTCTTGCCTTCATCCCATGAAACGAACTGAAGAAAAATCTTTAAGCTCTTTGAAGTTTTTAGTAGCATCTTTTCCATTTATTGTAAAACCAAGTGAAGTCTATCATATAAATGGATCAAATATCAATGTGAAACTATTGATAACTTTCATTTTCCAGAAGTTTCAACATGTAGTCGTATAGACCATCATTGGAGGAATATATTTAATATAAGAGAATCACCTGGCAAGTTTAAGTTTGAGATTTTGCCTATTTTGGTCAAGTCTCTTAAGTTATCGCATGGAAACTGATGTAGAAAGAGGCTTCAGTGAGAACAATCGCATGTTGGAAAATAGGAGTAATCTGACTATACAGTATAAATGGTATAAAGCAAATTAAGTCGCATTTTACTAATACAGAAAGCATAAAGAACTTTCAAGTTACTACGGCTTTGATTAAATCAGCTCGAAATTCCTGGAGGCGGTACCATGACAGATTGCTGTTAGCATCAGAACAAAAAAAAGAGAAAAGTGGAAAATATTTGCCATAATGAAGATTTAAAATTAAAGTCGAAATAAATTGAATTGCAAAAGGAACTTTCTCAAAAACTATTAAATCATGATGAAAGCAAGATTTCACAAGATATTGCAGACAGATTCTTTTTAAAGAAGGTAAAGATAGAATGTCTAAAACGATAGCCTTGGAAGAAAATAGAAAGGCGCAGTTGGAATGTAACAAACATAAGAAAATAATATTTTTTGTTTAATAAAATGTTTATTTTAGTCATGTTAATGTCAAAGTTATTTCTTACCTTGTACATAACTTTATGGATATGGAAAACACTTGGTAAGTTTTTATGTATGTTTTTCTTATTCATTATTTCATCAATTTTAGCAAGTATTTAAAATGAATTTTGTAATAGTTTACAGTTATATTTATTGTTTATCATTCATACAGTCATATGTTTAAAGTTTAAAAACCTGAATTTTATTAGTTTCATTATTAAAATATCTTCCACTGCTCCTTTGATGTGCTGCTCCAAATGACAATCTGGCTGCTCCAAAATGTTAATTTACCCGCTCCAAGATCTGCTCCAAAACACTTTGTAGCAATTACCATCACTGTACCTATTTTCATAAAGAAAAAAGGGAAAACTATGCAAAACAATACAGAGCTTGAGTTCACTCTAAGACCAATAATAAAATTCTATCTTATTGCAATGTCTTGTACTGACAAGAAGAAAGACATGCCATGCCTACAAACTTTTGTTACAGCTATGTCTCCCTAATATGCAGTCATTCTTCAAAACACAATCTACAGGTTGAAGCTAGTGTTTATGAGATGAGATCTTATATTCTTTGACTGTAAATTTACTTTTGACTTTATTCTCTTCACAACATAATGTTAAAATTAAATTCTTGAGAACTAAAATTTAAAATGATCAATGCGCTATAATGCCGAAGTTTTTACACATGTATTTTTAATCTAATGAACAGTAGGAAATCAAATTTCGAATAAGATTTGTTTGTAGAACAAACATGTCACTCAAATTACAAAGCTACAATTGATTTTGTTGGTTTGAAACCACTTTGAATGCTTCAATTCCTTTTCTCAAATAATTACTTTTCTTTACTAAGTGCAAGTGTTTTCATGAATTGAAAACATTTTCAAAGGAACTATTCTTTAACTATCATAAGGAATGCAGATGACACATGAACATTCAAGATGACAAAGTACAAGCTGAATTTATAACACCAACTGTTGAGGAGTGTTTTCATTGGACACTGATTGTTCGTTCTTCCAAAGTTCTCTTTAAAGAATCACATAGATTACAATCTGATCAGTCCCTGATTCAAACTTCACAACACTTATGAAGTTTCATTTAAAAATATTTCTTGCATCAAGTGTGATAAATTTATTTTTGTATTTGAACAAATTTGATGATCTCCATTTTTCAAAATTAATGTGCAACATTTTTATGTGCTACATTTATTTTCTAGATTCTCCTTTCCCTGAAGATTTCTTCAGAATTCGAATGCACAAGTGCACACTCTGTGACTACTACACATATCATTCTACCAATTTAAGGAATCACATTTTGAATCATACCGGTGAACGACCTTTCCGGTGTGAAATCTGCCATAAAAGTTTCAAACAGAATGTTCATCTACAAAACCACATGCTTAAGCACTCTGGAGTAAAACCATATGTCTGTAATATCTGCAACAAAGCATATCCTCTAAAGTCATCTCTTAATAAACATTTAAAGAGACACAAACTGTATCAGTAAAATGCCACTGCTTTTTGTCTGTATGAAATCAAATGAAACCTATCAATTAAGTGCGAACAACTATTGAATCAGTTTTTATGCTTTTTGTTTTAGATACATTTTTGGAATAAACTTTGAGATATTTTGTTTCCTCTAATTGTAATTAATTAAGTTATTTTAACACTACATTGTCATAATGCCACTCCTTTTTGTCTACCTAATCAGACTAAAGCTATCAAGTTCAGTAGTATTGGATCAGTTTTTATACTTTTGCGTTAGATACATTTTTAGAATAATTTTTGAGATATTTTATGTTCTGTCTTCAACTCTGATTTAAAGTTAATGCCGAAAATCACAAATATCCAGAACAGTGTCTTACATATATTGGAAAATGAATTCTATCTTTTTTCACAAATTTATCTCATATTTCAATTTGTATCTATGTGACGGATAGCTTGGGTTGAGAAAAAGGACTTATTTGATAAGTTTTTGTTAAAAGGATTTTGTAACTTCCATAACTAATTCAGAATGGAATAATGTAACTAAGTGCTTGACTGGAAATGTGCCTTATAGTGTAGGTGAAGAGGCACAGGGCATTGGAAAAGTCCATTTGTTCAAAGGTAGCAAAGACTGCCATACTCATAATCATATGTCAATAGGCATAATTGATTATTATGGTTTCCTGCATCGAATGATAAATATTAATTAAAAATTTAGTAAGTTATTCCTTTTCAATTTTGATTGGAATTTATCTATAATTTTTCAAATTAAAATGAAATAGATGTGTGTTGCATAAATGAAATATGTTTATATTCCAGAAGGTACTATGGCGGAACATTTCACCAGATTTCGATGTCATATGTTGAATCATACCAGTGAGCGACCTTTCTGGTGTGAAATGTGCCATAAAAGTTTCAAGTGGAATGTTCAACTACAAAGCCACATGCAGAAGCACTCGGTAGTAGAACAGTATGTTTGTAATATCTGCAGCAAAGCCTGTCATTATAAGTCATCTCGATAAACATTTAATGTTACACAAACGTTTTCAGTAAAAAGCCACTGCTTTTGGTCTGTACAAAATCAAATGAAACGTATTAAATGCAAACAGGTGTTGGATCAGTTTTTAAAAAGCTCTTTGTTTTACATACTTTTTGAGAAATTTATGTTCTCCTAATTGTAATTTGTTAAAAGTTACTTTATGGCATCTTGTGTAAGAGATTATTTCTTTGATGGGTGGGTATGACAGTACAAGTCAGTTTGATGTGCACAATTTTCTTGGTACGAACAATACAAGTCATTTAATTTTGTCACAGGGCCACAACCAAAAATTTTCTTAATTTCCCCTTTAAAGTTGTCAGACATAAGGTGCAGAACTGATTTTATAAATTTTACTCATTCACAATATGTAATGTTAAACAGTTTTTTGTTCTAAAAAATGTCATTTTTTGACTTGTACTGTTATTCTCACCCATCAAAGATTTGTTCCCAAACTTTTAATCTCTGCTATGGTTTCCTGCATCAAATGATAAACTCAGTACCAAAACCACACTAAAGACGATCATGGGAATTCGTTGTTAACATTTAACTTCTTCCTTAATTTAGCTCAAATACCAACTCATTAGAGCTGGACTATAGTAATAATCCTTAGTGTATCCTGTGTCCAAACCATATAGTTTACAAAATGATATCAACATTTAAAAATTATAACATTTTGAAGCATACATTCGAATGATTATTAATAGGATATTGTTTTATGAATAAAATAGAAACATGTCACAATTCGTGTCATAACATCTTAAAGGAATAGATCTTATTTCAAACTGCCTATGCAAGCTTTCTGTTAAACCCTGTTGATTGAGTATTTCAGTACAAATACTTAAATTATATATTTTTTCTTATTGCTTGATTTTGAAGCCATTCAAAATGAGTATAGTGGGCTTATAAAAAAGTCCAGTATTCATTATGACTTTTTACATGTTATGTGAGGAAGTTAGATCATGTGGAGAAAACTAACATGCTTATGAAATTTTGTATTAAAAATGAGCACTTATATGCATGTTTTCAGTTTAGTTATGAGTTTCAAAAGATTGCAGTCATTTCGTTTTCTAGATAGAAAATATGTTTTATTTTGTGTAGTAATTAAGTTTGGTTAAAAACCATGTTTTTCGTTTAAATATATTTTTATTGTTTAATTTCATTTGTCAACCAAACAAAGCATTTTGTTATCAGTGGAATTGTTAATAATTTAGAAAATCCTTCCATTTCAGTATTTTCATACATTTCTTGTATTAATTATTGTCTTATATTTCTTATATTAATTGTAATAATTTCATCACTGTTGTATTAATTTGATTCATTTTGATAAAAGGGGTGTTAATTCTATGCAAGCTGAACAAATGCTTCCTTTCTTGCTCTGAAATGCTTCAAAAAATCAGTTTTAGTTCTTCACAAATCATAAATTGAAAAACATTGATTGGTCAGAAAATAAATATAATTTATCTGTAAGTTGAGCTATATGAATCAACTTGAGACAGTTACAATATTAATCCTTGTCCCCCCTTTTTACTCATAAATGAGAAACCCTGTTATAAGTTTTTTGTTTGATTAAACTAGCTGATACATTCACTTATTTGA
The DNA here is from genome assembly GCA_933210815.1 of Meta bourneti. NCBI lineage: Eukaryota > Metazoa > Arthropoda > Arachnida > Araneae > Tetragnathidae > Meta > Meta bourneti. The sequence goes on from OW119927.1 coordinate 86,338,320, forward strand.
CCAATAATGTAAATAAAATTATACCAAATGGGACAGAAACAATGTTGTGTTATTTGAAAAGAACTACATATTTAAACTGTTTTTGATTTGATGTCAAAACAAGGCATCAAACAAAGTCAATTTGGTAATTTATGATTTTAAGCAAAATCAATCTAAACAGGTTCCAGCTCCCCACTCGGGGGTACATCTTTACCTGTGTACAGGTTTTATGAATCTGAGGTGCCCTAGGGATCGATTCTCTTCCCATGAGGTTTACTTCCTCTGGTAAACATTGGTCGTAACCTCAGGATGCCCAAGCAATCTTTCTCTACCTTCTCCTCCTTTCTTTTCACAATTACTTCACATTGTCTGTCTTGTGTTTGCCACAGTTTGGCCAGATATAGATCTTTTGCCAAAAAACCCTAAGCCTACCTCAAACTTTCCCAGTTGTCGAAACAACTGTTCTGAAAGAATCTTCGTAATATGGGGATCATCATTGGCAGCTTCCCTTCTGAAAGAAAAGTTAGCCATTTTCTTGTCCAAAGCCCCCATCAGAATAATCACTAAGGCTGTGTGGAGTGATTCTTATGAAATATGAATCTGAGTCTTGGAATGTTTACAGATATAATTCTTAAATAGGTTTATAAAATGTATGAAATTAATAAAAGGTAAATAAAGTTATGAAAAAGATGTTTTAAAAGTATGTAAAGATAGAAATTATTAATTCATTAAAGAATTTTTTTATTTTAGAAATTTTCCAAAGCTTATAAATCCAATGACCATGATATCAAGTATATAGTCCATTGTTGTTAAGACCTATATGATACATCTTTATTTAATATGTTCCTCAGAAACACCCAATAGTAAAATGTTTGCAGAAAAGCTTTCACGTGGAATTTTCAGTTGCAAGACCACATTGATGCAATCGGGAAAAGCTGTATTTGGTGAATGTTTGTGGAAAGCACTTTACTTGAAATAGTAATTTGAAGCAATATTGCCTCACACATATGTAAATCATTTTAGTGCAGCATTCCAAATCCAAGTTATGTGTTATTTTACCTCAAATGTTGAATTACAGTTTTCATTTCCAAATAATGCTTGTTGATATTACAACTTGGGCAAGGCATGTAATTGTCACATTTGTGCATAGAGTGTTCATTACATATAAACTTCTCTCATTTGTCTTGAAACAATTAAATAAAACTAGCTTCATTTTTTATTAATTTAAAGTTATTTTGTCACTTTACATTGTCAAAATGCCACTGCCTTTTGGCTGTCCAAAATAAGACTAAAGTTATTAATTACATACTGACAGATATTGGATCAGTTTTTATACTTTTTGTTTTAGATACATTTTTCGAATAATTTTATGTTCCCATAAATGTAATTTCAATTAATTTATCACTTTATATTGTCAAAATGCTACTGCTTTTTATCTGCTTAAAATCAGACAAGCTATTAAGTTCAGTAGTATTGGATCAATTTTTATGCCTTTAGTTTGAGACATATTTTTAAAATAATTTGTGAGACCTTTTATATTCCTCCTTCAATTCTAATTTAAAGTTATTTTTATCACTTTACAATCTCAACCTTGTACTAAAAATGTGTGCCAATGACGAAAATCATGTATCGAGAACAAAGTCCTGCATGCCTTAGAAAATGAATCCTATCTTATGTTTGCATTCATCACTTATTTTGTTATTTGTAACTCCTTAATAGTTTGCTTGAGTTGTGAAAAAGACCATTTTATTTCATAAGTTTTGGTAAAAGGGGTTTTGTTACTTCTGTAACTTATTCAGAGTAGAATCATGTAATGTAAGTGCCTGACTGAAATGTGCCTTATACTGTAGCTCTGGGAAGAGGCACATGACATTGCAGTAGTCCATTTGTACAAAGGTAATTCAACAAATGCTGCCATATTCGTAATTATGTATGGCAATCGGCATAAGTGATTATTGGTTTCCCAAACTCTTAATCACTGCATTGATTTCCTGCATTGAATGATATATATATATTTTGATGGGAATTTATCTATAGTTTTTCAAATTAAAATTAAAAAGTTTTTCAATGTAAAAAGGATTAATGTCTCAATAATCTTTATTTTTGCTATGGTGTATATATGCTTCATCAGTCACAATTTGTATTAAGGGTTTTCGTAATTTATCTACTCTTTTAAACACAATAGAAATAATACAAAACATAGCTCAGGTTTAAATTTAGGGTAAGAGATGAAATAAATTATCTATAAAAATTGTATGTTTTTGCTATGTTGTCTGGTGACAGAAGGGAACAATACTGCTTGTAAACAGTTATGGCTAAAATTAAAATCAGAACAGTTAAGAATTTAGTCATGCAAAGTTCAGAATTTGATGATAAAATTATACTTGAAGGCATAATTGATGCAATAAATGCAGTAAATTACAAAAAATGCTACACATCTTCTACTAAGTCATCTCTTAATAAAAATTTAAAAACACAAAGTGTATGAGTAAAACACCACTACTATTTTTGTATGAAATTAAATGAAACATTAATTTTGTGCAAACAGGTGTTTGATCAGTTTTTGTGCTTTTTGCTTTAGATATATTGAGATATTTTATGTTCCTCTAATTGTAATTAATTTAAAGTTATTTTATCACTATATTCTCAAAATGCCATTGCTTTTTGTCTGCGAAATCAGACTAAAGCTATTAAGCTCAGTAGTATTGGATCAATTTTTATACTTTTTGTATTAGATACATTTTTAGAATACTTGAGACATTTTATGTTCTGCCTTCAATTCTAATTTAAAGTTACTTTTATCACTTTACAGTGTCAACATTGTACTTAAATTGTGTACTAATGCCAAAAATCACAAATATCCAGAGCAGTGTCCTACATGTACTGGAAAATGAATCCTATCTTTAGTTCACACATTCATCACATATTGTAATTTGTATCTATGTGATAGCTTCATTTGAGAAAAACTTTTTTGATACGTTTTTGTAACAACGTTTTTGTTACCTCCATAACTAATTCTGACTGGAATCATATGTAACGGCCTGACTGAGAATGTGTTTTATAGTGTAGCTTTAGTGAAGAGGTACATGACATTGGAGAAGTCCATTTGAACAAAGGTAGTTAGGCAAAGACTGCTATATTCATAATCATGTATGGCAATCAGATTAAGTGATTATTCGTTTGCTAAACTCTTAATCACTGCTATTGTTTCCTGCATCTAATGATGAATGTCCATTAAAGATTTAATAAATTATTCATTTTCAATTTTGATAGGACTTTATAATTTGGAATTGATTTGTGCTTTATAAATGAAGTCTATTTATTTTTCAGAGGGTACTATCCGGAGAAATTTCTCCAGAATTCGAGTGCACAACTGCACACTCTGTGAATACTCTACACATATTATACCACTAACTTACGCAACCATATGTTGAATCATACTGTTGAACGACCTTTCTTGTATGAAATGTGCCATAAAAGTTTCAAGTGGAATGATCAACTACAAAGCCACATGCTGAAGCAGTCAGGAGTAAAACCATATATCTGTATCATCATAAGTCTTCTCTTAATACACATTTAAAGACACACTAACTGTATCAGTAAAATGCCACTGCTTTTTGTCTTTACAATCAAATGAAACCTATTAATTAAGTGCAAACATGCATTGGATGAGTTTTTATGGTTTTTGTTTTATATATATATTTGAGATATTCTATGTACCCCTAATTGAAATTAATTTTATCACTTTTACTGGTCTAAGTGCCACTGTCTTGTGTATTAAATCAGACTAAAGCAATTGCATACTGATAGGTACTGATTGGATCAGTTTTTAAGCTTTTTGTTTTATATTAATTTTATGTTCCCTCTAATTGTAATTTAAAGTTATTTATCGCTTCACATTGTCGAAATGCCACTGCTTTTTGTCTGTATGTAATCAAACTAAAGTTATCAAGTTCTGTAGTATTGGATCAGTTTTTCATACTTTTTGCTTTAGATACATTTTGAGAAGAATATTTGAGACATTTTACGTTCTGCCTTCAATTCTAATTTAAAGTTATTTTTAGCTCTTTACAGTGTCAACCTGGTACTTAAATTGTATGGAGTTAATCAGATTGACTCCTGAAATAAATTATTTATTATTCAATGGCTAAAAAAATTTTGTTATTTAGTGGTGTTAATACTTATTATTAGAGAAATTTGTTTTGAATATATACAGTTAGGAGTCAATCAACTGCTTTGCTATTAAAATTTAATAAAATTCAGAAAGTGGAGTTAATCGATTTGGCAAGTGAAGCATTCAATTATATATTGCAATCTGCATAAGTGTTTACTTGTTTTTCCCAAACTCTTAATCACTGCTAGGGTTTCTTGCATGGAATAATAAAATATTCATTAAAAATTTAATGTTATTCCTTTCCAATTTTGATAGGAATTCATAATTTTTCAAATTAAAATGAAACTGATTTGTGCTGGATAAATGAAGTCTGTTTATTTTCCAGAAGCTATTTTCCTGGAAGATTTTTCCAGAATTCGAGTACACAAGTGTACACTCTGTGAATACTCTACATACTATACCACTAATTTACGCAACCATATGTTGAATCATACTTGTGAACGACCTTTCTTGTGTAAAATGTGCCATAAAAGTTTCAAGCGGAATGATCAACTACAAAGCCACATTTGGAAGCACTTAGGAGTAAAACCATATGTCTGTAATATCTGCAACAAAGCGTATCATCATAAGTCATCACTTAATAAACATTTATTTACACACAAACTGTATCAGTAAAAGGCCACTGTTTTTTGTCTATAAGAAAACAAAAGAAACCTATTGGAAACATGTATTGGATGAGATTTTGTGCTTTTTGTTTTGGTTGCATTTTTTAGATATTTTTTGTTCCCCTGTTTGTAATTAATTTAATGTTATTTTCTCATTTTACATTATCAAAATGCCACTGCCTTTTGGCTGTCCAAAATCAGACTAAAGCTGTTAAGTTCGGTAGTATTGGATAATTTTTTATGCGTTTTGTTTTAGGTACATTTTTAGAATAATTTGTGAGGCATTTTATGTTCCTCTTGAACTAAAAATTTGTGCTAATGCCGAAAATCGTATGTATCCTGAACAAAGTTTTACATGCATTAGAAAATGAATGCTATATTTTGTTCACATTCATCACTTATTGTTATTTGTATCTCCATAATGCTTGAGTTGTGAAAAAGACTTTTATTAGATAAGTTTTGGTAAAAGGATTTTGTTACTTCTGTAACTAATTCAGAGTGGAATCATGTAATGTAGAGGCTGACGGAAAATGTGCCTTTTTGTGTATCTCTGGTAAAGAGGCACATGACATTGCAGAAATCCATTTGTACATAGATAGTTAAGCAAAGGTTGCCATATTCGTAATTATGTTTGGCAATCAGCATAAGTGATTATTGTGGGTGGTTCCCAAACTCTTAATCACTGCTATGTCTTCCTGCATCTAATGATAAATATTCATTAAAAATTTAATAAGCAATATTTTTGGTTGCGGAAGTGATTACGAGTTGGTGAAATAATTAATCAACTATGGCATTCACCATATGATTTTGTGTGTGGATTGGTCAATTTACCACCTTTTTACAAATGGACTTCTGCAAGATCACCTGTCTTCTAACTAGAGCCGCAATATAATACATATAAGAGGTCTTATTGTGGTTAAAAATTTCTGTAATGTTGTTTTCCATTGATTTACAGCCATATATTCAATTTGGTACTTTCAGATGATGAATATTTAAATTTGTATTGTTTAGAGCTGAGTCCAATGACTAATGCAAGAATTGGCCAAAAGAACAATTTTAATTAACATTAAGCACAAGACAAAACAATTACAAGAATAAACAAACATAAAAAGTTACATCTCGGGGAACAAAACTTCAGCGCGTCAGTTCTACGCTCGCCTTGGGAAACAACTAGAGAAAAAGGGTTCATTCTCTTTCGCGGAGAGTGTGTCACGTGGTCCGCCATCGCCAATCAAGGCGCATATCGCTGAGATACACGTTAAGGGGCTGATGCGTTACAATTGCTATTTTAAGTGATTCATTGTAAACAGACTAAGAAAAACAGCTTTGGGAGCTGTTTTTAAGGGTGTCTCCATTATTCAATAAAATGCGTTATTTTTTAAACTTTTTAGCTTTATAAATTTGGTTTTCATTTAATTTCGCTTCCACTTTATATTTTTTGTATACATTGATATTTTTACATTTTCTTTAAATTATTATGTACACCATAGTGTTTTTTCTTCCTCTATATATAGCATGGCAATATATTCTCTTTAGATTTTTTAAAAAAAATGTAAACTAGTAACCTTGTAAAACTAGGTTTATATTGTGCATGAGTAAAAAAGAGGACTGAGTCATCAGTCCTGTAGATAATTATTTTTCCAAAGGTATGCAAGCATAAAAATAAGAGGATATAAAATAAACAAATTGCTACAAAAGAAAAATCTTGGTTTTATAAATGTTCCATTAGATCATGCTTATGGCACTATGATTTCTAAAATTGTACTAAAAATCTAAGAGCTATTTTTAAAAAGTTCTTCATTGTGAAAAGTATTAATATCTCTAAAATCTTTATTTTTGCAATGGTGTATATTTGCTTCATCAGTTACAATTTGTATACAATAAAATTAATACAAAATATAGATCAGGTTTAAATTTAAAGTAAGAGATGAAATAAATGCACTATACAAATTGTATATTTTTGCAATGTCTTCTGGTGGCAGAACGAAATAAGACTGCATGTGAGCAGTTATTAAGGCTAAAATTATAATAAGAAAGCTAAGAATTTATTCATACACAATATACAGAATTTGATGATATTTGACTACTTGATAGCATAATTAATGCAGTAAAATGCAAAAGATGCTACATCTTTGTTTTATATTCTTAGTGTAGGATCTTTTTAAAGCATATTTGTTTGAAGAAATAACTATAGAAATTACAAAGAAACTGGTTTCTGTCAGTATTTAAATCCTTTAATTCAGTTTTTGAAATAGGCCTTGTTGATCTTTTTGGTTGCCTAAATGAAATAATAGTGACTAAATATTGTGAATATCAAGTTTCATAAAAAAAAAATTATGAAATTTACCCTCCAAGTGGTTTTGATGCGCTATCTCATTCATCAAGATCTGACCAATTTTGCAAATGATGAGATATCTTGACATTAAGATATTGCCGATTTTTTGTGATGATGAGATCAAGACCTGGTCAGTTTTTTCTAATGCTTGTTATTGTCGTTAGAAAGATGTGGTCTGTTTTCCTAATGGCTAAACAGACACCAGTAGTATTAATGCTTTTCAATTTTGATAACAATTTATCACTTTTAAAATTAAAATGCAATTTATTTGTGCTGCATAAATGAAGTATGTCTATTTTCCAGAAGGTACTTTCCCAGAAGATTTCTCCAGATTTCGAGTGCACAACTGCACACTCTGCGAATACTCCACGTATTATTCCACTAATTTGCGAAATCACATGTTGAATCACACTGGGGAACGACCTTTCAGGTGTGATGTTTGCCACAAGGGTTTCAAGCAGAAAGTTCAACTGAAAAACCACATGCTGATGCACTCTGGAGAAAAACCGTTTGTATGCAACATCTGCAGCAAAGCATATCCTCGAAAATCATCTCTGAATAAACACTTTATGACACACATGTATGAGTAAACAACGATTTGTTTTTATTTGTGCAGAAGCAGACTGAAGTTATTAACAGATTTGAAGTCTGATGTGTATTTTAATTATAGTAAAAGGTAATGTGTTTTTTAAATGTAGACAACTGTGTCATAGCATCCATTGAAGCCCAGCATCCCCTACTTAAAATGAACTGGGGAACAAAAGGCTGCTATTTTTAAGCAATAAATAAGATGTTTTAAAACAAGATGGATTGCACTTCATACACATGGAAAGATGACTAAAATTGTCTATTTTTGTTGGACTGCCTTATTCTTTGCTTTCACAGTTTGCCTTTATCTTACTCTTTATCCTGATTTTTGCACATTATGTGTATAAAGTAAACATGTTCACTTTGTTTTAAGTGTGCTTATATGTCAAAATTTAGTATGCATTTTTATAATTTCATTTGTTTAATGAGAAAATTTAATTTTAATAGAGCAATGTCTAAGGTGTACTTTTTAATAGAATCCCCCTTTTTTGATTGTATTAATGAATGTCTCAAATTGTCGAGAGGAAAAATGTGCTGAGGTTTAAAGGAATGATAGATTACCGAGCATCTAGCATTAAGAATGTATGCATTCTGATTCCTAAATATTGGTGAAGATTCTATGTGGAGCTAATGAAACTGGAAAGTTTTCTTGTAAATAAATCTCAACAATAAATTTCTCTTGTTTTTGTGATTTGTACAGTTAGATTAAAATATTAGATGACAAATTATTTTGCATATCAAATGGAATATCATAAAGGCAATTTTGTTTCTATTATATGTATAATATGGGTTACATCTTGCCCATTAAGTTAAATGTTTTATTTTATTTTTTAACTTGAATTCATATTACTTATGTTGCCTTCATTTTAAATAAAACTGTTTGAATAATTGAATTTGTCAAACTAACGGTAGCTTTATTAGAATGATTATTTAAATTTTTAAAAGAAATACTTGCATTTTCATATTTCAATCACTATTTAATATTTCATATAATTCCACATCTTATTTTTAATTTTTGATATTCCCAAATTGCTCATGTCTTTGCTGTTATAGTTTATTGAGTTTTCACTGCAGTTTGTACGAGTTCTACTTGTGAATGTAATTATTTCTTCATTAATATATTCTCAATAATACACACTTGTTTTTATATTTATTATATTCTATACATTTTTCATTTCTTTGTTTTTGATGGTACAGTTCCATTAAATGTAAGATGTGATACAATTTACAAAGTGTATTAGAAATGGAATATTTAATTTTGTAAAAATTTCTTAGCTTTTATTGTTTCTAAATTTTTCCTTTCATTATTTATCATTAAAGCTCAAGACATTTTTAAATGTGAATCCATTTATTGATTGCATACATTTACTACTTTTGATATTTTACTAGATTAAATGTGTATTGCATTTTGAATTTCATTTCTTTAAAATCAAATGTGAACATTGGAACTTTCAAAACTTGAGTACTTGACTATTAACTTACATTATGCATTGTAATCTGGTAATCAAGTAGAAAAACAGCATATGTAACTAAGTTAATTTAAAGATTTGCATCAATTAATAAAATTTTATTTTTAACTTGGAATCTTCATTTTTAATTTTTGTTTTCTTTTAATTTGTTTTCCCCTTTCCTTTATTCATTCTTATGCACAAGTTGTAATACTTTTATGCATTTGATTGAATTATTTATCATATGAATAACAATTTGCTTTCATTTTTCCTGTGTATATAACATTGCAATGTTTTCTAAACACTTCAAATATCTGGAATGATGGAACGCATTTATGTGAGAATGATCTTATATATTGTTGCTGTTTTATTAGTGAATTGAACCCGAGTTTTCTTTCCTGAAGATAATTATTCCGTTTAAAGGATAATTAAGGGTCTAAGAATGTATTTTTGTGTATTGTATGCTTTATTTTATATTTAGTACTTTTCTACTAGGCTCTTTGAATTAAGTATGCAGACATATCAAAATATTTTGACATATATTAGCTATCTAAAACCAAACTTAGTGTCTTAAAGGTTGCATTATGCATTAAGCTTTGATGATTTCTGAAATGTATTGAGTAAAGAATTGTAGTTGGTAAATTCTCAGGTATTTATGAACGTATCCATTTCATGTTGGGGCCATCGTGGCTCAGTGGGTATGCCTACTGTGCTAGCAACCTGCGAGTTGTAGGTGATGCAGGTTCAATTCTTCCCTGGGTGGATTTCTGTTTTCTGGGTCAGTAAAACTTTCCTTGTGTGTATGTCATTACTTGATGTGTCTTGTGTTTGGTGCGGCATGACCAAATATGACCCATAAACAGTTGCATAATCAAAGGGGGTTAAGAAGGTAATATAAGTCATCCCATGACCCAGCAATTTGAAAACAAAATTGCATTTTAATGATGAAATGTTCTTTTCTCTCAATTATTTGCTAGATGTAATCAAGGCTGCTACAGGCGACTTTTTGCTATTACTTTTCAACCTTGGCCACTAGGGGTATGTTTTGAAACAAAGTCGTCTCAAAAGCTCATATTTTCAAAATTATGTCGTATTTTCGAAAATTTTGATGATTTGCTTTTGAAAATTCACAACGGTCAATGAAAAGTTAGTTCCTTTTTAACTTTTGTGAATGGAAAAGTATTTTACAAGGGACACCAATGTCGAATTTTGACACCAAGCCATGGTAACCATGAGAAAAAAACATTGGAACCTATAGTTGCTAGATAGTGACTGTATTAAGAAAATATTTAGTTTTTTAAATTTTGAAACTTAAATTTCTTGGAGATTTCTCTTCAATATTTGTTTCATACTTAATTGCCACATTTTGTGTTTTAAATTGATTTTGTATCTGAGCAACTAAAATTGCTACTAAAATAAGGTTTGGAAGGAAACTTGTTACTATTTTTAAAAATTTATGCTTTTTCATAAGTGCATTGGCTGTGGCAGCCCTGTTTTATGCTTATCTTCTAAATTTGTGTCATTAAATAAAATAGTGCTTGTTATTTTATTGATGTACATAGAAAACCTCAGTCTTATGTACAGAAGGAGTGTAAAAATATATCCCTCTCATTGTAAGTTTCTAGCCATTCTACTATCAAGTTGTGTCTCAAGAATCTACATTGTTGCATGGAGGCTACCCAAAATACTGATTTCTTCACATTCTGCGGGGCCACAGTATCCCAGTTCGAAGAGCAAGGGATTAGCAACCGGAGGTTTTTGAGTATGAAACTCTGTCTAGTCAAAGACCATCGTGTACACATCGGCTGGTGCACTTTAAATCTGTCTTTGTCTCAAATGTCCTCACGTTGGCATGGTGTGGAAGTTTGGACTGTGGGGTTCCAGCTCAGGTTTTGTTCTCGTTTTCTGACCGTGGTTCAAAATTATGGGGCATTGTTCTTGGATATCTCCCTTTGAAATTGATCCCGGACTGTCACCAATAACCTGTTGTGGTACTCCAGTGCGACGTTAATTAAATACCAACCAACCATCTTCGCATTCTGCAAGTCCAACAAAGCTGTAATTTCAATCATTTCACCCTTGTTTCTTATGTTATTTGTATAATAAATATGGATTTGATATCTTTTTATCCTTCATGGTGTTCATTTTTGATGGCCAGCAGTCTAATTACTGCTTGAATGAAAACTTACCTTAATCTGAATGAAAATATACCTTTGTGTGCTTTAAGTCCTGATCCAAATACTTTGCAGAAAAATTATCACATAAATCACTTCGCCCTATGTCCCCCTTTTGGCCCTCCGACCCCTGAATTCTGTTCCCTGTGTTGTGTTAATTGTGTTGGCAAATCTCTTTGTTGTATTCTGTTCATGTTTTTGCTGTTATGTTCGAATTTTAATCTTTTCCCTTTAATACCTTTTGGTCCATTTATATACTTGTATTATGTGTCCAAATATATTATATGTGATAGTTTTTTAAATCTCACTTACACTCTCTCCATGTCCTTCCGATAAGAACACTAAACCTCTGGTGAGTTAGAGGAACTAGGATACAGTAAGTAAATAGTTTCTAGAATAAAATAATTTTGCCCTTAAAAATGATATAAATTGCTTTTTGATACCTACATTGAAAATGGAGCTCATGTGAATAAAAGCTGAGCATTTCAAAGTGTCCATCAATATGTTGTATTTAGGTATAATGAATCATTATGAAGTGTAAAATTGATTAACATAAAATCTGATCTAATACCTGTATTTTTCAATCTATTGAAAGAAAATATTTTCTGAAGTATTTATTTTGAAGAACAAATGTATTTCATCTATATATATTTCAAACATTATTTGATTGTGTCAGCATTAAAGCATTTTGATCTTTAATACCCTTCCTAAAATAGGCATTTGATGTTCCTATTTTTCTCTATGTACTGCTGGCTCGGAATTTTTTTAATTGGTGATTAAATGTCATAATAGTTAAAGTTTTTTATTTTGAAATTACCTGAAATTTTTTGATAAATTTGTATAAGTGCATATTAATGTTTTATGAGAATGTATCCACCATTGTTGAACATAAAGCCAGACTTGCATGTGCTGTATCATTAAATAGTCGTGCATTTATTTTCCAGAATTTGTTTTCTTTGATGGTATCAAGAAACCTCGAATATATAAGTGCAAATTCTGTGATTACTGCACACTTCATTCTTTTGGTTTACAACAGCATTTATTGCATCATACTGGAGAACGACCCTTCAAATGTGATGTTTGCCAGAAAGGATTTAAGCAGAGTAGTCATCTACAAGAGCATATGCACATACACTCTGGAAAGAAACCATTTGGGTGCAACATCTGTAGTAAAGGATTTCGAAGAAAATCAGCTCTTACGAAACATTTAACAGCACATAACTGTATGTAATGCCACTGCCATTTGTTGAACAAAACTGGGTTTTTAATTTCTGACAGGTATTGTATCAGTTTCCATGCTGTTTTTCTTTGGTACGCTTTCAGAATAAATTTTTGGGTAATGATTTTTTGTGCCAATTTTATTTTCAAGTTATTTTATCGCTTTACATTGTCAACCTTGTACTAAAATTATGTGTTAATCCAGAGCATCGTCCTACATGTTTTGCAAAATGAATTTGATCTGCTGTTCACATTCATCGCATATATTGTATTTAAATTAACTTTGCATTGACTACCTTGTACTAAAAATGTGCACTAATGTCAAAAATCACTAATATTCAGAACAATGTCCTATATGTGTTAGAAAAGAAATCCTATCTTTCGTTAACATTTACAGATACTGCAATTTGTATCGCCATAAAGGATAGCTTGTGTTGTGAAAAAAGGATTAACTGAAATTAAATAAACTACTTCCTAAACGAAAATATGCATATTGATTAGTAGTACCATTTATTTATCTAATTTTATTGTAGAATAACTTGTTTACAATTCATACCATAACAGGTACTTTTTGGTATATTTTCCTTTCATCATTTATAATCACACTTCAAATTCTGAATTTCTGTGTTTTGGAGGGTTTTCTGAATGATTATGATGTAAAATTTTGGTGTTCACATTAAAGTTTGTATTGTTTACTTTGGATGTAATTCATTTGCTAAATGTTGTGTGCAATCTTAGAAATGTGTTTACCAAACACAATGGTTGCAAGATGTAAAACATGAATAGGTAATGTTCATGGTTAATTAATAACTGTTCATGGTTAAGAGAATAATTTTTCACTTATTCTGGCCCTTTTGAGAAAAAGTTCGTTTTTATGAACATTTTACAAGAACTTTTTTTATTGTTTTATGTTTCTTTGTAGGAAAGGGCCAATGTCCATTTTGCCAGTTTTTGGTAACAACTGATCTAGTAGTTTTTATTTCTTTAATTTGAGCCCTCTGGAGCACATCCCCTTTAGGTGTGTACATACTTCATGACCCTGAGGTACTCTAGTGATCTTTTCTTTTCCCATGGGGTTTACTATCTTTAGTAAACACTTGAGTCACACTCCCGGGATACCCAAGCGATCTTTTTCTGCTTTCATCACACTATATTCCCCAATCCGTCTTTTTTCCCTTTCATAACATTTTTTTTACTTGAAGTTGTCTTGTGTTTGGCAAATTTTGGCCCTTGTATCATAAAACTTAAAAATAGCCAACCAACCTTTAATTTTGAATACAGTGTACAAAAAATGCTTTCTAATGTTTTGGTTCATTCATAATGTACTTAATGTATTGACAGATGGACATAGGCACTTTCTAACTTTCATTACTTTGTTGTGATTTTTGGTCATAAAATCAGCAAATTTAGACATTGTACCTTTTTCTACTAAGGTACAGATTTAAAGGGTACACAAATTAAGGAATTGTGTAAGATGATAATATAGTGTATATATATGTATTTTTTAATTGAAGCTGAAATTTTACAGAAATTCTCGAAGATTGCACTTCCATTCAACTACATAGATGTCCTCAATGTCCATGTACCACACCTTCCAGTTCTCACCTGAGTGTCCATGTGATGTCTCATATTGATGAAAGACCTTTTCGGTGTGGACTTTGCAAGAAGGGCTTTAAACAACGTTGCCATCTTAGAGACCATATGATGATGCACTCTGGAGATAAACCATTCAAATGTGCTTTCTGTTCTAAAGAATTTGTGCAAAAATCAACTCTTAAAAGACACATCATAACCCATAATCTTTATCTGTGAATTCTTCTGGGCCATGGTAGCCCAGTTGTCCTCGAGTCTTGGGGATTGATCCTTGACTGTTGCCAAAAGCCCATTGTATTGCTCCAGTGAGAATTTAATTAATAACCATTACCACCATCCTCCCAGGATGTATATCTCTTCTGTGCTAGTAAAAATTTTCTTGTGTGTGTATGTCCACTATTTGATGTTGTCTGTCTTGCGTTTGGCACAGCATGGCCAGGCTGTACCTTGTGCTATAAAACCCAACCAACGAATTGTATTGACTTGCATATCTAGTAGAGGATGTATTTGGATAAGTTAACACTTGTTTTCTGTATTCTTTGTTTGACTCAAATTATGTATTGCTAGACATAGTGCACACTTAAATCAAAATAATATTTTTCCTATATTATCATGTACTTGGCAAAGTATACTTGAAAATATTGATAACAATGTCAGATTACTTCATAATGTTTGATTGCTGTTCTTTATTTCTATTTTGACCAAAATAATACTTTTACACAAAAAATGTATTTACCAACAAAATGTATTTACATAAATTACATAAGTATGAATTCATATCTGGTCTGTATATTATTAGTTTTTGGGGTTGTCTTTTGGTAGCTCTTCGGGCCAAATTAAAACTGCTTCTGAACTGAGCTTCGGTTAATTTTGTAAGTTGTAGTTTGCTAGCTGAATATATATTTTCATTTCTTCACTGGTTTACATTTGAGTTCCCCTTTAGCTTGAACAGCATTCTTAAATAAGACGGGAATTACTAATACAGAATAGTGAAGAAAGCATATCCTCAGCTTACAAATGAAGTACACTAGTTCAAAAAACAGTTCTGAAAAATATTATTTTCTATACTAGAGGAAATATTCTACTCACTAAGCGTTTCTCAAGAAAAATCTAGGAATCTCTAGGAAATCAAAAAATATCTTATCTTGAAAATTTTGACGGAGTGTTTCACTTGTAAGCTGATAATATGGTGTAGGAATTGCACCTGCCCTAGAATATTTATAAGATGTAAAATATTGAGATTGAAAATCTGTTGTTACTTGTTTCATAAAAATTATATTTAAAAACTTTTTATGTTTCTCTAAAGTAAACAACTGTTTTGAGTTTGATATTTTTCACATCTATTTGTTACTTATTAGTTTATCTTTATACATTAAGTAAAAGTTTTAGATTGATGATTTCTTTCACATTTCCATAAGTAGGTAGTCATTGTTCCTTTGTAGGATGAATGCTACCTTCCTTGGATAAAACATGTTTTCAGATTTGTTGATAGATACAAGTTCTATCAACAAATCTGATACAAATATTCACTGAATTTTATTTTTCTCATTGTTTGCTTTGCTACAATGTTACAAAATGCTTTTTATATCTTACCCATCCAGACTTGAAAGACAAATAACTCGTGGCTGTCAAAGATTTTTTGATAGATAACAAACACTTCCATACAACCATTTAGCATAATTTGTATCCCTGTATTTTAATAATTATTTAAGTGAATGCATGGCGATATTTCAAAAATGTAAAGAATAATTACAAAAAGTTTTTAAAAATCATTCACATATATAACCTGAAATTTAAAACATATATTTCTACTGCACAGTAAATTAATACTGATGACTGCTTAGCCAATATAGCAGTCAAATCCAACCCTATTTCAAAGGGAAATATAGCTGTAAAAGCATTAATTTGAAGGGTACAGAAAGTTCTTTAAAGTGTCATACATCATTTTAATAATGCCTCTGTGCAATGCTTGTATTGTAGTTAATAAAATCTGCAAATGAACTTGAAATTACTTTTTGTATGGTATTTGTCGTATCGTACTTTGAAATATTTGCTTCTGAGACTCTTTGCTGAAAAGTAATATTGTAATAGTTTATACAGTATTTACAATTTTCAATTGGGATTTTTCTACCATGCTCTTGGAGTTGTGTTAACTAGCATATGCTGTATTCTGCAGGTCTTGGGTTTGACTCATCCTGGTCTGAGCAAAGATGCATGTAGTTACTTAGAATCCACTAAGTCATAGTTCTGTCTAATTAGCCTTATTGCAGAAAAAATGACCCAATATTGAAAAACTAATCTGTCTTGTGATATTGGAGACTGACCATTCTAAGCCAATGTTCTCTGACTGATTCGTACCCTTCTGAGATGTTCTCTGTTGATGAAAAGTTAAGTTACTCTTTAACGGTATCTTAAATTAAAGACAATTCTGACCGCAGAAATTTAGATAAACAATGCTTGTATGTTTATGGAAGTACCTAGTTTATGAAAGGTAAAAGTATACTTTTTAATTGCTTATTGTTTTAACATTTCATGTGTTGCGAGATTTCCGTTGTGTATTGTTATTTTTACCCCACATAATGACTAAATAACCACATCTTTCTAAGGAATCTGGATTCTTTCAACTTTTTGAGAGAAGATTCTATTGGTCCTTTTCACTGAATAGAATTTGAAACAATTCTATTGGTCATTTTCTTGGAATAGATTCATTTGGAAAGATTCTATTGGCCCATTTAGTAGAATAGAATAATTTGAAATGATTCTATCGGTCCATTCATTAGAATAGAATCATTTGGAAAAATTATTTTGGCCCTCTCATTAGATTATAACCATTTGGAAA
The DNA here is from genome assembly GCA_933210815.1 of Meta bourneti. Lineage (NCBI taxonomy): Eukaryota > Metazoa > Arthropoda > Arachnida > Araneae > Tetragnathidae > Meta > Meta bourneti. Next base: position 86,355,273 of record OW119927.1, read on the forward strand.
GATTTTGTTGTTTTCCTTAGAACAGAATCCCTTGGAAAGATTCTATTGGTCCTTTCTTTAGAATAGAATCCCTTAGAAACACTCTATTGTTCATTTCCTTAGAATAGAATCCTTTGGAAAGATTCTGTTGGTCTAGAACAGGGGTCTCTAAACTTTTTCACTTGAGGGCCAGATTGAAAAATCCTGGAAGTCAGGCGGGCCAAAACAACAAACACATAAATAAATATATATATTGCATGCTGCATCTTCCGGGTTTGGCCCGCGGGCCGTAGTTTGGAGACCCCTTGTCTAGAAGGTCAAAATTCGTTAGAAGTCATGCATGTGAAATCCTCAAGGGTTAATACTTTGTCCCATAAATTTCCTTCAAATTTATTTTCTATCCTTTTCATTTGAAAAAGTATTGAGAATGAAAAGTATGAGACATTACATATCTTTAGCATGAAATGTTTTATCTTTACTTCAATGTTATTTGTCAAAGGAAAAGCATTTATTTGTGTTCTCAATTCACTTAAGAAATTTGCTTGCATGCTGTGGCAGCTATCTTAAAAGGCATTTACAACAGTGGTGAAAAGCTATGCTGGTGTGACCAATGAAGGAAGTTTCTTGGAAATCATGTTCAGAAATTTTAAAGCTCACTATAAAATACAATGTTAACAATCCCTTGATAAAGGAAAATGAAGTGTAATGAATTTATGTGTACTATCATATATAGAATGTATATATAAGATATTTTTCTTCACTTATGTTCTTATTCATACTTATTGCATATATGTATGATGCTAAAAATCTTTCTGACAAACGAAAATTAAACTTCATGTTAATGAAAACTCATTTATTTAATTGGATTTGTTTTGAAATGTATTACATTACATCTTGAAATGCATTATATTGTAGAAATATACAAGCCCAGTGAATTGGCACCCATGTCACGATGTCTTCCATTTACATGAAGCACTATAAAAAAAATCGCTTGAATCTCGAATATCTTCAGATATATCAATTGAGAATTATTTTGTTGCATTCGGGTTGTGTTTTTTCAAGTATTGTTTTTATCAGTAACAAAATTTAATTTTCAAAACAATTTTATAGAATTAAAACTTTTGGGATGTATTATTTTTTAAAGTTTTGTAATACTCATGAATATTATATGTATATATATATATGTGCCCTAGAAGAAAAAATCCACTTTTGTCAATCTTTATTTCTATATTTATGTAGAGATAGATCTCTATTCTCTCTGTATATAATTTTCTATATATATAAATTTTGTCAATCCATCTCTATGTATATATTATGTACGTATATAGAGATGGAAAAATTGGACTTATGATTGTTTACTTGGGCACAAATATATATATATAATCCTTATGAATAAACAATAGCAGATATTAATATTTATGAATTGCCCCACCAATATATCTAATTTGAACATATGAATATGCTGCAAAGATACATGATTTTTTATGCATGTGCAGAGTATGAATAAAAAGTTTTTGTATATTGTGATTTTTTCTTAACCCTTCTGTTAGTTATCTCAACGAGGTATCCCATCAAAAATGCAACCATTAGCAAATGTGACCAGATCTCAATGGACGAGATATCCCATAAAAAAGAAAAACAAGATATCTCATTATTAGCAAAATGAGTCAGATCTTGATGGACAAAATATCCCGTCGAAACTACTTGGAGGGTTAAAGAATGTTTTATAATTCTTGAATGAGCTTGCTTCGATTCAGTCTAAACTGTTCAAATTTCCAAAGCCTCCCAAGTTTGTTAATATCTCTTATTGTTATTTCAGCTTATGTGTATAGAAGGTATAAAACATTGCCTGCTGGAAAAGTGAATAGATGTAAAACTTTGGCTGCTGGAAAAGTGAAGGAAGCACACCAGTGTGATTTATGCCCATACAAAACACTTCAAGGAAGCCACTTTTGAGAACATGGAGTGGAGAAAGGCGTTTTCTGTAATGTGTGTAGAAGTTTTGCTAAAAAAGGAAATCTCAAGTACCATATTTGAATGCAGTACATCAGGAATTCTATATCTATGAAATTTCAAGCTGTTACGTAACATCTTTCAAGTATTGATCAGATATTTTTCGTAAGATTAAATATTAAAATCCGTTTTTGCGATTCTAAGTTATTCTATCTAAAGCAATCACACGATATTTTTATAGGTATCAGTATTGTACCAGATCAAATTCGAAATTGGTATTCCAATTTTTCAAAAATTTAGCAGAGAAATGAATTTGGGAGATAAATAAAAAATCTGATATTCAATAAATTATTGGAAATGAGCTTCTAAATGCGGCCATGAAATTTTGAATAATTTATAAATCCTTTTGTCCCAATTAAAAATTCAACATCAGTGAATTCCTGGCTGAGCTAAATTAGAAACTAGCCTCATAACCGTTGATCTTTGTCATAATGTTCATGGCCTGTTTGTGAATTGCTTTTGCTCTGCACACTTATTTCTCCCTTCAGCCAGTAGCTCAGGTGTTGCCTCGTCATCTGACCGTGGTGTTGTCCTCGGATCTTTCCCTTTGGGATTGATCCCGGACAGTCACCAATAGCCCGTTGTGTTCCTCCAGTGTGACGTTAATTGAAATACTCCCTTCAGCCAGTACAGATGTGTGTTTTAGCTGCCAGTCAAACATGTCTGTCTGGATCCAATATTTAAATGTTTTTATCTTTGAAATAAAATCAACTTTAATCCAATTGTCTTGATTGTGACTGCATTCTCTTTGAATCATTATGTGCATACTTTGTCTTTATTGCAAGGCTATATACTTGAATTCATCTTATTCTGTACTTCGTTTTATTATTCAACATTACAGATATATTTCTAAAGAGCTCAGTTTACAAACGTTATCTCAATGCTTCTTTCCACCTTTGATTCATTTTAACAAGTTTTAATTTTTTTTCATGACAGAATATTTAAAATATGCTTGTCTAGTGAATAAGACAAGTTAGATACAGTACATTAATTGATATTTTAACTTTATTGGTCATTTAGAAATTGCATATGTAAGATATCTATTTTCATTTGTCAAAACTTTTGAACCCCAGCTATCTGGAATTGTGCCAAATGATTGTAAATGAAAAGTAGAAAAAATAAGAATGTTATCTCCTGTAATGTTCCACTTGTATGTTTTGTATAATATTCTAGTTTATTGTATTTAATTTTGATAGTCTTTGTATGGGGCTAGTTTATTATAGTGCTTTAGTTATTGGATTAACTATTTAGATATTTTGTGTTCCTATAATTTTAATTTGAAATAAATATTTTTGTACATAAAACTTGATTTATATATTTTTTAAATCAAGCATTCAAACATGCATGTTTCAAGATTGAATGCATTTAATGTTTAAGTATATTTGGTTAAAGAACATCAAAAGAAATCCTAATTTTTTTCATAATTTGTTAAATTGAAAAATGTGGATTGAAACATTCCCTGTCCCAATATTTTTCAATGGAAGTAACTCAAGATATTAGCGAATTTTTAGTGCAATTTACCTCCAATTTTGCTAGAAACATGCATTTGGTTACTCTTCCTTTTTTGAATACCCCTTCTCAAAATTGGGCATTATACTTCTCAATATTTTCCATAGCCTCCCTCTACTTAGTTGAATATCACATTAAAATATTTCTACTTTGATAAAATTGAAATAGTGCTATTTTTGTAATAAAATAAATTCCTAAACTCAAGGCTGTTAGAGGTTTGCAGCGCTTCCCTCAAGCTGATATAAATGGATTGTCTGAATGCTCAAACCAAATTCGCTTGTCAATCCCTACAACTAGCACTTATTATGTATTTTTCTGAAATTCCTTTTAAAAAATGTAATTAGGCATTTAGTACTTAGTTATAAACGAATATTTTGTTGGAGAGGTTCTGGAACACTGTCCAGTTTGCATCATTCTGGGAATAAGTTGTATTTTAATAATTGTGTTTAATTGGTGTAGAGTAGATTCTTTTCTAACATGGAATTCACTTGTAAATACTGTATATTTTGAAATATTGCCTTTTATTTTCATGTATATATGCCTGACATGTTATGTCTTTTTGTTTTAAAAGCTTTTGACTGCTATAAGTGTAATGACATTACAATTTTTTTTATTTTAGAGTACTACAGTGAAGGAAACAATAGCCAATTCTTACTTTCTGGAAAACCAAGGAAACAGCACCAGTGCAACTTCTGTAAGTATGTGACTTTTAAGACCACTGATTTGGAAAGGCATTTGTTACGCCATTCCGGTGAAAAGCCTCACAAATGCATCGTCTGTTCTAAATCGTTCACCCAGAAAGCAAGTCTCAGGATTCATTCACTGTGTCACACAGGGGAAAAACCTTACCAGTGTATTGTTTGTGGACAGTATTTCATGACCAAGTCAAATCTGAAAAAGCATTTGGCTGTAGTCCACTCACAACACATGTAAAGACGTCTAATGGTGTTTAAATTGTTCACAAAACGATTTATCACTTGGCACAAATATATACAGGTCTATTTGACCTTGATTTGAAGCCCTCAAGAACCAGCTCAGGATGGTGAACCAGTTGACTTGAGGGCCAGCAAGATAAGTTCAGACGAAACATGAGCTAAATTGCATTTAAAGCAGAGGGAAATGTGTACAACCCAATTCGATCTTGATTGCCTTCAATTGTCCACTGAAGCCTAGAGCAGTCTGATCTTTTCTTTTGCCCATTTTACCCAGGAGTCCTCCAAATTCTGTTTGTACACTTAAATTTTGGAAGGGATTTCTTTATAGGAAGTCTGCCGTACGATAATGCATCTCGACTTCCGTCCTTAGTAAAAAGGCCAGCGATTTCATTTCCTTGCAGACCAACATGTAAAGGAATATTCATAGAAGTCTCATTTTGCTGATGTTTTCACACTATGCGTTTTAGTCATTTGAGGGGTATAAAAGAAAACTTGCTAATCCTACTGGAAAGATGAATTTCATAGAACTTATAATTTAATCTGCACTCGATTTGAAGAGTATTTATATTTAGCCAGGTTTGCAACCACATTGCACTTATTTTCGCTAAAAAGTGGAGTCGGCTGTGTTTCTTTTCCTAGTAATTTTATTGTCAAGTTAGTGTATGCTGAATATATTTAACGTTAACAATAAAAAATATTCGTCGATAAAGAAATGTTTAGAAAATTTTTATAAGTTGTTTTTGCTGCTTACCTAGGATCTCATATTTGAGCATTCTTGTACGTGCCAGTTAGTCCCTCATGTGATCAAGTTAAGCAAATATACTATGCTGCTGTTATATATTTTATTAAACTATGAAGTGTTGTATATTTGGTTAAATCACACAAGAATCCAGTTTTGATTTGAAACAGTTATGTTACTAAGTATATCAAATTGCAATGTACATAAATCTTGGGGAAATTAAAAATCCCAAGAACATGATTTGCTGCAATTATTTCCTGGGATGTTTAACGAAGTATTACTATTGTTAAACTATACAGTGTACTTAGTTGAATAGATTATAATTAATTTTACTGTACAGAATTAAAGGATTTCATTCAGAAAATGATTTTTGAAGCAAGTCCATTTAACCCTTTTAATATTTATAATTTTTATTACAATGCCAAATGCAATCAAATCATCCAGCTTATTGTAAAATGTAATCTAGACTACTCATATCGAATTCAATCCTACCTACATTGATAATTGTGGGTCTACTGTAATAATTTGTACAAAATGCTGCCATTATGCTTGTAAAGTGCTGCAAACCAATCAGTGAGTTAAAAGATTTTGTAATATCGATCATGTAAAAAATAAACCTTTTTGACCAATTTGCTTTAGATTGTGTACTTGCGTTTAGATGAGTATTTGTGATAGCTATATAGTTTAGATGATTAAATTCAAGGTTTTGCAATTGTGATCAAGTGCAATAATTTTCTTCAATTCATTTTAGTTTAGTGTTATTTATGTTAAAATTTTGTGACTCAAAACAGGCATTTTTTAACATTTTCTACAACCAGGAGTATATTCCAAGTATCACTAAGAAAATGATTTTGTATTAACGGCAAAATAATTATGAAAACTTGGGAATATGTAACTTAAATGGAAATATGTTAGGATTTAAAGCTTTATTTTGGTTGTCTTGCACAAAACACATTGAATGAAATGAAAATAGAATCTGTACAATTTATTTATACATGGTACGTTTACAAATGCAAGAGGATGCTGTATCTGGAACACATTACATAAAAACATCTATGGAAACAAATAAAAAAACAGTGAGCCAAATTTATGAATTACAATGAACAAAAGCGATTGAATAATGTACTTCATGATAATGAAAAAATGCAATTTGATGTAACCTTTGCAATAAAAAAAATTAACAGCCTCTTAATCCTCCCCAATTTATTACCACGCAGATGGAGGAAGTAATTTCATACACAAATCAGGACTGCTAAAGCACTTAATTGTAAAAATTCTTAAAAATTTTCTTAAGCTTATTTCAGTAGTTTTACTTACCCCAGCAGCTATATCCTTGGTGCAGGGTACTCAAAAAATGCTGTGTGGAGAAGCAGGAAGTGCTGGCATGGATTGCTGATTATAATTAACAGTTCACTTTTTACAGAATACCATACACTGTTACTTCATTGAGGTAATCACAACATTTATATTTACTAAACGTTTTTAATATCATTGTAGAGCAGTAGGTTCAAGACATTTCCCCGAATGATAAAGCATGAATTCGTGACTGAAACAAGGGGGGGGGGGAATTTCAATTAACGTCACACTGGAGCAACACAATGAGCTATTGGTGACGGTCCGGGATCCATCCCAAAGGGAAAGATCCGAGGACAACACCACGTAATTTTGAACCACGGTCAGATGACGAGGCAACACCTGAGCTGGCACCCCACTCTCCAAACTTCCACACCACGCCAACGTGAGGACATTTGAGGCCACGACAGATTTAACGTGCACCAGCCCCCTTTATACACGGCGACTGACTGAAACAAGGATTCATGCTATTTGTTAAAAAATGGGGAGGACTTATATATCTTCATTGATCGGTGAAATAAAAAAAATCAGAAAAACAAAATGGGAGTTTTTGAGACAATTTTGCTACCATTCTTTAACCTTGGTGACTAGGGCTAAGTCTCCTTTTAGTAACCTGCAGAGGCACTGTCAAAAAAAAATAGGTTCAAGTGAACCATACATCTTAAAGAGAGCCTTTTCGTTGAGAACTCAAACAGCAAATTAATAAGTATAAAATTCTTTTGAAATCAAGAAACAGACCACAAGTATAACTTAAAATATACAAATTCCGAGTAAAAAACATTTAAAAACCAAGTTGAATAACCTAAATGTTTTACATGACAAAATAAGGAATGGGCTTGATGAAAACAATGAATATTAAAGAAAAGTCAAGCAATCAAAAATAAAATCAGCAAAACAAAAACGTACTCTGCAGCAGATGCTGGGGAGGTCATATTGGTGCGCTTAATGATGATTTGGGAGCAGTTCACATGATAGACTACCTACACTAAGGCAAGAATTTTGCGAACTAGATACTCAGACTCCCCTGTCCTAAAGCACTTAAAATAATTCACTGTGAAATGTAACACCTAAGGTTTTTATAAAATAAATTCAATATAAAGCTGTCACAACATTAAAATTTTGGTAGTAACTCAAGTGATAACTTTCCATCCTCTAAAAACTTGTTCTTCATATGCATACAATTCAATATTTAATAATTATTAATTTTAGTTCCTAGGTTTCGAATATTTTTAAATGATATACCACAGAAATCCTTGCTTTATTCAATATTCTTATACCTGATTGCATGAGCAAGATGAGTCAACAACTTCAAAAGGTAATGTATCCCAGAGAACTTCACTTGACACATAATTAGGAAAATGCAGATTGGCATGAATCGATTGTAGGCTCATTTCACCTTCCAGCACAGCACTGTCAGATGCATTATTTTATTCTTCCCAAATTTTCTAGTTATAAATAAGGTTACAAATAAAGGTTCTTGTAATCTCTATTTCAGTTTTCTATTATATAAAAAGTATAATAGAAATCTATTGAATATTCTAACCTATGAAAAGGTACTGTACATATGCTCTTGCATTAACTGTTTCATAACCTTCCTAAATTGTACAAACAAAAATAGTGAAATCTTTTCAAAACAGATACCACAAATTCAGCTTTTTGATTTCAACAATCATAGTAAAAAACACAACCACATAGGAATACAGTGACACACCGAGTAATTTGAGAAGCGCAACCGATTGCACTTCGTTTGGTTGTGATTTGGCGTAACCTGGATGGTGCATTCCGAGCAGTTTGATCAATTTTCTTCCAGGGAAGAAGAAATGAACTCTGATCACACTGCTCAAGTCACCTCGTGTATCATCCACCAAAGAAAATAAGAGGTTGGTGAGACATAAAAATCAGTCGGCCATCTTGTGCGCATTGGATGGACAACGCTATCCCGTGTGACAGGAGGAATAGAAATTTCAACCACCAGATAACGTGATCCAGATCGTGCTGCTCGAAACAGCTCATATGCCACCCACCTAACATTGAAATAATCAACAGCACATTGCATACTTTTTCTCAACTTCACATTTACATAATACTAAACAGTTCCTCACTCCTTTACATAAAAGAAATGCAAGAACTTTCAAAACAATTTCAGGACCTCATTTGCTGTGAATAAGAATGCATCTTCAGACCAAAAAAATTGACTACGAAAATAAAAATTTCATTCAAAATAATTTTGTACGAGAAAATGTCTAAGCAAACAGTAACACTAGAAAAGTTGCTTTTAAATCACTGCATAATAAAACATGTAATACCAGCAGCTTTATGTATTTGTTAGTCAATGTGTGAAATTAGGCTTTGTGTATATTGTGCAGAAAATCTATAGGTAGAATGCCATAAATGAGACATCAAAGTATGAAATGCTTAATATCTCACTTTCTAGGAATTCTATGTAATACCAAAAAGGCAAAGTATAAAATATTCACACCATTGACATTTCTTGTCATGCATTCTATCGATTTCCTAGGCATTATACATTGCCAGTATGTATTTGGTTTTTATTGTTATTCAAGTAAAATTATTTAAATTTAATCAGCAGCACATGAAAAAGGTTTTAAATGCAGGCAAATTTTGATCAGACTGATAGGATAAAATTGTTAAGACTGTTCTAGGATAAAATTTGTTAAGTACAGAAAATCTTGCCCTTTTTATTTTCAGGAGACCTGAGTTAGAAGAATAAAGTTCAAGTGCTTTTTAAGGACTGAGGGAATGCTAATGCTGTCAAAATTGAAAAGTATAGCAATGTTTAATGCTCAAGTTTCATGGTAAAAATACAAAAATAGCACACCTGATGAATTCAATAAATATAAAGCAAATGCAGTCTGATCTCAAAATTGATTGCTTTTCCTTCAATTGAATGCTTTTTACTGGTAGCACAAATTGGATGGCACAAACACTGTATTATCACTGGGAAGCTCAATTTTAAGAAATTCCAGTAAGTCCTACTCATATCACAGAATGATTTGTTAATTTCAATTACCAAACTTTCTATTCCGTTACATTCCTAGGTCCCTTGGGGTTCACAAAAGTGAGCCGACTGTAGTAAAATAATCACATGAAGGCAGATCCAAATTGAAAATGCTACTTTGTAGTCATGGAAGATTTGTAAACATAATGCACATGGTGTTTTCTTATGATCCAACTATATTTAAAGGAGGGACACCTCCAGCTCGTTGGTGAAGTACGCATTGTACACTGTAAGGAAGACAGTTCCACATCATGCACATTTGGGGGTATTCCATTAATTTGTCCATGTTTAACCTAAAAACATGAAAGGACACAATTCTAATAATTGATATAAAGCATATTTTAAATCACAAGTTTTAAAAAGTAAAACTTGTTCTTCAGAGAACAAAAACCAAGAACAATGTCTGAGTAGTGTCACATCATTACCTCAAGGTAATTAGGTTCACTTGTAACTAACTTTAAACTGATTTTAAGTAAAATAAAAATTTGTGATCATTCACGAGTTGATAAATGTAATTATTTTACACATGAAGAGTATCAAAGAGACAATGTTCAAAATCTAAAGATCAAAATAAAACTCAGAATCTTGCAAAAAAGACTGCAAATAATTCATTAGAGGAAAGGACAAATGTTTTGAAATACAGTTGTGATGGGACATCATAAATCTGTCACTAGCAGGGGGGGGGGGATTTCAATTAACGTCACACTGGAGCAACACAATGGGCTATTGGTGACGGTCCGGGATCAATCCCGAAGGGAAAGATCCGAGGACATCACCACGTAATTTTGAACCACGGTCAGATGACAAGGCAACACCTGAGCTGGCACCCCACTCTCCTAACTTCCACGCCAACGTGAGGACATTTGAGGCCACGACAGATTTAACGTGCACCAGCCCCGTCACTAGCAGGATATGCTGAGTAAGGTGTAATTATTATAAGTCAATTTATAAATGAAATTCACTTTAAAAACAAGTAAATACAAGACGTTAAGGAATCAATCCACTCAAATATGTTTGAATTTTCTACAACATTGCTCCAGTTTAGTGATGGTAGTTTATTATTTTACAACTTCAATAATTAATTTGCAAGTCCACTTCAAAATGGATTTAAATACATGCAGGAAATCAGTAACCTAACTCATTTCATCACTTCTTTACTATCAGTGATTTAAAATTAAGTAAAAAATATACAAGAGGTTTTGTGCAAGTAAATTACAGAACAAGGGGCACTACTACAAGGGTGGATTTGAGAACTACGTAGTGTTACCCTGGTGCACCACAGGGGATGGGTTGATGTAAAGTCTCACATACATCCATATTCTTGGCACAACTGGCCTAAATTCCGAATTTGAACCACGAACCTTTCAATCTAGAGGCTAGTATCCTGACCAACTAGATCCAATTGGTTGGCTATATTAAATATAGATATTTCAATATATCTTAAATTTATTTAATTATATTAACCCTCCAAGTGCAATGATATTTCCAAGTAGTGTAGTAGGCTTTCACCTTAAGAAACATTCGGTTGGTTCAGAAGGTGAAAACTTGTTAGAAGTCATCTAGGGAACACTGCAGGTTGCTGAAGGCATAGATGCAAGTGTCCCTCAGAAGGTTTAATCTGGATTGTTTTCTTTCATTTGTGATGATCTTTGACAGCTATTTTGCAGTTGATTAATGAAAAGTTCTGTTGACAACAAGACTCGTTATACTTATTAGGGTTTGTAACGTTTTTTAAAGTTTTAACACATTATTATGATGTATTAATAGTTATTCAAGAACTTTTCTAATTATGTATGTATATACATACTAGCTGAATTACCGGCGTTGCTCGGGTTGAATTGTTTATAATACATCGTAATAGTAATAAATATTATTTCTATGGAGATTTCTAATTGTTTTTAGCTTTAGCCCCCCTGCAGACCCAGGACAAATCGAACGGAGTTAATATATAGCATGTGTCCCGCAGAATTCTACAGGATGAATGTACCAAATTTAGTGTGAATTCGTCTGACATTGATCGTATAAATACGCAATGTTATTCCTGAGGATTTCTAATTGTCTTTAGCCCCCTGTATCATATCGATGACAAAAAAAGATCACTTTCTATAAAAATAACCTTATATTATCATAAAAAATTTACATTCCAATAATAAAGCTACAATTTAAGAATTTACAGATGGGATACATAAACGATATGATACTCAGTGATTTTCAGTGCAACACACCCATCTGCAACTTCACATTACTTTTAAGATTCTAGAAAAACCCTCCAAGGTCATCTTGAGAGGTGACTCCTGTAGATGTTAACTCTGATGTCATGTGCACAGCCAGACCAGGAGAGAGTGCCCCCTAGCAAGTGCTCTGTCCAGGATGATGGGACACTACACCCCTCCTCACACCCAAGACAAATAGAACAGGGGTTATTATTTAGCCTATGTTACCTGCAGGGTTCCAAACAATAAGTACCAAATTTGATGTAGATTTGTATAGAGGACAGACAGATGCCAACTCTGCTTTATATGCATTGATACATAAACGATATGATACTGAACGATTTTCAGTACAACCGCACCCATCTGCGATTGCACCATACTTTACGATTCTAAAAAAACCTCCAAGGTCATCTTGAGAGGCAATGTTAACTGGCATCATCTGCTCAGCCAGACTGGGTTGGTTGATTTTGGGGTTTTATGGTGCAAGGGCCATATTTGGCCATGCCTTGCCATATACAATATCAAGTAATAAACGCACACACAACGAAAGTCTTACTGATACAGAAGAGAGAAATATACCCAGGGAGGAATGTACCTAACAGAAATCGAACCTGCGCCGCCTACAACTCGAAGGTTGCTAACGCAGTGGGCATCACTGAGCCCCAACGGTCCCATAGACTGGGAGAGAGCGCCCCTTAGAAAGTGCTCTGTCCAGGATGACGGGACATTACACACCTCTGTATACCCAAGACAAATAGAACGGGGGTTAATATTTAGCCTATGTTACCCACAGGGTTCCAAAGAATAAGTGTACCAAATTTGGTGTAGAATGGTCAAATGGTGTAGATTTGTAAAGAACAGACAGATGCCAACTCCGCTTTATACAATTTTAAATTCTGAAAGGTTTAATGTTTTTTGATAATGCCCAGCCAATTGAAATTCAACTACAAAGATGGATTTGTGAACCACATACATCCACATTCTTAGCACAATCCAATTATAGAGGCCACACTTTCATTCTAGATGGACAACCCCCTCCCATCATCACTGCCTTAATTCCGGATTTGAACGTAGAAGTTTCAAAAACATTAGCACCCTGACCACTGGACCGATTGGTCGGCATAAGGTTTAATGTGGGTTATACAAACCTTGTATCAAATAAAAATATGGAGGATTCCACAAAATTTATAATTTAATAATTATTTTTTAGCATAATTTTAACTTAAGAAACCACCCACAAATTTAGGCATACAAATGTATGAAATATTTGAAAATTAACACAATATAGAAGGCAAGGAGAATCACAAGCATAATGTTAACAAACTCGCAAATGCTACGTACCTGAACAATGACTTGGGTGAGATTCTTATAAATATTACATCTGTTGTTTGATCCTGAAACAAAGAAAACATAATGTACGAATAATACATGAAGCACCAAGTGGAAAAGGAAAAATAGAACTTGACTTACAGGTGCTGTGTTCGGGTCTAAAATATTTGATTTACAGCCACCATATATTAGCACCTCATTAAAAACAGTGAGGCTTGCAGTATGCCATACACGTGGTTTCTGATAAGGTAGTTCCAATGGCTGCCAAGTTTCTCTTTTAGTGTTGAACATCCAGCAATCACCTACATAGAAATGAAAATACATATATTAAATATATAACAGAAGAATCTCACAATGCGTGGTTGAAGTTTTAAAATACTTTAGTTCCCATTTTTGCAAACTGCTAGTTATAAAATGTAGAAAACCATAATCACAGCACTGTTAGAAAAAATAGGTGATAGAATACTGAGGTAAGTTGATTAATTTCTTACATTAGAAAATAGGTTTATTGAAGCCAATGAATGAATGTGAGGAACAGTTTAACTCATTAAAAATTTCACCTAATGTATGTGCCACATTTTTATAATGCATCCTACCTTTAAAATTATATTAAAATACAAATCAATCAAATTATATATATTTCATAAAGAAAATTATGTTCCTGTAAGATTTCTTTCCCACTCTTTTTAAAACGGTCAGTTGAAAAATAACATAAGTAGTGTTTAATGAACAAGTTTAATCAAAATTGTTTATTTCACAAAGGATTTAAAAAATTTCAGAATATTTTGCATTTTTGGACCTTGAGCCATAAAACTTTAAGTTCAATCCCAGTACAGGCAGGAAAAAATATGCAATATATATTTTTTTTACCTACAATTTGTGCACTTGAACAAAGCTATTAAATTAGAACAGTTAGTGAAACTTTGTTTTGAGTTTTAAATTAGAACAAGTATTTAGAAAAAAATGGAGGTTTCAAAGAACATTTGCTTACTTAAGGCAATATCGTTTTGACTCAATCCTCCATACAGGATGAGATATTCATCTACTAGAGCAGTTAAAGTATGCCATGATCTTCCTTCAGGAACTGGTCCCTTTACTGATATTCTAAGGAAAATGAAACGGGAAACATGACTTTTCTTACACAAATACATTAACCAAATGAATAAGTTGCTGAATGTGCTGCGTACATGATAAAATAGAAGCTGGGAAGAGTTACAAACAGAAATTAAATCCAACAAACAAAAGAATATTTCTGTCATTTTCAGGGTTTGTACACTTTTTGGTAGGTAGATATTTTAATTAACGTCACACTGGAGCAACACAATGGGCTATTGGTGACAGTTCGGGATCAATCCCAAAGGGAAAGATCCGAGAACACCATATAATCTTGAACCACGGTCAGATGACGAGTAACTGACCGTGCTGGCACCCCACTCTCCAAACTTCCACTCCATGCCAACGTGAGGACATTTGAGGCCATAAGGGATTTAACATGCACCAGCCCCCTTTGTACACAATGGTCTTTGGCTGGATTCAAACTCGCAACCCTCCGGTTGCTAATCCGTTGCTCTTCCAACCGGGCTACCACGGCTCTTGTACATTTTTTGGAAAAGCAGTCAAAGTTTTCCAGGATTTAAGTGAAGCAATATTGTAATGTAAAAACTTTTCATTCTTTACGATTACACTTTTTAAGTTTAAAAATCAACTGAGGAAATACTAATTTTTGTCAGTTTAAGTCCATAATTTAGTTTCTATTGTATTTTGTCTGTCACATCTGTTGGAAGTGTTATAGCTTCACAGCAGGAAACCCATGTTAACCAAATCATAGCTCAGAAAACTAGGCAGTTGCCTTATTTCTGAGCAAATCATAAAAGAAAGGTGGAAAACAAAACAAGAAATTGATAAAAGGTCAAGTGTTTTTTACAATACTCACTTTTCCCTTTTTTGTACTAGCTGACCCCCTTTCTGTTTTCTTCTATAATCAAAATTAAAAAATACCAGGAGTACATTTCAGTTCCCCATAAGCCTTACTTGAAAAATAAATTTCTTTCCAGGAGTTTACAAAGACATTCAAGTGTATGAACCCTACTTTCGAAAGCTGCTTGTTTAATGAACAAGGTAACTAATAAGTTATGTCTTAAAAGATTAACTGGAGAGTAAAATTTGCACTCATGAACATTTAACTCACATGAACATTTGCTAAAGTTCTATCATAGTAATCCACAATCATTTTCAACAGTGGTAGAAATTCTTTATTCTGCAATCTTAAGATGCAGTGATTGACATCTTCAAGTGGTTCATCACTGTAAACAAGTTTTTAAACCTTTTCAGTACAGTACATGATGGTACTCTATTGTTATCCATAATGCTACACATACTCTGTAGCCTTCAAACTGAGTTTCAATTTAAAAACTAAACATGCTGACATTTTAAAATGGTTCAAAGTCACAGTAAGATAGTACATACTAAGTTAGACAGCACTTGATTGACTTGAATTAGTCAAATTGTGGGGCATTTTATCAAAAAAATTATTTTTATAATTTGATAATAACAAATAGGTCGATTACATATATTTTGGCAGCAATAAGAAATTGTGGGTTCTAAAAGCCCACATACAACATATTTTAAATACAGTATTAGCAGCAGCTTGATACATCAAGTTACAAAGAGGTCAAGAAATAGGTACAAAATACCAATGGAAGCAATATAACAAGAACCCAGAAAACTTACTTATTACAGAAATAAAAGGCATGAATTATGTATTAAATCACACATCTTTTTTTATTTAAAATGATAAAAAAATGTTGATTGACATGAAATCGATAATATAATCATTTAAAGTTTTACTAAATTAGGTTTGTTTGGGCTTTATGGCATAAAGTCCAAAAACAGACAAGCAGCCCCAATCGCAAGATAGAATACAACCTGATAAAATACTTAAAATAAAAGTTTAACTGACAATAAAGCAATTTAAAAATATGTTTCACTTGAAATTTTAAAAAGTTTTATTGGCTGGAAGACATAAATAGATGAGAAATGATGGCAGTATAAAAGATGAAAGATAAAAACACTACATGGATTATTGAATTTAAAAGGTTTGAGTGGGTATTTTCTCCAAGGAAATCTTGCCAATTTAAATTAGAATTATTAAAAAAGTAATGGTGCTAAGGATTAAAAACTGGACAATCAATTAAAATATGATGAATAGTAAATAGAAGCGCACGTGTTACATACTAATTACAAAAGGGAGTAAATTAACGCCGCACAGGAGCAACACAATAGGCTATTGGCGACAGTCCAGAATCAATACCTAAGAGAAAGATACAAGGACAACACCTCATAATTTTGAATCAAGGTCAGATGTCAAGAACAACACCTCAGCTGGTATCCCACTCACCAAATTTCCACACCACACCAACGAAAGGACATTGAAGGCCACGACAGATTTAACATGCACCAGTCACAGTGTAAACAAGTCTTTGGCTGGACCAAGTTTTAAACTCGCAACCCTCTTGTTGCTAATTCATTGCTTTTCCAACTGAGCTACCGCAGTCCCCTACTAAATAGGGTAAAATATTTTTGAAAAAATTCCTTCCCATATTGACATCCAAATCTTTTTGTAACCAATTCAGTTTAAGATAGCTTCTTGAACAAAATGACCTTTGAACTTCAATGATGAAATAAATTTCTTCTGCTTCCGAAACCAAAAATTATTTGGGTGACGAGTAAAAGAGTTATAGCCGGATGAATGATATAACAAGGGGTTACTGTATTGCTAAGTGATAATATCCAAGTCCCCAAAATAAGATTACATTGACAATTTTATTTACAAAGGTTTCAAGTTGAAAAGTTTGATTTTGTCTGCATAATCAGAGCAAGATTTTAGCAAGAATATAAAAATATGTTTTTGCAAATTTCAACTTAGCTATTTGAAAAATAACGCTAGACTTCGATATGCTACTTTTAAAAAATATTTTTTGAGTGAGTATCATGTAGGAATACCCGGTATCCATATCTGAACTGCGAGCCGATTAAACCTTTACAGAGTGTTGTACCTGCTCTAAGGACCTTGTAAAAAAGGGGGCAGTAACTGGCCTGTTCAACCTATACGGAGTACCGTATTTGGTCTGCAGGCTTGATAGTTATCTATTCACAACTGATTTGTCTTATGCTGTTCTTTTTTGGGTGGACTGTTAAAACCTCATCCAAATGAGAACAGCAGCAGATAAGAATTATGGAACGTTCCAAGTAAAATTATTCATGTAAGCCAAGATTCAAAAAATCAGAATTCTAAAAACATTCATGATCAAAACAGAAACATCCATACTCTCCACTCCAGTGCATCGTTTTCATATTCAAGCAGTGCAAGTCATTCAAGCGATTCATGTCATGGCGTCCTCCAAATATATACACGTTTTCATGAATAACTGTTGCTGCATGTGCAGCTCTGGCACTTGGTAAGGTCCCCTGGAAAAGACAATCAATTTTTCAATTGGAACACTTAAGGTCTAGTGACTCAGTATGACTGTCTAAAGTACAGGGTGATTCGCTTAGGACATTACCTCCCAAAGGCATATTGAAATGGAAATACATTCTAAGATGGAATTCGATACAAAGTGCCTTACCTCTTTACAATCACATCGATATCACAGATCAAAATGTCGACCATTGGCTTCTAAACACGGATTAACTAATAGATGCTTACAGTCAAATGCAAACTTCAGTGTGTATGGATGGGAATGTTAAGACGTAAAGCACTTAGTATTCATTTCAGCTTGAAATGTTTCAAGTTTCAAAATTTTAGTGCTTTTGGGGGTAAAGTAATGACTGAATCACCTGTAGAATTAGACAGGATGCCAACCTTATCTTATTTTTTATTCATAAAAAATCCATACACAGAAAATAAAGAGGTTATGATAAGGGGTGGTTGTTAAAGAGGTCTTACTTTATTAGAAAAAACAATTTCTTTCTAAATCTTTCAGCTGTCAATAAATTGTAAAACTAAATTAAAAACCTGTTTTGTAGATTTATTTTATTGGTTAATCCTATTCATTCATTAACAAAATACAGACGGAAATGAATGACAGAAAAATTAATATCATTATACAATTAATAAAGGAAATGTTACCTAGAATAAAATGGGCACAAGGTAAAAAACTTATTTTGCTAACCCATACTTGCCAACAGCCAAGGGAAAAAATTTGGAAGACTTTTACGACAAAAGAACTAACGAGTCTACTGTCAGAAATAAAAAATAATTATAAAAATAAGAAATAATTAAAATCCAAATTAGGCAACAATTGGGCTTTAAGAAGCCATTCAAAACAAAAAGTAACCCAATTCAGTTCAAACTTAGCAAAATCAATTTGGAGAAATTTGACACAAAATGGCACAATTAAACTTTTCTCGGGTGTTTTAGAGATACATTTGAAGGTGTCTATGACAATCTAGCAACCACCGATTCCAATGTTTTACTATCATGGTTGGCATCAAAACTTGGAAATTGGTATCACTTCAAAATGTTCAATAAAAATCCTGGATATTATTTCCATCCCTAAGGCAGGAAAACTGTCTTTCCAGAACACTTCCAGAAAAGTATGCAATGTCGTTCCTTCACGGATTGACACAATTTTGCACCAAATAACTAATTTGGTGTCATTTGAAATTAATATTGGAAAGGAAAATCCAGAAAAAGTTTTCTGGAAGACTTTCGGAAAATCCATTAAGAGTTGGTAGGTATGCTATCTCCAAATTAAGATATCCAAAACACTTTTTAGCAAGCTGATAAAAACCTGTAAAAGGGAACAGAATACTCACAGTACAGACAGGCCTGTTCCAAAGTTGTTTTCCAGGATCATATTTAAAAAACTGATTCGTCCAGCCTTTCTGAAAATTCTGAAATTAGTAAATTCTGAAATTAGTTTTTTTGCTATTTTTATATGCATTTACCCCAAATCCATAATTGATTCATTAATATTACTGATAAAAATTTAATTTCACTTGTAGCTGTTAGTAATTTTAAAGTACCTTAAAATTTATGTCATCAAATTCCAATGAAATGTCACTTACAAACCTTCCTACAAGACATTCGATGGCATAAACTGCAGACAGAAAATATTAGCTAAAGAAACAAATGTCTCAGACAGGAAAATAATTTGGAATTATACCATTAAAATGCAAAAAAAATCTATAATTTATTAGTGCTATTAAAAGTTAAAAGAAAATGTGTAGCCCATGATAAAACAGAAAAGTTAAAAAGAATGCCAATGTGGATATGTGCATGTTTTCAATTTTTAGAGCACTTCTGCACATTCCTAGGTTCTACAAAAATAATGTATAATGCAGATTAAACAGCAAATTGAAGGTGAGGTTGCAGCTTAGGGAAATCGTTGGGTGCTGAAACTCGAGTTTTCTTGAAGTGCTAACATTTTACGAACCAGATATTTGAAATTGGAATTACACCGCTAGAAGATATCCTTTTACAATATTGAAGAATGAACTTATAGAACGTCTTCACGAAATTCTTTATTTTTGCTGTCGGACTTAGCAGCATAGTACGGACATTTTTTTTCCTTTTAAGCAACGAAGTCTTGTTCATTATTAATATACAACTTTTCCTCATTTCTCACTTTCCTGAAGAGAAGGTAAGGGACTTTACATTATCTAATTTCGAAAAAAAAGGGGTCTGGACCCGAATACAACATTTAACAGATGTAGCAAGATGACGTCTTCAATATTTAGGGTTACCGAAGAAATGAGTAACCTTATGGAGGAACCCGACGTAGATCTGGCAATATCGTTCAACCCTAAATTCCTCAAAACAAACGACAAAATTGAAAACTCAATAAATTATGCATTTCAAAAAGGAGCCACCTCCTGCAAACTATTTCTCAGCCCATCTAACACCAAAACTATCCCAAGAAACAATCCAAAAAAAAATCAAAGAAATTATTTACAAAACCTCAAATTATAAAAAAATAACAAACTTAAATTTCACAAGATCCGGAAAATTATTCATTTCTACCAACGATCCCACAGTTGCAAGTAACCTTGTTAACATAACTGAAATACAAGGAGTACCCGGTAGTCCCCCAAGTTATTTGGGAAAGTCTAATTACAAAATTCTTAATATTTGATATACACACCTCAACCACTTTAGAAGAAATTGCAGAAGAACTCACTACTGAGAATGACATTAGCATTTTGGAACTAAGAAGATTTCAAAAAGGCTCCAAAGAAGGAGTATACCCAATCCTTATAACTTGCTTGGGAACAATTATTCCCAAAACGATAAAATTATTTATAACAAATCCAAAAATCAAGCAATTTATAGACAAACCAAGACAATGCACAACCTGTTTTAAATTCTCCCACAACTCTCCCCATTGCAAAGTCGAAAATATATGCGTAACCTGTGGAGAAACAAAACATACGGACCCATGTCAAAAACCAATAAAATGCGTAAACTGTGGCCAAAACCACAGCCGATTATAACAACTGCTCTTTCAAGCTGAGAGAAGCAGAATTCCTTGAATACAAATCAACAAACAGATTAACTTAGAGTGAAGCCAGAAGACAATTTTTCACCAAAAAAACACATACTCAACAAAACTAACAACATCTCAAAACAATGAAATAAGCCATATTGAAAAATCCATTGATCAGCTGACAAGAAAGCTTTATGAAACTTTCTCAGATAAATTAGACCAAATGCTAGAAAAAATGTTCGATATGTTCATGTCAATGGCAGAAATGAACATTATCAATTCGAAATCTCAAACCAATGATAAAACAGATACAAGCCCACCAAGGGAGAAAAAAAAAGAAAACGGATAATGGAATCAAAAATAAAATAGAATCAATCAAAAATAAATCAATTACACCCCCCAACGATTCTTAACAATGATAATTCCCGGAACTTTAGCACCAAGGAGGGTCGAATAGATAAAACAAAAAGAAAAAAAAACTAAAACTTTAAAAAAAAAAAAAAAGCATGCACATCATACAATGGAATGCAAGGGGGATTCAAAATAAAAAATGGGTCCTGGACACAGAAATCTTTAAGACGGCTCAAATAATAGCAATTCAAGAAACCTTTCTAAAACCACATCATAATTTCCATATTGCACATAAAATAATTTACAGAAGAGATAGACCACACAAAATTGGAGGAGGCCTAATAATCGCAATCTCTGAGAACATTCAATCAAAAATAATTGACATTGACAATTCAACTGATAACAATGAAAATGAAATATTGGCTGTCCAATTCATGCAAAAAAATAGACCTTTTATTATCATTAATTTCTACTCCTCTAATGGAAAAATTGAATATAAAACTTTAAACAATATTTCAAATAACATAAAAAATAATAGTTTCCTCCTCGGCGACTTCAACATAAAACATGACCTCTGGGGAGGCAATTCACACTCCACTGCAGGCCAGACCTTGTTCAATTGGGCATTGGAAAAAAACCTTTGCCTTATCAATCACAATAACCAACCCACATTGCCCCAAACGGAACTTTTACTCTTATCGATCTGTCTTTTTGCTCGTCTGAAATTTTTCCTATCTGCAATTTCCATATCAAAGATGACAATTATGAAAGTGATCACTTCCCTATCATAACAAACATCGAAAATGAAACCTACTCACAAATTAAAAAAATTTTCTACAGATGGAACAGGGTCATAGAACAACTTAATATTAACATTACCAAGGAAAACTGTAACAACTATGATCAACTACAAAATCTGATAGAAGAGGCCAAATCAAGAAATAGTTTCACGAAACTAAATTGCGAAAAGATAACAACACCATGGTGGAACACTAAATGCAATCAATTACTTTTCTTAAAAAAGCATTATCTAAAAAAGGCTAGAATCTCTCTCAAGGATGACCATTGGATCAAATATAAAAAGTTCTCTGCAAAACTCAAACAAGCTATTCGAGACAGCAAAAAATAATACTGGGATGAGGTCTACAGAATGCAGCAAAACCCTTACTTTATCTTTCGTATCTTCAACATATTAAATCGAAGAAAGAATGAAAATCAGAAATCCAACATCATTCTACAACTCAACGGCAAAGAAATCTTGTCAACAAAAGACCAAAGCAATACCTTCGCCAAATTCTTTGCTACAAACGACAATCACAACCCTATTCCTATCGACTATAATAATATAGAAAATTTTGATTTAAACAAACCAATAACATCAACAAAACTAAATAATGCAATAAAAAATACTCGAATTTCAACACCTGGAGAAGATGGCATCTCAGCACAACTTTTCAAAGGATTAAATCAAGAATCAACTACAATAATAAAATCTATTTTTAATGATATGTGGCTTAACTTCAAAATACCAAATAGCTGGAAAACAGCACTAATAATTCCTATTCATAAACCACAGAAACCAAAGAATAATGTCACTTCTTACCATCCCATATCTCTTACATCAATACCTGCAAAAATCTTCGAAAGAATTTTATCCCGAAGAATCTCCTCTTTCTTAATCAAACATAATAAAATTGAACCTACTCATCTTGGCTTCTTACCTTTTAGAGATAGTCAAACTGCAATCCAAACACTGTTTTCGACAATAAAAAACGCCCATTCTCAAAAAAAATTCTTAATTGCAATATCTCTAGACATAAAATCTGCATATGACTCAATTTATATAGATGGCCTAATAATGAAATGTCTTAATATAGGACTCTCAGGAAATATCTCCAAATGGCTTCATAACTTCCTTCAAGATCGGACAATAAGGGTAAAATGGGAAAACACTATATCAAACCCAATTGAAATGGGAAGAGGAGTTCCTCAGGGTAGTGTTCTCTCCCCAATTCTTTTCACAATATTCATGGCAGATTTCATGAAACTATACCAATAGGTATTAATTATATAATCTATGCGGACGATATCCTTTTTTATTGTACCCACGACAATCCAGATTACATAAAAAAGAAATTACAAAACACAATAGAAAATATCAGTAGATGACTATTGGAATCTCAAAATATCCCATAATAAATGTTCAATTATAAACCTATCAAAAAAAGAACTACTTTTGACTGGTGCTTTTCTATGGATGGCAACGTGATCGAATGGACAGATGAACTAAAGTTCCTCGGCATCACAATCTCCAAATATGGTAATCTTAATTACTTCATCAAACTAAAAATAAAAGCATATAAACGCATAAATATCCTTAAAGCCCTAGCAAATAAAAATTACGGTGCTCGCACACACCACTTAATACACCTAGCAAAAACATCTATTTGTAATCTCTTCTATTATAGCAGTACAATCTTATAAACTCATGCAAAAAAACAAACATAAATCATTTAGAAATATGTCAAAACATGGCATTGAGAACTGCATGCGGACTCCCCAACTGGACTCCAAATATTATTCTCCACAAAATCACAGACACAATCCAAACTAAAACCCAAATAAAAAAATAAGTAATAAATTCTGGATAAAGCACATTTCTTTGGGAACCTTCTCCCCCTTGCATTCCATTATTCAAGATAATATTAATTTACTCGAACAAAATAGTTCGTCAATTATCTCTTGTTTTGATTTACTTGAAGAAGACTTCAAGACAGATCATCTCATCACGTTCATCTTTCCAGTGGAATCATTCCCACCTAACATCTCGATTTTTATTGACATTTTGGATTTCCAAACAAAATCCCTACCAAATAATTGCATCCAGGCTCTCTTTAAAAATGTGACTATCACCTACTCTTTAACTATCACCTAATAGCAACAGATGCATCTAAAACAAGCAATATTACAGCAATTGCAGGATATTCAAACAAATTAATAATCAAATACAGAATCAGCAACATCAACTCTATCTTTACTGCGGAAGCCTTAGCCCTATGCCAAGCATTAGATGAGCTTATTGACTTTAACACTAATAACTGTATCTTCACCGATAGCAAATCTGTCGTACTGGCTCTACAAAACTGTTCCATCAAATCATCGAAAGTAATCCTACGACTTAAAAACAAACTAATCAACACCGCAAAACTCGTTACAAATTTAAAATTAATCTGGGTTCCAGCACATAGACATTGAAATAAACGAAAAAGCAGATCAACTCACCAAATCAGTGAGAGAAGACATCTTTCTTGAATGGTTATCGCCGGAAGATACGACAAAATACATAGGAAACAAGTTGGACCTCTCTGATCGATCAATATTCAATCATAGTAAATACTACCAAATCTCAGGCAACCTTCCAAACATATATGATGTAAAAAACACTCTGATGTCAAGAAAAGAAGATGTTTATTTTTCAAGATTTTTATCCCGAATATTAATCACTCCAGATCTCCTCTTTAGATTCCAACTGGCAGACACAAATCTCTGTGACAGCTGTAAAGTTATCGACTCATTTCAACACATCATCTTCGTCTGCAAAAAGTATTCACGCCCTAGAAAAAAACTCATCGAAAAAATAAAATTCCAATCTCAAAACTTCACCTTCAAAAATCTCATAAAAAGCATCATAAATAAACCACAACAAGCTAGAGACATAACTAGATTTCTCATATCAATCGAAAAATTTTAATCTCTTCATGCTTTTCTCTTAAATTTAGATCATTTAGGAAGATTGGAGACAAAGGCCTGATTCTGCAGCTAAAAGTCTCAAGGGAAAAAACCAACCAACAGCAAATCAAGTCTTGTAGGGAACTCCTCTCTAAGCAATGCATAGGAAGAGTTGATAAGTATAAAATTAAATTAAGAACCAAGACTTCTATCAATTGTTATGAACTCCAAATAGACATCCTATTGGGAAGAGATAGATGGGGTTAGGACCTATCTCAAATATCTGTATTTTAGAATGTAGTAAAATATGAAACAGTATTGGGCTTCTGCCAAACTTATTTTTGGAAGACACAAGGTCTATGAGGTAAAACAAACATAAAGGAAGTAAATAGTAGTTAAAGAGATAACATACCCAAAACATGTGGTAAAATATATATTGAAAATCATCTAGAGGCCCACTGTTAAGATTTCCAAATCCTCCAAATATATATAATCTGAAAGGGAAACAACTCAATATTAACAAAGTTGAAGACATGTGAATGTTAACAAAATATATTATGTTACTTTTAAAAAACATTGATTTCTCAAGGTGCTCATTTTTCAAGGTGCAAAATTATTTTCTCAAGGAACATACCCAAATTCATTTATAATGCTTGGAAGACAAGAGTAAAGGGAAACTCATTTCAAGATTAAATGCAAAACAAAATAGAGATGTTAGCTGATAATATTTTCCGAAAACATATTTGAGGAGATACTCTTTTAAAACCTTTTTTCAGGAAATTGCAATTAATTGATGGTAAAAATGTCTCTATTATAAAAGGAAGTGTTTGTGTGTGTCTGTGTGCAGTATCCAGATGAATCTATAGCACTTACAGCCATGAAATTCGGCACACAGGTAGTCCTAAAGGTGACTGAATGTCCCTCGAAACCTGAATTTTAAAATTTATTCTAGAAAATCTTTAAGTAATATTTTGTATATTGGAGGTGTGTGTAGCCCCTCCTCCACTATGATGTATCTGTGCAGACCAATCTGACAGATACTTATAGCGCATGCTATCTCTTCACTAAACGCTTCACCTCTCCTCACATTGAAATGATGGTGTAGTGGGTAAAGCGACGTACTGAAGTAGCGGTTAGTGCTTTCGAGAGAGACCTCCTGAGTTCGAACCTGTCGATGAATAATTTTTATTTTTCGCCTCTATATTTTTTTAAGATAGTAAATATACTCTAATCCTTCCAATTTTTTCTGTACTTACTTTTACTTTATCTTTTTTTTTTTTTAAATTCAACACAATTATTTTTAAAATTTAATTGATTTTATGCAGTTTTTTCAATTCTGAAACTCTGGTTTCTCTGTATTTTCCTTTTTCGTACCACCAATGGAAAGCAAACAACTAAAGCTCCACCCCCTACATGTTTGACTCCAAGTGACAAGTTCTTACCATCAAGAAATTTTCTGCAACTCAGTTAAATTACATGAAATGAAGTAACACTGTTTATTACTGTTTAATTTTGATTTCACTGACATTGTGATTCATTTAGGTTGTCGTAATCAGTGAGGTAACAAGACTTTTTAAAAAGTATAGCGTTATATTTAAAGATTGAATCACATTTTTATTTCAGTAGTGGTTATTTCATAACTTACTTTTGAATTTGTATAATTTCTGTATTTGTATAATACAAATCTATCGACACTACATGCGACACAGATGAGGCTGTGAACTACACAACAGTTTTTGAACACATTGGAGCCATCTGGAGTATCCTCGCACATATTACAGCTTGAAATTGGCGAACAGATTATACTTCTCAGAAATCTGCATCCACCTCAAGAAACTGATGCTGTATATTATTGAAGCCACCATCATGACTGTACATGCCGCAGGCGAAGACATATTCATTCCTAGGATCCCATTCATCCCTTCGGATCTCCCATTCCAATTTAAATGACTTTCAGTTCCCTGTTCGTTTAAGTTTTGCCATGAGCATCAATCAACAAGGCACAAGGACAATTGTTGAAAGTTGTAGGATTCGATCTCATTAAACCGCGTTTCTCCCACGGTCAACTGTATATGGGTTGCTCAAGAGTTGGAAAAGCCGAAAATCTTTACATTCTAGCTCCAAATGGAAGAACATTCAACATAGTGTAACATGAAGCTCTCTAAAATTATTGTTTTTTCTTTTTAATGTTTGCAGAATCAGTGAGGACAAACAAGAATGATGTCACAGGCAATGCCGTGCGGGTACTGCTAGTTCAAAATATATAAAAACACTATTCTATAGAAATTCCTTTTCATTGAAACATGTTTTTAGATATGGTTTCAAGAACACCTGCAAGATACAGGAAATGAACAAGCATCATGATGTCCAGCCAGACCAGTAATGGAAGTTATTCTCAAAGATTCTGCAGAGAGAGTTCTACAGATTGACTCAAGAAGATAGCATACAGCCATACCCGATGCAGCGAAGTGTTTTATCTAAATATTTCCCCCTATCCATTGTAAATAAATAATAATGTTGATAATGTCGCATCCATCCCTTTTACTGCAAATAAGAGTTTTATGTATTCTACATGGGAGCTCGACGCATGCGTTTTCAAGCTTTACGCTTCCCTAGACAAACCAGCCACAGAGAATAACAGAAGAGACCACGACATTAATTAAGCAGACATCAAGTGATGAATTATCTTGCAGAAACGAACTGATGTGTGTTTGAAACCAAAAGAAATCCGATTGGATTACCTAGCTGCGAAACCGTCTAAACTGTAAGTACGAAATTTCTTTTTTGTGAAAAATTGTTGTTATCCTTGATCATGGCAAAAACTCTTGGTGATATTCCCAGGATGCATGAAAGCATAAAATCAGTCCACCAAAAATATCAAACTTTTTCATTCTTTGATATTTGAAACAGACAATCGAAGACTTAAAGATCCGATTTGAGAAAATTTTCTGGCCTTCCATCTGATTGTGATCTGAAGTTGAAAAAGAAACAGTTCTTAAAAATTTCTCTTTGCCCGAGCTTATTCCAATTGCTAACATTCTATGTCTTGAAGTAAGAGCTGACATAAAAGAATTAACTGATTGTTTGGATTATCTGATTTAGACTTTGATCAGTGTGCGCAATCAAATTCTGATAAATCAATTTGTATAATCAAAGTGAAAACGAAACAAATTCTTGTCCCAACACAATGGCTGAAATAGTTTCTCATGATCATTCATTGAAAAACGAAACTATTATGTATCAACAGCCTGTTAATCGAAATGAAAGTGGTTCTGGCTTACCCCATCCCATGCTTAATCAAACGAAGAATATTCATTTTCTTCAAACAAAACTATGATTCATGCTCCATGAAAAAGTATTTATTTTTTCCTGTTACATCAAATTCCTTTCAAGAGTGCTTGCCTATGCCTACTCTAAATGGAGTGCTTTTAAATTGAAAGACAGAAACTGTTCACATATTTAACGTAAGAGATATGTATTCTTTTTATTTATTTTTGGATGAGATAGAAGTAATGTTTACTTTTTATATCACCTCCTATCAACAAAATTTATTTTACTAAGAAAGCTCTAGCTGATTCCAACCAAACTTCAACCACTGCTGACCATGAAAGCCTGGTTCAATGTAAAACTTCATATTGCATTCCCAAGACTGGATAACTAAAACATTTAACTTTTTTCGATGGTATTTTTGTTATTGATTTCCACAATGCAGACCTACACGACATATGTGATTGAAGACAACGAATGCAACTTCTACTCAAGCAAAATTGTTGAAAAGAAACCAACTGAAAGTTTCACTTTTTCCTTATATCTAATGTTATCCTCTGAAGTACTACATTTTCAAACTTATGATTTTTTTTCATTTATGTATTCATTCGTTGATTTAAAAATATATTGCCCCCCCCATTGCATTTTATATTTTTTATGCCTTTAGAAGATAATTCTCTATTATTTTCCTCTTTGAGAATATTTTCAAAAAGATTTTTCTGAGAAATTTACATCTTTAGTGGTACCAATAACAAAGCAACTGATGGTTTTTGCATCTTTTCTCAAACATTCCTAAATCGTGGCAAAAATTTGGAATAAAACACCAAGCATAAAATTTTTTATCAAAATTTAAAAACTAAAAATTGAATAACATATGCAAAATGAAATGAAACAATTAAAATTGCCCCAATTCTTAAGATTCATGCACAAAAGTTGTGAATGACATCAATTACTTATTTGAAGTGTTTTCTTTCATTGGATAGAAAAAATATGTAACTTATTCAATCAAAGAAATTGCTAAACTTAGATTTCCTCCTTACTTATCATTATGTTGCCATCCAACCATCTTATCGACAGGAATGGGAGGAGTACCCTCAGTTTTCATTTTTCGCCACTCTAATGTCATTAATTCAAGCCTGTACAAATTATTTGTGCAACCTGCTCCATTGTAGGTGTAGCCACCAAATAAATACATGCAATCATTTATTACAATGGCAGCAGAACCAGACATACCAGGAGGAAACATGTACGGACAAATTCTCAGAAGCCTAGAAAAGAAAAATTGGAAATACAACACATTTTTATGTTTAAGTCCTTATGAAAATAGACATGAAACAGTAATATAGCATAGGATCTAGAAAAGCAATTTGCATACCGAATGAAGATTCAGACCTGCTTACTTTAAAACAAATTCAATCTTATATTTCGTCAGTAGACTAAATTTTAAGATATAGGTATAAGGACAAATCACTCTAAGAATGAGGGTTAGTTGATATAGGTTTTATGGCACAAGATCCAAACATGGCTAAAGCCTAACGAAAAAGAATATTGGACTAACAATCATAACATTAAAAGGGTGATCAAAAGTATCATCATGAATGCAATTATTTTTTTAATCAAGTATATTGAAAGGTAAGACATAAAAATAAAAAATACATTGAATTGAAAATGATTTTAATATTGATAAAAAATGATATAGCTTAAAATTCATAAGTTTTCCTCGAAAGATGACATACATAAAAAATGCCATTGACCTTTGAAAATAAAGGCTAACAGTTTTAAGAGAAAGATGGGAGTATCTGTATCTTATTTGATGATTTAAGAGGTCATGAGATGTAGTTTAAAAAATGAATTAGATACGTTTTAAAAAGCCTGAATAATGTAATAAGATAAGTAAAAGAGTGCTGGGAATGACCCAACAAGGCTACTGAAATAGGTTATGATTTAAGTATGAGGGATGCAGCTCGGTTGATGTGATTACACAAATCACTACAATGGTTTGTTCACCAAAAATCACTTCTTATCGTCACTTTTAGTTTGTCCCTCTATTGTAAAATTTGATACATGAGGACTAATTAAAGGAGGATTTTCCTTTAAGTTGTAGATCTAGGCATAAGGGCCAACTACCATGCCCAGACAATGATTAGAGCCTGTTGAATCGAGAGCCAAAGGGAAGTGTCTGCTTCTGGATAACGCAATCGAGTGAAAGGATTCGGAAGGCACTTTGAGTACGAAAGCTGGACACATAGGGAGGTCTTGTGGAGACCTGATGTTTGTAAACTAAAATTGGAAAACATACTTTGCTTTTACTTTTAATGGTTAAGTTTTTTTACTTGATGTTTGTGCTTCGAGAGGTCTTGAGACCTGGTGTTAAATATACCTGGGAACTGATGAAAAACATTCCAAAATATTCAAGAAGCCCAAAAGGCAGAATATTGAAGTTTAAAATTCCCTGTTGCCATAATGCTAAAAATAAAAAATATGGGATTGCTAATGCTTGACAAATGTCACAACAAAAATGCACTTCAAAAGAGTTGTCACAAGTCTTTTCAAATGCAGCTATACCTTTTGCTTTTACAAGATAACAATGGAACTTGATACAAATTTACCTAAATTAAACTTAAAAGATAGTAAAAATTCAGACTTAAGTGATAGAAATTATCACCTTAAAAATTTTATTTAGAAACTGTACCATTTTTCTGAGACACAATTGTACACCCAGAGTTCATTTCCATTGAAATAAGTGTGGTTAGAACTTCCAGGATTTTCCTAAAATGGAGATAAAAATAAATCATTTTAATCAAATCACTAATGAAGATTAACGTGTCCATGCAAACAAAAATACTTTTGTTTTCCTTGGTTTGGTCTGAAAACAATGGTTCAACATACATGGACAACATTTGCTTAAATAGAAACTTGTGGGTAAATGGCAAAAATTAATATTGTAACGAGGAATACAATTAAAGGGAATTTCTTGATTATGAGAGCCTCATACAAGAACATTTTCTCTAAACTTCAGTACTTTCATCGAGATCACAATTTTTTTTAAAGTTGCACAGAGATGCACTTTCGCGAATTAGGTGCGTTGTAGTCCAATAAAACCCACATCCTTCTAATGGGGAAGAACAGATGAACACACATTAGATAGAGCCAAGCAAATAAAAAGATGCCTTCCAGTCATCAAATTTATTATGCAGTGTACAAACAGGCAGGCTGGTTAGGATGTTTTATGGCACAAGGGCCAAATTTGGCCATGCTGAGGCAGACACAAGACATACAACATCAAGTAATAGACACACACAATGAAAGTTTTACTGACGCAGAAGAGAGAAATAAGCCTGGGGAGGAATGCACCTGACAGGAATCGAACCCACGCTGCCTACAACTCAAAGGTTGCTAGCACAGTGAGCATACACACTGAGCCATGATAACAGATTTGGGCTGATTCAAAAGAAATATATTTCTATAGAATTCGATAGAGAAGTTTTATACAAAAGTAAAGTCACAAAACAAAAGAAATGAGCTTCTATAGAAGTTTCTAGACATTCTATAGAGGTTTCCTTTCAGAGGTTAAAGAAAAAGTGGGCCATAATTCTATAGAAATTTATATACGATTCTATAGAAATTTTTCTTAAGAGAATTTGCATACTATATTCCAGTAATTGGGCCTGTATCCAGTATTTGCCAAGATAGTCTTGGATACAGGCTCATTTATATTTTTCTCAAAACGATTGCCAAACACTTAGTCAAACATCTATCAAATATAAATCAAAGTTTGCCTAAAACCCAGTGATTGGCCAGTTTGGTCAATTACTGGAACACATGCAGTTTTGTTTTGCCAGTGGTTTCACTAATGTTTACAGCAATTAATTTTGTTTTGTACAAAGTACTAATAAATAAGATATGTATACTTACCTCTGCCAAATTTTAGTTCCAAAAATTAAACAAAATTAAGAAATCACTTCTCGAAACAAGTTCACTTTTTTGTAGTTTCATATATCTCAAACATTTGACATGACTCATTTGTATTTTTATTAATTAAAAGACAGAAGTGAACTTCAGATTGGTTACCATTTATTCTAGTTTAGTCTATTGATGTAAGAATATTAATACCATTATAATTGCTGGATAGATTAGTTTGCTTGTCTAAATAAGAAATATGTGGAAATGGTCAATTGCAGGTTCGTGGACTGGTCAATTCACCCTTTTAAAATGTTTTGAATACTATTAACTGAGTAATTTGTACTTCAAATTGTATATACATGTAAGAAATAACGAGTTATTTCCGAAAACGAAACTTGAATGGGAACTATTTGACATGTGGTCGAAAGTAAAATTATTATGAATATAATGTGCGTGAAGACATGTGTCCCTTTTCTTGTACATTAAGTTTTTAAAGGAATGCAGCATGCGATATGAACAGCAAAGGATGTCAAATTGATATAAATGGTGAAAAGCAAATACTAAAGAAAGACAATGAAAATAGACAATGAAAAATAATTATATTAACGGTTTGTTGTCCTCATTTGAGTCAATTTACGTTTTTCAAACATACTGATTTTAAAGCAGGTAAATTATAAACTTAGAAAAGATTTTATTACCTTGTATCCACCCCAAACATAAATACTTTTTCCATGAGAAACAGAAACATGTCCCGTTCTGCCAGGAGGTGAAGCTGGTACCGTGTAATTTTGCAAAAAAAGCGACATTCTCCTTCTAACAGATTTTTAAAGGTAAGAAAATATAATTCTACTATGAGTAACGTTTATACGCACAACAGATTGGATAAGCCGCCTGTTGAAACACTTCAATGCTTGCTGTCTTGTGATTTGATCAAGACAGGATTCTAAATCCCTATCATGCTCGAAATATCCCTACGTGGTCGGATAAAATCCCCATTATTTCTTATTTGGAAGTTTCGATTTGTGGTGAGACAGTCGAGCAATATAGTACGTATATTTATAACGAAACGAAACTGAAACTAAACAAAAAACAATCCTCAAAAGCATATTTTTATATCAGTGGTGATTTGTATGCAATTTAAATGTGTGAATCCGCTTAAAAATGAATGTACGAAGAGATAGTTGACGAAGGAAAAATAAAAGTATTTTTTAAAAAGTAGATTTTTATTTTGAACATTTGAAGAGTTGTATCTCTTTCGTAGTTGGAAAACACCTTTTTTTTTAAAAAGTGTCACAAAATAAAAAAAATACCATTTACACATTGAATTTTAAAACCTTTTTTCGTGCAAAATGGAAAACAAAGTAATAAAACAATATATTTTCAACAAAAAATAATAAAACTTTTCATATATCAGGAAATAAGAGTTATGTGATTCGCAATATAATTTTATTTTTAAAAGTTAAAGAAAACAGATGCTTCAAATTAACAGAACTTTAATTTATATTTTGTGTTTTCATCTCTGAAAATATAAAAATCTTCTGCCATAAAAAAATGAGTATTTTCTTCTAAACTATTTTATAACTTAATTTTGCATTAACAAAAGAGGATGAAATGCTGGACGTCGGAATGCCCAATCAGTTTAGAACAGCTCTGTATGACATTCTTGGAGTACAATGTCTAATATAAAGTAGCTGTATGTTGTTAATGAAGCTCCCATATCATTATATAGCAATCGTTTTTCTTCAATTTTGCCTAACTGAAGTACTTTTAACAAATTTAATGTCTTGTGCTTTTGGAAGAAATATGAAAATACCCCGCTTAAAAGTTACAAAAATCCAAATATTTTACAATTAACAATAATTATAAATTGCTAAATGTTAACATTAGTATGGAATTTTTTTTTCAATATTTATTCCACAGGGTGTTTTTTATGTAAGGGCATCATCTTGGGGGTTCTGAAAAATTATATCAAATTCTGGAATTTTATATAAAATTCTTAAATTTTTTTCTAAAACATTTGATCAATTTTTCATTTCTCTTTCAATTTGTCATTGCTTACTCAATTAATGACAATTTATAGCCCAGCAGACCACCCAGGAACGGCCCTGGTTTTGAGTTGGATCTTCGTGCACTTCATTCACTACGTGGGTTATCAGTACGAATTTGAAGAAAAGGAATTTCTATAGGAGCTTACATTTTCTTAGTTCTTGTGCCGATTAGTTCTTTTCGAAGTTTTCCTAATTGCGAAGAATTAAATTGAGATGCATTGCATAATTTCTCTCCAGCAGACAACACAAAAAAGGTTTTATTCTCTCCCTTGATTAGGGTAATCGATTTCCAATTGGTATTTAAAATGTTTGATTGAATTTGTTTCTGGACATGTGCAACTAATGCACATTTAAAAACGATTTGTTAAGCTTCCTACATATAAAAACTAAAAGGCTATTGGCTTCTTCTGTCCAAATATCCTTTCTTTGCGAGAAGACTACTTGATTCGTTCTTTATTTTTTCCAACGGATGAGTTTGGAAAACATCCAAATTTTGCTCTATGAATGGCAGAGAGGTGAGCGAATCTAGAACGAATCATTGTTCTCAAAATTTCGTAACTATTTGCGTAATAATGGGGAAAAACACAACGCAAACAACGAACTACGTCTGGAAAACAACATTTTCTAAAGTTTAAAAATAAAATCTGTACCCCAGAGGTAAAGTGTCGTAAGTCCAAATTGGCTACTTTTCAGGAAAGCGAAAGAACTAACTTTTTACTTATGGAACAACATGGACATACGTCGTTATAATCGATCACTAATTCAGAATAGAAGTCCCTGACAGTTACCACACTACCACTAGATAGAGCGCATTTTTTATGTAGAGTTGTTGATCTAACTCCAAACTGCCAAAAATGGAGTTGCGACAGTTTACCTCTGGGGTACAGAAATACGTTGTTATTTTTCAAAAACGTCTATTTGCGTTACAGAACATCGTTTCTTCTAAAAACCGGCGATTGTTTTCAGAATATAGAATTTTTTATTTTGAAAAATGACCCTTTTCTCTAAACTTTCATTTGTAGAGTTTAGAAGTTATTCAAAACATACCTGGAACTGATAGATCAAACATTGAACTTTTTAAATTCGACTTTGCTGCTAATAAATAAAAATTGTTTTCCTTCTTGGCATATTCCTATAAACCCTTGCAGTCTACCATTCTTTTGTCTAAATCATTCCTTAACACCATGTAAAAATTTTAATTAAAAAAATCCAAAAATTGTACAACTGCTCTTCCGGAAAGTTAATTTAATTAGAATAAGAACAATAAAAATTAATAACTGTTATCCATGAAAAATTTTGCTATGCACTATTCCTGCAATATAAAACAACGTTATATTAATGGCATAAGCCCTTGTAGTGAGAAAAAAATTTTAACTTTTTAAATTAATTTTTTTCTGTTATGAATTTTGTAGAATGATTGCATAGAGTTTGACCTAACCCAACACACAAAATGAACCTGGTTATTAATGAAACTTTAATGGATAAACTGAGAAGCTTGCCAGAAATTGAACGCTTTCGAAAATATATTCTACAAAAGAACACTTTAATGAGTGTTTAATTTACTTTGTCACATGTCAGGATTTACATTTTCTTGAAATGAAAGTATATCCCGACACTCAATTTCAAAGAATTAGTTTCTGTCGCAGTCTTCGAATGTTGGTGGCTCACCCTTTAGACACCACCCGGGAAAAGGTCCATGAGGTCTGTAGTCGTTTTTCCAAACGTAATCTTGGCCGTACGTACCCTCACACTTTCGGGGTGGGTTGTAAATTGCTTTTCTCGGCTTATTAAAAAGATCAGGCATAGTTTGAGCAGCGTAAGCATTGGCTGAAAAAGAAAAATGTCATCAGGTTAAAAGGATAGATTGAGAGTAACCCATGGAATATGGCCTATAGAATCCTATAGAATTATGGTTCGTTTTTCTATAAGCTCTATAACGTAACCTCTATAGAAAATGTCTGTAGAAACCTCTATAGAAGCTCATTTCTTTTGTTTCAACTTTACTTTTCTATATAGAACTTCTCTATAGAATTCCATGGAAATTCATTTGAATCGAATCAGCTCGTTTTCTCTATTTAAATCTCTACTGAATTCTATAGCATTTTTTTCTAAAGAAACAAAATTTCGTTTCTCTATAGAAATCTCTAGAGTTCTATGGAACTCCATAAAATTTTTACGAAATAGAAGTTTACAAACAAAAGTTTCATTCAATAATTACGATCAGAAAAAAATGTAGTTTGAGGACATAGTAATATGTAAAATTTGGATCGAATAAAAAAATGTTAGAGGGCTTAGATTAAGTAAATTTCAACTCCAATTTTTGAAAACCGGAGGAAATTTGAGTTTTGCTGCTAAAACAAAATTTTTACAAGCTATTACGACCGATTCCATGTGATGGAAAAGTTTCAATGATGTAAGGTTTTAAACACCACTGTTTAATCAATAATCCAAATAGGTGATATATTTTTTATTTTGCTACCGTAAGCCTATTTTTCTGGTTCAGCTTTTGTAAGGCTTGATTTCTCTTCAGAAATAAAATCTTTCCAAGAAAAATTAACATAAAACATCGCATTTTACTTTTAGATTTGACTACTTACGAGAGAGTGTTCGATTGTGGTTCTCATCGCACCATTTCCTGCACACGTAATCAAGGAACCGGCCATCCGGACTATATTCTGGGAAATATGTAGACCATTGGTCTGGTTGGAAAACGAAATCTTTGTGTGTCATTGATTTCCAATCTTTTGTCCATGATTTGTTTTTTAAAAATGGTTTGGAGTAATACATATGAAGCAGAAGACGTCGTCTTTCTGAAAAAAAAAAGCAAGATTCATGGTAAATAGAAGATATGTACTGTCTATCCAAGGCTAGTAAAGGAGACAGGTTGGTCCAACAGCCTTTGCCCCTTCCTCCGCGAAAAGAGGTGTGACCTTATGACGTCACGCGGCGGAATGAATTTTGCAGTGAGCAGTGTCTCGTCATTGTCACTCAGTGGAAAGCATTGCTTTTAGAGTAAGCCGTTTTCGACTCCTTTGCTGTTTTTCACTGTTTTAAGAACATTTAATAGTTCTACATTTATTTTAAAAATAGCTTTTTATAACACAAGTCTCCTGAAGTAAGTATGTTCTGAGGAAAATAAACGATTTTGGACTTCCGTTCTGCTTTTCTTTGTTGTAAGAGTCGTTGATAGTTCTACATCTATTTAAGAGGAGTTTTAGCCCCAATTCTAAGACTAAAGGCAGCGACATGATTGAAGATGAAAAATTTACAAACATGTGTTTCGATTAAATGAATATTGCTTCTCGTGTTTGCTATGATTCAGCAAAAGATAAAGTATTAGGAACAGCAATGCCTCATTAAGTATCGGAAGCAGCCAATTTATAACTTTGAACGGCAAATGACAAAACTATTATTGTTTCAATGAATAGAAACACTAGAAGAAATTGGATCAAGGTATTAAGTATCATGCCAGATTTAGGTGGGAAAACATTCGCATTTGGAAGGAATTATCAATAACATCGACAAACAGTTCATTTCAAATCCAATGGAAAACACAAGAAACATCTAGTTTTTTGCAGCATTCTATAATCTTTTCAAGTTATTTAGAAACCATATCTTAGATAGCGGAATAAAACTATCCTCTGATAGTGATTCAAAAATACTTATTTGAAAATTTATTCGAAGCCGATTCGTGCGAATTGGGAGTACAATCAAGTTAGAAACAATCAAAGGCAAAATGTGTGAGAATCAATCAACTTTAGTCGGATCACGTTCCAAAGACATTAGACTTATTTTCCGAATGAGAAAGAAACAACGAATTTCATACATGCTATTGATGGTTGTTTTCATATTTTCAATTCCAAGATTCCGATAAGTGACAAAAATTTACAGTGCGGGTTTGGTCTCAAACTAGAATCGCAGATGGATGTTTTGCACAAAGGAAAATATTAAATTGAAGAGATGAAAGTTCTCGGAAAGTCAAATATGCTACCTTTCCAAAAAGGATGGTTAGTCTCCACTTTTAAACTGTAGAGTAAACCAAGATTCTCTAGAAAATCTATTCAGCCTAATGAGAGGCTTAAGAAAATTTTGCGACCACCCATTACCCATCGACTTCAAATACAGACTACAACAAATTCTTTTATGCAATAAACTCCCACTACTTTCATCTAGAGCTATAACTAACGATACGAGTGATGATCAATTTTTAAACGTCCATTTATTTAACTCTCTTGTTAAAGTTATTGAATTAAACGATATTGAGGAAAAAGAAAAGGACACATCATTTGAAGCCGATACAGTGAAGTCATTGAACTCAATAGAAGATAATGTTCTAACTCAATCATTAGAAAATCCTGGAGCTTCAAACAGTTGAATCATCTTTTAACATAAGAGAACACTGCTCTAATGAAGCATTATGATTTATTGCCGGTTACATTGCTTTTAAAGTGCACGATAAAAGTCTGCGGAGCAGGAAAATAATCAAACGTGGATTGGGGCTTTATCTCGAGATGGTTTAGTTTTACCAACTGAGTATTGGTTTGAAACGGTAAAACGGTGTGATAAGAGTAAATTTGCTCAAATATTACAGGAAAAATTTCCTACGCAAAATGCTTCAGCTCTCAAACTTTTTCAAGAACAAGAACATTTGTCTGAATTAAATATATGAACTTTTCCGCTGTAAAACGACCAAATGAGAAAAAAAAAATTAAAAATCTCAAAAACCATCATGAAAGGATAACTGTCATCTTGTTGAAGACGTTTCATCTCATGGCATGAAGTTGCTTGTAAAACTTATTTATTTTCCTTTTAATTTAAACTTATTTATTTTCCTATGAGTAAAGCATTTACGAGAGGTTCAATCCCAGAAAAAAACACTTCGCGGACAACACAAGAAAATTAATATTAATCAGCATTGAGAAGACTTGACAACGAAAACAAATAACAGAACGTTCATAGGTTTTACATGTAGGAATTGTATATATATCTACCCACCGATTCCGCCGAAGCGACGTCACTATTCCTCCCCTTCTAAAACAGTTCTGGTGAACCCTACCTTTCCCTTTAAGTAGCCTTACTGTCTATCGGCCACGAGAACTGTTCCTGGCACAAAGTCTGCCCCGTCTGTTGCTACCGAAAAGGACCTTTTCCTATTTTTTCTAGTTTGTCACATTGGTGCGCTTGATGACAAATTGAAAATATATTTGAAAAGATTAAGAAATAGTTCAGATGATAGCGTTGAACATAAATACTTGTGTTGTTGCTTTGTTCGGAAGGGTAAAAAAGTGCTTTCAAAAGAGATGTTTTTGATTTAAAATTTTGATGAGCATCAACTCAAAGAAAAGAAATAGGCTGATATTAAACTAGTTCTACAAGTGTTTGGAATTCACTCTAAGCAGCAGGTCCCGATCTCCACGTAGTAAAAAATTATTGGAAGAGCGACAAACCAAATCACTTTCATGTTTCATAGTGGCAGTGCATTTGTGAATTGGGTGCAAATTGAGATGTCATATTTTCACTTTCAAGTTTTTATTCTCTATTGTTGCGACTTTCTCATTACTTTTAAGGAGGTTTCAGAGCATCAAATCAAAAAAAAATAATTCTTAAGACAGGAGAAAATATCTACACCTTTTTAATAAGAAACAGGTAACTTGATATTCGAGGTCGATTGCAGGGTACGATTCTGATTCACCAGCATGAATATCAATCGCGAAATAAATAACACATCACACTAATTCAGTAAACACGACCTTTTTTATATACAAACACAATTTATCTGGTCGTATTTTATCGATTGCTTGAAAAAGTAATTTGCAGATATGTACACCTAATTCTGTTTTTACACGATAGATACGTTCCTGAAGAATACGTGAAAAAAATTCGTGTAAAAAAAGACATTGTATCTATGGAAGAAAAGAAGATGGTTCTGGATCTAAAAAATCAGTAAAAATAATTTTAAAAAAAACCATATGAAAATATTCGTTTTAAGCTTATTAATTTATTTCAACAAAATACACATGTAATAATATGTAATGAAAATGAAAAAAATTCTCTCTGAACAAAAAAATATGTTTTACACATAAAATTTTTTTATTCATTTTCACTTTCTGACAATAAACGGCGCATACGTTAGCGTACGTCTGGAATATCACTGCTATCACTAGAAATGTTGTGGACATTGTCTTCTTCCTCTATTAATGAAATTCTTTCTGTGATCTCTTGAGCAAAATCAGTACGAGTTTCCTCTGGTGCTGATGTTTCACCGGTTTTACGAACGAATTCAGTTATTAACCGTTGTGTTAGTGTTTTGGTTAGGCCGTTATATAATTCTCTGTAAGGGGCTGTCAACAACTTCAGTTCACGTTGAAACTTTCCAGCGCGTTCCTCATTAGGGTCATGTTTGACAAAATGATTACCCAATTTTTTGGCCAATTCCAGACCTTCTTTTATTAAATCTGCATTTAGAACAGGATCATTTTCTTCACTATCACAACGTTCTGTGGGATTAGGAGTCTCAAGGACAACCTCTAATATTTCATCTTCGCTTAAGGCTTTATCGACTAATAATTCATCAATATCTTCAAACGATAGATCATCGAATCCTTCTCCACCAATTGTGTATGCCATTGTAATGATGTTGTGAAATTCGGTCGTTTTAGGGATGATGGGGATCTTTGCTTTTCACACATTGTGGCCAAACCGCTTTCCAACATGCATTCAAAGCTGCTGGTTTTAATTCAGTCAACGCTAATCCAACTTGATTGAAACAATCCATAATTGAGAATTTCTTCCACACATCAATGACTGTTAGTGTTTCATCATTCAGTTTGTCCAAAACATGTTGGAATGTTTTTTTACGTAGTATGTCTTAAATGTCGCAATTATACCTTGGTCTAGCGGTTGTATCAAAGATGTAGTATTAGGCGGCAGAAATAAAATTTGCACGTTTGGGTGTTCCAAGACAGGATGGCCGGGTGCATTGTCAAGAATCAGAAGCACTTTAAATTCGAGACCTTTCACATTCATGTAACGTCTGACTTCTGGGGACGAAGCATTTGTTGAACCATTCTGTAAAGATAGCAGTGGTCACCCAGGCCTTCTTGTTTGCCATCCAGTGAACAGGCAGTTTATTGATATCTACACCTTTCATTGAACGTGGGTTTAGGGCTCGATTTACCAGCAGTGGTTTCAACATACGATCTCCTGAAGCGTTGGAGCAAAATAATAAAAATAATAAGGTCACACGATCCTTAGCTACCTTAAAACCACCAGCAGTTTTCTGCGATTTGGCTACGTACGTTCTGTTCGGCATTCATTTCCAGAAGAGACCACTCTCATCTGAATTCCACACTTGATCAGGAGTGTATCCTCCATCTTTAATAATTTTAGCAAGTTCCTGCGGGAATACTTTAGCAACCGATTCATCTGCAGATGCAGTTTCACCTTTAATTTTTATATTATGAAGAGCATGCCTTTTAAGAAACCCTGTCATCTAACCTGTACTTGCAGAAAATTCATACTTTCTGTTTAACTGAGATGAAGTGCTTGGGTCCTTTTCTTTAATCTGTCTATAAATTCTTAGTGCTGTTTGCTTGATGGCATTTCCATCTACTGCTACTCTTTTCTGTGACTTATCTTCTATCCATATTACCAGAGCCTTTTCCATCTTTTCCTTGACAATACCTCTTGTATATGATGATGAATTAACACTTACTTTTGTTCCAGAACATACCGACTTCCTAATTGCAGCTTCATTTTTCTTAATTGTTGTTATGGTAACTTCATGTACACCAAAATGCTTTTTTACAGACGTAGCACCTTGTCCAATTGTAAGAAGATCTAAAATTTGAATTTCAAGTTCCAATGAAATCGCTTTCCTTTTCGTTTTGGTAATGGGTGAATTATGTGACATTATATAAGGGCTACCGAAAAATATCTCAAATTAAAATTAATAAATAAAGGTATGAAAAATTTGTAAACTTACAATTTATTGACTTTCGGCAAAATTTATATGTGCACAAATTTTACTATAGATTCTTTCACTTTGAAATAGAGCTACGTACTAAATGTCTTCCGAAGATACAATGCACGAATACGGTAGATGTGCACCAAATTCAATAATAAAAACGTTATGTAATGTATCTAGAGGAAAGCACGCGTTTCAAAACACACACACTAGCTGTTATACATATAGAAAATAGAAATGATCTAGTACGCCACAAATAAAATTTTGTTTTCTTAGAATTTAGGCAAAAAAAATTGTCAGAAATTGGATTGGACCGTTCGTGTTAAATCAAAATGACTCGCGTTAAAAGAGAATGAAATATTTATTTTGAATTCGTGTTAAATCAAATTCGTGTAAAAAAAGGTTCGTGCAAAAACAGAATTAGGTGTATGTATGTAAACGCATTTTTCAATACTCATATATCTTACCAGACGGAATCGCAGAACAAAATCTACGAAGCAAAAAAGGTGGTAAAGGAGCGTCTTTTGAACATTCGAAGCATTGGCATTCCTGTGTAGAATCGAATATTGTATTCATGATTTTAAAAAATAGTATGGTTATGAACTATATGAAATTCAGATGAGGATAGTGAAATGCATGAGTGCTTATAAATCATATTCTTTCTTTTATATGCTTGAAGCGTATCCGCATTGCTTGTACCAGTCTTGTTCTTTATTTTTGTCATTTAATAAAAACAACTAGTAGAATTCCCAGGCGTTGCTCGGGTTGAGATAATTAAATGTTGATTGAAAAGTGATCAGACTAATCACTTTTGCTTCATAAAAGCATCATTTAAGTGTAAGAAAAATAATTTTTTAACATCGTTTTAACTTTTTCATAACTTCTACAATTTACTTCGGACGCAAATATGTATACATGATATATCCATCCATATAATCCATTTCATATTCATCGCACTTCTGCTCTAAGACAAACTACAAAAGTTTTTTTTTCTAAGGCGACTAACTACTACAGAAGTCGATTTTGAGTTTTGGAGTGATTACGAATATCCCTGTACGTTAATTTTCAGTAAAAATGGCGAATTTTCGGCGTATAGTCGTGCACTTTCCTATGAATATGTTTTACTTGTGGCACCTGGCTTTATAGAGGAGATATAAAAGTAGAGTGAGCTACAGGGACGTAACTAGGGGAGGGCAGACGGGGCATATGCCCCGGGCGCCGGATTGGGGGCGGCGCTAAATTGGCCGAGTATATTTTTTACTATAGATATTTACGAATGATAAAAAATGAAGAGGAAAAACTTATTAGTAGACTACAAAAACTATAAAAGGAGCTAAATGCAGAATGTATGAAGAAATAGCTGGAAGCTTAAATCTAGATCCTCATTTTAAAGAAGTACGGAGGAGGAGGAAGCGGAGGTTTGATGGAGAAGGACGAAGTTGAAAGATATGAATTCTCAGAAAAAAAAGTTCAGATTATTGATAATACAAATAATAGATCGGATTCTGAATGAACTGAGGCAAAGGTTTCAAGTCATTCAAAACATGAATAGT
Organism: Meta bourneti; assembly: GCA_933210815.1. Lineage (NCBI taxonomy): Eukaryota > Metazoa > Arthropoda > Arachnida > Araneae > Tetragnathidae > Meta > Meta bourneti. Next base: position 86,398,666 of record OW119927.1, read on the forward strand.
TTATTTGGTTTCCTCAATGGAGCTCGGTTTGAAATAATGAATGGAGAAGAATTGAAGAACCAGGCACTTGAGTTAGCTACCACATATAAAGAAGACTTAGACAGGGACTAGCTGGCGATAGAAGTGGAGAGTTTTAAGTATCATGCCTTGGTTAAACCCTAATATGAAAACGGCTACACCATCAGGTCTTCTGACGTTAATATACAAGAACGGACTTGAAGACGCGTCCGCCAACATAACGACAGCGTTGAGAATTTTCCTCACAATACCAGTCTCAGTCGCCTCAAATGAAAGGAGTTTTAGCAAACTAAAGATCATAAAAAATTACCTCAGAAACTTAACAGGACAACAACGATTAACCAAAGTGAGCATCATATCAATAGAGCACAAGTTAGCTTCAAAGCTATCTTTTGAGGACATTGTAAAAATGTTTGCAGTCGAAAAAGCCCGTAAAGTTAAGTTTTAGTTCAAGCTTTCTGCGTTTAAATGAATTTTTTTCACATTTCTTCAATAGATTAAGAGATTGTGTAAAATGTCTAAGTATAATACTCAAGATAATATAACTTGAGTAAAATATGTTATTCCTGATTCTTGTTCCACAGTTTTCCAAAATAGTTTAATGGTTTTCGGTCGAAGTTTCGATAATGCACTTTTTAAAAGTCCAAAAGTACAAAAGTCCATGGGTCAGACATCTGGAGATTTAGCAGGAATATCAGTAAAGGGTATTGACTTGATACCAGTTTCTTGCTCCATTTTTCCAAGAATTTAATAGTGGATTTAAATGTGTCGCTGCTTGCTTTATCCTTGTTGTGAAGTGAAGTAAGCGTGAATGTAACTGTCCAATGAGCGGCGCTGTAAAAAGTGACGTCAGCTTCCGAGCTGAATTTTGTAAGTCAGATTAAGTTTGTTCTCTGCGGTATGTGGTATGTACGTTTTTGCCGTCTGTTAATCTTGTAAATAAAATTATGAATGTTGTGTTAAAAGGCTTTTTGGCTTATTTCCAAATGCACCCGGCATCGGGTAGATGCAGCCCGTGAAGACTTTCTGAACTTGTTTTCTAACATAGTGGTACCCTCGGCGGGACTGGGTGCTTTGGCCATTTAAGAACTTTTGAACCTAGAACTTTTGAAAATGAATTTAAATGCTTTAAAAACACAACGAAAAGGGCTGAGAACTGCTTTTTCTCTGAGTTTAAAGAAAATAGAAACGGCATTATCGAAAGAAGTATGTGATTTGAAATCGCTTTCGATTTTGAGAATTCAACTTAGTGATAAGTTTCAGAGACTTGATGTCTGTCAAACTGCTATTTCAGAACAGTTTTTACAGAGTGAAGATGACGAACATTTATTTAATGAAGATTTAGAAGAATCTGAAACTTACAGAGACCGGTACTTAGAGCTATGTGCTCAGATAGATTTGAAATTGCAAGAAGTCGCTCTGCCGAATGACAATAAGGAAACGAGAAAATTTAAATTGCCAAAGATAGAGCTGAAAAAGTTCAATGGCGAAGCGAAAGAATACCTGACTTTTTGGAGTCAGTTTCAGAAAATACACGACGACAAAAGTATTGCCGATGAGGATAAGATGTAATATTTATTGGAATCTATGGAACCCAAATCGAAAGCAGAACGTTTAGTTCTGAGTTTCCCAGCTACGGCGGCTAATTACCCTAAGGTAATTGAACAATTGAAAGAGCGTTTTGGACGAGAAGATTTGCTTGTGCAAATCTATGTTAGAGATTTGTTAAGCTTAGTTATGAAGAACGCTGCTACCGGAAGAGTAAAGACGGATCTTCCCTCTCTATATGATGAACTGGAAGGAAAGCTGCGAGCATTGGAAAGCTTGGGAAGAACACAAGAAAAGTACGGGGACTTTCTAACGCCGTTAGTGGAGAGTTGCCTTCCAGAAGAAGTGTTAGTGGCTTGGGAAAGTAGAAATCACGACTCGACAGAAACCAAAGGATCTCGAACTTTAGAACATTTGATGAATTTTCTTCGACAGGAAGTAAAGGGCGAAGAAATGGTTTCGCCCCGCACCAAAGTCATCGAAAGAAGGACTTTATTGAACAGGTAAAACAAGCTGACCTGACAACAGCATCAGCTTTGGTAAGCCTTGTTGATAATTCAGGTAACTGTATTTTTTGTGATAAGTCTCATCCTAGTGAAAAATGTTTTACCGCGAGGAAAATGACTTTGGCTGCTAAACAACAATTGTTGATGAAAAAAGGTGCATGTTTTTCTTGTTTAAAAAGAGCTGGTCACTTAAGTAAATTTTGTAGTGTCAAAAAGCAATTGAATTGTTCTATTTGTAATAATCCTCATTTTGAAATTATGTGTTCCAAACAAGAAAAAAATAATGAGCAAAAGAGTGTTCTAAAATCTGAGAGTTCTCTCTCTAATTGTGGCAGAAGCGAAATTGTATTTTTGCAAACTCTTTGCGTACTTATTCGATATCTAGGTCATGAGAAAATTATTCGCGCGATGATAGATACAGGAAGTCAAAGTAGTTACGTAAGAGAAAATGTTATGACAGCTTAAAGCATCTCCACTGAGAGACGAAACTGTTTGGGAGGGGCTGAAACGAAACCAAAACGACATGATGTGTTTTCTGTCGAGGTCAGTAATTTAAAAAGAACTTTTGCTTGTAATTTTGAAGCTCTTTCTGAAAAAAGGATTTGTGGTTTTATTCCTAAGATTAAAGCTAACGGGATTTTGAATGAATTAAAAGAAAAGAAGATAGATTTTACTGATTCTTTCCGAAAAGAAACCGAAATTAATCTTTTGATTGGTGCAGATGTTGTAGGAAAATTGTTGACAGGAAATTCTGTTGAATTACAGTCTGGCTTAACGGCCGTTGAAACGAAACTTGGATGGACTGTAATTGGAAAACAAAATTCATGTGAGAAAGATAATATTTTGACGACATTATCAATGCATGCAATGAAAGTACCTATAAACAAATTATGGGAACTTGAAATTTTAGGAATATCTGATCCAACCCAAATTGAAAGGGAGAAAGGTGATCTTAATTTAAGTGATTTTAATGATAGAATGAAAATTCTTCCCACTGGAAGATATGAAGTAGAACTTCCATGGAAGTTCAGTTCTGCGAATTTACCTAATAATAAAGAATTAGTCTGGAAGAGACATGAAAAAATAATCAATAAATTTAGATGTGGTGAATTTTTCACCGATTATCAGAAGGTGTTTCAGGAATGGGAAAAATTGAACATAATCGAACGCGTGACAGATTTCGAATTGAATAAAGAATGTCATTATTTATCACACAGGCCAGTGATTAAACTAGATAGTGAAACTACTAAAATCCGTCCGGTTTTTGACGCTTCTGCCGCGGAGAGAGGGAAACCCTCTTTGAACGAATGTTTATTTAAGGGAATTAATCTTATTGAATTGATACCTGATATTCTTGATCGGTTTACAATGTATCCAATCGGTATAAGTGCGGATATAGAGAAAGCTTTTTTAATGTTGTCTGTTGCACCTAAGGACAGAAATTTTCTTAGGTTTTTTTTCCCATGTTATGAAGGGCAGCTCATTTATAGGCACTGTAGAGTTGTATTTGGAGTCTCTTCTAGCCCTTTTTTGTTGAATGCTTCTATAATGCATATTTTAGACAATTGCCCACCTCAGTATAAAGATGTTGCTCAGAAACTGAAAAGTTCATTCTATGTAGACAATTGTATATCAGGAGTATTTAATACTGATGAACAAGAACGTTTCATTGAGCATGCTAAATTAATTATGTCAAATCGATGTTTTAACTTGCGTGATTTTGAAAGCAATGTAGCAGGTATAAATGTTGATAAACATTCAGGAGATACTTGCGTTTTAGGGGTAATTTGGAATTTAGATAATGATACCTTGAAGTGTTGCACAGATATGGAAGCATTGACATGTGATACGAAAATCACAAAAAGACTAATTTTAGGAATTGTGCAGAAATTTTTTGATCCTATTGGCTTGTTAACCCCAACTACATTGCTTCCGAAACTGTTATTGCAAGACTTGTGGAAGTTGAAAATTGCTTGGAACGATGAATTGTCCCCTAATGATATAAATACTTTTTTAAAGTGGTTTAAAGATGTCTATGTTTTAAAAGATGTTACTTTTCCTCGTTACATGGTAATTAATTCTTCGTCTGAACTACATGTCTTTGTGGATGCTAGCAAGGGGGCGTATGCGGCGTGCGTCTTTGTTCGATCAATACTTGATTCTGAAGTAAAAGTAATTCTCGTTAGAGCGAAATCCAGGGTATCCCCCATGAAACCTTTAAGCATACCTCGTTTAGAACTGATGGCTTGTTGTATAGGTTCTAGACTTGCGAATTCTATTGTCAAAGCCCTCAATTTGCCAGACATAAAAATCACATTTTGGTCCGATTCCACCACAGCGCTTTGGTGGATAAGAGAACAAGGCAATTGGTCTGTTTTTGTGAGCAATAGGGTCAAAGAAATTCGTGAGTTGTCGAAAGGTCAGTTATGGAGACATGTTCCAGGAAATAGGAACATTGCTTTTAATTTTTCATTATATGCAAAACCGGCAACAATCATAAATCTCTTAGAGAAAGTTCTCACGTTAAAGTTACCAAGTTGAACCACGTTTTAAGATTTTTCTCCTCTTTTATGATAATAAATTGTTCTTTTTTATTGCAAACATTTAAATACAACCACGCCTCGTCTATTGTCACATTTTTCCATCTTTCTCCAGCTAAATGCTTCTCATACAGAATTCTGCAGCAAGTTCTGCGTTCTACAATATGTCGTGGAGATAAACGATGAACATTGTATTTTTTGGCCTTTCTAAGATTCAAATCACTGTTAATTATTTTACTTACAGTTGAAACTGAACATTTTAATGACTTTGTAATAGTCCTTTGACTCGTCGGATTCTCTTTTAAAATTAAAGATCTTACCTTACAAATATTCTCAGAAATTCTTTTTTTTTGGATACGTATTTGGAAATATTTTTCCACTTTTACGCATTTTTTCCTTTCTCATTAATATTACTTATCATACCTGTTTAGATATCGAAAAACCATGACTTTTACAGCGTTTTTGAATAATTGAATAATCATAATTCTCTTCGGAAAGAGCGGAAACATAGCCTTTCATCCATTGCTTATTTAAAGCGCAGTGTGAGACATCTGTCTAGTTTTAGGTGGCAGTTGTGTTGCTGCTACGCGTACCCTGAATGCGACGTTACCTGACTTGTTTTTCGAATACGATTTCAGCACTTCGCCAACAAAAATTCCGAATTGATGAGGACAGATAGAAAACTATTAGATTTTTCGCCAAACGCTACCATAACGATGAACGGCCTTCTCAATTGTCAAAAAATTTATAGAAACTTGAAAGGCAATTATATATGAAATGGGGCTCCAGGTTTAACATTTTCTGTTAGTTTGAAAATGTTGGTAACAAGAAAAAAATCTGATTTAATCAAGTTTATGACCATTTTTCCCAGACAAATTAACTGCGTTTGATAAACGAATGATGAAAAGAGCAACGCTAGAGGAAAACGATCAGAATTTTAGTGAAACATTTTGAGTTTAATAATACCGAAAATGAATTCAAGATATGATTAATCTACCGGTGAGCATTTTTATGCTCTTTTCACACAAAACGTGATGGCCTTTTCTTCGTACCTTGTAATTAAAAAGCGGATCATATGCAGAGAGAGAGAGAAAGCTCTCCGCATAAATTAATAGTACTGTTATTTACTCAGCAAATAAAAAGAAATTCGTTTGGTGCTGCCATCTGGTTAGCAAAATTAGACTAATCTATATCAGTTGAACGTCCTGTAGCGGGCACTCACTGGACTGTCATGCGTTAATAGAACTGTTCGGGGGAAACTTTGTCTTGCCATAGATTTTAATATTGTTTATGATGATGCCCTTTTCTTCGAAACCTTAAAATTAAGCTAATCAATGGCATGGGAAGATATCCCACATAAATAAATTGTATTGGATTTATTAAAAAAACGATTTAAAAATTAAAACGAGAAATTTGTTATTTGGTGCTGCTATCTGGTTAGCAAAATAGGACTAATATATATGAGTAGAACATCCTGTAGGCCATTCACTTGATGGTCATGCGTTAACGGGAACTGTTCGGGAAACTTTGTCTTGCCATAGATTTTGATATTGAGAAAATACAAAAAATATAACCTGAATTTAAGGATAATTGATTAAAATTTATTGATATAACTTAGGGACATGAATTTTGAGCTTATCAGCTCTGTTCTTCCGGTCGTTATGATTGTTCAAAAATGCCTCTTTACTGTTTTAACACATGATCTGTAGTTTACAAAACCGAACTAACTTAAAGCTGTGATTTAAAATAGCCTATTTATAGGCTCACTCGAGGTAGGTAAGTTATTGCATATCATCTACCTTTTACTAAACGTACGTGGCACATAAATCGTCATTTGTATATTGGAGGAGGCCTTACGCGTTTTAAATATAAGAATCAACCGCCAAGGAATTGTAGAAAACGTATGGAAGTGTTAAAACTTCCTACTAAAAACACATAATCGGTCTGATGACGTACGTGGAAGACAAAATGTAAACGAATGTGAAAATAAGATTGGATCTCAGAAATCAAAATTGTATTACAGAAAGTTAAATGTGGTAACTGAAGTGGACAAGGTTGAGGTATACGCTCTTTGCAATACACTTAGATCAAAGATTACGAAGTGTTTTTTTACATTCGTGTTCAAATTTATTTCATTTGTAGCTATGTAATGTAGATATAGATGCATATATTCACTATAAAGGAATTTAAATAAGACATGAAATGTTCGAAAGACACTGCCTCAATTGACGACCATTTAGAAAGTTAAACGCAGCTGTTATGTTTAGGTCTGTTAGGGTTTAATTACAGCTTTATAAATTTCGTAAGAGACCCATAATTAAATTCCGGAAAAAATACCCTCTGCTGCAGCTAAAGCAAAACTCCTCAGAGTATAACTTTATAAAGAATATTTTAAATTCTTTCTATACAAAGAGGTATTTCCTCCGCAAATTACGAATAAATTGTAGGTAGTTTTAATTGATGGTGTTTCAATTAAGTGCTTGATGATTTTATGCTAAATTTTGAAATTTAATAAGCTATTAGGGCTGCTATCTATTGGAAATGTATAGAAGTAAATTTGTTGAAACGCAAAAAAAATTATTTCTGTTCAAGTTTCGAAAATTAACGTTATTGGAGTTGCCATCTATCAGCAAGCTTTCATATTTGGATGATGTGGCATACTTAACAAAAGGGGTTATAGAATAAATAAAATTGAAATCGTGAATGCTTTTCATTTTGTCATTTTTCCTTTAGATCAATGAATGGCATTTCTCATTGATGACTACATAACTTTAAACTTCATTACCACGTTCAACTTTTATAACATTTTTGTGTATAGCATTTGATTATATTTTCACTCGTGCTCATGAAAAGTTCATATTCATTGACTCATAAAGTATTTTTCAATCATTGAAACATCCTGATCATTCCAGGTCCACGTTGGGATAAAAAGTAACGACATACATACCAGGTGCATCTTGGCTTGATAGTATACTGTGGTCCCGTTTGAAAAATGGTCAGATACTTCAATGACTTGAAAAGGAAAGTACAGTAGAACCTTGATCGTTCGTGCTATCCGAACGGAATTTGATACCAAGTTTTTTTAAGTTAGAGTGTACGCACTTTGTCCTTGTCTGGCTTGGGGCAAATGGTTGTTTTTGGTGCAAAAGATCCAAAAAGGATAATCTGCGCCAAGAGCAGGACAAATTAAAATTCATTAAAGATATATTTTTAAAATATATTAACCAGACCAATATTAATAGCATGATAAAACATTTGAGTAAATGACATGAAAACAAAATATACACTTCAAAAGTAGGAAAAAGTAAATAGATATTAAAATCATGTCATCATCGTGAAAAATGTATTTTAAAATGTATCGATAGAAAGATGAGATGATGCCTACTTCCCGTATTCATAGACTCTGGCTCTCGGTTTCGACAGGCTCTGGGTTCGAATCCAGGTCTAGGCATGAATGTTCGGAATTCACTGCAGGCTGTAGGTCCCGTTTCAATTAGCCCTCATGTATACACAAAAATAACCGTAGAGCGACAAACCAAAACCAATTTCATAGAAAGAGTAGCTTGTAAACAGACGGTTCAGGGAAATTGTTCGGAAAATATACTTTTAAGACATACATTTATATAACTTGACCCAAAGCCTGAAAATGTGATAAAATAAGTAATTATGTTGTGAATTGTTAAAACTGAATGCAAGTACAAAATGCTATCCAACTTTTTACACACCACCAAATATTTGATCTAAATAATAATAAATGGGGACATAAATAATAAGCATGGAATTTTTTATGTTAAAAATTATATTCCAGATGTAGAAATATATAAATACACTCGAAGATAACTAAACAATGATAGTAAATCAGAATAATAATAACGGGGTTATTCAACAACGATAACCTGTTTGTTTTCTTCCTTGTATGCTGATTACACGAAAAGTATCTCATGTTTTCTCCTCTTTCAGAGTTTCCAGGAAAGTTAAAAAGCTTTTCAAGATGCTCGAAAAGGTGTACAAGGATGCTAAAAAGATCGATTATAAGATGTGGGGAGTGTGGCACTCTTACAGACCCAGATGTATCCCCGCAATAGGTATATATTCTTGGCTTTCCAATGTTTAAGATATTTGGATACATTTTAGTCCTTTAAATGTGATTCATTCTCACAAAACGTGCCAATCCTGGTACTTCTATTAATCTATATAAATAAAAATGGAGTGTTTGTGACTTGAATATTTTCGTCACATTTCATGTTATTTATCCGTTTTGGGCATTTTACAGCATAATGAGTGGGTAGGTAATGAACGTGTTATACTGGAATAGAAAAAAGATCCAATGTCCTCCTTAACCCTCCAAGGGGTATCGACGAGGTATCTCGTCCATCAAGATCTGATCAATTTTGATAATGCCGATATTTCGTCATCAAAATATTGCCGATTTTTTTTATGTGATAACGAGATCAAGATCTGGTCAGTTTTCTTCCATTGACGAGATACCCTCCATCAAGAAAGCGTTCAGCTTTGTTAATGACGAGATACCTCGATAAGGGACAACCACCAAGAGGATTAAACAATCAAAACAAAACACCATTTTAAAAATGTGTTAAAAATTCAAATAAAAAATGATTACTAAATCAACTTCCACCAAAAGCTTGCAGAATGGCCACTGGATCCATTTCGATTCAGGACGCTGTTATTTAGGAAACAAATATAAGTACTCGATTAACACACTCGCTATCATTGATCTAGGTCATAACGAAAATTGTAAAACAGATACGAAGCTTTTGTGTTTGTCTGGAATTAAATACAATGAATCGAAAGATTTTTCTAAAACCCAAGCGCATTCCTATTCGATTGTAGCGAGAACTCCATTTCATGCAAAGAAGAAACGTGGAATTGTATGGCTCAGAGTCTCGGAAGTAAATTGTCACCCATTTTTCCAACAGCTCAATACCCTTAATGTTTCTAAAAAAACCGTTTTCGGGCATTTACTTGGTACCCTCTCGCCCGAATCGCAGAAAGCGACGCAACGTATGCTAATCCGGAGCCCAAATTTACACAGACCACCGTCCATCAAAGTGAGGCGAAAGTTTTTACTGCCATTTCACACCGGAGTCAATTTCAGTTCTTTGAATGAGCCATAAAGAATCTTGCTCCAATGATTTGACTTTGACAATCGACCGTAATGTGTCCCATAGCGTATAAATACGGTCTGAAGAGTCCTGAATAGTTCTCTGTCATCCGGCATCAGTCAACTAAGGTTGGTTCATTGGTTCTCAACTCCTTGTGTAGACTTCGTCCTCTCTTAAGTAAGCCCTCTTCAATTATTTCTCTTATCTACGTCCATCGGAAAATAATATTAAGGACAATAGAGATTGTTCCTCAAATTTTTTAACCAGTGCTTTATTGTTTATTTCCCGATAGTTTTTAAACCGCTGTGTAAAGTGGCTTATCCACCTAGTAAGTGGATTTGTCCACTGTACTAGGAATCTTCGAGTTATGGGCCATGGTAGTCCAGTCGTAAGAGTAGCGGATTAGCAACCGGAGGGTTGCGATTTCGAAACTAGATCCGACCAAAGAATGTCGTATACACGAGGGCTGGTGTGCGTTAAATTTGCTGTGGCCTCAAATGTCCTCATGTTAGCGTGGTGTGGAAGTTTGGAGAGTGGAGTGCCAGCTCAGGTGTTGCCTCGTCATCTGACTGTGGCTCAAAGAGACGAGGTGTTTTTTCCTCGAATCTTTCACTTCAGGACTGATCCCGGACCGTCGCCAATAGCCTGCTCCAGTGCAACGTTAATTCAATTAACCCCCTTACCTGTGGAATCCTTTATTAAATGATATTAAGGAGAAAAGTGAAAATTTATGCTTTATAGTTTATTTCCCACTGTTTTTTAAACTGCTCTAAAGTGACTCGGTGAATTTACCCAATGCGCCCTGAACCTTCGAGTTATAGGAGGCGCAATTTCGATTCCTCTAACTTACCTAAGTGTATTTCTTTCATGTGTGTGTGTAAAACTTTCCTTATGTGTTCATTTACTTGACGTTGTCTGTCTTGTAAAGTAGCGCAGCTTTGGTTAAATATGGCCCGTGTGCCATGAAAATCAACCATCATGATTTTTGCTACACCGTATTTATCAGCTAAATTTCTTACTCTGTTGTGTGATCCATCAATTATAGATCAAATCACAACGAACTAATCTACAATTTTGAATATATTGCAAATTAATGTTTAAAATAGCCCAAAATTTTGAATCTGTCATATTTCTAAGATCCATAGAGCCTTCTTAGAAGTATGGCACTGAATTGGTACGGCCTTCTAGCGTTATAACTTGTCTCCACTATCCATTGACTACTGAATTGTTTTTGCAGCCATCGTAATCTTATTTTTCATTACTTGTTGCATTGGTTTATTTTCTCGCTTCATTCCAGACATGAAGTTTTTCGTACTTTGCACCCTCATCTCCACACTGATCACTGCAAGTCAGGCTGCAACGTCTTCACGAGCATGTAGCTTCATAGGCGGTGTCATGAGGTGTACAGAAAACAACGACCCCAATGGCAATTCTGCGGTTGCTTACAGCGGCACGAATGGACCAAATGGACAAGTTTACGCTGGACAAGGATACCCTGCACAAGGATACCCTGGAAACTTTAATTTCGCACCATTTAACGGTAAGCATCTTAGTATTATTCATAAAACAAATGCACGTTTCGAAAATATCTGGCCAAATTGTAAAGGGTGGTAGAGGGGCCCAAAATAAACACTTTCTGCCAAAGAAAATGTGTCCGGAAATGTCAGGATATGACACAATATGGATATGAGAATTAACATACCCATAGACTACTGTGACGCTCCAAAATTAACGTCGTCTCAAATTATTATTTGATGTGGATTCATTTGGAAAGATCAGCATTCGAATTTTTACAGCCACAACATTTATTTTCACAAAACAAGGACAAGAACAAAAACAGACATTCAGACAATATTTACAGTTAACTTATTTCATCATCCTTCTGTTCTCTTTCAGAACAGAGCCGGAAAATCACTACACAATTTAACTTCTTCAGAGGCGCGCACAGCGCCCTCTTTAGCTTAAATTCTCATTGGCCGTAACAACTACAATGAGGAACCATGGTCTGTACTTAATTCCCTTCGTCGTTGAATGCTTCTATGTGGAGAATTATGAAAGATGGAGAACGAGGGAATTTCATTAACTCTTGATTTTTCATGTCACTAGTATCCGGATCAATTGTTCTTGCGCATTTTGACCATTTAGTTCAACCACGAACAGCACTGCTACCGAACAGCATACAGTACAACAGAAAACCGTCAGATAGGACATAATTGATTGCCTTATTTACTTTAAAACATTCTACTGTTCCTTATCGAAAAAACATTTAAATTTACTGTATAAAGTAAATTATCGATACCAAAGTCCATATTATTTTCGATTTGCTTTCATCGAAAGGTTTCTTATAAGCACCGTCCTTCGAGAATTTCCCGATTTCTGAGTGAGCCTGTCCGTCACTGTGGTAACCAGCCATGAATTTGAAAGTAAAAGATGAAATACTTCAAAATAGTTGTTCAAATGTGTATGCATTGTTGTTTTAGAACAGTATATACAAGATCTTCCGCTTAGGACTATAAAAGAAAGTATCAAATTTTCTTTACTTACTCCGATTTATTTCTAGTTTCTTACGAACATACAAACTCAGAACTTTTTTTGCAAGTCTAGCACAGAGATATTCTTTTCTCGTCATTCCAATTACTTGTTCTAATCTTACAAATTTTCCTTTTATTATAGTCTTAGGCAGGAGAGAGAGAGAGAGAACACCCTGTACTTTGCAAATTTCCTACAGAAAACCACCTATTCTCACACTGGATCAGTATTAGTTAGCAAATGCAGTTTCTGGCTTTTCTGAGCGTAATCAAAACGGTATTGATAATTGGCTAATTTTTTTAAAAGAAAGAAAATATAATTCCTTTAGAACTGGACTCACATGAGTAAACTTTCTTTTTTCCCTGCTCACTAAACTGCCTCTCTTTACAATTAATTATTCATGGCAATACATCACTAAATCTCACTTTGCCTGTGCAACAGCAGCGAATCTCAAATTTCTGTAAAGCCTGCCTTGGGCCAAAATAGCATTACTACTGTCCTTTCCAAAGAAATGAAAAGATATAATTGCGAAAGCATGCTTTGAATTTATTGGTATTGCAAAGAAATATCGTTTTGTTGAAAAGAGTAATTTTCGAGTTTCAGAGTCCTCACAAACACAAGGATGTTCAGGACAAACACGCGACGAAGATAATGCTGTCTAGTCAATAAATATGGAAGATAGTTTCAATTTTCGATATTTTTAGAATTTTTTTCTGTTCCTTTTTCAGGTTACCCAGGAGGCTTTCAAGGTTTCCCCTTCCAGCAACAATTCCCTTATGCAGGAAAAAGACGATAAAAAACACAGCCAAAGGTTGGTGGAAATTTTCCTTCACACAAAAATAATTAAAATTTAGTTAATAATACAAAGTGTTTAGAAAGTTATGCAATCTTATTCAAATATTCAAAGCAGAAAAGAAGTTTTTAGAATATATCATAACATTTTTATTTTTAAAAGTCTCCGTTACAAAAGTAAGGCTGCGGTAGCCCGGTTGGAAGAATAGTGGATTAATAACATGGTGTTAATCCCGGACCATCGCCAATTAGCCCTTTATGTTGCTCTAGTGCGAAGTTAATTACCTACCTATCATTACAAAAGTTTTCATTTCTAAGGGTCGGATTTAAAATTTTCTTCAAAACTTTTTTCAAGAAATCTGTTTTAAATTTTCTTTGTGCAAGAAGCATTGATTTTATCGTACTTTGAATGCCATTCTTACAAATTCGCTTTTTCATTTTTCGATTTAGGAATACAACACGTGGAGATACGGTTATTGCAGTTGGAGACTCGAGAAGTACTTACTATGTATAGGCCAATGAAGTTAAATAAAAGTGTTTTGTATTTGTTATTTTAATCACTTGTGTTAAATCGATACATTTATATTTTCTGAGAATGTACTGATATTAAAGTATCGAAGGTCAGAGACGAAATATTTATCTTCGGCTTAGACTCATCAACTGAAATTTTTTCGGAAACTCTTTTGAACACTAAATACTTCATCATGATGTCAATCATTTTCATGATGAGAAATACAGTCCCTTTGTAATATGTTTAAAAGATATATAACACTTTGAAAATTCATTCTTATAATTTTTTACCTGAAAACGAATAGTTAGTCTAAAGAGCTGTGAAGTAAAACAATCTTTTCCTCAGTCTCTTTCTGCTCTAAGCCGGCGATATATTCATAAATGAGAACATTGAAAATTAATATTAATGCTAATTTAAAATAATGAGTAATAGCTTTTGAAATATGGGATGCTTTTTGAAAAATATGAAAAAATACTTGTCACCTTTTCCTCAGTCTTTTCTTTCTGCTCTAAGCCAACGACATATTCATAAATGAGAACATTGAAAATTAATTTTGATGTTAATGTTTAAATACTGAGTAATAAAATTTGAAATGTGGGAAATGTGTATTGAAAAATATGAAAAAACACTTCGCCATCCCCAGTTAAAACGAGTTAGATTCACCAATTATGACCGGTGTGTCTTTGTTTCCCGAGTGGTTGAAGACATGATCTTCGAGGGGTTTTTGTACTAGTACTACTAATTTTGTACCACTAATACCGAATATCAAATGATAATAAGTCAACATATAAATGAAAGAATAAAGAAATAAAACAAAAATTAGCGTTGTTGCCGAACCGCAATATAAAAAATACAAATAATCTACTGTAGTTATACGAACTTTCTAAATAGAACAATGCCAAGATGCAAAAGAGAAAAATAAAAAAATACTTTCACCAAACGTTTTTGAGGTATTTCTTTTTAAAATCATTGATATTTCTCTCCATGGAAATACTAACATTAAGTGTTGACGCAAATAATTTTACACTAGTCCAAAACAATTCATTGGATTAAAAAGAAACATTTTCACATTCTTTTTATATTTTTTCGAGAAAGAAACCTCGGATCTATTGACTAAGAATATTTTACTCATTAACCCGTCTGGTGGTTGTCTCGACGAAGTATCTCGTCATTAGCAAGACTAACCAGATCTTGATGCATCAAGATCTCGTCGTCTGTTATCATTAGAAGAAAACTGGCAAGATCTTGATCTCGTCTTAACAAACAAATGGCAATACCTTTATGACGTGATGTTGCCAATTTCTCGTCATCAAGATATTAACAATCACTCGACATTCGTAAAATTAGTCAGATCTTGACGAACGATATATCTCGTCGAAACCACTTGGGTTAAAAACAAAATGTACAAGTTCCCTGCAACAGAATTGTAAACTACAAGGCAGTATTTCTGGAGGTGGAAAAATCCAGTTCTAATTCCATTAATGGTAGAGTTCTTGTGTATCAGAACAAGAAACTTTGTAGCGGAAGACAGTTCTGCTTCCAAAGTTATATGTTCAATTGGAGAAAAACACGATCTACCCCTCTCCATTCGAGCATTTTTAACAGTAGAAAAATTCAAAGATTTCGACAGAGAATAACGCCTTCTATAGATTCATATGCATAAAATTTGTATAACGGACCGTCTTCATATTATATTGAACACAAACTTTCGAATCTATATTAAAATTTAACTTCAGATAATAAATGCCATATCATTTGGTCTAGTTGTTTCAGAATTATGAGAAAAGAGTTTGGAGTCTAATGTTAAATCAGTTTCCCCCAGACTTATTCATATCTTACAAAATAATATTCCTACAGCAAACGATATTATTTTGTACTATGTAAGTATTAGAGGTCAAACACAATCTACCTCATTTTCTATTTTTAAATAGTTTCTGGTATGCGATATTAATTATATAAATAATATTCGAAAAAAATTATGAAAAGAAGCTTGATATATTTTAATTGAAATCGATCGATCAAAAATTTAAATAAAAAAAATAATTGATAAAAATGAAAAGATGAAACGACACTACATTTCATTTGACATCACATAATTGTTAACTTAAACAGTTAACTTAAAATTTACCGTTTATGTCAATTTCTAAGTCAATGACAACCGTTAAATTTAGTTGGTGACCGTTTACGCCACTTGCTGATAACAAAACAATATAAACAGTTCATAATTACTGTTATTGCAAATTGACAATAACAATTAACACGGTTTTATAATATAACTGTTTTACCCATCTACGTTTTCAATAACAGTTCTGACCGTTACTTTGTATTAACACTTACTTAAACTGCTATCGGAATAAAAGCCCCTTTCTGAATTTTTGGTATTTTATCAAAACGAATATTATCTCAAGAATATCTTTCTTTTCGTGAGTTTTTTTGACGCTTTTCAAACATCAAATGAATAGTTGATTAAATGCGAATAATCTCGATCGTCAAATATCGATATTCGATGTGGAGATGGACAACCTAAATGGGTAACTGATTTAACATTAAATATCTGCTGATATAACGATAGTAAATTCGTGAAATTTCATATTTATTCTAATTTGACGATATAGAATTTGTTTAAGACATTAAAATACGCTGTTGCCGTTGGAAATTTTGTGGTGTAAACGAAATTTATGAAGACGGTCCAAACTTTCCATACTCATAATCCTAAAACGGCCAAATCGAATCCATGTGAATTTGCCTGAGTCTCCTGTAAACAGTTTGTCTCGAAACTATGACTCCTGTGGCGGCTGACAAAGCTGAACCCAGTTCTCTGGCAGAACGGTACCTCTGACGTCGCGAAGCTATCGCCAAATACAGGTCTTCCCGAGCGGTTGTTACCCTTGGCCGACCTGGTGCTGGTCGTCGGTAACATCACCAGCGGTTTGAAACCTGTGCCACAGTCTGGAGATCACACACTGAGGCACATTCAGAATTCGAGACGCTTCGGTTTGCGATCGACCGGATTCCAGCATTCCAATAATTCGTCCCTTCACAAACGTTCCCAATTGGCATCTTTGTGACATTTTTCGTCCTTATTGATTGTTAACAACGCTCCGTACCACAGTAATTGCGAAATTTCTGTCTAAACTGGCCATACCGCTCAAGGCCGTTTTATACTCGTTCCGAAGTGCGCCGGTGCTTTGCGCAGCGCATGTCGACTGAACTGCTTTGCATATGCACAATGTTTTACCTTCGACCCCCGATTCTCCACAAGTGAATCTTGAATCATTGTATATCCATATTTACTCTGATTTTTTTCGCATTTTACGAATTAGGCTTAACATGAGTATATGTTTCTTGCCATGACCACTCTCAAGCAGGGAGCTGAGACTGGCTGTTTTTTGCAACGAGGAGTGGGTCTATCACTCTAATATTTAACCCATGACTGCAAAACTTAATGCCTTTAATAAAAGGGTATATTTAAGAAGTATTCATATCTTATGTCTATAAGCATTATGTATGTGGGATATCAGTAATCCCTCATCACCCAGTGAACGCAGTTGTTATCGAGAACGAGCTGTTATGCTGTCAAAAAGACGCCTGCCTGCTCGAGACACCTACACATGACTCGCCCACTAATAACGTAACTTTTCTCCAAATTGAGGAAAAGGAACAGAACACAACCCTCATGAAAAAATTTTAGAGTTCCATAGAACTCAATACAATTCCAGAGATTTCTATAGAGAAACGAAACTTCGTTTCTATTGAAAAACAATTCTATAGAGAATAGGAGCTGATTCTACCGAAAGCAAAGTTGTGAAACAGAAGAAATGAGCTTCTATAGAATTATATAAAGGTTTCTACAGACACTTTTTTCTGGAAATTTTTACTTTCTATAGAGGTTACTTTATATAGATCGAACAGAAAATGGGCCATAATTCTATAGGATATTATAGACCACATTCCATAGAAATTTTTAAAGAATTCTATTTAAATTTTTCGTAAGGAAACACGGTTGAGTGAGAAAGACAGTACGACAGATGGCCGCTAAGATGCACACTAACTTCACTTATTCGGGCATAAGACGGCCCAAAACTATGTTAAACCATCTCATTTTTGTAAGTAGTCTATTTAGCTCAAATTGAATTCTTCTTAATTTAAATTCACCTCTTTATTTACTGAATAACGGTGATCGTGTCCCACATGTATACGTATAAAAAGATAACTTTTGTAAACCATGTAGGTGTACTATCGGCTAGTAAGGTTAAAATCACTGGAATAAGGTAGACACATTCATTTTTAAACATTCGAAAACTAATATTCAGTTGCATTTTCTGTGTGTACCAAGTATTGTTATGAATTCCAGCGTTACTTTCATACACGCACTACGTCTGTTGCATGTCTGGAAGGCAGCGTAAACATTTTTTTCAGTACCTCACAAATTTTCTGGATCCACAAAGATGGAAAAAAGGAGACAAATTTTTCTGCATCAATTTTAACGCCTCGAGTCGTAACTGCTGTTGACGTTAGACATTTGAATATCACATCCCTATTCATTCACTTTTTCACATAAGCTACTTAACAGTTTCTCGCAAGAAGTCATGCTTTCTGTTTATGTACGCATACCTACTCGTAAATAAAACGAACAGCGAAACGAATAGTAAAAAAGGAATGATGGGGAGATAAAATGTTTCTTCGAAATAAAGTTCAACACCGTCATTGTTTCTTGTGTTTTTGGAAGACCGTAATAACTTTTTTACATAACCAATTTTAAAATACCTAAAGATAGAAAAGTGCGTTGCGTTAGAAATGCCACTCTAATACAATGGAAGAATAGATTAAGTGACCGTGTGAAGATAAGCATTTCCTATGTGTGAATTTGCATAACTTTATAAAATAAATATTAAAACGAACAAATGGCATCATAGCCGCGAAACTACATTTCATTAGATGAGTTGTACAACTCACCCTATTTTGATTGGCACATAGGAAGTTGAATTTACGTTGCACTGTAGCAATAGAACAGATTATTGGTCATCCCGAAAGGAAAGATTCCAGGACACCTCGTTATTTTGAACCACGATCAGATGACGAAGTCAGCATCTGAGATGGTACGTTACCCTACTCTCAAAACTTTCACACCACACCAAAGTGAGGACATTTGAGGCCACAACAGATTTAATGTGTACTTGCCCCCAGATACACGCCGGTCTTCGATTGGATCGAGTTTCAAACTCGCAACCCTCCGGTTGCTAATCCGCGAGTCTACCAAATGGGCAAGCGCGGCCCTTCTATTTTGATTGAGCTAATCGTTTAAGTCGTACTAGTCTTGAGAACCACTTGTTTAAATCTAGCAATAGAGAACACAAGTTTGAATGTACAATCTCACGTCAGTATTTTCTGGTTTTCCATTAAATTTACAGAAATATTTACCAACTTCCTCTAAAAGCTCTACATGTGACACCGTGTATAAAAATAAATTGTTCATTTAAGAGATTAAACAATGAAGACTTATGGAAGCCAATGTCCCAAGGCTATAGCGCACAAACCAGCAATACACACATATAACTTATTCAATAGATAAAAATGTTTTCATCCATCTACTTTCAGTTTCCCAAATAACATTCAATAAATTCAGTGTATGGAAAAGTTTAGCAATCCTAAAGATCTCTCTCAAAAGAATTCTGGCCAAATAACACAGGTACTTGCTTTAAGCTTGTTATTTTTTAAAAAAGGTTAATATATGGATAAAGTTAATTTATAGCGGTCCTTTGTCATCTTGGATTTTAATCCTAGTTGACGGAGAGCCGCCGTGGCTCAGTTGATTTCCCACTGCATGTTAAATCTGTCGTGGCCTCAAATGTCCTCACGTTGGAATTATGTGGAAGTTTTGATAGTAAGGTGCCAACTCAATCCTCTTCATCTGCTAGCAATCTGCGAGTTGAAGACTGCGCAAATTCGTTTCCTGTCAGGTTCGTTTCGTCCTTGGATGTATCCCTTTCCGTGTCAGTAAAAACTTTCAGTGTGTATGTCCATTGCTTGATATTGTTTGTATTGTGCTTGGGGCAGCTGGGCCAAATGTGGCCCTTGTGTCATGAAACCCAACCAACAAATCTACATAGTTGACGATGCTGCCTTGGTAAAATTTGAATTTTTGGTCACCAATCTAACGGCAAATTGTAATGGTTGGCATTTCGGCTTCCACATCAGTAACTAGAATTAATTATAGTTTGGTCTTTAGGTAAGTATGTATTTTAATTAATGTCGCACTGGAGCAACACATTGGGCTATTGGCGACTGTCCGGGATCAACCCCCGAAGGACAACACCACGTAATTTTGAACCACGGTCAGATGACGAGGTCACACCTGAGCTGGCATCCCACTGTCCAAACTTCCACACCACGCCAACGTGGACATTTGAGGCCACGACAGATTTAACGTTGCACCAGTCCCCTTTGTACACGACGGTCTTTGGTTGGATTTGCACTCGTAACCCTCCGGTTGCTAATCCGTTACTCTTCCAACCGGACTACCGCTATCCGAATTTACATTGGAAAGGAATGTTTGGTTAGACTCTAAAACACTGGTGTTATCTTCAATTGGCGATATTTTAGGAATTTGGTAGCCATTCGTTGGACTATCCAAATAGCTGCTAGGCGACGAAAAGTTTAGTTGGCAGTTCGGCGATGGACCTGGTATGTTCTTGAGTTTTACGAAATCTTTTTGAGCTGATCATTTTGTTTTTTTAGAGAATATATTTCAGATTGGGAATCTATCTGGATAGGTAATTTGAAAAAGAATATTTCTTAATATGAATTTTGAACTGTTTTTCTGCAATACAATCCCAAAACTTCCAGAATTATGAATGCCTAATGAACAGAAGCTCTACCATTCCAGCATCAATTATGCAATTATAGATCATATATTTAAAACTGAATCATTAAGATAATAATGTGAACTAAAGTAAAAAGTGTTTATCACCTGCATAATAGTACATCTTTCCATTTTCCAGTATCAACTACCTTAATGTACACCATTTTTATATCCAGTTTGCTGAAAGAACGGTTAATGCATTCGTTAGTAATATACTTATACTTAATTTCCACACAGTAAATTTAACAGTGACCTTCAACTAAGGTTTTAAAAGCTTCAAAAAACGCTTCTCGCGATTTTATAAAGCGAATACAGAAAAGAGATCTAAACTGATTTTTAAACTATGCGATGCTTAAAGAATGCAAGTTACTCATTTTACATATTTTACTTCAGCCTTTTTCGTAGTCCAACAAATTTAAGATTGAAAAGTAATACCATCCTAGAATTAAAATAAGTTTTCTTATTTTTCTAATTCTCATTTCTACTTTTAACAAACTCAAGCGATTACGCTGATGCCACATACATAATACATTTTACAAATTTTAACGCAATACAATATTTCCACACTGCATTAACAAGGAGCAAACGATTAAATGCAAAATGAAATATTAACACTTGAGACTGATAAAAATCTTATATACGTATTTAGAGTATTTTGAATCATTTGTAGATAATTTAAAAAATTATTACAAATTATTACAAAAATTATTCAATTTTTGTTTAAAATTTAAATAGTCAAACATTAAATAAATTTTTATTTATAATTGGTTTGTTAACTTTCTTAAATTAAAAACTCCATTTTTTTAAAGAATAAAATTTTGTTTTTGCATTGATTTGAAAATATTCTACAAAAAATTAATAAAAAATAGAATATCAGATTTGCTTAGATTTGTTGATAGCACCATTTCTCTCCAATTTCCTTAATTCTAATGTTTTTACTTTGCACTCAACAAATTCAGCACTTAACTCAGACTTTACTCTCAAAGTAAGAAAATCCACATAAATTTATTCTTTCTTTAGAACTCATCTTTACAGAATAAACAAGAGATAATCTGCTTAACTGTATAATGTAAATAATCTCCTAAATTATTCTATAATTAAGTATTCCGCAGATGAAAAGTAACTGATTCCGATTAACTTGTCAATCAAAATTATCTTAGAACATTTCAGTTGTTTTTATTTTGTGTTTCCTTGTTTATTTTCTAGAATTTCAAATTTTGCTATTGGTTAATATATTTTTGTCCTTAAGACTTCTTTAGGATTTACTCTAAAAAAAACTATTCCAAATCTCAGATTTCTTAGAATGTTTGAGATCGTCCACTGGAGATGAATTAAAATGTAATTAAATTTCGGCACAAAGATGGAGAAGAAAAGCTTTGAGCTTTCAAAACTTTGAGTAAAAGCTTTTACTCAAATTTTAATGTTCTTCCTCTAGTGTATTTTCAAAGTAGGTAGACAGTGTGCGGTAGGTAAGGTAATCGGAACAATCCGTATATTATCATTTTAGCCTCTGGAAACAACTACATCTTTAGACAGTACTGCATACAAATGTTTTAATTATGTAGAAACAATGAAAAATTGTCTGTAGACTTTCGATTTCAAGAATGAAAGTCCCTCGAAAGGATAGTATATCTTCCTTGTCAGGGCAAAAGGGGTTATCTGAATTTTGATGGGTTCGAAGGAGTCAATAGCCATCATTATAATTTTAAAAATATAATTGATGCTTAAAATCAACACTAAACTAAACTAAAATTCTAAATTACAATTATTTGTATCATGGGATATTTCTTTTTCTTCCTGAATATTTGTGAGAAAGATATATTCAAATTAAAGATTCTGAGAAGTAGCCATTTTGCTCTTTAACCCCTTTTTCCCTGACACGGAAGATATAACAACTCATAATATTTCTAAATTCAAAAGCAATGGTAATAAGACGAAATTTTGTTTATTGGTACATACAGGTAGACAATCATAATGAAATATAGTAACTAGTAAAATACTCATCTGTAAAGGATGTAAAGATTGCAAATCTGGGATTTTCAGGTAATACAATTATAGTATATTAGAAATTGCTGTTGTAAGGTCCCAGAAGTGTAGGTCACGTGGTGTTGGGCCGACTGGCTATCGAAGCACAAGCTAGTGGTTTTCGTCACGCTCATCAAATACACTCATGTCTAAATTTATCTTTACATACCCAAAAATAATGATATTCCATGAAATATCTAATCAATGTAATCCATTTTTGCAGGGAATGTGTGAAAGACAAGTCTAATTAGCATTATCCAATCAAAAGTGATCAAACGGTTTCTGATATGCAAATCAAGGCGTTACGTCATCCGACGGTGAATCAAGCGCTTTGCGCAAAGTGAATATCTGAGGGAATTTCTGCAAAACAGTGTTTGATTTCAGTGTGTAAGGACTCAAAATGGTTTGTTATGGCTCCGAAGTATCATTTGGAAGAATTTGTGAAGTGGCGAATTATCGTCCGTTTAGAAGCAGGGCATACAATCATGGAAGCAGCGAGATGTGTGAATATTTCAAGAGTCTCTATGGAAACAATTTCAGAATCTGGAACTGTTGTAAGGAGGCCTGGACAAGGTCGTAAACGAATAACTGCTTCTCAAGATCGATATCTGGCAATAACTGCCCGTCATAACAGGAAGTCTACTGCTCGGCAGTTGAGTTCAGAGGTTGCAACCACCACTGGAACTGTTGTATCACGGCAAACTGTATACAGAAAGCTTAATGAAAAAGGCCTTTATGTGTTTCACTGTCTTCACAACAAAGGAGGGATGGCTTTAATTGGTGCAAAGAGCATCAGAACTGGAGTGAACACCAATGGACCCATGTTCTCTTTACTGATGAATCGAGGTTTAGTTTAACATCTGGTTCTAAACGTGTTTACATCTGAAGGGAGTCAGGAACGCAAAATCTTCCTTCGAACATTATGGAACGTAGTGCAGGTGTGATGGTATGGGGAGGAATAATGATCGATGGACGTACGCCCCTACACATTTTCAACAGCGGATCTGTGACTGGCCAGAGATATCGGGATGAGGTCTTAGAACTTTATGTAAGACTTTTCAGAGGTGCATATGGATCTGACTTTTTATTTATGGACGATAATGCTCGTCCACATTGAGCAAACCTTGTTGACGAATTCCTTGAAAGTGAAGCCATTGAGCGAATACCGTGGCCAACAAAATCTCCCGATCTGAACCCGATAGAGAACTTATGGGACTACCTTGGAAAAGCAGTTGCTCGGAGACATCCTCCTCCTAGCGATATAAATGCCCTGAAGACCGCATTGCTGGAGGAGTGGAACTTAATTCCCCAACCTGTGGTTAACAACAATATTGCCAGCATTAAAACACGTTGTGATATGTGTGTACACGTCAGGGGAGATCACATTCCATATTAAATTCATAAGCCTTAATTTTTTCTGAGTTATTTTTTTTCTGAATTCTCCTTGTCACATATTATTGCCATTTTTATTGTTTCATGCTACAGTTTTATATCATATGCAGTGCTCTTAAATTTTTTCCTTTGTATTTATGTGTTATGATGTTATGTATCATTTCACACAAATTCATAAAATTATAGTTCAGTTTCTGAGAAATCCGTGATTTTATGCATGTAAAGATAATTTTGGATATGAGTGTAGCTCTTCATTAGTATTTGTGCTTGTGTCCAATTCCACGCGACTTTCACTCTGAGATCTTCAAATAGAGCGATTGGGACATAAAACATGGAGCTGCGGGCTCATGATCCATATATTTTATTAGAGGGGTAGGTAGTTGAATTAACGTCGCACACTGGAGCAATACAACGGGCTATTAGTGATGGCAAAGTATCAATGATATAGGAAATATAAAAGTAGAGTGAGCAAGGGTAACCTTTTTGTGCCAAGGATCTTGTGACCAAAACTAGTAGTAACTCTTAGACTACTTTCGTCAACGTTCGTGATTGGAAACGAACATTCATCATCTTATTGGTGCACGGGAGGGGAGAAGTCCATCCATTGATTGATTATCTGATTGGTCCGCGCGACAGACTATGGCGATTTCACCGATTTTGTCGCCACTGTACAAGAATGTGCATTCAAACACCTACCCTGTCATTAGATGTTATATCGCCAAACGAGGCGATAACATGCGAAATCGGCCAATCAAGTCGATTTTTAAGAGCAGTCACGTGTCTACTAGTCGACACATTGGTCAATAACAATGCTCAGACTACTTATATTTCGCCTTTATGGGATCTATCCCTATGGGAAAGGTCCGAGAACACCTCGTAATTTTGAATCACGGTCAGATGACCCATTTCATTAGAAAGTGGATGGTCGTAATAAAGTGAAAAAAACCCGGAATGCTTGCATCAAACATAACTAGTTTGTTCTGTCTCGACTAGAATGGACACAAAGACTGAAAAAAGGTTCCAGGAGAGAGAACAGCTGCGTCTGTCTCGATATCAGTACCAACACAGAGGTCTGAGATTTTCAAAACTGTGGCTCCCTTCATCCACTGAACGAAGGGTGAACATTATAGGGATCAACAATCACATCTACAAGGGTCAAATACCAACCTTGCCGATGGACCAGTTGCCCCCGGAAGTGGATCCAGATTCAATAGACGACGAAGCTCTCTATAAGGTTAGATAGTTTCTATCTCATGTTGTTTCTTATCCTATTGCCCTCAGGGATTGTCTTGGGGTTTTTGGCGCAAGGCCCATATTTGGTCAAGCTGAGCCTAACAGAAGACAATGGCAAGTAATTGTGAAAAAAGAATGGAGAAAGTAGAGAAAGATCGCTAAGGCATCCTGCGGCACCAGAAGCAGTAAACCCCATGGGAAAAAAAAATCTCTAGGATACCTTGGGTTCGTGAAATCTGTATACACCTAAGGATGCGCGCTCGGGCACTTCACCTTTAGGTGTGTACGGGCTTCACGAACCCGAGACACTCTAGTGATTTCTTTTTCCCATGGGGTTTACTGTCTTTATTAAACACGGGGGTCGCGATCCCAGGATACCCGAACGATCTTTTTCTGCTTTTATCTCACAATGTTCCCCAATACCTTTTTTCCCTTTCACATTTTTTACTTAGCGTTGTCTTGTGTTTGACGCAGCTTGACCAAATACGACCCTTGTACCATATAAAAACGCTAAAACTATCTTATCCCATTTACCAAGATAAGCCTGACCAAATCCGTGAGTTCATTAACCTTCAAAAAGTCCAACAAGGAAAAGATTAAAAAAGACCTGGACAGGTAGGCTTCATGTATTTCTGACAAGTTGGGGAAACCGTTAAACCTTGATATTCTCAAATGTCCATTAGCCAGTCTAGAGGTCGCAGTCTGCTAATCTCTCACTCTCGAATTTGAGGGGCGCCTCCTGGATGTTTTCTGTTACCAGCTATGGGCAGAAGCAATTTTCCAAGAGTGGTATTGTGGGTATCTTTTTCGCGAAAAACTTTGCAATAAGTCAAAGACGCATTTAATTACGACTGGGATACTCTCCTTTGCCGAGCTATCTGGCGTTCGCATTCAAAAAAGTAATGTACAACACGTACAAACTTAAAAACATTTAAAGATCTATCACTACCTATCATCTAATTTTTACACCTACTCGAAAATTTTTCATTTACAGGAATTATTCAACATGAAATTTCGAAAAGGCAAACAACCACGAGAACCAACGGGACCATCTCGCCGCATCGGTGGGGCCCACACCACAGCTAAACGACTCTACTTTGCCCCAATCATAATGCATAGTGAAGAAGACAGAAGAAGCGTCCCGATTTTAGGAGCTGATGGTAATATCTATCGCGGGACCACAAAAGCTGCTTCTGTCCGTGAATTGGAACAGCAATTGAAAGGGACTAAACGACCCGTTCGAACAGCAGCTATGCAAAGTTCCAGGCACGAATACGTTGAACCAGCTGTTGTATCACTCCATGTGGATGGTAAACCTCCCATGGAGTGTAGGCCACAAGTACCCCTCATTCAACTGCCAATAGCAGATCTAAATAAAATGATTAAATATATACGCAAAAAGGAAGCAGGATTCCCTGAGGCAACAGCAAAGGGAAAAGAACCGGATACTACCGAATCGGGGTCGGAAGACACAAATACCGAGCCTTCAGATAGCGAAGAATTGTTAAAAAATAAAGATTCCGAGTTAGAACAATCTGGTACAGAACCATCGGAATTAGATACTCCGTCTGAGTTAAAACAATCTAGTACAGAACCATCAGAAGAATTAGATACTTCCTCTGAGTTAGAACAATCTGGTACAGAACCATCAGAAGAATTAGATACTCCCTCTGAGTTTGAACAATCTGGTACAGAACCATCAGAAGAATTAGATACTTCCTCTGAGTTAGAACAATCTGGTACAGAACCACCAGAAAAATTAGATACTCCCTCTGAGTTAGAACAATCTGGTACAGAACCATCAGAAAAATTAGAAACTCCTTCTGAGTTAGAACAATCTGGTACAGAACCACCAGAAAAATTAGATACTCCCTCTGAGTTAGAACAATCTGGTACAGAACCATCAGAAAAATTAGAAACTCCCTCTGAGTTAGAACAATCTGGTACAGAACCATCAGAAAAATTAGAAACTCCCTCTGAGTTAGAACAATCTGGTACAGAACGATCAGAAAAATTAGATACTCCCTCTGAATTACAACCTGGCACAGAGCCATCAGAAAAAATGCTCCAACCAGAATTTGAAGCCACAAAAGATCAATTTTCTGGTAATGAAGCAGAACTATCACAAAAGACAGATTCCCAAGCAGAATTGAAAGATGCAGAGGTTTATTCCCTCTGATATAAAACATCCAGGTACAGAATCAGTAGCACCACTAAATAAGTCAAGAAAAGTAAGTTCTGAAAAAGAATCACAGATGACAGATGAGTAACCATCGAAGTTTAAATAGGAGGAAATGAAAGGAATGCGACAGATAAAGATTGAATACCCCTCTGAGAATAAATCTGCAGAAAAGCAATGGTGAAAAATAAATTTCTAATTTACTGTGAAGTAATTTTGTAACTATTTTTTTGAATGAAGCAGAAATATTATAACACATTTTTAACACTGTATCTAAACTTATATACATTTATAACGTTGTGTAGTTGTATTTTAGTTTTGAAGTATGGATACATAATGAAGCTCTTGAACGATTTTAGAATGATAAATTATTTATAAATAACCATACAATTCAAAGGTTTATTTCGTTAAATACACAAGTTAAAACTCTATGAATTTTATAATTTATTACACAAAATTAAGTATTACACAAATTTAAAAATAGTTCCTCATTTAAAGTCAAAACTGATTTCGCATTCAATTTTGGAGTTTATGTGTCTGAATGAATTAATCTATTCGCTAAAAAGTAAACAGTTTTGTTAGTCAAGTCAGACTAATACAATGTGCAACAAGCTGAGTATGTTCAGTAATAAATAATCAGCTTATATGGATAATCTTAATTCGTTTGGTAGTTATTTTTGCCACAAGAGTTAAACAAATTGAACACTATGTTAATGTTTTCACAGTACTACATAAATATTTAAATTCATTTTATGGCTTAGGGCAAATGTACTTTTGTGATAATTTCAATTATATTTTCTTCTGACAACACAAATCTAAGTTTTTGCTGGAAATAAAACACATCTATTCAAAAATAAATACTATTTAAAACAATTCTCCATAATGTTCAATGACAACCCTTTCCATTTATTCGTACAAAATAACAAGATCGAAAATTTTAGCTAATTCTATTCAAGAGGCTCCATAAAATTACAAATTGGAAATAAATTTTAATGGTAAGGTATCAGAAATATAAAAGCCTAAGAGAAAAATAATATTGAAAAAGCTTTTATTATTTAAATCAAATTATGTAATCTGATCATAAGTATTGAAATTATGATTTATAGTCTGTGGATGATGATAGTGTGGAACTTGAGTGGTGATAGGAGCATGATTTTCAATGAAATTACTTAATACGAAAACAAATATTTATAGAACAGCAAAAATTCAATAATTTCTTACCTTCTACATCTTCTGGCTTGATAATAACCTTGGTCCTTAAACTTTTCTATGTTACCATAAAGAAATATTCATCCAGTAATTTTAAATTGCATTTTTACTTGAAGAAATACTAGTAAATACATTTTCTGGCATTTTAAAAGATAGAAATTTCATGCAGTGGATTAAACAGTTTTAAAAACTAATACAATTGGGTACTATATTAATTCATGGAATTTCGAATTGTAATTAAGTTCAAATAGATTAAAATAGATCAAATTAAATTAAACTTACCAGAATCAAACGGAAAGAATACCAAGCTTGAAAGCAAAATTTACCCTAAGACCTTTTATCAACTTCTATTTTCTGTCATATAGATAAACGTTTATTTTAGATCTCTTCCTAATGAATAATAAAAGTTGATCTTTGAGCAGCATGCTAGAAAAAGATCTACACTTGTTTATTTCTAAGTCAATATTTTATAAAATTCATGTTGCTCTTAAAGGAGCCAAATAGACATCTCAGAATGGAATCGATGGAATTTTAATCAAAAACCTTCTTGCTATGTGCAATTTTAAAATGTTAAATTACTTGAAAACCGTTAATTTTTTTTAAATGTATTTAAGCATATTTTTAAGGTTTTTTTTTCAATTTTTCGAATGTACATTCAAATATTATAAGTTTTATGTTTAGCATTTTTTACACGAAGTTTGTTGCCCCCCTTGATGTCAGATATCATTTATTCTTTTTACATAAAACGATCAGGAATGGATTTGATTTTAAAAACATTCATAAAAATTCTAAATAAATATGCATTTATAAAACATTTGAACCACACAATTTTGTATAAAGAATAATAATTAAAGTAATTAAGTTTATTACTTATTTAATTTCTTTTATACTAAACTCAATGTCTCATTTTGTTTTCGATTTATCATATTTGTATTACAATATTTCGAAAACACCAATATGCACTTTTCCAAATTTAAATTTGCAAGGTACTTTAGAGTAAACACTTGTTAAAATTGTACGTTATGTTAAATGACACATCTTTCTCAGTGTTAACTATAAAATTTTATTTAAATATAAATATACATTTTAAAATAATTTCAACAACAAATTATCTTTTAAAACATAAAATTGCTTTCACTTGCAATACTTGATTTAAATTGACTAGATTGTAATGCTTGACTCCAATTATTATCAATAACATAATTCTTCAAAGCATATAAATCTCGAATATTTTGTTTCGATTTCTTTATTTATCAGGAACATCTTTGATGCTTTTCATGAGAACACAAGATTATCTATTATGCCATTTCTTGGTTCGGTTATAAATTTATTAAGTTATCAAATAATTGTTTTTACAAAACATTCCTCTCTAAAGATAATTTGCAAGTATCTAAATATATATTCTCTATTTTAAGTGTAAAATATCAGTCAACACTTTATATAAAAACAATTCTATCTATATCAATAATTCGAAAAGGTAACACACTGACTAAGAGCAAATTATATAAAATAGTCACCATTTTCTACAGTAACTCCAAATCTCAGTTTAAAGATACGAAAATTCTGAAATATATTTACAAACATTTTGTAGGATTTGTGAATAACTGAGAATTCTAAACAGGGATGTTAGGAACTTGACACGAACTTCGCCTTAACAGACTAGAACCTTATTTTGAAATAAGGTAGGATAAGTGATAGAAAAAAGACAACTCGATTTCTATGAGGCCCTATTATACACAGGGAGAGAATGTCCAAATGTAGATACTTTGTAGTTGATGGACAATTTTTCTCTGCCAGGTGATTTGATCATGTCTTCCGGCTGGATTTTATAAGTAGACCACAGAAAGCCAGGATTCGAAAAAATATCATCAAAATGACAATAAGCAAAACATCTCGCATAAAGTATTCCTGTAAAAAATGTTTCAATTGTAAATTGAACAACCATTGACTTGTTCATAAATGTTTGTAATTTCTAAGGTACATTGAAAAAATCCTGAAGCATCTCATTTCAAGAAATTAGGTTTTCTATAAGAGTTGTAAATAGAAAATAATACTTTTCTGATTCACCGTTCATGATTCGTCTCCTCAGGTATACATCTCCTTTAGGTGAGACTTCACGAACTTGAGGTACCCTAACGACCTTTTCTTTTCCCATGGGGTTTACTGTCTAGTAAACAAGGGGGTCGCGCTCCCGGGTAACACAAACGATCTTTTTCTGTTTTCATCCCCTGCTCTACCCCATAATCCTTTTTTCAGCATTTTACAATTTTTATTTGACGTTGTCTTGTGTTTGGTGCAGCTTGATCAAATATGCCCTTGCGTTATAAAACTTAAAACCAACCAACGATGGTTCGTAGTTAAGTTGCTAGTCATTTTAACCATCTGAAGGGTGCATATGCATAAGGGTTTTGCAATTTGAAATCTTCTCAGAATGACTTCTAACCAATCTTTGCCAGAATTCTTTCATTCAATAGTTATTTAGTCATGCCTGTAACAGCAATACTACACCACTCGAAAATCAGAGGGTTAAATTAATTCAAATTCCCAGTAGGCTTAATCATCACTGCTTGAGAGAAGGAATTTTTTCATCATTTTCCTTGAACACCTTGCGCAACCCCACCCAGTTCAAATTTTACATGTAACTCAGATGTTGAGGTAACACCTGAGATGGCATCACTCTCCAAACTTCCACACCACACCAACGTGAGGACATTTGAGGCCGCCAGATTTAATGTGCATCATCCCCCCATGTACACGAGTCTTTGGTTGGCTCTAGTTTCGAAATCGCAACTCTCCGGTTTGTAATCCGCTACGGTTTCAACCAGTCTACCGTGGCTCTTTATTAAAATAATTTGAAAATTGGATTTTTTCTGTGTCCTATGAGAGGCATTTTCAGTGTAAATAAACAAAATAAATGGAATGCGAAGATATCACTTGCGGGTTGATATTGGGGTCGGCGAATGAAATGTCCAATGAGAAATAGCTTTGGGAATGACCCCCATACAGCTAAAAGTAATTACCTACAACTTCCGGCATCTTACGTCACAGAGCTACTATAAATAGCTATGATGCGTGTGAAGTACAAATTCCAGATTTAATTTGTTTGGGCGTAAGGTGCTTCCAAATTGGACATGGAAAACTCAGGTTTGAGTCATCTTCCTTTACGAATTGAAACAGACATTCTGCTACAGCTGCTGCTCGAAACATTAACACAGCATTCGAGGAGAATACAGCCAATGAACGAACCATTGGGCGATGGTTTGCGAAGTTTCGAAGTGGAGATATGGACCTGAAAATGAACCACGTGGTCACCGAGAAGTTGCAGTTTCTGACGATGTTCTGCTAAGTGTGGTTGAAGCTGAACCATGGAAAACATGTCGTGAGATAGCGCCCGAGCTAGGTGTTTACACTACAATTGTTCGCCGTCTGGATGCACTGTGTAAGATCAAAAAGATGGATTCTTGGGTGCCTCATGAATTGACAATTGCCAACAAGATGAGACGTTTGGAAGTCTGCATCGCTCCTTTCCAGGAATGAAAGAGAACCTCTACTGCAGCGAATCGTTACCTGGGACGAGAAATGGGTCCTTTATGACAATCGGAAACGATCTGCACAATGGTTGAGCAAAGCAGCCTCCTGGATGCCATCCTTACATCCAAGGAAGGTTATGCTTCTTGTATGGTGGTCTACAGCTGGAATAATTCATCGCAGTTTCCTGCCAAGTGACCAAACCATCACTTCAGAACAATAATGCGATAAATTACGACAGATGCACCATATATTGTTGGTGAAACAACTGGCTTTGGTAAACAGGCATGGCGTTCTCCTCTTGCAAGATATCGCCCGTCCTCATGTCGCACAACGGATGATACTGACGTGAGTTGGGTTATGAAGCAATGCCTCATCCCCCTATTCCCGACTTGTCACCTACAGATTTTCATGTTTCGTCACCTGGATCGCTTTCTGTCTGGCAAACAGTTCACCCAAGATACGGAGGTTCACTGTGCAGTTGATGACTTCGCATCCCAGCCACAAGACTTTTTTCGTTCCGTGATCATGGCCTTGTCAGACAAGTGGCAACAGTGTCAATTCAGAGAGATTATTTCAAGTAGGTCAGGTACTTTATTTTTCAGTTATCGCCATCGAAGTGTGATGGTCATTTTCCAGACATTTCATTCGCACCGACCCAATACATATCGGGGTTACCCTTAACTTGTAGTTTACCCCCGTTTTGGCAACGATTGGAGTTTAATCTACTGTCGGAAACGAATCAGCTATTATATATAAATTCTGAATTAACTATTTGGAATTTTTATTGATGAAATGCTGAAATCGTGTTCGAAAAATAAGCCGAATGACGTCACGTTCTAAATACATGCAGGAAACACGTTCCTTCGCAGAAACACTACCGCCACCTACGTTTAGCTTGGCAGTAAAACTTTTAAACTTTTTAATTTATCCCTTGGACTTAATTGAAAGAGAAATGCGTACCTCATGAAAATTCAGGGACTGTAGAACAACTTTTCCATTGGCAGGGCAAACTGGAGTAGAGCAAGCTGAAAATAACGAGATTCATTTGATAGTAAACAAAGTGATTTATATGTTATCGATTTACTTGTAGGCAAGAATTACTGTTAAGTGTATAAATTATATTGAGTATTTGTATTTAAAAAACTTACAAATATTTGTGACATCTTTCCACTGATTGATAGCTAAAGCTTCATTTCCATAGTAGAACCATGAAATATACTTGAGCCAAATAAAATAGATTGGTACTGAGCTAAAAGATATTTAAATTGTTAAAGCAAAAACAATTAAAGATGGATAAAAATAAAAGTAATTTTTAATGCTGATATACATATAATTTTATCATTTTCCACTTAGAAACCAAAACTAAAATATTAAATAAAACCTAACTGGTCCCCTTTTTTTATTTTCCTCAGTTTCTTTAATACTAAGTCTTGATTGTATCCAGACTTCACAAACCCACAAAAAATATTGAATCAGAATATAAGATAGGAAATATAGCAAAAATTTTGTTTAAGTCCATGAGAAAATTATTGTTATTTTTCTTTTAAAACTTTTAAAAAGTAACTTTTTAAAAAGATGGCTGAAAGTTCATTATCATCTAAAAGGAAGGCTAGTTTGTAGTACTGACTTGTGACAAGATGAGCTTCTATAGAATTTCTAGAGGTTTCTACAGACATTCTATACTTTCTATAGAAGTTACTTTAGAGCTTACGGGCCATAATTTTATAGGTTTCTATAAACCACATTCTATGGAAATTTTTATAGAATTCTTTCGTAAAGGGTATCAGATACGAGTTGTCGGGGCTCTCCAAATTTTATTATTGAGTTCCTTTCTTACGAAGAAAAACTTTTGACAAGTAGTTGGCCAGGTGTGTGAAAAGGCTCGACCATGGTCGCCTTGGCAAGGATATGAATATCTGTGATTGGAGTACAAATTAAGTTTGTTTAGAATGTGTGCTGCATTTTTGTCTAATTTTCCTCCAACGACTAATTTACGATGGAGTTATGACTGTCTGAAAGGAACAATTTATCTGCTAAACAGTCAAGGGAAATAATGTAGTTTAATGCTTCATCAATGGCTATTAATTCTGACTGGTGACAGTAAAATGTTGAAGAGCATTCAGCTGATCTTCAGTGTATTTAACA
The DNA here is from genome assembly GCA_933210815.1 of Meta bourneti. NCBI lineage: Eukaryota > Metazoa > Arthropoda > Arachnida > Araneae > Tetragnathidae > Meta > Meta bourneti. The sequence continues at coordinate 86,432,809 of OW119927.1, forward strand.
CTTCTGACTACTTTTGATGTCATAAACCTTACTGAGGTTGGTGTCAGAGTAAAAAAATATTTGTAACTTACTCAGCATTCAAGTAAAATCCACCAAAGAGGACTAGCGGCATTATGAGAGGTGTTGCTATACTGAGCGCTACGTTCATAGAACTGCACAAACACGAAACCATGTAACCTGCAAAATTTAAGTTGCATTCTTTAAATACAGATTGACCAATCTTTTTCTTCGTGATCAAAGAGACATTTTCTTGTGCAATAAATGCATGCATATATTCTCTTCACAAGTTGTTTATCAAAATTAAGTTCTAAGAAAAGTGATTTGTTATGTATTGAATATGCGATAATAGATGGCGCCACATGAGTCAAGCCATATTAAAGTGATATCGGAAGCCGGGCTTTCTCCGGATGATTCCCCTTCTAGAAAACTTGGTAGATGTATGTAGTCAGATGAAACGTGACCACCAAGTGTGTAGTGTCGTGCTGCAAATAAAGATTCTTCGGGTCATTAAGATGTGCGAACTTACTGCATGGTTAGGATTTTTGTGATTATAATGACCCAATCGTAGACATTTAAGTACAACATTGCATTAATGCACTTTCTGCATCTTCCACTTTGTTGGAGCCTCTTGAATTCATAGTTCGTTGTATTACATAAACTGAAATGCTAAAAGTTATGAGATACTCTTACGTCGTGTGGGGATTCCTAGCTTATCGAAGTGCAGCAACTCGACGTGGCATCGATTGAAGTCAGTGGAAATCGCTTGGAGTCTCGATGCCACTCAACCATGCTGTCTCGATAGCCACTCACAATTGAGTGGTTGTGGTAGGTGCAGAATTTTGTGCACGAATGACTCTCAATCATATCCCAGATATGCTCCACGAGGTTCATGTCTGGCGATCTAGATGGCCAAATCATGTGCTAGAATTGCCCAGAATGCTCCTCAAACCAAACGGTAAAAAAATGGGCCCGGTGACACGGCGAATTTTCATTCTGGAACATCCTGTCGTTATTTGGGTAAGTGAAGTCCATAAAGGGCTGCAAGTGGTCATCAAGCAGCTGAATAGCGATTTCCTGTCAATGACCGGTTCAATTTACAAAAGGACCCAATTAATGCCAAGTAAACACTCCCCACACCATTATGGAACTACCATCAGCTTGCACAATGTCTTGTTGACAAGTTGGATCCAGTCTCTTCCTCTCAAGTCGCGCCACACCCGAACTCGATCATCAGCTATTACCAACTGGAAACGTGACTCATCGGACCACGCTATCTTCTAGTCATCTAGGTTCCAATGCATGTGTTCGTAAGCCCAGGTGCTGTGCTGAAGCCGATGATGTGCTGTGAATAAAGGCAGTCGAGTCGATCTTTTACTACCTTATCCCATCAACGCCAAATTTGGCTGCACGGATCTCAGACACGCTTCTAGTGCTTTCCTTATCCAATATGGCTGTCAGTTCACGCAGTATCGTTTGTCTGTTGGCACGGACGCTTCTGCTCAGACGTCTCGATCATTCAGCAGACGTGTCCGTCCACTGCGCTGTCCCTTGTGGTAGGTAATGTCTTCCATGAGGTACTCTCGATACACCCTTAACACTGTGGTGCGAGGAGTCTTAAGTCTCCAGAACTTGCGAAATGCCTTATGCGTCGACCTCCAACTATCATTCCATCTTCAAACTCGGTTAATTCTCGTAGGGTAGCCATAACCACTCTATTAGACGTTTTACAAGGCATTCAAGAGTCCAACAGATAGCACTGATAACCATTTGATTCTTAATACCCTTTTAACGCGATGCGAGCACCACTTCTAAATTTGCATACTGATATCCCATGACTTTTGACACGTTAGTGTATATAGCACTATTTCTTTCAAGGGGTATTTTTAATGGGAACGATTTTAAGGAAAGTCAAAAATTGATCAGAATTAAATCCATTGTTTTTAATCTCAACCAACAGCAGAGAACATCGCACATATAAAAATAAAAAAGTAGGTCGGAGGACACTTTAATTACACTAAGGTTCACTTAAATAGATGTTAAGTTACATTGTATGCATTGGCTTGAGACAGGAAAGAGAAAAATTCTCACCAAATGACGCAGCTGTGTTGGCTACTAGTATAAGTATTGCTATACATATGAGGAATGCTGAGTAACTGGGGTTCAAACCTGAATAAAATTTAAAAAACTTATGAATCCAAGTTATCACAAATGGAATTTCATTACTATGACAATATGAAAATACTATTTACCTATCATCCAGTATACTATGCAACCATAGACTAGTGTCATGAAGACTAAAACAGGTGCCTACAAAAACGAACCTTATAATGTATAAATGGGCTACAAAACAGATTAGTATATACAAATCAAAAAAAAATTTTAAATCGTGTGTTCTTTTCATAATAAAAATAAATGAAAATTTTCTTTGTTGTCACGAGTTTGCATTTGAATGGTAGAACAACTTCACACTTAAGTCAATTATTTATGTTGAAACTGGACAAAAGCTTTTTATTTCATTTTACTGAAACTCGTCCTCAAACCCTGTTTCAGTTTAAGAGAATACTTATTGAAATCATTTTAACTTTTGGGGTCACATTTGAAATAGATGGTAAAATCCCATGATTTATCAATTACTGGTCCTGTTTGATGCGGTTACTCTAGTCAAGCAAAAACTTAGTTTTTTGCATATCTTATTGAACACATTGGATTTAACTTCAGTATTTCATATGTAAGTAGTCACATTTTGGTTTCTCTTTGGAAGCGCGGTGAAGATAATTTAAAACTTCTTATTCAAGTTTAATTCTATATTTTCATAATTTTTTAAAGAAATAAAATCGAAGCCATACCTCTGTTATGGTTTTGGATAAAAAGTAAACATCCGTTCTGTACATCCCATTCCAGTGTTCTCTCAAGAATATGGGTTGCTCAAGGGTGAAAACCTGACAAAGAAAAGATCCATTCAGTAACAGCCTTTCAGATGGCAAGTAAATTTTATTCCATGAAACAAAGCAAAAACACATCAACAGCTTGCTTCATTTCCAATACTGCTAGGAGACTTTTTCCGTAAAGTTAAATATACATGGCACTAGTGTTTTAGTGCAAAAACGCGTTTCCTGTACGTATTCGGAAGTAACATCGCTTGGCTGGAAAATACATCTGGAAGTAAAATCATCTTTCGGCGGATTGTTTGCTTACACTGAGAATTCCACTAATGGTATTAGGTGTAAACCGTTCCATGACAAAGACGAGAAGCGGTTTAGCTTTATAATGCAAACTTAACAATAACGAATTGGAAGTGCAATAGAACTTTGATTATCAGGACTAATGCGAACCGAGGTCATCTCGGATAACCAGAAACTCGGATAATATGGGCGCAGGTAACACAAAACAGCCAAACCGAAATTCAGAACTTTTACTGTACTGCATGTCACTATTATTGCTACAGAACGATTCATAAAGCAAGAATTAAGAATAATCTGTACTCGGATTTGTATCACAGTATGTATTTATTGTAATGACTTTGCAATAAATTTGGACGTGAGTTAAGTACCTTTTTAACAAGTGGTCGCCAATGTGATCGATATAATTTTGTTAAGGGTCGATTCCGGCTCAGGGGCCAATTGGGGGTCGATAGAAAAATATAAGACATCATTGTACGGGTAACACTTAATTCGGTTAAATTGGATTACCTCTATCCTGAATGACAACGCAATTAAGAGTGAATCGTGGGACCAGTGACATGAATACGACCTGTAAGATGTAGCAAGGTCATGCAAATAGTTAAGAAAAAGTTATTTAGTAAAGATAATTATTAAAAATATTGAATGTAACTTACAAGATGAACTCATCGAATTGTCAGTTGATCTTGAACCTGACGCTTTTTAAAAATAGGACTTTAAGTTACTTTTGGACGAATATAAATGTTGTAGAAAAATATCCAAAACTTTCTGAAGTGGTACTCCCCTTTTGCTTGCATTTCCAAGCTCGTACATGAGTGAAGCTGGTTTCAGCCATGTTAATTCCATTTTAACAACATTAAAGCAAAGAAATAAGCAATAGAATTCTGGGTCCAGAATTCCGTGGCGATTTAAGGCTAAAACTTACTAATTTTGAATTCACATTGACGCGACGTTAATATACTGTTAAATTGTTGCTGATCTCCACGTCTAGCTAAGGCTAGACCGAATCCACAAGTCCATTCACCAGCCCAAAGTCATACACCAAAAGAGGTTGAAGTTAAATTGTATACCAAGTTAATAAGTCTTATTTTCATATATGTAAGGAAGATTGTATTATTGTTATTTTATTATCTAGATTAAATTTTACATTTTTTATATTATTTAGCCCTTCTATCAAATATGTAATGTTAAGAATGACGTCAAAAACATATCCCTTTGACTTTGATAATTATAAGCCAATATATTAATATATACTTTACTAGCTAAATTTACCCGGCGTTGCTCGGGTTTAATTGGTTAAACTTCGATTGAAAGTGATCCAAAAAATCACTTTTCTGTCATAGAAAACGCAAATACAGAGAAAAATAAGCGAGAGCAATATAATTTTTAAAAACTGAAATGTGTATAGCTTCTACAATTTACTTTAAATTCATTTCACATACTATAGGTAAGACAAACGTACAAAAATTGATACTGAGATGATTATATGCTAAAGTCGATTTTGAGTTTTGGAGTGATTGTAACTGCCCTTTAAGAGAGATCATTTTCTAAAAAAAAGACATATATCATATTATTGCAGTCAGCTTTTTTCTTATCAATATTTTTTTATTTGTAGCACCTTACACCAGGAATGCGATTTTCGGAATTCCACCATCATTATGAAGACAAATCATATTAATACGATATCAAAGCAATTATACTTTATGCTTGAAAATTCGATCCCGCATTTTGCAGACGGGATACGTAAACGATGATACTGTGTAATTTTCAGCGTAACCGACGATCTGCAGTTATGTCATACTCTAAGATTCTAAAAAACCTCCAAGGTCATCTTGAGAGGCGACCCCTGTTGAAGTTAACTCTGACGTCATCTGCACAACCAGACCGGGAGAGAGCGACCCCTAGCAATACTCAATGTTATTCCTAAGGGGATTTCGAATTGTTTTTACCCCCTTACGACAAATAGAAAGGTTAATATGTAGCCTACGTTACCAGCAGGGTTCTAAAGCATAAGTGAACCAAATTTGGTGTGGATTGGTCAAATGGTGTAGATTTGTATAGAGAACAGACAGACGCCAACTCTGCTTTATATGTATCGACTAGCAGAATTACCCGCCGATGCTCGGGTTGAATTGGTTAAATGTTGATTCTATTTCATAGAAAAATGCAAGCATCATTATTTAAGTGTACAGAAAATATTTTTTAACATCGTTTTAACTTTTTCCATAGTTTCTACAAGTTACTTCGGACGCAAATATATCTACATAATATATCTATCCATATAATCCATTTCATATTCATCACTCTTGCATGTGACATACACTATCATAGCCTCTATTGATGATCTTACTAAATTCAAGGACCAGATTCGAGCGACAAAAAATTGGGATGCGTGTTTAAATTACTCCTTAAAAAATATCGTCGTTTTACTATTAAAACCTCGTAAGTCCAATTATTTTAGTTTATGAAGTTTTACCATTATCTGGTTACAAATATGCTTACTTTTACTTCAAAATATCCTACGTCTACATCTCAATCATAAAGCCGCCCTGGGCAGTTTTTAAACCTCATTCTCATAACTGGTCTACAGTTTGGTATCTAGCTTTTCATTGTTCCCGAAAATTTTTGATATCAAGACATAGGAGGTTTTAATAGTAAAACGACGATTTATAGGAATATCTGGAATCAGAATATGGTCTGTGCGCAGGGTAAACCTATTCGGAGGGCCATATTTGGCCGGTAGGCTGGGAAAACCTTTTTGGAGAATCGTATCTGATCCTAAGAATCGTATCCTCCCTAAGAAGGCTTTCCTGGCCCAATGGCCAGGAAAGCCTTTTTAGGGAGCTGTATTTGATTGGTGGACCAAAAAAACCTTTTTAGAGGGTCGTATCTAAACTGCGGGCTTGAGGTAAACCTATTCGCTTCAATTAATATACAGGGTGTATTTCGAGCTACAAAAAATTTAGGAGGGGCCTAAAATAAACATTTATAAAGAGAGAGCATTTATTTAGAACGGTCAAACATCCATGCCTTACCCCGGATTCAAATCACGAACCTTTGAATCCAGAAGCAAGATTCTGACCCCGGTACAACCTTTGAGCAGCTCGTCTGGTCGCAGCCCCATGGATTAGATGCATATCTGAACTCAGAATTCGTGTAGCGATCCAGGCCGTTGAAAATCCGAGCGGGGAATGATGCCTTACGCCACAGAAACGATGTTATCGACTGACCTAAACAGCGCCCTCTACCACCTAAACGTGACATTTCCGGACCCACATTCTTTGGCAAAAATGTTTATTTTGGGCCCCTCTACCTCCCTTTACAATTTTCGAAGCACCCAGTAATTTATCCAGTAACGATCACGGTCTTTTGTGAACGCCACTTGATCCCAACGAGAACGACAGCCATTTCTCAAATAGCTAAAATCAGGTGAACTTGAAAGGGAACACTGAACTTGAACTCACACATAATCAAAGTTTGTGATTCGAAAAACAAAGAGAAAAGATTGAACATAACGTTCGTCAAATTAAGCTTATTTTAATCACTTGTAAATAGTTCATTACTTTTGTTAATCCTCTAAGTAGCTTCGACGAGATATCTCGTCCATCAAGATCTCAACAATTTTATTAATGACGTGATATCTCGTCATGAAGATATTGCTGATTTTTTTTATGATGACGAGATCAAGATCTGGTCAGTTTTCTCATGACGAGATGCCTCATCGAGACAACCAAGAGGGTTAAATTTTATTTTTATACAAAGAAATAAATCAAGTTGTCTGCTATTGCACCGATGCACTCATTGACCAGCATAGAAACGGAAGTCGCAACTAAAGCAACTAAAAAAGCATAAAAACTAGCACAAGAGAAACACAACAATAAGAAACTTTGATGCAGTTTTCACTTACGATCGTTGCAGTACTTACATTGACTACAGCAAACAAATTCTGGAAGGTGGTATTCATCAGCAACAAAAATATAGCTCCATTTATGTTCATTATACCCTTTTCGTCAAGAACTTGTCGCCAATAGACTAGACCAAATAACAAGCCAATAGCCTTGGGGAGGAAGGAAAGCAAATATTCATGAAAAAATAATGACGATCTCATATTTTAAATTGAATGTATTTTGTCAGATCTTAGGTTTAATATTCGAATATCTTGTGGTACAACTTATGAGAGTCATCAAATTATTCTTAAAATGGAAAGAAAACGTGCATCATTGAAAATGATGAATACTTACTGTACTTTGCAGAAATCGCACTTTCGTAAGCATCGGCTCCCTTATTAAACTCATCCAAGATCTCCAAACGACAGCTTTGAACTGAGAACACCAAGATGCTTTGTACCTAGAGGAAAAATATTCATGTATTTGAAACAAATTCCAACACTCCACCTTGATTTAACCAAGTTATCATCTGGAGATATCTCATAGTAGCTAAAGATTAAATCCAAATGATACAAATAATCAAACTCTGCTTAATGCGACAATGCTACTACTGAAAGGTATTTAAAAATATAAGGAAATGAACACCATTCCATAAAGAACTCAAAAGCATAATTTGTGGTTCCTAGAAAAATAAAAAGAATGTGCCTTTTCAGTTTTTGTTAGCCTACAATCGAGCAACATTCTTCTGTTCTCTCTCTAACATTATAAAGCCAACATGAGTAACCTCATAAACAATTTCCTTCGGAAATTTCTCCCTTCATGACAACTTTAATCAATCTCTCCACTTTAAAGTAAGTTTGATAGGAAAATGTTCTTAATTTAACTATTACAAAAGTATATGGTTGTTTGGGGTTTTATGGCGCAAGGGCCATATTTGGCCATGCTGCATAAGGCGCAATATCAAGAAAAAGACACATACACACAATGAAAGTTTTACTGACACAGAAGAACTACACCCAGGGAGGAATGCACCTGACAGGAATCGAACCTGCGCCGCTAAAACTCGCAGATTGCTAGCACAGTGGACATACCCACTAAGCCATGATGGCCCCTTACAGTACCAGTGCAACGTCAAAAATTTCTTATGCTTACCTAGATCTGGGTCTTATTTGAGAATCCTGAAAAATAAAATAAATTTTTTAAGTTGAAGAAAAGTAATAATTCATCACAATAAGAACACTGATGGACACCAGGGTCGTGCAGAGAGATAATAAGGGACAGTGGCTGAAACAAAAGAATGGTAGATTGTGTGGAGGACACAAACCGTAGTTTTGACGTGGATATTGGGGCCTGATGTTGGATTGTAAAATGAATGGAGACAGGAAGATTGAACGATTGTTTATTGTGTGAATATTCGACAATTTTGCAGTTTGAACTTTCTCATTTCCTTTTCAGGTGAAATTAGCGGCGCTGCTGTCACGAACTATGCAAAGTTTCGATTGCTGTCACGTACGCAATCGAAACTTTGCATAGTTAATTTTATCTGCGTTCAATACAAATGTTCGGGCTGGTTTTGATTCCAACAGCACCAAATTTTCTCCTCGGTGACTTTTGGTACTAAAAAATTATTTTTTCCTGGAATACATCTTCTCCCATGTCTTCAAAAGACTCGACGTCAAATTTGGTTTTATTCCGTTTATTCGATTTAGCTAGATACCGCCAAAAGAGTGAAAGTTATTTTATGACCACCTGTACTTTGATTTGGTTGCCTATTCAGATTAGATTAAAGCACGCCTTATAGCTTGAGCAATAACCACTAATCTGATACAAACTCATGAAATATATCTCAATTTGTTGTGGTCAGAACCGAGAACAGATAGCAAAATAGATATATTAGGTTATTCTAGAGGAGGAATAAAAGGCAAATCTTGTCTTGTAAACGCCATCTTATACATGTTGCAGAAAAAAATATACAGGAAGCATTTGAAGAACTTACTGTAAAGGAATATCCTGTGGAAGCTGATGCTTCGAAATTCTGAGACTCCTTCGAAAACTGGTCGCAGATAATCTGAAATAAATCATTTCGTCAGTATTTTTTGTAAAATTTGACAATAATCATGTGCATGCTCGATGAGATGACATTATACGACATCCTTGTCACCGGACCATGCTCCAAGACAATGGACTGACTCGTGGGATCGGCACTGGAAGTGCAAACATCTACCTGCCTTGAGAGGTTTTGAAAATTGTTAGACAAATTATACCGTTTTAAGTAGTATGATGTAGGATCAAGAGACAAGAAACTCGACAACATATTTAACACTCCTAGCGGTTGCCTCGACGAGGCATTTCGTCTTTAGAAGAAAACTGACCAGATCTTGATGGACGAGATATTTCGTCATTATAAGAAAACTGACCAATACAACGGGCTATTACTGATGGCTGTATCTGATTGGTTTGTGGCTTTTGTAATACGCATTTGGGTACCGCTAACCTTCTCTTCCATTGATGTTAGCTTCAGTCCAGCTGATTGCACTGTTGGTTCTAAACGCATGATCTATTCGGCATCCTTGTCACAGGACCATGCTTAAGGCGACGCATTATCTCACGTCTGGTGCGCTTGGACCTTGAGGTATAATCCACGCACTTTTGCTGCATAGTTCGCTCTTAATTTACAGACTAGTCTTATCCATTGTCCTATTTATCGAATGTTTTGTTAATGGCGTAATGTTATTATGAGAGATATTTTGATACCGGATGAAAACTTGCTAAATTTTATGACAATGTTTGCACGCCAACTATCGTACAAAGGTAGGTAGTTGAATTTACGTCGCACTGGAACAAAGCAACGAGCTATTGGTGACGGTCTGGAATCAATTCCCAATCCACCTCGTAATTTTGAAATATGGTCAGACGACAAGGTCAACACCTGAGCTGGCACCCCACACTTCAAACTTCCACAGCACGCTAACGTGAGGCCACGACAGATTTAATACGCACTAGCCCCCACGTACACTATGGTTTTTTTGGATGGATCGAGTTACGAATTCGAAACCCTCCGGTTGCTAATCTGCTCTTCCAACCGGGATACCTTATCCCACAAAGAATTATGTTTGTTTAGAACCAAGACTCCCCCTCACAATCCTTCAAAGTTGAAGGCAAATACGCGTACTGACATTTCTATCACGCTGCGATAAGTTTTCTTAGCTGACTCGATGTACAGCTGCGGATAAAAAAAATATCGAACCCCCTCCCTTTTTATTAACCCATAACTCATAGTAGAGCTTCAATCTCGGCATCTGCATTTGAAAATGCTACGTGTCACTACTCATAATGATAATACTCACCGCAACTTTATCCCTGGATTCTACTTCTTTGCCTGGCACAATCGCCAGAGTATGAACGAAAAAATCAGCAGGATTATAGTTGATAGGGCAGTGTAGACCAGCTCTGCAAAAGAAAATACTCGTTATGAAATCAAATCTAAGTTTATCCTTAATTTATAATTTTATTCCTAGCAATTTCCCTCACACCCTATTAAAATGGAGTTGGCTGGGTTTAATGGCGCAAGGGCCATATTTGGCCACGCTGCGTCAGACACAAAACAGACAATATCAAATGGACATGCACACAAGGAAATTTTGCTGACACAGAAGAGTGAAATACACCAAAGGAAGAACTTTCTCGCAGGTTGCTAGCGGAGTGGGCATACTCACTGAGCTACGACGACCGCTTGAATTTAAGAGAACGAAGCTCATTTATTGTGTACTAAAAAGGAATATCTGTTTTGTATTAGAGTTTGCTTTATTTTGTTATAATGCGATGTGTAGTCCTTTCTGTAAATACCGAGTATCTTCTGTTTCACGTATCGTGTGCTTTTCCTCATAGAATTTAACTAATAAATCGGAATTAAATCGTTATGTAATTTAATAGATAATTTTCATTTATATGTACATTTCGCTTTATGAAAGTTTTGTGTATCACTTGGACGAAGGCGAGTCTGTATAGGTACCTCGACAAAATACCTGTCAAAAATCGCGGTTAAACTTTGCACAAATGTCAATACGTTAAGCTATACTGTTGTTCTTTTATGATACCAATTAAGAGCTGAATTCAACTGCAACATTTTTTGATCATTTCATCACGAAATTCGATAAGAGCGGAGTTAACGACGATGTTCCTTGTTGAACAACACTAAAGTAAGAATTACCATGAAAAAGTTTTAATAATTTTCTTCGACTGTTCTAATGTCATAAGCAAAATACGTGGTGGTCTCGTACTAAATTGCAAATAAGATGGTACATTTCTGTCACTCTTACAACGATGAAAATATAACTTGAAAACGAACTCGACAGTTTTTATGGATTCATATAATCGTACAATGAGCAGTACGTATAGTAGATAATTAATTAACGTCGCACTGGAGCAACACAACGGACTATTGGCGACGTTCCGGGACCAGTCCTTAAGGTAAAGATCCTAGGACGACACCACGTAATTTTGAATCACGCTCAGATGACGAGATGAACATCTGAGCTGGCACCCCACTCTCCAAACTTCCACACTACGGCCAACGTGGGGACATTTGAGGCCACGACAGATTTAACGTCGTGATTTAACGAGATTTAACAGATGCACCAGACCCCGCGTACACGAAGGTTTTTGGTTGGACCTAGTTTCGAACTCGGTTGGAAGAGCATGGATTAGCAATCCTCCGGTTGCTAATCGGTTACTCTTCCAACAGGGCTACCGCGGCCACGTGCAGTACTTATGACTCTTATCAATATTGAGTTATACAGCTTAGGGGCCTGACTAGCTCTGGCACCGTAAAAACTATCTGTACACTTTCGCTGACTACTTGGTTTAAGACGTAGAAATCCTAAAAGTTCAGTTCTTTAAGAATCTGAGTTCGACAAACCTCTCGAAGAAACCAATAGCCTTCGACGCTTTTCCTCTGTACGCCACCCTGCCTTCCGCCATCAACAACAGATTATCGAAGAGCTCGTAGACTTCAGATGAAGGTTGGTGTATGGTGCATATGATGGTCCGTCCGCCCTGTGCCATGCTCCGGAGCACCGTCACGATGCTCTGGGACATGAAGGAGTCCAGACCGGAAGTTGGCTCGTCGCAGAACATCAGCGCCGGATTGGTCAGAACCTGAAACGAAATCCACCCCAAAAGCTCTTGAAAACGCAACGAAAGCAAATTTATGTGGAAGGGATTCTTCAAATGGTGGTTGTCTTGAATTATAAAATTGATCCAAGCTTTCCGTCGAACGATTGTTGATGTACAGCCGCACCATGGGTACTTTCTTTGGATGTTGTTTACAGATTTTGGTTTGCTAACCAATCGCTCTCGGGGAGAGATTCAAAAGACTGACGGAAGGTAAACGTCAGCCTTTCCATCTCTAACCCCAGAGAAATTGGTTCGGAAGGGGAGAAGTGCGGCAATTTCAGTTGAACCCATTGACACAAAACAATTAGAATTCTTATGAAGTTGTGTTCAGAAGCTGTCGTACTCATGAATTTGCAAGGATGACAAGTTTCTAGTCTAAAAATTCTTTAGAGAGGAAAAACCATTCAAACATAGAAAGAATATTATTCAAGAGAATGATTATTTTTAAAACCATTTTTAAAATTTAGCATACATCTGAATAGTGCGATATCCAAGTTATCTTTCGATTTAAACTGTCGTACTTTTGTGGCATGATTTGCTCAAATTCAAAATTTTCATGTAGTTATAGAACTGAAGGAAGATTAGAATATAACTTCGATGCAAAATCTTTGATATCGTTAGGATATTAAGAATAATACCTACAATTGCAAGGAAGATTTTTGTTGATAAATAGAGGTTATTGGGAAATTTTTAAAGTAGCTAAATTTTCCCCAAAATGTGACATCTTTTCAAATTATCATTTCAGAATCGCATACTTTACAAGAATCCAGTTCAAGGAATTACTTTTTCTATCATTAAGATGTGCTTAAATTTTAAATTATAAAATTGTAATTTAAATTATTTTGTGTCTATTTAACCTATTTTATTACAATTTAATTTTTTAATTTAAAAAAATGACATAAAGATTTGAATATTTTATAATTATTTATAATATTTAATTAATTCTAATCAAAAATTCTAAATAAAATTTTAATTACTACTTCAACTCCCGTTAATTTTTAAAGTAGCTAAATTTTCCCCAAAATGTGACATCTTTTCAAATTATCATTTCAGAATCGCATACTTTACAAGAATCCAGTTCAAGGAATTACTTTTTCTATCATTAAGATGTGCTTAAATTTTAAATTATAAAATTGTAATTTAAATTATTTTGTGTCTATTTAACCTATTTTATTACAATTTAATTTTTTAATTTAAAAAAATGACATAAAGATTTGAATATTTTATAATTATTTATAATATTTAATTAATTATAATCAAAAATTCTAAATAAAATTTTAATTACTACTTCAACTCCCGTTAATTTTCACTTCTAACGCATTTTATTTTTTCTTGGAACGATAACTCTAATTTAAACACGTGCCAACAAAATATTTCTGGTGGACAGACGATTTTTCCTTGAGACAAAAACGGGACATTTGAAAGTTAAAAATGGAACGGCATGGTGTAACATTCATGAAAAGGTTAGATTATGAAAAAGTTTTATTGCATAAACATATTGAGCTTATCATTATTCGTCAGGAACAGAACACATTCAAACACTTAGGTAGACTAATAAGGGCATTGTTCTTCACGATCGTACCATGAATATTTCCCCGATGAAATTTTGGTGTTTCAACACCTCATCACATCTTGACACTGAATTTACATTCTTTCCCCTTTTACCACATACTGTTCTTAACATATAATATTCTTTCAACAGGTGCTTTACTTCTTGGTACAAAATGGAACAAACATGACATTTTGTTCCATTGTTCCAAATGACATAAAATAAGGGAGCGAATGGAAAAAAAATGGTATTGTACCTTTCTAAACGGCAGTTTTAGTTAGCTTATATAATATACAATGTCAATCAATCAATAATGCATACATGTACAACCTAATTAGATAAAAAAAAGACTATTTCAGAATAAGTTTCATTCCATAACTAATCATGGTTACTTTCAATTAACCCTCCAAGTGGTTTCGATGAGGAATCTCGTCCATAGAGAACTGTCCAATTTTGCTATTGACGAGATATCTCGTAATCAAGATATTACCGATTTTTTTTATGGTGACGAAATCAAGATCTGGTCAGTTTTCTTTCAATGACGAGATAACTCGTCCACCAAGCTCTGGTCAGTTTTCCAGTTTTCTTTTAATGACGAGGTATCTCGTCGTGATAACCACCAGGAGGGTTAAAACAAACTATGTTTTAATATGTTTGTAATTGGGAGAGTGGAAATTGTGGATTTCTAATTGCTTATATCAAGAATTGAGAATTATACGTACCTCTGCTGCAAAGGCTAATCTTTTAGCTTCTCCACCAGAAATTCCTTTTATTCTACCAGCTACCCCTATCATTGTGTTAATGCATTTACTCAAGCCTAACTGGAAAAGAAGAGAAACTTAAAAATTCAGCAGTAAATTGTTTGTCCTATCAAAATTTTTAAAAATAAAATTTTGGCTCAATTTATCTTAATTCTTAATTATGTACTTCAATTTATATTTTTTATACATATTTGACAAATAAAAATGCTTCAAATATAAAATCATTTTTATGTACGTATATATCGACACTTTGATATGTACAATACGTAAATTGTAAACCGCTTATAGTACAAACATCGAGATTGTAGAGTTATAATAGAGAGTTTCAAATAGATTACTCACTTCTAAAATTACTTCATCCACTCTCTTCATTCTTTCTGAGTAGCTCAAGTGCTTATCCATTCTGAGAAGAGCCTGGGGAAAGAATTGTTTTTTCACACAATAAGTATAGTTGAAAAATCCACGTAAAATAACCATTGCACACAGTTCTTTGAAATTAAACTAATTATACAAATACTATCCGAATCGCCCCTGAGTTGGTCTGGATAGCTGTAGATTTAAATTGATCAGCATAATTACTTTTTCTTTGTAAATTCAGTAATCTCGATATATCGTGCTTCTTGGGAGACAAAAAAAAGCGCAATATATTTACGATTTAATTTAATCGGTAGAAAAGAGTACAAATTTTACACTAAATCACGCATTTTTTATTTATTAAAAGTTACACACACAGAATGGATGGTAGATTTTTCTATAATAATAGTTACCCTTTGATATAAGGCTTCGTGGGAGATACGAAAAAGCTAAACATACTGAGGGAAGTGGCGTACCTAGATCCAAGTAACACTATGCAAACACAAAGCATCCTACGTTAAATAGCAAGTTTTTTAATTAATATAATACAGAACCGAAAGTGAAAGAAAAAGGTGGTAATTATTTTTAAAATCACAGTAAATAAGGTAGACCATTTTTGAAATAAAAGTGCGTTCTTATTCACACAACCGGGATACATAAATGTTTTTTCACCAATTCAGAGGAAAATAACTGTTTGAAACAAATGACTTTTGAATTCCAAATTCCAGGCGGGCCGCGGAACCCCTGTTGGAAGAGTAGCGGATTAACAACCGGAGGATTTAATTTCAAAACTCGATCCAACCAAAGACCGTCGTGTACGTGGGGGCTGTTGTATGATAAACCTGTCGTGGTCTAAAATGCCCTCACGTTGGCGTGGGACTTTGGAGAGTGGGGGATACCAGCTCAGGTGATTTCTTCATCTGACAGTGGTTTAAATTGACCGTAGTGTTGTCTTTGGATCTTTCCCATCGGGATTGATTCCGGACGGTCTCCAATAGTCTGTTGTGTTGCTCCAGTGTGACGTCAATTCAACCTACCTAACTATTGTTAACTACTTAATTCAAGCTAGTGAGGTGAGATTTTTCTCAGGTGTTCACAAACTCTAAATTCATCGGGGGGCAATTATAAAAGGGCGATATGAATGTGTGGTATAACGGGATTACTACATC
Organism: Meta bourneti; assembly: GCA_933210815.1. NCBI lineage: Eukaryota > Metazoa > Arthropoda > Arachnida > Araneae > Tetragnathidae > Meta > Meta bourneti. The sequence continues at coordinate 86,448,883 of OW119927.1, forward strand.
ATTTATATCTGGAAAATAATTTTTGTTACTTTTTTTTATCAACTTTTAGAATTTTCCACGCTTAAATCTTATCTCACTTTAACCTTACAAATACGTAGCCTCCCTAAAAGGGTATTGGTTATGCCCAACTATAGATTACCCAATCTAAATTCATTGGTATTATTAGTGTTCTTACACCACAGGGACGACAAATTATGTAATTATACGATATGCATAGTTCCTTTTAATAACCCGGATCTTTCCCTTCGGGATTGATCCTGGATCGTCGCCAACTGGCCGTTGTGTTGCTTCAGTGTGACATTAAGTCTTCCGTGTCAATCCAAAGGGGGGTTAAGTCAAAATGGCTACTTTTCAGAATCTTCAGTTGAATATTTCATTTCCTCGCAAATATTCAGGAAGAAAAAGAAGCATGCCATAATAAAAAATAATTGTAATTAAGATTAGTAGATTCATTTAATTTTGATTTTATAAGAGTATTATATTATTCTTTAAATTAATGATACACTTAACTCCTTTGGACCATCAAAATTCAGACTTAACCCCTTTTGCCCTGACACGGTAAAATTAACTACCTATCTGCCTATCGACCTTTGAAAGCCATTTTTGTTGAAAATTCTATTCTAGAGACACGTGATAAAAAGAAAAAATTGGTTAAAATAAAATTGTCTTTTCGGCTTATGAGACTAAGCATTTTTAGAAAATGAAGAGCACCATTTTCACACCAAACCTTTGTAGATAATTATTCGCATTGGAAAAGTAATTTCAACTGGTAAATTTGGCTATTACAATGAAAATACGTCGATTACAAATCTTATGCCACATCAATATTCTTTCTCGTTAATGACAGTTTCGTGTTAAATTTCGTAGATACAACCGTATTTAAACTATTTCAATAAACGTCCTATATTGGTCGATTGGTTAAATAAAAAGAATAAATTATTTTCCTGGTTATTTCTCCTTGTTTTCCTTTTAGTGGCTTATTAAAAGAGTTTTTGACTTTCTTGGTAAACAGCATTTCAATTAAAATTGAATAACATTGTAATAAGCGTACTCAAAATATTTACTCATTGAGATAAAATCCTTCATAAAGCAACCAAACATTTTCTCAGGGACTCACTCAAAAATTTTAGTGAAAAGACTTCATCCAGTTAGAAAAGTTTCCGTTTGAGTTCCAACAAAATTCCGAGACATATGGCTTATTAATTATTATTGTTTTAGTTAAAGGATCCTTTCCACTTATAAAGTCATTTTAATACATCTTTTTAGAACTTCTGTTCAAACGTAGAGCGACCGATTTGATGAGCTTGACATGACCCCCCAAAAAATATCGATGCAAAGCAAGCCTGGAAAGATTTACAGATCAAGAGTTACTTTTAATTTCTCCAAGTGTCGTGGTCCATCATACGTTTATTGTAGTGTAATAAAAACGATAACAATAAGATCACCGAATCAAACTATGTATCTATTATGAAAAAAAATTTAAAAAAAAAACAAATTCAGTATAAAATATAAATGTAGAGCAGAATAATTAAAATCAAGTCAAGACCACAGGAATATTGCACACAAATTTATATACAGTATTGCAATTTACCGCTGCTATATAATATATAACCATAATATAAATTAATTACTGTAGTGTAGCTTTATATATCGTGGACTTACAAGTGAAACACTCTAAATCAAAAAACGTAGTTCTTAGGAAGCGAAGACTAAAAAATTCCACTCACAAAGATAAACTTACTAAGTTTCTGAAGAAGAAATTTTTTTAACCCTACGTCAGACCTCAGCCATTTCGCCTTAATACCCCAATATTGTCTTGTAACAGAAATAAAGTATGGAACTTTATTTCTGTTACAAGACATCATCGGAATTATTCGCTACATCTGTTATTATCATCGGAATTATTCGCTACAACGTCAATAAGATCATGGCAACTATTGAGGTTCTGTCATGTCCGAACGGCCTCACAGAGGACAAGTTGCTGAGCTCGAAATGTCAATTCGGTAGAGATGACTGGTTCTTATATTAGACACTTAGCCTTCGCGCAAATAAAAAATTACTTGACGGACTTCACCTGTCCGAAGATCGCCACATTCTGGACTAGAAAAGCTAAAGACATCTTGAAAATTTTGACCATGTTCCATTTAGTTGCATCTACCCTCCGTGTCGTTGCAAAAGGGGTTAAGTCAAATGGCTACTTTTCAGAATCCCAAGTTGAATAGTTCACTTTCTCAAAAATATTCACAAAGAAATAGAAGCATACCATGATACAATTAATTTACATTCGTATATTCATTTCGTTTTGATTTTAAGTATATTATTTTTTAAATTAGTGATGCACTTGATTCCTTTGGACCCATCAAACTCAACCCCTTTTGTCCGTCACACTGGAGCAACAGAAAGGGATTATTGGCGAGTCCGGGATCAATCCCGAAGAAATATATCTTTAGTATATGTCCACAATTGCATCATCAAAAATAATCTGCTCACCTGAAAGATGAGATGCTCCTTGACCGTCAGCGTCCCAATGAAGAGGTCATCCTGCTGGACGTAGGCCGAGATCCTAGTCATGGACTCCCCCACATTCTGCCCGTTGACCAGCACCTCTCCTTCCACGTTGAGCAGGCGGAGGTTTCTGCTCGTCAGCACGTTTAGCAGGGTCGTTTTCCCTGCTCCGCTCGCCCCCATGATCGCCAGCAGCTGACCCGGCTTCACCTCCCCGCTCACTGCGGAAAAAGCAGAAATTGAATTCGCGCAGAGGTCATCGAGCTGCCGAGGAGCTCATTCGCTTCGTGACCGCACGCTGCAACAATTAAACTTCAAGGTTGGATATTGATTTGAGCCACATCGAAAGCAAACGGGCTCTCTCGAGGAGCGTGAATGATGAGTTCGGGTGTTTGAAGGATTGCTGAGTGGGGGTTCAACTTCGAGGCTCAGTTGGTTGGGTTTTATGGCGCAAGGGCCACATTTGACCAAGTTCTACGAGGTTCAAGTATGAGATTGTTCGACACTAAGCTTCTAATGCACCTTTAGAGTTCGGTGTATTAGCAGCGACATCGCGATGTCTTCTATAAACATTAAAATATACATGAAAAAGGATGGGTTTGGATATTTGAGGGATTGCTGAGTGAAATTTCAACCACGAGGTTCAATTGGCCGAGTTTAACGGTGCAAGAGCCATATTTGGCTAAGCTATACAGGGTTTAGGCATGAGATGGAAACTTGGGGCTTTCTCATTTAACTTACATCTGAAACCACACATTACACCTTGGTACACGAGTCCGGTATATTGACAGCGAAATCACGATGTCTTCTATGAAAAGGATTTAACCCCTCAAGTGGTTTTGACGAGATATCTCGCCCAAGATCCGGTCAATTTTGTTAATAACGAGATACCTCTTCGAGACAAAACTGCCTTATTACTCCAAGGGGGAATTAAGATAAAAATAGGAAAAACAAATTATCCCTTGTCTACAACTGGTGAATTTTGGAACAGGTTTTGTATCAGACTGGCCACTGCAGGGCAGATGTAAAAATAAAACACCAGAAGGGCTAAAAAATGACTATGTGATATTATATAATGTGTGTGTGATATTATAAAATGACTGTGATAAATATGACTTTGACTATGTGACCCTCAATCAATTGGAACAATTGATTGAGGGTCACATAGTCAAAATTTTCCTAAAAGTTCTCACTAGTACAGATAGGTAAGCAGTTGAATTTACGTCTCATTGGATCAACACAATGAGCTATTGGCGACGGTCCAGAATCAATCCCGAAGGGAAAGAACCGAGGACAACACCTCGTAATTTTGAATCACGGTCAGATGACAAGGCTAACATCTGAGCTGGCACCCCACTCTCCCCACTACAGAAGAACAATATGTGCTTCAAAGTATACTCTCTTTAAGCAAACAAGACATTGTTCTAAATCAGCAAGGTGGAATCTGCATGTAGGCTTGACTGACAATATGGCCTATTCTAACTTTACAATAATGCAAGGGCTAATATTTATAAAATAGTAGAAAAGGCAAGTGATATTTACACAGAAACAGTAATACGAAGAGGCGAATGAGATAGTATAATTAAATTATTAATAAGTATGTAATTTCTTGTATATGGCAACCACAGAAAAATGTTTAATCAGAATTTTTCCATTTAGAGCTGAGTTTAATTAAATTATTGAGTTCTATTATTACCGAGTTTTGTGAGATTATTACTGAGACAGATCTATTAGGAGTTGAGATTTAATAATTGGCTTAATATTCTGAGTATTTTGAGTTGTAAATATTCGTGAACAATGAAGAATATCAAGAGTATGTTATAATACGCACCACTATTTACGATCACACAGCAAAAGATAATAAGCACTTGAATAGCAATAAGTGATTTCTAGAGTCCGTTTTCTTATCTGAACAGGCTTTACCAGCTCGTTTTTAAATAACTTAAGATAAGGTAGATAGGTATTTTATTTATTCAAAAAAATATCAACTGCTTTGAAATTTTCGTCGCACTGGAGCAACACAATGGGCTAATGGCAACGATACGGGGTCAATCCCGAAAGGAAAAATTCGAGGGCAATATTTCGTCATTTTGAATCACGGTCAGATGACGAGGTCAACATCTCAGTTGGCACCCCACTCTCTTCAGTACAGAAGAACCAAGATGTGCTCCAAAGTATCCTTAATCTTCAGGCAAACAAGACATTGTTCTAAATCAGCAAGGTGGAATCTGCATGTAGGCCTGAGTGACAATATGCCCTATTCTAATTTTGGCAGCGAAGGTTTTCAATTTTTCTGGAGACCATTCTGAAATATATACGGTCATTCGGCTCCTGTTGAAAAAGAAAAGGTACACCAGTGTAATTCCAAGATTCGTACCGTTTGGATCTCAAGTCACATACGTATTCAAAAAATAATCTTTGGAGGCGGACCTAGGATATCAGTTCGTTGGGGGCTACATTTTCATCGTAAGCTCTTTATGTAGGGAGTGATTTTAAACATTTTAAAATTTCTTTGAACTGTAGAGTAGTTTTATAGTACGTATATTACCCAGAGACTAGTTTTTAAGTACGTTACCTAGAGACTAGTTTTTAAGCAACCTAGAACCTACTTTTAGAGTGTTACCTAGACTAGTTTTGTAGTGACTACTACACCAATAGAGGCTGTATTGAAGGGAAAAGCATATATTCCGTTTATATTTCATTTGACGAGTTATTTTTTCTTTTATCCAAAGGCACTATTTCTAAGCTCTTTTTCCTTTGCGAGCAGTAGCTTCAAGAAAGAGTTTTTCTTCGAGAAAGCTTCTTTTTCGTGACGCTCAAGTTACTCCCCATGGTGAGGTGAAAGACATAATTCTACGTCAAAAGGTTTTAAACTTTCCAACTTTAAATTTTTTCGAATAGGTCAACGGTGTTATTAGGTCGTCTGTAATATCACAAGTCTCCGGATACTACTTAATTTTAAAAAAATTTGCTTTTCAACGAAAGAAATGCTAAATTTATCATGATTTTAGCATATTGTAGATGATTGATAACGATCAGAGAGGAATCGATCAAATTGACTAATATTTAATTGTGACTTAATGTCATATCTAATTTTCACACCAAAACTAAAATCTTACACGTCTGATGCGATATGGATTTTCATTCTTCATCACGGAAATTTGGATACGCCAATTTCAAAGGAGACATGCGTGTGGCATTATAGATGTTCGTTTCATTTACATTTTCAATTATGGCTGTGTACACTCCTTAAGGAGTGTAACCAGAACCAATGTATGATCCCAACACGGCTAGTGACGTAGTCACGATTGACAAGGATATGAGAATTAGATTTTTAAGGGACATAGTTGATTTGTTTCCGCATGTCATCTTTAAGTTTGGTTATAACGCAATTTAATTTTTTTTTGTTTTGTGAATAAATTTCCTACTCATAACAAAAAGTTTGTAATTTTTCGGATTTATTTCGATTTCTTTTGTTTCGACTTTTGTATTCCTAATTAAATTCTTATTAACTGCATGTGTATGTCTGACGTTGTTTTAACTTTTTTCTTGTTTTCCACAAGAACATCCTAAGTGTTTCCTTCATAAATGTATCTTAATATATAAAAAGAAAATTTGCGACGACGTAGGTGGATCACTTTTGGTTAGAAAATTTTACTTAAATACATTCAAGGATAAAATAAATATTAAACCATGTCATACAGTGGCTCCCAAAATTGAGCAAACACTGAAGAGATTTCGTTAAGTGTTCACAACTCTGTAGTAAATGATAATTTGAACTTAATTTTTTATAGGAATAGTAAAATACACAGTAAAAACATAGACGTGAAACATAAGTAGACTGAGCATTGCTATTGAGAGGAGTTTCAAAAAGTGTGACCAATATGTCGACTAGTCACGTCAATCTAGTCCCCACGTGACTGATCTGTGGAAAACTGATATGGATGACCGATTTGGCATCTTATCGCCCAGTTGGCGATATAGCATCTTATGACACTCGTAGATGTGTGAATGCTCATTTCTATAGAATGAAGACCAATATGGTGAAATCGTCAAAGTCTACTACTATGTCGCGCGGCCCAATCAGATGACGAATTAATGGATGGCTTCTCCCGTCCTGTACACTAATCAGATGATGAATGTTCGTTTCCAATCCTGAAAGTAGACCAACGTAGTCTAGGGGTCACGTTACTCCTTGTTTGGGTCACATGACTCTGGGCGCATAAAAATTTTATCATTGCTCACTCTACTTTTATCTTTCCTCCATGATTTAAAAACAATTAAACTAAAAAACCAATTTAATGTTCGCTATATTTTTAAAGCTAGATTTCGAATGTCAAATTTACAAAATTCTATGTCGGTGCTTGTATGAGGTTGAACACTGACTGGAGAGGTTGGAAATTTAGTTCTTACAAATAAAATCGGGGAAAAGAAGTATTTAACCGTATTGAAAAACAATTTAGAGTCAATTCTTTTTGCCTAGATTCCACAAAGAGGTAGAGCAAAATTAGTTAAAGTTTCTGCTTAACCTTAAACGGCAAATACACCCCCATCCTAATCTCAAGACCTCAATGGGCTTAAAAATTTGTGATTCTAGTAGGAAAAGTGATTAAAAATCACGATATTCAGAGCTCAAAGAGTAATTTTAATCATTTATTAGAGTTGTAAGCATTTAAAGTAATCCCTTCATGGCATACTTTCAATTTTGGGAGCCACTGTAGATGTAAGGAAACAAGTTTTCAAGCGATAAATATTTATAAAATAGAAAATTCAAGATTTTTTGCAGCTTTGTGAAAACGCGCATGCGATAGTATAATTAAATTATTAATATGTAATTATTTGTTTGGCAATTCCTATAATGTGTTTAATTTTTTGTTCTATTTAGAATTATTGAGATATAGTTGAGTTGTGAGTTTAATTGAATTAGAGTTCTGTATTACACAGTTTTTGTGAGATTACTGAGACAGATGTATTTTTGAGTAGTGAGATTTATTAATCGGCTTATTATACTATTCTGAGTATTTTGAGTTGTATATATTCGTGAACAATGAAGCTTATCAAGTGTATTTACCATCACTCAACAAAAGATAATAAGCACTTGAATATCGATAAGTGAAGTTTGAATAGCAATAAGGTTCTAGAATCCGTTGTGTTTATAGTTATCTCAATAGATATTACAGCTAGCTTTTAAATATCTTCGGATAAGGTAGGATAGGTACGTAGTTGTGTTTACGTTACACTGTAGCGACACAACGGATTATTAGCAACGGTTCGGGAACAATCCCTAAGGGAAAGATCCGAGGACACACACACCTCGTAATTTTGAACCAAGGTGTTATTTGTGTAAAGCTAATTTTGAGCAGCGAGAAAAAAAAGTACAACTGATTTTTTTGGTTATTTGTAATGGCTGATTATTCTGAACTTGAAGGGCAAAATATGTCGTGCTTAATTTGAGTTTCCCACAACTTGTGTAAAATTACATTTGCTCAGCTCACGTATTTGAAATTTAAATTTAGAGATTTGAAATTGGAGTTTTAGGTTTTGTAGCTAAATAACGTCACACTGAAGCAACACAGCGGGTTATTGGCGACGTTCCTGGATCAATGCCGAAGGGAAAGATCTTTGGATGCCATCTCGTAAATTTGAACCACGGTCAGATGACAAAGTCAACACCTGGAGCTGGCACCCCACTATCCACACCACGCCAACGCGAGGAAGTTGAGGCCACGACAAATTTAACGTGCACCAGCCCCTGCGTACTCGAGTCTTTGGTTGGATCTAGTTTCGAACTTGCAACCCTCCGGATTCTAACCGGCTACTCTTCCAACCGGTATACCGGGACCCACAACTCGAAATTGAGAATGACTTAATATTGAAATGATTGGACTAGTTTCCTCTTTCAGAACATTAAATGGTCATCAGTAATTTGATGTGTTGTTTTATAATCTGTTTAATAGATCTAAATATTTTACTCCCTATAGTCGGGTGAAAAATAAGGATATCAATATAGTCGTATTGTCACGTTGGTGTAGTGTAGATGCCCTATTTAATTTTATAATCTCAAGGTGTCCGCGAAAATTTTCAAAGGGATAGACATAAGCCGTCTATCCAACAAAACTTAAATCATTAGATTGTCATTTATAGTTTACGAGACATGTGTGACAGATCTGGTCACTTTTTTGTCACTAGAGTATTCGTAGACTCCTATACCGGTCTGAATTTAACCCTCCAAGTGGTTTCGACGAGATATCCTGTCCATCAAGATCTTGACCAATTTTGCTAATGACGAAATATCTCGTCATCAAGATATTGCCAATTTTTTTTGATGACGAGATCAATACCTGTTCAGTTGTTCCTAATGGCTAGATATTTATTCCATCAAGATCTGGTCAGTTTTTCCTGTGACGAGATGCCTCGTCGAGAAAACCACCTGGAGGATTTAAAATGTTCCGCGTGAATAGAAAGAAATGTGTTCCATAAAAATCTAAGTTGGTTTAAAATGCCTTTTTTAGGACACCTTGCACTTTATGCCGATTGAAGATATCGCCATTTTTTTATGATGACGAAATCAAGATCAGACCAGTTTTTCTATTGACGAGATATCTCGTCCATCAAGATCTGGCCAGTTTTGCTAATGGTCAGATACCTGGTCGAGACAACCACCAGGAGATTTAGATCGCCAGCTTCGATTTCGTCGTCAGAAATTGAGATCCATCGCTGGTAAGAGACAAGGCCCGATAGAGAAACAACTTGGAGAGCGAACGCACACATCGCAATGCTGTTCCACAGATCCAAAGCAAAGGCAAGCCATGGAAACGGCCAGCAACAAGTTGGTGTTTCGTGACGGCAGTTAATTCCTTGATGTGTCCACCGTCACTTCGGGACGCGTGAGCACGATCCGCACGAACCACGTGATGCCGGCCATCTGCCGCCGGAGCAGGTGCAGCACGAAAATGTCTTGATTTGCAAAATGCATTACCGGTAAGGGCTGGGTGTTAAGGTTTAATATTGTTTTTCCTACCTGAATGGGATCGTGGGCGCAGGACACTCGCGCGAGATATTTCTTGTAACACGCTTTTTACGGGTGTCCGCATTATTATGATTCCTCGCCACGAAAACAGCAAGTCTTGTTTCCATGCTCAGCGTGGGAAAGTGCGTATATTTAAATTAGTTCCATTCCTTTTCAATTAGGGATGTGTAAATCACCGCTAGACCAGCCGTCTTTTCTGCTCTTAAAGAATTTTTAGCTTTTATTTTCAAGGATCACTGACATTTTTTTATGTATCTTTTATACATTTCAAAAACTTTCATATATTTTAAACTACATTGTTTTAATCAGTTTTAAAATCAACATTCTCAATTCAACATATTTTTATGATATGCTTTTACATATCTTACCTTTGGATAAGCTTTGCTTAAAAATATTCCTTTCGTGTTTACCCCCTTTTAATGTTAGTACGGTTGTTAGTCTTATATTCTTTTTAATCTCTTTCAAATTGAATTTTTAACTTGCGTTTGGCGGAGCTTATCCATGTTTGTATTTTGCGCCATAAAACCTAACCTAACTCCAATCCAGCCCTCTCTAAGACCAGCCACACACTAGAGCAGCATGGGACAAAACATACGATGTGCGTACTCCGTTTTACGGAAAACATGTCGGTACGCATGTGTTTCAGCCAATTTTGTATCGCAGGTCTGATGTTGCTCCAGTGCGACGTCAATTCAAATACCTACCTACCCATTCCCTTTCTCAAAGACGATTTTTGACGCTAAACCTATTTTTGCGTCGTTCACATTTCTTTTCTGCGCTGATTTCTATTAACCAAGTCTCGCTTCGATCCTTGTAATCAAATTGTGGAAGAATTTCATTAGAGTGACGAGCTCTTCCTGTAGTTTTTGTCCGGCAACTGGCAGCCGAGTCACGTGTTTTGGAATAGTTTATTCTTTAAATTAGGTGATAGGTTTGAACGGAAAAAAGAGCTCCCATGACTGGCGACTCTAACGCTGATTTTGGTTTTAAGTTTATAGTTCGGTGTCGAAAGTGACAGCAGTGATAACGAGTTGAAGCGGGGGAAACTATCCACGGTAAACGCCATTCATGCTTTTGGTATTGCGACATTTCTCCTAACAAGTTCTCATCTATTCAAACATCGACTAAACCAAGCTCGACTGCCTTCTCGTCGGAGACACTCTATAGCAGTATTATACAGTTGTATAGCTCAAATCAGTTGTGCGTCATAAATTTGAAATGAATAATAGCTGTGAAATCTATATTTTGGATTGCACACTTCAAAACAAAACACTAAGGAAATGGAATTTAGGACTTTATCTTCGAGTGGATTGAGCTTCGGTTGGTCGTTTTGGGGTTTTATGCTGAAAGGGCCATATTTGGCCAAACACAAGACAACAACGAGGGAGGAAAAAAAAGCAAAAAGAAGGATAGACGAGGGTGGACAGATCACTCGAGGTTGTGATACCCGTGCACAACTAAAGATGTGCCCCTGAGGGCGGACTGAATTTCAGAATCAGCGTAATCGCATATGATGACTCAAAACATTACAAGTTAAAGTAATGGGTAAAGACTATTAACCTGTTACAGAGAGCTGTATCTTGTAACAAAACTAACATCCATAAAGATATGAACATTAGGTACTCTGAGAGCTCGTTCAATTAACTTACCACCAAAGAGAAGTTGCTTCGGCCCACTCAAGTCATACTGGTTACGAAAATTGAAAATTTTCCTTTTCTTCGGCTTTACGAACACGGTGATGTTGTGCCACGACAGTGTGACTCTGTTCGCCGGGTCGAAAGATGGCGTCCGCTGAAGAATGGCATCGTTTCCCTAGAACAGAATGCATCGCAAATTCAGTCCATGTGACAACAATGAACGAAACAGAAAAGGCGAATTATCAATGTATCTGTTACTTTTCCACGTGGTAACATTGAGAAGAATTCTTATGAAAAATCCGAAATAACAACTTGAACTGAAATGATGTGCGAGACTTGTGCTACAGCAGCCTGAGCTGGTTTCTGTAGATGAGATGCAAAGTTTAAGCACCTTACATCTTGCATAACTCTCTGCTACTTGCTAAGTGATCAGGTGTAGCACACATGGTCTTGTGAAATGAAATGCATACTAATTACGACTTCCATGTTTGCCAGATTTTGTTATTTCTAGATCTTTAAATGTAGTTTGTAACGCAATTGAAGTGTATTCCGCGTTAGTATTGGTGTCGCAATATGAAAAGTGAGGATAACAGATCGCGCGGTTGGTTCCATGTCACTAATTTTTGTCTAGACAAGTTACAAATTTCTCACAATGTTTCGCGTTATATTTTAACGCGTTGTCTGTCAAATACGAGTTAACCCTCCTGGAGATGATCTCAGAGAGGTATCTCGTCATTAGCAAAATTCACCAGATCTTGATGGACGAGATTTCTCGTCATTAGCAAAATTTACCATCTTGACGGATGAGATATCTCGTCATTAGAAGAAAAACTGACCAGATCTTGATCTCGTCATCAACAAATCGGCAATACCTTGATGACAAAATATCTCGTCATCAGTAAAATTGAACAAATCTTGATGGACGAGATATCTCATTAAAACGGATTTGTAGAGTAGAGGCCAACTCTACTTTATATATCGACTAGCAAAATTACCCGGCGTTGCTCAGGTTGAATTAGTTAAACGTTGATTGAAAGTGATCAGAATAATCACTTTCTCCTATCATAGAAAAATGTAAATACCATTTAAGTGAACGAAAAATAATTTTTTAGATACCATTTTGACATTTTTATAGCTTCTACAATTTACTTTGGACGAAATGCGCATGCTTGCTTTATTCATCCATATTGTAACGGCGGCTAGAGAAACGATCACCACGCCAGCGTGGGAAAATGAAAAATCTTGTTGACTCAGGTGTCGAGAGGAAAAGCCCACACTCCATAACGACCACCCGAAAACATCTTAATGATTTCTTAACGACAGCCAGCCAGCAGGGATCGGAAATCGCTGTGGTTTCAAAACAAAGGGCAGGCGCCTTTTTGTCGCTCTCTTCGACATTTCAAGACCAAGAAGATTGATATAAATGATGATGAGTTTCCGACAGGGTTTGATGGACCCTTTCAAGTCCGCCGAAGTCTGTCGTAAAAGTTGATGGGAAAGACCAACGTGAGACAGCCAATCAAGAACGTGAGAAATCTTCAACACCCAATCCAGCACCGACTAAAAGGCGGACCAGAAACGGAAAGGAGGAGTCGATAAGCACCCAACATATAGAGAGTTTTTGGAGAGACGGAGAGAGAGAGAGAGAAGAGAGAGATCACGAGAGGAAAGACGAGAGGAGAGACGGAGACAGAGGATCAGAGAGCTTGGAGAGAAGCGGTCAGCAGAGACCGTTTTTGGAGCTTGAAGTGAACTTGTTGTTTGTTCATTGTTGTGCAATTTATCCCACCTTGGGATCCTATACTCGCCGGAGTATTTTAGTGAGAAAGGCTCGACCGTAGCCGTAAAGGAGAACCCTCCTAGAGATCCGTGTAACTGCTCATCCTAGTAGTGATCCTGTCCGGAAAGACTGAGATTTCCTGCCTTGGAACTCTGTACTCTTTCGAGTAATTTTGTGTTGAGAATAGGCTCACCCGTAGCCGTGCGTTAGACTTCCCCGAGCGAAATTGTGAGGCTCGCCAGCAGCCCTAAGCGCCTCGATAGAACTTTGGACCTTCCAAGGAACTAATATTAATGAACTTTACATTCATTTTCCGACTTTTTGTACAAATTGTAAAATAAATCAATTTAGTCCAGAATCGGATATTTTCAATGGTAACTAGTCTAGCTACCCGTGAATCAAGACGTTACAATATAATCCATTTAACATACATCGCGCACTATAGTGTAAGGCAGAACTTTAATTAGATTATGAAAGCCTAAACTCATTTCTGTAAAATGACAACTTACAGCGAAGTATTGCACTCAGTTTTCTTATGAATATTTTTTTACTTGTAACACTTTCAAAACGAATGCAATATTTTCGAATTTCGCCATCATGAAAGAATGACAAATCACATTGATACGATATTCATCATTAGTTTCTTTTCAAGCAAATACATTTTTGTTTCAAAAATTCATCCGACACATGAAATAACAGCTTGTTTCAAAATTAAATGTCTTTCCCAGTACAGACGAAACAAAGTCAATCGATTACAATTTTTCAGAAAACGGAAGGTCAATTTTAAAGCGTTTTAAAGAAGAAAATCGATATCTTCAACGAATGTTTCAGGTAGCAAAGTTGCATAAGAATAGCTTCTACTCGTAAAGTAAACAACCTCGATCTTCTGTAGCTTAAAACAAAAACTTTAAACTTTTCAAAAATCCTACTTTTAAGACTATTTATAAGTGATACTATTCCAGGATCAGCAAAGTTTAATTTAAAATTAGCTTTACTCCAAATGGCATGCAGTTTTAAATTGATTCTTTGTGGCACTTTTTTGTCAATTCAGAGATCCGGTAACTAAATGGAAACTACGCACTATTTAGAACGATAAATGCTTCTTGACTATGGAGTATAGCTTCCAATGCAATTATAATTTGAAACTCGAAAAACAAATGTAAGTTTTATTGATTTTAATTTTCATGTTATAGAAACCTATGTCAAATTTTTAAGAAAAATCTTTCAATTGCAACGCATTGTACGCTTCTTATTTTAACTTCACCGTTCTTATTTTAAAAAAGGACTATTTTAACGTTGCGTGTCTTATTTTAAAAAATTATTTCATTTTGACTTTATCCTCTTTTTAAAGTAAGACACTTTTCCGTCTTATTTTAAAATGTTTTGTACACTATTTTTATGAAACGGAATTCTACAAATCATTATGTTTTGAATGAATGACGTTTATGGAAAGTTGGTCGAAATAAGCCCATGTCTTAAGCAGTATTTTGCAAATAAATAATTTCATTTCAATAAACATTCCATGTAAAATTATGTGATTGTGAAATAAATTGTCTACAACATTTTCGGTAAGCATTTTATGGCCCATCAAAATTGTAATGATTTTTCCCCTAAATTATAAGTTAGTTGACGTCTGAGATAAATGTACATAAAAACATCGTGGAAGTCAAATTGATAAACACAATGTTACAATTTATTAGTGACTATCAAGATTCTCGGACTTAACGGAACTTAGGTTCTTAAACGTAAGTATTTTTTCTTCTGTAGTTTGCGAATGCTTACTGAAAATCTTCCTCATAACATCAGAAATAAACATTTTCAAACTTTGGATCGTAAGCCTTTTCAACCCTCTGAAGGGAGCTCTCTAGCCTTCGGTTCAACACGATCCGGGATCAAGTTCCGGTCTGGGCATGGTTGCTCGAAGTGTTTAAGAATTCATTTTAAGGTCTCGGTGTGATTAGCCCTCGTACAGCAAAAAATTGCCATAGTGCAGTAAATCAAGACAACTCTTTGATGGGAACTAGGCAAAGAGAAAAAATTTTAAACTTTATGGGAAGACTTATCACCTTATATGAATACGTCTTACGCATAACAAATACTTTATTTAAGCGGTGGTGGACCCCTTATTTCTCACCGTCTGAGAAATCTGACAATTTGAGGATCTTTATGAAGCATATAACTTAATTTCAGTGAAAAATACAAGGCGTTTCAAAACTTCGTGCAGAAACTTAGAGGGGGTAAGCAACACACAAAACGTATTCACATGAGGATGTATGTCCGCTAGCGATACACGGATGTACTAGAGAATTGGTTTCCAAACTTTTCAGTTCATGGAGCCCTTTGAAAATTAAAAAAATCCTCTTGAGATTATAAAATGAGATAGAGCATCTGGTAGAGCAGACGTGAAATATAAGTGAATTGAGCATTGCTATTGAGGGGAGCTTCAAAAGGTTTGATCAACATGTCGACTAGTAGTCACGTGACTACTGTGAAAAAAAATGACTCGGTTGTCCGATTTGGCATTCCTTCGCCTCGCTTGGCAATATATTTTATGATAGGGTAGATGTGTGAATGAGCATTTCTATGGAGTGGCAACTAAATGACGAAATAGCTAAGCTCTACTACTATGTTGCACGTACCAGTCATATGATGAATCAATGGATGATCGTCTTCTCCCGTCCCGTGGACCAATCAGATGATGGATGTTCATTTCCATCCGGCAGGCGAAATTAGTCTAAGGGTCACGTTACTACTAGTTTTGGTAACATGATGCTGGTCACATAAGAATGTTACCATTGCTCACTCTATTTTTATATTTTCTTTATGATATACGTAGACCTGCATAGGACCATAGTGATCCTTGTTTTCCGCCTTAACCCTCTAATCGTATTCTGAGATATACATTTCTGAGTAGAGAGTATTACTACTTCCTCGCAACACATATGACTAAATATCCACTTCTATTGGTTTAAAAGAATCACAGGAGGATTTTATTGGTCAAGGTCAAAACCGGTTAGAAGTCATTCAGGGAAGACTGCAAGTTGCAGATCAGATATATGTGTGAACCTCCCAGAGGGTTAATACAGATAATAGTAATTTTTAAAATATAAAGTTTTTTGGATCCTAAAAGAATCGGAGAAAATAATAGAATATTTAATTCGTCTTTCTCTATTTTGGCTAGTAAAATATTAAATTTGGGACATCCTAAGACCTTGTCGTGAACCATACTTTGGAAACCATTGTGCTAGAGTGTAATACTAAGGTGCAGAAATGGGGAGCAATTTTGAGAATAGTGTTTTACAACCCTGATTTTACAGTTGGGCTATAGTTATACCAAACCCACAGCAACAAAACAAAATTTTGTTAACCAATAAGAATGCTCGCCTGGTAGCGTCTGTGCAGATTGCCATTACATGTTCAACATGTCTACCTGTTGCCGTACAGTACGTTTCCGTTAGCTGTCCCAGATGTTAGGTACACGTAGCTGTCTCAGCATTTGTTAAATGAACCCGTATGAAGTCAACATCTAAGGGTCGATGGACTAAACAGGCCAACTACTTGGTTTTTCTGAAAGTGTTGTTTTCTTTTCGATAGATTGACTGCACCTCAGACATTGATTTAATTTTAAACCAAGATTTCTCGTTTTACGTATCACTGGAATTCTTAAAGAAACCAATAAATGTTTGATTTAAAGAAAGAAACCATGGATTGGCTAGTTTGATGGCACTTGGGACATATAGTCCGCGAAAGAAAGAAACCATGGATTGGATACAGTTTGATGGTACTTGGGCATAGTGCATCAAAACTCAAGACATTTCATCTTGAGAATTAATAAGACAATCTCAAGATATTTAATCCCAGATACGATCCTTAAAAAATAGATGTAATGAAAACAAGTAATAGAATAAAGTCGGATGATAAATGAAACAAAGATAGTGAATAAAATCAAATATAATAGACAAAAAATTGTGGGTGAGAGTTCTCATTAATCCTCCTGGTTAATGAGAACCTGGTTAATGAGAAGAGTTAATTAGAAGTAACTCTTAATTAATTGTCTTAACGAGATATCTCTCGTCATTAGCAAAACTGACGAGATATCTCGTCATTAGACGAATACTGACATATTGATCTCGTCATAAAAAACGTCATACTGACGTCTTGATCTCGTCATAAAAAAATCGTCAATATCTTGATGACGAGATATCTCGTTATTTAGAAATTGACCAGATCTTGTCGGACGAAATATCTCGTCGAAACCACTTAAAGGGTTATCAATACCTCATCGTGAACTCATGAATATCGAATCAAATCAAGGTCTAATTAATCGTCCTGGTGGTTGTCTCGAAGAGGTATCTCATCATTAGCAAAACTGACCAGATCTTTATCTCATAAAAAATCAGCAATATCTTGATGGATGAGATATCTCATCCAAACCTTTTGGAAGGTTAACTCATGCAATGACCGTAGAGCCAGAGGGAGCTCTAGAGCCAAACGAAATCTAGATTATGTTAAGCTAATGATAAAAAAGTGCAATGTATCGTGCCTAGATTGTTTACCTCTTTCAGATCCTGCCTGAGCTTCATTGCGAGGGAATAATGCTCGATCTGTGGTAGCCATTTCGGCCAGTCTTCCGATGGAAAAGGCATGTCCACGGCAACAGGTATTTTAATCCCATCCTCGGTTCCTGTGCAGCCATTCGCTGGCATGGGCTTGTGTTCAATCATGAGGATACCCTTTATCAGGATTAGCTATTCAATAAGCACTCTTCTTCCACTCGTAACTGAAAAACTCTGGCGCTTCTTTTCGATTGCCATGGAATATTCTCTCCGTGTAAATGTGGCGTGAGAGCCATCAGCGAATTTTTACACAATCGACAGGATATTCATCAATACTAATGATGCAGCGAAACCGAAATTTTCCATCATCATGACAGCGCCATTTCTTTTTATGGAATATCTGTTATCCTCCTGGAAATTATGGGGAGAAAAATATGTAACTCTAAATGTAGTATTACTTTTTAGGATGCGATTTGCTGAAATATTGATTCCGGTTACAAGATCATTTTCGCTCTGTGGCAAGCCAAATCTGCGAAAGCTCTGTAGTTCCATCGTATCGGCTAGTAGTTAATTAACGTAGCACTGGAGCAACAAAACGGGCTATTGGCGACGATCCGGGATCAATCCGAGTACACCTCGTAATTTTGAGCCACTGTCAGATGACGAGGTCAACACCTGACTGGCACCCCACTCTCCAAACTTCCACACCACGCCAACGAGAGGACATTTAGGGCCCAGCTAGATTAACGTGCACCAGCCTCCATGTACACGACGATCTTTGGCTGGATCGAGTTTCGAACTCGCAACCCTCCGGTTGCTAATGCGTTATTCTTACAACTGGGTTACCGCCGGTAGACCTCCACCTACTACCTCCACCATTAAGGTAGGTAGGCAATTAACCCTTAAGGGAACCCCCGGGAACAACCCCTAAGGGAAAGATCCAAGGACAACGCCTCGTCATTTTGAATCACGGTCAGATGTTGAGGTCAACACCTGAGTTAGCACCCCACTCTTCATCGTTAAGGATGCTGAATGTGTGATTAGAAAGTTGTTTTACTCCGAAATAGGCTTATTTTATACTAGTAGAATAACCCGGCGTTACTCGGGTTGAATTGGTGAACTAATTTTCGTTTTCGTTAATAAATTGTATTCCCCTATTCATCCCATGTAACAACTATCACCATTCTAATAAAGGTACACAATTCGTCGCTTTAATTGAATAGTGACACAAGTAAAAAAAATCGAATTTTCAGGTTTTGATGGTAAGTGTTTCAAAAAATAATCTCTCTTAGAATAATGACATTTCGCATGTTGCATAAAATAGCCAATAAATGGCAGAAGTGTCATTTTGTAATTTGGCGTGAACGCCATATTGTTTATTGAGAACAGTCTCACAATAGTCAGTTGGAACACATTCAAGGAGTTAAGTTGTGATTTTTTTTACATACCATCACATTTCAAATAAAATCTATTTTTGGCTGGAGGATATATCTAGAATAGTGACACATTTTAAGATCTGTCACTTTTCCATAAAAAAAGATTGTATTAGTTTGCTTCCGGTTGTTTTAGTGGAATAGTGTAGTATTTAGTATTGTGTCATTATTCTGTCCATTTCTTCGATCATTTCAGTGAATTATTTTCAGTTCTGTCAATATTCTATAAAAATTTAAGTCAATTGTTCAATGTCAAGATGATTATTTTGAATTGAGCCATTGTCTCTAAAAAGTTTTGATAACGCCTTGCCTGTATTCTGGACGAGGAAAGTTGCTATTAACACTGGTGAAAGAGGGTCACGTTTTATACAAAAGTGGAACACAGCAATGGAGTGTAAAAAATGTGCTGAAATCAGTTGAAAGAACTGATGTGATTGTGATTAATGAAGG
This sequence comes from Meta bourneti, assembly GCA_933210815.1. Taxonomy (NCBI): domain Eukaryota; kingdom Metazoa; phylum Arthropoda; class Arachnida; order Araneae; family Tetragnathidae; genus Meta; species Meta bourneti. The sequence goes on from OW119927.1 coordinate 86,468,274, forward strand.
AGATGACGCCGTCGAAGCCTTTTCACTATAACCTTCTACTGAGACATCTTTAAATACTGTACCAGGTAGGTAAGCTGCTAGGGATAAAGAAAAGAGCTATGAAGCCACCTTGTGGTGCTAAATGTAAGCTGAAATGTTCAGAAAAATTTAGTGAATCTGAAAGACAAGCTGTGTTTGAATCGTATTGGAAATTGGGATGTTTCGAAGGTCAGAGCAACTTTCTTCGGTGGTGCATGAAAACTTTGATCCCGAAATATCAAAAGACAAAAAAGAGGGCTGTTAAATATTTGATCTACTACCAGATATTCAACTACAAATTTAATATTGCATTTTATAATCCAAAAAAGATCAATGTGATCAGTGTGCGATGTATGAAAACAGTCAGGGCGATTAGAAAGAGAAACTAAGAGAATCCTATGAAAATCAAGTGCTGGAGAAGGATTTAGCTCGTCAGAAAAAAGTGATGACAAGAATAACTCTTTGAACACCGTTATTACAGCCTTTGATTTACAAACTGTTCTCCAGTGCCCCAAAGGAAGCACTTCTTTTTACTGTTTCAAAACTGGCAGTTTACAATCTAACGTTTTACAGGCTTAAGGATGGCGCCGTGACTTGTTACGTGTAGAATGAAAAGAAAGGAATCGGGGAACTAACGAAATAGGCACTTTCAAGTTCCTAGAAAGATTAGAATGTGAATCAGGTGAGAAGGGTTAGATGCAATCCTTTACTCAGATAATTGCTGTGGTCAACAAAAAAAACTTAGCCATAGTCGCTCTGTACATCGAAGCTTTAAAACCAGCTGAAGTTTTTAAATAGTATTACATAAATTTTTAATAAAGAAACATACTCAGAATGAAAATTATAGTGTTCACTTCGTCATTGAAGGCCAAGTCAAGAGAGCTTTGAAAAGTGGCCCTATCTTCCATCCATATCAGTATGCGACCTTAACAGGTTGTGCGAAAAATCTGGCAAACCGTATAAAGTCATCGAACTAATTACTGATTTTACGACATCAAGGCGTTACCTCAACCATTTTTGCCAACATTCAAGGTGAAAGATTTAAAAGGGATCAAATTAAAAAGTGGCGAAAACGTAATGTTCACAAAGGAGTCACATGGGGGAAGATAGTTGGACAGAGGAAAAATTGGTTGGGTCTGGAGAAAGGACAAGAGCAAAAAAAGTGAACAGAAATTGAAGAAACTATCCGGCTAGGCTGCCGCTTAGTGAAAAGAAGGGACTCATTGAGTTTCTGTAAAAGGTCTATCATTCCTCAAGTATACTATAATTTTTATGTCATTGTAATTTTTTTATTTTAATAAAATGTGTTTTTTATGTGATGTGTTATTTTTTGTAATTTTACAATAATTCAAGGTCTGTTCAAAATCTAAAACAGCTTGATCAGTTTATTTATAATTGTGTCACCAACTCAAAGACTCCTCCTAGTGTTTGGCTCAAAACTACAAAAGTTTAAAAATTTTTAAAAGGATTCATTGCAGGTCAAAAACATAACTAAATTACACATTTTTTGAGACACTTGCGACGAACATCTGTGAAATAGTCTATGAAAGAAAAAATAATTGCTTTGCAAAAAAACTTTGAAGAGCTCTCCTGTAAAATTGCGGTTTTTTAGTTGTGTCACTATTCAATCAAGGTGACGAATTGTTAAATTCACAATTTCATAAACGTAAATAAATTTTATATTTATAATATTTTACATTTTCGTAGAACTTAAATATTTAGTATGAAAGAAAAGTCTAGAGTGCAATGTTACCCAGAATGCATAGAATAGCTTAGAGTATGCATATAAATGCCTTGTATGTCATTTAAAAACAGCCTTTCTCAAAATTATCACACAATGATTAAAAATGTTTAAAAAACTAATTAAACCATTATTTACCTTCATTAGTTATTGAACGAAAAACTTCAAATTCCAGAAATACATCTTAAAACAGATTTTAAAAAAGCTTCGAACGAAAAGTAATGAATATATCTGTTTTTTTCACTACAAAATAAATTCTTGGAATATAACGGATACAAATTTAAAAAAGCAAACGATTAAAAAAGTACCAAGGTTGCCATATTAGCTACCAGTCCTATTTTAAACATTTTGTTCTGTAGTTTGTTCTGTAGTTTCCCAAATATCAGAATTTTTTTACATTTCGTAAAGAAAAAATAAGGCCTGAAATAAACTATTAGAATTTAAATTCAGTAAAAATAGTTTTGGAAAATAATCGATATTTCAGCAGCACTGGTAAAACAATCCAAGTAATTGCAATGCTCGATATACCTCCCAGATACTCCAAAACTACCAAATTATGGTTAATTTAAGTATAGTTACTCAGATGTTTTAACGTGGAACTTGCCTAAATATGTAAGCAAAGAAATTTCAAATAATGCATTCACAAAACTAAAATGCGGTGTATCAGGTATAGAACATTAAATTAAAATATGTTGAACAAATCTTATGTGATACTTGTACAAACACATACCCCAAATCGAATATAGAAAGGGAAGACGGACAGATTTACTCAACCTAGTTCAGTTATTAAATGAATGCAAGAATGCAGTTTCATGAAAATATATTCAACCGTTTGGACGTAGTATGGGCACACACATACAGAGACGGATTTTGCATCAGAAGGGTTCAAAACGGATAGAAAATTTGAAATGGGTCGTAAATATTCAATGTACAAACACTCCATTCTTATTTGTATAGATATAGGATGTTTTATGTAAGCAGCGCAATATATTTGCAGAGCGGCCAAATGGCCGTCTCTGATCGCGCTGCAGATGAGCCCTTTCGGCCACATTTTCCATCACGTTTAAGAACATTTCTAGGGTGTTTTGTTCAATTTATGTGTTATTGTTTTGTTTAACCTATTAAATCATCGTCGGCTTGTAAGCATAGACGTGTTCACTTAAGTATCCGCATAAAAATATCCGGCGTGGCACAAAATAAGGACCACGAGCAGGCTAATCGACATCACCAGATTTTGACATTATTCGGCCAGGATATCCATCCTTTTGAATGCGTTTGGTTGCACGAATTGTATGACATGCTCCTTCAATTTTTTGAAACCACTTATCGTCGACTTAGAACAGAAACTCATTAACTGACATTTTTTCGGATACTAAATACGAATTCTCATGAGAAAAATATTTTAATTTTGTTCAGTTCAAAAATATGACTATCAAAATGCTTATAATTTATATTCTTTTACCTAAATGCAAAAATATTTTCTTTAAAAAGCTGTACAGGAAAAAAAATCCTTTTTATCAGTTAATGAGTTTCTGCTCTAAGCCGACGGTATGTAGTAAACCTTTCGTTGATTAATTTCAGACAGAAAGAAATTTTGCAACACCGTTCGTAATTGACAGTAAAAGCATTTTCATAAGCACATTCGAGAGAAAAAATGCTTCCAATAAGGTCTCCACTCCAAATTGCAGGCCAAAAGTAGTTGCTCTGTGGGGATGAGGTCATTCGTAGAATTAACCCTGATTTTTTTTATGCCAACAATCAATTTTGATAACAAGATACCTCGTCGAGACAACCACCAAAACGGTTAATTTATTTACAAATCTCACCCGTTCTGAAAGTTGATTCGGACATTGAGGAAACTGAGTTGCTTCCAAGCCACTATGCCAACCCTCTCCGTCTTCAATGTCACATTCCCCTATCAACCCTCCTGGTGGTTATCCCATCGAGGTATCTCTCCATTCGCAAAACTGACAAGATCTTGATGAACAAGATATCTCGTCATAAGAAAATAGACCAGATCTTGATTTCGTCATCATCAAAAAATGAGCAATATTTTGATGACGAATAAGCAATATCCTGATCCAATCTTGATGGACGACATATCTCGTCATTAGAAAACTGACCAGATCTTGATCTCGTTGATATAAAAAAGATGGCAATATCTTGATGACGAGGCATCTCGTAAAAAGGACAATTGGTCAATCTTTGTGGACGAGATATCTCGTCAAAACCACTTGGAAGACTAATTAATAAAAGGCAGAAGAGGACGGACAGTGAGCGGAAGAGAATCGCACTGATTTATGCTTGAGGAAGAGCGAGCTACCCCAACGACAACTCTGGACGCTAGACAGCGTCCATGCTGATACCTGTCCTCTGGCTACACAACAGATTTCGTGCAAGAAATTCGAGAATCAAGTTCCAACCGTTCCTCACTCCAACGGGGACTTCTGCCTCTTACCATATTTCGGCGGATCCCCCAGGTAAAGCTCATATACTTTTTAAAGCTCATTAACTTTTTACTATTGACGTAGATAATGATGCAAATCCTTAGCAGAGGTCGCCACAATACTGTTAAAACTCTTGTGAAACCAAAGAAATAGAAAATGATACTATCTGCGTCGACTTTAATGAAAGAAAAGCAGGGTGAAAGATGATGCTACCATCGACCTACACAGTATAAGTTTAAAAGGTGGTTGAACCATCGATTTTGTTTGTAGTTCCACACAATTTTAAATAGAAATCGCGTAATTTAATATTTAATTTGTGATTCTCCATTTCTAAAAAGTTTTCTCGCTTTATAGCTCTCCTTGGTATAACCAGTTCTTTCCTGTCGGAATTGATCCCGGACCGTCGCGAATAGACCTTTGTGTTCCTCCAGTGCGACGTTAACTCAACTACCTACCCCTTGTTATACCGGGCTTTTTTTGTTCCCCAAGAAAGGCGATACATGGAAGAGTACTGTATATCTCTTTCTGCCTCAATAACTACTTCAATGCATAATCGAACATATTTGAGGTGTTGTAGCGCATCAGCCCCTTAACGTGTGTCTCAGCGATATGCGCCTTGATTGGCGATGGCGGACCACGTGACACACTCTCCGCGAAAGAGAATGAACCCTTTTTCTCTAGTTGTTTCCCAAGGCGAGCGTAGAACTGACGCGCTGAAGTTTTGTTCCCCCGAGATGTTACTTTTTATGTTTGTTTATTCTTGTAATTGTTTTGTCTTGTGCTTAGTGTTAATTAAAATTGCTCTTTTGGCCAATTCTTGCATTAGTCATGATTCAGCTCTAAAATTGGCGCCCAATCTTGTGGCCCGAATTAAAGCCTTTGGGAACAACTCGTTTTTTGTTCAGGAATCTAGGTCCAATACTGTTGGTATTGAAAGAAAAACACACCCTGTGTTTCATTGATGTTTAGAAACTCATCCCGAGTTAGCATACTGGTAGGAAAAGCCATGGTTTTAGTGTTCTGCAGCGGCGTCGAACTCACTATTTTAGGAAGCCTCATCCCAGGTGTATCCTATTGAATATAGGTGGAAATCCCTTCCACGGATCATCCTTATGCTCGTATCCCCAAGTGGTGATGAAGAATGAGATAAGTTTATTTTAATTTGTTTAAAATCATTCTTGTCTAGCAGTACTTTCGATTTGGCCAACCCGTGTCCAGCAACAGAATTTTGAAGTTTCGTTTTGTGTTCAAACAGTATTCTTGTTTAAAAATAGTGTGAAATCACTTCTTTAAGTGTTATTATTCCTTTGGTTCACAAGTGCAAAGTATTTGTGTTTTATGAAAAGTTTTGTTCTTAAAGTAAAAGTGCAAAGTAGTATTGTTTTGATTAAGTGTACTGCTAGAATAAGGTTTTTTGAAAATACGTTATGTGGGTATTCATTTTGTAATAAGCTACTTTGCAAAAGTGGTGCGAATTAATTGTGTTCAAAAACGAAAGCTACAGCGTTATTTCGTTTCAAAAGTGCAAGAACCGATCGCATTCTGATTCGGTCATGTTCATGAGTCATAACTCAATAGATTCAAGGTCTGTTTTCTGCCAGCTGCATTTTAAAAACCTTTCTAGATGTTTAAAGCGATTTTTTTTCTTTATTTTGTGTTTGAGCTACATTGGGATTTCCTTTTGAGTGTTATTGGTTTTGTTAATATATGTATGAATCAAGTGCAATGTGCGCAGAAATGTGTTTATATTATGCCTTTAAGGATTAGATATTAGGAAATATGGATTTCATTCTGTTTAAGCATTGATGTTTCTTTTTGAGTTTTGAAATATTACGAGAATTTATCATTTCTTTTGAAGTATTATTGAAATAAGACTAACTCACGAGTGGAATGTTATCTAATGTTTTGGTTTTGAATGTTAATGTTTTAAAAGTAATTTGTTTAACAATGCTAAACAAGTAGTACCTATAAGAAGTGGTCATTAATTTAATTTTTTTTTCTTGAAAACAAACAGTGTGGGATATATTTAAAAAAATTTTTACTGAACTTGTTTACTTTCGTATTCAAAATTATTTGTACACTTCGTAACCTAAAGATGTCTTATTTGGCAAGAGCTCTTAAATGTGACCTGATAGAGTTGGCGAATGAACTGGGCATCGAAATACCTGCTGATGCTAGAGTAGTTGATATAAAAAGATTTATCACTGGAGATGAAAGTTATGATGAAGACTTCACGAAAAATCTGCTTCTGTCTATAAGCGAAAACCGTGCAAAAGAGAAAGCAGAAGAAAAAGAAAGAATAGCACGTGAAAATGAAAGAATAGAACGGGAAAAGGCTGAGGAAAAGGAAAGAATAGAACGGGAAAAGGCTGAGGAAAAGGAAAGAATAGAACGGGAAAATGAAAGAATAGAACGGGAAAATGAAAGAATAGAACGGGAAAGAGCGTACGAGTTGGAAAGACTCCGTCTGCAGGTAGAATCACAGAAATTGGAGCAGGTCTCTGGTTTTAATCATCTGTCTGCAGACCATCAACCCAACTTTAACTTGAAAAAGTTGCTACCTGATTTTGATCCGAATGATGGTGATATGACATTGTTTCTTCAGTTATTCGAACGACAGATGAAAGTTCTTAAAGTAGGGAGACATAACTGGGTTGCCTATCTCCTGGGCCTATCACCTAATAGCGTGGCACAACTCATCGCCAGAGAACCAGAACAGAAGGCTCATGATTTTGATCACATTAGAACAATGCTGCTTCAGAGATTTAAATTAAGTGCTGAGAGAATGCGACAACTCTTCGCAACTCACAAGAAAAGTCCTGAGAGCACATGGAAGGACTTCCATTTTGAACTGCGTAGCTATTTTGAAGCATGGCTAGCAGAATTGAACATAACGGATTTTGAGAAATTGAAAGACCTCATGATCCTGGATCAAATGAAGAAACGCGTTCCTTCAGAGGTTAAGAACCATTTCTTGGACGTATGGAGCGAATGGGTCACCCCAAGTGACCTAGTGGAGAAGATGGACAGTTACGACAACTTACGTACTATCAACCCGAAGCAACAAGAAACAAAACCCGTGTTCCAAAAAAGAAATTACTATAGAACCCAACAATCACAATTGGAACAAAGAGTTGACAGACAAAGTCTGCCAGGGATTCCCAGTAACAGTCCCGGGGTCCTCAGTCAAAGTAGGAGGGACTCCTTTTCACACGGCAGAATTACACCAAGGGGTATTGAAGAGAAGAAAGAAATATCGTGCTACGGATGTGGAGCACCAGGAACCATCAAATCAAAATGCAAAAACTGTTCGTCATCGACAAGAACGGAGCCATTCCATTCGAACTCTATCCGCATGTATACCTGTCACACCGATGCATCCCCGTTAGCGCTAATAGATATCTGTATATCGGGAGTAAGAGCCAGGGTTTGTGTTGATAGTGGTGCCAGCAGAACAGTCGCTGGAGAGATCATGTACCACCAATTAAAAAAGAGAGGAGTAGAGTTCCAAAGAGAAGTAGTAACAATGACTTTGGCAAATGGTTGTCAAACAACTGAAGAGGCTTGCACCACCATGGTGAAAATAGAGATTGAAGGAAAATCAGTTTCGCTGAATTTGCTGGCATTACCAAATGCAAAAAAGAATCGTACTCTACTAGGAACCGACTTTTTGGAAAAGTCCGGAATTGTTCTAGACATGAAGAACAAAAATTGGCATTTCTCTGACAATCCCTGTCGGAAGATTGGTTTCAAGAAAGATATCCCTGTAAAATATCTGCTATCTGTTGAAGACCCACCAGTAAAGAGTCAACAGCCTGTCGACAACTGTAGCAACAAAGGAAATTTTCATGAAGAAGATGAACGTTCAAGTTGCAACCAGCAACTCTCATACAGCCAAGCTATATCACCAAGCTCACTGCGTTCTGATGAAGGAGAACATTTAACGTCCGATCAGCGCAGAAAGATGAATGGTTTGTTGGAAAAATTTGAGTCTACCTTCAAGCTAGGGGGAGAGCCTACCCCTTTTATAGAACATCGGATCAATACCGGTGATCACGTTCCAGTAGTGGTGCCACCCTACCGGATGAATCCTGCTAAGAAAGAAATCTTAAAACAAGAATTGGACAAGCTTTTAGCAGAGCGAATAATTGAAGAATGTGAGTCCCCTTATGCGTCTCCAGTGGTTCTCATCCCGAAACCCAATGGTGCGATGCGTGTCTGCATAGATTACAGAAAGCTTAATGCTGTCACGGTTGCTGATACTTACCCACTACCTAGAATGGACGATCTCCTAAATGAAGCAAAGCCAACTGCTTATATGTCCACGATCGATCTTCGATCCGGTTACCACCAAGTTAAGGTCCATCCTAATGATCAAGATAAGACGGCTTTTGTGTGTCCATTTGGAACATACCGTTTCTTGAGAATGCCGTTCGGATTACGGAACGCTCCCGCAACATTCCAGAGGTTAATTGATCGTTTCCGAAACGGTCTTGATGATGTATTGACTCTCACTTACCTAGATGATATAATCGTACTGTCAGAGTCATTCGAGAAGCATCTCTTGGATCTCCAGGCTATCTTTGAACGATTGTTACTCTTTAAGCTTAGAGCCAACCGAGAAAAGTGTCACTTTGTGTCTTCTCGAGTGAAGTATTTGGGTTTTTGGATCACGCCAGAAGGAGTTGAAGTGGATCCAGAAAAGGTCTCTTCTGTCCGGAACATCCCATCACCCAAAAGTGTGAAAGAAGTGCAATCCTTTCTGCAAACATGTTCATGGTTTCGTAGATATATTCAAAATTTTGCTGACATTTCACGTCCTCTCAGTGAATTGACAAAAAAGAAGAAGCCATGGGAATGGGGATTCGACCAACAACAGGCATTTGAAACCCTTAAAACTTGCCTTGTCACATCTCCTGTGTTAAAGCAAGCAGATGGAACTAAACCCTATACGCTACGAACTGATGCCAGTAGTTATGCTTTGGGTGCTGTGCTTCTTCAGGGAGAGGGATCAAAGGAACATCCAATAGAGTATGCAAGCAGACTACTTAGTCAAGCGGAGCGCAATTATTCTACTACAGAAAGGGAAGCCCTTGCTGTCGTTTGGGCTTTAAGGAAGTTCCGTGGATATTTGGAAGGAGCCGAGGTCACAGTAGCCTCCGACCATCAGCCTCTAAGATGGTTGCTAAGTTTAAAGTCCCCTACCGGACGCCTTGCAAGATGGGCTCTTGAAATCCAATCATACAACGTAAAAGTGCAGTATATTTCCGGCAAATCTAATGTTATAGCCGATATGCTTTCCCGACCAGTCTGTGAAAACGAGGGTGTTCCTGACTGTGAAGTTAATACTCTCGTTGTGGTCAACATGCCAAACAGAAGCCCGAAAGACATGCGTGAGTCACAGCTTAAAGATGAAAGTTTAAAGAGGATCATAGACAGTTTCGAATCAACCCAAAAGACAGAAGATTATGCTAATTGGACAGAGCGTGGTTTTTTAATGAACAAAGGAATATTATACCGATACGCTCCTGACTCTGACGAAGCTCAGTTGGTTGTCCCAACACATGAACGAAACCACATCCTTGAAGAATACCACGATGCTCCTACCGCGGGACACTACGGTGAAGAGGGTACGTATCATCGTATTGCACAAAGATATTACTGGACTGGTATGCGAAAATTCATATCAGAATACATAAAAAATTGTGAAGACTGTGCAAGATACAAAGCTTCAAACCAGAAACCTACTGGACTTCTTAGAACACCTGTGTACAATCAACGGTTTGAAACACTTGCTATTGATTTATTCGGTCCCCTTCCGGAAACAAGTGACGGTAAACGCTGGATCTTCATTGTCGAAGACTGCTGTACAAGATGGGTCGAACTGTTTTCTCTCTGCAACGCATCTGCCAAGGAGTGTGCTGTCACTCTCGTTGAGGAAGTCTTTTTAAGATTCGGACTTCCGAGAAGCGTTATAAGCGACAATGGCACTCAATTTGTAAGTCACACAATGCAAGCTGTTTGTGAGATTCTTGGTGTTAAGCAAGAACTGATACCTGTATATCATCCTCAAGCAAACCCCGTTGAAAGAAAAAATAGGGACTTGAAGCCTCGCTTAGCGATCCTCGTAGGAAATGACCATGCGTCATGGCATGAAAAGCTACCAGTGATCCGTTTTGCCATGAATACTGTAAAGTGTTCTTCAACTGGGCAAAGTGCTTCTTTTCTTCAGTTCGGCAGAGAACTTAGAACTGTAGACGACGTACATCGGGACATTCGAGAAATTGCGTCAAATGAAAATTTTATACCGGAGATCACTCCTTACCTGAAAAGATTTGCGGAAAATTGTAAACGGGTACAACTCTTGATCGAAAGAAAACAGGATCAGCGAAAAGTTTACGCTGATCGGCGCAGACAAGCAGGACCTACCTTCAGTCCTGGTGATCACGTTTGGGTCACCATGCACCCTGTGAGTAACGCAGAAAAGAAAAGGACTGCCAAATTCATGCCTCGACGTGACGGACCTTACGTGGTGCTCACTCAACGGTCACCTACAACTTATGAAATTGCAGATCCCAAAAATCCGACCACACCTATAGGAGTTTATCACTCTTCAGCTCTCAAGGCATGTAAAGCTACTGACAGTACTCCTGTGGTCCCACTAAGAAAGAGAGGACGCCCTCCTAAAGCACGTAATGCTGACTCCTCGTCGGGACGTCGTCGGAGCCAGAGGGGGAGGTTGTAGCGCATCAGCCCCTTAACGTGTGTCTCAGCGATATGCGCCTTGATTGGCGATGGCGGACCACGTGACACACTCTCCGCGAAAGAGAATGAACCCTTTTTCTCTAGTTGTTTCCCAAGGCGAGCGTAGAACTGACGCGCTGAAGTTTTGTTCCCCCGAGATGTTACTTTTTATGTTTGTTTATTCTTGTAATTGTTTTGTCTTGTGCTTAGTGTTAATTAAAATTGCTCTTTTGGCCAATTCTTGCATTAGTCATTGGATTCAGCTCTAAAGTGTATATTTATAGAACGAGTTATAGATTCTACGTGGACTATATTTCAATAACAATTTTCGCACTTGGTTTGTCACTATCTGTCGTTGTTTGCAGCACAAGGGCTGATTAGGTAAGTACCTACGGCTTATATAAAGTAGGTTCCGAACCAGTACGTGCCTATATTGGGACTTGAATACAGAACCTTTTGCACCAAGGATCAGAACGCTAGCAATAAATCGAAAGGAAAATCCCTTTTCCTTTCTTCCTTACTCTAGCGTAAACTATTCAATGAAATCAACTTCCTATTGTAATGAGTGAACTATGAGCGCAGCACCAGCTGCCGAGCTATAAATCTCAGAACTATTGCCGAACTAAAAGTGAGAACGAAGACAGTTCACGCCGGCTGCATCATGAGCACTCCTATATAATCATCCGGCTGCATCATGATACTCCTTTTCCGCCGAGATATTTTAAATGTATGTGTCTGAACATGTGTACGTAAATTTTATGTTTTAACTTCTTAAATTATTGTAAATGGTTAGATGATATATTGGTGATTGTCCATTTAGGACCGTCAGTTTGTCCCTTGTCGTGCCGAAGGCCGAATAAAGTCAGTGGTCGGGCATTAGAAAAACAGTTACAGTATATAAGGGAATATTTCTCCGAAAAGTCAGGCTAATTTGTGTTCGTAATTATACAGCAGAAACTATTGTAAGCTCTGGTGCTAAAGAATCAATATGCGTATAAAGGCTATTCTGTTACAATAAGAGTCGGAAATTTATAAACCCACTAAAATCATTCCATGGTCTATAACTCATATTTTTCAAAAGCATCACTATCCGGGGCTTAAAAGTGATTGACGTCTTCCAGATTGGAGTTGATGTAGATTTAAATCCGTCATTACCAGAACCCTAGCAGAAAGTGTAAGATTAGTATCTAGACTCTTCATCTCAAGTTTTTAACGAGCACATATTTTTGTTGAATCATTCACGTGAGTATAGGTTTTTGCGCAATATGGGGTAAAAAGGTTGAGTTCGTTAAGGAGACTGGGAAAAACCTGAGATGTTAATGACTCTGAAAGTTTTTGTTTATTAAATTATTACAAACTGTTACATCGTTTGGTTGCCAGCGCATGTTGGAATCGTCAGAAATGAGACTGCGGAGGGGTGGTTTAATTAACGTCACACTGTAGCAACAGAACGGGCTATTGGCAACGATCTGGGATCAATCCCGAAGGGGAAGATACGAGGACACCTCGTCATTTTGAACCACGGTCAGATGACGAGGCAACACTTGAGAAGAGACACTCCACTCTCCAAAGTTCCACACACCAACGTGAGAACATTTGAGGCTACGACAGGTTTAACATGAAACAGCCCCCACGTACACGAAGGTCTGGCTGCGGGTGAATTGGTCATAGAAGCAAAAATCTCCAACACTTTAGGTCTTATATCCCTCTATGATGATAATGCCGTGTGATGAACAGACTAAGATAAATAAATTAAGTAATGAAGTCTGAAATCAATGCGAACAATGCAATCACAAAAACTATTATAAGATTAAGAACTTGACATCTTCGAAGAACAAAGATAAATAAGGGTGGGAAAATATCTTAACAAAATGGCAGAAAATTTCTGGAGACCGAACTCACCTCGTAGCCATTTGCACATGCCCAGCGATTCAGATGGCTTTGTAGAATATACGTGAATTTCCTAGGGAAAAACATTTTGATGGAATTCTACAAATAGCTAAAGCACTATCTGCTCGATGTTCAATTTGAATCCTGATGGACACACCTATGAACCAACCATTATATTTTTTACCCGACCATTAAATCAGCGAATTACATCATTAAGCAGGGTAAACTTATCTGGAAATTTCATGTTATATAAGTACTCAATAGGAAAATCCATCCGATTATAAACAAATGCCAACCGTCGGAAGCATACTAATCTTCCATCCATACAAGGTTGGTTAGTTGTTAGTATTTTTATGGCGCAAGGGCCATATTATTTATGCTACGCAAGACGTACAATATCAAGTAATGGACAAACACGCACAAAGTTTCACTGACACAGAAGAGAGATATACACCCAGGAAAAAATCGAACCTGCGCCGCCTACAACTTGCAGGTAGCTAGCGCAATGGGCATACCCACTGAGCCACGACCCAATACAAGAAGGACAATATGTATAAATGTCAAGACTAACGTCTGAAAACTTTTCCGCGACTGACCAATGAATATTTAATCTTTCTGGAGATTTTAGATATAAAACTGAACTTTGTACTTTTATGAAGAGCTTGGGAATGAATGTTTTGCCACCTTTAAAATATGTGGTTCAGAGGGTTTGCCCTCTGTGCTAGCAACCTGCAAATTGTAGACGGTGCAGATTTGATTCCGCGTACTTACGCTGCGTGTATTTCTCTCTTGTGGCAGTAAGAGTTTCCTTGTGTGCGCATGTCCATTTACCTGACGTTGTCTAGTATTTGGCTGAGCTTCGTCATATATTCTTTGTGCCAAAAACCCCAACTCAAGCAACCAACTTTGAGTTTGCTTTAATTCTTGATTCAAAGATTAAATTCGACTGTAGTGTTAGATGGTCATTAGGGGGACTTCTAAAATAATCCAAAATCAGAATGGCTTTTCTGTGCTGGTGACTTTTTATCCCTCGAAATCTCCATGAATCATTCTTCAAGCAATGAGTATGTATAACATGGCATATATGTCCATGACTTCCTATAAATTTTCGTTTCACATAAACAGACAATAAAATTAATGTGTGAAGTGTCCAGATGTTAGTAACGCAATAGAATAAATTCAAGAAATGACAATAGACTAAATTTAAAATAAACATAATTCACTCGCGCATCTTTTAAATACAGTAATTTCATACAACTAATGCCCAATCCAATTTTAGATTTTTCGTCTTATGGCTTCCAAATGAAGCTTTTCAAGAGATCTGTTTGCTGGTATTCCCTGTAGAAAGATCAGAAATTAATATTAAATACTTTTGTTGTACTATGGAGTTGTTTAGATATTTAATTCTTGACAAACTTCGGACCTAGTTGTGTTATGCAGTATACAACTATAAATGCATCAAATATTTCTTTTACGAACCATATTTGAAAAAATATTTTGTAATAGGTAACTCGCATTGTCGGTAGACAAGTCAAGAAACATGACGGACAAAGCAGCGCCAAAACAATTTTGTCCTTCAACGATTCGTTAGAAATTGCTCATATTTCAAAATGTTTCTTTTGGGAAATTATCGCAGTGTTTTCGAATCGTTTTCACCATTTGGTCAGTACTATTGGAATGCTTCTATTTCCTTGCAGGAGATTTGGTTACCTTTATAATATACTAGAAGAATTACCCGGCGATGCTTGGGTTGAATTGGTTAAATGTTGATTCTATTTCATAGAAAAATGCAAGCATCATTTAAGCGTACAGAAAATATTTTTAACATCATTTTAACTTTTTCATAGCTTCTACAATTTACTTCGGACGCAAATATGTATATATAATATATCCATCCATATAATTCATTTCATATTCATCACTCTTGCTGTAAGATAAACTACAAAAGCTTTTTCTGAAATGACTTCAGAAGTCGATTTTAAGTTTTGGAGTGATTACAAATGCAATTAAGTTCATTTTCAGTAAAAATGAGGAACTTTCAGCGTAGTCTTGCACTCAGTTTTTCAATCAATATTTATTATTTGTGGTACCCTTGCACCATTAATTCGATGTTTTCGAATTACATTATCATTGTGAGGATGGTAAATTAAACTGTTACGGCATTCGTGATTATTTATTTTGAAACACATTTTTTTCTTGAAAATTCTATTCAGCCGCACGTGGAATAACGGAGCTTGTTTTTAAAACAAACGTCATCAGTGTAGACAAAGCAAATTCAATCGATTACACTTTTTACAAAATCACTGTTTTCAATTAATGTTTCACAGGTACCTAAGTTGTATACGAACAGTTTCAACTTCAAGTAAGCAACCTCGACCTTCTGCCACTTAAGACAAAAAATTTCTATTTTTTAAGTCCTAGTTGATATACTTCCTTACTATGATACTCCAAGATCAGCAAAGTCTTATTTAAAATTCGCTTTCCTCCAACAGAAAAATTTAGTTTTAAATCGAATCCTTAAGATATTTTTTTCAATTGAGACTCAGTTTCTATATGGAAACCACGTACCTATTTAGAATGATAGAACTGGAAAGGGTTATTGGCAACAGTCCGGGATCAATTCCGAAGGGAAAGAACCGAGGACAACACCTGAGTTAGCACTCCACTCTCCAAACTTCCACACCATGACAACTTGAAGACATCTGAAGCCACGGCAGATTTAACGTGCAACAGGCCTCACGGTCTTTGGTTGGATCGAGTTTCGAACTCACACCCTCCGGTTGTTAATTCACGACTATACTTTGCTCTGGGTACCTTCTTGAACGACCCAAGAAAAGCCCCATAACCCGGTTGCGGGTTTTCCTTGGTTTTAAAAAAAGTCAATTTTGGACTTTAGGATACTTTTACAGAAAATATCATCGCACGCGAACTTTTTGATTAAGAGAGTTGATTTTTTTTTGAAGTATTCCCTTTTAACAAGCAATACATTGTTTTTTTTTAAGTCCCTCTCAATATTTTTATGCAAAGGACCCAGCCTCCCAAAAATACGGTGAATAAGTATTACAAATACGTAGGTTAAATGGGTTGTCAAATGTACAGGGGATTCAGGCTGGCTCAATGGTCCGTAGGGAACGGGGCGCCAACTGTTACTGACCGAACCCCTTCGGACCCTCAGAAATCACTAGGAACAAATATTACAAAATATGCAGAAATAAAAATATTCACATAAAATACATTATGATCTTGCGGTATAATTGGTGACGCGGATCACTATTTAAATATAAATTCTCGGAACATCATTTTAACAGAATCTAGATAGTTTAAAACACACATGGCTGAATAAATATTGTAACTCAATATCAATCTAGACTGATGAACTGTATAAAAATTTCCAAATATTTAACCGAAAACATTGTGCAATTCTAACGGGTTTTATATGTATATGGTATCTATATGGATATAGATATGTTTTATTTATTTGCATGTTTCATTATTATGCTTACGTTTTCCGTTGTCTGATTTCCATGCTCAATGTATAAATTTTATAATCACTAGTCTCTAAGCAGTTAAAGTCGTGGTTCAGTGGGTATGCCCACTGCTCTATCAACCTTGAGCTAAGGACCCTGAGGACTTCATGGGGTCTGACGCGCGCGAATGTCAACCCAACCACCTCTCGTGTAGCCTTTTACTCTGGGTGGTAAGGGTCTTAAAAAATCTATGCTGAAAGCAAAATGCAAACAATCCAGGTAGGTAGTTAATTTGCATCGCATTGGAATTGGCAACGATCCGGGACCAATAATCCCCAGGGAAAAGATCCAAGGACAACACCACATAATTTTGTACCAGTCAGATAAGCATATTGTCCAGAAAACACACACAACACAAGAAGCAACAAGTGGCTGAACCCCCAATAATTTACCCAAGTTGTCGCCACCACTCTGAATGAAATAAAATTAAATGGATATATAATGGATAATTTCTTGTACTTACTGCTCTTACTTATTCTTCCAATAAAGTGCATAACATGCACGCAACACTAGAGCAACACAAAGGACTATTGACGACGGTCCGGGATCAATCCCGAATCGAGAAATCCGAGGACACTTCTAATTTTGAGCCACAGTCAGGTGACGAGATCAACACCCGAGCTAAAGTCAACAATTAACCGCTACGGTATGCTTCATTTGAAATATCCTTGATAACTAAAACTCTACGGGAAAACTCGCTACTCCAAAGCAATATGGATCCAACTGCTACGGGAAATTCATTCGACAATTTTACCTTAGTTTGAATAGAGCTATGGAGTTGCATGATGTAGCTAATACTACACGGAAGATCATCTGAACGCGTACTTCAATTGCATCACCAAGGCGATTCAGCATGCTTTACCTTTCACGTTCGCTCACATTTTCTTTTCTACGCTGATTTCTATCTTTCAGATTACTCATTGGCTTCAGTAATCAGAATGCTGAAGAATTTCGTTAGAGCGATTGTCTTTTCCATGTAGTTTTAGCAACATCATGCAACTGAATAACTCAAATAGAGATTTAAACTAAATGGTAAAATTGGCAAATGAATCCCGTAGCGGTTGGTTTTATATTGTTTACATCCATTTGTTACCGTTCTTCAATACACAAATACTGTCGATTTCTTTGAAATGTACGTTAGCAAAATAAACACATACTAGCAGATCCGCGCATAGCATCTGGCACTCGTATTCATAGCAAAGTGTTGTTACTCACATTTCACGTCTTATTTCAATCCATTTACATACAAGGGAATCCAGTAAAATGCACGGGAAAAACTACACCTCAGTCATGGTACTACAATTAAATTCTGAACGTCCTCGCTTCAAATTGTATTCCATTCCCAAGGCGATTCGGTATTTGACGTCTAGGCCTATTTTCACTTTGGCTCGCATTTTTTTTTCTTACGTTGATTTCCATCTTCCAGATTTTTCATTTCTATCTATAATCAGACTGCTAAAAAATTTTCATTGGAGTGGCGAGCTCTATCCTTTAGATTTAGATATATTGTGCAGCTTCATAGCTCAAATCAAGCATATTTCATCGAAACAGCAAAATTGGCGAATGAATCCTGGTAATGGTCAAATTGTTTTGTTTATATCTATTCGATGCATACAATATTGTTTATATCCATTGTTATTTAACCATAAACTAAGAACATCGATTTCTGTGCCACGTTCACCGCCCCCAATAACCCGTGGTGTTGCTCCAGTGCTATGTTAATTATAATATCTGTGCCACGTTCGTTAGCGAAATATATATTGACTAGGTCGAGCAATTCAGAACATCTTTGCTGAAGAATCTACTACTTGTATCTACCGATGGCAATACTCGTGGCCAACGAAAGCTTGCTGAGTTGACCACTCAGTGTTGTTAACCCTTCTGGTAGTTATCTTGACAAGGTATCTCGTCATTAGCAAAACCATAAGCAGATTTTGATGGACGAATTATCTCGTCATTAGCAGGAAACTGACCAGAGAGCTTGATCTCTTCATCATAAAAAAATCCGCAATACGTCGCATTGGAGCAACACAACGGACTATTGGCGACATTCTTGGATCAATCCTGAAGGGAAAGATCGAGGATAACACTTCGTCATTTTGAACCACGGGCAGATGAAGGCGTCGACAGCTGAGCTGGCACCCCACTCTCCAAACTTTCATACCACGCCAACGTGAGGACATTTGAGGCCCCGACAGATTTAACATGCATCAGCCACCAAGTACACGACGGTCTTTGGATGGATCGAGTTTCGAACTCGCATTCTTCCGGTTGCAAATCCGCTACTCTTCCAGCTCTACCGTTCCTTACTGAAGTAAGGAGCCGCTTTGGTTCAGTGGTTTTGCCCAATGCGCTAGCAGCCTGCGAGATGGAGGTGGCGCAGAGATTCCATTCCTGAAACTACCCTAGAAGTATTTCTCTTGTGTCCGTAAAATCTTTCCTTGTGTGTCCATTTACTTATTGAAAAAACATTGCTTCGCTAGATCTGGTCCTTTCGCCATAGAAAAAACAGACAAGCTAACAAAAGTGACCGAAAAGAGGACAAAGTATTTGGGTATATTTAATCATATTTAATTCATGCATTTTAGGAGCATGACGAAAAGGACACAACACACGCATTATGCTCCTTAATGTCATCCTTAATTGCACCACATTCACTTGTTCGATGACTTCAATGGTTTCCAAGTCTAGAAATTCGGTGAATTTCATGTTCACTTAATTTTTCTATTCAATACCATGCGCGATCTCTACCTTTATACATTTAGAAAGAATATCATTGTTGCCTTTCTTCCACAGATCGCTGAAAAGTTTCATTTGAATGGTCAGCACTCTGCGATTTTTATAATCTTTTTGTTAACTCTAGAACACGATACTATCGCCAATTGGCGATTGATTTCCACCGCAAAATGGAGATAATTATAGAATATAGTAACTCGTCTAGGTCTATCCGTTTGGCGAGGAACCGGTAACGTGTTTTGGATTGGATTGGATGTTAGGGTTTTATGGCGCAAGGTCCACAAGCGGACAAACTGCGTCAAACACAAAACTGAATATAAACCAATAATAGTATAAAATATTTAAGAATTAAAAGACAAAGATAAAAGGTAGATTTAAAACATGAAAAATCCGGAGATGAGAATTCAAATATTCAAACAATAGTCAGGTGATACAACAAGACCATCATCGTTTGCAGCATAACTAATTAATTTAATTTACATATGCATAAAATTTTGAAAGTGAAATTAAAATATTGAATTACAAAAGATTTTGATAAAATAGATTTAAGAGTCATTTTGATATTGGAAACAATTAGATGAGATTTAAAAAACCAACTGAACGTAAAAATGCGAAAAGGTTTGAATGGGGATTTTCCCTAACCAAATCCCGCAGATTCAAAATTGGACTTTTAAAAAAATGTGAGACGTTGATGATTAAAAACAGGACAGTCAATTGAAATGTGATAAACAGAAAATGGAGTAGAGCATGAGTTGCAATTGGGTGCGCGCTCTCCTAATAAAAGATGACGATGGGTGAATCGTGTGTGTCCAATGCGAAGGCGGGTCACTTTGAAATCAGTCCTCCGCACTGACCACTGATGGATGATGGGTTTTACAGAATGAAATTTGTTGGTTACTAGCAAGTTCCCTGACTCTTTCCACAAGGAGTTGACGAACTTCTTTGTGGACATCTTGATGTCATTAAGAGGAACAGCTTGCTGCAAAGCAACAGAAGCTGCCTTCGCAGCACAGCCAGCAAGCTCCTTACCTTTTATTCCCACGGGACCCAACAAAACAGAGTATCAAAACCCTTGTTTTGCAAGGAACGCAAGATGGTAAAAATATCTGACACGACAGCATGGCAAGTGATGGTATATTGCTCCCGCTGTTGTAATACACTCATGCTGTCAGTGTAAATACCGAACTTACGGTTGGTACTAGAGAATATCTGCTGAAGGGTGCAAAAAATTGTCACCGCTTCAGCAGTGTAGACGGAGCAGAAAGCATGAATTCCGAAGCGGCGCAGCAGTCATTGTCGTGACCGACCTCACCGCAACGGGCACATCTGATAGCGCTGCGACAGGAGATCTTAGAATGTCCGAAACTCTGGCAGCCGAAGCAGCACTGGGGATTCGGGACATAGGCTCGGACTGGGCAGCTCAGATATGCGGCTGTGATTCGAGTCGGCAGGGTTGGTGTGTCGAACGTCAATATCAAGCGTTTGGTGGGAAGGGTCTTCCCATCTCGACGTATTGTGATACGACCAACACCAACTACGTGCTGCTCACGAAGATTTTCCAGGATTTCTTCTGGTGAGAACAGAAGATCCGGTTCGGAGATGACGCCACGTGGAGAAGTGGGGAGTAACTGTAATAGTGAATGAACAAAGATCTTTTGAGTTGATTAGTAACTGTGTCTGTTTTTCATTGAAAACTTCGACCAGGAGATCCACGGAATGAAGTTTTTAAGATACTTTATGGTGCCTAAAGATTGAAATATTTTGTGGATCAAGAACGGTGAAACAGAAGTAAAAGAGTTTTGTATCGGGTTTGTACTAAGTGAGCTGTTCAGAAGTTTATCCAAGAAAAAGCGAGAGTTTGATACATTTTTGTTCTCTAGGAGAGAGAAGAATTTTATTTTCATTATTCACAGTAATGATAAAGATGAATTCGGCCACCGACAGCGCCACCCACCACGGAATCCTTCACGGGAATGCAGACACCTGCACCAGCGCTTGTCGGTGACTATACGCGTACGGCGCACCCCTGAAACAGCCTCCACCCTAAGTGAGGTGTCCAGTAAGTGGCCGATCGCTTAGCCCTAGCCGACGACAAAGTCCAATCGATCAGCCAATGCACACGGGACCAATGTACATCTCCCATTTACCTGAAGCTGGGGTCAAAGCAGTGTGTTGGGTCAGTATATCGCCCCTCAACTGCCAGGATTCCCTAACACGAGACTCCAAGCACGGCAAACACATGGGTGATATAATCCCCAAGAGAAGCTGAAGGTAACAGAGTGGTGAAAAGCTTCTCAAGGGGAGTCCTCACCTCCGAAGAGGCAACCACAACGAGGGAGGAAGAAAAAAGCAAAAGGGGCAGAAGGTATCCTGGGGTTGTGAAGTCCTTACGAACCTAAAGAAGGTATACCCCTGAGGGCGTGTTTTGGGATTGGATGTTTGGATTTTATGGCTCAAGGTACAAAAGCGGACAAGTTGCAAACAATGTAACCCAATAGTGTAAAAAGGGTTAGGGAATAGGGTAAAGGGATGGAGATAGAGAAAGATCGCTTGGGTATCCCGGGATCGGGACCCCCGTATTTACCAGAGACAATTAACCCCCTGGGAAAAGAAAAGACCACTCAGGTACCTCGGGGTTGTGAAGCCCGTACAAACCTAAAGGTATGCCGTAAAGGACTACGTGTTTTTGAATTTTAGCCTATTTTGTTGTTCCTTATCGCAAACCAAGCCACATATAGACGAAGCGGTAAAACTGGATCTCGTAACGATTGATTTTGTCATCGACCTTCTAATGAAATAGGCAGAACATGTGGGCGGAGTCGCTGTCGTAAGATCTCAGAAGGGTAAGCCACGTGAACTTACGAACTGACTTGGGTCGATTGGCTATTGAAGCGCAGACTAGTGTTTTAAATCACGCTGGATAATCACTTTAACCGATCAATAATTTGTCTCACTTTACGATTCATGCTTTTTCCCATAACCACGTGATAGATCTTCAAACCAAGCGACTGTAAGAAACAACATAAAGCTATGAGAACATAGTCCGTCTACATCATTAAAAGGTCGATGGATTTTATTTGTTTATAAACGATTATTACCATGTCCCTATATTTAAATAATGCCAAATTCTGTGCCACGTACGTTAGTGAAATTTATGTATAGATAGATAGAAATGGTATTTTGTCTGAAGCAGGAAATTACTGTATATATCTACGTCTGCTCGTAGTAAATGTTTCCATTGATGATAATTTTATAAACACACGAACATATCATTGACTAAGTAAGCAAGATAAAATATGGAGTAAACGCATAATTGTGTAACAGATATATCTGGGTAAAGATAAAGATATCGAATTAATAAACCTGTAAAACTATCATACTTATAAAGTTTTTAAAGCCGATGCTTATGTTACTTGATGCAATAGCAGTTCTTTAGGCCTAATTTAATGTTCTATGTGATTTTTTTTAAATATTTCCTCTGCTGAATATTCAAATAAAAAGCATTTAGCAAAAGTAAAGCAAAATATTTAGCAAATTTTTTATTCGGAACGGATAAATTAATAACACCCTACAGGATATATATTTTTCATCTCCACATCTTAATATTTAGAAAGTCTAGTTCGCCATATAAATCCGTTCTGCAACCTGCAATCTTCGCTGTATGACTTTTAACCAGATTCGACCTTCTTGATCAATAGAATCTTCCCTAGAAATCTTTCTCCCAATAGATGTGGTTAGTCATATATGTTGTGCGGAAGAGGCAATATTATACTTCTCGGAAATCTCGTGACACTCAAAGGGTTTTGGTGAAAAATAAGGATAACTATGGTCCTATGCAGATCTACGTCATAGAGGAAATATAAGAGTAGAGTGAGCAATCATAACCTTTTTGTGACCAAAACTAGCAGCGTGTCCTCTAGACTAAATTTGTCTGCCCAGTGCAAACGAACATTCATCATCGGATTGGTCCATGCGACATAGTAGAGTTTGACAATTTCACCATTTTTGTGGCCACTAGAAATGAGCATTCACACATCTACCCTGTCATAGGATGTTATATCGCCAAAGCTATTAGATGCCTAATCGGTGAAGCAAGTCAATTTTTCGCCGAGCAGTCACGTGACTACTAGTCGACATTTTGAAACTCCTCTCAATAGCAGTGCTCAGTCTACTTACATTTCACACGTCTATGATCTACATATTCTCTATTTAATTTTATAATCTTACGGGGACCACAAAAAATTTTAATTTTCGAGGGAATCCGTGGACTGAAATGTTTTGGAACCACTGGTAAAATATTTTTAAAACAAATTTCTTCTCCAATCCACGTTTTCGAAACACCCAAACCTTTCATACCAATTCAGCTAAGGACAACTGCTTGAAACAAGTAACCGTTGAATTCCCAATTCTAAAGATATCATTTGCTGTTTGTAAAGCTAAAATTCATTGAACAAGTAAAAAAGAGTGATACACAACCGATTGCGTGATCTATCAAAGAATGATATAACGAGAGATTACTGTACATATATTTTGAAAGTGTGAAAAAATAACCCACCACGAAAACTGCAACGACCTATGGCTGTAGACACAAGGTCGTACATTTTGAGTAAGGGTGACTCTGGTGGATAGCTTGATTTAATCTCTTTTTTTGTCGAATTTTGACAGCAAGAGTTAGTTTACTCTAATACAAATCTCGGCAACGAGTTAAAAACCATAACAGATGTATTTCCAATTTGTCGACAAGTGCGCTAATGTGAGACAATCTTGAACACTTCTAAGCCTTCCACTATGGAAAATGGAATTTAGTCAATTTTTCTACAACAGACACAAACAGACTTAGTGGCAGGAGCAATTCTCCTGGTAGGCAGTCAGCAGTTGAACAGCCCAGTGATCACACAAATCGGGAATAGGGAGGGACAGGTTTTTGGTTCGCCAATGGACGACTAAAGGGTAAGTCAGTCCCTGGAATTATTTTTATAGAAATTATTTTTACTTGAAATCTGCTTACAATCATATTTCGTTTCATAATACTCTTTTATGGGACAAAGATTAGAGATAACATTTACTTTAATGACGCTTCCTATCTTCTCCTTTCCCCCTGATAAGGACAATGATTTGCTGGCAAGAAACCTCCGTCACGGAAAACCTTATATAATGAGTAGTTTTCACCTTGATCATGCTCTAATTGCATGTATTTTCATGGAATATAAACGAAGGGGAACTCACTTTTGATGGTCTCATGATTCGAAGAGGATGTCAGTTTTTCAACAATGATAAGTGAAAAGTTAAAAGCACTAAATCTAAGAATGCTTGATTGTTCTGAACGAAGAGTTGCAGCTATTTTCGCACCGCCTGTTTTGTGTTATACCTCGGATTTTTTTCAGGCACGCTTCCAAAAGACGTGCCATTTCCTGATAATATTTTTTATAGGAATTAGAATGCCTTAAGGACCGCATAACCATATTCCGATGTTCATACACCCAAAGGTAACAATGGAGGATATTTTAAAATTGATTAATTAATAAATTAAAGAGGAAATTTATCCTTAATCAGTTACGACTTAAATTAAATGTTAACAGTATTATGCCTTCGATTAAAAATACACTTTGGTTCTTTATTTGAATCGGAATTCAAACGAACAAGCTCAACAAGAAAAACCATTCTGAAAAGAAGAATCAGTTTTTTAACACCTGTCCGATACCATCCGTATGTGTCGAATCAAAGAGCAACGAGAACGAACATGAATTAGAAGAGAGAATTAAGAATAGAATAGGAATTAAAAAATCGTCAAATCCTTAAGAGAAGAATTTAATAAGATAAGTTTTTTACATCTCCATCCGTTTAGGGTAACCGTAACCGTATCGAACCAGCAACATGGCCAGGATTACATTTCGGAGGGGTTCCAAAGTTAGAAACGCTATTTTTATGCCAAATGAAGACCTGGCCAGGATGAAGACCTTTTATGCCAAATGAAGATAGAATTTTTTCTAAAACATTCACTAAATGTCTCAAGATCTTATATTTTTATAAATAGTCTAGTTTTGCTACCCGGTTTCACCCAAGAGTTTTTTGCTGCTTCAAGACAAACCTAGTCGTGCCTGTTTCCTCAAGTTTCGTTTCGCCATTGAACCGATTTTAGAACTTTGTTCTACTTCACTTGCTTGTGTTCTTTCCTCTTACGACTGCTCGACTCGTAACTGCTTTTGACGTTTTGAGTTGATTTTAGTTTTGATTGAAAATCTGTTTGATTGAAATCTCCTTGCGTAACGTTCTACGTTAAAATTTGCTTCTATGATTCAAAGGGATGGTTGATTGGGTTGGGTTTTATGGCGCTCAAGGCTCAGTGGGTATACCCACTGAGCCATGACGGCCCCATCATTCTAAGGGAACGACAATGAGCTAAAAATAGTTGCGTTGACCTAGAAATTCCTGATAGAATCAACTGTGCGAATTTCATGACACAAAAGTTCAGCATTCAAGTATTTGCTTTTAAACAATGAATGAAACCCATAGAAGTTGAATTTTAATTGTGAATATCCATTTGTTGCCATTCTCTATTACACAAATAATGTCGTGTGAAATATTTTGTGGCACTGGAGTTTAAATTTTTCGGCTCTAGCATCAATAGCACCCCAGCTAACATCGCAGATAAAAACGCTGTTCAATATTTTAGTGTTTCAACTTGAGTATCGGGCGATCATTGAATTTTCAAATTCAAATTTTTTTGTTTTTGAAAATTGAAGATCTGCATAGGAAAAATTTGCGAAGTGATGAAGTAGTCATTTCTGAAGTTTTAGACTGTTTTAAGGACAAAAATTCAGATTATTTTTAGAGATATAGAAAAAACTAACACCCGCTCTAAACATTAAAAAATATATTGAAACAAAGGGTGATTATATTGAAAAATAAAAATTATTATTCGATTCTGTTACTATTTAATTCCCTACAGCTAGAAACTTTTGGACTTAACTACATGCTATTCAAAACCTAAACATCCTGTTTGAATATTTTTCTAATGGAAATACTATTTCTACGTTAAGTATTCAAAAAATAATCACTGTGTCATCTATTCTGAATCACGATGTATAATTTGTCTATTGCTACTGCAAACCAGTTTAGTTTACTAAAAGTCCGAGAGTGACAGAAAAGAAACAAAATAGGGGTGATTGCAATTCATAGGAAAAATTTGAAAAATAGGAGGAATTTGCACTTCATTACTACCCCATCACTTCCTCCAAAACATATGGTTCAAAATAGGACTGAATATTTGGGTTTAATGGTGCAAGATCCAAAAACAGACAAGGTACGTCAGTTCAGAATAGACACGCGATTCAGCCTGTAAAGTACTTGGAGCCGTAAAATTTAAAATTAATACATCCCTGAGTATTTCAATTTTAAAGATGCATTTTTAGTTGACAAATTTGATGTCAGAACAGAGGCGTAGTTGAGTGACAGGGGACAACGAGCATGAGCACCAGTGTCTAATAAAGCGGCACTAAGGAAATATTTATTAAGGGGACAAAATTCAAAATCACCAAAATATAACGAAAAAGCGTTTTTTTTTTTTAACTTTAAAAATTGATTGAAATAGAGCTCTGTGGATAGCAAAAACGGTTTTCAATTGCGATCATTTTTGACGGAATTGCATATAAAACAGCATAGAACATTAAGTAAAAAAGTATAGTAAGTCTGTGAAGATGTGATTTCTCCGATTGAAATTTTTTGACATTCTTCCGGTTTCAAAGCGTTCCCTGTCGTCAGGTTTTAAATAATTTCCTATAACTTTTCATAATCCTTGTAATCTGTTGTATATACGAGGGGTATTCCAAAAGTAACGGCCGTTCTCTAATAAAAAAAGCCGTTGGCAGCACTGATTTTAGTTTCGCTCTCTCAGCGGCCTTTATTGGTTCATCAGACATCAACCGGCCGGTCTGTCTACTGTCAGTCGTCATTTGGCGCAGTGTAACAATGGCGTCGAAAATAAGCGATCCCGCCAGTTGGAAGTGCGTTCGGTTATTCGTTTTCTAAACGCAAAAGGTGTTAATATAGCTCAGATTCACCGTGAATTGAGTGAGATCTATGAACTTGGTGTTATGAGTGAGAGAAAAGTGAGAGTGGTGTCGAGAATTCAAAAGGGGCATTACAAACGTGCACGACGAAGAACGAAGTGGAAGACCCAGTGTTCCGACGGATGATCTCGTCCAAGTGGATGAAAAAGTCCGGGCTGATCGACGCTTCACGATCCTGCCGAAAAATTTCCCAACGTTTCTCGAACTACTGTGTTCAGAGTTGTCACGGAAAAGTTGGGTTATCACAAAGTTTGTGCCAGATGGGTGCCGAAAATGCTGACCGACGAACACAAAAACAAGCGGATGGCATCTGGACAAGCCTTTTTGCACCGTTATCGACGAGATGGAGATAGATTCTTTTCACATGTGGTGACTGGCGATGAAACGTGGGTTCATTATAACAATGAAGAATCGAAACAACAATCCATGTAGTGACTTCATTCGGGTTCCCCCAAACCAAAGAAGTTTAAGCAAACGTTCTCAAATCGAAAAGTTATGGCGACTGTCTTTTGGGATCCAAAAGGCGTTCTTCTCGTGGATTTCATGGAACCCGGTACAACAATCACAGCAGCTGTGTACTGTGAAACACTCGCGAAGCTCAAACGTGCCATTCAAAACCGCCGGCGTGGGATGTTGTCTTCCGGAATCGTCCTTCATGACAACGCGCACCCTCACAGGGCTGCCTGCACTATTGAAAGCATTCAAGAATACGACTGGGAACTTTTCGACCACCCTCCCTACAGTCGTGACCTCGCACCCAGTGATTATCACTTGTTCCTGCACTTGAAAAATTGGCTTGGAGGACAGCAATTCGACGATAGCGAAAGTCTGAAAAAGGCGGTGAAGAAATGGTACAACCAGACGGCGGACTTTTACGCAGAGGGAATAAGAAAACTCGTATCCAGATACACCAAGTGCTAGGAATTGAACGGCGATTATGCAGAAAAGTAAACAAAGGTTCAATAAAAAGAAAACTCACGAAAACCAAGGTGATTTCGAAAGCTTTTTTTATTTAATGACCAAACGGCCCTTACTTTTGGAATACCCATCGTATCTAAATACAAATAAAAAATTGCCCATGCTTCCAAATTTTGAAATTATGGTTTAAAGTGTTGCTTAACCAATGCTTTTTTTGAAAATTGTAAGTGTTTTAGTACAAATTGTTTTTACTTTGCAATTGTGTGATACACTTTCAAAATGGGAAGTCAATTTGATTTTCATGTATACAAACAATTATGAGGATAAAAATTTTGGCAATACATGGAAAATTAATGCGCATAGGATCTTTCAAATTTTGCTAATTTATCAAAAACTTTAACACGGTTTAATGCAATAATTTCCAAGTGGCTTAATGGTTTTGGACTAAACTTTATATGAATAGAGGCTTTTCAATAGAAAATAAACAGTCTTCAGCTTTATAACAATCAGATAACTGCACAAGTTTGCTTTGAAAGTCCACTGTCCTCTTAAAATGTTGCTGTTTTATGATTTAAACACAATTTTGACTTGTCAAGAGTATTTTACCCTTAGCATCATACTGTTTTATCTGGAATTTTAAAATTAATTCGTTATGATTCAAAATAATTTTACAAATAAACTGAAAATAAACTTACAACGGTGTAGATTTTGGGACGCGTAGGGTTTGATAGGTCTCCAATCACGGACATAGTGACGCTGCAATAGCTGTCTTTCGTTTCAAAACAAAGCTATAGTTTGGTTATCAATCGAGTTTTGAGATATCAAACCCACTGCTCACACAACTTAAGATGCGATAAAGCATTTCGAAAAGAAATGAAATCAAACATGACTTTGAATGTGTTATATAAATAAAGACAAGTACCTGTCTTTATTTATATTATCATTCAATGGGGCAGTGACGTAATGGTGCATGAAAGTTGCAGGAGACAGCAGAAAATTTAAATATCTATTATACGACAAAAAATACTCTTTTTTAATTTACAATTTGTTAGTTTCTCTGCCAAACTTATTTGAAAAGTATTTGCTTCGTTAATTGAAAATATACCAGATGAAAAAAATCAAGAAATTATACAAATTCAATTTACATTTTCTGACAGTTCCTGTGACTAAATTGAAAGTTTGAATTTTACTAACGAAAATGTTTTATTAAATATTTATAGTTTGTTATGTGGTAACACTGAAAGTTTTTATTTCATCAGTCGAGAATTGCAAAGCAGAATCAAAACCATTCAAAAGAGGATATGATCTCAATATGAAACAAAGTTTTTAAACATTGAAAAGCTTCTTTTCACTTCTAAAATTACAGGCAGAGCCTACACTGAGATGTGCACTTGCACGTAGTCAGGTAAAAATAGGGGCGGTTGAAAGACAGGCACATTATGCCAACTTTAAGTAAGGCGCCCAGCAATGTTTCAATATTATTAATTTTATACTTATTCAGTTTTCGTAGGTTCCTTTTGCGATTTCAATAAAAGGTTCTATTAAATCTGCATATTTTGTTCTTAATTTACATTAATATATTCAAAAGCACCCTCATCAAGGACAGGTGTTGTCACGTCGGGTTTGTGGACTGCAATTTCTAAATTCAATAAAACTATCGTTGTTCAGATCAACGTTTATTTAAAGTAAAATATTAACAATAGCACTTATCATAGTAACAAAATTAATTATTAATTATATATAGCAAGAAAATTATTACTTATTAATTAATTATATTATAATTATTATTAATAGCAACAAAACGGAACACCCCATGGCGTTACACTACAAGAAAAATAAATGCTCTCTCTACGGCTTCTATTTAACATTCTAATAAACAAAACATCAGAACTTCTATTATCGTTTGCAAGCTAGTCCTATTCGTTTTACCAGATTTTATCAACAAATTCTGCAACATAAATAATCTAGACGAGAATGCCTATTTTAAGTTGTAACAAACGTTCTGAAGGGAGATGTTACGAGGCTCAAATCCTTCTCGAAATAATTTTGGAATTAAAAAGCTATCAATACACATGCTGAAGCTAGCCACATTAGAGAAAATCTAAGTATCGCACAAGTAAAATGTACGTGTAAATTCAATAGTCTGAAAAGAACCGAAAGATCCTTAAGAGGAATCCTCATTTAACGTTACTGCATTTAAGAAGCCGGGAGACAGAAGACTGGGCCATCTCGAAATTATTTCATGAATGTGTTTGAAGGTCGCTCCTTTAGAAAATCGAATGTTTTTGAGAAGAGGGGATTGAAGTTCGAACAAGGGCAGCTCATATCTCAGGAACAGCCCTGACAACTGGAACACACTTTAAATAATCTATGTCGCTTTGTTAAGCCTCCTGAAACTTTATCAAAGAAAAGTTTTCCCTCGAAAGCTGTGAAAAATGGGATTTCTCACTAAATTAATCTAAAGTTTCTTTTTTCTTAAAACACCGAAATATGCAAAATAATGACACAAATAACCAAACTGTCTTGAAATGACTGAAAAACTTAAATACATGCCATTCTGCGTAAACATCGCAAAAAAGTGCATGAAGTTGCCTTAACAAAGGAATTATAAATCAACTTAGTTTTTTTATGAAACACATTTCTATTCACGAATAACAATTTTAACCCTCCTGGTGGTTGTCTCAACGAGGTATCTCGTCATTAGAAAAACTGAACAGATTTTGATCTCATCAAAAAAAATTGGCAATATCTTGATGACGTTATATCTCGTCATTAGCAAAATTGGTCAGTTGTGGACGAGATATCTCGTCGAAATCACGTGGAAGGGTAAAGCACGGCTTCTTTAAATACTTCATAACGTTATGAACACAAATGAAGGCACTTAAAACAGTCCTTACCGAATTAATTTTTGAGTAATCGGAAGGAAAATAATCGTATTTATCTTTCAACAGTCTCTCTTTCTCTCCACTCTGCGTCGAATTGAACATCGTGGATGGCTTTTGAAGAAAATCCTGTAGTAAAAAAAAGAGTTTATTTTAGGCTTCACATTAATAGTACAAGAGAGGAGTCATTAAGGGGGCACAGTACCTTTAAAACCTTAAAAAATCGATTTTCCAATTTCGATCTATTTAGATAGTTTGAAATGTTCTGATTCTGGTAAAAAAAAAACGCATGAAAAAATTCGCATTCGTTCCTAATGAGGATTTTTCGAACACACCTAGTTTTATTTTCAGCTGTTCGTTTGTTTACGTTTCTTACTTTTGGTTTGGAATTATGCTATTATTTTTTGGAATTATGCTATTTATTTTTTTCGAAAGTTTTAATAATAACATTTTTACTGTAACAAATATAAGCAGAATATATGCACTACTCAACTCTTTCATTTCACTAACCTATTTGTTTACTTGAACGCACGTGAATGCTAAAAATAACTATTTCAACTTTAATTGCATTTATCTCAGAATGGTAATTTTCAAGCTTACGCGCACTATAACTCTGCAACTAATGAACGTAGACTCCTGAAATTTTGAATAAAAATAGATTATCAAAAGGGCTTCAAAATGAAACCAAAATTTTACTCAAAAGCTAAAAATATATTTAAAATTTTTTATTTAGAATGAGCGAAAATTTGGAAAAAATTAAGTGAAATATGAATTGATTGCTATATTTATGTGTTACTTAACTACTATTATTTTGGCTCTAATTTAAAATAAAAGCATTGTGTTACTCATACCAGCCATTAGTTTTATAGAAAATGCACAGGATGACTCAGAATGTTGCGCACAAGTTATGCTTGAAAAAAAGTATGTTAAAAAATGACCTTATGTAAATTCTAGTAAAATATTATTTAATTTTTAAAAATCAAACCAATTTTTCTGCATTGTGTAGTATAAAGTATAAATAAACCCTGCAAAAAATTTCATTATGATACACATAAAACTTTTGGTGATAGTTTACCGAAATTAGTCTACTTTACCTGTTGATCTGTATGCTTAAAGGCACTGTGCCCCCTTAAATCATTGGTATTAGTAGATCCATGAGAACCTGGCTTTTAACCCTTAGGATCAATCCCTCATTATTCCACCATGCAAGCTGCAGACCTCCCTGCATGACTTCTGATCAGTCTTATATTCAAATAGGTAGGTAGTTGAATTAACGTCGCACTGGAGAAACACAACGGACTATTAGCGACTGTCCGAGATCAAACCCGAAGGACGCGCGCGCGACACCTCATAATTTTTAAACACGGTCAGATGACGAGATCACATTTGAGCTGGCACCCTACTCTCCAAACTTCCACACCACGCCAACGTGAGGACATTTGAGGCAACAATAGATTTAACATGCACATGACGATCTTTGGTTGAACTCAAATAGGAAGCGCAAGGCGCAAAGCGACACGCGCAAACCAATCAGGTGCCGCCGCGAGACCTGTTCCTCTTCATGTTGAAACTTCAACTCTGATTGGTGTCGCTTTGCGCTTCCTATTTAAATTCAGCTTTAGACTTCTCGGCCAACAGAATCCTTTCTAGGATTCTTTCAACCAATAAATGTGGCTCTTTAGTCATCATTTTTTAGTCACTGGTGCATAGTCAAATTTTGGAATCGTAGCGTCAGAGGCTTTAACATAGGGATGGGTTCTGCTACCGTAGGAAATCATTCTTTGTATGCAACCACTTAAAAGAAACCATCAGTGTTCGAGGTGGTCATAGCCTACAAAAGAAACACCTCTCGTTTTATAAGTATTCAGTCACCCTTCTGTCTCATGGCATCTAGTGCAGTGTCACCATTTCATTTCAAAGACTTACTGTTTGCTTCATGTTGTGGCCAACTCGTGTGAAACAGGGCAACTTGTGTCTACTAAATACTCCCTCATGCAGTTGGGTTACACTGCTATATGTTCTATTGTATCGCAAGTTAGTTTTTGTAGTGGTAGCTAAGTTTGCCACAATACTCCCCCTCCAGAATTTAGTGGTAGCTGAATTCGATAGATATCATCACTAGTTGAATGATTGCCATTTGGGTTCGTTGGTTTTTTGGAGTTTTATGGCGCAAGGGCCATATTTGGCCATGCTGCGCCAGACACAATACAATATCAAGTAATGCCATTTGCGTGGGACTGAGAGCTGTATTAAGATCATGGGTGTACTTCCGCATGAGTGGTCAAGCAACTTTAAGAATGTGATCGTAATTGTCCTGCGTTGCCTTTATCAGCCGAGTGTGAGTCACCTTGTGAAGAGAAGGCTGAGCATCAACGAATGGGTGTGAAGCCGTGAAAGGAAAATAAGCAGTGTCTGCTATCAGAGCCTCAGACGGTTGTTGAAAGTGATTAGCATCGCATTGGCAATTCAACTATTCATCGTGGACCGGATGTGCTCAAGATCACGTACTGGTCACAATTTTTGCCAACTCGTGTGAAATAGTGCAATTTGTGTCTACCAAAGAGTACTCCCTGGTGGGATTGGGTTACACTGCCATATATACTATTGCATCGCAAGTTAATTTTTGTAGTGGTAGCTAAGTTTGCCACAATGTTATCGTTGTTTTTACACTCTCGACGTACCTTTGTGCCATTTTCTCACATCCAGGTAATTTCACTGCCAGATAGCAGCTGAAAATCTTGCTGTTTAGTTTTGCACTCCAGTGTATGAAGACGGATCCATATAAAAAATGCACATTTATTTATTGTATAGATTACTCCAAGTTCAGTGACCATTTTGGTTTGACTGTGCAACTCTAAGGATGGTTGGTTAGTTTTAGGTTTTATGGCGCAAGGGTCATATTTGGTCAAACTGCGCCAAACACAAGACAATGTCAAGTAATTGTGAAAAGAAAAGATGGAGAGAAGAAAGTTGAGAAAGATCGCTTGGGCATCCCGGGGTCGTGATCCCCATGTTTACAAGAGGCAGAAAACCCCATGGGAAAGAATAGATCACTAGGGAATCTCTGGTCGTGAAGTCCGCACACACCTAAAGATGCACCCCTGAGGGAACGATTCTAGGCAGGGGAATAACAGAAGATGTTCGGATATTTTTTTGAATCGAATGTTCCAAAACAACCAACATATGGTATGCCGTTCCTAGATTACTTCCTTAAAGAAAATGGTTTCAACCGTCATGAGATGCCGGGTGCAGGATCGAACACAACTACCTCATATAACACAAAATCTTCAGTGGGTGGAGTACCCTGACTTAATTCATTCGCACGATTCAATGAAACAGGTAGCGATCCCCTCCGTCAGCGAGGAAACCATTCCGTACTTGTATGGTCATTTAAGCAATTTTTTGCCCCATAAATGTGCCATTCTTTGGTTCTGGAAGCATTACCATCCCTTATTTATCACCGAAAAAGTCTTATAAATCGAAGATGGTCGGTCAAAGATCTAGGAGTGGAGAGTGATCACCTCTCGATCCTTTTCGATCTGGAAACTTCCATTAATATCCCTATCGGGAATAGATTTAAAACGATTTATGGTGACCGCCACAAATTTAAGTATCGTGAACGAAAAGACAGCCAATGTTAGCTTCTCCAATGTTTTAACCAAACAGGATCTGGAAATGAAGACAGACAAAATCATCACCATCATCAAGAAGGCAATGTCCAAGACATAAACGAAAAAACAAACTGAAAAAAATTAAAATCCCATGGTGGACACAAGCCCTCGATATTCAAAGAAAACGAGTAAGAGCATTTAGAAGACGATATCCAGCCGAAACCGATTCTAATATTATAGAAAATAGAAAAGTTAGTTATAGAAAAGAGAAAGCCATTGTGGTATTCGTGGTGTTTAATTACTACTCCAAGAATAAGAACATAATTATTTATTGACAAGACGAAAAACAACACAATACGAACAACATACGAAGAGTCGAAGTGTAAAAATTCTCCTCGCTCCGCGTGTGCTATGCTACACGCATGCGCATTACAAAATTGCGCAATAGAGATCACGCATCCTCTGCTCTTGGCAAGGTGCCAAGATTTTCATAGCGTACTCTCCACGCCATCATGAAAATAATGACAAACCAGGCGAAAATAAAAACATGAAAAGTATTTTGCACAAAAATCAAAATACGGAACTATATTCAAGATTGCCAGCAATAAAATGATTAACCCCAACATTCTTCACACAACAATCGGAGACGCCCTTTCACCACAGAAGCCAACTTAAAAAACCTACTGAAGAACATTTTTACAAGACTTCCCAGATGAAGATACGCCTGAACAACATGCCTTAAGAACTCAACGCTATGATAATCACAATACCCCAACACCTCCATTCTCTAAAAATGAAATAGAACTCTTGAAAAAGCTCACAAGAAAAAAGCACCTGGGCCAGATGGCATAGACGGGAATATTCTGCGACTGCCTCCTGGAAGTAATTCCACATCTTTTAAATTTAATGAACGCTTGCAGGACGTTGGGCCACTTTCCAACCGCCTTCAAAAGGGGAGGTTATACTCTTTCTTCCCTAAGGAGGGCAAAGACCCTATAAAAACCGAATCGTATAGGCCCATAAATCTGCCCATGCTGGGAAAAATATTGGAGAGGCTGATGTTACTAAGATTGCAAAACTTTCACACGACCATAAAATATTGAAGTCAAGCCAATTCGGCTTTCGTTCGGGACTTTCCACGGAGCACGCGCTTAACGACATAACCAATAACATCCGAGACAATAGAAAAAAATGGCCTTCACACCTGCATAATTTCCCTCGACATCCAGGGAGCATGACTCCCTGTGGTGGCCATCTCTGATTAAGAATTTAAACAGCAAAGGATTCCTCAATCTAGTTAAACTCATTCAAAGTTTTCTGAATGACAGAGAGGTGGAATTACACCAGGGAACGACAGTGCCAACCTACACCGTACAGAAGGGCTGCCCACGGGGGGGTCGTGCCTCGGTCCATTCTTGTGGCTGGCTGTAGCCAACTCGCTACTGGAGATGGACTGGGGGCGAACTGCAAGGACCTGGCCTTTGCCGATGATATCACTGAGAGGTGAATGGGGCCTCGAGGAGATCTTGAGAACGTAGCCATGGAAGTTCTGGTCAGAGTAACCGACTGGTGCGACAGAGAAAAACTTACTCTCTAAGAACAAAACAAGGGCCCTGGTGATTAGTAAGGGACGAAAACTCGCTAGGAAACCCCAGATCCAGAGCGGAAGTTGGAAAGTATCAGAAGTCGAAACAATGAAGCTGCTGAGAATTACGCTGGATGAAATTCTGTCATTCATACCTCACTTAGCAGAGCTCAGGAACCAAGGCCATCGTCCTGAGCAACAGTATGTCGTCCATGCTGGGAAGAGATTAGGGGGGTCAAACCCAGGTATCTCAAGATCTGGTAGCAGACTATGGCAGTGCGGCAGATATGTTACGACGCTAGTATCTGTGCCGAAAATATAACAAATAGAATTATCCGGAAAACGACGATTCAGAGGTACTTTGCTCTACGCATCTGCAGAGCTTACAGGACTGCACCAACCAGTGCCCTGCTAGTGCTCTGCGGCAAGGAACCATTACATCTGGTGGCCCACAGAGAGCCATCACGAGGCTTCTTCGATTTCGTGAGAACGTTAATTTTCTCGAGACTTCCTTCAAGAAGGCGGATTACGAGAGCGAGGTACAAATCTGGGAGGAAAACACCTGGGAGGAGGACTACTCCCAGGTAGGAGCGGAAACTGCCACCCCTATAGAACTTGAGTCGATGAATTCCTTTGTGAATATCTTGATGAAACTAAAAGGAACGGCTTGCTGCAATGGAACGGAAGCTGCCTTCGCAGAACTGTCAGCAAGCTCGTTACCCTTATGTCGGGAGGTAAGTGGTCACCTGTGGTGCCCAAATATACATCGAAGATTGGAGATCAAAGCCACAGGTGGTGGCAGGAGTGATGCAGGCAGTTGTTCGAGTTATATATTGGGGGATATTGTTGTTGAATGCCAAAAATTCACAAATTGAATGGTGAGGCAGATTAGGAAGAAACAAAAACTGTATTTAATCCATTGGAATAAACTTAAAGACGAGTTGGAAATGTAAAATGAGATACATTAGAGTGTGTATTTCCGTTATATGTTGTGTGTGAAACGATTGTGCTATCATTCTTCTAAAGGATTCGTGGAATAATGAATAGTTTAATTCGCAAGGGAGTTAAGAATTTCGTGGTTTGTTTGGAATTTTATGATTCAAGGGTCAATATTTGGCCAAGCTGCGTCAAACACAAGACAACGTCAAGTAAAAAAATATCGTGAGGGGGAAAAAAGAGGGATTGAGGAACAGAGTAGTGGGGTGTAAGCGGAAAAAGACCGCTTGGGTTATCCAGGGAGCGCGACTCCTGTGTTTACTAGACAGTTAACCCCATGGGAGAAGAAAAGATCACTGCAGTACCTCGAGTTCGTGAAGTCCGTACACACTTAAAGGATTTGTGTCCCCGAGGGCGTTTAGAATTTGGAGAAGGGTTGGTTGCATTGAATTTTATAGTGCAAGGACCATAATTGGCCAAGCTATGCCAAACACAAAACAGACAACGTCAAAGTAATGTACAAATACACACAATGAAAGTTTTACTGACATAGAGGAGAGAAATATAACTAGAATTAGTAGGAAGATTATTGTATTAGGAACCCTTTAAAAAAAGTTTATTGACAGAAAAGGCGATACTTTTTCAGTCGCACCTGTATCTTGAGCATTGGGGTAGAATGTTTGGCTGTTTAAAGGCGAGGTTAGAAGGTTAAATTGGTGTAAACAAGCATTAGGGACATGAACCAAATGACTAGCAATGAGACTATCGGATGAAAAGTGTAAAATAAAGGGGGGGGGGGATTTCAATTAACGTCACACTGGAGCAACACAATGGGCTATTGGTGACGGTCCGGGATCACTCCCAAAGGGAAAGATCCGAGGACAACACCACGTAATTTTGAACCACGGTCAGATGACGAGGCAACACCTGAGCTGGCACCCCACTCTCCAAACTTCCACACCACGCCAACGTGAGGACATTTGAGGCCACGACAGATTTAACGTGCACCAGCCCCCTTTGTACACGACGGTGTTTGGCTGGATTCGAACTCGCAACCCTTCGGTTGCAAGTCCGTTACTCTTCCAACCGGGCCACCGCGGCCCTTGTAAAATAAAGGAGTATTGTGGAACGTTAAGAAACTTATCTGCGGTGATTGTTCCACGTATAAGTTTTACTCAGAGCACTTCCCCTTTATTGGTGTTGAAATTTCAATTTGACTGAGTACATTTTGGTATCCTTTTTACAATAACCACGCACTCTCCAAAAGGGGTTCGTTCCACACTTTAGAAAATCTAGTAAAAGATTAAGATTAATTCCTGTCTTTATCTCGCAGACGAAGTTGATATACAATGTTTTGAACAGTTAATATCAGTGATTGTGACGTTTCATAGCTTCTCCCGTGGCTATAAGAGAAACGCTTGATTAGATAAGACTGTATGATGTTTGTTAGATATTCTTGTTACTAGTATCGGGTGAAAAAAGTGAGATTCCCCATTTCGGAATGCGTCGCCGAGCAAACGCTGTTCACTTTTTTCTGATATTCTTGCTCATTCTAGAGTTTTAACCGATAACATTGCATACAAATGAATCCGTTCCTTCGAGATAAGGATTCTGAAAACTAACCTTCCTTCCGATAATAATTTATGAATGTATTGATTGCGAATTGGGTCTAGGAAAACGGCGAACATTAGGCGGATATCTGACAAATGACAAGGTGACATGCATACCGCCATATTTCTTGGGCTGACAGGGAATCAACAAGTGCATGTCACCTCAATGTGCATTTGCTTAATATTTTCCTTAATTTAAATTTTTAAGGTGGTAAGAGGTATGTAGGTATTTTAAATAACGTCGCACTGGAGCAACACAACGAGCTATTGGCGACGGTCCGGGAGCAATCTCGAAGGAAAAGATCCGAGGATATGTAATTTTGAACCACGGTCAGATGACGAGCTGGCACCCCACTCTCCAAACTTCCACAGCACACCAACATGAGGACATTTGAAGCCACGGCAGATTTAACGTGCACCAGCCCCCAAGAACACGAGTCTTTATTTGGATTCGAACTCGCAAGCCTCCGGTTGCTAATCCTATGCTCTTTCAATCGGGCTACCGCATCCCAAAGATGGAAAGAAGATCGAAAATAAATTTTATCTGAATGATAAATATATTTCTTATTTTTGAAGAGTAGGAGATATGCGTCGCTCTCTCGTTTCTAATGATAAAAAAATGGATATATAACCAGGGGAGAAATCGAACCAACCCTTTTCTTTCGTTCATCATTCACAATAAAACAAATGCAGATTCCATTAGGTGTATACTTAACTGTCCAGAAGTAACTTGGGATCCGTATCGGGATGGATGCCGTGCTTCCGGGATACCCAAGCGATCTTTTTCCGATTTCATTCCCCACTCCGTTCTCCAATCCCTCTATTTCCCCCCTTTTACATTTTTTACTTGACGCTGTCTTGTGTTTGGCGCAGCTTGGCCAAATAAGGCCCTTGCGCCAAAAACCCAAAAACAACCAATCAACATAAGGTACCATTAGATAGAGAATATAACGTCTACAAATTTACACAAGGAGCCGTCCTCATATCCAATTAACTTCATGACATCCAATGACAATGCCCAATTTTGAATCTTTGAATTAATTTAGAAATGGTACTTACGTATTAACCGCATGCCAGCGATTAATCGCCAAATCTGTTGAAAGGGGTATAAGACGGAAGAACTGGAACAATCTGGTTATATTCACTGCCAAGTGAACCATAAATACAATTTCATTGATTCTGATCGTTTGCAAAACTTTTTTTTAGAACCACAGTTCAATGTTCGGTGCTTAGTTGCATTAGATACTCGTGTTCTATTTTCTCTATTTTTTCGTCGAAGTAAATTTTTACGTAACTCTTGATCGTTATGAAATAATGCTGGAAGAATGCTCCCATCCCAATGGATGTTTGGGGGCATTTGTCGCGAAACATTTCTTGTTATGGTCCCCGATCGTAGTGCTACCACATTAATGAACGAAATAAAAACACATTAAAGATGGATCGACCATTTTTTTCCGACCCTAAGGGCAATTGCTAAATATTTTCCGCCCGAAACAAAACTTGGCTGATATTCGCCAATGGCATGCGGTTAACACGTAAGTACCTTAGAATTTAATCAAAGTTGATTGCTAAGTTTGGAGTCATCTGATCTAGCCGTTTTTGTATTACGAGTGTGAAATGTTTGAGCTCTTAAAGTTGAATCAGTTTTCCAAACTTTTTATTCCTATCTTCGAATTAATCTTCCTACACGATACTATCTTTTATGATACTATCAAAGATCCCAAAAAATGCCAAGGTAATTTTAAACATAATTCCTAAGGATTAAATTTGAATTTGAAATAAATTATGTATAGTAACCTTGAAAATTTTTGAGTTCCTAATTTCTTCCAATATCCGATGTTAACCACTTATGAGGGGGTGGGTGGTTGAATCAACGTCGTACTGGAGCAATACAACGGTCTATTGGCGACGATCTGAGACCAACCCCGAAGGGAAAGACCCGAAGACACCACATAATTTTGAAACACGATCAGATGACGAAGTCAACACCCTGAGTTTGCACCTCACTCTCCAAACTTCCACACCACGCCAAAGCGGACATTTTGGGCCACGACGGATTTAACGCGCACCAGTCCAATCACACGATCGTCATCTGACCGTGGTTCAAAATTACGTGGTGTTGTCCTCGGATCATTCCCTTTGGGATTGATCCCGGACCGTCACCAATAGCCCATTGTGTTGCTCCAGTGTGACGTTAATTGAAATACCCCCCCCCCCCAATCACACGAGGGCCGCGGTGGCCCGGTTGGAAGAGTAACGGACTAGCAACCGAAGGGTTGCGAGTTCGAATCCAGCCAAAACACCGTCGTGTACAAAGGGGGCTGGTGCACGTTAAATCTGTCGTGGCCTCAAATGTCCTCACGTTGGTGTGGTGTGGAAGTTTGGAGAGTGGGGTGCCAGCTCAGGTGTTGCCTCGTCATCTGACCGTGGTTCAAAATTACGTGGTGTTGTCCTCGGATCTTTCCCTTTGGGATTGATCCCGGACCGTCACCAATAGCCCGTTGTGTTGCTCCAGTGTGACGTTAATTGAAATACCCCCCCCCAACCACACGACGGTCTTTGGTTGGATCGTGTTTTGAACTCGCAACCTTCCGGTTGCTAATCCGCTACTCTTCCAACCTGACTATCGCTGCCCTTACCGAAGCACAAAAATGGACAAATGTATCAGAATCAAGATGGCCAATTGGCACGACGCAGCCGAAAGTAAGGGATGTGAAACTGGAAGTAATACATGCCACATGTATGTTTTCAACAAACAAGAGCACCTTTCAAAACTGTTTATCACGAGAAATACTCTCGCCAAAGTTTACGACTGTCTGTTGAGGTAGGAACAGACCTTATCCACTTTCCAAAGATGCTTGTAGAAATGTACTCAAATCTGTCACTCTAGCACACTTAATGATAAAGTGGGAATGTTTCTTACGAATTTTTACTTGTTCAAAAATATATATAATAGTCCTGAGGAGTTCACCTCATAATTCCACCATTCAATCTAGCCTTTCCAGCATGACTTCTAACTTGACCTTCTTGACCAATGGAGGGGGGGTATTTCAATTAACTTCACACTGGAGCAACACAACGGGCCATTGGTGACGGTCCGGGATCAATCCCAAAGGGAAAGATCCGAGGACAACACCACGTAATTTTGAACCGCGGTCAGATGACGAGGCAACACCTGAGCTGGCACCCCACTCTCCAAACTTCCACACCACGCCAACGTGAGGACATCTTGACCAATGGAATCTTCGCTAGAATTCTCTCTTTGAATCGCCCCGACCTGAGCTGGCACTCCTCTCCAAACTTCCACACCACGCCAACGTGAGGACAAAGGAGGCCACGACAGATTTAACGTGTGCCAGTCCCCATATACAGGATGGTCTGTGTTGGATCGAGTTTCGAACTCACAACCCTCTGATGATGGCTCAACCGCGACTCTAGCAACTGGACTACCTCGGCCCACATTGAGTGAAGAATTGTATTGGGCCGCATACAAAATGTAATATAATTGATGTATATAAGCTACAAAATATCCTTTATTATGTTAAAAAAAGAGGGCGATATAAACATGAAACACAAGTGGAATATTTAAACATGTTTTTGTGAAACTAACGCACCAATGTCTGGTCTCAAGGTGTTCGTCAGAATATTTAATTTTGCCCTTCATGTGTTTCATCGGGCCATGGTAGCTCGGTTAGAAGAGCATTGGATTAGGAAACGGAGGGTTAGGAGTTCCTAATTCGGTCCAACCTAAGGTCATTGTGTACATGGGGAATGGTGCATGTTAAATCTGCCGTGTCCTCACGTTGGCGAGGTGTGGAAGTTTGGAGTAGGGTGCCAAGCTCAAGTGATGACCCCGTCATCTAACTGTGGTTCAAAATTACATGGTGTTGCTCTCGGATCTTTCCCTTCGGGATTGATTCCGGACCGTCGCCAATAGCCCATTGTGTTACTCAAGTGCGACGTTAACTACTCCTTCATGTGCTTCATCCTTGAAAATCATTGTTCACAAATGTCGATACTGCCGAAAAGCGATAACATGAATAAGGCGTGATCGTGAAGCGAGATACTTTTTCTGGAAAGGTCTTCTAACCATGAAAAATGCCGCTAAAAATTACCACAATATTAAAAGTGTACTACCTCATGGGGCAGTAGTACTAGTGTCCAACCCAGACCTAAATACTAAACATAAGTTTAAATTTTAAAAAAGTGCATTAATTTAGGATGAGAACCCGATACAGTGGACTCTCTCTTAACCGGCCGCCACTGACCAATTATGTACTGTAAATACAGTAGCCTACAGTAACATGTGTTTAGTTTTTTCCAACAAAGGCAGTTCTTCCAGGTTAAGTTTTCTTAATTATACATAGCATATTACAATAAAGTAGGCTATATGCTTAGTTTTATTCTAATAAAAACGATTTCGTGAGTGCATTTTAATGCTATTAAGGGAACGACGGTTTAACCGGCCAAATCGTTATCCGGTCTGGGTCCGGTCTCGAAGTGGCCGGTCCACTGTAGTTTCTTTCGGATTTCGTAAATTGTTTATATCTAAAAATACATTTTGATACTGGTTTATAATCGTTAGAATTTTTGAAACTTTAAAATTTCTCTTATAAATTAACATAATTTCCTTCAATTTGTAGAAGGAATTTTAATTTGGTTTTAAGAATTACTTTCATATATATTATATTAACAAAATGACAAAAAATTCTTACCTTGAAATCAATTCTAAAAAGACAATCGACACATTTCAAATGAAAGCGTGATTAAG
Source organism: Meta bourneti (assembly GCA_933210815.1). NCBI lineage: Eukaryota > Metazoa > Arthropoda > Arachnida > Araneae > Tetragnathidae > Meta > Meta bourneti. The sequence goes on from OW119927.1 coordinate 86,511,759, forward strand.
GTGTATTCTTTAGAGTAAAACAATCTACGAACCGCCCCAGATTGTTCGATGAGGTTTAATATCAACTAGTTCTGTGCTTCGACAAATACTGAGATAACGAAAATTTCGTACAATCGTTTGCTTAACGTGATTGTTTAGTAAACAGACTTTAAATTCGTTTTGGGAGAAACGCGGAAATATTTTCTGAGTCGATACTTTGCTAGACTAAAAGTGTAGCGTGTTTAAATTAAATTGTGTTTTCCCACGATTTTAGTAACAGTGGACCTAAACATACCATAAACTAAAATGGCGATCAAATCTTTTGAAAGTTCGAATTTTGATCCGATTAAAGTTGAAAAGTTAATTTAATGAATTAGCTATTCACGGGAAGATAGCGCCCTTGCGCCATAAAACTCCAAACCAATCAATCAATTACAGGTAGGTATTTTAATTAACGTCACACTGGAGCACCATAACGGGCTATTGGTGACGGTCCGGGATCAATCCCAAAGGGAAAGATCGGTGACACCACATAATTTTTAACCAAGGTCAGATGACGAGGCAACACCTGAGCTGGCACCCCACTCTCCAAACTTCCACACCATGCCAATGTGAGGAAATTTGAGGCCACGATAGACTTAACGTGCACCAGCCCCCTTTGTACACGACGGTGTTTGGTAGGATTCGAACTCGCAACACTACGGTTGCTAATCTTAACTCTTCCAACCGTGCTCCGTAAATTTAAAATAAGTACATAAAAATATTTTCCTTTTCTATTCAGTGAAAATGATGGTCAAAAATGTATTGGGGCAGTGTGGATAAAATGGAATATGTAGGCAAATTTTTTGTCTATTTATTGAACTATACTAGTATTATTTTAATTAACGTCACACTGAAGCAACATAACGGGCTATTGGTGGCGGTCCGAGATTTAACGTGCACCAGCCCCCTTCGTACACGACGGTCTTTGGCTGGATTCGAACTCGCAACCCTCCGGTTGCTCTTCCAACCGGGCTACGTCATCTGACCGTGATTCAAAATTACGTGGTGTTGTCCTCGATATTTCCCTTTGGGATTGATCCCGGATCGTCACCAATAGCCCGGTGTGTTGCTCCAGTGTGACGTCATTTGAAATACCTACCATCCAACCGGGCTACCGCGGCCCCAGAACTATACTTTAAAAGGGCCTTTGAATCTGAAATTAGTAGTTTTGAAGTGTTCTTAACAAATTTTGAAGTTTGGGCCCGAGAAAAATTAGATTTCTTTCGATGTCAGGAAACATCATTTCCCTCTGGAATGGGCTGTCTTGTGTCAATTACTTGATATTGGGTGGCGCAGCATGGCCCTTGAGCCATAAACCCCCCGGGCCGCTGTGGCCCGTTTGGAAGGATTGGCCTCAAATGTCCTCACGTTGGCATGGTGGCAAGTTTGGAGTGGGGTGCCAGCTCAGGTGTTGCCTTGTCATCTGACCGTGGTTCAAAATTACGTGGTATTGCCCTCGGATCTTTACCTTATTGGTTGATCCCGGACCGTCACCAATACCCCGTTGTGTTGCCGATAGTCCGTCGTGTTGCTCCAGTGTGACGTTAATTAAAATATCTATCTACCTTCTGGAATGGTGGTTGGGTTTTGGGGTTTTATGGTGCTAGGGCCATGCTGCACCAGGCACAAGACATACAACATCAAGTAATAGACATACACACAATGAAAATTTTACTGACAGAAGAAATACAACCAGGGAGGAATGCACCTGACAGGAATCGAATCTGGCTGCCTACAACTCAGGTTGCTAGCGCAGTGGGCATACTTACTGAGCCACGGCGGACCGGAATGGTGGAAAATCTGAATCAGTGAAATGTTGAATTGAAGGAAGATCAGCTCTCTGAACGTACGATCACGCTTTTAATTTCATCAGCATAAATGTCATTTTTAATAAGCAATTATTAATTTATCCCTTCCATCCACGACTTAAGGTGAAACGAGTAATAGTTTTGTAGTTACAAATTCTATTCTGCCTGTATTTTACTGTGAACTTTTGCTTTTCTTAAGTAAATTTAGTTTTTGTAGTAAACACGATGATGGATACTTTTGTTTAAAAAATTGGTGAAAAAAAACCGTGATTGGCTGTTACAGAACATATTTGCATACTTCCATCTACCTTGCAGCGAAATACAGCCTCTCAAATTCAGATTGGTTTCGGAAATTAACATTTTCCTCCAAGTGCTTAACTTTTGGCAGTGAGTGTAATATAGCATTATCAAGAAATTAAAAAATTTCACTGGTTTTGTAAACGGGTTTCAATTCCCTTGTAATTAACGAACATTTTCATTCTTCCAATCGCCCCTCCGTATAGATCTGATTCAAGTCTGTTTCCAAATCGTTAATTCCGTCCCAAGTTTCACATCATTAATACTCTAGGATTTCTACATTCTGACTGCTATTCCAAGGAACTTGGAATGTTTGTCGGATTTCGCCCATTTCTAGACTTAAAAGTTGATTGTTTCTGATTTACCAATTTTGGCAATATTTCCAGAATTCATCCCTTTTTTAAAGCATAATTTCTTAGCAGCAATTTTCGTTTCTTCATACTTGACCACCATGCTCGTTTCTAATGCTGCATCGTGTGTGCCATCTGTTTTAAAACGAACTACTTCAAAACCTGCAAACGATATTTTGCAGTTTTCCATCACTTACAAGCAAAATTAGAAACTGAAATTATCGTTTGCAAATAGCATTCATAGCACTTGAATTTATTACTAGAAGGTTCAATATGCACATATTGATCTTTTTAAGAAATTTGAATTAAAGTACATTTTGGATGGATTTTATACAAGGGCCATATTTGGCCAAATGACAATACTGATTTTGGTCTATATGACAGTAATCCAAAACGCATTCAAAGATCTGGTTGGAATACAAAAGATCAAAACGACTTCAAATCTGACAAGTCGCCAATCGCCCGTTGTGTTGCTCCAGTACGACGTTAATTGAAATACCTACCTCAAATCTGACAAAAGGGTATTTTGAAACAATGGAGCTTAGATTCCTATTTTAACTGGGTTTCCATAAAATAGTTACATAAATTGCTCAAATATTAACTAATTGCAAAGTTAAGTGCGACAACATTATAAGCAAACATTGATTTCTAGAAAATTATTGTTATCAAATTAAATACCATCTCATTGTCCTGGTCATTCTACAAAGGCAATGTTTCTCAACAATTTTTAGAGATTGCAGTCCATAAGTTGAATGGTCGATTTAGGATTAATCGCTGTGATTATCTATTTAACTGTCTACTGTAAATATACTTCCGTTTAAAGTCGTCAAATGATGTAGATGTGAAAAACTTATATCACACACAAAGGTTATTTGCATAAAAATAATTATACAGTTCCTTTATACAAGAAACTTCAGAATTAGGAAAATTATCAATCAGTCAAAAAAAATCATTTATATGAAAAGTTAAATGTAACCTTTTACCCCAGTAAAAGGTTACATTTAACATTACTTTTACTGGGGTAAAAGGTTACATTTTAGTTTAAATCACTTTACCAGTGGCATTGGCAAAATAGGATACTTCAATGTGATGAATGAAATGAACTACTCAAATCAAACAAATTTAAAACCAATTTTCATTAGAGATAAATGTTAAACAATTCATGAATAAAGTTTTACAGAAATTCATAGGATTATCATCCAGATGAATTAAGCAGCTACTAGGAATTTTTTCAATATATTGAAATAAAAATGGACATTTTCCAATATTTTGCTTTTCCCCTGTAATGCGATGCTGTATTCCATTTAAGTTTACTTTGCATTTTTTGCTCTATATTGTAACCTCTAGATTCCTAAATATCCTAGGTTGAACAATTTTAATAACTTTGCAATGTGGTGTTAGATTGAAATATATTAAAATTAACATATAGGACATAGGATGTCCAATTGATGATTTTTGGGAACTATCAAAATCCATCCATGGAAATATGTAGCCATATTGTCATTGTAAAACATATCTTTTCCAAATACTAATTGTAAGTGCTAGGGTTTTGAATATTTAGAGATGAATTAGTGAAGCAGTATGAAACTATTACATAAAAAACACAAGTCAAGCACATTTTTTAACAGGCTTACAATATTTTTACAACTGATAAAACTACAAAAGGCTATTTAAAATAAGAAATTGTTTGACCATGAAATGAATTGTGTAATATAAATTGTTTGGTGAGTGTGACTTGTTAAGCGTATATGGAAAATTAATGCAATATAATCAGGCCTAAATTTACTTGCTGTTTTCAAGAACCAAAAAAGTGAATTCCGTTAACTGTAATTTCTATTGACTTTCCAATATCTTGAATTGCCCCCTTGTTTTTGGTTAAATTCACATCTTATCACAACATTAGTGAAATTTTTGAATTAAATTATTGTAGTTTCTCAAATCTGTGCGAGAAATAGGTAATGAGATATAGATCCGTTCAATTTAAGAGATTAGTAAAATGCTCAACATATAAACTCAAATATTATTTGTTGACGTATACTGCACAATTCATATTTAGGACTTTGACCAATTCATTTTCCCCTGAAAGTGTGTTTCTTGAAAAATTGACTTAACCCCAAAGGAATACAAAATATACAAAAACTTTATTAAAAATGCATTACAATTTCTTAAATAATAAAATTTTTATATCATTTGATTTGAAAATACATAATCATCCAATATTACACGACTACTTGTTTGAAAGAACAGCATTGTTTGCCTTAACTGCCTTATGGTAATTTCACTGGAACAAAGTGCTATAAATTGAAGGATTAATATTATTAGCATTACATGGAAAATAAAACATTTTCGGTTTAACAAGTAAAAAACATTTATTTATCTGAAGTTTAGAATAAACCAATAAAATTAAAAATCAGTAAATTTCAGGACTTAGGTCATTAAGATTCAATGTATAACCCAAGATCTATATAATGATCAATTTACAAAATATTTGTTGAACCCAGGGTATGAAAAAAATCATGATTTTTTAAAATCAAAAACATTGGACTTATTTGATTTAAATCATACTTTTTATTTAAATCTGATTTTTATGATTTTAATTAATTCCTCCTCCGTACAAGTTTAAATTTGTTGCACATGATGCATGCAAATTACAGTGAAGTTCCTAGATAGGTTTGATTTACTTAAACATTAATATTTTTTATGTAAAACATTAACGTATTAGGAAATCTAGCTGGGTAAAGTTTTGAAAGATTAAAATGCGACACAGGAATTCGCAAAGTAAATTACATGATAGAGTAAATAGAACAATGCCCCAAATGCCAAGCATAAGCAATGTATTTCCATCTGGTTCTCAAGTGGTTTAGATTATTTTGAGTTTAACTCAACCAGTGAAGTGAAAGTTTTTGACCCAGATAAATAAGGTTGCAGGATCAAATAAAAGTAGCCAATATATTATACAAATGAAACTTAAAATTGCCAATTATAAAGATTTTTGTGCAAAATTGGAATGCTTTTGTGATACTGCAAAAGTATTTTTGTTGTAAGTGTCTATTTTTTATGAACAGACTACAAAACAAATAAATAACTAGAACACCTTAAAAAAAGCAAGTTGTCACAATTTTAATAATTTGAGTAAATATATTTTGAGAATCTTCACTCATCATGGAGAAGGGTTTAAAATTGGCCATGAGCGATTTAGTCACATGGAATGTTTAAAATAAAACACCTTGATGAGCAGGCTTGTGAGTGACACCTATTGGTCAATGGCACATACTTGGAAAGAGGAAATACATACATGTCTGGTAATTATGATCCCAATCAACAAATATTGTTAAATAACAGTATTTGTCTTCAAAGGGATGTCTTCAAAGGAAGGATGATTTTCAATTTAATTTTGGGGTGAACTCAGTACGAGCGAAGTTCTTAACTTAATAAAATAACACGTGCATCTTGTTCAGTTATTTCATTTTTAAGATTAAACATAACAGAATGAAAATTAAAATTTTGATTTAAATCAAGCTGATTTAAGTCATGACATAAACCAAGTTGGTTTAAATCATGATTTAAACCAAGCTGGTTTAAATCGGCATACCCTGGTTGAACCCGAGTTTGTAAACTGGAAAATGCAAAATAAAAATGAATGATTGTGGGACTTCCAGTTTTAATCTTGGAATGACCAATGAAACTAAACTACTATTATGTCAGAGCATTGCAAAGATTTCATATTTTCTAAAGCAGGGTATGAAAAAATCCTGATTTTTTAAAATCAAAAATATCGGATTTATTTGATTTAAATCAGATTTTTTTTATTTAAATCGGATTTTTACGATTTTAAGTAATTCCTTGCCCGTACAAGTTTAAATTTGTGGGAGATGAGACACGGCAAATTACAGAGTAGTTTCTATATAGTTAGTGTGCCCCTGAACATGCCAATTTAGTGGAATTTTGAGCTTGCAATAAAAAATTTATCAATTCTGCTTCAACCCATAATCTTTTCTCAACATACTCACTAAATTATTAGATGAGTGAACTAACTTGTACATTCGAAATTTCAATTCCATAAATATTGAACATTTATTCTAGCAGGGTAAAGAATTCTAAGGGATCAATGCATAAAATTTCCCAAAAAATTGAAATAAACATTAACCAATATATTATAAAACAAAATGAAACTATTAAAATTGCCAATTATAAAGATTTATGTTCAAAATTGGAATGCTTTGTGATACTGAAGAAAATCTTTTCATTGTGAGTAAGTGTCTTTATATTTTTATGAACAGACTACAATACTAAATAAGTAACTAGAACACCTTAAAAAGAAAGTAAGTTACCACAATTTTAATAATTTGAGTGAATATATTTCGAGCATCTTCACTCAATGCATGGTGAATGGTTTAAGATCGGCCATGTGAGATTTATGACCACACGGAATGTTTAAAATAAAATCAACACTGATGACCAGGCTTGTGAGTGACACCTATTGGTCAATGGCCCAAGATGAAAATACTTGTCTGGTAATTATGATTCCAATCAGCAAATACTGTCAAAAGTGTCTTCAAAGGGATGATTTTCAATGATTTTGAAAAGGGATGATTTTGAGGTGAACTCAGTATGAGTGAAATTCTTAACTTATTTTTATAAAATCAGATGCATCTTATTAAGTATTTCATTTGCAATATTATTAAATATAACAGAAAGAAAAATGAAATTTAAAATTTTGACTTAAATCAATGATTTTTTAATAAAAATCATTTGATTTAAATCGACATACCCTGTTCTAAAGTAATTCTCTTTATACATTTCTTATTGTAATCTTGGGTACATTTAACACATTTTACATTAATTTCTGGTTTCCATTAAAATTTTATTCATCCTGACATAGGAATCAAATTTAGTGTATTTTAATAACTGGTGAAATTCTGAAATAAATTTAAAGACAAAGTTCTGATTTTGTACAAGCAAATATTCCTAAGGAAATATAAGGCATATTTAAACTATTTCTTGAGCCTGAATATATAGTTTGAATTCCTATTTTAAGTATTTCAAACCACATTGAAACAACTTGGAGAACATAAATTAAACAATTAAATAACATGAAAGAGAAAAAACTATAGATGAAAGAAAAAGGAAAAAGTTCCAAAAAATTACAAATCATACTTACCAACTTCTACTATACCAATTTTAGTAGCCCAAAGTGTTAGATAATGATTTCAGTGCAACAGATATCTATTTTTAAACAATTCTCCATTTCTTTTAAAACTAAAGAAAAACTCCCTCTAGCAATAACTCTTTCTGGTGTAGATGATTTATCCAATAGATTGGCGTTTTATGGTGCAAGGGCCATAGTTGGCCATGCTGTACCAGACACAAGACATACAACATCAAGTAATAGACACACAATGAAAGTTACTGACACAGAAGAGAGAAATACACCCAGGGAGGAATGTACCTGACAGGAATCGAACACGAGCTGCCTACAACTCGCAGGTTGTTAGCGCAGTGGGTATACCCACGGAGCCAAGACGGCGCCCTTGAATTTATCAATAGTATTTACTTTTCAGTAAGGGTACATATTGACATAAACTCTATTGGATGCTACCAAGCATTACAAACAGTGTGAAACTATATAGTAGTTAGCAAGTATAAAACAACAGAATTCGTAGTCAAAGATAATCTTACCATTTCATCGCTATATCCAAGTGCTTCTGCTATAGGGTTTGGGAGGTCTCGGATACAAATGTATGGGAAAACTGCATGAGATAAAATTATACAACATTCTTGGTCAGCCAAACTATCCAAAATTATTTGCTGTGTCTGAAGATAAGCTAAAACAGATTTTAAGGACTATTATTATTCGAAATTTACTTTATTATAAAATACCAGAGTAAAAATTACACAGAATTCAGAAAACACAAGTGAATCAAATCGCATATAAGAAAATACTCTTCATTATTTCTGAAAAGTATTGCAATTAGTCTATTTTGTAGGCTTTCGTGAATTTAATCCGATATCCACACTTCAAATAGATAGCATTTCTATGTTCTTGTGTGATTTCTGAGATTTACTTTATCAGAAATCCAGATGCTATTTTTCATTTAAACACATGAATTAACATAAATTGAAACTGGAATGAAAAATTACAACTTTTCCAGGTAACTAATACATGAAGAAAACATGAAATTAACAAAATAAGTGCTGTTTGAACAGTGTCAAGCAATCACAACTTTGAATACATTCAAAATACTATGCGAATCAGATCAGAACAGACACAATACTGAATTTCATTCAAATATTCTGTCTGTGGATCAAGGACAAATGAAATAGGTTTACATGTTTTGTTATAATGATCCAAGTTAAAAATTAATTAATCCTTTAATAAAACCTTATTGTTAAATTTATTGTATCTTTAAAAAAGAAAAACTATATAATCCAACCCAGACAGATGTAGATGCAAAACATTTTTAATGAGATCGTCAAAAAACCATTTGGGGAAAGCTTAAGATTCACTTTGCATCAAGAAATTCCAAGTTAAATCATAACAAGTTGAGTCTACAAATTTGAGCAAATAAGAGTAAGGTTTAGTTTTTTTAATTTTAAATTAAGAATTTTATTTAAAATTAAGCACCTTTCAGGACCCCATCCCGAATTTTCTTTCAGTTATAAAAGAGAAGATCTAAAAGGGAAAACTCTACAAAATTTGTTATGGACTAAAGGTGAAAGATTTCTCAGTAAATAGTGTTAAAAGAAAAGTTTTAAAAAATCCTTTAAAATGTTTTTAACAATATATTAACATTTATGCTATGGCTTATTATTAGTTCTTATGCTGAGGATACAGTTGCTGTAGTGTCTATCATAAAGGTTAAGATTCCACATAGCTTTACCAATTCATGCAGAATATATTTTTAATCGTTGTTTCCTGTAAGATAACCAAGTACCTTAATCCTTAAAAATATTTCTTCGGCAAAAAAAGCATGAAATTTGCAATTGAGTCCAATAAAAAAGCATTTTATTTCAGAAAAAGTAAACCTACTCTATGTAACTGTTATATTCTTGGTTGAAGTCTGCACTTGGCTTAACGAATTTGGCAAGATTTCAAGACAAAGTAGTGCCAAATTTGGCATTTTCTAAAAATTTCGTGATGAAAAAATTTGAAAACTTGTTTACAGGACAGAAGACCAGGAAAAGTTTGCTGAGAAAAGTTAGAATTGAGGTATAATTTTTTCAATTAAGCACTTTTAAGCACCAACTTAAAAAATAAGTACTTTTCAGGGTCCTTATTTTTCAAAATCAAAAATAAGTACTTTTAGGAAATGTACAAACCCTGGTATTGGACTGACAGCAATTTATCTTAGAAAACTGAGAAACAAAACTCAAATAAAATCAAAACCTTATACATAGGCATGGAAAATTAGGAACATTGAAATTTGGATTGATACAAATTAATACTTAAAATTTGGTTAAGGTTTTATGGCTCAAGGGCCATATTTTGGCCAAAATACATAATAGATCTATTTATCTTTGAAAATGTTTAATTCTAAATTATCAGAAACAGAAAGAAAATCCCCTTTACCTCGACTTATTACTTTTGAGTCTTCTGCTTCTTTCTGCACCGTCTTAAAATCCAATTTTTTACGAACTGGACTAAGGTCATCGTCAAATTGATCTCTTTCAGCCAGATTTCTCATCACCAAAGGTGTCTTAATTGGTGCATGAGATATAATATTTGAAGTCCTCGTACATAAAAACTCTGGGCTGGAGCTGTCTGCCACTCTGGACTTTGGATAAAATGAAACTGGACAGGGAGTACACAGCTTTGAAGTCGCTTGACTGTTATTTGACTGTATCACATTTTTATTAGTGGGCAAGTACAGACTGCCCCTCAGTTCTGCTGCTCTGACCGAATTAGCTAGCACATTGTGTGGTCTGATACGAAAGTCCTTATTCTGAGAATAAAGCAGAGGATTCTGCTTTTGAGAAAAAAGTCCTAATTTATTTACACTACAAACTTTGGAGGAAAAGCCGCTTATACAGTTTTCCAGCCTTCCTTCTGCTGCAATATAGGGAAACATTTCTCTTATTTCTGGAGAACTAATTGAGGTCCTTAGCATCTTGATATTCAGAGATGGGTGCAATGAACTAGAGTTTTCAACTTTATTGGACCTCTCAGTGTCAATTTTACTGGAAAACTTTGAGGATGCATCTAACAGCACAGTTTGAGCTGATGTCGAGGGAGGACACCTGCTCAGCTCCGATGCACTCGTCGATCTTCTGAGCTTCCTGGATATGAAATTGGAGTCAAGATCCCTACAGCAAAACAAAGACCCACGTTTCTCATCACAATCAGTAGCTGCTATGATATTGTTCCTTCTTAAAATACTGGAAGGCATTTCATCATAGGGAAACATTTCTCTAATTTCTGGAGAACTAATTGAGGTCCTTAGCATCTTGATATTCAGAGATGGGTGCAATGAACTAGAGTTTTCAACTTTATTGGACCTCTCAGTATCAATTTTACTGGAAAACTTTGAGGATGCATCTAACAGCACAGTTTGAGCTGATGTCGAGGGAGAACACCTGCTCAGTTCCGATGCACTCGTCGATCTTCTGAGCTTCCTGGATATGAAATTGGAGTCAAGATCCCTACAGCAAAACAAAGACCCACGTTTCTCATTACAATCAGTAGCTGCTATGATATTGTTCCTTCTTAAAATACTGGAAGGCATTTCATTATAGGGAAACATTTCTCTAATTTCTGGAGAACTAATTGAGGTCCTTAGTATCTTGATATTCAGAGATGGGTGCAATGAACTAGAGTTTTCAATTTTATTGGACCTCTCAGTATCAATTTTACTGGAAAACTTTGAGGATGCATCTAACAGCACAGTTTGAGGACACCTGCTCAGTTCCGATGCACTCGTCGATCTTCTGAGCTCCCTGGATCTGAAATTGGAGTCAAGATCCCTACAGCAAAACAGAGACCCACGTTTCTCATCACAATCAGTAGCTATGATATTGTTCCTTCTTAAAATACTGGAAGGCATTTCATTAACCTTCCTAATGTTTGGTAAATCGACCGCATTGTTTTGCTGGCGAATCCTTGTGATAATATCTTGAAATGAAGTTATAGTTGGTGTTTTTTCATTATCAGACACTGGAAGCTGTGAACCGTTGGAAGGGATTTTAGCATATGATGTGATGTTTACATCCAGTTCTAGAGTGGAATGTTGACTACTAAGATCGCTGTTATCACTTATGTCTGTCAATCGTAGCTAAAAGAAATAGGTTCTTAAGAAAAACTGTAATAGATCACTACAATAAAAAGAAAACATAAAAATATTTTAGACAGGATTTTGTTGCTTTGTGGACAATTTTCATGATAGCTAATTAGACCACCTTTTAATAGGATACCAACATTTAACCCTCTGGCAGCCAAAGGGCCCAGATACCTTTGCATCCAAACACCCGGTCCCCGCCTGAGAGGGCCGAAAAAGTAATCAGCATTTCTTGCCCTCTACCAGTGAGAAGGGTAATCAGTCATCACCACTCTACAAAAGCTTCTCGAACATTTCCTTGTCACCTGAAGCATTGTTAAATGATCATCATGTGTTAGGGGGTCGATTTCTAACTACGAACATCTGTTAGCTCAGTCTGCCTGCTGATCGGATAAACTCGTGCGAGATTTTCGACATGAGCTAAAATATACAAAAGATCCAGTGTTGCTGTTTATGTTACTGGAAATCGTAGCCTGAGTGAACAATTGAGTACTTGTCCATAAGTCAGCTCCTCTTATATACAAAACCACGTACTTTGACAGATTGTCAGAAATAATTCGGGAAATGATGAGAACATTAGCCCAGGAGTTGTAGCATAGAGTTATGCTCTAACCCAGTATTCAAAAGAACAGAATTCTAAGAATGTATATCATAAGAATAGGATGACCGATCTTGTTAGTAGCTGACTTTTACGTTCTCCCTCATCGAAAAACCAGTTTCAGTCCCCTTTGGTCTTTTAGAATGGGAGTTCAGACTTCTAACAAAAGGGTAGGAAATATCCCACACCTTGTCATGTCTTTATTCTTGAAGTCAAATGGAGTAAAATTCTAAGAATCTACAACTGATGTGTCAATGTCACTTGGGTAATCTGTCCATAAACATTTAGAATCATTTCCAGATGCCTCTGTACTTCATAATGGGAGTTATCACAAATTTATAACAATAGAAGAAACTTCTGCACTACTTTTGTTTAATGTACACATGGCCACTGCTTTCAACACAGAATTTGACTGAAGCACATATTTCGATTGTCTTTTTATCTCATTTAATTCTATATCTTTTGTGCCTACGTCTGTCCATAAACATTTAGAATCATTTCCAGACGCCTCTGTACTTCATAATGGGAGTTCTCACAAATTTATAATAGAAGAAACTGAAGCACATGTTTGTTTGTCTTTTTATCTCAGTTAATTCTATATCTTTTGTGCCTACGTATTTATAATAATTGCTGGAAAAGATATATTGTCTAAAGAATAGCTTCAAAATCGAATTACGATCTAGAAATGCTAATTTCGTGATTTATTAGACAGCAGGGTGGTAGTAATAATGTGAGACTTTCTAATAAGCAAGTTGTTTTCGCATGTCAGCTTTATGCCTCCCACCCTAAAGTGCAATACAGTGAAGCATTGCTGTCACTTTCGTACTTAAAAGTGGGCCTATCTCAGGAAAAGATATTGGGAAGTGCCCCCAAACCACCAGTCTCCATTTCAGGAATATAATTGGGCAGTGATTCTAGTGTAAGTTCATTGATGTTTTGGATCTACAATTGGAAAAGAAAACCATTATCAAAAAATTTACCATTATCAAAAAGTTTTGAGATATATAGAAATTTATAGGGAAGGACTATTGAAAAATGACCATTTGTATCATTGAATTATTTTTCTGATGTTCTTTTTAAACATCAATTTAAAGCAAAATATACAATTTTAAATTAAAAAATTATTACACAATTTTAATACCTACTTTAAAAATAAAGTAAATAATTACAAATTAATTACAGATAGTTCAACAGTAAAAACAGAAATCCATTGTTTTCTTGTAACGAAAGCTTTGAAATAAAATACATTGGCACATATGTATTTTTAATTAATACCGCACTGGAGCAACACAACAGGCTATTGGCACGGTCCGGGATCAATCCCGTAGGAAAAGATCCAAGAACACCACCACGTAATTTTGAACCATGGTCAGATGAGTTAACACCTGAGCTGGCACCCCACTCTCCAAACTTCCACGCTATGCCAACGTGAGGACATTTGAGGCCACGACAGATATAATGTGCACCAGCCCCCTTTCTACAAAGGTCTTTGGTTGGACCTCCAGTTGCTAATCCGTTATTCTTCCAACCTGGCTACTAAAATATATTGAATAAATAAAAGAAATTGCTCTTTTAAAATATTTATTGAATACAAATTAATTTAAAACTTATTTTTGTAATGTGTTTGATCCAAAATTGAAAAATATTTTCCTAGTTCTATTATAAATAGTTTCACATTGTTTTAATTTTGTGCTATACTTCATCGAAAGAAAGTTTTCTTAGGTATATGGATAAAATTGTTTTCTAACCACAATTTCTTTTGATTAACGTTTTCTTTATGAGTTTAAGAAATGCTATGCTTTTGATGCCAAACATCAGCAAACGCGAACATGTCAAATTCCAAATTCGACTTACAGGTTGAAAAGAGCACTTTAAGTACGACCCCCATCAAGACAAGTGGGGTTTTCATACCTGGCGTGGGGTCCCCTGATGAGGTGTAAACTAATTCGTAAAAGGAGGGGAAAGAAATGGTTGGCGATTATATTGATACTCGGCCGTTTTGGGTTTTTGAGGACATGGTCATGAGACGCATACGAGTGTCAGAGGGTTAATAAAATAGGAAAAACTAATATAAGGTTCCCACACTTCAAGCAAAAGAAAAATTAGGACCTTTTTTTAAAATACATTTCACATAGATTGCAAATAGACTTACCTGTAAGTGCACAGGCAAAGACATTTTTACAAGTGATAGGTTTAGAACATGTCGTTGAAGCAGTTTTAAAAGCTGCTTTAGCGACCTTGGTTTTTGAATGTAGGTTAAATAAAATATGCAGTGTTCTTGTAAAAACTAAAGCTTCAAAAGATTTTAAGGATTTTCACCAAATATTAAGGCTTTTTAGGACCTTTAAAAACTAAAATGAAAAATCAGGCCTTTTTAAGGTCCATGGGTAGCTTGAAATACCCAACCATCTATTTTTCATAACTCAACTACATTTTAGGAATAGGTGTAAATCAGTCTGGCTTATTAGATATTGAATTTATATATATCAAAAACATAGCAAATAAATTTCAGAAAAGATAAATTACGACCAAATGTAAGGCAATTTATTTTTTTAACTATATTCATGGTAACATGTAGTTAAACCAGGTTTCAGAGACATAAAATTTCAGCTTGTTTGAACTATTACTGCTGCAGCACAAAGCATCTAGAAATTTAAAATTACACTCAAATAGTGAAGCCCTTTTAAAAAACCAATGAATTCAAATATTTCTGAAATTAGAATTTGCAAAATCTGAGAAACTATCAGTTGATTTACTATTGTGAAGTCTTACCTGACAGCTTTCATGTTTACTTTCTCTCTGTAGCTGTAGGTTTCTTTTTGTAGCTGAAGCAGTAGGTTTCAAATCTGCAAATGAAATTGTGACAAAATGCAGTGAATATCATTTAAAGGGAATAAATGGTGAAAGGTAAAATTATAAATTTGGTGTCCAAAACATTGCAAATTATGTTATTACAACCACATGATTTTTTAAATAAAAATTCTCTCATACATTAATCAAAAATTCAAATCTTTGCTTAGATTCTAATAACATAAATAAGAAATGCCATCTGTGAGGCATACAAGTGCTATTCTTGTGGCATACTAGTGTGCTGTAGCATGCTGGTTGAAAATCAATGGTAGAATTTCTTTGTACACAATATTGGAATACGCCTAGTAGACAATTGTTGCTTTTGACTATCAAAACTATTACATTTTTTGAGTATTCAACTCCTGATATAGCGACATACATTTGACCGTACATAAATACTGGAGTTGGCAAAAATAATTCCAGGCTTTACCAAAGTTTGGACTGGAGTTTATTAAAATTCATTGCAAATGCAATTTTAATAGGAAATTGCTTCCTGCCAGTCTTATTTCACCACCACTTATTGCCTCATTAGATAATTACTATGGCAAATACCTCTATACCTCTTTCAAATATTTTAGTTTTACCATGAAATTTACAGAATATTCTAGTTTTATTGTATGCAATTGAGTCTTTTCGAACTTTTCAGAACAAGACTTCTAGTATTTTCTGGAATTTTAAAAAGCATTCTAGAATTTGTTAATATTTTCAAGAATTTGGCCGTACAGTAATACCCCGACTTACGCGAACTCAGAGTTACGCAGTTCTAGATTTTTTCGTTGACAACACTGCCACCCGCTATTTTCAGTGGTTCTTTTGCTGTGATACGCATTGGACACTTTTCGCGCAAACTCTACGTCACGATTATGATTGACGAAAGTTAAGATTGTTTTGTTATGTTTTCAAACCCTTAAAAAAACTATGTCGTCCAAACAAAGTAAATCTGATTCTCCTGCAATGTAAAAGTTGTGTTTTTGCCTCCAACACAACCAGCTTGCTTCAATCGATGGACCAGGGAGTCATCAAAACATTCAAAGCTTACTACACGAGGCGTTCGTTTGCACATCTGAATGAAGCTGAGGCAAAACAGCGAGATATCTTTTAAAGACTTTTGGAAACAATTCAATGTTTTAGATGCCGTAAGAATCATTGGAAAATCTTGGGATGAAATTTCCAAAAAACATTGAATGGTGCCTGGAAGAAACTTTGTTCATTTTTTTCAAAAACGAGATGGAAACAATGCAAGAAACTGATCATGTCGCTCATGTGATGAAAGAAGTTGTTAATCTTGCCAGGCAATTAGATTTGGAAGTCAATGGTGATGATGTCTAAGAACTGTTGGATTCACATAGTCAGGAGCTGACAATTGATGAGCTCATAGTGAATTTTTGTCATTGGGCTCACTTTTGTCTACAGAATGCACGCTTCTGTAGACAACTAAGCCCAGACTGGGACGTTGAGCATTTCACAAAATGATAGATTAAAGTCATCTCTATTCAAAGGATAAAAAAATCTTCGAAAGCATCAAGCAATACCTGAATCTGGTAGTTTGAAAGTAACTTTCCTGGCACTCTTAGGCTTTTCTTTTAATTTTAATTCAGTCATTCTTTTCATGGCACTATCAAAGGCATTAACTGGGGTTTTTCGAGAGAGGCTGAACCTTTCCTGAAAGCAATATAATTTAGAGAAAAAACAAGTTTTTAAAATATCGTAAAAATCATGTCACACATTATTTGTAATTTAAATCAAGTCCATAAAAATTCGAAAATTAGATGCTTTGATACAGGTTTGCCTAAAAGATAGGACAAGATATGGTTCTTTTACATCAAATTGACTGCAAAAAATAGCTTCAACATGTTTGTAGTTTGTTAAGGGTACTTTCATTATTGTAATGTAAAGCACCTATTCAAATTAGTGCGTAAAATCAAAATAATCAAGTTTAATTTCGAAACTGACAAGTATGTATTGATGATTGGACGGATGTACTGTCAGCAAAATGTATCACAATCAGTTATCAATTATTACCAGCAATCATGGCTAACACAAGATTGTGCATTTTTACTGTAAAATGATAATTTCATCTCTAAATAATAACTGATAAAGTGTAATATAATTCAAATTAATTTGTAACATTTTATCCATTAACCATTATGTTTTATCCATTTAACGCTTTCTTCTACTGTAAAAAAGTTTACAAATTCTTTCAATAAAAAATTATTGTTTAGTTTAATGGAATTTTTCAAAACAAACTATCAAAGATTTCGACGAATGCTGTTTCCAATATAAAATAGATGAATATTAGATATATGGCTGCATCTCTTTAGGTAGAAAATGAATATTATAGTACAAAATTCTGTCTTGTTTCATTCTTACTAGTGAAATTTTGGATTGTTAATAAAATATTTAAGTGCAGATGGCCAATCACTCGCAGTCAGGATGCTGGTATTTAGATCAAGATTCCTGGTTTGAATCCTGGGTAAAGCGTGAAGAATGAAGCCAAGAACTTGTTAAAAACTTTAATGACGCATGGATGGTATAATGGATATTTGTTTACACCAGTTAAAAGGGAATAATTGACACTATATGTCTGTTTTACTTCCAATTAAACAAATCCACTAATAAATAATTTCCTCAGATGGCCAATTTCCTGGCTAAAAGGCCAAAATATATACTTTCTGAATGCTCAACTTAACTTTTTGAGTTTGAATTATGTCAATTAAAACTTGAAACATGCAGCATACATTTTGATGGACTTAATGAATAAATTATTAATTTAATGAAAGAATTTACTTCAGCATTTAGAGTTGGTTGTTTTGGAGTTTTATGGTGCCAAGGGCCATACTTGGCCAAGCTACACCAAACACAGGACAGACAACTTCAAGTAAAAAATGTCATGAAAGGGAGAAAACAGGGATTAGTGAATAGAATAATCTGATGTTAGCAGAAAAAGATCCCCAGGTATCTGGGGAGCGTGATGCTCGTGTTTATTAAATACAGTAAACCCCATTCACACCTAAAGGAGATATGTTTGAGGGCTCAGTGTTTTGGTAAAGCATTAAATTCATAAAAATCAAATGGTGTTGATCTCTTTACAAAGATACTAAAGAAAGTACTTTTGGAATTCCAATCAGAGCTTAACAGATTCCAGCAGAATGGCACAACTGAAAAAGGAACTTTTAGCTACACATTTAAAAGGAGTTCTACAAATTTTACTTGTTTTCAATTTTCCCTTTCTTTTCTAAATCTCAACAAAATCACAGAACATAGGTCCTTGATGATATAACAATGCACTATACGTATATCAATAGCATTTGGTAAGATTGGGTTATGTATGAATTGAACACCTTAGTACTAGTAAAAAACTTTTTAATGATGGCCAATGAATGCTTTTACCGCAGTGAAAGTTAAGAAACTTTCTGACAACTGACATCTCTAAAAATTACAGTATTTTCTTTTACACCCATCTTTAAAGGAATTAACAGTAATTCACTTTTGGGAAAAAGTCAACTATAAAATATTTTGAAATATTATTATCAAAAGTTTAAATTGGAATATCAGAAAATAATTATTCATAGTAAACTAGTTTTGTATTGCAGATTTCAATTAACACTTCAACATTTTATATTTACAGCATATTTAGATTGAGATATAGGAGTTGATTTATATTGAATTAGAAATATTTAAATATTCCTATTTCAATGCTGTTGCAATGAAGATTTTAACACACGATTTTGGAAACTTAAATGTGTATAAAAAATTACATTCCAGGTAAAAACTACTTTCAACATCGATTTAAAGAGTCCAATTTGCACAAAAAGATTTTTAAAAGATTCAATGTTATATAGGAATCTGCTTAAGTGTAGTGAAGAGGCAGACAAAAAAAAATAACCAAGAAACAAACATACTGAAAAAGGAGAGACTTGAAAATCATATTTCTTAACAGATAATCTTCTTGCTATAATAGAAATGAAGAGAAATTTTTAGGACATTAAAACACTGACAAAAGTACAAAAACGTTCATTTTAATGAAAATGTATGTGAAAATTCAAAAGAAAATTGGTTTCTCAGTCAAAATAAAAAATACAATGTCACACAAACTAAATAAGATGACCAGTTCAAAACTTGGAATAAAACTTTAAACTACAAGAAATCAGAATGTTCAATTAAATTTAAATGCAAGAACTTAAAGTATCTGAAACTTTATTACTAGTAATATCGTTTAAACATGTCTTTTCATTTGAAAAACTAATAGGTCAATCAGATAATGAATATTATTTTCTTCTCAATTACTTGTATGTTAAAATTAATGAGTAAACAGATGAAAATTAACCCCACAAGTATTAGTTTATAATTAGAATAAAAGCATATAAATACCATTTTAGTTTTAATATTTTGGAATACTTTTTATAACTCGTAATTAAAATATCATCTTAAAATACTTTTAAAACATTGCTTTAAAATAAATACCTTAAATTGTGAACTTTAAATAGCAAACAGCAAAATTTTTTCATTTTAAAATTAGATAATATACTTTTTAATAAATATGCTATTTGACTGCTCTGATTCCTAAGAAAACATATTTTATAGTACTCAACTGATATCATTTAATAGTCAGATATTAAATACATTGTGGGATAAACATACAAATTAAAATCATAAAACAATAAACTTGAACACAAATTGAGAGAAATCTAAATATTTACCAGAGTCTATATTTTCCATAGCCTTAAGCATAGTCTTATAGGGGTCAACAGGCACTGTCATTGGTTTATGGATTGAAAATTTACGATTCTAAACAGAACAAAGCAACAAATAAGACATTAGCTTTTCAAATTGCAGTAGTCATGCAAGTAAATGCAAAAAAAACACAGAACTTCTTTTTGTTCTTGAAAACTTCCAATCATAAAATAACTAAATTGTTGATGGGGTTTAATAAGTACTATTAATTTGTATTTAAACAGTGCTAGAAAAACAAGAAACTTAGTCAATTTTGTCTTTCTTTTTCCTTAGTAATTTTAACTTATTTTCTGTATTTGTATTCGACTATTGCATTTTGGTGATTGAACTTTTTCGAGGCAAGGGATTATGTCCTTTAAGACACCATTGCATTGAAAATGTTTAAAAAATGCTACACAGAATGGCTGTGATAACCAATTCACAGAATTACAGAAAAGAAACTTCTTTTATAACAATGCTTCTATAAACATATATTACTAGATTTGTTGTTTTAAACCAAATAATTACATTGCATAACTTCTACTTTATTTTTGGATAAGATGAAAATGTTAATTTTGAGAAAGAAAATTTTCTGTCAAATACATATACGCTTTTTTAAATGACATGTTTCAATTTAATAAGCAGTCTGTCACATCCGAGTCCATGAAAAAATGTCATCTTTTTATGAAAGAACTCTAACAATGCATTATTTCAGTCACAATCAGTATTAAAAATTTTGTAAGTGAAAAAAAATAGGTAGTAGTCAAATGTTGGAACATCAGGGAATAAATTGGGTGCATAGAGAAATATTGCGAAAATTCTAGAATATTTCTCAGCAGATTGCTAAATATAAAGAATAGTTTCAAAAGTAGTTAACGATTTGGAATCAACAAAACTGTCTTTATGCTTCCAAAATTGCATTCCTGAATTTGGAATTTGTTGAATTCAGTTTGATATAGTAGTTGATGCAACCATGTAATGATTAATAAACATTGCATTACTCATATTATGCTTGTTATTTATACAAAGCTTATAAATACTGACTGTTCAGTATTTTTTAAATTTTAAACACCATACAAAGATTATTAATTGAAAACCTTAACACAAATTATGAAGTTAAGCCAGTTTGATCCAAGGGAGGTTCTGTAGAATAAAAATCAATGTAATGCAATGTCATTGCTGATATTAATATATTGAAACACCATTTGTCAATCCACTTTTGGGTCCGCTTGTCAATTAATTCAATTGCAATATATCCTAAATCATAGACTTAAATAGCAAATAGGGCACACAGTGAATCACATTTAACTGAGTTTCTCATTGAAGTGAGAAAGATAAAAATCTATTGAAGAGACATGAATTATTTGACTTGTTCATAACAATCTATGGAGATCTAGTAGTTTGTTGCCAGTAATATTAAATGTAAATTTTTTGAGAAAAAAGGCCATCATTCTACACACATGTCAGTCTACTATATCATGAATATGATATAGATGGCATGTCAGTCAAACGAAGTATTTAGCCTCTGTGGCTACATCAGTACCCATTGAAAAGCTATTTTCAAAAATTAGGTAAACCCTCTAATGAGAAATATATTATTAATCTTCAAAGATTGGAATTTGATGGAGAAAACCCTAGGTAGATTTGATAAGCAAGAAACAGAAAGTTATCACGACTAAATTTTGAATTAAAACTTGTTTCCTTACTCAAAACAAAGATTGCCATTTTGTATGCAAGTTTTCAAGAAAAAAATTTTTCAGCAACACAAGAAATATATCTAGAAAAACTAAGACTGAGGTTGTTTTAAAAATACTTAGGATCATTTTTTAATTTCCAAGAATAAAGCATCTTTAGGGAAATAATATCAATTGAATTACAAAGTTATTTAAAATTATTTCTAAAACTTTCATATAACTGACTGAAAAATCTTCCTTAAGGATTTTATATTCCATCTTTGAAGAACATTGGCTTTGCCTTTTAACATACAGTAATTCCTCGCCAAATGCGGTTTCACTTAACCATGTTTTTTTTTCCTTCAGGCAAAATAAATACCCATATGTACATATATAATTTAGAATGAGAAAGCAATAAAATAAATTCGGTGAAGAATGGGTAAACTCGTAGTGCAATGACCTTGCACATTTGCGAAAGGAAGGGGAGGGAGTTGGTTTGTTTACATAGTGTTAAGTCTTGTTTATGTCAGACGAATCTTCTATACCCGGCAATAAAAGGTTCACTCACCAGTCTACAGTCAGTTGTTCAGTGTTACATACATATTGTTGCACGTTTCGTTTCGGAGTTTTCGAAAATGTCTTCTAAAAATAATGATAAAGACTTTGTAACAAGAAAGCGAAGTGTCATGACTCTAGATAAAAAAATTCAGTTGTTGGATTGTCTAGCTGCAGGTGAAACTTTTGCGAGTGTCTCGAAAAAGTTTAAGGTAAATGAATCAACAAGAACAATTAAAAAGTGAAAAATCCATTCGGTCCAGTGTTTCGTGCAGCATTAGTGTTAGCAACAAAGTTACATTTTTTCCACGATCTGAAAATATGGGAAAAGCTCTCAGCATTTGGATAGAAGACCAAACACAAAAGATGGTGCCTATTAGCAGCCGCATCATTCAAGAAAAGGCAATACGACTTTTTAATCAATTAAAGCCTGAAAGTGAAACAATAAGTTTCCAAGCAAGTAAGGGATGGCTCGAGAGATTTAAGAAACGGTTTTCTCTGCACAATATTAAAATTGTGGGAGAGTCGACTTCAGCGGATCAAGAGGAAACCAATCGATATCCGGCCGAGATGAAAGAATTCATCGAACGTGAGGAGTATAAGCCAGAACAAGTGTTCAATGCCGATGAGACAGGTTTGTTTTGGAAGAGGATGCCTGCTCAAACTTTCATATCACAAAATGAGAAATCTGCACCTGGCTTTAAAGCTGCGAAAGATAGGCTAACTCTTCTATTTTGCTGTAACGCTTCGGGTGATCATATGGTGAAACCCATCTTCGTATACAAAAGTCTTAACCCACGTGCTCTTAAAAATAAAAGTTGTCGCCCAGTGTTTTGGAGAGCCAATCCAAAAGCGTGGGTTAAGGTGCATTATTTACAGACTGGTTTGTGAACTGCTTTGTTCCTAGTGTTAAGCAATATTTGGCTTCAAAGTCACTACCATTCAAAGTGCTTCTTCTGATTGACAATGCTCCCGGACATCCTGAATCCCTGAAATTAGTCGACCCAGATGTAGAAGCTCGATTTCTGCCTCTCCCAACACCCCCTCACTCCTACAACCATTAGATCAGGGGATAATTGCTGCATTTAAACGATATTACCTGAGGCAGACTTTCAGTCACATCCTGGACAGCATGAAAGTAGATCCTTCACTGACCATACAGAGTTGGAAACAATTTACCATTGCTCAGTGTTTAGTAATCATCAAGGATGCAACTGAGGAGTTATGTCCTACATTAAATGCATGCTGGAAAAACTATGGCCAGAAAGAGTGATGGTTAATTCAGGTGTGCCTGACAAAGAACCAGAAATCGAAGAAATTCTGCAGGTGTTGCACGAAATTTATGGAGGGATTTAACAGCTTGCAGTCCTATGATGTTGAAGAAATTTTAAACTCTCATAATAATGAACTAACAGAAGCAGAACTTCTTGAAATATTGGAAGGTGAATCAAGTGATGAGGACGACACCAAGGAAGCAATGACAACGACACCGACAACTACATCCCTGGCTTTAAGTAACATAAACAAAATATTTTCATCTGCACAACTCCAAGACCTGGTTTTTGAAATAGATCCATCATTAGAAAGAAGTCTGAAGTTTAAAACTGTTTTGGAGGGTCCGCTGCAGCCATATAAAGAGGTTCAAAAGGAAATCAAGAAAAAATGAGACAACCAATTATTCTTTCGTATTTTTATAAGTAATATGTTCATTGTTCACAAATGTTCATTATTGTGTACATATGCACATATTAGTATTAAGTACATACATATATGTATTATGTACATCATGTAATTACATATGTATTACCCTGTACCATGTTATGGTATGCACATATCTTTGTTTATTAAAGCTTATTATGTATGTAACTTCTTGTTTATTGTTTCGTTTCCTATACATATTCCCATGTTCAATGTAAATACATATATATGTACATACATAAGTGGAAAATCATGTATCCCTCGTCAACCATGGTTTCACCAACCAAGGCCTTTCTGTGGAACTGAAACCCCGTGGTAGGCGAGGGATTACTGTAGTTGATATACATATATATTGTGATTGTACAAAAATATTCTCAATTGACAATATATAAAGCAGATAGTAAAAAAAGAACACTCATTTTAAAAAATGTGTATTAAGTATGTGTATTGCATATGTGTACAATACATCAGAACATGTTGTCAAAGAGAATATTATCTTTTTATTGTTGTTTTTTATTCCCAAGGTTCAGGATAAGCCTAAACCAGGTCCATAAGACCATGTCGCTCTAAAAAAAGGCAACTTTCTCTTGATCCAAGACAAGCTGGCCCACAGAAACACCAACGCAATCGATAAGGTGGGCAGGGTTTGTAAGGCTTGTGGAACAGGATAGCTGAGAACTACCAGTATAACTGAGAAATCACTTCAAAAACAGATAGAGCTGTACAATCGAAATCACCTATGTTAATTGCAAGTTAGTGTACTAATATTTGAGGTTATACACTCATTGCAAAGATATTACATTGCAAATTCAGGTACTTTTCAGTTATCAGTGGTCACATTTTCTTGTCGACAAGAGACATCCTCAGCGCCATTTGATTTTACACATGCTTTCCAGGCAAAAAGCCTGGAACACAATTACAACATGCAATTTTTTCGAAGTTTTTGTGGCAAAAAGTAAATTTTCTGCTAGTTTGGAATTTATTTTTCTTTGCAAAGAAAATGTGACTGGAAATAACAGAAAAGTAGATTGGTATTGGTATTTTTTAATTAATGTCGCACTGGAGCAACAGTCTGGAATCAATCCCACTAGGGAAAGATTGAGGACAACACCATGTAATTTTGAACCATGGTCAGATGACAACACAAAAGAAAAAGCACGGAAACCATAAGTAAATGCAAATGCCATCGAGGATATCTTATGTCACCAAGAAAATGTGACAGGATTTTATCGAAAAGTACCCAAATTCAAAAAGCACTAATTCTAATCAAAAGCCTTTTTAAGAAAGTATCCTGCTACCCAATATAGAAGCACTCTGTACAGAAATATATCCATTTCAAATAAGAAAAGCCATGTACCTCATCATCTATGTAGGCCTGATTTTCATAACAATTGCATATTTTATCATTCCTTATGACTGCTACAGTAGTAAGCAGGTATGTAAAAGCGTGCTGACCAAGGCAAAACAAAACCAAGCACATTAATATTAAACTTACAATTAATGATTGCGTTCTCGGAGGCAACCTAAGAATGCCAGGAGACAATTCTCTTCCGCTAAGAATTCTATTTCGGCAATTCTCATCTGGCACAAATTCTATGTCAGCTGGAAGATAAACATAATAAATAACACTAAATTGCATTTAGCTCAGCATAAAGAAATAATGGTTGAGTCAAATCAGATTTTATGGAAAAAACTTTCATGTAAGTTTTTAATAGTTATTTTTGACATGAGTAACATCTATTTCAGAATACTCCAATAGAGTTCATAAATTCTTTTAGAAATGCCTCAACTTCATGAAATGTTTTATTTTTGTTGCGAGACTCTATCGGAATTACTTTACCGTCGTTCTCTACTATCTATAATATTAATCTGACTCCATATTTATCCAAACAAAACCACTTTTATTTCAACGGCACTTCTCATGTTCTAAAAAAACGTCGCCATTTCTTTCATAACAAGAAAAAACAAAAAACCGGCAACCAACTCGTTGCCATTCACAAAAGCATAAAGTAAATTACAAAATGACTTAAACAAACCAAAAACGTAACATAAATAAACTAACTCTATATATTTGTACACCTAAGCATTATGAAGTGAAATGTATAGTTTTAATCCAAAATGAGACATAAAAACACCAACTTTTAACATCCTCCCACCTTTTGATTTTCCCTAAAAATTCAAGGAAATCAAAACAAACTCTTCTATGCTCAGAAATACAAATAAATTTGTTAAGAACCATGAAATCAATATCAGTCATTATAACGTTTTGGCTTCACAATAGATCTTCCTCGTTTGGTCTTCATAGGAGGATTGATCTTCTCGATCAGTTTCTGTTCTTGGTCTTTAACAGTTTTCCTTTTCCCAGGCTCGTTCAAAGTACTGTCAGGAGAAGGATCACAACTGGTCATCACTAAAGGATCACAACTGGACACCTCCAGTGGATACACTCTTTGCACAGGTCGGGTCAGTTCTCCATTTGTGGTCTTTACCTTGACCACACGTATGCAATTGTCTCTACCAGGAATAGTAGACACGATGCGCCCCATAGGCCAGTCTAGGCGCTTCTTATTATCGCAACCAACGAGAACAATATCTCCAACTTTCACGTCTCTTACTAAATGTTTTTTCTTGAGCGGTCGTTGCACTAAAAGACTGAGGTATTCTTCTCTAAACCTTTTCCTGAAGGTTTCTCGTAATGATTGTTGATGCTTAAACCTACCTGAAAGGTTTACCCTGTCCAAGTGATCTAAGTCTGGAACTCCCACTATTCGCAGGTCCCCCACAAACATTGAAGGGGAGAGAGGAAGCAAATCGTTAGGATCTTCAGTAACATAGGTGAGAGGCCTAGCATTGATGACAGACTCAACATCGCACAGAATGGTTAACATATGCAAGTGAAGCCCTGCCCAGAATTCTTCTTAGCATTCGTTTAACCATCTGCACGATTCTCTCCCACCATCCTCCCCACCACGGTGATGCAGGAGGGTTAAACTTCCATTGTATCCTGAGAACTGAAGCATCAGCAATGATCTTGTCCCAGTCGATAGCTCTTAGGAGATTCTCAGTCCTCATAAAGTTACTTCCGCAGTCACTGTATACTACTTTTGGGCGCCCTCGTCTGGCAACGAATCTTCTGAGGCCCAAAAGGAAACAGTTTGTTGATAGGCTTTGTATCAGCTCTAGATGAACAGCACGGTAGACGGCACAGGTGAAGAGTAAAATCCATGCCTTTTGCCCATCTTTCAAGTATAAAGGACCTGCCAAGTCTACCCCTACAATTTCAAACACAAGGGCATCTCTAATTCTATCTTCTGGTAGTGGGGCTGGAATAGACTCGACTCCTTTTGCGTCATGTCATGCATCTTACACATCTCGAAATAACTCGTTTCACTGTTTTTCTGCCTCTTACAATCCAGAACTTCTGCCTAAGATCAGCCAACACAGACTGCACTCCAGCGTGTGTTTTCCGATGACGATCGAATATGAGTTTCTCAACAATTTCGTGTCTTGACGGCAGCACAGTAGGACACAAAAAGTTTTCATCATCCTTTCTTCTTGTAATTTTTGTTGTTAATCTCAGAAGTCCTTCATTATCCGTAAAGGTGCAGAGCGATTTCAAATCCTCTTTGATTAGTGCTTCTTGTTGAACAATTCTTAAAAGTTTCTTTTCGGCAGACTCCAATTCATTTACTAAAAGTTCCTTCTCTTTCTGGACATTACGCTTAAGCGAATTGTTGATGAATCTCCACATCCAAGCATAAATTCGCAAGATTTTAGGATATTCCGAAAATCTACTGTACCAATTATCTTCTTCGCTACAAACAAGAGTAGAAGTAATGCACTTTTGTTTCTCTTTAGAAATTTCAACTTCTTCTGCCTGGAATTTGGTTTCAGGCCACTTTTCTTCTCTTAACTTTAGCCATGGTGGCCCCTCCCACCATCTGGATTTTATGAAAGCTTTAACTGAACAACCTCTGGAGGGCAAATCAGCAGGGTTATATTCTCCTGGTACATGTTTCCATGAATCTTTTGATGACAGCTTTCGAATTTCTTTTACTCGATTGTTGACAAAAACTCCCCAATTGTCATCTCTTTTTATCCAGCAAAGTGCGGTAGATGAGTCGGACCAGTAAGTGATAGAAATATCTTTGCTCTCCATGGCTGCAGTTATATTAGACGCAAGACGTGCTCCAATGCAACAGGCAAGTAGTTCTAACCGTGGTATAGTCATCTTGTGTAAAGGAGCAATTCTACTTTTCGCTTGTACAAAATGTACTGATATGTTCTCATCTAGCTCCTTCCTAATGAATACAACTGCGCTGTATGCAACCTGACTGGCGTCGCAGAAAACATGAAGATCAATTCTTGCATTAGGATTGCATATACCGATGTTTCTAGGAATTTTCACATCGCATAGTAAAGGCAAATCTTTAGTCCAGTTCTCAAAGTCTCTTTGGTTGTGTTCTGGTAACTCCAGATCCCAACCTATTTTGAGTTTCCAGGTCTGTTGAACTATAAGCTTAGGCGGTAAAATGACTGGACACAAAATTCCAAGAGGGTCAAAAATTTTCTGAACAGTTGATAAAACACTTCTTCTGGTTGCGGCAGATTTAACTTCTTGTAGAGTGCTCAAATCACAGAACAGATAATCTCCCACTTTATCCCATAGGATTCCTAAAACGTGAGTGGGTTTTTCTAAATTCGAAATTTCTTGCAGAGCAGTATGTTCCCATCCTCGTAAGTCAAAACAAGCACCTTCCAACAATCTTCTCGATTCCCGAATGAATTTCCCCAATTCTTCTTTGTTGGACACAGAAGTTACGCAATTATCCACATAAAAGGATTTCTTCAAAATGTCTGCCGTTTCTTTCATAGCTAATGGACTATCTTCTAAAACAGAATCCAAAACGGCAGCCAAGAGAAAAGGACTACATGTGAGACCGAATACTACTCTTTTGTGCCTAAATACCTTAAGCTTTCTTTCTTCAAAATTTTCCCACCACAGGAAACGCAGAAAATCACAATCTTCCTTCATAACAGAGATCTGCAAAAATGCCTTTTTGATGTCGGACACAACTCCAATGTTATCTTTGCGAAATCTCATCAGTAGTGGGGTTATTTCTTCTAGAAGGTTAGGTCCCTTTTCCAGACAGTCATTTAATGATGGGGAACCTTTTTCATGACTGGATGCGTCAAAGACAGGTAGAACTCTTGTCGTTGAATTCTCTTTAAAAACACCTCTATGGGGCAAGTAATGTGATGGAGTTTCCAGTTCATTCTCGGGCACCACTTCGATTATACCAGATTTCTCCCAGTCTTTGAATACATCTTCATAATCAGCATACCTGTCTTCTTGTTGAAGTTTGATCGACATTGATAAACATATTTTTTCTGCAGCATTCCTATTTTCTTTCAGAAATTCCTTGGATTCCAGCCATGGTAAATGAACCTCATAGCGTCCATCTTCATTCTTTAACAGTGTTTCTGAAATGATTTAGTGCTACAAATTCCCTTTCTTCTCTTGATTTTTTTTCAACTGGATCTCTAATTCCTAAAATGTCGAGTTCCCATAGATTACTAATTGTTGAAGTCTGAGAAAAAAGGGATGTTATAGTAAAGTTTGCCAATTCACAATTCACCCTGTCTGGAACCTTTCCCATAATCAACCAACCTAATCTTGTTTCCATAGCTACCAGTCCACAGGTAAGTTGGCGTACATTTCCTGTAAACAAAGTTCCACAAATATCTGCCCCGATGAGTAATTCAATTTCAGGTTGTCCTTCACCATAGTCGGAAATCCAGATTTTCATTTTTTTCAATTGTTTCGACCAAGGTCCTCTTCTTATTCTTGGCAATTTTCCACATATGGTACTTTGATCCAGAACTTGAAGTATACAACTAAAGTTACTACTTAAGCTGCTCACATTTATCCGGTAACATTCATGAGATTGACTTTGTACTGTAGTTCCACCAAACAAAATGTGAGTTAACTCTTTAGAACCAATTGATTGATAACCCATCTTGTCAGCTGTAGATTTCAGGATGTACGACTGCTGGGAACCACTATCAACAATTGCACGTACTGTACGACTTCCCTTTTTTGACCTGAGCTGTACAAGCAAAGTTTGCAGAAGTATTTCTCCAGAAGAACTAATACTTGACAACGAAGTATTGGGATTATCTTCTTTTTTCTCTGTATCCTGCAGTTCTCTCTCACTTCGGCTTGCTGTAATTTCCCGACACATGACAGCCCAATGTTTGCGTCCACATATTATGCACTTAACAGTTGTTCGACAACTCTTAAAACAATGTCCTGTCTTTAGACAGGCGAAACAGACTCCTTTTTTCTTAACTGTCTTGTTTCTCCTGAAATGACATCTTTCGAGCTTGAAAACACTCTTTGCTTTCATGCCTTTTTTGACAAAAAATACAGGCGAGGAAATTCTCCTTTCTTTTATCCCCAGCAAATAAATCATTTGCGGTTGCTACAAATTCTTCATCTTGTTTCTTTACTGAGGTTCTTCTATTTCCTGCTTTAGATTTCTTTAAATCAAAACCTCCCACAGCCATAGATATGCGCTGCTCATTTTCCACTTCCTTTCTGATGAATGCCATCAAAGTTTCGAGTCTGTCTTTAGGTGCTTCCACCAAAGTTGTCTGTCGCTGCCATATCCTGAGTAGCTCTTCTGGTACACAGGATTCCACTAGCGGAAACAATATCGCATCATACATCTTTGTTGAAATGCCTAAGGAATCCAACGCTCTTAATTGCGACTCGAGCTGGTCATACATGCTAGAAAGTGAGAGTTCTGTTTGTGATTTTGAATTCTGTATCACAAGAGACAATAGTTCCCTGATGTACAGCTCAACCAGGACATCTTCTTTCCCAAATCTACCTTTGAAACTTGCAATGACTTTTGGATAGTTTTCTGCTGTGGCTGGATAACTTTGTACCAGTTCTCTTGCTCGAGAATCCTGTACTGTACTCTGTATGAGATACTGGAATTTGTCACCTGGATCAATGTTGTTATCTTCATCAATTTTTCTGAACATTGCCCAAAATGATAACCAGCCTTTCAAATTTCCATCATATTTTTCCAACTCTATTTTTGGAAGTTTGAACTTTCGATTACATACCGTTTCTCGTTCGACAGACCTTACGTCATCGTTTTCTTTCGATTTCCGATCAAGAACAGCCGTGACTTTAAAGAATTTGGTATTGTACTCATCAACGGTTATACTTTCCTCTTCAAATTCTTCATCTGTTATCTTTTCATCTTGTAACAGATCTTCCAAATATTCACTGTTTAAGTACTGAAGCTCTTCGTGTTTTAGCTTTAGTGTTTCGAATTTAGAGACAGCTTCTAATAATTTATCAGGTTCCTCCGAACTCGTGTCTCCTAATATTTGATTACACAATCTTGTACAAGAACTTCGAACCAGTCTTCGTTGCTTTAAAAGCTTATCCATGACGAACAGATCCAAAAAACAGAAATATATACTTCAATCACGTCCGCCGGGCACCACAATGTTGCGAGACTCTATCGGAATTACTTTACCGTCATTCTCTACTATCTATAATATTAATCTGACTCCATATTTATCCAAACAAAACCACTTTTATTCCAACGGCACTTCTCATGTTCTAAAAAAACGTCGCCATTTCTTTCATAACATGAAAAAACAAAAAACCGGCAACCAACTCATTGCCATTCACAAAAGCATAAAGTAAATTACAAAATGACTTAAACAAACCAAAAACGAAACATAAATAAACTAACTCTATATATTTGTACACCTAAAGCATTATGAAGTGAAATGTAGTTTTAATCCAAAATGAGACATAAAAACCCCAACTTTTAACAATTTTAAGCCCTTAATGGTAATTATACATGTCAATAAAATAATGAATATTTAACTCATGAAAATCCCATTGCTCTCTTCTAATGAACATCCACATCTTACATACAGGTAAAATCAATCTACCTCACTATCTGCTATATATTATCGTATCAGATTACATTTTAGTGGGATATTAACATTTTCATACTGAAGAGTAATTTACTGTACTAAATAGTAAATTCAATAAAATTAAAAAAGTCAGCAGGGTTAATGTGTGTAAACTATGCTTGTCTAATTCAACAAACTTGTGAATGAAATTTAGTGTTAAAGATGAATATTGCAAAAACAATCTGTAATGACTAAATATGACAAGATAATGACCTGTCCAGAATTAGAAATCCTTTATCTAACTACAAGTCAAATAACTTGTAATCAAATACTTCAGTCAAATATGAAAAGCAAGCAAAATCATATTTTTGTCTAACTCGCATAAGATTTAATAAGCTAGTATTGAAAGTACATGTTAAAGATATTTTAAAACTCGCAAACGAAAAGCATATTTGGTTCCAGTTTGACAAAAATTAACTTTAAATTTTGTTTTCAATCAATCATGTACTTAGTTGTCTTACTCATGTGAAAAAAAATATTCATTAGCTTAGATAGTTAAATTGATGTTCACCCAAACTCTCCATAATACTTACGTTGAGATGGATGATTATCGGCAATTTTGGGACACTCAACTTTCTTCTGGCTCCTTACATTTAAGACTGAGCTCTGATGTGTCTGTTGGATATTTGTAGGATTTGTGGGCTTTTTGCTCCTAATTTTTAAACTGGGAACAGAATTCTTTTCTTTAACCATCTTTGGTTGCTGCCCTTTCTCGTCTGATTTCACAGGTTTCTTATTTCCATTAAGTTCTTTTAAAACATGTTGGGGAATCTCTTTTGCACCTCCTTTTTCATTTTTCTTTAAAATGTTTTTACTTCTATCCCTGAAGCAGGGTTGGGATTCTTGTTTTATTTTTTCTTGAGTCAGTTTATGCTGAAAATTTTTATTCTGTTCATTCCCAAGTAAAGGGTTACTATTTCCCTTTCTGTCTTTTGAAATTTGATAGCTTTGCTTTATTTCTGTAGTCTGCCTTTTTCTCACCAATTGATCCTTTTGCTGAGCAATGGTATGTCTTTTTTCATTTTTACTGTCAGATCTGGTGAAGAAACAAAATATTAACTTTCAATTTATATTATTAGTTAGCCAAATTATGGCTGTAAACAAAACTATTTTTATATAAGAATTACATTTTCATGTTCATATACAGTTACACTTTATCCAGCAGCTTCACATAGAATTATAACATTTAAATAAAGTTAAATGAACAAACATTCCTACTTACACAACTGGTAGCTTAGAAGGAGCCCTTACTGGAATCTTAGAACGCAGCATGTTCTTCTACAACAAATTTATAGCATAAAATTAATGGAAAATTTTAAAATAAACAAATTAATTAATTTTTCGTAACTATATATTACTACAGTTCTCACTGTGAAAAATAAACAAAAAGGTTCCTTGTGAATAATCTGGTAATTCACAACTCCTGTAATTTTAAAAATACTGTCAATGGATTTTTTCATGACAGCTTTACATGAAATACTTATACTTGCTTATGATCATTGTTGTGCCTTACTTGAAATTGTGTCTGGCGTAGCATGGCCAAATATGGCCCCTGCGCCATAAACCAATCAATCACCCCTCTAATGAATTCTTAAGCAGTCTGATTACAGAAAGCATTGAGAAATCTGCTTTCATAGCTTTGCATGAAATACTTATACTTATAATGCTTATGCATTCTTAAAGTTTAAGATATTCACTAATAGAGGAAATTACCAAGTTTCTCTTGCCATAATAAATAAGAGAAACACATTTGAATTTTATTCCAAACAAATCAGTTAAAATAGAGTAATTGTCTCAAAAAAGGTGTCCTAAACACTTTAAATCACATTGCCATAGTTAACCTTAGCAGTTGTCTTGACACGAGGTACCTTGTCATTAATACTAAGCGGATCTTGATGGAGATATCTCATTAGAAAAAATTGACCAGATCTTAATCTGTCATCATTAAAAAAGTGAAAAAACTTGATGAGACATCTCGTCGTTAGCAAGTTTGGTCAGATCTTGATGGACGAGATATCTCATCGAAACCACTTGCAGGTTAAGACCACAACAAGCAATCTGCAAGCTTTCTATCACTTGCTCTTTTGCAATGAGTAAAAGTAGAGGCATTCACTTAAATGACTTATTCAAATTCAACTAGTAAAATATAGGTAAGTAGCAGATCCACACATAGCATCTGCACTAAACTTTCGTAATTACTTATATCTATTGATGGAAGTGTTGTTACTCCATTTCATGTTATTTCAATCCATGAAAATGCATATAGCATCCGTATTCCCATAATGAATTTCATGCTCTCCCAAATGAAATAACATTATCAAAAATCTATATAACAGCAATTCATTTACTTTAACCTTATCTTATTTCCAGTAAAATGTATGGCAAAAAGCACACTTCAATCATGTTGCCAAATAGATTCTAAATGTTTACTTCAATTTCATCCATTCCCTTGTTCGAAAGTGATTCAGCAATTTTTAATGCTAAACCTATTTTTGCTCAGATTTTCTTTCCAGTACTGATTTATATCTCCCAGATTTCTCAATGCGTTCTGTAATCAGACTGCTTAAGAATTCATTAGAGGGATGATTGATTGGTTTATGGCGCAAGGGCCATATCTGGCCATGCTACGCCAGACACAATTTCAAGTAAGACACACACAATGAAAGGTTTACTGACAGAGAAATAAACCCAGGGAGGAATAGAACCTGTGCCGCCTACAACTTGAAGGTTCTAGCGCAGTGGACATACCCACTGAGCCATGGTGGCCTCTCGATAGCGTTGATGACAAGACAAACTGGGAACTACACTATATACTAGGATTTTACCCGTTTTTTCTTTTCAAGAGTCTCAGTATTATCCATGAATCAACCATAACCTGGCACTTGCCAAGATTGAAATGTACTCTATTGCCTTTGCAAATGTTTAGAAGTCAAATATTCATAATATATTTGAATGGTCAAGTCAAAGGATCCAGAATTTTTTAAATGTTTGTGATTGAAGTGTTTATACGTATGGGTAAATGTGACACAGCAGTAAAAAATTATCCTTACAATTCTGTATTAATGCTTTTCAGCAACAAATTCACTTTGCCAGTCATGAAAATCTTTAGCAAGTCGGATTAAGACACCTCGTAAGATTCATATTTAAATTAAATATTTCAGCTATAACATGATAAACATACAAATGTAAAATACGACAAGCCTGAAAGTGTCTAAAGAACTGAATTCCTTACTTTGAAATTAAGAACGAAGTATTTTTCCTTTTAAATTCGTACTAACTAATTAAAGGAATCTTCTCGCCCTAGCAAAATTAATGAAACCTCATTCAATAACATATACTTCGTTTATCTGTTTAAAAATTCCAGCCCAACTTTAACCCAGCAACCCAGCCAATCAAAACCGAGAACTAGAGTCGAGTTAAAATGTTTCTAACACCACTTTTTAAAATGAAAAACAAGAAACAACAATGGCTAAATAAAATTTTTGGACTACCTAAATATATATATATATATATATATATAACTGCTGTTTAGCATTATATACATGAAAATGCTTTAGTATAAACTGAATAAAAGAATATTATTCAGTTGAAATGCATATTCACATCTTTCAAAAGTTGAATCTGGCAATATGCGTATTTAAGTATTTGATGGCAACAGTTTTGTAGAGGAAAAACAATAAACAAACATTTTTAGCACATGTTAAAAATTTCTCGAAAAATAAAACTTCATCAAGATGGATTCAACCAAAGTAACTTTGTCGATAAAAATTTCTTTCGCTTTTACATCAAACACGTGGACAAAAAAAAATTAATTCTCTCCTAACTGATTGAAAATTGAATTATATTAAAAGCAACACTATATTTCTTTTAAACTTAGAAAACACTTTCAATGTTTTGATATATTTATTGACCTGTCAGTTTGTGTCAGATTACATTTAAAAAACTTCTAAAACAGGTGTAAACGATGTGTAAGTTCCTTTTAGCAAGAGATGGTTTAGCTACTACTTGGCTCATTGATATTTTCTTTAAAGCACTAAAAACAGTTTAAGTGCTTTGGTACAGCTGTAGTCTCTGCCGCGCGCGGTGGCAACGCGTTTTTTTTGGCGGCGTGTTTGGCGCACTTTTTATGTCGCCAAGGAAATCTTCCAACATCGAATATATACTGCATACGTACGGAAGAATTATGTAAATCTGAATTAAACAACATTTTGACTAGAAAAACACTGCAAATATTGAATAATTATATGGACTTTTAGCGTAGTTATAAGCGACTCATGCCGGTGAGGGTAACCCATTTTTTCTCGAATTTCCAACAGTGAATCTATACTGTACATATGGATGAAATGAATCAAAAAATCAACATAAGTAGAATATAAGTTATTTTAACAGTTTTCACTGTAAATGAGGGTTTCCTGTTTAAACGGGGCTGCCAGTCGTGAACTGAACCCTCAGTCGCACCCCATTCGTTTTCTTTTTAAATGGAACGAAATTTCAAAGCAAACCATTATAGGAACCCTTGTGTTTTCCCATGCGATCTGCAAAGATCTGCCTCCCCTATATCTTCCGTCTTTGTACCCCTTAAAATCTCATATGTCAAAAAAAAATCTCCTCCATCTTCAAATTACTCTTACGGAACCATGACCCGTGTCTAATAGATTTATAACTACGACAAGGCTTATCATCCCGACGATTTCGACAAATCCATGTGTAACCATCGCTAACAGCATTCCTAACTGAAAAAGTCATATCCCCGTTACATTTATCACATGAAACTTTAGATTTAATTAATCCCGTTTCCTTTAAAAAATTTTAAAAAAGCTCTTTATCTCGACACAACTCGTAACAAAAAAAACGATTAGCTACTCCCTCAGTCCCGTAAGTTAGCCTACCACCAGAAAAAGAAAACTTTAAATTGCGAGCAAAATTCTCCTGAAACTTATCTACAATACTAAAAACAGAAGGCATCTTAAATAAGGAATTCTAGAAATAATAAAATAAAATAAACCGAAAAAGTACAACCTGATGCAATATCCTAAAAAGAAAAGACCCGCTCCCCACCGTGTCCAAACTAAAAAGAACAACCAATGCTGGACAGAACTGGACGCCGGCAAGGTTGCCATAAAAACAGGTTAACCCTAACCAGGAGAAAATTCGAGAAAAAAATGGGTTACCATCACCCGGTATGAGTCGCTTATAACTACGCCAAAAGCCGCGCCAAGAGTCGTTGCCACCGCGCGCGGCAGAGACTACAGCTGTACCAGTGCTTTAATGAAGGAAAAAAACTAAATCTAGTAACCCCCAAAAAAACTAAAACACAAAACAGTATGAACTTTTATATTTCTGATTTGTTGCAAATGATTCTGAATTACACCTCGCTAAGAGTTGGAAATTGATTGTAAATCTACGAACATTTATAATAGTTATAAAACTGCAAAAGTTTGTTACCTTGAATAAGGTGTACTGATAAAACTTTCAGCATTATCATCCTCCCTTTAGATTATTAACTGCCGAAGCTTGGAAAAGTATTGCATCTTAGATCAATAGATTTTTATTTTGAGATTGCTTTATTTATTAGCAATATTTGTATAATTCACGTATTTAAATGTTACATAAGGCAATTTTATCATTACTTAGAATAAGAAATATGCATGCATGCCGTGCCGAAACTGCCTTTACAATCATTCATTCTTGAGTAATATTTTATAATTGTCTACTTATTCTAAAATCAATGTTACAAACCCCTTGAATTGGACTCTCAGATCATCTATTAAAATTTTTAATTTCTTCTGTTTGAAGTAGTCTTAATTAGTTCCGTTATTATTCAATTATGATAAATTTTAGGTTCTTGATTAATCTGAATATATTTTCAATTTTAGGTTTCCACAAAGAAAGCAAAAAAGGGAAAGAAAAGACAAGAATCATTGTCTGACAGTCTTAACTTATCTT
Organism: Meta bourneti; assembly: GCA_933210815.1. Classification (NCBI taxonomy): domain Eukaryota; kingdom Metazoa; phylum Arthropoda; class Arachnida; order Araneae; family Tetragnathidae; genus Meta; species Meta bourneti. The sequence continues at coordinate 86,549,550 of OW119927.1, forward strand.
CCAAGGGTAAATTAAAAGGGAATGAAGATGACAATGATCAAATAGAAAAAGATAAGTCATTGTGTGGGGAAACAGAATTTCCACCCAAGCTTACTATTTTGCATGATGCTCAACATCCTCGTAAGTGGATATTAAATACTCATTCCTAAAAATTGTCTCGTGTGTATTTATAATTATATCCTTCTGTAATCTTTCTCAACACTTTGAATTCTCTTATGCTATTTAAACTTTTATACTTGCAAAAAGTACATGCATATCAAATTTATCAAGTTTAGAGTTGGCAGAGAATATTCTCCAAACATTAAAATTTGAAGAATGTTCAACCAATTTTCTGTTTAAGTGTATCATTTTTCAGGAAATTATAATTTATTGATTGCTGAAGCTTATTTTATGTATCATTCACAATATATATAAGCACTGTTTTATAGAAGTTATTTATAATTGTTTCTTTTTAAAACCATAATATATTTTCCATATATGTATTACTGATAATGCTGACAGTAAAGCTTAGATACATAAGAAGCAACTCCCCCATATTTCTGCTTATAGTTATGCAGCACACACATTAAACTTATTGGTTGGGGATATATTAGAAACAAACTCTTTGAGTGAACGTGAAAATAACTTAACATATTTTCAAACAAGTAAATAATTCACACATCAAGCAAAATTGCTGAAAAGAGCCAAGTACAAAAATGACATAAATGTTTACTTCTTTTTCTTTATTTCTAATGATAGCCTCAGAAGTACTACAGTATCAAAATTATGATTGTTTTTCATTTGTATATTCATTCGTCAGTAAAAATATTGCGTCATTTTATTTTTTATGCTTTAGAAGAAAATTCTCAATTGTCCTTGTGGGAAATATTCCCTTGAATATTTTCTTGAACGATTATTACCCCGAGAAATTTATATCTAATTAAGTTCTAATGCCTTCTATTCTTTTCAGGTTCAAAATCAATCAAAACACGATATGCAATATTCCTTCATCCCTCCACACTACGAGCCTACAGATCATCACCCTGGTATTTTTACATTAAAGGAGAACAAACTGATTCTCTCTGTGTTGCCTATCCCCTGAAAAGTGTCAAAAAATGGACTAGTGTCTTGCCAAAAGATATAATGGGATTTGTGCATGAGTTGGTGACACTTTATCCTTATCCCGGACTTGTTAAAAATGCTTCAGCTGTTACAGTAGCTTTTGATGCTAAGGTCACTGTGAATGAAAAACAAATTAAAGAACGAGTACTGGATGTTTTAAGTACAATTTTTATTTAGATTCTTTATGAAAAAAATATGAAAAATGCAATGTTGTTTTATGATATATCCTGCAAACAATAAAAAACATAATTTAAATAGCGAAATTGTCTCAACAACTCTAAGATTAATTACATTTCGATATTTGCATTGTAAATTTGTGCAGAAATGCACATTTATCTTTATATAATTGACTTAATATGTAACTTCATATCCTCACCTGAATGCAAAAACTGAAATTGAATTGTTTGGTTTTTGAGATAAGGGGAACATAGTTTGCTGCCAATTCCAGTTTCATATATACCCACATTTTTCATTGGATATGGCTTGAGTGTTCGAAAATGTTTCCCAGTGCTCGCATTAAATTCTGTGTAATCTCAGCTTTACCAATTTATATACAATTCGAAATATACCATTTTTCAAGTTACGAAGTTCTTGCATTCAGGTGACGATAATAAACATTGTAAATCGAAAAGTGTATTCTGATGTAATACTTCCCCTTCTCTGGCACAAATTATGATAAAAACAAATTTTCATCAAGTTTTTTAAGACCTTTTAGTTAAAAAAGTAAAACTAATTGTAAGAAATATTTTTGTAAATGAATATCATTTTACTTTTTCTTTTACTATCTGTTTAGTAAACAAGAAATTCTTCTATAGTGGCATGAAACTGAAGTGCCTGTCTCTTGACCACTGTGAGTTTACAATAACTTCCATATCTTGTGCTGAGCCAGAAAGTTATGATGATGACCACAGCAATACGAATATAAGTGAAAGCATGTTTGAGGAAACAAATAACCATACCAGCAGGAAATTTGAACAATCCTTCTCTCAGCTTTCTTTTGAGTTTTCTGCCATGAGTTTGAAACACAATGAAAGTCAAGTCAGTCAGCACTCAGAATATCTTGACAAGAGCTATCGATTTGATGAAAAAATACTTTCTGAATCAAATATTCCTACATATTTCACTATGTATTACGGAACTTCCGTCATGATTCAGCCACATGTAGATGATAAGACTGTGGGTGTGGATTCAACACCTTGCCTTGCACAGATTGGTGGATTGGAGCAAGAGCTGCAAGATATGAAAGCATTTATTGATATGTTTTTAAATCCTGAAAATCCACGTAAGTTTGTATAAATATAAGGTCTAAACCATTTAATACTTTTTTAATTCATTATTTGCTATCAAATGAAGTGTTTTTATTCTTAACACTTTACCTACAAACCAATAAATAGATTGTTGTCCACTATCTTGTATTGACTAGCAGCCTTTAAATTAGGTTTTAATCACAGATGCTTTGAATAACTTTATCTATTCTATGTCCATTTAATTCACGAGGAGTAGGTAAAGAGTTAGCTATATAGTTCACATTAATATATTTTATGTAATTGGAAAGTAACCTAAATGAAAGACAAAGCAAATAGAACAAAAAATAAAAATGAACCTATGTTAATTATAAAATAGTAATCTTTATATAAATATTGTGCTTAAAAGTGGATATAACTCATTTAGCAAGATCTTCCTTTTTTGCTACAAAAAGAATTTGTTCAAAGTTATAGAAAAAAGAATTTTGGGGTGTATGTGATGATATGATAAATGATAAATGATTCATTAGTTAATTTTATGGCAGAAGAACTTATATGAATGTACATTACAGAGTTCCCACAAACCTTAAAATGTCCTGATTTTTAAGGATCCTTAAAAAGCTGTATTTGCTGAAAGTCCCATTTTAAAAAAAAAAGCCTATTAATAGTGTATCTTTTATTTCCTCTGCATTCAAAAACCAAGCTCAATAATGCTCATGCAAGGTCAAGTGTCATTAAAAATCAAGGCATAATTATAGGTTCACTAAAATGGAAGTGAGACCTAAACATAGCAAGCATGAAAGTTTCTTCACTTGTATACTCATGGGGTGTCTATTGTGGGCACCATCTATTGTGCTCTATGTCAAATGTAGTCTTAAATAATACAAAATATCCTTAAAACTGCCCTAATTTTTTTGCATGAAGAGTGGGAACCCTGTGTTAGAAATTTAGGTATGATGTCAAAGGAGACACAACATCTTGAAAGAAATGTTTTTAAAGGCTCAAATTAGTCTTATTTGATGATATATGTAACCATTTTAAAAAATAGTCGTTTTCCTGAGATTCCCACGTTAGCTTGTTTGTAATTGGGTTATAAACCAAATGTGGCGACCTGGTAGCCATGTGGTTAGCACCATCGGCATGGAACTGTAGCTGTCTAATTAGCCCATGTGCAGCAAAAAATAACCATAGACAAACAGAATTTTTATTACACCAAACCAACCTGGTAACTAACCAAATTAACAGCCTCAGAGAACCATGTTAACCTTTATTTACATATATCATTTTTATACTATTTATGAAAATTTATCCTCTCATCTAACCACTAGTCTTTTCTTTTTTTGACTTCACCCGATTCTTTTCGACCAATAATATTTCAGAAAAATCAGGTAATACTTGATTCACCCAACCAGATGTAGAAAAATAATGATCAGAGATGGGAGATTGTAATGTATAAAAGTCAAACTAATTATTCTTACCATATTGCAAATTATTTAGTTTCAGTTATTTCAACCCTGTTAATTTTCCACATTTTCTTTTCTATCTCACAGTTTGTCATGAAGCTGGTGTGGTATTTTTATCTGGTCCTTCTGGTACCGGGAAGTCGTTAATACTAGAAGCTATTCATAAGGAATATGATGCTCATGTTGAAAATATCTTATGGTACAATGTGTATGCAATGTAAGGAATTGTTTCTAAACTGATTTATAAATTTGAAATTAAAACACTGATATGTATGTCTTAATTTTTTACTTGATGCTTTGTAAGCATCCAGTCAAGGGTTAAAACATTGTTTTATCTAAGAACATGGAATTTTAGATCTTATTGATTGAAATTTACCCTATGATCATAGCCAAAATTTGCACAGAATTTTGCTCTCTTATGTGAACCACAAGGCAACCACATGTATATGGGCTGCATAATAAATCTGTAGGCCCTATAAGTTCTGCCTTGTATGTGCTATTTGAAATTCAAAGTAATGACATTAATCATCAAGTGCAGAGTTCTTTAAACCATCTAAGATAGCATATGAAAGAATAGAACTTTCATTGTAAATCTTGAAAATTACGAATCCTCGGATCTTGTTCTGCTATAATTCTTTGCTGTTTTCAAATTTAGTAACGCTGAAAAATACCTTGATCATTTTTATAAAAATGTTGATGAGTCCATGTTTTATTGTAATGTATGGATTAAAAAAATCCATGATTTAAATTCATTTGAATTGTTTTTAGAATTCACAAACAAATTTATAATTTTAAGTTTTAAAATATATGAACTCTGGTGATATCTAGATCCAAATTTGATCAAACATAACTTAATTAGGTACTCTGCTTTAGGAATTATTCCATACTATTTACCCAATATAGTTTTGGGTAGATGTTCTCAGATTCCAGCGAAATCGATATCGCCCATCTATTCTTTTTAAATGTTTATAAAAATATGTACAAATATCCCTGAGGTTTGTGTTGATGTTTAGGCATTAATTGTAGATTCTTGGACAAACGAACATTTAGTTAGTTGACAAACAAGACAGACAATACAATCGCAGAGTATGGCTCATCTTTGTGCTCTCTGATAACAACACACACCTCATCACTAGTCATACTTACAACGATATCATGACATTACAAAAGTTAGACAATATCATATTAATACAAAATTGATATCAATGACTCATAGCGAACTCTGGTGGTTCCTCCTTAGATTTCCATATTTATTAAATACAAATAAATGCAGTTAACAGCTTGAAATTTTTCATAAGTTTCACACATGCTTTTGAATTTTATCACTTTTCTGAAAATTACCATCAACAGTCAAGGCTACCCAGTTCTTGTTTTTAACATACTGAAAACAAATGTTGTTCAGCCCTGCTAATTCCTTCTCAAAAATAGCAAATTCCCTCTCGAAAAGACATCAGTTCCTGTCTATTTCTTTACCTTCATTTGTCTTATTGTTGTAAATTTTTTAAATATGTTTGTCTTGGGATGTGTAACGTTTTATTTGTTAAACTTCTTGAGATTTCCAAAATCTTTATTTGATGAATTTTGTAATTTAACAGCAAAATATTTGTTACATGAGGAATTTTGAATTTTAAAATTGAATATACTTTTGTGTTGAATTTCATATAATATGGGCTGTATTTACAATATATGTTATTTAAGTTATATATATATATATATATATATATATATATATATATATCAAATGTAAAATTAAGCTTTCAACTCCTGTATCAAAATAATTTTTAGCAAATATATTTTTAATTAAAACTTAATGTGAATATATATTTTTAGTCTCAATAGTATAGTAGTCTTGAAACTGAAATATTTATTTTAAATTAAACAAGATCTTAGGAAAATTTATGCATAATACAAGTGTTTTGAATACTTGATAGTGTTTAATTTTCTTTAATGTAATGTTTGTAAAAAGTTTGCAAATATTAAAACATGTTTTCTGATCATCCATTTATGCATTTAACTTACTTTTACTTTGAACAATTTTAATGGCAGTTTCTTATGGAAAGTTTTTCACCATTTAGGACACTATCTGATGGTGTATATGAATTAAGACAGACATTTAGAAGAGCTAGGAGCAGGTATTGTATGCGTAAATTCCTTAAGGAATTTTTTTCAAATGATGAAATTCATATGTGATATTAAAGTTAACTACATTTGATGCTTACTTTTAAGGGCTCCCTGTATTATTTTGATTGATGATTTTAACTATCTTGTCCCTTGGAATGCTTCTCAAGATATAATTTCCACTGTCCTGTTACAAGAAATTGAAAACTGCATTGTGAGTTTATATCATTTGAATTGTGTCATTTGAAAAAGGCAATCTATTTAATTATAATATTGCTGACTCTTCTGACTGTATTGTATGTATTAGTAGACAACCTATATTTGCTCAACACTTAAAGAAGTGCACTGAACTTAATAATTTTGATAGAGTACAGAAGTATTGGGAAGCTAGATGGCAAAGCCTGGCATTTGTTTCATTCCCATTTTGAAGCTGTTTAAATAATTGCACATTCTTTCGTTTCCATTTGCGTTTTCATTGTATTATCAACATCTGCTTTAGTCTAACATTTTTAAGCATTGATTTTAATTTTAAATTTTTATTGTTATACAGTTTTATTGAATAGAAGTTTGCTATTTGTGGTGAATATCGGAAAAAAGATGCATAATATGACATGAGCAAATTGTCCCACTTGAACAATGATAATCACTTCATTCATCAATACATCAAGACCAAGTATGATTCCTACATGCATATGATCATATGGAGGATCAAAACATGCCATTGCTATTGACTAAAGAAGATTGTCTAGTACTGTTTTTACCTTTCACTATTTTATCGGGTGCTTGATGCAGCTTGTCCGTTATTTCACGTTATGCCATAAAATCCTAAATACTTATCTACCTTGACCTCACTATAATTATTTTTCAAATATAATGTAGTTAAACTTCGTTAATAGAAAACTTAAGGGACTACCTAAATTATTTCATGTTTAAAAACTACAAATTTTCCCTCAAGGAAAATAGAACAGATAGCATTGATGAAATGCAACTATGGTACATAAGGAATATAATCTGAAAATTAACATTTATTGTATAGATTTAAATGGAAATAAAACTAAGCTACTGTTTTTATTTACTATTCATTTATCTACATCATATTAAAATTGTACATATCAGGCATTCAGTCATCAAAAATAAAATAATTGATTATAGTACATTGTTTCATCTTTGGGATAGAATGGCTTTTCTAGATATTTTCAATGTCCCCCATTGTGTTCAGTGCAGATGAAAAGTTTTCTTACTTCATAATGAGGTTCTGTCTGAATTTCTTACTTCCTAGTGAATTTCTGTAGAGTTTTTAAAGTTTCTGGCTGATATACCTTATTCAAGTTAAAATATCCTTTTTATGTTAAGTTATTTTTCATGTAAAACAATTCTTGTTAAACATAAATTATCACACTGCTCCAACTCTATTTCATGGGACTGGACATTCATTTTGCAATAAGTCATTTCACTTTAAACGAAGTTTGGACTAGTTAAATTTACCTTAGAAGTTGAAAGCAAGTTAAAATTTGAACAACCTTAAAGTTTCGTTTGCTTCAAATCCTTGTTATTAGTAACATTGTTGCTCTGGTGTCTGATTATTGATGATTATCAACACAGGAGTTTGATGATAACTGAAAATCCAAAACCTTTTGAATTTCTTTCCGTGAAGAGAGAGAGAATTATATATATTGGGAAACAGTTATATTTTAAATTAAATTAATCTATAAGTCTTAAAATATTCTTTCAAAAGAGTTTTCTTTTGTTATTTTTCAATACAAGATATAAAATTTTCACCTACCAGATTGTGTTCTGTACTAAAACTTCTTTCTGATAATTAAATTTTGTTTGACAGCAAAAAATTTTGTATTCGTTTCGATGTATTTTTGAAAGATTTAAGCAAAATTGTCTTCTAAGTGCTAAACTTGCTTATGAGACCATTCCTTGCTACATATAAAATCTTGAGGTATTTGAAATGTGATGGAAGATAATATGTCCAGTGGAGCTTAAACACAGCCAACGAAGTAGTTCTAAAAATGTCTCGATCTAGGAATTGGAAACAGGGATGACCACCTTTTCCATTTCATTTCTGCATTTAATGGGGAGTGTTTGATATCAAATTCAGTATTTCTTCCTACTGGTTTTGTTACTAGTTAACACCAGAAAAACGTATATAGACATGCCTTAATACATATAAATTATTCTGTAAAGCTTATATATTATGTATTCAAGTCTGAAAATTTAACACATCATTATCAGCTTAACATTTTGCATTTTCTCTTTAATAAATAGGGAAATAGTATGCTGTACTATTGCAACTACCAATCTTTGTACAATTCTAGATAAGTTTGGTGTACTTAAAAAAATTTTCACTTATGCTGTTGTAAGTGAACAATGTTCTAGTCTAAATCTAGTTTTTTAACAGGGCCGCGGTGGCCCGGTTGGAAGAGTATCGGACTAGCAACCGAAGGGTTGCGAGTTCGAATCCAGCCAAACACCGTCGTGTACAAAGGGGGCTGGTGCACGTTAAATCTGTCGTGGCCTCAAATGTCCTCACGTTGGCGTGGTGTGGAAGTTTGGAGAGTGGGGTGCCAGCTCAGGTGTTGCCTCGTCATCTGACCGTGGTTCAAAATTACGTGGTGTTGTCCTCGGATCTTTCCCTCTGGGATTGATCCCGGACCGTCACCAATAGCCCGTTGTGTTGCTCCAGTGTGACGTTAATTGAAAATACCAAATACCTAGTTTTTTAACTTATTGATTCCTTATCTTTAATTTTCGCAGGGTAGGCAAGTAGTTATAGTAGCTGCTGCAAATGATTCGAGTTATGATAAGGCAGTATTGAAGTCATCTAGCATTGTGGTTGAAGATATAAAGCTTCGATTGCCAGATTCTAATCAAAGAGAAGATGTAAATATTGTTCTTATATTATAACTCACAAATGTATTGTAGTTATTTTTATTACAGTGCATTTCGTTTATTGCAAATATCACTATACTTGTGCAAGTTCGAAACTATCTAAGCAAAGATCCTCGGGTACATGGGGGCTGATGCACATTAAATCTGTTGTAGCCTCAAATGTCCTCATGTTGATGTGGTGGGAAAGTTTGGAGAGTGGGGTACCAATGCAGGTATCTTTATCTTCGGAATGGATCCCTGACTGTCGCCTATAGCCCGTTGTGTTGCTCCAGTGTAATGTTAATTCAACTACCACACACACACATGCTGGTACTTTCCTTGTGTGTATGTCCATTTGATGGTTGGTGCAGTTTGGCCTTTGCACCATAAAAACCCTACCAAACATACTAGGAGTTGCACTTATATGCAACATTGATTTAATTGTCTTGTTTAGTTAATATTATGATAAATATTTTGTACCTTTCTTCTTGAAATTTTATGGAAACAGATCACATGTGTATACATTGTTAGTGGAAACCAAAAATAGTAAAGCAACCAACCAAATTAAAATTATGTGTTATATAAACATAGCAACTAGTGTTCTGGTCTATCAGTGATAAACAGCACACATGGCTGATATTTCTATTAACTACTCGTATCACTGTCTGTTGTACTGGCACAGTACAACCTTTAAGGTCCATGCACCAATTGTCATAAATAAATAAAAATACTTAGTCACCAAGTACTCTTCCCAAATTTTGACTTCACTGATGTGATTAATCTGTTGTGAGATCATGCATCTGACAGTTGAGCTTTCTAATCTGAGTTGTAAACTCAGATTAGAAAGTTGAGTAATTCTGAGTTGTAAACTTCTATGTATTACTTACTAAGTTGTTCATAAAGCATGCTGCATTTAATAAAAATCATTGTACCTCTGCACTGATTGATCACTGTCCTTTTGAGGTGGGTATAAGTACTTCTGAAATTGTTAACCTGATTACGACCCTAACTTCTGAATTATGAAGAAATATGTTCAGTTGATATAAACTTGATGATTGAAAACAAAAATAAACTTAAAATCAGGGAACTCATTGACTACAAATACTATTAAAGGATATGTTTATAATTATAGGAATTTCACCCCAAGGCTCTTACACCTACACAGATCAGTAGTGAGGCATTATCAGAAAGCATTATTGCAAAAGAAAGCATTTGCCAAATAGAATTATGCTTACATTGTCAATCATTAATCATGACAATAAAAAATTCATCTACATGAAATGTTACTATTTTTTAATTATACTTTTCCAATGGTTCATGCCCTCAGGGGTGCATCTCTTTTAGGTGTGTATGGGCTTCACAGACCCGACGTACTCAAGTGATCTATTCTTTCACCGTGGGTTTTACTGCCTTTAGTAAACACTGGGGTCTTGCTCGTGGGATACCCAAGCAATCTTTTTCTGCTTTCATCCCACTGCTCTGTTCCCAAATGCCTCTTATTTTTTGCTTTCGTGACATTTTTTACTTGATGTTGTTTTGTATTTGGTGCAGCTTGACCAAATGCCCTTGCGTTATAAAATACCAAATTAACCAACCTAAGGATTCATCTTCATTGTAATCCGCTCTGCATGGAATATGCAAACACATAATCTTATTTTTCTATATTCTCTTCTCCAGTTAGACTTGTTTAGGTAAAAAATGCATTGTATAGTTTTATTATTGTTTTTTTAACCATTAAATTCTAAACGTAAATAAAAATTCAAAATTAAAACAACTGCTTCCTTATTAATTTTTGGTGAAACTTCTCTAACTTTTCCATCACCATTTGAGTACAACCGTTTGTTTGCACTTGTGTGTCCTGTCGCAATTTTAAAAAGCATTTTTCTGATACCATATGTAATCAGCTTAAAAATATTAGTTGTGGTGTCAAATGTTACACTACTAAGCAACATTATTTTTATTCTAGATCATCATCAAACTATTAGGAAATGAAAAACTCAACTTATCTCTTGAAGAAATAAAACAGTTTGCTTCAAGTTCTCAAGGTTTCACTGGAAAAGATTTGAAAGATACTTTGATGGATGGTTTGTCAAGTTTAATTTGACTGATATCATAATTTAATGTAATGACTTCTAGCCACTTCAAACTTCTTAATCAATCATAAATTTTCCAAGATTCTTCCAATCAAAGATATGGCTATTTAGGCCTTAAATGTGTAAAGTTACATAACTGACAGTATTTATGTTAAAATAGCAACCATTAATTAAACATTAAATTATTTCTGATTAATCTATTGTATTTTTCTTAAATTACTCTTAAAACCTAATATTTTTATGCAAAAATATTAAGTTTCTTACGCAATTAATATTAAAATTATGTACGCAGAAGAGAATTTTCAATGTTAAAAAAGCAAAATATTTGTTTTTCTGCATTAAAAATGTGGTTTTTAGCTTAATTACTGAAACGAGCTTCGAAACTGAATTGGTTAGGATTCATTGTATTTTTGCTGCAACCATTTTAGGAATTTCAAATGCAACTTATTTAAACTAATAACATGAAGATGTAATTGAATCTTTATGTTATGAAACTGAGGAATATGTTATCAAGAATAATTCTTCAAATCAAGGAATGTAGTAGAAACATTTAGTGTTATCACTTAAGTATATTATGTGAAATTTTAAATTGCTATTTCTGAATTGACAGCTGGAATGCATCGTTTCTTAAAAGTGGAAAATAATGTTTTGAATGAAAGTAGCAGAGAAAATTTCATTACTTTTTCGGATGTATGGAAGGCTTTAAACAGGAAAAAACCTTCCATTGCCCACAGTGAAGTAAGAATCAAAAAGGTAATTACCAAATTTTATTTGCTGATATTTTAATGCTATGACTTCCATTATTAGCTATTTAAATATAAACTTATATTTTCTGTTGGAGTATTTTGAAATTTAAAATATAAAAAATGCATTAAATCTCTGAATAAATTCAGCTTATTACTAAAATAGCATTTAGAATCTGCAATATATTGGTCAATATAAATCTCTGCAAAGAACTTTTGAATTTCGTTTACTTTTATAAGAGGGCCGTAGTAGCCTGGTTGGAAGAGTAATGGTTTAGCAACCAGAGGGTTGCAAGTTTGAATCCAACCAAGAACCATCTTATACAAAGGGGGCTGGTGCACGTTAAATCTGTCATGGCCTCAAAAATCCTCATGTTGGTATGGTGTAAAAGTTCGGAGAGTGGTGTGCCGGCTCAGGTGTGGCCTCATCATCTGACTATGGGTCAAATTACATGGTGTCCTCGATCTTTCCCTTCGGGATTGATCCTGGAACGCTGCCAATAGCTCACTGTATACCTCCAGTGCGACATTAATTAAATACCTATCTTTTATAAGAGTCGTAAAATTGTAATATGGCTTTATTACAAAAATCTATATAAAATATTTCAGGTGAAATGGGAAGATATTGGTGGCATGACTTGTGTAAAGAAGAAATTGAAAGACATTGTCGAAGGCCCATTGAAGAACCCAGAGCTTTACAAAAGATATGACATGAAACCTTCTCGGGGTGTCTTGTTGTATGGACCACCTGGTTGCTCGAAAACAATGATTGCTAAAGCTTTAGCAACAGAATGTGATTTAAACTTTATTTCTAAAAATGTAATTTTTTATGTTATTTTAATGCCTTCATTATTCAATAAACCTGTGTTGCCAAATTATGTTTGATAGCTGTATCATGCAACTTATTTGCAATACATCAAATGATGGTTTTATTAAAGACCTAAAATTATTTAGAGATAATCATACTTTTATAAATGAAATAATTTCAAGGCTGTCAAGGGCTTCCAAAATGGGAATTTTTGATACTGCTTTTCAGGCCTTGGCAACTGGGGGTATCTTTTCAAGCAAAATCACCTAAAAATCTCCTATTTTTCGAAATTTTGGTGACTTGAAAATTTACACGTCAGCAAAAATTTAGTGCATCTTTTGAACTTGTGGATGGAAAAAATATTTTTCTGATTTTTCTTGAGGTAGAAAACCATGAAAGAAAAACATTTGAATCTGGTTGCTAGATTGTCATGAAAACCTAATGAAAATATTTAGTTTTTGATTTTTTTTAATTTCTTGGCGAGATCTTCAATGTCTGTTTCATACTTAATTACCACATTTTGTGCTTCAGCCGATTCATTTTGTATCCAAACAAGTAAAATAGGGTTTAAGAAGAGATTATTTTACGAGTGCTTTGACTGTGGCAGCCCTGTAATTGGTTTCTTGGTAAACTTGTTTATCTTCACCTAATCAACGTAATCTGACTAATGAGAAGAAAGTTGCGAGTTTTAAAGAGTATGGATTCATTGATTTGTATTTGCACACACCACCTTAATATAATATTTATTCACAATGTATTAATCTGTCGACTGTTACAAGATCTGTTACTGTACACAAGATAATTAGAATTGTTAAATGTACAAACACACTAAGGCATAGCAACGGTAAAAGGGTGCTGCACTGTTAACTCATTTCTTTACTAAGCAGTTTGTATTCTGACTGACAAGCAGCCCTGCTGTTTCATCGTATTGCATCAAACAATTATTACCCCTTATGAAAAAATTCTATTGAATTCTATAAAAATTTCCTTAGAATACGGTCTATAGAATTATGGCCCGTTTTTTTATAAGCTCTATAATGTAACCTCTATAGAATGTCTAGAAATCTTTAGAGTTCTATAGAAGCTCATTTCTTTTGTTTCACGACTTTACTTTTCTGAGAACTTAATAGAATTCTATAGAAATACATTTCTATGGAATCAGCTAATTTTCTCTATAAAATTTTTTCTATAGAAACAAAATTTTGTTTCTCTATAGAATTCTATCGAGCTCTATAAAAAAATTTTCTTTAGGGATAGCACAATGTTTCATAATTTACTAGCAGTTTTAGTGTTTGACTTGCATGGTTAAATTATTACTAAGTTTGTGAATGGTAATTTATATGGCTATTTTCTTACATTTTAGGTGTCTGATATACATAACAAGTATGTCGGAGAATCTGAAAAAGCAGTCAGTGATTTATTTATAATGGCTAGGGCAAAATCACCGTGTATTGTATTCTTAGACGAAATCGATGCTCTTATACCCAGCAGGGGAAGGTAAGTTTTTAGTGTGTACTTTTACATCCAACATGATCAAAGAACTGAAAAACGTTAGCTAAAGATTTTTCTAATTACTTAATATGACTGCTTATTAGCTCTACTGGATCAGGTGTGGAAGAGAGAGTTGTGAATATCTTTCTACAGGAACTAGATGGTATTGAGGAGTTAAATAATGTTCTTATTGTTGCTGCTACTAACAGACCAGATCGAATTGATGAGGTAAGAAAATATCAGAAATTGTGCTTATTTATATAAATGCATTCTGATAGTGTTTTAAAGGTCATAGTAGCCCAGTTAGAAGAGTGGCATATTAGCAACTGGAGGGTTACAAGTTCAAAACAATGCAATCGACCGTCATGTACATGGGGGCTGGTGCATGTTAAATCTGACGTGGCCTCAAATGTCCTTATGTTTGGAGATTGGGATACCAGCTTAGGTGTGACCTCATCTGACCATGGTTCAAAATGACAAGATATTGTCCTCGCCATTACCTAGAGAAGTCATTATTTTTCAACTGTATATAAAATAGATCACCAGAATTTAAATTATTGTGTAAAATCTATCGCAAAAAGAATTAGATTTATTAAATTTTCAATTTCTCCCACATTCTGAGTATACATAATTTTCCCAAACTTCACAATTGTTCCTTGCAGCTATTCTGCCAATGTGTAAACTATTACACATTATCATAATACAGTATGGTGAAAATAAAAATTATATTGAATAATGATCAGTGAAAAAGGTAAACTTATTTTTGACAAACTGAATTTGAAAAGTTTTAAGTATTCGGACATAAAAAATAACTGCAATATTAATTAATTACAAATACAAGATTAATACAATTATCTAAAGTTATACAGCCTCTTAAAAATTAAGGTATAGCAAATAAAATTTTACTGTTGGTCGATTTGCCTTTTGAATAAAATTTTATTGAATTGTATTGTCTTGCGTTTGGCATGGCTTTTCCATTTTTGGTTCTTTTCCACATAAAACCCAAATCAATCAACCAACCAACTCTCATATAACATGTGATAGATGTAGAAAATCTCTTCTAGATGATAAACAAGCAACAGACTCAACTCATGCAAACATTTTATTTAACAATTTTACAAAACATGGGCATAACACAAAATTTACACATTTACAAATATATTTTAATTCCTGAATCCCATACACTGCATCACCAGACTCATCAGCTCACCAACAATCTTCGTCAGTTTCTGTTCTTGTTTTAAAAAATCAAGTCAATGTTAAGTTGCTTGTGCTGCCATCTATGAGCTATGAAATATCTTACAAACCTAAATTGATTGTAATGTAATAGATGTTACATTTATATTAACTTTGTGTTTCTCATTCTTCAAATTAAATATATTTCACCTCTTATTGGAAGACCTTTTTTCACCTCATAATTATGAAATATTAATAGGAAAATAATTTTGTTATACAAAAAATATACAAGTTGAAAACAAGAATGTATTATCTCTATAGTAATATCTTAAGTCATCCAGATCATTCATAAAATTTTTATTCCAGGCATTCTTGAGGTACGGGAGAATAAATCATTACATTTATATTCCCCTGCCAGACATTGAAGCTCGTGAGGAAATTCTCAAACTCCAGATGAGAAAAAAGACTGTTTCTTCTGACTTTGATTATAAACATTTAGCCCTTAAAACCGAAGGTTATTCTGGTGCTGAAGTAAGTAAATTATTTTTTATAGAGTAAATGTTTGCTACATGTTTTGTGGAAAACTAAAATAGTATATCAACTTTGACATTTTTCGTTTGATGTTTGGGATAACTATTTTCAACTTATTTAACCCTATAATCTTAATACTAATTCCTACTCTACCCATGAGTAACACAGTATTACATTACAAATTTGTGAGTTAAAGGTACTGTACGTTTGATTCCTGTAACTTACCTTAGTTTTTCTCTTATATGTCTAAAACTTTCCTTGTGTGTGTATGTCCATTACTTGGTATTGTATGTCTTGTGTTTGGTACAGCTTGGTCATAAAACTCCAACCAACCATACAAATTTACTTTGAATTGCAAAATTATTTAAATCGTTACACTTTGTAGATGAATTACGAATTTTTTCACTAGTATAAAGTTATGATTATTAGAATTACACATGTTTAAAAATGTTAACGTTCAGATTATAAATATTAAATAAATTGAAAATAATAAGATTACAAATCAAGTTGTCATGTTATGAATCACGAAACAGTAAAATAATGCAATCTGAAAGCAAGCACTAAAGAGCCTGAAAATAGAATTATTAAAGCCGCTTTATGTGATTTTCTTCCATGTAAAAACTATTAGGTAAACAACTTCAGAATAAGTCTTTGTATAGTGTAAACAACTGAAAAACAAAAACTCATAAATTCACTATTGCCTCTAAGGGACACATCTTTAGGTGTGTACAGGCTTCACAAACCTGAGGTACCCTAGTGATCTATTCTTTTTCCTTGGGGTTTACTGACTGGTAAATACTGGGGGTTGTGATACCAGGAATTCTAAGCAATCTTTTTCTACTTTCTCCTCTCCGTCCTTTCTTTCCACAATTAATATTGTCATCATATGTTTGGCACAGCTTGCCAAATATGGCCCCTTGTGCCATAAAACCATATATATTATTGAAAGCATTCTTTCTGTTATACTACACTAGAAAATTCTATTAGAACTTTTCTTCATAAAATAATCGATTTTAGTGTGTATGTTATTTTTAAGTAGTAAATTATGTTGTATAGTTATGTTTAAGTGTTTATGGGAGAACGTCAGGAAGTGGATACCTTATTTAAGTCTTTATTGGATTATTTTTATATTGAATTGTGGGTTTTGATGCACATTTCTTTTTCTTGCAGATTGTGAACTTATGCAATGAAGCTGCATTTCAACTTTTGAATGAGAACCTAGACTGCAAGTGCCCGGAATTTACCATGAAGCATTTTGAGAGAGCACTTCAGGCTATACTTCCAAGGACAAACAAAGAATTATTAGAATTTTATGAAAATTTCAATTCAAAATTTTGCTCAAGATAATAAATATTTATTGAGCTGCATAATTTCTTGAATCAATTTTATAATAAACTGTGCCATCAAGTGGAATATATGGTTTCCACTAAATTTTTTAAAGACAGCGAAGGGGCTAAAGTTTTAAAATCTGGAGTTTTATTCAGATCTCGCATTTCTGAAGTTTTTGATCAAATATTGTATGCTGGTTCCTCAAATTGACATCAAAGTTTGCCTGAGATTTTGACTGTTGAACTTGATGATATTGGCCTTGAATAATGAATGTGAGACCTCCTAAACATTTGAGAAAAAAGAATAAGGTGAGTAGTAACAGAAATGTCATTTGGAGTCCACGAGTTGACTACCTTTTTCTCAACTTTTTTATTATTTGTGTTCATAAATCATTCTAATTTAAAATAAAATCATAATAAAAATATATCAAAGGAAATAAATTTGTACATTGAATAAAACATTCTTCTGGTAACAGTCATTTAGTATAGAGATAATGATTCATGAAATATATTGTCAACTTAGAGAAAAACTCATTAACGGACAAAGAATTTTTTTACTGTACAGCTGTTTAAAAACTAACTTTTGGTGAAGTCAAAGTAAAAATTATAAGCATTTTGGTAGTATTATATATCTTAAACAAGTTACAATACGATTATGTACTTATTGTGGAAATAAGTATTTAGTGTTCTAAAAAATGTCAGTTAATAAGTTTCTGCTCTAAACCAATGATATATTACTATTTTGGCTTAAACAAAACAATTAAAGTAGCAACAATTGAACAAAAAAATTTTTGCAAAGAAAAGTGAAACAATTGCTAAATATCCTCTTGCACTAAATTTTGTGAATAATACTTAAAATTGTTCATCCCAAAGATTTTCAATGAGATTAAGGTCGGGCGAGTACGCCGGCCATTCCATACGCGCAATCTCCTCACTCTCCAGGTAGTCGTCGACGATGTTGTCTCGATGGGAACGCGCATTATCATCCATTAAAACGAAAGCAGGACCAACTGCTGTAGCGTACAATCTTACAGTGGGTTCTAGGACTTCATCCCGATACCGGACAGCCGTCACAGAATTCTGTCTATAGATATGCAGGTCGGTGCGATATCCCAACGAAATCCCTGCCCACACCATGATGCTTCCACCTCGAAATGTGTTAAAGTAAGGTTGTATTTTTTATTTAAATTGATATCGATTATCACAGTTTAATATAGTTTTGTTTTTGTGAGTGGCAACAGTTTTTCTTTTCTTATGAAGAATAAAGTTCTTGTGTTTACCTAACTCATAATTTCTTCGATAGTTCTCAAAGTATTTTTAAATAATAATGTGTGGTACACGTTAAGAAGATTATTTTTAATCTATAATTAACATTTATGGCGTCCGTGACAGGACTTCGAGAATTAATTTTGATACTTCGTTTTTGTTTGAATAATGGAACGTGAAGTACGAATGAGAACTGTAAGTAGAGCTGCTTTCACAAGAGCTTCTACGACTCTTCAGACATTACTGAAAGAAGAAAACTTAGATATTGAAAAGATTGAGGTTTCTATTGCAGTCTTAGAAAAAAGAAATAATGAACTTTGTGAGCTCAATGCAAAAATCGTCGACTTACTGCTGGAAGTTGAAAATTCTGATCTGGATGCGGAGCTTACGGCTGCGGAAAGATACGAAACTCAATTTATGAGTTGCGACATCGAGTGTCTTCCATAATAAGAGGTAATGCGAAAAGTGTATCTTCCATTAATGGTGACGTGAATGCACACTCCAGAAAGTTCAAATTCCCAAAGCTCGAATTTAGAAAGTTCAGTGGGGACATCAAGGAATGGCTTCCTTTTTGGGGACAATTTCAGAAGATTGATTCTGATCTTGATATTGCTGAAGAAGACAAATTTCAATACCTTAGGCAGGCAACGGTTGAAGGTTCCAGAGCAAGGGATATAGTTGAAAGCTTTCCCCCTATAGGAGAAAACTATAAGAAAGCAGTGGAAAGTCTCAAAGCTCGGTTCGGAAGGGAAGACCTTGTGGAAATTTATGTTCGAGAGCTTTTGAAGCTAATTTTATCTGTGCATCAGGATAGGAATAGGCTTTCCTTTTCTGCTCTTTATGATAAACTTGAGACATACCTGAGGGCACTAGACACTTTGAAAGTGACTTCGGACAAATGTGCATCCCTGCTGCTGCCTCTTGTAGAGTCCTGTTTTACAGAAGATTTTCTTAAGGCATGGCATAGGAACATGACTTTTTTCGAAAAGGATGATGCCCAAGATCGTTTGACAAAATTGATAGTTTTCCTGAAGACCGAGGTGGAGGGTGAAGAGCGCATTTCTTTAGCGATGGATGGTTTTGGCTTGGGGAAACGGTGTTTCTGGTGAACAGAAGAAAAACAAACCTCATCTTGTAAAAGAGAAAATTGCAACTGCTGCTGGTTTACTTTCCTCCACCACAGTACCAAATCTTAGAACTGCTTGTGTATTTTGTCAAGGTAAACATTTGAGTTTGGATTGTTTTGTGGCTCAGAAAATGAGTTTAACTGACACACAGAAGTGCTTAAGAGAAAAGGGTTTTTGTTTTGCTTGCCTGAGACCTGGCCATATGATTAAGGGATGCCGTGCTAGTTTAAGATGTTTAATCTGTTCTAAGAAACATGTGCCCTTAATGTGTCCTCAGTTGAAGCAAAATGGCAGCTGCCCTCCAGTTCCACCTGTGAATCAGTCAACTGGAAATTCCAGTGAGGTGAATATGACGTCTTTCAATTAATGGCTCTAAAGTCTTTCTTCAAACTTTGAAGGCAAAGTTAATTAGTGAAGGAAAAGAGAAAGAAATACGCATTTTATTGGACACAGAATCTCAAAAAACGTATATCCTAAAGAATGTAGCTGGACAGATGGGATATGTGCCAATACGGAAAGAAATTATCGTCCATGCATTATTTGGCGGATCGACAGAAGTCCAGCACAATTGCTATAAAATAAGGTTGGAAAGTTTCAATGGCCAATTTAAATGTAATTTTGAAGCTCTGGATCAAAAGGTCATTTGTTGTGATGTAGCACCCGTGGAGAAGGGACCGTGGATTAAAGGGCTAAAGGAGTTGAAAATTAATTTGTCAGATGTGGCGGAGAAGGCTTCCCAAATTCACATTCTTGTTAGAGCCGACATAATGGGCAAGCTGTTGACAGGCCGGCGAGAGATTCTGCCATGTGGTCTAGTAGCAGTAGAAACATACTTGGGATGGACTTTGATGGGGAAAGTCCCTCAAGTGGGCCCAAAAGAGCCAAACATGTCAATGGTGGTCACTTCGTTATTTATGAAAGAAGCTAGGAGAACCTTTGGAGTCTAGATGTTATTGGAATTTTGGATCCTTTGGTCTCCAAAAGCAAAGTGGAAAAGGAAATGCAAGCTAAAAGGCTGTTTCAGGAATCAATTAAGGTAAATGAAGAAGGCCGTTACGAAGTTTCCCTGCCTTGGACAGATGAAAACATTCCTCTACCGAGTAATAAAGCACTTGCATTAAAAAGGTTGGAGACAACTACAAGGAAGCTAAATTCAGAAAATATCCTTTCGTCATATGAAGTTTTCAAGGACTGGATGTCGTCTGGAATCATTGAAAGGGTTTCGACTGAGGCAACAGAACATGAACATTACTTACCACATAGACCTGTTGTGAAAGAACAAAGTACAACTAAAATACGACCAGTATTTGATGCTTCAGCCAGAGAGAAGGGCTCACCGTCTTTAAATCAATGTCTGGAATGTGGACCTAACTTAATTGAGCTTATTCCATCCATTCTGCTAAAATTTCGACAGTTTAAGTATGGTGTTGTGAGCGACATCGAAAAGGCTTTTCTGCAAATTAGTATCACAAAAGAAGACCGTGACTACTTGAGATTTTTTTGGTAGGATCAAGAGGGAGATAAACAATTGAAGACATTTCGTCATGCGAGAGTTGTCTTTGGTGTTAAGTGCAGCCCATTCCTTTTGTGTGCTGTCATAGAATATCACCTCCAAAAATGTATGCTGATTTCACCTGTTGATCACATAATAAAGAAACTACTAAACAGTTTCTATGTGGACAATGTTCTTGCTAGTCTTAGCTCACAAGAAGAGTTAAAGCAGTTCATTGAAGTTTCCCAGAATGTAATGGCCGAGGGAAAATTTAATCTGAAAGGTTCGCAATACACTGGTGATGAAGACTTGGATGTCCAAACAGCGGTTTTGGGTCAAGTTTGGAACAGGAAAGAAGACACATTGTGTCTAAATCTGAACTGGTTGGACGATTTAAAGATCACCACTATCGCAAAGAGAATGATGTTGTCAGTTTCTCAGAAAGTTCACGACCCATTTGGTTATACTGCAGCTGTTATGCTTTTCCCAAAATTGATACTGCAGAAAACTTGGAAATTGGGATTGAGTTGGGATGATGAAGTCCCTGAAGCTTTTAGTGAAGAATTTCTAAATTGGTTTGAAGAACTTCATGTTTTAGAAGAAATAAAATTATAATAATAGTTATATAATTCATGTACAGAGTGTCCCAAAAAGGTTGTTCTGTGATGTATCTTTTTACCATTTGGAGATAAGTAGGCAATGTAAATTGCAAAAGTAATTAAGATATGTGAATAAAATTATCACGTGATAACAATTTAAGCGGATACAGTTTTTAATTTGTATACCACCCCTCTAGATAAAAATCCGAGATAGCAAAAATGTTCCTTACCTGTATCCCTATCGTTAGTAAAAAACCATATTTCTGTAGGTTGAATAGTAACGGAGATACAAAAGTTTCTATTTTAAGGGGGCCGTATCTAATCTAGAACGGAAACTGACCCATTGCCAAGAATGAAGAGCTAAGTTCTGCATTGCTGCAGATGGAAAAATTTCCTATTATTTTTATTTAAGCCATTTTTTCTACAATATTTTTATTAAAGATTACATTTTATACTATTATGCATTGCGATTTTCATCTGCAGTTGCAATACTACATTACTTTGCACAATGTTGCACTTTCTGACCGAAAAAAATGCTATTTAGCATTGTGTATGCGGTCCCTAATCTGACTGCTTGAACAGCTGTGCACAAGCGGTATAAGTCAACTTTTTTGCGTCCTTATGCCTCCGTTACTGTTCAACCTACAGAAATGCAGTTTTCTGCTAACGATAGGGATGCAGGTAAGGAACATTTCTGCCATCTCGGATTTTTATCTAGAGGGGTTGTATAAAAATTAAAAACTGTATCCGCTTAAATTGTTATCACGTGATAATTTTATTCACATATCTTAATTACTTACCTTATTTGGTGCACTTTTGCAATTTACATTGCCTACCTATCTCCAAATGGTAAAAAGATAAATTGCGGAACAACCTTTTTGGGACACCCTGTATAATAAACGGTAACAATACACAATGAACAAGGTAACGTATTCAGAACAAACAAAAAAATTTCTAAGAGTAAAATCTTTAAAAGATAACTAAAAAAATAGATATACTTATTTCGTAAGAAAAGCTAGGTTATTTCGAGAACTTTCGACTTCTCAGCTCTCACAGATATAATCCATGTTGAGTCTGAGAAATTCCATCATTTTAAGGATTTTGTGGTGGCAGTGTCTATTCTTAGCAGTACTTTGGCACCAATGAGAGTAGTTTTGTAGAAGTTTCGCCAAATGCCACGGACTTGTGAGATCAGTCAAAAAGGTAGTGGATGGGATCACCTTCCCGGCCGCAGATGCACGGCGCACTTGTTTTTAGATGGAAACGTTCTAGATACGCTGTAAATGGACCATGGTCTGCGAAAAATTGTACCAGCTTTGAGTTCTGGTAAATAAGGTCGGTTAAAATCTTCGGAAAGAATTGATAAGTGTATCTCCCTTTAGTAGAAATATCCCATTCTACATACATTGGTCCAAGACCAACGTATCAATTGAACTTAATAATTTGCTTCTAGGCCGCTTTAAACTGGTTGCTTGATGCGAAATCCCATTTGTTGCCGACTTCGCAAGTAAGTCTTCTTGTTCGTTTCCTTCAATGCCTGCTTGTGGCTTTACCCAAGAGATGTTAATTTGGGGTATTTCAGTGGCTTCAAGCAGTTTTTCCTTGGCATTGATGATTTGGTTGTGGGAGAACAGATTACCCAGAGCGGTAATACTTGATGCACTGTCTGTAAAGATATTGGCTGCTATTCTCTCTGAAATACAATAGTAGACAGCTTCCTTAAGAGCAAGCAGTTCAGCTTGGTATACAGTTGCAAGGATGTAGGGTACAGGCCCAGCTATGACAGATTGCGGAATCCTCATAAAGTACATATGCGCTGCCAACGAATTTAGGAGTTTTTGAGCCGTCTGTATAAATTGATGTTGTGATGCTGGGAGAGGGTGGTCCTATAATTGATTGAAGACTTGAGCGGGTTGGGTGAGTTGAAGAAAAATATTTTTGTTCATTATCTGTGCAGAGATACCTTTGTCCAAATAGCTTAACGTTTTCCAGAACTTTCATTATTTTGGAAATAACAGCTTCCTTTTGGACGACAAGGTACTGGAGCACAATAACAGTCAGTATCTGAAGAGATGCCGTAGAAGTTGTTCTGTAAGCTCGAGTGATCAGAAGAGCGAAGCTCCTTTAAAGACTATTTAGATGGTTTTTCATTGCTACAGTAGGATTCATACCCCATATACTATCTGCATAGCAAGCTGCCCTCTCAATTATTGTTATGTACCAAGTCTTCAAAATCGATGGACGAATACCCCATGTTTTAGCCGTGAATCTCATCATGTTCCTAGTTTTAATAAGTGCGTTTAATCGCAGGTACTTAACATGTGGAATCTGAGTTGTTCATCAAGAATGACTCCCAGGAATTTTAATTCTTTTATTATTGGGACACTGGTATTTTCAAACTTAAAGATAGGTTTACTATTGAGTTGTGGCTTAGAGAAAACTATAGCTTTAGTTTTTCCTGAAGAAAAGTTAAGTTTTTCATCTGATATCTGGATGCTAAATTTATTAATACTACTTTTAACTGCAGTAACCACAGGTATTCTGAACTCTGATATTTTCTGAGATCTCACTCGAGTGATGGACTTGCCTACCGCTCATTGTAACGCCTTCTCCAACCACACCAACTGCAACCTCCTTGATAACCTGACACCCAAGACTACTACATTGTTGAAAGTTTTTGATAACCTAAACGTATTCGGAACACAAGGACTTTATTATCTGGAGACAGGGCCTTCGGCCCCGGAGCTCCATGGAAAATTCACTTTCTCTGAAATGCTCTCACAACTTTGACGGTTTAAGATTGAAGTTTGAAAATATTTTGCAACATAAAATGCATTGTGGTTGCGTACCATCTTTTTCTGTTGTACAAGTGAATCCATAAGCAACATAATCGTCTTTCTATTGGCGTTTTTTCGACATAACGAGGGTTACTACAAATAATAAAATAATTATATTTTTTTCAAAATTTGCAGAAAACCTTTATGTTATCAACTGATCGTATCCGGTATGGGCTTCAGTCACTGAATAATGTTCGTAAATTAAAGAAAATTAGTATTTGTTTCTGCGCCAAACCACCTCGTTAACGTTCGTACTCAGAGTATGCGAACACGAGCGCGTATCAAACAGTTTCTTATTATACTGCATGTGCTGGTAAGTGCAATGCCATCTATTGAGGCACTTTAGAAACATTTATGCTTCCATTTAGTTAACAGGCTAAAAAATAGACGTAGCTACTTCCTGATGTTCTCTCTTTCCCCCTTGAATTTTGTCTGGCAGCTACTTAGGAATTATAAACTCAGTCTGAAAGGCAGAAAAAATGCTACCCTCATGATAATTCCCATTAAAAACAAAATTTTGCATTTTTTCTGGAAAGACATAATTAATACAACTTAAAAATGTAATTATTTATTCAAAAGAAAGGTTTTCAGTACTGCAGAGTAAAATATTTCTCAGTAAATAGGTTTACTAGCCTGGTGCATTTTGGTGCTATCTCCGAAGTAACATCGCTTACTCCAGTCTATATATCTCAGTGGCTGAGACAAAGGTAGAGAGGATAGGAGTAGGGGTCCCAAACGTCAACGTAGCGTTCGCTAGTTTCTCACAGGCGGTAGTTTCCATCGAAAATTTAGAAACGTCTCTCGCATCCCTGGAAATGCTTTCTCGCACTCCCCAGGGTGCACACATCCCAGGTAAAGAACCACTGCTCTATAGGGTTCAGGTCTGGAGATCTGGCTGGCCAATCCATCCGGTGAATATTGTCACCCAGATGAGCCCTATGTGGACAAGCGTTGTCTTCCATAAAAATGAAATCAGAGCTAACTGCACCCCTGAAAAGGCGAACATAGGGCTCCACGATCTCATCCCTATACCTCACAGCAGTCACAGAGTCTGTCAAAGACATGGAGGTCTGTGCGCCCATCCAACATGATGCTTGCCCAGACCATCAAACCTCCGCTGCCATAGTGGTCTCTTTCTCGGATGTTGGAGGACAGGTAGCTGGTCCCTGGTTCTTTCCAGATGAACGTACGTCGAGAATCAGTGGTTATGGTGAACCGGAACTCATCAGTGAATAGAACGATCCCACACTGATCCCTGGTCGAAAGTCGATGTTCTCTGCACCATGCGCGACGCAAACAGGATGTCTTGCAAACAGACCTCTCATGTGGCCTTCTGGAAACAGTGAAATTCGGCTTCCTGTGGCCGCATGAGGTCACGAGAGAGCTGAGGAACTCTTGCACTTCTGTTACACCTCGCTGCAAAGGACAAATATCGATCTTCATTGGCCGTCGTGACTCTTGGACGATCTTGCCAGGCTTTCTCTCTCTCTACGGATCCGGTATCCTTAAACTGTTTCTGTAAGTTGGACACGACGCTGGGCATTACATTCAAGTATAGCAATATGCACTTAAAACTCTGCTTTCAGTCTCCCGACGATTCGCCACCTCATTCCATCATCCAAAAGTTGGTGGTTACTCATTTTAACTGTTTGCTTTTGACTTTCACCGAATGTTGCAAAATAACCACGAAATTCGTGCGAGCGAATGAAGAGCGGAAATTGTCACGTGCGCTTAGAAAGCCTGTTCCTCTAAATGCAAAGCCCACACGCACGTGTACGCTTACGTATTCGACACTAAAGATTTGCGTCTTTTTTGGAAGCATTAGTTTTACCTTTCGTTCAACTTTTCGAGAAACTCGACAAAATATGCAAATTAATTTTGAACACCAGTGTAGTTCCTGATAGTCTTTATGGGTACGAAGAACATGTTTAACGTAGGTAAAGTATATCCTTTTACATTATCTAAAATATATTTATCTATTGCAAATTAAAACAAAATTATTTTAAAAATCGCGTTAAAGTACCTTTTTCCCATTTTGTCATTAAACGCTCGATAGAGGGCTAAAGACGTTGAATAAAAGGCAACTTTTCTACCCTATTCTAAAAGAGATTTCGAAATAAATCCCTCTCTAGTGTGCATGACAAATATAAAATTACATTTACACCAAACTTAAATGAAATCCCTTGTATCTTATATTAAAATTTAAATCTGTAGACTTATTCCTTTTAAAAAGTCACTGCACTTGGATTTCGAAATACACTGCTGGCCACCGTAAATGCAACACCCTGAAGGAAGCATGCAAATAATATGAAATTTACAACATGCATTAGCGGAGGTGAGATATGCAAATGATTAGAATTTCAGCGCAGAAGCACATCACGCGCGCCTGTGGCGCCACTTCAAAGCGCTATTTAAGGCTTGGAGATTTCGACGATTTCAAGTACGGCAATTGTGTTTTTCTTGTGGTTTTTTCAAAAAAACGATCAATTATGCCTCGTAGAAAACAGCGATCATCTTTTGATCAAGTATCCGAGTTCGACAGAGGAAGGATAGTGGCCTACCGAGATTGTGGATTATCTTTCAGGAAAATCGGTAGTCGTGTTGGACGAAACCAAACAACTGTAATGCGGATATGTGATCGTTGGATGCAGGAGGGTACGATGGACCGACGTGTTCGATCGCATCCACCTCAGTGCACCACTTCACGTGATGACAGGCATATTGTGCGTATGGCAGTGACGGATCGCTCAGCCACATCACGAACCATAGCACAGCACATTCAGTCTGTACCGCATCATCCAGTGTCTGCGCGTACCATTCGACGCCGTTTACAGCAGAGTGGTCTGTCCGCAAGACGTCCATAGCTTCGTCTACCCTTGACGCAGAACCACAGACGTTTCCGCCGCCAACGGTGCGATGAAAGAAGGATGTGGACGGCAGAATGGAATGAAATTGTCTTTACTGACGAGTCACGCTTCTGTCTGAAACACCACGATGGTCGGATTCGAGTCTGGAGACACCGTGGAGAGAGGATGCTGAACAGCTGCGTTATGCACCACCACACTGGTCCTGCACCGGGTATTATGGTATGGGGCGGTATTGGATATCACTCTCGCACTCCTCTAGTACGCATTGCCGGTACTTTAAACAGCCAGCGCTACATCTCCGAGGTGTTGGAGCCAGTTGTCCTTCCTTACCTTCAGGGCTTGCCCACAGCCATAGTTCAACAGGATAATGCGCGACCACACGTGGCACGCATTGTCCAAGGGTTCTTCGTCAATCGCCAGATTGAATTGCTTCCCTGGCCAGCTCGCTCTCCGGATCTTTCGCCGATAGAAAACATGTGGTCCATGGTTGCTCAACGATTGACCCAGAATACATCCCCAGTTGCCACACCAGATCAACTTTGGCAACGTGTGGAAGCTGCTTGGTCTGCTGTACCCCAAGAACACATCCAAAGTCTCTTTGAATCAATGCCGAGACGTGTGGCAGCGGTGATCTCCAACAATGGCGGCTACTCTGGCTACTGATTTTGGCAGGAACCACACTTCACAGAAGTCTATAAATTTAATCATTTGATACTTGGTCAACATGTTATCTACAAAATAAATTTTGTTTTGATATCTCTTGTCTTTCTTGGTGTTGCAATTTGGGTGGCCAGCAGTGTACTAATGTGAACTTGTGATAAAACCGGATTGAATTTGAGAACCGGATACAGACTGACGGACGGTTGTGGAGTGCACGGAGAATCTGTGTCTAGAGACCTCCAATCTCCTGTGAAGATGCTTATAGCTGAACAGAACAGATTTTAGTTTGTCGGAGCCTTTTATAGATTTTACTGGGACTTAGAGAAGAGGTGTAGCGGGGGGTTTAAGGCACCAATCAGGAAACTTGCTTCCTCAATTCCTGTGGAAAAATTATCTTTACTTCCTTGCTGATTGGTCAGTGATATTTGTTACAGATGTTATATAGGCGTTCTGAGTGAACTTTTCGACAGTCACGAATAATCTCAGAATATTTCCATTATAAAATATTTTTTTTAAAAAAATACTTAGAAAACTAAAATTTCAAAACTCTAGGCGAACCTCTCAGGTCAGGGCCAGGCTGTTGAGAAACACTAATCAGGAATTACTCCTCCCACGTGTGGATGAGCACATTTGTGCATGTCAGTTTTCTGTAAATAGTAAGAAACCCTTACGAAAAATTTCTATAGAATGTGGTCTTTAGAATTATGACCCGTTTTTATATAAGCTCTGTAAAGTAACCTCTATAAAATGTGTAGAAACCTTTAGAATTCTATAGAAATACATTTCTATAGAATCGGAGCTCGTTTTCTTTATAGAAATCTTGAGTTCTTTATGGAACTCTAAAAATTGTTCGTGATCATTGTTTTTTTCGTAATGTACCTTCCATTGTCGTTCGCTGACAATTCTTGTCTTGTCTTTTATTCTATGAGTTACAAATTTTAAAACTCAATTGGATGTTAGCAAGTTTTCTCACGACAGCCTCTGTCTAATTAAACTCTAAACACTTACTTTTCCTTACTTACGTGCAGTTGTAGACCGCGCGGGTTCGATTTCTGTCAAGTACATTCCTTCCTGGATGTATTTCTCTTACGTGTCAGTAAAACTTTCATTGTGTGTCTATCACTTGATATTGTATGTCTTGTGTCTGGCGCAACATGGCCAAATATGGCCCTTGCGCCATTAAACCCCAACCAAACCAACCTAACCTACGTGCATTTTTAGTCTTCCATGAATCGTTTTATTATGTACTAAATGCTGAATTCGAATTTCTAATCTAGGATGAATCAGAAATAATTATTTCGAGAATTTTCTAATAGCTGATAAATTACTTAACAACTTTTATATAACTCGTACCGATGAGAATCTTAAAACCAAACGTAGATTACAAAAATTGTAAGAAACGACCGTGGTTTTCCAGATTTTGTTAATCTTTTGTCAAATATTCTCATTTATTTGCAACATGAATTTCTTAAAACATATGCATCAACATTAGGTATTTTATTATTTCGCTTGTCTTTTATTTATTTAATGCTTCATCCTCGAATTCGAATGTGTTCAAAAAGGAACTGGAAAAAAATGTTTCTCTTAGAATTGAAGATAAAATTCTCCAAAGTTACAAATACCACTGTCCCTTGTGGAATCTTCTAAATTATTTTATCGAGCTACAATCCTAACCTCGAGGAATGGAATGGCAATAATGTGAATCTAGAGTGATGGGTTGTCCACTAATAACAAATACGTATAAAAATTGAACAAAAGGTCAAAATCCAAATAAAGTTTGCGACAAACATTACAAATTGGGACAATCCACCCAGAATTATATTTAGTTTTCTTGTGTGAGCTTAGGTCACGTTATAAGAAAGTTCACTGGTTTTATCTACAATCTACTTTTTGTTTTAAATAAGGCACCCTAAAACATTTTGCTGTAAATATGAAATCAAAAATAATTGTTCAAAGGTGTACCTAACGCCTTTAAGATCTTTTAATGAAATAGACCATTGAAAATAAATAAAAATGCTCAAAAATGTTATTTTGTCAACACGATCGCATTCCGTTTCAAAAGAAATGAATATACCAAAAATGAGTTTTGTATTACGTTCACATTACAACCTGGTTCAGAGTTAATCACATGAACGAGATGTTGAATAATGTGTTTGATACCTGATATTTTTAAGAAAGAACTAGTGACATGTCAAACAGAACAGGTAAATTACTCGAGAATTATTAAAGAAATAAAAGCGTAAAGAAAATGAGACCGGAATTTTTTTTAGTCTCCCCGATTCTAGAAAAATCAATACATCCGACCATCTTACTTCGTGGCGTCTTCTGATTGAAAACTTGTATCAGAATTCTTTTTTCCTTGGTGATCGGATCCGTAACTGAAACCGTTGCCTGGCAACGAAGTTTCTGTTTAGGAAGTTGTCAGTGCCGGACTTCGGTAAATCCGTGAATTGACGGTATAGAGGAATCAAAATTTTCTGAACAATTTTTCGGAGTGCTCAAACACGTCGAATAAACATGCGAGAAATACATAAATCTAAATATACTCAAGCTGTTCCTGGAATTAATAGAATTGATGACTATGTCCAGTTCACTCAAGGCGAAAGCTGTATCTCGCAGTTTGGAGATGGTGAGTAGAGCTCCTTATTTCATACTACGTTATCTAAGACGGAGGCTTATTGCATACTATATTATTATTTAATACGGAGGCTTATTACATACTACATTATTATCTAATAAGGAGCTAATAAGGCTAAATCAGAATTTGTATATTTAAAATGATCCTAATGTATATTTCAATAATTAGGTTAAATTATACTAATTAGTACCATATTAATTTGTGAAAAAATTACTGTTCACAACATTAATTTTTTATCGATTTTTGGTTCAACTCAAGAACCCGGAATCATTGCCAATTGGCGCTTGATTATTATAGTCAGATAACGATGATTATGGTAATTATGCCCAAGATTTGTTAATGTCTTCTGTTATTGGTGGGATCCCGGTAGCCCGGATTGAAGAGCAGCGGATTAGGAACCGGAGAGTTGCGAGTTCGAAATTCGATTCAAAGACCGTTGTGCACGTGGGGGATGGTGCACGTTAAATCTGTCATTGCCTCAAATGTCTTCACGTTGGCGTGGTGTGGAAGTTTGGAGAGTGGGTTGTCCTCGGAATCTGACTATGGTTCACTATTTCGAGGTGTCCTCGGATTTTTCTCTTCGGGATAGATCCCGAGCCGTCTCCAATAGCCCGTTGTGTTGCTCCAGTGCGACGTTAATTCAACTACCTACCTTTTAATGGGTTTTCCCCGACGGAAGAAAAGGCACCCTAATTTCTGAATATTGATACGAATTGGGGGAATTATATGAAAGGAAGGATTGACTTATAAGCTTTACATTCTGAAGATGGAGTGGTTGAAGCTATCCACTTCACTCGCATAACATTGGAAAATAATTCTGCGTCAAGGAAAAAACTGCTTAAAATCATAAAACTTTTCTCCAAGGAAAATGACAAAACGTATAAATAAATATTTCTGAAATGCCGTCCGGATAGGCATTGACACTACGCCTTTGATGTATTGATGTAATAGTAAAAAAACTCGTTGCACTTAGTCTATGTATTGGATAATTAGGTTTTCTCGACTTCTATAGCTAATTTTAAAAAATGGGAAAAACTTAAGAACACAGCGGCCCCTCGTCAATGACTATTTGGATAGGCCGTCATATTGAATGTCTGCCACTTGCGCGCAAATGGAAATGTATGTAACAAACCTACGACGGGCTACCATATTCCAAAATTATCGTCAATTGCCGATGGTACCGTGTTTTAAGTCTAACCAAATTTTAATGTTTCAACACATTCTTTCGGTAAGATGTTTCATAATTAAATTTCAAATATGTTTAAATATTTCAAAGTTACATCTAGTAATGAGATTTTCCCAATCATGTATAATTTAGCCATGGTCCAGAGGTCTAAATTATACAAAGCTTGACAAATCGCACATTTTCCCGGATGACAACTGAGAAGCTTGAAAAGTGGAAGATATGTATGTTAAATGGAAAGATAAACATTTGAACGTGCTTTTTGACAGCTGTGAAGAATTGTGTCGGAGTCATTGATTAGACCAGGAAATGCAATATACTAAAAATTGCATTAGACACTAAACCAAAGCAACAGCACCTAATTGCGTACCACCTGCCTTTTATTAGTTTAGAGAGCTGTGGTAACCCGTTCGGTAGAGTAGCGGATTAGCAACCGGAGTGTTGCGAGTTCGAAACTCGATCCAACCAAAGACTTCGTGTACGTGGGGGCTGGTCGTGTCCTCATGTTGGGGGGGGCCGTCGTGACTCAGTGGGTATGCCCACTGTCCTCCCTGTCCTGTTTCCCTGGGTGTATTTCTCTCTTCTGTATCAGTAAAAACTTTCATTGTGTGTGTCTATTACTTGTAAGTGTATGTCTTGTATCTGGCGCAGCATGGCCAATATGGCCCTTACGCCATAAAACCCCAACCAACCAATCTCATGTTGGCGTGGTGTGGAAGTGGTGTGCCAGCTGAGGTATTGAACTCGTCATCTGACCGTGGCTCAAAATTACGATGTGTTGTCCTCGGATCTTTCCCTTCGGGTTTGATCCCGGACCGTCGCCAATAGCACGTTGTGTTGCTCCAGTGTGACGTTAATTCACTACCTACCTTTCTCAAGCACGACCACTTGCGACGCGTTGATGAGATTCAGGTCGATCTTGGACCACATTTTGTCGCATATTTCACAAACGTGTCCGAACAGGACAAAAAGCGAACAGGTTGTTGACAAACCTTTCGCCAGAGCACCCGTAGCACCTGATATACTCGGTCTCTGCCCCCTGCTGCCCTGACCCATTCAGCTCAAGTCGATCGCCAGCCACGTCCATGGGTTGGTTCTACACAGCGGTATCGGATGCGTGAATAGTCGAGGATTTCGTCTCTGAGCCCGCCTGAGTCGATTTTGTAGACTCTTGGGAAATAAAAGCCATAACTGAAGAGCAATGAAATGATAGACTTATGTAAAGAAAGAAAGGGAATGTAGTCTCCGGATGACCGCGTTGCACAGTGATATCGGATGCACGAAAAGTCGATGATTTGGGTTCTAAGACCGCCTGAGTCGATTATGTAGACTCACAGGAAACAAAAGTCATAACTGCGAGGAACAATGAAATAATAGACTATATTTCGTTAGAAAGGAGTGTAATCTCAAGAAGACCGTGTTTAGTGTTAAAAATACAAAAGTGTTTCATGATAGCTTCGTCGCATTAACTAACATTACACACTTTCCTGTTCCTAATGATAGCTTCGTCGCATTAACTAACATTACACACTTTCCTGTTCCTAATGATAGCTTCGTCGCATTAACTAACATTACACACTTTCCTGTTCCTAAGGTCCAAAGGACCTTCTACCACTCTGAGTAAGCGAGGACAGAAAAATAAATTTTTAAACAATTCAGGTTCTAATAGTATCTGTTAAGGGAAGACAATCCTCTTCGAATGGATAAATGTCTCCAAGAATTTGGAATCAAGTCTACAAATGGCGAATCAAAAACATTTTTCATAAGAATCTACATTCTCAGTAATGATCTCATATCCTTCTTTCTTATTCCAGTGTAAAAAAATTACATTAAGTCATTGAGTCTGTGCAAAAAAAGTTTTTGGGCAATGGCAGATGGGTTCTTAAAAATGTCTTCATGTCAGGCTCCAATGCAATTCAGGATGTGTGAGGGAGAGGATGGTAATAAGCCGCACTTTGTACAGGTGGGAGAGGATTTCTGGCCATCAATGAATATCATCTTTTTCAAATAGCCAGATAGGAGCCTGGCAAGCATAAAAAAAGTTTTCCTGGGCAATTTTAAGGCAAGCAGCTCTCCTGGTGTTCCACTGAGGTACCAGTGATGAAAGGGTACTGGAGATAATCTGCGCAATTTCTTTTTAAGTACGGACAGGTGATCGTCCTCTGAGAGCAGGACGGTACATTCTCTTGTGCCAGGTTGTTTATTTGCTCAAGATTTTGCCAATGAGTGAGCTCTCTCATTGCCCGGAATCCCAACATATGATGGGATCCATTGAATTTTTATTTTATAACTTTTATTGAAAGTTACTATTTGAAGGGCTATTTTTTTAAAAGAGGACCAAAACTGGTGAAGCATTTTTTAATTGCTAGAATTGCTGCCTGCGAATCAATGCAATATTTATTTTCCTCCTATCCTTTACTTTAACTATGATACCTCAGTATGTCAATTCTAATTGTCAGGTCTACCGCAGCCCCAGAAGCTTATCGCGGACGCCACCAATGGCCAGCAACGTGGCAGGCACACGAAGCTGTGGTGCGAGAACCTCAACAGGGTCGCGGAGACCGGCATCCGAGACGGCTTCGGGAGCCGAGACAGCAAAGTGCGACAATGGAAGGAACACCTCAACAAGGAAGTAGACAAGTGGGTCTCCATCCCTGTTCATTGCCGCGGGTCGATTAGTATTTCCACGGAAATATCAGTCGAAATATCTCAATTTTTTTGTTATGGCTTAACCCTTCAAGTGATTTCGGGGCCGCGGTAGCCCGGTTGGAAGAGTAACGGATTAGCAACCGGAGGGTTGCGAATTCGAATCCAACCAAAGACCGTCGTGTACAAGGGGAGCTGGGGCCCGTTAAATCTTTCGTGGTCTCAAATGTCCTCACGTTGGCGTGATGTGGAAGTTTGGAGAGTGGGGTGCCAGCTCAGGTGTTGCCTCGTCGTCTGACCGTGATTCAAAATTAAGTGGTGGTGTCCTTGGATCTTCCCTTAGGGTTTGATCTCGGACCGTCGTCAATAGCCCGTCGTGTTAGTAGCGGATATGAACCGTGCACACTTGCTCCTATGTCCTGCGCTCTCTTCCACTTCAATGTGGGAGATATTCTGGGAAGCGAGGTACAGAAGGGGTCCATAGATTTTTATTCTGTTGCACTTTCTCGTTTGTTCTATTGTTTGGCTTAAGTCGGTCGTGTGATTATCACCCGTCATTGGAAGAGGCCGTCGTGGCGATAGAAGAATAAAAGTAGATTGAGTAATTATGTGTCCAGGATCATGTGACCAAAATTAGTAGTAACGTGACCCTTAGACTAGTACTTCGTCTACTGGATGGATCCT
Source organism: Meta bourneti (assembly GCA_933210815.1). Taxonomy (NCBI): domain Eukaryota; kingdom Metazoa; phylum Arthropoda; class Arachnida; order Araneae; family Tetragnathidae; genus Meta; species Meta bourneti. The sequence goes on from OW119927.1 coordinate 86,584,522, forward strand.
AACATCCATTGATCCGCCGATCCATTAATTCATCATTTGATACTAGTATGCTTTGGCAATTTCACCACTTTTTCTCCACTCAAAAGAAATGCACATTCACCAGCACCCTGTCATACGATGGAGAAAACGCCAAACGAGAAGATACCAAATCGGCCAATCAAGTCCATTTTTCACAGAACAGTCACGTAAGTACTAGTCGATAGGTTAGTCACACTTTTTGAAACTCCTCTAGCAATACTGTCTACTTATATTTCACATCTATGGTTGTAGTGAAGTGGGTTTGATCACTGGGATATCAACCTGCGAGTTGTACGCGATTCGATTCCTCCCTGGGTGTATTTTCTCACTTTTGTATCAGTAAAACTTTCCTTGTGTGTATGTCCGATTACTTGAACGTTGTCTGTCTTGTGTTTGGTGCAGTATGGTCAAATATGGCCCTTGTGCCATAAAACTGCGTCAACCAACCCTCAATCGGAAATAAAAGAAATGTTATTAACCCTCCTGAGGGTTTTCTCTACGAGGTATCTGGTCCTTAGCTAAACTGATCAGATCTTGATAGCCGAGATATCTCGTCATTAAAAGAAAACTGACCAGATCTTGATATCATCATAAAAAAATCGACAATATCTTGATAACGAGTTATCTCGTCATTAGCAAAATTGGTTAGATCTTGATGACGAGATATCTCGTCGAAACCACTTAGAGGGTAACTTGGTACACCAGGTTTTTGTTTGCACGTAAGGGAGCAATACATCAAGAAGGGCCCAGACAATACATTAGAATGATTTGCTACTTCAAATTTCGATTTTACGATTGATAAACTGTCAGTTCATCCTCTTTGTCTGCAGGTTGGCGAAAGGTATTGAAAAAGCTGAGGAGAGTCAGAGAGAGATCCTACGGACGCGACAGTACTTCTCGGATCTGGCCAGGGTATCGGAAATGACCTCGGACTTCAGAAAGCGGATACCGGTCCACGAGCCTGGAGATAAAGTAGACAACCTGCAGAAAGAGGTAGGTGTGAAGATTTACGCCACGAAATCTGTCTCGAATTTTAAAAATTTTGTGGAATTTGAGAATTGTAACGTTTTATACCTGATTTTTTATTTTTAAAAATGCATTATAGGAAAGGAATTCCATCTTCAAGGCAGACGGAGACATGCAGCAGTGTTCCATGGATCTCAAGGAGTGCCAAGGGTAAGTTTGGACGAACAAATTAACTTAACCAGTGAAGCATCCGAAGAGTCTTTGGGGCCCCGGTAACCCGGTTGGAACGTAGAAGAAATATAAAAGTAGAGGGGTGAATCCATTCAAATTCAGGCAATAAAAAATAAAATGTTCGCCTCCCCACCTTCGATTTTATTAAAAATTTAGTATATGGTGGCCCAATGGCGTATGTTAAACTATGTCACGTTTATTTTCTGCAAAATATTTTTTTTTCCATGGAAATAAGACCCTTTAAAAGCGATCAAAAATATTCAATTCAACTTTTCAAGAATGTCGGATAGCACTTAAAATTTCGCTATGCTCAAACTATTAGAGATAAACTTGTTTAGTGTTTGCTAGTGATACTTAACTGTTCTGACCGTAATAATAAGTAAAAATATCTTTTAAAATTAGATTAATTTTTTAACAATTTGGCACGGAAACTTGATGAAATTTGATTAAGATTTAATAAAAGAAGTCATATCTTTAAAATTTTTGAAGCTTTTTGTGTAAGTTCATTAGAATGTTGTTAATGTAGTACCCTATATAGCTAATGCAGTTTCTCAAAGACTGATTTTTAAGATCCCTCAACGTAAGATATCATCAAAATTTCAACCGCTAATGCGCGCCAACGGTATTCCTCCACTAGTAAGTAAGCCCTCGAATCTCCCCAAACAGCAAGCAGCTCAAGCACCTTTTACGATGCGATATTTTAACATGATTCATTATTTCTATACAAATATTAATAAAATGTATGGAACTAAGATTTTTGATGATCCTATAACTGTTATAGTTTTAAAAAAGAAATCAGCCTCTCTCTACTCATCAAAAAACTCTACTTCTAATTATTTATCAGGGAAATATTTGGGCTGCATATTGCTTCAAGACTTTGCATTGAAATTTTCATTTGGTAATAATATAGTACCTGCTACAACAAATTATAAAATATAGTTACAAGATATATTAGCCTGAGGGCTCTAGGAGTGTTGATTATTTATATTCTACAAACAGCTCTTTTTTTATCCCCCAGCTGCTCACATGGGGAAGATTATTTATATAGTAAAGAGTAGCTTTTTACTGCAACTTTTCAAGAACCAATCATCATTACTTTTGTCTGATTATAGCTTATTCCTATACATTTTAAATAGTTTAGTATATAATACTCATTTACTCTTAATTAATTCTTGGATTTGGATATAATTCATTCTGGAATTTAATTAATTAATCTCTCAAACAAATCTATATAACAAGTAAAAAGTAATTTCATGGATTCAGAAGAGACAGATAAATTTAATTGTCTTTTTGTGGGGTAAAGCACATGAAAATTTTTCTGCAACATCAAATTTAAGTTTTAAAATAACTAACAAGTTCACTCTTGTTGAAAGTTTTACAATAGTGCGTTCATATTACAAAGTAAACATTAACATGAAAGTGCAACTTTTCAAGAATCGAAGATGATGGAAAGTAAGTTTATTTATGAAGCTGTATTTAGTTATGAATTGCATTCTTGAAGTTCAACATTGAAATAGTCATTTATTGAAGTGTCCGTGGAATGCTTCCTTGGAGTTTTATGTGGAACAAAGGACATATTAAACACTTTCGCCGAATTTAACGAACCTTTTCGTCCTTTTATAGGGAATTTGACATGCGCTTAGGGATTTTTCGTACTTCGAAAGGGAATTTGACGGAAAACTGCAAAAAGTGCTCACACTCTGAAAGCATATTTATACAGGAATTTAGAAAAAATAATCAGATTTTTAAAAGATGGCTTTTTTGGGAGAAATGAATTTAAAATTGATCAAATTGAAAAATCCCTATTTCCAATACTATTTACATACTACTAATGATAGTATCAATAGATGCTCTAAATTCTTACATATTTTTTAAAAAATTGGATTATATTAAATACTTTTGGAGATATGCGATTTAACAAGGTGATGTACGCTAAAAAAAAATTTAATTTGTGATGTCACTTTTACATCCCTGTTTCTCGAAGAAATTTTTTTTTCGAGATTGTAAAAAATATGTTGATTCAAGATGGCCCAAAATGTACCTGTATGCAAAATATCATTCGATTTGAAGATGGTGTGAGGTGAACAGCCTTAACTGGATTTGAATGGATTTACTCAGAGTGAGCAATGGTAACCTTTTTATATCCTGGGATCATGTGACCAAAACTATTAGTAACATGACCCTTTACGACTTTCGTCTGCGGGTGGAAACGAACATTCAACATTTGATTGGTCTATACAACATAATAGAGTTTGGTGATTTCACCACTTTTGTCGCCACTTCACACAACTATCCTGTCATAAGATGTTCACACATCTATCCTGTCATAAGATGTTAAGTCAATTTTTCACAAAGCAATCACGTGACTACTAGTCGACATGTTGGCCCCACTGTTTGAAACTCCTCTCAATAGCAATGCTCACAGTCTATTTAAATTTCACGTCGATGGATTGGAAGAGGAGCGGATTAGTAACCGGAGGGTTGTGAGTTCGAAACTCGATCCTACCAAAGACCGTTGTGTACATGGAGGGCTGGTGCACGTTAAATCTGCCATGGCCTCAAATGCCCTCACTTTGGCGTGGTAAGTAAGTTTGGGTGCCAGCTCGGGTGTTGTCCTCGTCATCAGACCGCGGTTCAAAATTGCTAAGTGTATCCTCTCCCTTGTGTATTGTTCCCGGACCTTCGTCAATAACCCGTTGTATTGTTTTAGTGTAATTCCTAACTGCCTGACCTAACTGCTGAAAAGGCTAAATGAAACCAAATTTTTTTAACCCAATGCTGGATTATGGATCATCTTATCCTTTAAGCAGAAATTGGTAAGGACGCAAGTCTCCTTTATCCCGGGGCACCAAGGGGCGGTGCTGCCATATCGCATCCATCCTGAACTATTAGGGAGGGAATACTTTCCTGAAGGACTTTGGGGATGCTGGCCCGCTCGGCATTTACGTGTCGCCTTGAATAGGAACCAGTAATTTTCAAACTACCGACTCGAACATCGGCACACACGAGATTCGAACTGCTGGTGTATCACTTTCTTAACAGCGATGCTTTAACCGCTCTGCCATGGGGGGGGGGCTAACCGAAATTAATTTGCGAAAACTATATCACCACTTTCAATGTATCAGTATCAAATTGTGAATGTAATTCTGCATCGCGTTCTTATTTTAGGATCTTTAAATGCTAACAGAAAAATAACTGGATTTAGGTCACACTAGAAGAACTTTTTATAAGCAGATGAAATAAATATCCAAAGAATTAATCTTGAAATGTTAAGATCTTTTCCCGATTGGAACCGAATATTTCTGAACGAAACTGTTCCTATGCGAAAAGAACAATTGATATTCATCGGTCTTAAAATTGTTCTAAAGCTTATATATTTTTTATTCTCAATGCAGCAGGTACTATACAGACAAACGTCCTTGGCCTAAATGTACAACAATAGAAGACAAGTACAAAAGAACGTTAAACTACGTAGAAAAAAAAATTACGAGGACAAAAAGTATCTAGATTCCCAATAACAAGAGAAAATAGTTCTTTCCTACAAGGGGCAAACATGCGAGAAGGTGGTCAGTATTCATCAATTCACCGCTGGGCAGAGGGGACACGCAGGACTTCAAAAATTTCAAATCGATTTAGGTGGACGGCCCCGATTTGTAAGCGCGTGGATGGTAGTGATTGTCCTCGTTAGGAGTAGCGACGGCTCATTCATTGTTGTGTGTTCCTTCACAAGTAACCGTCTGTTCGCCCGCAGTAATTGCGAAGGCCGAGAAGTCAGTGGTCGGGCTTGGAAAAAAATTATGTTCCGTCGCTAGTCCAAAAGCAGCCATAGCCCTTACTCTAAGACGATTAGGCAGTTGAAGGATAGTCTCTCAGCATGATTTGTTTTGAACTCGCTCCCCAAGTCCTATTTTATGGATATCGTTAGTTTTAAGGTTAATAAAGCCTTAAATTTAAAGATGCCACCCAAGACTATCAACCTGGTCACCCACCAAGTGATTCGTAAGCGCACGTGACTTACCCTTCTGAAATCATACGACAGCGACTCCGCCCACATTATCGAGGCATTGAATTTCCTCTACTATAAATAATGCGCGAAATAAAAGGGGAGGTTCGTTTGTTTTTCCGGCTGTAAATAGATCTATATGCGCTGCGGTAGCCCAGTTGATAGTCACGGATTAGTAACCGGAGGGTTGCGAGTTCGAGACTCAAAAGACCGTCGTATACGTGGCGGCTGGGGCACGTTTAATCTGTTATGGTCTCAAATAATCTCAGGTTGACGTGGTGTGGAAGTTCGGAGAGTGGCTCAGGTGTTTACCCCGTCACCTGGTCGTGGTTATAAATTACGAGTTGTCCTCGAATCTTTCCCTTCGAGATGGATCCCGGAGTTGCCAATAGACCGTCGTGTTGCTCCAGTGCGACGTGAAATTCAACTACCTGCCTAACATAATTTAAAGAGATGCGGTATCCCGGTTGGGAGAATAGCGGATTAGGAACCAGAGCGTTGCGAGTTCTAGAATCGATCTCGCGAATTCTGGTTCTAAGTTTAGCGTTCTTTGTCGAAAGCGATAGCAGTGGTAACGAGCTGGCGAACGGAAAACCATACACAGCGATCGCCATTCCTGCTTTTACGTACGGCAGCGTTCTAACGAGCTTTCACACCCTTTTATAATTCGGCTGACCCAAGGTCTTCTCGTTGGAGCCGCACTATATATAGTTGCAAATTCATGTACAACTTAGCTGCAAAAGCGTTACACGGGGCGAGTCTATCAATAGCCCCACTAAATTTTTTTCCTCGCCATATCCCTCTAGAAACACTCAATGCTGCTTTTGATGGTGATGTAGAGACAATTCCTTTAGGAGCTGCTTTTACACAAACAGTAATTCTTTCAGAGTGGATGCTGCAAATTACGGCAAAACCCTCGCTTCCAGAGCAGTCGTAGAATGCATACCCTTTTTACATGAACTGTCCAAATGTCATAAACAAATTGTAATTCGATGGATTCCATCCCATTGTAGCATCTCAGGGAACGAGGTGGTGTTGTCCTCGGATTTTTCCCTTCGGGTTTGATCCCGGACCGTCGCCAATAGCCCATTGTGTAGCTTCAGTTCCACGTTAATTAAAATATCTACCTACCCAATGGACCCCCGTATTGGCTAAGAGGCAATATATCTCCCAGGCTTTCCTCAGTGTAACTCATATAAATCAGTCTAATATTAACCATAAAATTGTGGTAGGTAGGTAAGACAGTTGAATTAACGTCGCACTGGAGCAACACAGCAGGCTATTGGAGATGGTCAGGGATCAATCCCGAAGTGTTGGTTGTTTTGGGGGTTTTTATGGCGCAAAGGCCATATTTGGCCATGACGCGACACACACCAAGACATACAATGAAAGTTTTACTGACATAGAAGAAAGAAATACACCCATGGAGGAATAGAACCACCGCCTACTCGAAGGTTGTTAGCGCAGTGGACCTACCAACGAAGCCACGACGGCCCCTCAACTCCGAAGGGAAAGATACGAACAGCGCCTTGTAATTTTAAACCACGGTTTATATTCTAACCTATCGCGTAATTTAAAGAATAGACTCGTTCAAAACCACGCGACTACTCGACTGCCAACTCGCAGGAACCGGATTATACAGATATTACTAAAATTGAAGGATATAGTCTAAGGGAGGGGGAAATAATGAATAATTATCTGTACATTGTCGGACATTTGAAATGCGCCACATGAAATTAATTTCCTCCTGTGCTTATTTCCGAACAGAAAAATGGAGAACGCGCGAGCGGCCCTGATGTCCGAAGTGGAAGCCAAAGCCCTCACGCTCAACATCAACAAGCGATGCCAACACCCACAGCCCATTCTCAGCTTCCCTTACATCCCTGCAGATCATCCTGTGGACCAGCTGTATCACCCTAAGTGAGTTTTCGAGTCAATTGTGCATCGGAAACCGACACCGGTAATAACGCGCCCTTAATTTTGATAAAGGATAATTTCGTATCGCACATACGAGAATGGTACGGAGGAAAACAGTGAAAAAGTTTCCAATTGCTACATAAAAATAGTGCTAAAATAGGGTATAAGTGTGGTTATTTTGGGTTTTATGACGCAACCCTTACAAAACATTTTTATAGAATTCTAAAAATGTCTACAGAATAAGGTCTATAGAATCCTATAGAATTATCCCATTTTCCTATAAGCTCTATAAAGTAACCTCTATAGAAAATGTCTAGAAACCTCTATAGAAGCACATTTCTTTCGTTTCACGACTTTACTTTTTTCTATCGAACTTCTCTATAGAAATACATTTCTATAGAATCAGATCGTTTTCTCAAAATAATTTTTTTCTATTGCAACGAAATTTCGTCTCTAGAATTCTAAAATTTTTTCGTGAGGAAAGGGCCATACTGTATTTGGCCAAGCTGCGCCAAACACAAGACAGACAATGTCAAGTAAATGGACATTCACAAGGAGTTCTGCTGTAGCAGAAGAGAAAAATACACGCAGGGAGGAATCGAACCTGCGCCGCCTACAACTCTCAGGTTGATAGAGCAGTGGTTCCCGAACTCTCCTGTAGCCACGCATGCTGCACAACGATTTCCCATACTTTCGATGGGGGTATGGATGAGTTGTGTGCTCAAAGAGTTCCAATCCTCACGGAGAGCAGTTTTCAATTCCGGAACGGAGCTTGGTGGGTGGCGGAGGGCTGCAATATGTCTCCCGAGCATATCCCACACATTCTATGTAGGATTCAGATCAGGAGAGTTGGCAGGTCACTGCATGCGGTGGATAGCTTCACTTTGAAGGAAGGCGTCGACCAGGGATGGACGGTGAGGAGGCACGTTATCATCCATGACTATGAAACCAGGACAGACAGCACTTCGAAACGGGCGAACGGTAGGCTCAAGGACTTCGTCTCTGTATCTCTGACCGGTAACAGACCCTGTGTCAAAGATATGGAGGTCTGTGCGGCAGTTCAGCATGATGCTGCCCAGACCATGACTCCCCCCTGAAGGAATACGATGTCTTTTCGTGATTTCCCGGGTGAAAACGCGTTCCATATTCTCTCCAGATCGTGGTACGAGAATCAGTTTGCAGACTAAATCTGAACTCGTTACTGAACATGACATTGCCCCACTGTTGTCGACTCCACTGCCGATATTCCAAACTCCGCTGTAAACGCGCGCGTTTCTGTGCAGACGTCAGGAGGATGCAAACGGCTGGTCGTCTGGCATAGAGACCAACGTGTATGAGTCTCCTGTAAACAGTTTGTCTCGAAACTGACTCCTGTGGTGGCTGTCAGGGCTGAACCCAGTTGTCTGGCAGAACGTTTCCTCTGACGTCGCGCAGTTATCGCCAAATATCGGTATTGCCGAGCGGTTGTTACCCTTGGCCGACCTGGTACTGGTCGTCGGGTAACATCTCCAGTGGTTTGAAACCCCTGCCACAATCTGGAGATCACACACTGAGGCACATTCAGAATTCGAGAAGCTATGCATGTCCAGTTGGCATCTTTGTGACATCTTTCGGCCTTATTGAATGTTAACAACGCTCCGTACCACAGCAATTGCGAAATTTTTGTCTAAACTGGCCATGTCGCTCGAGGCTGTTTTATACTCGTTCCGACGTGTGCCGGTGCTTTGCACATGTCGACTGAACTGTTTTACACATGCACAATGTTTTACCTTCGTCCCACGATTCTCCACAAGTGATTTTGAACCTTTGTATCCATATTTACTCCGATTTTTTCGCATTTTACGAATTATGCTTAACTTTTGGGCATGAGTGTACTACCTACCATACCTGCAGTACAAGATTTAAAGACATTAAACCTATCAGTTTAAAATTAGTTTCAGAATTAAAATTAGTAGTGGAACTCAAAAAATACTGGAATCTTCTAATTGTTTTAGATTAAAATTTAGATTTTAGAACACAAAGTAATCCGAGAAAATAATGGAATTGGATTTTTTTTCCTTGAAAGTTTTCTATTTTCTAGGTCCTCAGGGGCACATCTTTAGGCGTGTACGGGCATCACAATCCCAAGGTACCCAAGTGATGCCTTTTTTACCCTCGTCTACCTTTCTGCTTTTTTCCCGTCTTGTGTTTGCGCAGCTTGGTCAAATATGGCCCTTGAGCCATTAACCCAGAATCAAATTAAAGGTTAATCTAATCTCCCTTCTATAAACCTTGAAATCAACCAACCAACTCTATTTTGCTAGTTTCCGAGGACCACATTTTGGAAAGCACTGGACTAGAATATAAGTGAAAAACAATTTATTCTGCAAATATTGTGCACATGACAGGGTTCCCACTCATAAGAGAAAGAAATGTTAAGGCTAATATTTCATTGTAAAAGCAACTTTTAAAGATCAATGTGGATAAAAAACCATTGAAACAAGGTTTCCAACAAAAATATAGTTTTAAGAAAACCAGTTCCCAGACAAGGATCCGTTATTACGACCCCTTTTGAAGTCTTTTGGATCTTTGTCTAACCACAGCTGTGTCTCAGTATGTTGCTGATAATTTGTAACAACAGGAATAAAAATCTGTTCTTTCAGAAGACTTTTTGCCAGAATTGCTGTTCGTAATTTATTCACTTTTTACACAGATTTTTCTTTACACCCACTAAAACCAAAATTAATGACATTTGACCTTGATCAAGTATCGTGAATCTTGGTTTTTGAAAGCAAGTGAAATATAATCTCAGCCGGTCTGCGCCTCTACTTTAAATTCCAGCGAAGTTCAAATTAACTCTACTGGTTGAGGCAACTGCGACTGACGGCTTCAAAGGGTAAAAAATGGGCAACACTAGGTCATCAGTGGTCCGATATGCCATGGCCACCCTCGGGCAGTCGGCGTGCCGCTGTTCCGGATGACAACTGGGCACGAAGTACCTTGTACAGGATCCACGTGTTGCCCTCCCCACAATGCCCGCTGTGCGATCAGGGCGTCATGGATGCTGCCCACCTGCATCAGTGCCCAGCCTTGGACCAAGAACCAGACACCAAGGACGAGTCGAGGAAGCTTTCCCGTCACTACTGGTCGGCGCGCCACCAAATGGCCCAACAGCCAAGGATGGGCATTGGCTAGCAAGCATAATATACAATTTTAGTAAAGTAAAAAATAAATTTACAAAAAGTTAAGGTGTATGGCACATATGTAAGCTAAATAATCAACCAGTTCCTTTGTCAGCAACTACCCTCTAGGTATCTGGGTAGGAGAGAGGCTCGATCACTTTGGTGTACTATGTGGAGAAACACTAGAATGGCCTTCTTTTCAATTCCAGAGTGAGCCTAATGACCTCCACCACTTCCTTAATATCCCTAGAGCAGTTGCCACTGTTTCTGCTTACGCCAGAACAGACCACATTGTAACTCAGGCCTACTTGAATCGTTTTCACCTGACTAACTCCAAAACGTGCCTTATTTGCCTTGGTGAGGAAGACTTTGGAGCATATCTTGTTCGATTGCATCGAAGAAAACATTTTTAGAATTCTCTTAAAGAAAATTTGATTCATCTTCTATTCTTACTGTTTTTTCTTATTTTCATTTTATGCTTAGCTGGTTTATAGATGACGCGTTAATACGCCGGACTCGTGTATGAAGATGTAATATAGAAATGTTTTAAGACTTTTAAAGCAAATATTAAAGACCTTCTAATAGCCCCTAATACTATAATGAAAACTCAGACCTCATTAAGACCAATGAGAACCCTGTGATATGAGAAACAATTCAGATGCAGAAATTTTATAAGTCTGGAATGCATTCTTCTCTTCTTTAAATAAGCTTTACTGAGTGTACTTATTTTTGCTTAACTGTAAAGATATTTTTTTAAAACTTTGAGAAAGATAGTTTCTGGTGGTCTTACAGCTCAGAAGATGATTGGGAGAAGAACCTGGATGATAAAATTCGCAGTTCCGCGGCTATACGAGAAGAGGCATCCAATGCCATCTTGCATACGAAGGCACTTATCAAAGACAACCTCAGCAAAACTGCAGACGCTTGGTACAGGACAAGCAAGGGACTTCAAGAGGCTGTCCAGCAGGATGAAAGAACTCAATATAACATACAAAGCCTACTGGAAACGGTCTGTTATTATTTCCAATTCTCCATAAAGTTATATGTACTTATCTTTTATTTTTCATATAATGCTACTGCAGTGTGTTGGTATGAAGATGTGCAGCAGACTAGATTAATAACAATAACTATTAACAAGATATAGGGGGTTAACAATGAACAATTTTGAGATGAGCCATTCCACCTCTAGGTGAATGGAAGGCGTGGTTGTGGTAATACTGAATAAACTCTGCGCTCCCTCTTCGCTTCCAAAGGGGTGAATCCAGAACGGACTAAACAACTGCTGTCAGCTACTTATGTTTCCTATGAACAAACACACAGAAGGAAAATTGTTGAATTACTGTTCACAATTTTTAAAATATTGGTAGATTTTTAGCTGATCCCATATTTTTAAAGGTTCAATCATTCAAGCTTAAAATTTAATATTGGTACCCATAATGTTCTATTTACAAGTAATATATGATAATAAAAGCAACATCTAGATTTTAAATGCACTTGAATACAAATGGTGTTCAGTTTAACCGAGGAAAAGAATTCATTCCTGAAGGGTTAGAGAAATCAATCTAAATTGTAATTATTCTAAATATTGAAATAAAATTTTTCATCTCTCCTGTATTTAAACTGAATGAAGCTAATTAAGCGTCCATTTTCTAGACTGAAAACTTCATGGTATGACATATATTCAAAATATCTTTTAATAGAACTTCAATCTTTATTTAAGTAAAAGGGTTGGTGATTTAGAATTATGTAGAACCACATAGATATGAAACATACAAAATTTTGTGAATTAAATACATTTTATAAAGGTTCTAATTACACTGCTGGCCACCCAAATTGCAACACCAAGAAAGACAAGAGATATCACAACAAAATTTATTTTGTAGATAACATGTTGACCAAGTATCAAATGATTAAATTTATAGACTTCTGTGAAGTGTGGTTCCTGCCAAAATCAATAGCCAGAGTAGCCGCCATTGTTGGAGATCACCGCTGCCACACGCCTCGGCATTGATTCAAAGAGACTTTGGATGTGTTCTTGGGGTACAGCAGACCAAGCAGCTTCCACACGTTGCCAAAGTTGATCTGGTGTGGCAGCTGGGGATGTATTCTGGGTCAATCGTTGAGCAACCATGGACACATGTTTTCTATCGGCGAAAGATCCGGAGAGCGAGCTGGCCAGGGAAGCAATTCAATCTGGCGATTGACGAAGAACCCTTGGACAATGCGTGCCACGTGTGGTCGCGCATTATCCTGTTGAAATATGGCTGTGGGCAAGCCCTGAAGGTAAGGAAGGACAACTGGCTCCAACACCTCGTAGATGTAGCGCTGGCTGTTTAAAGTACCGGCAATGCGTACTAGAGGAGTGCGAGAGTGATATCCAATACCGCCCCATACCATAATACCCGGTGCAGGACCAGTGTGGCGGTGCATAACGCAGCTGTTCAGCATCCTCTCTCCACGGTGTCTCCAGACTCGAATCCGACCATCGTGGTGTTGCAGACAGAAGCGTGACTCGTCAGTAAAGACAATTTCATTCCATTCTGCCGTCCACATCCTTCTTTCATCGCACCATTGGCGGCGGAAACGTCTGTGGTTCTGCGTCAAGGGTAGACGAAGCAATGGACGTCTTGCGGACAGACCACTCTGCTGTAAACGGCGTCGAATGGTACGCGCAGACACTGGATGATGCGGTACAGACTGAATGTGCTGTGCTATGGTTCGTGATGTGGCTGAGCGATCCGTCACTGCCATACGCACAATATGCCTGTCATCACGTGAAGTGGTGCACTGAGGTGGATGCGATCGAACACGTCGGTCCGTCGTACCCTCCTGCATCCAACGATCACATATCCGCATTACAGTTGTTTGGTTTCGTCCAACACGACTACCGATTTCCCTGAAAGATAATCCACAATCTCGGTAGGCCACTATCCTTCCTCTGTCGAACTCGGATACTTGATCAAAAGATGATCGCTGTTTTCTACGAGGCATAATTGATCGTTTTTTTGAAAAAACCACAAGAAAAACACAATTGCCGTACTTGAAATCGTCGAAATCTCCAAGCCTTAAATAGCGCTTTGAAGTGGCGCCACAGGCGCGCGTGATGTGCGTCTGCGCTGAAATTCTAATCATTTGCATATCTCACCTCCGCTAATGCATGTTGTAAATTTCATATTATTTGCATGCTTCCTTCAGGGTGTTGCATTTACGTTGGCCAGCAGTGTATTTTGCTTAAAAAATGCTAATAATTTTGCCTTTTCAGGATGAGAAAGTGGTAAATATTTTAAAGTTGGCATGTAGCATTTTCAAGACATTTCATTATTCCTCAATAGTGAAGTAACTCAATGATGTTGCATTTCTTTTATAGATCGGCGGAAATATCAGCTCAACCAGACAGCGCATTGCTTCTCTCTACGACGACTTACGAATCCAAGATCGAGGCAAGACTCTGCAGTTATGGCGATTACAGACATTGACTTACAGGCCTGGTCAAAATCATATTCGAGACATCCCAGCTAGGAAGTAAGTGTGAGACTACTTGTCAATTAACTGACTTAGAGTTTACGTGAGGAATTCTTTCAATAAGCACAATTTAATTGTCTTGAATTAAGTAATAAATATTCACACCAAAATTACAATAACAGATCAATATTTGAAATACTATATACATGCATTTAATAATTCACTTGCAAATAATTAAAAAATCTAAATTTAGTATCAATTTATGTACATTGGTTGATATTAAAAACATCTACGTTTTATAGTAATCTGAACACCTTATTTGCATTCAAGGGCAATAATTAAATATCTTGCTAAAGTGAATTGAGATAAATTGCTCTCATTATCTTGAGCAGTGAATTCCTCAATGAATTCCTCTGAAATGACTGTCACCAAGGAAAGGTGTCTGCAAAACTTATTTCAGAATTGGCAAAAAATCAAAACATTTTTACAAGGTAATATCTTTTAGGTACTCAAGCCTCAAAGTCAATAAATTGTGGTGATTGCTCCATTAGTACAAAGCAATTTAAATGAGGGCCTGTAAATGCAGTTTGTACTGGTTGCTAGATTCCAGCCCAATATTTTTAAAACTATGAGGAATCTAATTAAATATTTTACAGCACTTTGTTCTGTAAAATATGCCTTTCAAACAAATTTTACCAAAATCTATACACACATACCCAGTTGAAGTGAGTTTGATCAAGTATTTTTCGTGGAAGTTATGCAGTATTTGATTTTACAATGTTATCTTTATAAGAGGGTGTGGGTAGCAATCAAAACTAAATTTTTTTCTTTGTTCAATTTATCACCAATCACCTTGATAGTGGTATACTCCTATTGAGAAAGTCTATTTCTTTTGACAAGGAACATAAAAGGAGCCACTGCTTTCTGATGCTTAATTTAAAAACCTGGATACATTTTCTAGTGATATTTTCTTAGTTTATACATGGAAAAGGTAGCAGAAGGTACAAATATGACCTATATTTATGTAATCAGCACGTAATAGTAAAAAGCTTTCTTTTGATTGATTAATGCATTCCAAAATAATACATATAAATTAGACTGTTTCATAACATATTTCCTACATATATGTTATTCTTACATTTATGTAGGAAATATTATTTCTTACATAAATGTATATGTAAGAAATAAAGTTTCTTATATATATCTTTATTTTTGTCTTGGGTCATTCTAAATATTTATGCACTTCACTGTAATGTCCACATTTGTGGTTTATTGTAAGACCTCTGTAAATAATGCTCACCATAATAGCAGTTTGTATATTGTTATGAAGCTTTGGCACAGCTTGCTCGTTTTTAGACATTGCGCTATTAAATACAACAAACCAACTTGGATTTCATTTTCAAATGTTTATATAGGCATACTCTTCTGCCAGTAAATTGCTCTCCTTGAAATTATACATTTATTCACAATTATTTGATGATAGTATAGTGGTCAGCTCTTATATTTCCCAGAAATTTCTGTATTGAAGCTAATCTTTTGGATCCACCTGGCTCCCATTTTAATCTCTTCTCATATTTCATTAATTATCAAGATTGTGAAATTTAAATTATGCTATTATTGACAGTTTAGAATTAGAGGTATCCTAATTTTGGTAACCAAATTTTAAATCTATATTGTGGCCTGTATATTATATACTGTGTATATTAATTGTTTAGCATTAACACAACATTGGTGCTAGAACCACAAAATTTATCTTCCTAAAATTCATGTCCGAAAGTTGGTTCCCCTAGATGACGATGATTTCCCTAGAGTTATTATAGTGAATAACTCCATAGGTTGGTAGCACTAGCACTGGTCTTCGTTATCTAGGTGGTAGATCAAGCACTGGTATCTTTATGTACTTACAAATGGCAGATAGGCTGGGGAGACAAAGAGATTCTGGTGATGAGTGATGGTTCAGGATGCTGAAAGAGCTAACACTACTCAGAACAGGAAGTTTTGTGTAAAAGAGGGAGGAGTTACACATATCATGAATTTTTTCTCTTTCCAGATTAGAAGAGGAATTGTCAAACATTGAGAAAAAGAGTAATTTCATCGGTGAGACCACTGCCCACAACAAGAAATTATTGAAGGAGTTGCAAGATGAGAAAATTAAGCAATCACTTCTCTTGGAAAACATAACCAAAAAGTTGTTCATAGAGAAAGAAAACTGTCTAGGGCTAAGGAGGACTGTAACTATAGAAGGTGTTCAATTGAACAGCTATATTACAGCACTTTAGTATAATCTCATTTTCAATGAACTCATCATATGCAACATGAACTTCAGAAATGTTAAACTGAACTCTACATGCACTGCCACTTAAAATATGAGGATTGTATTCATAATCTTAAAGATGAATATTTTTTTTTCTGAAAAATGGATTAATATCCAAACTGGTTACATAAATAATTTGCTCCTAGGTAAATAATTACTATTTCATCGTTATTTATTGTTTCTAATAAAGAGTAGATCTTATTTTCTAATCATAATCTAGGGTACTTCTTTTTGAATGAAGTTTTCAGTAATTTTCGTATTTCACACTCCTAAAATGTACTACAATGGAAAAAAATGAATGACATTAATTTTGGAACGCTGCACATGTTTGGCAGATCCAAAATATAGGATTAGTTCTTTTTTTATTAGTGCCCATTTTAACATTAATTGTACAAGAAAAACTGGTTTATGTTTCCCAAATCATATCTCGCATAACACATTATAAAAATAGAAGACATTAAACAATGTTTTCAATAGAACTGAAAACATAAATATCTTTATAAATGGGAATATTATTTTGAGGTAGATGCAGTAGAATACAAGATTTTCAAGTTTAGGAAGTATTTAGTAATTTTTCTACACTATTGAACTTTTAATCCCAGAATAGTCATGCATTATTTCAAATGTTATTGGAGCTAGTAAGAAACAAAATTCCAAGATTACTTCATAATACAAGTTGCATTTATTTCCCGTTTTCTATATCAAACAGCTTTCCACAGGAATGCTGACAGAAGTGCAGCAAAATATAATTTTGTACACAATTTATCTTACAAGTTTTCGGCACATCATGCAATCCAGACTTGCAAAGTAGTAGAGTTGGAATGCGAGGAATCTCACCAGCCAATTGACTTTGGATAGGCTGAGAATCTGAGGTGAGTTGGTTTGTTTTGTCAGAAAAATAGAAGTCTCTAGGTTTTGCAGAAGAAATGTACACAGTGTAGGAGTTCTTTAAAGTTAAGCGGTGGCGAGTCCAAGATCCTGCAATGCTCTCCTTTCTGACGGTATCAAATGTTCAGCAAAGCTATTGTAATACGGGAGCCGCATCAGTTGCTGCAGGTAATCCATCAGGTACGCTTTCAAATTCAGAGAGTGGATTGGATCGGATGCCACTTCTGGATCTTCCTCGATCTCATCGCATTCTAAATCATAATCTGAAAAATCAATTCAAAATGTTGATGAAGCTCTAACTCTGAGCTTTAAGGTGTATTTATACATGAGAAATTACTCCTTAGCTTTCAAACAATACCAAGATCTTGTAAATATTCAGAATATTTTTCTAGTTACAAGTGTTTTTTTCGTTAGGTACTGTCAACATGTTTCCAAAACTTTAAACTCAATTTCTGAAGAACTGTTTTTGCGATATGATGCTTTGTTCAAACGGTGATAACTCAATAATGAATTGATCTATTATAATTATTTTTGTATCATTATAATTTATATAATACAGTGGATGTTTTGACCCTCAGTTTAGTTATTTTTTAATATTAAAATTCCTGAAAAAATCTTGAATTCCTTAAGCTTCCTTGATGAAAGAATTGTAAAAAACATTTCCTCTAGCAACTTGATTGAGGGTCAAAACATGAAGAATAATATAGGAATAATTTCCAAGAGGAATTGTCTTTCTGTACAAATTAGAATTTGTGATATCACTGTTCAAAAAACATGCTAACTACAATAGTTAATTATATCTAAATAGAAAATTAATGAATAGCTTAATTTGATTTTTTTCACACAGAAATTATTTTAAGCATAAACCAATGAGATAGTGTAAAAAACTGGATTTTTAAAGTCAAAATTTAAAAAAAATCTTCTAGTGTATACATACACTTTAAATAAAACAGAATGATACACAAAACAGACAAACAAAAGAAAACCTTATTCAAATTGGCAGTAAAAACTTTCAACACAACGACTAATAAAGATTAAAACTTAGAAAAGATTGTCAATGGCCATTTCGGTGGAGCAAGATATCCACCGTCATCAGGACAGAAGTCGCAATAAAACGAGAGTTTAAATACATCTTAAATAGTGTTGGTCATAGAAATACATAAAATGGTTACAGAAGAGGAATCTGACGAAATTAAACACCATACATGTTAGGAAACTAATCAAACATACAAGTCCTTAATATTCTAAAATATATATTTAACTAAAATTTATCATTGAAGTCTTAAGTCTTTTCTGGCACTCAAGAATTAGAAAACATAAAATGATGTTTTATTAATTCTTTCTACAAAATCAGGTGCTTACTGAAAAATAAAATTTTTCACATCAGACTTCATTTTCTCTGGGAATTATATTTTCTTATTTTCCAAAAGTTAACTCTTAAAAAGTCTCATAAAACAAGATAAAATGAATTTTATTTTAACTTTCTCATTAAGAAATTAGTATATTTCTTGCTTCTTAAAATAAAAATAATTAGTTATCAAATTAGTATATGAGAATAGGTTACAAGGACAAGATGTAATGGAAGCATTAATTTGGAGAAACGACTACGTTCTTCAGACCATCACAGGGATTAAACTCAACCCATTGCAACTACAGCAGGGAAGCATATTTACTTGCTAAATAAATTATGACTTCAAAAATCTTACAATACATAACACCATAAAGATGGGTGGTTAAACAATACTTTCACGGCTCAGTAGCAATGTACAAAAATGTTAATGAACTAAGTGTTATAAAAAAATTTTACCAGAGAAGTTTCCACCAAATGAAGATACACTTTCACCCAAACCAGAACTGCCTCCATTTTCACAACCTTCAATGTCTTCCTATAAATATAATTAAAATGGATAAATATATTTGGGTATACATTCTATACCACCATGGTAGTAAAAGGTTGCAAGTCATATAAGTACTATTTTACAGACAAAAATTCACATATTTGTGAAAACATTCAACCAATTTTAACTGCGAGGACACACCTCCTTACTTAAATGACTGACAGGATATTTGCACCCTTGCATTAGCAATTATTTTGGTTATTAAGTATCATGAAAATGAAAATTGACTTTTTTAAATACATCTGTTATCACTAAGATATGCAGTCTTCTAGAATTAGCAATACCATATCTTTAAATTAATTGTGTTAGGGCTATTCCATAAAAATAATACAAGTAGAAACCGTACAAAATAAGATTCTAAAATTGAATTTAAGAAAAATATGATTGTAAGTTATAAAAGAAAAAAGCTGCACTTTAGAGGCAGAAGAGTAACTTACATCCGAAGAATCTTCATCTTCTTGTTGGTCAATGCCATCATCACAAATATTAGATAACTCTTGCAGCAGAAGTTTATAAATTTTCACTAAAAGAGGTATTTGTGTCCATTGATCAGGATCTGAAATTTAAGACAATGTCTAAAATCATCTTACTACAAAATGTTTAAAGAAATATCACAAACAGAAACAAACCCATCAGATTTATTTTTTTAAGTAAACAAAACGTGAAAGTTGAGATACCAATCTGGTAACAAGAATTTGTGCAATTATTACTCTAATTCCTTATATATACACTTCATTAACATACATGGCACAGAAATCAACATTATTTGTTCATTGTCGAATGGAAATAATGGATATTAACAATATAAAATTGACCATTGCATGAATCATTTGCCAATTTTGCAATTTAGTTTAAAGTTTAGAACAAAACTGCATCATATGCTACATGGAAAAGGTTGCCATTCTCAAGAAATTATTCAGCAACCTGATTACAGAAAGCAACAAGAAATCTGGAAGATAGAAATCAGTACAAAAAAGGAAATATAAGCAAAAATATTGGTTTGCGTAAAAATGTCAAATTACCTTCGAACAAAGGAATGGAATAAAAAATTGAAGGAGATGTTTGGAATCTAATTATGGTAACAGGACTGAGGTGTGCTTTTTGCCATGTATTTTATTGTAAATAATAATTGGCAAAGCTAATAATATGCTGTTATGTATTTTTGGATTATTTTTATTTTATAGAGGTATGAAATCCATTTATGACATGGATGCTACACTGGTGTTCAAAATTAAGATAATTTGCATATTCGCAAAAAATTCTGAAATTTGTACGATTGAATAATTTTATACAAAAATTCATAACAGAGTCGGTGGGATCCCACAACCTTATTTATATAGGTCTAAAAATTTCATGTCACTGGTTATGAGTTAACCTCAAAGTAATCTAAACTACTTGAGAACTAGATGGAAAAACATTGCTTACACATGGCATTCTGGCACAGTTCTATTTACTCTATCATGGGATTTACTTTTCTAATTCCATGTTCTTTCAAAAATTTACCCAGTTATATTTCCTAATACATTAATGTTATACATCATATATATTAATGTTTAACATAAATCAAAACTATCTAGAAAAGAAACTACACTGTGATTTGTGTGTTTCATGTCCAACAAATTTAAACTTGTACGGGCAAGAAATTAATTAAAATCATAAAAATCTTATTTAAATTTTAAAAAACTGATTTAAAGCAAATAAATCTGATGTTTCTGATTTTTTTAATCATGTTTTTCATACCCAGCAATATTCATTATAAACAGATTTCAATAAGATATGAAACATAAGTAACAACACTTTGCAATCAACAGATATAAGCAATTAAGAAAGTTTAGCAGATTTATATTGCAATAAAATACAATTTAGAGATGAACTGAACATACCAGACCTCAAATAAAACATACTGTATTCATGAGTAAATCATCTAAAACAAGCTAGCAACTTACTCTGCTGTGACTTGGAACGTGTCTTTGGACCTAGGATGTGG
The DNA here is from genome assembly GCA_933210815.1 of Meta bourneti. Lineage (NCBI taxonomy): Eukaryota > Metazoa > Arthropoda > Arachnida > Araneae > Tetragnathidae > Meta > Meta bourneti. The sequence goes on from OW119927.1 coordinate 86,605,367, forward strand.
CTGTATACTTGCTCTCCTCTCACTTGTATACTTTGCAGTCTTTGGTCATTTTCTTTTAAGCCATACTGTAGGATTAAGGACAGAGAAAAAGTGCTAGAAGGAATTACAAACTTGTTAATTTTTTATTGGGAAACATTTTTGTTCACATATTTAAGATGCATTCAGAGAAAAGTTTGTTACCTCACTTTCTTTTCATAAGCTCCGAAAAATAAAGAATGACACTGGCACCAAACATTTAACACAAATTCCAATGCTGATTGTCCAGTTGGTCCAGGCACGCCACTTAAGAAATCAAGCACTGGCTCAATTTGGTGCTTAATAAGATGGGCAAAGACCATTAATAAGCTCTGGAAAATAAAAAGCTTTGGTGAGATCTTACAATTAAATCTAAGCATATTTTAAAAGTAGTAAAGACAAATGGTAGGTAGTTGAATTAACATCACACGGGAGCAACACAACGGGCTATCAGCAATGGTTCGGGATAGGACCCGAAGGGAAAGACACGAGAACACCACCTTGTCATTTTTAACCAGCCATTCATGCTTTTGCGTATAGCAATTCTAATTTTCTCCTAACAAGGTTTCACACCTTTTTAAAAACAGATCGATCCACGGTTAATAGCCTTTTCATCAAAGCCACACTATACTATACCATTGCTGACAAAGGGTGTTTTAAGAATTTTTTCATTTTAAGGTTTAGACTTAACCCTCCTAGACAAAGTACCTCTTCAGTAGCAAAGCTGCCCAAATCTTGATCTCATCATTAAAAAATTGGCAATATCTCGATATCTTGTCAGCAAAATTAGTCAGATCTTGATGGATAAGATCGAAACCATTTTGGAGGGTTAATATAAACAAAGAGCAAATGAGATTTTAATGACATAATTACTTCAATATATCAAACATAGCAATATAAACACATTATTCTTTACTTAGAGAGGTAAACACTCTGTACCCTTTTATTATATTTTTTACTCATTATATGACCTTCGTAACATGAAATAAAAGTTTTTAAATTTTACCTGATTTACACTTATTGCTTCCACTTGCTGCATCTTGCTCAGAACTGCTCGCAAGAGAAGCTCACTCTTATCACCAATAACAGCACTTGCTTTAGCAATGAGAAGGGACGTGAGGCGACCGACAAATGCAGAAGCACTTTCCGGAGTTTTGGGATCCAATAGACGCTGAGCAACCTGTACAAGGTTAATGCAAATGTAAGTTGAAACCAGAAAAATATCAAATAAAAACTTGGGTAATTTAACCCTATTATGTGCTTTGCAGAAAGACAAAGTAATTGACAGTTTAGTTGACTGTTACTCATTAGCATTGTGAAAAAATTAACTTGAAACTAAGTACGTTAGTGAAATGTATAAATTAAGGGCTTAATTTAGAGTTATGCCATACATGCCATTTTCTTTAATGTGTTACCAATTTGCTGTATGGAAATATATTCTGAAAAATCTACCAACCCTGCAAGTGGTTTTGCATTACAAATAATTATGTAAACATGTTGCAAAAATCTTATTTGTCGAATACTGACATAGTAGCATATTTTTTATACATTCTTCTTCCTTAACAGTGATATAATTTATGTAGTATTCCAAACTGGAAAAGCAAACAATTTTAATTTGACAATCCAAAGACTGAATGGAGTCTAACGATATACCGGGAACATAAGAAATCAAAGTTTTACTTCAGAACTAGCTTCTGACAATCTTTCACACAAAAAGATTACTTGATAAAAAATGACCAAGTAAAGAATACTTGGTGTGTAATATTTTATAGATTACAAACCATTTTGAACGAAACTCTAAAAATTTTGTAATTAGCATTAAATGAAACTTACAATTGATATATTGCTACTTGTAACATTGCTGATACATATTTAAGTGTTATTAAAATTTAATATTCAAAATTTTCTTTGGGTAAGGGATGAATGAATAAAGCAAGATGATTTATAGAATTCCCTAGTTCACATTTGAAGATTTATAAAATCATAAATCTTCGAAATTCAATACACAAATTTCCCAAGAAATCAGAGAATACTGCAAAAACTTACATTAAAAATATAATCTAAACCACTAAGTCCTGTTTCATCATGCCAAGCTGAAACTTGTTCAAGTGCATTAGCAACAAAAGCTCGTAAACACTCTCCTCCATTCTGAAAATAAAAATCAAATTATTAATGGATGATACCTGATAAAACTTTCATTTAAAGGAAAATTACAAAATAAGCCAATGTAAGCACACTATGGCATGTGTCTCCTCACAAAGCATCCATGAAAATGAGAACATCTCTGAATGAAATATATTAGAAATGACAATGGTCTATCAGAAAAGAAAAACTTTAAAAGGGTAATTTTGGTTCAAGGTTTAAAATGCAATATAAATTTCAAAACCAAATCAATCTGCCACAAACAGAAAAACTACTCACCTACTAGACTAAAATGGTTTAGTACAGGGTGAGGCGAGAGAAGCAAGTTTGGATCGCGGAGCGATCCGAAAGGAACTGCGTTAGCAGTTCCTGGGGGTTGGCGATCAAAAGTGAGCAGGGGGCTGGAGTCCCCTAGTTTATTGTTATTGAGATATTAAACTTTTCTTTCATGTTTTCAGTAGGATTAAATTTCTTTCATGTTTTTAGTAGGAAAGATTTTTCACTCTTACAAGTTTATAACTATTTTATGTTATTTCTTTACAAAAAATATTTTTCTTTATAATATAATATTGAAAAACATTAACTGTAGTAAACTGATTCATAAGTGGAATTAAAATATCTAAACAGGAAAAGTAAAACTGTCACACAAAAAATACCTGTAAAATAGTATTGTCATCTGAATGCATAATGCAATGCACTGCAGCTGGAAATGCTTGCGTAATAATGGGTGAAGCTAGAGGACTTGGACTGCCGCGAACAACTGTCTGCAATACATCCAGAGATGCCTAAAAGATAATCAATGAATCTTAACTGTTTGCTATTTATGAGTTTCTGTTAGCTATTTATGCAAAATTATTTCCATTTTAAATTTCACAACTAAATATATTTTACAAATGTAGGTAGCACAGAAATTGTCATTATTTGTAAAGTGATGAATGGCAACAAACCAAAATAATAAAAAATCATCAGGAAAAGGATGCATTCACCTATTTTGCCACTTCGTATAAATACGCTTCGTTTGAGCTATGAAGCTCATAATATTGCTATAACTACACAGAAGAGCTTGTCAGAAAAGAAAATGTGAAAATAGGTCTAGATGTCAAACACCGAATTGCCTTTAACTAGTGAACAGAATGTAATTGAAGTAGATGTCCAGAAGATAATTGTGGTAACATAACTGAGATGTGAATTTTTTGCCATGCACTTTATTGGAAATGAGAATTAAAACAGAAACAGTAACGCCTCCTTATGTTTTTGATTAATTATATTCATTTGGAGGTATGAAATGTGCATATTGATCCTCCTTATAAATGGATTAAAATAAGGTATCAAACATAAGTAATGACACTGCCATCAATAGTTATAAAGAATTAAGAAACTAGATGAAAACTATATTTCCCTGTTATCGATCCATCACAACAGTGTCGACTTACTAATGTGTTTTGACATGTGTAAATTTTTGTTTTCAGTTATTTACACATTTAGCATTAGTCTATAGCATTGCCAACTCAATGAAAAACTTTATATAAAATATTAAACTGTATGACCGAGTAATTTCAACTTTTTGAAGTGGGTTAAAAAATATACCATGCATGAAAAGCTAAGCGAAAGGTGGGACTGTTTTTAACCCATCTAACCCCAAAGAGGTAAGAAAGTTTAACAGGAGCTAGGTTTGGCTCTCATGGACAAGCTTAAAAACATTGATTTTTAACTAACCTATAAATATTAGGCTCTCGATTTTTAATGACACCCAACCTTTTATAATTATCATTGAACTTAGTTTCTAAATGCAAGTCAAATAAATGTGCAGTGTTTTAGTAAAATCTAAGGCTTTTTCATAAATGTAAACCCTTGAGAAAAGAAATTTGGAAGATTTTTACAACATATAACCAACACAAAACTGTCAGGTCAGAAAAGAATGCCTAAAACCATAACTGATTTGGTGGTTTGACACGAAATGGCTCAATTCAACTATTTCTTGAGGGTTTCAGAAGCATATTTGTAGGGTTGTTTATGAAAATGAGTGCCAAAGAAGGCAAACTTTGAAATTAGAATCACTTGAAAATTTTCTCCCTAAAGAAACAAAACATTTTTGTCTAGAAGTCTGGAAAAAAGTGGTTTTCCGGAAAATCCGGAAGAGTCGGCAGGTATGCTTTTAAAAAATTTTAAAGGGCTTTAAAAAAATATTAAGGCTTTACAAGGCCTGTGGAAAACCTGAAATTTGCATAAATAGCCTACTTGAAAAACTGATTATTAAATCAAGTCACTTTTAATTTAGAGTTCAAATTAGATAACAAATGTACATTCATTTTATTTTGCACACAGGTGTTACTAAAAGACTACTTCACTACAGACATCTTCATAAGTAAATTACTTAAATGGGAGACACATACTGCTTGTAACCCCAGAGGAACTTTATTTGGTGGAGCCTGTAGGATAGAAACCAGTGTAGGGATGAGCCGTTGTTGCATTGCACCTCTGGCAGGAGTTTTGGACATCTGCTTAAATATTTCTTGGGCAATTGTAATTAAAATAGGATCTAAGAGAATAAAAGATTATTGAATATTGCAAAAAGTTTAGTATGTATATTTAGGAGCATGAAAGTCTTAAATATACACGAATGAATAGCACTTAAACAAAATATATGCAATTTCAGCTCGTTTCATGTTAATGTATAAATAAAGCATAATAGTTAAGTTCCTTCAGTCATTGGTTTTCAAATCTCATAATTTTCCCTTATTTTTTAAATTGTTTTTCCCAAATATTTGCCTTAAGAATTCCTATGCTTTAAGATAGCAATAAGAATTTTAAAAATAGACTAAAAGTAGGCATTTTTCCAATCTCATCCATCCACCTGACACCTTTCTTCATAGACATTTAAGCAATTTTTTTCAGTCAGCTTTTGAATTTTAACACAGCAAAAGCTAAATTAAGGTACAGTAATCAATAGCCTTTCTTTTAAAAAATTAGCCGAAAAACTATTTTGAATTTTGATATGTATTCATATAGGATCAAGTACATCAATTAAATATTAAAACATTATATCACAAGAGTTATTTTTTTAACACTTGAACTTTTAATTCCAACATTCTCAGAAAGGAGTAACGAAATTACTGATTTTTAGTAAAATGATTGTTTCTCAGATTCATTTTATGAATAAGCCATAGATGTACCTTAGTAAAATCTCATGTAGGAGTCACTTTGATATGAGGAACAGATATTGTCGGCTTAGAGCAGAAACTCATTAACTGACAAAAGGAATTTTTTACTGTTCAGCTATGTTTAAAGAAAAACTAATAATTTTTAGGTAAAAAACATAAAACATTTTGACAGTTATATTTTTTAAAAGAGATTATAATATGAAAATTGTGTATTTCTCGTCATCATAAAAATAAACATTTATTCTCCGAAAAATGTCAGATAATGAGTTTCTGCTAAGCTGACGATAAGCACGTTGATGTTTACATTTGGTCTCCTTTTACTTCTTTTCATTCAATAAAAATATTGGAAGTTGATGCACACACTGGGAAAGTAAAAAGCTTTACTAAATGTTAAAACAAACAAAATGTCATTTAAATCCAAATGAACAACATAGCAATGTTTATAAATTTTATGTCTATTGTTTCATTTCTAACAAAGGTAGAATAGTCAGAAATCATTCTAACTATATAGGATATAATCTAAAATCATATTCATAAACCGGAATGCTCAATATTTTTCCATAATTAAGCTAGTAATTATTTCTCATCATTATCACAAGGTAACTTATTTAAATAGTAAAACAGACTCCAGATCTCCTTGCTTTGATGACTGCAAGATCATTTTTCATGAATTCCAACATACTATTTTCCTGCCATGAGCAGTTAATTTTAATTTATTTTTGGTTAAATATTTCAAAGAAACAATTCAATCCAAGTTAAAACCTATTGTTTTTATCTAACTTTTTAATTAACTTAATTTTAATCTAGTTATAAAACTAGATTAACAATTCTAAACATTTGGAAACAGGTACAGGTTGGATATGGCTCCTCTTAACTTTAATAGTTGAATAAGCAAGCTTTTTCGAATTTATCTTTCAGGTCAAATTGTTTGTCATACAGAACATATGTAGCAATAATATTAATCTAAAATAAGACTCGATTAGCAATTCTAAATATTGGAAACAGGCACAGATTAGATATGGCATCTTAATTTTAGCTTTTGAATTTATCTTCCAGGTAAAATTATTTGTCTTAAAAAACAGCGTGTAGCAATAATATTAATCGAAAATAAAATAATTTACATTCCACAACAACCAATAAAATACGTAGAAATCAATCTTACCACCATTATGCTTCAAAAATACTGCAATAGTAATGGGCGATATCTTATTTTCTAGTTGAGCCGTAAAATTTTCATCAATCTAAACACAAAATAAAATATATATATTGGCAAATGAAATAACTCATGAAGTAAATATTTTATTTGCAACAGTAATTGATTAATCCTTCCTAAAACCTGATAAAAAATTAGAAAATTCAAATTAAAACAAATTTCTCAATGATTTCTTGTGTAATTAACTTTTCTATACCACAAACTAAATTGTTTTTTCCCTGTTTAATTGACTTTGGAAGGGAGTTTAATCTCCCTCCAAAAGAATCATCCTTACAAACTAATTTGATATTAATTCATAGGAATAAAAAATGTCTCATAGGCTGCTTGGGTTTAATGGCACAAGGGCCGTATTTGGCCAAGCTGCACCAAACATCTCACAGAAAAAGAATATGCTTTCAAGGCACTAGTTATCCTATGCACCATAATTATATTTAAAGGTTCCCCAAATTCATGAAAAATTTAAAATTCCATATAGCTGCATTAAATTAGTACTGAGCATCATTCATAATTATTATGATTGCTAATAATTTTCAAACATTATTGTGAATTGCAAATTGTTTCATGTTCATCATATTTGATGACTTTTCTAAAAGGTTACTTTTGAGGTACCAATGTGAAAAGCCATAACATTGATGTAAAAACACCTCTATCTCTAGCTTTTAAACCTGTCAGTTCAACAAAATGACTCATGTGGCTTGTCCCAAACAGATGCCTGGAAACTTGAATTCCTGATCTTTCCCCTTAATGAATAAGCCAATAAAAATAATATCCGAAGACCACTTTCTTGAATCATTTACTCTCAATATTAAGCTCTTTCCTTTGGCCTAAAGATACTCCCTTCTCATGTATCACATTTTTCATTAAAATAAGATCTGATAGTTAAAGTTTCAAGTTTTCTACGAGAAAATAAATAGGACAACAAAGTATTAGAAGTTTTCATTTCAAATTTGATTGTCTAAGACATAAGTGGGATATGTGGACCCTCTTGGGTCTGGAAAACATGAAATATTTCATTAGCAAAACAGAAAACCTTTTAAGAAAAAATTAAATATTCCATTGTTCTGATTTTTTATGTTCTAAAAAATGTCTACATGTTCTAAAAATGAGCAACTGCATTTGCAGATAAGGGAGCATTTCCCAGTGACTGATAATCGTAATATTGCACCCGGGCTTCGTCATACGTGGCTTAGTAAATAAGAGCTTATATAATATCAACTGTTTATTTCAAACTCGTTTTTCTGTTTCAAAAGTTTCAACTGCCTGCACTAATCCTTAATTTGAAGTGTTGATGTTTTGTAATCTATTTAACATGGATCTAATTATTTTACTCCCTACATTAAGGTGCAAAATAAGGATCAATATGGTCTTATACAATCTCTTTCAATCTCAAGGGATCAGTAAAAAATTTTTAATTTTCACAGAAAAAACTGAAAAGATGAAAAAATTACTGGTCTAAGATAAACCTGAATTGAACAATCAGACAAAATGGCTTATCTTGGTTTCAAGTTCTGGTGTCGACCCTGCAAACAATTTACAATTGCTTTAGAAATGTAACATTTCTAACATAACTGCAACACTTTTACAAGTCTTGCAATGAAAGAAATAGCACTAGAGATAAAAATACACACCCCTACAAGTTTGTCAGCAATTGCAAGTGTTTCCCAGTCAATCGAAATATTCCTTCCAGAGAATAAATACTGCACTTATAATGGCTAGTTTACTTACAGTAATGATGATTGAAATGGCTTCCAAAACCAGGGCCAAAACTTCATTAGTAAACTGAACAGCTAAGGAAATGAGTCCCTCCGTCATAGGAGCTAAGTATGGACCCAGGACATGCTTAAGCTTTGTTGATTTTAAATTATCACAGAACCTGAGGAGTTAAAGATATAAATCAATAAAAAAATCATGCCCTTTTATAAACAAAAACAAATTGCACTAAATTGGAAGAATGGTTATTTTTTTTGCGTCAAACAATGTTCATGTGTGAATGTAACAGACCAGATCATATGGTTCGAGTAACATGGATACGTACCCCCAAACAGCTCTGACTGCAGAAATACGGACAGTGCAGGGTTGGGTAGGCTGTAAGCCATTAGCAGTAGCTTGCAAAAAACTGGAAAATAAAAAAACAATCCATAAAACAAATGAGAAATAAATTTTAAAATATTCTGAAAAAGTACAATTAAATTTGGAGTCTTGAACTGACAAAAAGTTTTTTCCAGGCATCAGGACTCATCTACACCAAACAGGAGAATTCTGTGGTAGTAATAATGGGTCAGGATATTAAGATCCTGTCATATGCACATCAGATATTTCAGCACTCAATACCTACTTTGCAGAATTCATGTTTGTGATTATTTCTATTATCCCTTTTCTTACTCATTACAGTGGAAATTGATTTTTCTGCCATTCCTGACTACATTGTTATCTACAGTAGCAATTTGATATATTGATATTACATTAATTCTTAATTTTTAAGAGGAAAAAAATTAGGGCCTTTTCAAGGCTACTTTATATATTTTTAAGGTCATATTTAATATAGATCGAAGCAGATTAACCCATGAATGCTCAAGTGAAGTAACTTGCATAAGTGCTATGGTTGAATTTCATGATGATACTTATCCAAGGTCAAGTATCACATTGCTATTGGTTTTAGCAAGTGTATGGGAAAGATACGTATGGAATGGGTCTTCTAAAATTGCCAAATTACTTGTTTATAGTCACATGACATTGCTTTTGAATGCAGGTGAAATTAAATATGTAGTGTTTTGGTAAAAAATAAGGCTTTAAATTTTTTTAATGGCTTTAACATTTAGACTATGGGCGGTACAACAGTCGCACCGTGAGATTTTTCCTTCCTAGAGCGGCTCAGTACAGATGCTGTACCGAAGATTTTATCCCCTTTAAACCCTCTCGCTGCGCATCCCGCGATTTCCGCGGGCTACATAGAAGTAGCAAAATTTGCGCAGCCCGCGATTTTCGCGGGGATGCATTTTTGCCGTCTATTTAACTGTGCAACCGGCTCTTTCCCCATTCATGGTTTCATTTTAGCTTTTCTGTGATCTTTAATTGTTTATTGAAATCTGGGTTAGCAGATGGCGTTAGATGTCCACATTTCTGCGAAACATACAAGCATTTTGCGCGCTCTTTTCAAAGCTCAAAGATGTCTGTCAGGAAGCATTTCACGAGTGATATAACCTACATTCCTGACAATATTTCCGACACCGATAGCAGTTGACTCTGATATCAAGTATATTAAAGATAGTTATAGCGAAACTGATGAGAATTTCTCGGATTCCTCTGCGGATAGTGATTTCTAATAATTCTTCATTTCTAATAAATGTTTTGTATTTTGCATACTTTCATTAGTATATACGTTTTACCTTTGTATTTCATAAAATAAATCATAATTTAACCAAGATTAATTTTCAAAATTTTGCTTTTATATGATTATTCTTCCAATTTCAATATTCCGACAACCTTTTTTTATGATCTAATTCTATATTGAAAAAAACTCTTTAACAAAAATTTTTTGTATATTTAAACTCTAAAATATATGTAGATTTGAAATATGTAATTAAAAAAATACGCAATTTTTAAACCTATTTTGATAAAAAAATTACGCAGCGAGAGGGTTAAGTGACCGCGGACACCGATCACCATTTGCGAGCTGTCAGCGACTGGCCCTAAAGAGGGACGGTCCTTTTGTTCGAAGCCCTACCCTGCCGATCATTCTGTGAACGCTGGGAAACTCAGAATGTCGCGCCTGTAATATAGCTAGCATGCCAAACACTATGAAAGGAAAGGCGCTACGTGTAAAAAGTAAAAGTCATTCACGACTCTCACAAGTTCTGTAGGGGGAAGGAAGTCAAGAGAAATCTGCCATTCTGAGATGAGGGTAATGAAATTTGGGCACCGTTGTGTAAAGGTGAAGCAAATATTAAGGTTTAGAGCCCTTAAAAACTAAAATGAAAACCAGGCCTTCTTAAGGCCCATGGAAACCCTGGTATTATATGCCTAACCTGGTTTGTTTATCTTGCATTGATGTACAACCTTCCTACTTTTGTACCAATACATCACTTGATTCTGAACAAAATTCCCCATTCTTTATTCAACAATATGTCACACCCCATTTTACTGCCTATTGCTTGATACTAAACTTATATTTCACATACAACTCATTCTTAAATGCCTTACTCAAAAACTCTTTTTACGCAATGCACAAAGCAGTTCATGATCTAGTCCAGTGGTTCAAAAACTCTTTTCAGTCTAAATACCCCCTTGAAAATTAAAAATTTTAGAGAACCACTTGAGATTATAAAATTAAATAGTGCACATGAGACCTGCATAGAACAATTGTGATCCTTATTTTTCACCTTAATATAGGAGTAAAATTTTTAGATCTATCTTAAAAATGAAATTATAAAATGTTAAAACTTCACATTAAGGATTAGTGATGACAATTTAAAGTTCTGAAACAGAAAAACTAGAGTTCTAGATAAAATAAACGGTAAATACTATACTCCTATTTATTAAAATGTATTAAAATCAAAAGGCTGTTAACTTGAAAAATTATAATATTAATGCATAAAAAATATATACTTTAATCTTGTTACGTAAAATGAAGCTGCTTTTTAGAAATTAGCTCAACAATATTTGGTTGAAAGGCTGATAATTTCAATATTAAGTCCTTCTAAACTCTTTATCACACCAATAAATAGTGCTATCTCCAATTAATTGTTTTAGATTCAAACAAAAAGAACACGAGAAAATATGGAGGACCCTTGGAAGTCCACAGACCCCACTTATGGGAATCACTGCCTAGTTATAAGGAACTTCCAAACACATATGGAGGAGCACAGTACCCTATTTTGCACACTGCTATGAGTATTCTCATTTAATTTCAGCAACCGTCAGTTTTTAAGTTTAAAAATAGTTGGCAAAGATTTGAAATAATCAATTGTTAATACAAACCGCTTTACTAAATCTTCATTCATTGTTACAGCATATCGACTTGAAAACCAAAGGCATCTACCAAACAAGAAAGGCGATTCTGTGGAGGAAAGGAAAGAAAATATTTTGAGCCAGAGCATTAATTCACTATTTAAAATTCACACAAAACTTTAAGAATACAAAGCATGAAAAACATGAATATGCATTGAGAATACACCCCTTAACACTCTTAATCTACATATAAAAAGTCAGCAGGCATTTTTCTTTAAGTGTCATGGTCTAATATTTATTCTTCGTCTTTAACTGCACTGGCAAACGATGCATTAATGAATGTGTTTCTATTTTTGTAACCTAACTATAACAACAGTTACAGCAACAGTATACAGTGGTACCTTGAGATACGAGTTTAATTCATTCAATGACCAAGCTCGTATATCAAATCAATTTTCCCCATTGAAATGAGATTAATTCATACCAGCCCCCAAAAAACCACTCCAATTTTTTATAATGTATTTGTAATGAACAAATATTGTAACTGGAGTTATAGTCTTTATCAAGTCCTTCTGCTTCAGAATAGAGCATATTGTAGAAGTACTGCGATTGTACTGCGTTGCCAAGTCTATTCATCTTACACCTTGCTCAATGTCTATTAACTCACACTTTAATTCCATGGATATTACCTTTTTCCTTTTCTCACCACTGTTCTTTACACTCACCTTCTTTGGACTCATGGGTATACGACAAAAATTAGCTAAATAACTGTACATACACCCCGTTTTTCTGTTTTCAAAATTGACGCATCTGGTAGGAGAAAAGAAAAATGGAAAAAATAAGAAAGGGACTCGGGCCTTCCGGTGGCAGTTGACAATAAATGTCTAACCAAATTAAGAAATTGATTGATTTTTGTGAGACGTTAACTGTCATCAGATGAGGTAAACATGTGAACTGAACGACGAGCAAGACTCTGGAATCTGAGTGGAATGGTGGTTGTGACATCACTGAAGGAGGCTCGTATCTCAAATTCTGGCTTGTAACTCAAGGCAAAAAATCGACCTAGTGACGGCTCGTAACTCAAAAAACTCGTATGTTGGGGCACTCGTATCTCAAGGTACTACTTTACTTTACCAAATGCTTAAATATTGTTTACACATTAGCATATTCTGGTTAAGTCTTCTGATATGTTTCATGTATGCTCTGTAAAATAATGCTTATAATAACTGGAGATGAGGATGGCAAAAAGCTGTTAGCTTGTTTTTGAAAATAGTACAGATGTCTGATTGTACATTTAATCCTGACTGCAAAGGGTGTGGAATTGACATAAATATGTCCCATGACTTTCCAAGTTATTGCCAACAATGTAAACTTTTACTTTTATAACAAACTTTAAATATTAAGTAATAAGTGTACTATACACAGTATGCTTTCTCACTAGTATGTATGAGGGCAAAGAACTGACATTTTTAACTAATCCTCAATAGATGGTTGGTTTTTATAGCGCAAGGGCCATATTTGGCCAAGCTGCAAACACAACAACGAAGTAGGAAAAAAAGTACAAGGTTAGGCCAGGGTAAACCAGAAGGGAGGACAGACCACTTGGGTACCTCGGGGTTGTGATGCCCATACACACCTTAAGATGTTCCCCTGAGGGCCCTCAATAGATGGCAGAGCTATGAAAAGAAAACCACACATATACAATACTTCAATAGTACAAAATGCAGTGTGTGGTACATATCTAACTATTGTACATGCCAAACAAGAACATCATGTACCCAATATTCAGGAAGTTAAATTATATACATGCAGATACAGGTATTTTACCTTTTTTGACATCTAGAAGGAGCAATGCGAACTGGTTGATGCTACTGTCTTTTAAATGATTCATTAATTTTGAAAATGATAGCATTTGGATTTGGAGTAGACAAAAATTTACCATCCTTAGTCAAAATATAGCCTTTAAAATGAATATATATTGCTTATGTAAATAGATATTTACCAGTAGTGTTGAGATCCTCAATAACGACAGAGTTCAAGAATCCAGACATATCAAATTGTAAATTATTTTCTTGAATTTCACATATGATTAGATCCTTCATACTTCCAAAAGCTAACAAACAAGACTCATGTATTTTCCACCTGGTAATAAAAGAAAATCATAAGTTATGATAAAGTTTAGTTTTTACTTAGACTTGAAATAGCAAATAAAGGATGAATTTCGATATACAAGCACTCTCAATAATAATAGAAGAATGACATGCAGTAACCCCTTGATATATTGAGCTTTTTGGGAGGCAAGATAAAGTGCACTATAATTAGGGCCAAGAAATTTACTTACAAGAAATGAGGATTAAATTCTGCTTTAAAATATACATAAAAAGCAATATTATGTAAAATATGAAACTAAACAGAAAATCAAAGGTGAAAACTTTATAATGAAGGGTTACTCTATCAAGATTAATATAATTAACTATTACTTAATTTATAAATGAGCTAATACTTGTGTTACTATGATATGAAAAATACACATTAAGAGCATTTTCACACAGGCCTCAGATGCAATGTAACCAAATGGAGGATTTCACACATAGCCTGGTCCTGCCGATTTATTGGTCTGCCAGGCGATATGGGCAAATGCAGCCAGCGCTAAACTTGACAAATTGGATGCCGGAATCTTATAGCATGCTCTCCCTGTTGATGATTGACATGCCTTGTTTACCCTGCATCTGTCATTTGCTGTTATAATTAGCAGTGTTAAAGTTCTGGAATGATCCCCAAAGAGGATTCCAGTTTTGCACGTGTGTGTGAAAACATGCTAAGACTAAAAGCTGTAATTGCTTACAAGATGAAAAAGAAAACAAATTTTTTATGTTTGCATGTTTAAAACTGAATAAGATATTTATTTAAAAGGAATACATAAAACAAATATCCACATGAAAAATATACAAGTTCTTCACACATGGAAATTAATGCTTTTTTGACAAAAATAATCACTTACCAATTAGAATTTGTATTTTTATCAATTTCATGAATGTGACGGGTAACAGCTGCACATAAGCTCACAGAAATTCCTTCTTCAAATTCTTGTCCTAACAACTGCAAAATTAAGAAATTTTAGATTTTTTTTAGGTACATAATCCCGGATGTGGCTTTATTGTTACTTGTGTAACACAATCAGAAAGAGATTGAGATGTAATTTTTTTTAACTGAATAAAGTGGTTTTATTGCAGGACATTTTAAAAGACCTTATGACAAAAGATACAGTGAATTTCCCTGGATCTTCCTAGATACAGGAAAATTTAGTAGTAATAGCAAATTTTCCTGGATCTAAAATTCCTAATTTTTTCCAAAAGAAAACTTATCAGCAAATGATTCAAAACAGATAAAATAGTTTATTATAAAAATAAAAACTAGATGTTAGATGATAACATAAGAAGTTCTTTTTAGCAAAATTGATTGAGATACATCTGAACAAGAGTCATAATAAATATTTTTAGCAATGTCCCAACTCTAATAAAACAGTTGAAACATAAAGCAATTATTTGGAAGTTGTCTTAATAGTGTATCAAATCTATTGCTCACCACACAGGTTTAAATGTTTTATTCACTCATTTAAGTGGTTTATGAAAATTGGTCCCCCAAGATAAATTTTAATTTTTAAACTCTGCTAAATTATTTCTTCATATCCTCATTTACTACAGGTCCCAAGTTCTTGCATATCTTCCTTCTACCCATTTATTACCCTTTTGACCAACAGTACATAAAAATTCAAGAGCTAGTCATATGAATGTACACTACTTAGTAGAAAACTTCCAAGTATGCAGACTTAAAATCAGAATACTGCCATGATTCTTAGAAGCCACACCCAGACTACTTTAAAATTGAAAGATTATAACTATAAAATGATCAGTTCTTTGAAGGTGATTATAAAACAAAAAGGATACAAATGTAAAACCAAATCAATCCCATGATAGGAATTAATTATACGAAAAATGTCACTTTACTAAAACTAAACTTCAATTTAGACTAATGAAACACAATTTTAATTCACTAGCAATATATTTTCAAGCAAATTTTCTTTTACCACAGCCCGATCAATTTGAACTTGTTAAAAGTGCTTCTATTACCATGGCACTATAAGGGTAGAATTGAGATACACTTGGCATTACCATGGTCACCACGGGGGTTGGGTTCATGTTGTACCTCACATACATACTATACATTCAAGAAACAACCCATTAATAGAGAGACCACACATTCACTCCAGACAAATATATATGCCTTACCCTGGATTCGAACCAGGAATCTCTATCTACAACCTAGTACTCTGACCACCAGCCAGATCAAGCAAATTAAAGCTCATTTGACGTGAAAAAATATCCCCTAATTTGTACAATTGATACTTACTAAAAGTAAGTCCTGAGCTGATATCCTGACAGAATATGCATACGTATCATCATCTTCATCCTCCACAAACTGGTCTGGATTGCTACTCCAAGTTTTAATCTAGTTAAAATGTACAGGATTCTTCATTAGTTTGACACTTGATATGACAATACACACATTATAAAAAAAAGCAAACACACTATAAAAGAATTACTTTAATTTGAAACTTTATATCAGCACTTGCTTTCTTACCTGTTCCTCGGTCATTTGCATATATAGTAGCACATAATACAATAAATCTGTCATTCCCTCTTTAATAAAATTTCGATACTTGGAAGATTCCACTAAGGCATTGATGAATTCAAATATGCTAAAAACTAAATTTTCAAAACCTAATATTTCACCTAAAAATGAAAGATACAAATGGAATATAAGTATCAATACCAGTCATTTGACTAAGTTAGCAAATAGTATCATATTATTTTGAAAGAACAGGGAGATTAATCTATAAATACAGTAATAATTTTTTAAATAAATTCTAGTTCTTAAAATAAATTGTTTCAAGAGAAACATGTCTATAATTTTTGATAAAACAATTATTTTTTCTTGTTTATTTCAAAGAGATATAATTCCTATTTCTTCCAAGCATGTTGTGCCAACATGCCTTATGCATTTCCAAAAAATGTGAATTTTTAAAATTTAGCCAATAAGATTACAAGAAAAGCATCATCTCCCCCTAGTCACATCAGAAAGGTTTATATTGTTTTACATGCTTTAGGGGAAAAATTAACATAACATGGAATAAAATGCAGTTCAATGTACCTTTTGTCATAAAAGCTTGTAAACTGAAATAAATATTATATACTTTTACTTGACATATTTTACTTTAATAAAGATCAACCTTACTTTTTTGATATTTGAAAGAAATTTTTTAGAAAAAGAGTAAAATTTAAAGTGAGATTATAATTGTTGACATTAATTTTCACTCTCATGTAGCCAAAAATGAGCATAGAGGGATAAGCCAAATTGTTTTGTAAACAATTGGTTTGTCGCTCTAAGATCATTTCTGTTACACAAGAACTAAATAGACCAATATTTTAAAATAAGAAGGCAATTTCAAAATAAAACCACGGCAATGAAATACATTACCATCTGAATCAACAGGATTGTCTGCATCTTCTGATACATTCACCACAGTTTGTACATATCTAGCATAAGTTAAGAATTGATGAAACAATGTAACAGAATTCATGCCTTAAAGATACATCAAATACCAAAAAAATTCAAAAGAACTGAACAAAATAAATTTCTTAATGGATCAAAATTAAGACCTGTAAACCAAATACTTCTTGAGTACTTTGGGAACACAATTATTAAGTAGAAACTTTAAACTACTACGAAAAATAACCGAGTTTATTATTCACTTTTAAAATCACATTGGCTGATTTATTTTGATCAGATTTCTATTACACTTTTCATATAAATGTTTACTCTGACACCTTTGTAAAGTTCACATCTACAAGAACCTGATACACATATACAAAATTTTATATTTTTAGTTAAAAATCCTTGGGAAAAAAGTTGAAATCAATATACCAACCTGAAAACTTAAAAGTCAAACAGCAAAGTTTTTACAAGTTTTAACACTGCAATAACGAAAGCAGTATGAAATCGCATGAAAAAATATATTCATGAAAATTGTTTTAAAAATCAAACAATTTTAGTTTTAATCAAATAAAGTTTTTTAATAAATAACAGTTTTTATCAAATCAAAATAATATGCTTGTTGCAGCATATTTTCAATCCTTTTAATACTAAAAACCATGTTTGATCACGGCCTCATCTAGAAATTATTCACAAATGTATATGCTTGAGTTCGAAACTTCTAGAGGTAAATTTTTGACATTAGTACACCCAGTATTTTTTGGAAGAAAAACTCGTTTCTTTACCAAGATCAATGCTATGCTATTAGAAAGAGGGATATGAAATTTTCAATAATAAAAATAAGTAACTTGGAATTTTGTGCTAAAATGAGATTTAGAAAGCGGAGAGGCAAATAGGGAAAGATTGCAGATATCGGAAAGAGCTAGAGCCCAATATTTAAAAAAAATCAATCTTTTAAATTTTATAATTAAAATTTAGCATACTAAAAGATATTTACTTAAAAATTAAGTTACACTAACCATACAAAAACTTATGAATAAATCTAAAAATGTGAAAAAGAAATACATATGCATAATAAAAGATACGTATTTGCACTTGATGTAAGAGAATGCCAGACAGGTGTGAGTATATGAGGTAGCCAACGAATCATCTGCTTAGGGAAGTATTTCACTAAATTCCTTAAAGCCTAAAAGAAAAACTAAGAATTAATGAAAATCGCAAAAATATAGAGAATGTGTGATTATTATGCTGCAGAAAAAACTAGTATGACAAAGCATATTAAGAAATTATATTAAAAGGAAACAAAAATGTATATTAATACAACTGTCCCCATTTATATTAATTTAGAGCATCGATTTTCAACTGGTGTTTTATGGATGGTGAAACAGTTCAGTTTGGAACAAGCGTGTTCACAAATAATTTCAATACCAATATTTTCATACATGTATAAACAATTACGAGTATACTTTTATTATTACGAAGTATCATAAATAAGTCTCAAAATTTTTTAAAAAAGCTACTTTGGAGCAAAAAGGAAGAAGATAATTACTATTCTTTTTTGTAAATCAATCAAAATTATACTTAATTTTTTTTTGTCAGATTGGCCAAGTTTATAATACTCTTTTTGGTATGTCGAAGAAATTTATTAGTTTATTCAAGCCATGAGATGAAAAAGTTGTTTCCATGATACTAAGGTGAACAAAAACAAATTGAATCTTTCGTAACAATAATTCAGTACCTTGTGCATTAGTTAATATAATTTTGTGCTAGTTAAAAGATTGCGTGTCTGAATATTTGTAAGAATAACATGGAATATTAGATGTATAAAGCAGTAATTTTATTTCAGCTCAAAGGTGAATTAACAAGAAATTTCGACTATTCACAATCTATTGACTGAACTGTAAAAAAATGACAAAATATGACATGAAAATGAAAACTGGTGTTCAAAAAATTGTACTGATAAATAAAACTCACATTTAATACGTCTTTCTTTAATCCACAATCAGATGATAAACCATCAGGTGTTTTCAAGGCACTTACTAAGGTTTCTGTGAATGGTTCCAGAATAGGAAAAAGAAGTTCCTTAGGAGCAGACTAAAAGATTCAGAACAGGAGAACAGTTAAAACATAGTTTAAATAGGGTTGACAAAAATAATGATTCCAACAAAATGTTGAAAATTTAAAAAAAAAACAGATTTCATGCTTTTGAGAAAACACATCCAGCAATTAAGCATTCATAATTTAAATAAATCTGAGCATATACAAAGAAATGTTTGAAACTGAATGCATTGAGAGAGTAAATACTTGCCTTGTTATATTGAGCCATTGCAGCAATCAATTCTGCACATGAAGAAAAAATTTCTACAGCTCTTCCTCTGGTACGAATGCTATATTTCTAAAGACAGAAATAACCAAATTGATTCATTAATAATAAGTATTATAGAAGCAGGATATGCAAATGATGAGTTCATCAACATATATAAAACTAATTTGTAAAATAAAATAACGAAATTCGTAACAAAGTAGAAGAGTTTGAATATTCCAATACCTGATCTTGCATAAATATTCTAAGCATTTCAGGAAGAATAACAGGGGCAAATTGTGGCATTTGTGAGTCAGATACTTCTTGAGATATCTCTAAAAATATATAATTACGTTTACAGTGGCATAGAATAACATTAAATAAAGTCGAACTTACAATAATTGGACTCAATAATGGAAATGAAGAGCATTTAAAGGATTTGATTTACATTACTTTAAATGCCTGCATTTTTAACTGCAAGATCTAATAATCATGTACTTAAAGATTAAAATACTGTTCGAAAAGCATCTTTTTAAATGCACTCCACTCATGAGGGGTGACTCAGTGTGCATTCCCAAATGCACTATGAACTCCAATCAAATACACAAAATAATTTTACCTTTTAGCACTCTCATAGCACCATGCACAGCAAAATTGTTCTCGCTGACCAGACTTTGCAAGAGCACATCAAAGAGTTCTGGCCACTCTTCCGGCCAGTCCCATTGAGCAATAGCAGATATTACATATGCTACACTTGATCTCAGTTTACTGATGGATTCATTTAGCCCCATTGGAAGCATTCCTCGCACTGCAACCTTTGCCTGATAAATAAAGAAAATTGCAGTTTTATGAACCTATAAAACAAATATAGCTTCTCCTGCTGAAGAGCAATACATTAATAAAACTTATATTAGACAAATTTTATACAATTTATGGCAAAAAACAATGCAATATAGGCATTTCATCAAATTGGTGACTAAAAACTTCATTTCCAAACTGCTATTTGGTTCGTTGGGTTAAATTTAATGGTACAAGGTCCACAACTGTTATTTGGATTGGCCTACGAATTTGGAATATGGTAACCATATTTCAAAATTATCATCAATTGGTGATGATAGTGTTCTTAGTCTAATACAACTTTTTATGGGGTTTAACAGTGTATTTCGGGTCAACTCAACATGATTATTCATATCCGTATGTATTATAAAGTAGATCCTTCCGTCATAAAAATATAATTTTTGAAACACTATAAATTTCTCAATACAAATTTTTGAATACATATTGAAAATGCAGACCATTTATTTTGAAATTATATGCATTATGTTTTCAATTATTTTTTTGTTTTCTTGGTAGCCCCAGTGCAAAACTTTCAACTAAAATCTTTCGCATGTGTGATGTATTTAGTATGTGATTTCACTCTTAATAAATCAGATGCATTTACATTGCTCCAACAGGACTGAAACTTTTGACCTGAATACATCTTTAAAATCAGACCAGTACGGAAATAGCCAGAACAGATAGCCAGTAAGAAAAGTTGAGTGTCACAAAACAATCACATCGAGTTTGGTCTAATAATTTTTACATTATTAGCACAAACCAACCTAAAGTCATTCGATAGCTGAGGACCAGAAAATCAGACCAGTACGGAAATAGCCAGAACAGATAGCCAGTAAGAAAAGTTGAGTGTCACAAAACAATCACATCGAGTTTGGTCTAATAATTTTTACATTATTAGCACAAACCAACCTAAAGTCATTCGATAGCTGAGGGAACAGACTTGTTAGTGACCTTGAGTTCGTGTGTCCTGATAAGCAGGGTGGGAGTGGCATTTGGGGGACTTTCTGCTGTACAGTGCAAACTTCAAATCAGAATATCTTGGGACTGTGAAAAGCTATAATGTCGAAATTGGTCTCAAACAAAGGTTAACACTGAGATCTGTCGATTTTAGACATTAGAAGTTAAATAAAATCCAGTGTTGATTGTAAAACATTGGATAACACTTCAATTTATTTTTTAATTTCACAATGTCGTGATATACCCATTGAAAACCCAAGCAGAAATGCATCAAACAGTCTACTTGGAAGAGCTAACTCATCAGCTTTCCATAAACACTGAATTGACTACTGAATTTGTCTTTCATTTGCAACACCCCAATAAATATCATGCATTAACAAGACATATTCAAGTAAAACCTTGCAGCCATGTCTCCTGACAGAATAACCGATTTTTTACCTATCAGTTGGGTATTATGTCTAATCAAGTTAACATGACCCCTAGTATATAACTAACAGGTGTCTTTGAACCCCTTCAAATTTCTTTTCAATGCTGATTTTTTAATTCATCACAAAAATCAAAGCAGTTTTGTGACTTTTCCTAAAAAGTATATAAACGCTATCCTCAAAAACAGTTCAGACTGAGTAGGAGGCAGGTCTACATGTTTGATCAAATGAGACATCAATATTCGGTAAAAACCGCATCAAGTTCATAATCAATACACATATTTTTATATTCTCTATCAAGTTTATGTAAATGCTTGGATAATTTGAAGACAGCAATTAGATTGTGCAAATAAGCTAAAAGCTGTAGAACTTCAAATGGAGTGTATAGATGAGGTGCATTCAGAATCCTTCAAACGTTGAAGAGAAAATAGGGAATATTTGCCCAGTTAGAAAAACTGCCAAGAGTGAGTTAATGCAAAAGACACTAGGCACAAGAACAGTAGAACTTTCTATAAAAAAACTGCGCACCACGATCATAATGACAAATATGTAGACAAGGAATACTGGAGCTTTTGCTTGAAAATTAACAGATATTTATAATTATTTATTGATTTTTAAACACCATTCATTCATTTGCTAATTGAAATCAATTATCTGTGCAGTCAATTTTAAAAACTAGAAAATGTTTCAAAAATCAAGAAAGGGGTCAATTTGACCTTTCTTCCTAGTTTTTTTAGTACTCCTATTTCCAAGCAGTCAAAAGTTTCGACAGTTTCAAGTGTTAAATACTGTCTCCTTTTGGATTAACTCTTTTATTCAGGCTTGCAATTCGTATTAAACTTTATTGGGAATTTAGGAAATGGGTTTATCCCAAGATCATCTTGGATAAAAATGCATGTGAAAATAATTATAAAAATAAATTTTTTATAATTAACTACAGTAAAACCTCAATAAGTTGCACTCACGGGACAAAGAAATTTTGACGACTAAGTGGACTAATGATATTCATAATATAAATTAATGGAAATACTAAAAATTATGAAAATAAGATTGATATGATCAAACAATACAATTAACTTTCTCAGTGCTTTAAATTCCCTTGAACTGATGTAAGGTAATGTTTCTAAGACTTCAAGAGCTTGTGTTTTATTAGGTGGTGAAAGAAATTCCTTATTTTCACTTTCACCCTGTTCTTCTCAAAATTCAGCAGTTAAATCTTACATTGCATCATTTGAGAACAAACTACAACATTGTCATTAATATACATGTAGTCATTTATGACAGGAATAGTACATCCACTTTAATTTATGATTTCAAATAAATTCAACTAAGAATTAGGGTCAGTCTTCAGTTTGTTAGCAATCAGACACAAACACTGCACATTTAAAGACCTTTCCAGTGACAAGTTATCAGGGATATCATTTAAATTCCCAATGAGAAAACAAGGGTTTAATTACATTGCTGTCAAGAACTAAAAGGGCAATGAAGAAAACTGATGCCTTATCGAGGTTGTGCTGTGTTCTGAAATTCCAATAAAATATGTCCTTTTGTAAGCTGCCATTATTCTGAGACCACATGTATAACCCACTTCCATTAATAGAAATTGGTTGCTATATTAAGATTGGCCAGTGAACAATAGTAAATAACATTTAATTTAATCATCTTTCACAACCAAACTAGTTACCTCTGGTGTGGCTTCTGGCAGGCGAAACTTATCAGCAGTACTACACCAGTGGGATTCAACATACTGCCTCAACAGCACAGAAGCCATCTGTCGAACTGCAAGAGGAGCTTGTGGGTCCAACATAAGTTCTGTGAGATGAACACAGAATTCTGAAAGCATTTAAACATATTACATTCAGTAAGCATATTAAAACAGCACATAAAGCAAAGTGAACAGCTTTTCCATGTGCTGCAATAAAAATAATAAAATTAACAAGAAATAACTCTTATACTCACAATTCCAAAAATATTTAACAGTCATAACATACTTTTGACTTTTGAATCTTCCTATGGGATTAACATTCTCATTGTTTAATGCACAATATGTAAAATAATTTTTGCAATGTTGTTATTCCTATGGCAAATGTAGAAGCTCAACTCATCATTTTGTCTCTGGCATAACAATGGAGCTTGGAGAACTTGGTTGGCTTGGGGTTTTATGGCCCAAGGGCCATATTTGGCCATGCTGCACCAAACACAAGAGACAACTTCCAAGTAAAAAATTTTGTGCAAGGTAAAAGAGGGATTCAGGTATAGAATGAGATGAAAGCAGAAAAAGATCAATTGGGTATCCAGGGAGCACAACCCCAGTGTTTACAAGACAGTAAACCCCACAGGAAAAGAAAAGATCACTCAAAGGTACCTCAGGTTTGTAAAGCCTGTACACATATCTAGACGAGATGTAATCCAAAGAGCCTTGTTGAGAGGAGTCCAGGTGCAAAGGCAGAATTGGTGATCCTCATTCATTGAAGATTTGCAAATTGTACATTCCCCGAAGCAAATATTCCAATTCCATCCAGGTGTGCTGCAAGACAATCATGTCCAATTCTGAGTCTGAAAAGTGCCACTGTTTCTGTTCTTGCTTTTTCTCTATTTTCAATATTGTTAATAAGACATAAGATGAAATATTTTGACTTCGATGAAAAGAGACACCAGTTTAACTTTTATTTCCTTACAGAATGGGCCCACCATAGCTCAGTGGGTTTGTCTACTGCGATTGTGAGTTGTAGACAGTGCAGGTTCAATTTCTCCCTGTGTATATTTTCTCTTCTGTGTCAGTAAAACTTTCATTGTGTGTTTGCCCATTACTTGATGTTGTCTGTCTTGTGTTTGGCACAGCTTGGCCCTTCTGCCATAAAATTCAATGCAACCAACCAACTTCACCACAGTATTGTTAATAAGCAAATTAAATCATAGTATAAGACAATGAGACCCCCATCTTTGAAATTTTTGAGTCAAATTGCAAAGGATTCGTCATCATGTCACTCAACGACAACTTCACAAATGATTTCAAGAATGTAAAATTAACTCTCCACTACTTTTTTAACAAGATCGCTGTGCTTCTATGAGGTGTTTGATGTATTCTCTCCTTGTTATATAAGCATTAATTATTCATTGTTTTTAAAACATAGGAAAATATTCATATTCATTATTTTAAATATATACGTATTAGGACATACGAAAACAAATTACTACAAAAATGGTTTGTTTCAATTTATAAATAATAATTTTTAAATCATTCTTTTCATCACAACATCGAAGAAAAAGTCACTGCACCTCTCAGGACTAATGCAACTAACAGAGGGTTAAGTTGATTACTTTCTTGTATTGCCTAGAACTCGAAGAACTTTTCATGTTAACAGTAACTTCAAAAGCAAAGCAATGCTTGAGAAAAAAAAATGAAAATGTACATTTGTCTGTCTCTAGACTCATGATTTTTTTCCTATTCTATTCCTCAGTACCATGTTTCTATTTACCATTAAATATACTACGATCAGCATGGAAACCAATATACCAAACAGATACAACAGTACTGATGACCTTCGATGAATTCGCTAAAATTGCGCTTTTCAAAGCTAATTTAGAATGAAACAATGTTGTCAAAACTTCAAAATATCATCCTAAGGTGAAGGTGAAAAAGATCTGGAAAGGCACAATACATTTTGGAAATCTAAACACGACAATTGGTCCCATTTGTTGAACAGAATTATTCTTGATAACTCCTTGTACAAACATGAGAATTCGGATTTTTGCACAATTGTTTATCAAACAGTACTTTCCCGCGCATAAAGATGCGATAGAATATCAATGATCAAAGAAGTGTAAAAAATAATTACCATCCGTAACTTCGAGAACATTGATTTGCTGCTCGGCGCTCAGTCTTACTTCTTGTATAGGAGATAAAATTGAATTTAAAGTTTCAAAAAGTGCATCTTTGAGAGTTCGACTTACATCCCGCATGGGAGCCGCCATCTTTCCCGTCTCGCAATGAAAGTTACGGTCAGCAGCTCCTCAATGTTGTGAAGTATTGTTTATAACTCTTGCTTAACAAATGGTCTGAGCAATAGAGTAAATAGGTACGCTTACTCTGTGGGCCTGAGCATACACCAAACAAAAATATGTCAGTGTGAAAAATACCTAATTATCTTAAAATGTCTCTTTTGCAAATAAAAATGAAAATGCACAGCATGTACACGTAAAATATGATCTGCAATTGCTCTGAAGAATAATTTCTCTGTTTCCTCACTATTTTTGCGCCGCGGTAGCCCACTTGGAGAAGCAACGGATTAGCAAGCGGAAAGTTGCGAGTTAGAAACTCGGTCCAACCAAAGACAGTCATGTACAAAGGGGGCTGGTGCACGTTAAATCTGACGTGGCCTCAAATGTCCTCGCTTTGGCGCGGTGTGGAAGTTTGGAGAGTGGGGTTGCAGCTCAGATGTTGCCTCGTCATCTGACCACGGTCCAAAATTACGTGTTGTTGTGCTCGGATCTTTTCCTTCGAGATTGGTTCCAGACCGTCACCAATAACCCGCTGTGTTGCTCTAGTGCGACGTTAATTAAAATACCTACCAACAATTAATGTGTTATGGTAGCCCAGTTGGTAGAGTCGTGAATTAGTAACGGGAAGGTTCGTCTAACCAAAGACCGTCGTGTACTCGGGGGCTGGTACATGTTAAATATGCGGTGGCTTTAAATGTCCTCACGTTGGCGTGGTGGGGAATTTTGGTGAGTGGGGTGTCAGCTCAAGTTTTGACCTCGTCATCTGAGGTATTTTCTTTACCTCTTGGAAATATAAATTTATGATTTATAAATGAATAGTATATTTTTTCAAATGTAATCAAAGGTCTCGTTCGTTTTCAGATTGAATTTATCAAAACAAATTGCCAATAACATGACGAATGAGACTAAAAAACCCTAATAGTTCGGAAATGCAACTTCAGAACTCATGAAACGGAGGTCATGTGACGGATTATGTTTTGGTTTACACTTTTTTCAGAGTTGTTTATGAGAGCGGCCAAAGTATGAAAAAAGAAAACTGTCATTTATTCTTTATTTATTATTGCAAATTAAGCAGTAATTTTTTTTCGCGAATAAAACAGACACATTACTGCTCGTGTTTGAAAAGTTTCATTTTTAAAGTCATTATTTGTCTTGACGAAAAAATAAGCAATTGGAAAACAATATAAACTATTATCCAAGGGATTCACGAGTATTTTCCATTAAATTCGCGATTGCTTTTGCATAAGTTTTTGTTTCCTTGTTTCTGTAAAATCCAGTTGAAATAATTTGAAGTGTGTTCGATAATTAAAACAATGAATTTAATTAGAACAGTGGAATCAACTCTTGCCGATAACCATCTTTTCTCTTTTCTTCAAATAAATTAGCATACCATGAATGCTTGAAAGAATGTTCACCGGTCCAAACTTGGGTCTAAATATGCACTGTTTTTACCATTTCCTGAAATAGAAACAGAAAACGGAAGTATACAAAGAGCTGAGACTGGCGCATGCGTGATTGTGTTTTAAGAGATGCTACAATGGATATGGCTGGGTGGATAACAAATCTAACGTAAACAAAGTTGTAACTTGTGTTTGAATTGTCGTTCTTAATATTATGTGATTTTAAGATGAGGAAATTTGATTGATATGTACTTTTTGGAAGAGGTGTGCAGCCTTAGCTGAATATGGCTTTAGTCACTGTCCAGAGGTCACCGTGCGGAACTAACTCCCCTGGTCCATCCACTGTAAGTTGAATGGGATTGTTGACATTTTTAAAATTGCATATGAGCAAATACTTTATGCTTGAAATGTTTGAAGAAATTATAAACGTTGAATTTTATTAGCAAATGTCATATACATTACTATTATGCACTTCTTATGACTTAGATTACCTCTGTTGATATTAATTTTTAAATTCTTGTGGTCTTAGTCGAAATTTGACATGTCGTCCGTGTCAATTTAAAGATGTTTAAATCCAGCACAAGATCATCCTCAAAACAGTTGTATATGCTATTTATAATGAATACAAAATAGGTGTTTCGAAGGTGAAGGATAGATGCTATTTGCAATTGATTTCTATAAAAAACACCACATTTCTAACAGAAGTATGCTCGTGGAAATTATACGATTCTTTAATTCTTATTTTCAAGAACTTGCCAAGAAAGGGATTTTGAGGTAAATGTGAAGAATTATTAATAATTCTTAATATGCCATGATTTCTGCATACATAAAAGTATTTATGTCTTAGATTGCTTACTTTTTACAAATCTTTATTTCTAAATCTAGAATGCTTTGATAAAAATAATATACATAAGATAAAATGTGACAACTGTGAAAGAATTTGATCAATAAGAGTAAAAACAATTCATTTCTATGCTTTAGATAACATTATCAATTATTTTGTTCCTTCTCTTACCAACAAGTGTGTAATGTGAAATCAACAGTATGAACAATTCAAATGTAGAATTATTTGCAGGCTTTTTCAAATGATGGGTCAAACACCTATTTCAAATCAAAGCCCAAGTTATTTTTTTATCAAAATATACTTCAAAGTATTAAGATTTTATTTTTTATGGTAAACAATTTATTTCCTTTAAAATTGAGAGTAGGCATTTGATTTAAGTCACTGCCTCTTTATAATTTGTATTTTTAAATGGTATGTTTTATGATTGAAGTCTTGGTAATTTTAAGAATTTTTACACTTTTTACTGCTTGTGTGTGTTGTGTGTGTGAAACCAGGTTTATGTAATCATTTTTTAGTTACATTTCATGCTTTTACTTCAATAGGTTATATTTTCAGAAAATCAAAGTATTGTATTTTATTTAGTAAAATAGGACCTTTATAAAGTTTTCGTAAATGTAGTGAGTTTCCTAAGTGAAAGCATTTGTGTGCTTGATTTAAATTTTGTGACATTTTAACTGATAGGAACTTGTATGCATCTTACAGTATGTGTATGAAAAGTAAAGAGATAAAAAAATTAAACTTAATATTTATATTAAAATTATAAGTGCAATTTATTTCACACAAATTACAATTTTTTGATGCATTTCTGTAGCATGAGTAACATTTCGAAACACTGAAATAAAAGTTTAGGCACAACTAATCTTTTAATTAAGTTAACACACAGCGAAATTGATAAGAAAATGTTATGCTTTAGTGTTACTTTTCTTGAAAAGCCAAATATTCGTACAAGTTAACCCATGCCCAGCTTCTGATCTTAAATTATCCTATTCTCATCTGGTTGGTATATATAATTCATCTATACTTCAGTTGTTTCTCCTTCAGCATGTTACATTGATATTTTTTACACTGTTTAAGTTTAGAACTCATTGTTTCCAAGTGGTTGTTTCTAATTCTTTTCCGATATGTAACTAGAGGGGGTATAGATGGGACATTTGCCCCGTGCGCCGGATTGGGAGGGCTAAATTGGCTGAGTAATTTTTTACTATACATATTTATGCATGATAAAAATGAAGAGGAAAACTTATTAGTAGATTACAAAAACTATAAAAGGAGCAAAATGCAGAATGTGAAGAAATAGCAGGAAAGCTTAACCTAGATCCTCTTTTTAAAGAAGTACGGAGGAGGAAGAAGCGGAAGTTTGATGAGAAGGGCGAAGTTGAAAGCTATGAATTATTCTCAGAAAAAGGGTTCAGATTATTGATTATACAAATAATAGATCGGATTCTGAATGAACTGAGGCAAAGGTTTCAAGTCATTCAAAACATGAATACTTTATTTGGTTTCCTCAATTGAGCTCGGTTTGAAACAATGAATGGAGAAGAATTGAAGAACCAGGCACTTGAGTTAGCTACCACATATAAAGAAGACTTAGACAAGGACTAGCTGGTGATAGAACTGGAGAGTTTTAAGTATCATGCCTTGGATTTAAGCCCTAATATGCAAACTGCTATACCATCAGGTCTTCTGACGTTAATATACAAGAACGGACTTGAAGACACTTCCACCAACATAACGACAGCGTTGTTATGTTGGTTTCAAAGTTGTTATGCAAAGTTGAACCACGTTTTAAGATTTTTCTGCTCTTTTATGATAATAAAATGTTCTTTTTTATTGCAATCTTATCCTCGTCTATTGTCACAGCATTTTTCCATCTTTCTCCAGCTAAATGCTTCTCATACAGAATTCTGCAGTGAGTTCTACTTTCTGCAATGTGTCATGGAGATAGACGACGAACATTGTATTTTTTTGGTCTTTTTAAGATTCAAATCACTGTTAATTATTTTATTTACAGTTGAAACTGAACATTTTAATGACTTTGTAATAGTCCTTTGACTTGGCGGATCCTCTTTTAAAATTAAAGATTTTACCTCACAAATATATACCGTCTAAGTTGAATAAAAAATTTTGGACAAGTGGAATTGTGTGGTGGGGCGATATCAGGTGTTGTCGGGGAGGGTTTTGGTTTGGTTGATCGGTGGGGGCGCGCCAAGGCGAGTTCTTGCCCCGGGTGGAAACTAGTCTAGTTATGTCTCTGATACTTTTCCTTGAAATCACTCATCTTTAAAAGGTCGAAAACTATCAAAGGATTCTCAAAAAGGTCATGGGAATCCAAACCCACATACGAAAGCATGTGAACCGAGGAAGCCTGTGAAGTTCGTGCATTTAGGATAAACAGAAAATTTTTTATGTCCATTTCGAAATTTGAGAGTTTGTATGGCCACTTCAGAATCTTGAGAAAGTCCTCTGATTTTCGATTGCATGACTCCTCCAAACCATAGCCTGGGTAAGTTTCCCTATACCAATCATGAGTTGGGGATCCATATAATACTACTGCAGGTTTGTATTTAGAAAATTTCCTGGAACATTAATTGGGTCAAAGACATTAGTCTCCAAGGAACTTTCTTTAGCTAGCCCATCCTCTATGTCATTTCCCTTAATGTTAATATGAGAAGGGATCCATCAAAAGTGGATAGCAGCATATTTTGATATATTATTGAGCATAGCCAGAATTTCAAAGGTTGTTGTGTCCTTGACAATTCTAGAATTCCGCAAGCTGAATTGAGCTTCCAAGTGAAAAGAGAAAGTACATTGTTAATGTTTAATTTAATCTACTAATGGTTACGTGTTAGTTTAATGTTAGTAATGTTTTGCTATGCATAATTTACAGGCACACTATTAGGAAATGATTTCAAGGGAGGCCCAGTCTATTTACTGCTTCCCCATTCCAATTGAATTTCCATAATATTAAGTGAGGATTGTATATAATGAGATTTTTTAACTGTTCCTAGACATATCCTTGTATTTTACATGTGTGATAAGCAAAACTTCCAAGTTACAGTGAATAATAGTGTTAAAATTTCTTTACCAAGAAAAATGTTTCAGGGGGCTCTAGTCCCTTAGGCCCTTTCCCTGTATATGTCCCTGTTTTACGCAATTAAGTGGAGTATTGGAATGTATCAGGTAACCAAGAAAGTTTGCAAAAGTTTTAATCAATAGAGGTCCCACTACAGGCTCCAAACCTTTCGGTGAGTTGGGAGGAGGCGAGTCTATAATCAATAGAGGTAAATGATACACCAAGTGGATCAAACAATACCATATTCAGAAAAGTAGTCACCTCAGGCTAGCTTACTTTTCCCGAAGGTCTGAACTTTTGTTCTTTTATAAAAAGTTTCCTCAGGTATTGTCCTCAGGCCACATCTCATTTAGGTATTATGGTCTTCACAAACACTACTGATTGCTTCTAATTATAAAAAAATGGATATATAACTGAGGGGGAATCAAACCATCCTTTTCCATTCATCGTTCACAATCGAACAAATTCAAAGGTGCCATTAGGTGTGTATTATGGGCTTAATGGACCCGAGATACTCAGGATCTTTTCTTCTCCCATGGGGTTTACTGTCTTTGGTAAATATGAGTGTCACGCTCCCAGAATACTTACACGATCGTTTTCAGCTTCCATCCCACTACTCTCTTTCCCAATCCCTCTTTTTTTCTCCTTTCATTACATTTTTTACTTGACGTCTTGTATTTAGTGCAGCTTGACCAAATATGGTCCTTGGGCCATAAAACGCTGAAACAACTAACCAACCTAGTATCAAAAGAGTGCTTCAACTCCCTTTTGACATCTTAATGGTTGTAGCCAAGAAAAGACGATGGCATAGATCAGAACTGACTCACGGAGCCCTTTTTAGAATCAATTTCTATGGCAGACCCCCTTAGGCCTACCTTATGTATTACAAGTTAATGGTGCTTAGGAGTAGTGTAACAATGGAGGAAGAAGGGATAGATAGTAAAGAAATATTTAAACAAATGCACAATGCAATGCAATGAAATTATATTTTATAAACTGAAATTTACCATAATGTCTCCATTTATTTTTCTTATTTTGATTCTATTTTTTGCTTATTCTTGATTTCATTAAAATTTTATTATCTTTTTTCCTGGAGCAGCTGCAGAGCCCCTGGGAAGTCACGCGGAGCCCTTAGGGCTGTGCGGAGCACAAGTTGGGAACCACTTGTATAAATAATTTGCAATATCTGGAAAATATGAGGGATGGGGTAGAATCTGAGTCTGAGAATCAGCTGAGTCTGATAATAATTTATTTAGTTGCATTTGCTGTGTATGATAGTGTCCTGGTGGAAGAGAACTCCATTTCTCTTAATCAATGCTGGCTGCTTCTGAGTCAATGCAACTGAAACTCATTGCCCTGAAGTTCAAAGTGAACAATCTTGGCAGTCTTCCATGAAATACAAAACAGCACTTGTGTTGGGGGACACTGGGTTTTTTGTCAATGTCTTTAAGTCTCTGGATGACAACTAATGGTGAGAACACCTCATATTGTACTGTATCCACTTTTCACCCCGAGTCAATATGCAGTTCATGAATGGTTCAGTTCTGTGGTGTGACAACAAGGTTGAACAAGTGGTTAGCCGCACGAGCTTGTTGAACGTGCTCAATTTATTACTCATCTTCCATATCTTTCCAAGTTCATGCAAATGGGTACAGATGGTTTTATTGCTCACATTAAATTGTCTTGCAAGTTTTTGACAAGTTGACTTGAATTTGACTGTCCTACAGCTTGGTCTCATTGAGACATGATGATCTACCAGAGAGGGGAGCATCTTTTAATCTCCAGATGCAAATATCAGCAACCACTTTTGACAACAACATTTGCTTACTGCATCATCTGTGAATACGAATAATATTCTTTGAGCGGCCTCTGA
The DNA here is from genome assembly GCA_933210815.1 of Meta bourneti. NCBI lineage: Eukaryota > Metazoa > Arthropoda > Arachnida > Araneae > Tetragnathidae > Meta > Meta bourneti. Next base: position 86,638,111 of record OW119927.1, read on the forward strand.
AGCTCTAGTATCCAATTTGAATTTATTAAGTAAACAATCCCAAATAATTGACTTTGACAGTCATACTGAGATCACTTTTTCGAAACTTTAAATGATAAATTTCCATAAATATACAATGGTTTATTCTCTATTTAATAAGGTTTTATTTAAGCCTACATAATACATGCTTATAATTTGTAGAATGCATGTGTGGTTTGACAATGATAAAACTTAGAAATGGTATAACTATCTTGATTATCTCGTATTTCCATCTTGATCACCTGTAACCATCACTAATAGCTCGTTGTGTTGCTCTAGTTTGAAGTTAATTAACTATCTACCTAAAGCAACTATTATACATGCCTAAAGTTTTAAAATTTGTAATTTTGAAACTTTTGTTTAAAAATTTAAACTTGCTTTAAAACTTTGGATATAGTTATAGCTTTACACTTTTTGACTTTAATTCCAATTTCTAGCCAATCCTTTCCATTGTGTTTAGTGTTTTGGCACTCGGTTCAACAGGCCTTTGGTTTGAATCGCAGTATGGTCATGGGGTGGTTGCAGTGGTTCAGAATCAACTATAAGTTGTAGGTCCTTGTCAAAGAGGCCCTTGTGTAACGGCCCTCATGACCATAGAGTGACAAACCAACGAATGGCACCTTTTCTATAGTTACCAAACTTTGGAAACAAGTTATAAAAGGAGTCTTAAAAATACAATTATTTTCGGAAAAAAAGAATTCAGATTATATCAAAAAATAAATTCAGTTTTCATCAAAAAATTATCTTAATATAAAATAAATAAAATTGTTTCTAGTTAAAAATATTTCTATATTTAAAAATAATTTTTGTATTTTTATCTGATCTCATTTTATTCTTGAAGTAAAGTTAAATATACATTTGTTGTACAAACATTCTCAATAGTCCTAGAGGATTTCTTAGAACTATACTAAGGATCTATATACTGTATGAACTCAAAATGTGATTTGAGTGAGAATTGAAATATTCCAATAAAGATAATGTAATATTCCAGTATGGATGTCAATATTCTAGTAATATTACAGCCTTGTCACTTTCTATCTTTGGCACTAAGCCAAAAATGGCTAATTCTGCACTACATATTAAATTTATTAGATTTAGGTTTTGTACAGCCCTCACTAATGTCACTTATTCTAAGCAATATGGATGTAACTGCCATTCTTTGGGTATGTAAAGAATGGAATTAATACTTATATATAAACACATAACATGTTTCTTCCTTTTTTATACATATCCTAGCTTGGACAAATACAGTCCTTGCACTATAGAACCCAACCAACCTTAACTTTATCTTTCTCCTCTTTCTTGATGAACTGTTTTGCACTTTAAATGTTTGATATTAGCATGAAAAGTTATAGCCCAACCAAATGCATCAACTGGATTCGCAACTGGAATGTTAAACTAATAATACCCTCTGTTCTATTCTTTAGGATGATGATATTGATGGAACCAACACTGAAGAAGAGGACAAGAACACAGAGAGAAAAGGGTAAATTTAATTTTGAGTTCATTAAGCAAGTTTTATTAAGTTAAGTTTGAGTTTAGCTGACCAATCGGTCTAGTGGTCAGGATGCTGACTTCTGGATTGAAAGGTTTGAATCTGGGATTATTGGATTGCCCATCTAGAATGAATGTGTGGCCCCTGTAAACAGATTGTGTCTAGGATGTATGCAAGGTGCAATGTGAATTCACACCCCATGGTGCACTACAGGGTAACGCTGAGTGGTTCACGAATTTGCCCTTTAGAGCCTTAATGATTAAGTTTAATTGATCGGCATTAGCAAAAAACATTTGAGTTCCTGTTATACATTTTGCTTATTCTTCATTGATTGAAAAAATAAGATGATTAATTTTTTTACAGAATTAGTGAGTGTTATTTTGCTGTGAAAGGTGCTGCTCTTGTTTTACCTCATGATGAATGCCTGCATGTCCATAGAAAAACTATTGCAAATGGAGGTAATTGTTACTTACTCTTTAGCTTCTCTCTTATAACTAAAGTATAATCATTCATTGAAAATCTCTTCTTTTATAAAAGTGTTTGTGTGTCTGCGGTGTCCAGACAAATCTATAGCACTTACAGCCATGAAATTAGGCACACAGGTAGTCCTAAAGATGACTGAATGTCCCTCGAAGCCCGAATTTTAAAATTTAATCTAGAAATTTTTTTAATTAATATTTTGTGCTGCGCGTGAAGCCTCTCCACTATGATGTATCTGCGCAGACCAATCCGACAAACATATTTATCATGCATGCTAACTTCTATTAATGTTTTGAAACTGTGGACCATCCAATGTATTCATTGCAATGAAAACTTAGCTATAGCACTGATCCCCAGGTATGACCATTGTCTTCCTGCAAATTTACACTGGCCCACAGCCATTCTCTACTACACAAAGTAATTTTTTAGATTGAACAAATTCATCTCTTCACTAAAAACACCCCACTTGCATTGAAATGATGGCGTAGTTGGTAAAGTCACTCACCGAGTCGTGCGTTAATACCTTGGGGGAGACCTCCTGAGTTCGAACCTGGCCGGCGAATAATTTTTATTTTTTGCCTCTATATTTTTTAAAAATAGTAAATATACTCTAATCCTTCCAATTTTTCTGTACTTACTTTTACTTTATCCTTTTATTTTTTTAATTCAACACAATTATTTTTGAAAATTTAATTGATTTTATACAGCTTTTTCAATTCTGAAACTCTGGTTTCTCTGTAATGTCACTATTTTGTCCTTTTTCGTACTGCCAATGAAAAGCAAACTACTGAAGCTCCACCCCCCTACATGTTCGACTCCAAGTGCCAAGTTCCTACCATCAGGAAATTTTCTGCAACTCAAACATCATACTGCTTTTATGTTTTATTGAACCGGCAGATAGAGGGCCTTCGGCCCAGATGCTTCCCTAAAAATGTTGAAAGGTTGAACATATTCCAAGTGCTCTTAATTAACTTTGTTAATTTTTTTGTATTGCTTTTTGTTTGGGTATTTTTTGCAAATAGTATAATGTTTGCGTTAATAAATTACATGAAATGAAGTAACAGTGTTTATTATGTTTAATTTGGTTTTGATTTCGCTGACATTGTGATTCATTTAGGTTGTTTGTCGGAATCAGTGAGGTGACATAACAAGACTTTTTAAAAGTATAGCGTTATATTTAAAGATTGAATCACATTTTTATTTCAGTAGTGGTTATTCCATAACTCACTTTTGAATTTGTATAATTTCTGTACTTGTATAATACAAATCTATCGACACTACTAGTGACACAGATGAGGCTGTGAACTACACAACAGAGTTTTTGAACACATTGGAGCCATCTGGAGTACCCTCGCACATATTACAGCTAGAAATTGGGGCACAAATTATGCTTCTCAGAAATCTGCATCCACCTTCACTCTGTAATGGAACAGGACTATTTATCAAGAAACTGATGCCGAATATTATTGAAGCCACCATCATGACTAGACATGCCACAGGCAAAGACGTATGCATTTCTAGGATCCCAATCATCCCTTCGGATCTCCCATTCCAATTTAAACGACTTCAGTTCCCTGTTCGTTTAAATTTTGCCATGAACATCAACTATTGGGCACAAGGCCAATCACTGAAAGTTGTAGTACTCGATCTCATTCAATAGTGTTTCTCCCATGGTCAACTGTATGTGTGTTGTTGAAGATTTGGAAAAGGCAAGAATTTTTACATCCTAGCTCCAAATAGAAGAACATTTATCATACTGTATCATGAAGTTCTCTAAGCAAGAATCAGTGAGGTGGAAGGAATGAGGCGACATGCCGTGTAATATTGAGTGGTGGTACTCATTCTTAAAATTATTGTTTTTTCTTTTTAATGTTTTCAGAATCAGTGAGGACATAACAAGAATGATGTCATAGGCAATGCCGTGACAAAGTATATGAATACCAGAATGCAGTGGTTGTTGAGTGCATGTGATAGTAATAGTGCAGTTTATATTAAGTAATTTCCATACCGCACATTTAATATAGAATTATTAATTGAGTAGTTATTTTATGAAACAGCTTTTAAAAGTATACTTTTTAAATGTATGCATACAAAGAATAATTAAGTGTCTCAGGACTGAATTTTATTTTTTCGCAATGTTAAAATATAAAACTATTTTATGAATAATTACAATAGATTTTTTTCTATAATTCTCAGTTGTTTTTGAGGTGGCTACGTAGTTCAATGTTCTGATAAAAATTCACCATATATAATTTTTGATACACAAAAACTGACTACTTTTGGAAAACAGTGTATCTGAACCGATCCCACTCCCAAATTCAAAGAAGGAGCATTTAATCTAACTGATCAAAATGACTTATGATGTATTCAATTTTTAAAAAATATTTTTATAAATGTTGCAAATGGACATTATAAGATTATCTTTACCGAATGGCATTGAACTTTAATTCCAAATATGGCCAAGTAGCTCCACTTATGAGAAAAATTTTCTGCAAATATACACAGCAAAAGTTATGATTAATTCCGCATACTATCTGAGTTCTGAAATGATTGCATTAAAATGACAAATGAATCTAAATTATGTCTGAAAAGAGTGGATTCAGGATATTTTTTCCATCTGTATTCCATTATTAAAATGCAGCAATTTATTGCCCAACCGCTTCCAGATTTTAGTTGCTCACTTTTTTACCCAAACTGAAAAACTAAAACCATCCTAAGAGCTATTATCAGTTCCTAAGAGCCACTCAAATTTCAAGTTTTAAGAAAAGATAGAAGATCAATTTTGGATCTAATGAAAAATTATATTTTTATTTTATTCATTATATTTTGTATTAAATTCTTAGAAATTTTATTTATAATTTAATTATTTTATTATAGTATTTTTAATTGTGTATTTTTATTACAATAAAAATATCTTCAAAAACTTTTATTACACCTTATGCTATGTTACAGTATGAAAAATAAATATCCATGTAATTGTATCATGATATTAAATGTAAAATATACAAAGTCTGAAGTATATTCAAAATCTTTCTTACAAATTTCTAATAAAATGAAACTTGGCTTGTGAAAGTATTGAACAAATTGATATAAATTCAGCATAAACTCGAGAGCTGAATATTTAAAACACAAAAATTGCAGTTTATGTTAAAAATTTTAAGACTTAAATTGCTTTGAATAAAGGCAAATAACACAAAATTAATATTTCATAAAAGTTATCAAATATAAATATTTAAACACAGGCATCTTTTTAAATAGTTTTGTTATCTGTTATAATCATATCACATTAATTAATGTAATTAAAATTAAAATGTTTAATTTTTTTAGTGATAGTTTTGGAGAAACTATTTAATTTTTTAGATTTAACAGTATTTAATGATGGGTAATTAAACATTTAAATAGTGACATTTTATGAAAAATATTTAAACTTAATTATGTGACTTGCCATGTTTTTACTCTAAGCTTGTTGCAATGATATTTAATGTGTAATGCTCTTAATTTTTTTTACAGCCTGTGATATTCAACAACATTTGCAAGCAATGCTCTACTTACTTCATGCTGATGACATTCTGAAAATGGTAAGTAGCATCATATTCAGCAAACATAAAATGTTTGCTGAATATATATATATATATATATATATACATATATACCCCTCCAATATAGATATCACAGGGTGGAGGGAATTTTGAAGATGAAACGAGTGATGTTCAGCATCATCAAGGATGAGCCTGACCCAGATAACACAAAATGGTGTTTTCTACGCATGAGCACCGAGAATGTTAAAAAATGACCATACTCTTCCTAAAACACTACTGAACAATAAAAGAAAAGCAAGATTACCATTTCAACACGAAAATTTAACATTCAGAACCCAGTAAAAACAAGGGGCCGTGGTGGCCCGGTTGGAAGAGTAATGGATTAGCAACCGGAAGGTTGTAAGTTCGAATACAACCAAAAGACCATTGTGTGCAAAGGGGGCTGGTGCACATTAAATCTGTCATGTCAAATGTCCTCATGTTGGTGTGGTGTGGAAGTTTGGACATTGAGGTGCCAGCTCAGGTGTTGCCTCGTCATCTCACCATGGTTCAAAATTACTTGGTGTTGTCCTTGGATCTTTCCCTTTGGGATTGATTCCACACCATTGCCAATAGCCCATTGTGTTGCTCCAGTGCAACGTTAATTAAAATGCCTACTTACCAAGTAAAACAAGTGAAAAAGGTAGTGTAGAATAGAAATAGAATTTAAATTAAAAACACCCCATATGATGCTGAACTTTTCCACCCACATTAAGACAGCCATCAAAAGTTTTCTGTGACACCCCAGTACGACACAAAATAAATAAACCACTCAAAATTAAGTTAGTTATCCACTATAAGGGTCGTGGTTAAGAGTCAAAGGGAGAAAGTGTAGTGAGAGTGTTCGATTCCGGCTGTACATATTTATACCCTGACCACAAGACCAATTGGTTGGCAGGCAAAATAATATAATAGCTGTACTATGTATTGTATGTTACTAAAATACGTTTTAAAATGCTATATGTAACAATACACTTATGTGTTAACTTATAAAGTGCCTTGGAAATGAAAGTTTAACTAGGTGCATAAAATGTAGCTTCAACTTTAAAAATATCTTTCATTTATTTTATGTCTTTTTATTTTAAAAATATATTTGATCTAAAATCTTTCCCCATCTTCCTCAAGTTGTTTGTTTTAAGTATTTTTATTTATTTCATGGCAGGCGGTTAAATTGGAGAGTGTTCACAGTAGTCGTACTCGATACTTAGTGGTTGTGTACCATTCTGGGGAGCAGTACCAGACAGAAGAAAGCTGCCTTCTAGGGATTGACTGTAACAAGGAGACAACCATTGGTCTAATACTACCAGTCTGGGCTGATACTCGCATAACCCTGGATGGAGATGGGTGAGTTCAACTTTAATAAAAATTTTTACTTCGCAATTCTCAATTTAATGCACAATTCTTCAAATCTTTATAGTGGAATATTAGTATATTTAATGTCTATTCTATAATGTAGAAAAATCTCTAAAAATTGTTCATAATAAACTTTATAAAGCCAGTTTATTTCTCCCATATTCCTTTATCTATTTAGTTTTTAAGAGAGCTATGCTGGTCTTTATATTAACCACTACAAATATAAAAGTTGATTGTGTAAGCGAAAATATTTGATATTTTAAGTTTTATGAATTTGAATTTATCTTTTTTCTATAATGTATCAACTAACAAACAGGATCAAAAATAAAATAATTTTTTCTAAAGTTTAGAAAACATAATTTATCGAATCCCTGCCTGATGTACCTAATTATAAATGGTGCAATTTTAAGATTAAGCAATTAATTACACATAAAACTTGTAAATATAGCTTTTAATTATAGACATCAAATCATGTTGCCCTTAAACTATATTAATCAATAACTTTAACATTTTGTGTTTACAGAAATTTGTTACAGTTTAGTAAAATGTATTGGTAATTGCTTTATTTATAGCTATAAGATAAAAAAATTATCAACAGCAGAAAAATAATCAATAGATTCCATCTTAGTTTGTAATTGAGTATAATTCAAATCCAGAAATTTATTTCAAAATAAAAAGTACTATTTTTTTAGGTAAGTCATTGAATAATTTTCTCACATTTAGCTGGGTAAATTGTTATGCTTTTATTTTATTTTATAGTGGGTTTAGTGTTACTTCCAGTGGAAGACATCATATATTTAAACCTGTGTCTGTCCAAGCCATGTGGTAAGGTTTTATTACAACCATCTTAATTTTTTTTAAATAAATTGGAATCTTATAAAATTCTCAAACAGAATGGTCCTGATATTTATGTGATTATTTTCTATCAGTAGTAAGTATTCTAAACATTTATAAAATTGAAAGTAAATTACTTCCATCATTAGGTCAGCTCTTCAAACTCTTCATAAAGCCAGTTCCAAAGCTAGGGAGTACAATCACTTCAGGTGTGGAAGTACCCATCATTGGGTGGAATATTATGAGAAAAGAATCAGTTCTGATCGATCCTGCCTTAATGAATGGTAAGCTAGAACTGATGAAATTGTATTGTTCTATGATGCAGTAAAATAGTTTAATTTTGACTTCTGATTCCTCTTTTGCAAATGAAGTGTGTTGGGAAACTATAAGTATGAAATACGGGCTGCAGGAACAAGACAAATTTATTTATAAACTTAACAAAGTATGACATTGACTAATTTAGCTATGAGTGGGCACTCACACATATAAAATCGTTTGTACATGTACAATGTTTAAAGTGTATATGCATCCAAGTGTAGTTCTGCTTCAGTGAATAGCGATTTCGTTCTCTTGCATCTAAATTTCTTCTGAAGTAATAGATCACAACATTGGACATAATCTTCAGTAGGTTCTCAATGAGGTGAACTTCCACTATCAAGCTAAGTGTGTTCCTGAATTCTCATTCTTGAGTGTACTAAGCTTCTCGATTTCTTAACTGGAGTCTTAGGACAGAAACTTAGTAGTAATTAAATCAACTGCACTTGCTTAAGAAGGGGTGATTTAAAAGTACATGATGATGCAATGTATTACACTTTTAACATTACGATAATCAGTCAGTACTTCACAAGTTAATGAAAATATAAATTTTATATGAAACTTCAGTGCTCATAAATGTTTTAGATTGTCTACAATAAATTTATATTTCCAGTGTGACAAATTTAGGTGAATGACTTATGTCCAAATATACAATAAAAGCTCAAAATTTTAGTTGTTCCAACAATTAATAAAACTATATAAAAAATATTTTATCTTTAGCTTCCCATTGGCAAATGCAGTCTTTCCAAACAATCTAAATAAACGAGTTGATCAACATGGATGATTTCACCACCAGTGTAATGTTTAAATTTATAATTTTAGATCAAGTGGTAAGTGGTTTTCGGTAATCATGGAATTATGCAGTTACCAATCTGAAAGCTACTACAGCTCATTTTCTAGGGTATAGAAGCTCTAGGGTATCGAATGGCACTATCCATAGTTTAAATTTTGAATCAAGTTTGTTTTAACGTCAATTGACACTATCAATCTCCCAAAAATTTATGAAATAATTAGGAAATGGATATTTGGTCATTTTTGGGACATAGGACATTATTAGCTTTTGTGATAGAAAATAAATAACTTTTGTTGTCTGATAGTATCACAAAGTTACTCTGCATCAGTTCCTAGTATTTCATCTAATACATGCCCTCAGGAGCACATTTTCTCGAGGTGTGTACAGGTATCACAACCCCGGGGTACCCAAGTGATCTGTTCCTCCCTTCTGTTTTACCCTCATGTACTCTTCTGTTTTTTATTTTTTCCCTCCCTCATTGTTGTCTTGTGTTTGCCGCAGTTCGGCCAAATATGGCCCTTGTGCTATAAAACCCAAAACCAACACATAATGTTTTATGTCTGCTTTTATCATTAGAAGATTTTATGTGCTTAACTTGAAGTGGCTGTGCCCAAAAATGCTAAAAATCAAGGTAAGCAATTCTGACAGATTGCAATTTTATGGTCTTCTATTTAATAATGTACTACATCACTTATCTCATTGAGGTTATTTAGGTTGTAGGCAGATATAATTAATCTCTATTGCAAAAACGACAGCAGAGCAACAAACTAAACCCACTGAGACAAATTAAAGTGTCTATTTGTGTTCATTGACAGGATCTTAATCAATTTAATGAAGTTTTAGTAATAAAACATTTATACATTCATGCATTTCATTGTAAAATAAATGTTAGTTTACATCCAAATGATAATTTAAGAGTAAGTATAATTTTGCATTACAATTACATTGAGTTATTTGATTGCTCTACTTCTTTTGTGGTCAAGTTAATTACACAGTTGAAAATAAGATTTTTTTGCTTGAATGTATACAAGTACAGTACACTTTAATGTACAAATATATTTATAATCTTATAATTCCAGGCATGCGATGGATGATATTGAATCCAGGAGACCGTCTTCACCGGATACTGTGAGAACACAGTAAGTATAAAAACTCTGAATTGAAACAAGTGGTATTGAACTGTATAAATTCTGTATTGTTGACTACAAAAAAAAGCAAGTTAATGAATAATAAATTATATTTTATTAAAATTTGAGGAAATGCATTAACTTAACACACAACTTAAACATTAAAACAAAGCAACTACTCATGGCTACTTTGTGGGCATAACAAAAGCTAAGTTAGCATATTGTATAAAATTAAAAGTGAATAAAGTATACATATGTGACTTTTATGTGCTGTGGCTGCAATCATTGCCACTCTTAAAGCAACAATTTTCAATCCTTTTCATCTCGTTACACAATAACCAATTACTAAAATTTTGTGGCACACCAAAAATATGTTATATTTGTGCCGATCTGAGGAAAAATAGGAAAAATTTAGATTCACTTACAAAAATGTTCTTACTGTTTTTGCTCTAAAATTACTTCAAAAATCTCTTGGTCAAAATATATTTATGGTACTTTGTCACAAAAAAAATAACTCAATATTATGCATACAGGTATTACTTAAAATTATTTGTAAACATACTTGTTAAAAGTTCAGAACTGAACTATTGGAAGTGAAATAAATCTTACTCAATTTAAATTGCTTCATCATCAGTAAGGCAAATGAGTGTCATTCTTGCTGCTGACTGGTTGAAAGTTGCTGCTCTAAGATACTAATGTTGTGGCAGAAAATTTATTTTGCAGTTCCTACACCTATCTTCAACATAATGCAAAAAATATTTTGTAGAACATATTTTTCCTTATCATGTTTTATTAGTTTGCATTTTAATCCATTTGCATTTTAATCAATAATGACCGAGTTTCATTCTGTTTGTAGACCAACTGAGCGAGAGGAGACAGAAAGACATATCAGGACAAAACTTAAAGAACTGATGATGTCAGTAGATCTTGATGAAGTCACCAGCAAATATGTGAGTTTTTCTTTGTTCTAGTTATATAAAAAGAAATTCCTTCCTTAATCTTTTTAAACTATGCCTCTTAAATTCTGTATATGTGTGGCAAGCTTTAACGAAATAATTATGGTGTAGCTTTGTCATAACTTGGTGTTTTATAAAAAACGGTAAATTTGGATATGCACTTTTATTAATTATTCATTCAAGCATTATATGTATGTACTTTAATTCATTTGTGGTAGATCGTACTGAATTATATTTTATTCATTTTGCATATCAATTACAATAGCGTAAAAGATGTTTCTATTCCACCTGTTGATAAATAAATTGTTTTGTGTTAATCCCTCTCATCACACACACAATAACCAAAATCGACAAAGTGAAATTATTATGCATTAAAGTAAATAATAAAGAATTTCTATTGGAAGGTTTTCTGTTGAATGAGTAAAGTGCAACAAACTTAAATATAAGCTTTCCAAAAATATGTAAATTAAATTTGTATGTCCCAAAGTTTTCAAATATCTAAAGCAAGAAATCTCATTCATGCAATGATCAGAATTGAAATGGATGGACCTTTTATGATATGTAAACCTTTTTATCTATAGCTCACAGGATGATTACCAATTTGATATCTAGGGAATTATTGTGTGGTGCATATCACTTAGACCACAATTAATGTGGGTTAATTAATTTGGTTATACTTCACTTGGTAACATTTTTATGATCAACCATAACTTTTAAAATAAGAAAACTTTTCCGATTAAAAATATGAGCTAAATTGAATATTTGATGTCCAGAATTCTAAATGAATTTATTCTCTGTATTTACAGGAAGCTGTAGACTAAATAAATATTGAGTAATTTATTTTGTCATTTGCAGATTCGTACACGCCTGGAAGAAATTCTAGATATGAATCTAAAGGAATTCAAATCGTTTATTGACCAAGAAATGTTGACAATACTTGGTCAAATGGATGCACCTGCCGAAATATTCCATTACCTCTATCTAGGGTCTGAGTGGAATGCATCTAACTTAGAAGAGTTGGTCGTAAATGGGTATGTATAAGAGTAGAGTTGTAATCTTTAAAACTGAAAACTGATCAAAGGTGTTTGACCTGAATTTATATTGAAATGTTTGAATTCAGATTTTTAATATGCTGTAATGAGACAAAAATCACATTTAGTTACAATCTGTCTGTCAGAATGAGTTTTAAATAACATCAAGCCCTGAAACCTGCAAGTTGTAGGCAGCACAGATTCCATTCCTCTCTAGGTGTATTTCTGTCTTCTGTGTCAGCAAAACTTTGTGTGTGTATATCCATTACTTGGCATTGTATGTGTTATGCAGCATGGGCAAATATGTGTCATTAAACCTAATGAACTAACCTCTGAGACCTCAATTACCTATGACTTGGTATGATTAGGATACTAAATCAATTTTTAAGACTTCATTAAAAAGAAAAGTAATATATATAATGACAATTTATGAATTTATTTTATGTCTGCACTGCTTAAATGTGATATAACTGTTACCTCAAAAGTGATTAGAATAAAAAAAGTAAATAAAATTTTAATATTCTATTTGCAGAACTTTTGCAAACAAATAATATTTGGTTGCAAAATAGTAATAAAATTTTTCATTTCACTTTCTTTGTTCTTATCTCTTTTATTTCGAGCCTTTGTGAATTTAATTTTGATCATTCTGCTGATTCAAGTGCTTCTAAACATTACATTGAATTTGAATTTTAAAAAATGACATACATTTCATTTTAACGAATATAATCTTTTTATTTGTATTGCATCCATTAATTGCATTTATTCATTTATGTTTCTAGCATTGGACATATTTTGAATGTTACAAGAGAAATTGATAATTTTTTCCCTGGAATGTTTGACTATCAGAACATCAGAGTATATGATGATGAATCAACTGAGATCTTACATTACTGGGACAAAACCTATCGTTACATTAGAAGAGCAAAGTAAGTTCATTTATTATGTATTCATTGTATAAGGCATGTCTCTTTCAAAATGATGAAAAACAATTTGAAAATACTCGCAGTTGGGTTCCTTAAAGACATGGGACTCTACATAAAAATATTTAAAATTCGAAATTTTATGTTGTAATTAATAGCATATTGTATTTAGTTTTTTAAATGCTGTGTTGTCAACTCATTGGTTCTAGTAAATGGTTTTGTGGTTAATGTTTAAAACTAAACTGTCCATTCTTACTATTGTCATAGCTGAAATTTGTAGAGATTCATACTATTTACTGAAAATGAATGAGTATCATTTTCACTCATCATGTAAATTACTTAAAAAATTATTTATTTCTGGATTTATGTAAAAAGTGTATAATTTAATATAAGAAAGGAAATTTAAATTTTGTCATTAAGTCATCTTTATTTTTTAATATAACTGAATACACTTTCTTTTAAAAATGTTCCTAGAAGAATTTTCAAGAATGCTAAATCACCTTTCACTAAAGTGACCAATTCTCCAATATTTCCTGGGAACTCCTGCATTAGAGCTAATTTGTTTGGATCCTCCTCATTCCATTATTTACCTTCTATTCCTCCTTTATATTTCATTAAGATCGTGGAATTTAAATTATATATTATTCCCTCCAAATACTTTCCAATATAAACTGCCATTATTATCAAAAGTTGTCATTATTATCATCCATAAATACCAAAAATTTACCTATAATAATCGATAGAAAGTTTAGTATATACTAATCGATAATGGAATATCTGTTTTGGGATTGCAAAACTGGAAGTATAAAACAAAATTGGTTGAATATTTTCAGTGATTTAAGAAACAAATTGATGTATCAAATCTAAATAAGATCATAGGTTTTGTCTTAAACATCCCAGGCTAAAATGCCCATACTGAAAGAGGTTGTTCACTGATCAACAGAGATCTAAACAGCTTAGAACTAATTAAGTCAGCTAATGGTAGTAATTAATTGACTAGTTACAAAGAGTTTTTGAAATTTGCACAAGATAAAAATGTTTAGTTATGCAGTATCAGTGGACAAATATATATATATATATATATATATATATATGTTAGAACTAAGAAACATGCAAATTTGTATTCAATTCTTTAACCTGTATATTATATAAATGTAAATTAATGGTTCTGTTTAATATTCATTCCATGGACATTCATTGGAGTGATGCCTCACTCTTAAAAATATGCAATATTTGTCATTGCTGAAAGTTGGTCATGCTACATTAAACTTAGTTTGCTTATTTCATGTGATTAATAAGATACATATATTGTATCTTTTCAGAGATGAGGGCTCAAAAGTTTTGGTCCATTGCAAGATGGGAATCAGTCGCTCTGCTTCTGTAGTGATTGCATATGTCATGAAAGCATATGATTGGGATCTGCAGAGAGCTTTGGATTTTGTGAAAACCAAACGAGGATGCATCAAACCTAATTCTGGCTTTTTAAAACAACTTGAAATTTATCAAGGAATATTGGATGCCAGGTAGTTATGGATTCTAATTACTTTTGAAACTTTGAGTGTGCATTTTTTGTGTAGATTTTTAGGTTTATTTTATGTTAATCTCTCAATCATCTCAAATAAAATTCTCTGGTGCATAATTTAGGAATCATGAACACGTAATATTAATTTTGACCAACCAACACTTCTGCTTTTACCAGATAATGTTTGTATGGTATTTAAATGTCCTTATTTATTGTCTTCTAAATACTATTAAAATGTAAGGCACTAAAGATACTTAATTTTTTGAAGGATTGTAAAAGTCTGTTTTGCTTATCCATTCTTTTCTTCATTCTGATGCGTGACTTGGAAAGATTTTCATTTGAAAGGGTTAAATAAAAATGTAATCCTTTCAAGGGAAATGGCTTCTCTGCAAACCATACTTTAAAAATTTCTAGGCTAATTGTATAGCATATTTTTTTTGAGTAACCATGGCAAAATAGTACCATCTATCAATCATCAACGCCATGTGTCGATCGCTAGTGTAAAATTTATTCAAATATATTCTATTGCTGATTTAATAGAAATTTGAACTGGTACTTCACCAAGCTGATTGAATAGATGTTACCATTATACATTTTCCGACATTAATACGTAAAGCCTTTGTGAGGAGAAATAATTTAGTTCGTATTTTTTTTATGTTGAGAAGGCATGACCGTACGTGGTACTATGGTATTCTCTGAAGTATGGTTGAAATGGATTTAGAGGCAGCCTTCATTAAACATTTTTTAAACTCATGTACTTTTAGAGTTCATATGGGTTCTATTTTATCCAATTCTTTTACTCAAGCTGAGAGTCCCTCAAGGAAATGTTTAAAGCATTATTCTGTTTTATCTCTTATTTCAATACTATACATTACAATAAACTGTTCATGGAATATTATATGTTAATGACTTGCAAATATCTTGGCAAGGATCAAATATGAACTTAATTGAGTGGGAACTTCAAACTGCTGTGAATATTTTTGTCACTGGTGTGACCGTAATGGTCATACACTGTCCCCTTGCAAGAATGGCTGTATCCATTTTTGCAGGTGGCCAAATATGGCCCTTGTGCCATAAAACCCCAAAACCAACCATTTCTGCAGGAAACAAGGTCTGCACCCTGATTCTACAATTCTTATTCAAAACACCTAACCAGTGGTCATTGAAATAAGGTTCCTCAGAGTAATTTTCGACCACAAACTCACCTTTCTCTCACACATCTTGGGTAGCGTATCAAACATTACTCTGAGTGTGCCAGGCTATAATACTGTCTCGTATTGACTATGGTCGTGTTGTGTATAGCTCTGCAAAATCTCCACTTTATGTAGACAGGATGCTGTTCACCACTCTGCTTTGCAGATATGTTCTGGTACATTCCACACATCGCCTGTTACTAGCCTGGAATATCACAAGTCCACACTTGACTACATATTATTATTATCAGTCTGTATAAATACCATCGCATCCTAGGATGAATACGACTCTTAGCTCTTATTTAAATTGTTTATATTATGCCTGTCCATACGTTCATCCATTTCAAGAACTGGTTAAAAGCATTGTAAACGATGTTCCATTCTGCAACCTCTTCAAAAGAACCTTTTGCACTATTAAAATGCATTTTGGTAATTGGCAGTATTTAGTTTTATGACATTTTAAGTGGCTATGGACTATTTTTATTTGCAGTAAGCAGCGCCACAATAGCTTGTGGCGTTCTAAATCAGAAACGAACCTTAAATCTGCCTTGAAACCAAAGAAGAAAGAAGAGGAGAAGAAGCAAAAAGTTCCTGAGAAAAGTGAATCGCTGCATCATCTGTCATTGAGCTCAAGCATCTCGTCACGTCCTAAGTCCTGGTCACCAAGTGAAGCAGTGGCTGATATGTTGTTCCCATCTCAACACAAAATGTCCTCAAATTTATGTGAGTTTGGTGTTGTATATTTTTCTACTCCCTTTTTATTTTTGCATATTTCTTAAAGTCTAACTTTGATATAATTCTATTTTATTAATATTATCTGCTCATCTTGCTACTTTTAATATATTAGACCAGTAATAGGCAGTTTATTTAGATTCCATTATTTCAAATTCATTGTTGCTAAATGTCTCAATACCTGTTATGGTAACAAGGCTCCATCATTATAATAAGATATGTAAAACAGTAAAATGTTATTTTAATTCTAATATAGCTTGAACTATCACAACAGCTGTAGTGATGTCCTATAATGTATATGTAGGCACTATACTGTGTATAGCTATATGTAGACTAGATTCCAGATATTGTATTTTTTAAAAATTCAGGAAATTTAAACAAAAAACTATCAATAGACTTATCCAGGCGACTTTTTGCTATTTCTCAATCTTGGTGACTAAGGGTATCTTTTTAAGCAAAATCATCTCCAAAACTCCTATTTTCCAAATTTTGGTGACCTTTTTGAAAATTCTCCAAAGGTCAATGAAAATGTAGTTCATTTTTTAAGCTAATTGTGGACCGAAAAATTATCTTTTGGGTTTTACTTTAGGGAGAAAATTTTCCGAGTGACACCAATTTCGAAGTTTTAGCGCCAAGCCATGGCAATTGTAAAAGAAGCCGTGAAAACCTTTTACAGAAAATATTTATTTTAAATTTGTTGGCAAGATCTCCAACATGTTTCATACACTTAATTAGCATATTTTGGTTTTAGCACTGATTTTGGTTTAAGCCATAAAATTGGTTCCAAATAGGGTTTTAGAGTTTTAAACATTTATGCTAATATTTCACAAGTGCTTGGGAAACCCTGTTTATCTTCTCTGAATTTTGTGTATATATATGAGTAAGAATTCTGTATTTTTCATGATTTTTTTGACATAGAATATAAAATTATACCCAATATTATAGAATAAAATGTTCTATGATTGAAATGTATACTTAGTCATTTGTGGTGATCTTGTGCTCATTTTAAAGAAATTTTTGACTTTAACACAAGAACGTCCTTTGGTGTCATTTAGACACCAAAATGTGTTTGTTGCTTTCTCGCTTTTGTATTTTTTGACACTTTCTTGTGATTTTTAAT
Organism: Meta bourneti; assembly: GCA_933210815.1. NCBI lineage: Eukaryota > Metazoa > Arthropoda > Arachnida > Araneae > Tetragnathidae > Meta > Meta bourneti. The sequence continues at coordinate 86,655,578 of OW119927.1, forward strand.
TATTTCATGATCAAATATTTTGTGTAACTCAATTTAGAAAAATTCTAGTTTAATTTACCTAGATTGTTTTCTTCAACACCAAGCAGATTCCCATCTATATAACTTTCGTTTGGCAAAATATGATCATTAAAGTAGTAAACTAAGCAATTTATAACTGCAATTAATTTAAGTTCTTTGTTTGTTTACTTGACCTTAATACATTGACTTCTCCTATCAAAGGCAAAAAGGGTCTTTCTTACATGTTCATTTCTAAATTTGTGCATCATCTGCAATTATGTTATTCATTGGCAAATTTTGATCTTAATAGACAAAGGTAATTTTTGACCTTAAGACATAGGTGATAGGAGGGTCGGCTGTTCTAGTGTTAAAGTATAGTACATGTTTACTAAACAAATGAAATAACTTATTAAGGCCCCTACTGTATACACTTAGTAATATGAATAATCTGTGTTTAAAAAAATACTTGATCATCTTGGTAATCATTTGATGAACCATATTTTGTTTTATTGTAAATAAAATTAAGTACTTTTTCATTTTCAGATGCTGATAGCTTTGCCAGAAACTCAAATCCAAGTGGTAGGATGCTGAATTTGCAAAGTTCTGAAAATTCTTACCACAGTCTAAATGTGGTTACTTCAACTGATTTTGTGAATAAAAATCATGATGGCAGTAGAAGTGTTGAGGCTCTCACCATCAGTCCTCTTCCACGAGTGTCATCCATAAAGGACAGGATAAATGAACTAGAACTTCAGGTGACATCAACTGGTGATAAATCATCTAAAACTGAAGTAAAATCCCCAACTTCCCAGAGTCGCTCTGGACTTGTTTTCAACTTAGCAAACCAATTTGAGTCAGGGTCCAAACCATCTTCACCTGTCGACGAAGGTTTAATCATGAAGACATCGCTGGAGGATGCAATAGTCCAACCCATTGTTTCTCAGATGAAACCTCCAGTCTGCAAACATCATGCAGTTCTTGTAAAACCTTCCTTATGGCCTGAGGACAGTAAGGCCGTACCTGAGGCCATACATCCCAATGAAAATACTCTGTCTCAAAATCCCACTAAAACTAACTCTAAATCACCTCATCTTGTTTCGCCACATGTTGGGAAAATTTCGAATGAGTCTTGTGATACTTCGGCACAAAAACTCTCCAGCGAGCAATCTCTGAAAACTAGTCAGTCTGCCTATGGGTCTGCATTCAAAGCTTTGAATACTCACTCAAATAGTCAGGTAAGAGGATCGCTGGAAAAAAAGTCTGGACAGTTTCCACAGACTTTGCTTGGTTGTTGCCAAACCACATGCTATGCAGGATCAAACGAGAGGAAAGTTTTAAGTACACTACCCTCTAGCACTAATATCGAGAGAAATTCAAATACAAATGTGAAAGAAATCAATAAAATTTCAGAACCCATGTCTCCCATCAAATGTCCATTCAAAAACAAGGACATTATATCTACACATGCGCCACCTGTACGGTTACCTGTTGTCAACCACAATGATGTGTTAAATGTCCATCATCAAGGTAATTATTTTTATGACAAAGAAGATATTCCTTTCACTCCAGGAAAAGTATTACGGACGAAGCAGAAAATAGAGGAGAAAAATTTAACTCGAACTATGTCTTTTGACAGTGGCTTCCCCTTCCGAACACGATCTACGCCGTCCACGCCTCCAGAATCTGAACCCAGTCCAGGGAAGCTCATTCGACGTTCTCACAGTCTTCGGAATGACTGCAGGTCGACCATGCCATTCTACGGCAAATGGTATCCTCTGCCAGCTCTTACATCACACACTCCCCTCTCTTTTAAACGGAACTCACAATGCCTGCAAAGCAACGGATCGGTTCTGAGTGCTAGCACCCCGTCAGTCGTTGAGGCTGTCAACAGGGTCATTTGTGGGACACAAGAAGTCCTCTCCAGTGCCATTCCCTTCATACCCCCCAAACAAAAGACATCCTCTGCCCACTCCAGTTCCGACTCGGATTTCGAATTCGGCAGTGCAAGTTCCTTGCCCGACATCGACTCCAAAGACTTGGCCTTCCTGAGCAAAAGCCCCCCTGTCCACCGTGAAAGCCCAATCCCTGGCCTCGTCAAGCTGCAGAGAGAGATACTGGAGAACAAAGCAATCAAACCACCAGGTGATAAATTCAATGCCGAAAATAACAAAGTTAAAAAAGACTCCTTCAAATTAATCTCCGATCAAGAGAATCCTCTAGTCATTTCGGATGCATCCAAATGCGATGACATCAAAGAGAGTGGGATGGTGAAGAGGCTTAAGAAAGAACTGGAAGCGAAGTCGACTATTGACGCTGCAAAAGTGGAGAGGAACGCGGGAGCAGGTCTCCCGGAGACGGAAGACCTCGAACACTCGGGAGGAAAACTGGTTCTCAATGCTTACTCCTCAGAAAAACATTCAGATACTAGTTCAGACCAACAAGCGAGATTACACACGTCCTCGTCTTCCTCTACGGGAAAGAAAAGCACCTTCGATGAGCAGAAAGCTCCCCCCACTCCCCACAGGAAAACCAGCCTCGATCTGAGTTTCATGCAAAAAAGGTTTCCGCTCAACATCAAACTCACTTCTCAGCCTACGCTCCCTATTATCAAGCCAAATTCAAGGACTATTTACACAGATTGCAAAATCCCACTTGACTTATCCACTGCTGCAACACCCTCTGATCTGCCTGCCAAAAACACCTCCATGTGCGTCACAGAGATCCCGCCAATCGGACTGCCCAGGAAGATGAGGAAACAGCAGGGGAGTACGCATCCCCTAAGTAAGTTAATCAAACAGCGGCATCCCAACCCCTTGTACAATACAATGTGAATACTGGGCTATTGTTTACTGTTTCATTGCAGTATTTGACTTGGTGAGAAGTTCAGTGTTTTAATGAAGCTTTTATCGGTTTCAATATTATGAATGCTTTTGTTAATCTAAATTGTAAAAAATTCATTCTCTAAATTGCTAATGTCAGGAAAGAAGCGGTATGATCAGATCTCAACAAATCGAAGGTGAAAGAAATGGATTGTGTTCTGAGTTGTTAAAATATTCAATTCACATAAAATATATACAGTTGAAGCATTTTAATACCAAAATTTCTTAAAGCATATTGCATGTTTATTCATTTGGTAATTGCAAATGTATTTTTGTACAAAAATTGCATGCTTTTATTTTATTAAAAATAGCTCTGCTTTTCTCTTCCCTGTAATCCTACATTTTGTGTTTTGCTTTGAGTTGGTTATAGTTTTGCATTAAGTTTTTGTTTGAAAAATAAATGTTGCCAAACTAAAAGCAGTTTTCTTCAAAAAAATTTTTTTTAATTGTTCTCATTCCGTGAACTTAAATGACACAAGGATTTTTAAGCTAATTACTTTCTTTAGACTAGAAAACATGCTTTGGTTATGAGGGAGATCTTATCCTGATGGCCGTTATAGTTCTGGTTAAAAGAGGTTTTAGTGTAATTTTTATATTGGGTAATTTTTGATAACTTTCTGAATTATAATTGATCCGAGCTTTTTTAATGTGGTAGATTTCATACCAACAAAAGTTGAATGAAAATACATATTTATGGAATGAAACACTAACTTTTTGGTTCTCATTAGAAAACTCATCTATCGAGCACATCCTGACCATTTCACTGTCTTTGTGATTTTGTGATGTAAATACATAAGATGAGTTGATGTGGTATTGGCTGATCTGAGCTTCTGGTTTTGATTGTGGCGAAGTTAAGTAGCGCACAGTAATTTAATTTAGATACATTTTATAAAGTGCCTTTTTGTGCCAGTTAAAGTGAACTTGTCTGTAATTAAGTGGTTTTACATTAAAAAAATAGTTTTCATATTTTTATGTAAGATTAAAAGATGGAAATTTTTATAGGAATTTATTTCAATTGTGAATCATGACTTGCTTTGTAATTCAACAAAATGTTTTAAAAATCAGCAGTGAAAGCATGAGTTTGTTTCAGCCAAATTTGTATTCAGATATAGTTAATTTTGTTTACTGTACTTTTCAAGTTACTATCTAAAATCTCTGACCAGTTTTACCGTTACTTTTAAACAGATCTCTACTGTGCCTTTTTAGGACTGCTTTAATTGTTGCGGACTTATGAATTTTTTAAGTCATTACACTTTTTAATTTGAACCAGAAAAAAATTATACAATTGATTTTATTCAAGGTTTCCCCAGAATGTGCATATTTATTGAAATTTTAGGCCAGTTTCAGTTGCAATGTAAATTGAAAATCTGATACATAAACATTTTTTCAGTATGAATGTAATATATAAGCAATGAAAGTTTTGAATGAGATCTATATTAGTGTGGTGTATACAAGTTTGCTTGCTTTTATGCAGACTTAATTGATGTTTTGTTTGTAAGCAATTGAGAGATTATTTAAGCAGTTGTAATTAAAATCAGTTAAGATATAATTTGTCTGTTTTTTATTTCAAACATTTAACCACTAATTGATAGAAGCATGAGCAATCTTGTTTTAAATTAAAGAACCTAATTAGTGGCTAAATTTTAAAAAATTATCAATTTATAAATCTACATTTCACTAACATACATGGCATAGAAATCGACATTATTCATTTATTGTTGAATGGCAACAATGTATACAAACACTATAAAATCAGCCATTCTCAAGTCTTGCCGATTAGTTCAAATGTGCTTGATTTGAGCTATGGAGCTGCATAATATTGCTAACTACACAGGAAGAACTTACCATTAATGAAATTCTTCAGTAGTCCAATTGCACAGAGCAATGAGAAATCTGCATAGAAAAGATAATATGAGCATAAACAGATTTAGTGTCAAACGATACCAAATTGCCTCTGAACAATGGAATGGGATGAAATCGAAGACCTTCAGAATATAATAGCGATAACATGACAGGTGTACTTTTGACATGTATTTTATTGGAAAAGAGAATTAACACAAATAAAAGTAAACAAGGTATGGTTATATTTTTGGATAATTTTATTTGAATTAGAGGTATGAAAAAAATCCATATGTGAATATGGATACCATATTCATTATAAATGTATTGAAACATTTAATCTTTAGCGCTGATGCTATGCACAGGTCTGCAAGTTTTAATAAAAATATATATTTATTTTATTGATAGATAGTAAAATTCTAAAGTTGGAAATAAAACTATCTGAAATTTCTCTAGTGTATGAATGACAGTAAAAGATCAATTTTATTTAATGCTATTTCAATTTACGCTAAATATTTTATTCTGAAATTCTTAATATTCTACAACCTTATCCTAGAAAAACTAGGTCCTTTTTAATATTTTACAAAATTTAAAAATAGCAATTTCACTTTGAAATGATGGCTGAAGTAAAGAATCGATAAAACGCTATCTCATGAGGCTTCTGTTATTGTTGCTTATCCCCTGGTGAGTGTACAGGACAAACTTAAAATCCTCTGCCCCTGAAAAACATACCTTAGGTGTGCCTAACAGTTAACAATGATCTGGGGCCACCAAACTGAAGGGAAAGTCCAGTGTTTAACCCTCCAAGTGGTTTTGATGAGATCTCATTCAAGATCATCCACTCACAAAACATGGAGCAAGCTTTTGTCTGACCCTGTTCCACCTAACATTTGCCATGACATAGCTACGGCAAATTTCCGAATTTTAACTGGACAAAACTTTAAGAGGACACTTACACCGCATTGGTGTGCATGCTTCTCCCGACTACCCCTTTTGTTCGATGGGGAGCTTTATGGATTTTAGTCATCTTTTATCTTGCACTTTTTTTTGTCTGATTAGTTATCTTAGTTGATGACTTTTTTAGCTGGGCTAATTAATTTGTATTGGGCTGCCCGTAGGAAATTATGGTCAATGGAATTTTCCTGACGTAGGAAAAAAGATCAGACCAATTTTGTTAATGATGAGATATCTTGTCATCAAGATGTTGCCAATGTTTTGATGATCAGGTCAGTTTTCTATTTACGAGATACTTCAAGACAACCACCAAGAGGGTTAAGCTGACCTCATTATTTTCCTCAAAATCTAAAGATCAGGTTTTTCCTTGGAATAGTATGAAAACTTCAAATCATTTAATAGGGCTGAAATTTAGAATCATAAAAAGTCAAGGCAAGATGTGGATTTTGTATACTCATCTTATAGATATATAACAGAATTTCGTTTGAACTATTCAGTAAGCTTAAAATGTTAATGTCAAACAAGAAAATTTTCCCTTTCTCTTCTAAATCTTAAACTATTTTGAATCCAATATATTGATGAGAAATTTGGTATATGTAGGAAACATGTAAATTACATTTCAAATTCACTGTATGAAGCCTTTGACTAAAGAAATGTAATCTATGCATTGTACTGTTAATTCAAAATTTAAGTTTCAAGTTAATTGAAATTGGATCTGGTCTAGAAAATGCTATACCAGGTCCATAAGATCTTGACACCTGAACAGGAGAGAAGCTGTCTCTTGGTACAACAGATCCATGGCAATAGAGAAGAGTTGCAGCTTCATATTGAGAGGCACCTGGAAGGTTGCAGTCAAACTTGTCCTCAAAGGACGCCTGTCAGCACTTAGCTGGGAATATCGGAATGGTCTTCACACCTAGAGTGAATTTCTGACACACTTCGCCCATTTGCCATGGCGAGGCAGCCAACAGGACTTGAGAAGGGAAATACTGTACTTACGTAAATATTCTATTGGCAAGACAGGTTTATTTCAAAGTAAATGTCATAAATCGACATTGAGTACATTACAAAAACATTTACAGGCATTCTCAATCGATTTTTCCCCACAATGCAAAAGTAAGTTAACTTTCAAAATAACATCTGATTGTTGAAGCAATGTTTTCATACTTTCACTCTGTGCAACCAAAATGCATAAGAAGTACAAGACCTATAAAGCAGAAAGAAATGATAAATATAAATTACAGCACATAAGTAATTTAAAAAATAATAAAATAATTTAATTCAAAACTTACCGGCAATGATAAAATATCGACAGGATTTAAGAAGTCGATAATTTTAAGTACTATATTAAAATCAGGAATTTCTCTGTCACTGTTTGCTGAAAGATATATTTGATGAGTAGATTGCATTTACAAAGCAGAAAATATCTCATTTCTATCCTTAACCCTCTCAAGTGAAGAGATTTCAATGCAAAACCACACTTTAAACATTCCTAGGCTAATTGTATAGCGTTTCGTCGTGTAAGGTACTATGTCAATCAATAGCGTAAAATTTGTTCAAATACAAGTACATTCAATGACTAATTGAATAAAAATTTTGGCTGGTACTTCATCAAGTTGATTGAATGGAAGTGTGATTGAAAGGGTTAACTGGCAATCTGTACACCTCTGAGAATTAAATTAAGATAGCAAGTGTTTTTAAATATGCGTTTTAATTGATATGAAAAAGGACGGGTCTACAGAAATCGAAAGGTTCCGCATTTTTTTAATAGAAAAGATATGTCATAACACTTGAAATATCTTGGAAAAATTCCCATTTATTCACGTATCTAGTTTAACATCAAAATAAACTGACAACTTTAAATTATTTCTTTTATGCCACCAATTTGTATACATTAAAATTTTTTTCTGAATCTGCTAAAAAAGTTTAAATGTTGGGATATGGATGGGAAGTGTTAGTTCCATGGGAAATTTCTTGCAATTATAAAATGCTGATAATTGTAGCTCTAGTGGTAAATAGTTATACAAGCTTTGTGCATATATTATCATATCATATATCTTACAAAAAGTTTATTCTGCTATTAATATACTCTAAAACATAATTTCCCAAAGTGGGCACTGAAGCCCCCTTGTGTGCAATTTTTTTTGGGGAGGGGAGTAAGAGTGGGTACAAGATTAAGATGCTAAAGGAAAATTGTTATCTAAAAATTCTTTAAGCAGAAACTTATCCATTTGACCATACAGACACTTGCTACAGTGATTTATTGTCGCAAGAATTATACAATGTAACATGCAAGTTACAACTGTAAGTCTAAAAAACAAGATAACAGATCATAACAAGCTAGTGTTAGCATTTTTGTATTTGCATGTACTTCAGACTTACACAGGTTCTTACATACAGTGGCAGAAATTGGCCATGTTATGTCAAGTTTACTGTACAATAGGTAAGACTTAACATCACTATTAGACTTTCCTAATTGTGTGACAGTTATCAGTTTGGTGTACAGCTACATAAATATTTTGGTGAAATTAAAAAATTATAAGCAATTTATTATTAGCTGAGAGTTTTTCAGAGGGGGGCACCAAAAACACCTGTCTTTGAAAAGGGGGGCTTTAGCCAAAAAAGTTCAGGAACTATACTCTACAATATCCTAGAAAATGACTGACAGCAATTGATATATTATCAAATAAATTAATGATATTCTCCAATTTTTATCAAAACATTTCATAAAATCAGTAATATTAAACCATTGAGATGAAAGTAATTTATCTAGAATTCTTGTCTTAAAAAGTAAGACATCTACAATATACGAATTTCAATAGAGAAGGTTTATAGTTTTTTTATAATATAGAATATCAGTATTCTATAATTCTAAACTACTGAATAAAAAATACACAAACATATTTAATTCTAGATATGTAGTTACAGATGTTTGAAATCAGAGATGCTACTTAATAAAAAAAGCTCACCAACAATGTTAGTTAAAACCCAAAGCATTTCTTTTCTTAAATTCTTATCACTTAGTATTGGAATAACAATGCTATAAAAGCTTGGATGCTGTGAGAGATGCAGACATATTGAATCACAAGTACTCAGAAAGCCCAGACAACGTACTAAAGGCAATGCAATCTAAAGACAAGTAATTTAATGTAAGAATCAGAAATAAACACATAATATTAAAAATAGACATTAATTTCAAAATCATAACATTGTTTTATTTACCGATACATCCATGTTTGTCTTGGCAGTTATCGAGCACAGTAGGCTTAAAATAGGTTCCACCACAGCATCATCAACATCAGTGTTATTCTGAACTAATCTAGTAAACAGTTTAGAAGTAAACAGATTAAATCTCTAGGACTTGCAAACTACTGAAAAAAGTACATCAACCAAAATTTTAATCAAGTGCTTTTATTATACACAAAATGATGTACCATTGATTTTCAATTAATGATGTGGATGCAATTTAATGATTAAAGTCAATTTCTTTACAAAATCAATTTACTTTATTCGAAGATTTACTTTAGTAATAGAGAAGAAATCAGTTTTAGAACAGACAAATGAATTATTATTGAAAATAAATGCTTTAACTTACAAATAATAAATATTTGCTAAAGTAAATGCTGCATCACTCCGAGTGTTGGGAGAGATATTTTCTTCCTTTACAAAGTCTAGCAGCAATTTTGTAGTTTCAGGTGTAGCCAATTCTCTGAAAAGTTAATAAAATTTTCATTTTTCATTTTAGTTTTTAAATAGCAATAATTTTATGTTGAATATTAAACGCATCTTACATCAAATCAGGATCACCATATTTAGTACAAGCATGAAGAGCAAAGGTGGCTGATTGATTTACATCTGATGAAGGAGACTAGAAAATAGCATGATTTATACATTTGAATCCCAAAATATAACAGGGAAGAAGTATGTTTAAGCTACTATTCAAAAACCAATAAAAAATTATGATTAAAAATAAATATTTAATCTTATAACGTGATACTGCTCAGTGATATTTAAATCACACAATTAGGTCTAAGCAATCTATACATATATATTGCTAAGATAAGTGGCACAGAAATCAACATTATTATGTATTGGCGAATGGTAACACAAACAGATATAAAATCAACCGCTGAATTTCATGTCAATTTTACCGCTTAATTTAAATGTTTCATTAGAGCTATGGTACTGCATAATATAGCTTAACTCATACAGAAGAGCTCAAAATTCTTAAGCAGCCTGATCACAAAAGGTAATGAAAATCCAGAAGATAGCAATCAGCACAAAACATTGTGTGTAAACGTGAAAATACTAAACCTAAAAGAATACCAAATCGCATTTGAACAAGTGAATGGGATACAATTGAAGCAGATGTTAAGGAGATCATTGCACGAACATGACAGGTATGCAATTTTTGCCATGCACTTTATTGGAAATAAGTATTAACATATGAAGTACGCAAAATACTGCTTTTTTATATTTTTGATAAGTTTTATTTCATTTGATGTATGCAACATACATATCGATATTCAGATTCATTATAAATGGATTTAAATGATATGCAAAATGTGAATAATGACAGTCATCAATAGATATAAGCAATTACAAAAACTTGAGTGTAAATGTCCTTTTATTCTCATATACATGTGTGATGATGTGTATGTCAATGATGCTTTTTCTGCAATACAGCAATCTCATAGAAGCACAGGTAGACAGACGAGCAAAAAATAGTGCTTTAGCTGAAAGAGCAACATATCCAGGCACAGTACAATGTGGGGCTACTATTAAAATTTGCATCAAGTATTTTAATTCCATCACAACCTTTCTTTAAACAACTAATGTGGAACAGTATTCTCCAAGTTTCAGGTGAATCAACTTTTATCGCTTGGTTCTTAATTAACTGTCCATATACTTTTTAATCTATAAGAAATTATATGCACTCAACCATTACTCACAATAAATTCCATACTATAACTCTCACAAGTACTGAAATAAAACATAATATGAATACCCATCATAAAACTAACCTTGAGGGCGATATGTAATGCAGGCAGAATTCCTTGAGCCTTAAGAAGTGAAAAGCATTCTAAGCAATCATTAGCTATATTTCCAGCAGCCCATGCACTTTGATCCTGAGTTTTAAAAACAAAATTCAAGGATCAAACAAAACATTCTCATGGTATATTCCACAATCATGGATTACATAAACAAAGTTTCCAAAACAGAGATTACTTCGTATATTTTGCTCCACTGAAATAACTATTGAACATTTGTTCACCTGTTTTGACCTTTATTAGTCACATTTTAAAGTTATTACATTTTGACTAAGGTTTGAGATCTATATCTTCTCTACTATTATAAAAGGAAGTGTTTGTGGATCTTTCTGAGGTGTCCAGACGAATCTATAACACTTACAGCCATAAAATTTGGCACACGGGTAGTCATAAAGGTAACTGAATGTCCCTCAAAACCCGAATTTTAAAATTTAATCTAGAAAATTTTTAATTAATATTTTGTGCTGTGCACGAAGCCCCTCCTCCGCTATGACATATTGCACAGACCGATCTGACAAACACTTATCGCGCATGCTAACTTCTATTAATGTTTTGAAACTGCGGACCATCCAATGTATTCATTGAATGAAAACTTAGCTATAGCGCAGATCCCCAGGTATGACCATTGTCTTCCTCCAAATTTACACTGGCCCAGAGTCATTCTCAACTATGCAAAATAATTTTTTAGATTGAACAAATTCATCTCTTCACTAAAAACACCCCACTCACATTGAAATGATGGCATAGTGGGTAAAGCCATGCAACGAACTCGAGCTTTGTTCCCTTGGAGGGAGACCTCCTGAGTTTGAATCTGGCCGACGGATAATTTTTATTCTTCGCCTCTATATTTTTTAATAGTAAATATATTCTAATCCCTCCAATTTTTTTGTACTTACTTTTACTTTATTCTTTTATTTTTTTTAATTCAACACAATTATTTTTAAAAATTTAATTGACTTTATGCAGCTTTTTCAATTCTGAAACTGGTTTCTCTGTATTGTCACTATTTTGTCCTTTTTCTTACCACCAATGAAAAGCAAACCACTGAAGCTCCACCCCCTGTATGTTCGACTCCAAGTGCCAAGTTCCTACCATCAAGAAATTTTCTGCAACTCAAACATCGTTCTGCTTTCATGTTTTATTCAGCCGGCAGATAGAGGACCTTCGGCCCAGATGCTTTCCTAAAAATGTTGAAAGATTGAACGTATTCAAAGCGCTCTTGATTAACTTCGTTAATTTTTTTTTATTGCTTTTTGTTTTTGTTTGGGTAATTTTTGCAAATAGTATAATGTTTGCGTTAATAAATTACATGAAATGAAGTAAGTGTTTATTATGTTTAATTTGGTTCTGATTCCGCTGACATTGTGATTCATTTAGGTTGTTTGTCGGAATCAGTGAGGTGACGTAACAAGACTTTTTAAAAGTATAGCGTTATATTTAAAGATTGAATCACATTTTTATTTCAGTAGTGGTTATTCCATAACTTACTTTTGAATTTGTATAATTTCTTGTAAAATACAAATCTATCGACACTACTAGTGACACAGATGAGGCTGTGAACTACACAACAGAGTTTTTGAACACATTGGAGCCATCTGGAGTACCCTCACACATATTACAACTAGAAATTGGGGCACAAATTATGCTTCTCAGAAATCTGCATCCACCTTCACTCTGTAATGGAACAAGACTATTTATCAAGAAACTGATGCCGAATATTATTGAAGTTACCATCATGACTGGACATGCCGCAGGCAAAGACGTATTCATTCCTAGGATCCCAATCATCCCTTCGGATTTCCCATTCCAATTTAAACAACTTCAGTTCCCTGCTCATTTGTTACACCATGAGTATCAACAAGGCACAAGGACAATCGCTGAAAGTTGTAGGACTCTATCTTAAACAGTGTTTCTCCCATGGTCAACTGTATGTGGGTTGTTCAAGAGTTGGAAAAGCAGAGAATCTTTACATCCTAGCTCCAAATGGAAGAACATTGAACATAGTGTATCATGAAGCTTTCTAAGCAAGAATCAGTGAGGTGGAAGGAATGAGGCAACATGCCCGTGTCATGTCGGGTGGTGGTGGGACTCATTTTTAAAATTATTGTTTTTCTTTTAAATGTTTTCAGAATCAGTGAGGGCATAACAAGAATGATATCACGGGCAACGCAGTGCAGGTATTGCTAGTTGGAGATAAAGAGATAATTTTATCATGAAAGTTTCAAATAGCATTTTTCTGCAAACGTATTAGACAGTAAAAACAAAGAAAAATTTTTAGTTCAAAAGATTTTGGGTCTAAGATTTTAAAAGGAAACTAGCAGAAGTGAAAATGAATATAGGAAGTAACTGAATAGATACTACTTATAAGTAATCTAAAATGCATAAAATGTACAATATTCAAAAAAATATTAGAAACAAAATCCTGACTAAAATGCTTTTTGATTTTAGTAACTAGAATGTCTAATATAAATTTCAAGTATTGTAGAAAGATTCTAAAAGTTATTTATAGGCATAATAGGAAAATTCTCTTATGCTACTTATTTATAAAATAAAAAATGTAGCAACTAACTTAATTTTCTATTTTGTTCTATATTTTAAGGTAATGTTTGATTCAGTAAAATTGTCTTAATTATTTCGAATTCGTTTAAAAAATTAGTTACAGCAAATAAGACATGTTACATTTGGAGATTTTCTCTAAAATTTCCCTTACTTTCTCACTGCATAAGAATTCATACATACCTAAAATTTCTAATATTTACTAATGAAATGAATAAGCAATTACAAAAATTATAATTTACCTGCAAGTACATGCTGCCACCAGTTATAAAAGACACTAAATATGCTCCTGCCCCTTTAGCTATTCGATGAGATGCTTTGTGAGAGCCACAAGCAAGATTTGTAATACAAGCAGCTGATTCTAATTGCAGGTGAGCATCTTTACCAACAAGTGTCCGAATTAAGGAATCAAAAGCCCCGTTTGTCCTAAAATATAAAATTGAATCAAAATTCAACTTGTTTTGAATTCTTATTAAATGTAGAAGTGATAGAATGACAAATAAACATATTGCTATCACCGGTTTTGGACAATTATGGAGTATGCAGCTCCAAAGCGGCCTAAATCTCTGGTATTGACATTGATGATTCTTGATAGGTTGGTTGGTTTTATGGCTCAAGGGCCATATTTGGCCATGCTGCACCAGACATAAGACAACAAGTAATAAACACACACAATGATAGTTTTACTGACACGGAATACATCCTCGAGGGAATTCACTTGACAGGAATCGAACTTGCACTGCCAACAACTTGAAGGTTGCTAGTGCAGTGGGTATACCCACTGAGCCATGGCAGCCCTGATTCTTGATAGGACTTGCCTTGGCTAAGAACGTTTCCATTACTCATCATCTGACAGAGTATTTATATGGCATTTGAAAAGCTTATGATTTTCCAAGTATTCCTTTTAAAATATTTATACCATAATCAACTGAGAACGAGCAATTATTGTAGATATTGTATAACAATCGAAGCCAGTGATGGCAACATTTTTAGAGACCATTACTATTTTCATTTGAGAATAAGTAGAGTATGAATTGGTTAGCCAAGTCTATAAGGAGTGATTACTAGTTTTTTTTTATAGTACATGACACTTTGGTATTTGCTGATGTTGCTACTTGGTGGTAGCAACACAACCAAAAAATTAGCATTTATAGCAACTTATTATTTTAAAACTTATTTGAGCACAAATCTTCTACAGCAAACAATATATTTAGTGTTTGCAGTGGAATAACAGTAATATATTATATAATATTGAATTTTACTAACTTGAAAAATGCCTCTATGTAAGCAGGTGTATGGCAGCTATTTTTAATTGCTTTTAATAATTCTAAAGGTGGTTTCTTTTGCTTTATTCTCAAAACCAATTCTTTGAACTGAAATAGAAAAGCATCAGTACAAACAGAAACCTGAATTAATTGACATTAAAATTATAAATGAGCATACTTTCATTTATTATGCAAAAAGTTTGCTTACACACTTTACTTGTTTTATGAAAAAAGGAATTGTTTTTGCATGATTGAAACAGTATTTATAAACTATATTATTAATTTACAATACCTTCAGATCCAATCTTAACTAACTTCACATATATTATAGGTATGCTCATTTTAATATATTTCTCACATAAATTTTACTTAAATATGTGATAAACAATATTTTAGACACAAGTCATTACAAATTAAACATCTTGAGATTGTACTTATTGTTTCTCAAAATTTGCTGATCAATTTATTAGAAGGAATTATGATAAATTTTTAAACTTAAAGATTATAAAAACCTGATTAGAAGTTAAACACAATAACTTTATTTGATTCATTAGATCTTAACAATGAATCAGAGATAGTATTATGAATTCACCACAGTAAAATTTCTCTTCTGTAAAACACAGAATTTTATTGTCTGCCACTCTACAGAAAACATGAGGGCAAATAAGATAAACACACACAGAAATGTAAATTTAAGTTTACAAGATCATAACATTAACAGTGACTGCTAACTATGAGTTAACTTGTAGTTGGTAGTTTTACAAAGATGCCGTTACAAGTTAACTTGCATACTGAAATCTTTCCACCAGAGCCAAGTATGAGTACATTCATGGATTCTATCCGCAAAGATTGCTGACCAAAATGAGAGTAAAAAGTAATTGAAAAGTAAAAGGTTTCACGGAACAGAATATTTATTCACAAAAAGATAATGCAACATTATTAATCATAATTTTAATGAAAGTAATATGCTTAAACAAGTTGAAAAAATGTGTTAGAATATCACTTAAAATGATTTTCCACATACAAAGTTGGAATCCTTAGACATAGAGGACAAAAATGGCATGATTCATGGTATTTGTTGTTTTGTGTACACATAATTTACAGCTTGGTCTGGCGGGGGTTTTCTGTGGGTGGTACAGGCTGTAAATACCTTAAGCAAAGTGTGTTTAACTCAAAAAGCAACAACTTTAACTGAAGTTAAATTATTGCACCCAAACCTAGTTGGAGACAGATAAGTTTACTGAAAACCACTGAGGCAGTCAATGTGTTAAATTGTTACCATACTCATCAGCAGAGGACACATTGGTTGGACTCAAGAACATGGTACAACTGTCAATTGGCATAGATTTTCAACTGTCAATTGGGAAAATTTTAGAACATAGAAAAAGTGGAGATGTTGTCATAGACCTATTCAAATAGCAATTTGGCAATGAAAATTTTGTCGTCAATTTGACAATGGACCAGTACCATGTTCTTGAGTTTTACCGACACATTAAAGTCTCTTTAGTTGTACTTTAGCAAAATATTCTTGTTTCCACATTATTAATTACCTGTTCAAGTGTTATATTTGCTGCAAGAGCTTCCACCTCACAAAGCTTTGATCGCTTTTGTCTTAAAACATCCTCACGATCTTTCTTCCTTAGAACTAGAAGATCACAGTTTATTAAAGTAAACAGTAAAATAAATAAAATTCAATGGATATTTTTATTCACAAAATGTATTTTTAAAGAAAAATATAGATTTTAAATTTCTAATCTAAGAAAATAATAATTCAATTTTCATTTTAATGAACACACATTATAACAAAATTTCATCAAATACCAGCCAAATTTAACAGAAAAACAAGGTATAAATTTTTTAAAAACAAATACAATGAAATCTACATGAATAATGAAGGAGCTTTAAAAAATACTGATGAATTCTGTAATTTCCTGTATTACATTACTTAAATATACCAAATTTAATAATTTTGATTAATTAGTATTAACTTTTATTTTCTTTGTGTTGATTTCAATTAAACAAAAAAATTATACTATAAAGGACAGAATGTTACAACAAAAAGAAAAAAATGCATAACTTGAAACTTCAAGACAAAAGTCATATCAATATGCAGGCAATGAAAAAATCATAATCAATAAAAAAAACAGCAGTTAATTATTAGTGGAGATGTTGCAAATTTTGATTTCCTTTAAAATGTGTGAAAAATACATAATGAAGGACGGAAATTTGTTTCGAGGGAGTCATACAATTTTAACTTCAATGAGTAATGGTAAGAAAACGGCATTTTCATAATTTTTACAAAGTGAATAGCCATTGTACACTGACTTGACAGTTCTTCACGATTGTCGGCTCTTATTCGACAAATTGTGTCATCAACTTGTGATTCTTGCATTTCAAGTTCGACAAATCACGATTTCCTCAAGATTGTCACGAAGGATTTGAAATCAGCGCCAAACCTAAGTCAAATGAAAACAAAAATTTATTTTACTTGAAATTTTATTGTTCACATTCAAAGTCTCTGTCACAAATACTTGTTTATTGCAGATAATTTTGTAAGCTTGTTAGTTTCACTCTAAATTTGCTCTGTCATGCACTTTTGACTCGCAATTCAATACCAAAACAGCACGAGCACGAGCTTTGATGTATTTGTTGACAACGTTCAACAAAGCGATGTATTAGAGGTTTGTTACTCCTTAATCAGTATTTAAACCAGCCTCGGTTTTAGCTGCTGATATACATGCTCACGGTTTTAAATAGTTAACTTTAACTGATGTGAGAATCTAAACTGAATGTAATCAAGACAAGTTTCCTGAAGAATTAATGTTTTCGTAAATTCGAGTCTGATCTGGGACTAGGTTATTAATATTTTTCTACTGGAACATTTGCTATTGACAAATTAGAAATGGACAGCAACATTCCACAACGTAAGATAACTTTTAGTTCGGTTTCATTTTTCTAATGTTGCTTTCTTCCATATCCTCTGTACTACTTGATAAATCAATTTCTCTTGCTCTGTTTGACCTAAAACGATATTAATTCAGAAGTTTTGTATTCTTGAGCGGAAAGAATTGTATGGCTGCGATAAATATTAGCATGGATCAAGATAAGGACGAGAAAATGAAACGCGAAAGTTGCGATGATTCTGAGGATGAGAGCGAAAACTTAGAAGAGAGCCCGTGCGGACGGTGGCTGAAGAGGAGGGAGGAAGTGCAGCAGCGGGACATTCCAGGAGTGGATGCCGCCTATCTGGCTATGGACACGGAGGAAGGTGTCGAGGTCGTCTGGAATGAAGTGAAGTTCTCTGAAAGAAAAAACTTCAAGTATCAAGAAGGAAAGATTCGTGGCGTCTTTGATAGCCTCACCCAACTCGATCATCCGAACATAGTCAAACTCCACAAATACTGGATAGATAAGGATTCCGAAAAGCCAAGGGTTATCTTTATCACTGAATACATGTCCAGTGGCTCTCTGAAGCAGTTTCTTAAAAAGACTAAGCGTAATGTGATCAAGCTACCTCTCTTGTCCTGGAAGAGATGGTGCTCGCAGATTCTGTCTGCATTGAATTACTTGCACTCATGTTCTCCACCCATCATACACGGGAACTTAACTTGTGACACAATATTTATCCAGCACAATGGTCTGATCAAAATTGGCTCTGTAGCCCCAGACGCAATCCATCACCACGTGAAAACGTACCGCAAAGATCTGAAAAACGTGCATTTCATTGCTCCAGAATATGGCAGCAAAATGTTCCCTTTTCTCACTCATGCTGTTGATGTATATTCATTTGGAATGTGTGCCCTTGAAATGGCTGCTTTGGAAATACCAATCAATGGAGACACTGGAAACCAAGTAACCGATGAAGTCGTGAACAAAACCATAGAATCTTTGGAGAATCCTTTGCAAAAGGATTTCATAAGGAAGTGTCTCTGCAAGAATCCATCTGACCGTCTCAGTGTCCGTGAATTGATTTTCCATCCTATAATCTTCGAGGTTCACCCACTCAAACTCCTTGCTGCCCACGAAATTGTACGCAGCGCATCTTACACGCCAGACCAGCTGACAGATGAAGCTTTGCGTTCAAGGTATACACATCAGGAGGACATTGTAGCATTTGTGCCACTTAAGGGCAAGAAGACAGGGCCACAAATCAGTCGAACTGATGCCCAGAAACTGGAGCTTGAAAAGTTCTTGGATGACGTCCGAAATGGAATCTATCCTCTGACTGCCTATGCTGCCACTCACACCCCCATCATACAGCGTCGAACAACATCTCCAGAAATGACTGACTCTGCCAAGTCCACATCTCCTGAAGCACCTGACGTGGAAACGAGACGCATTGTCAATATCATGTGCAACATAAAGCCTCAAGAGCAAGGACAGAACTTTGTAATGACCATCCTTCTAAGAATGGACGATAAAATGAACAGACAGCTTTCATGTGAGGTCACTCAGCAAGACACTTCTGTAGGCCTGTCGGAAGAATTGGTCTTTCACGGCTTCATAAACCACGAAGACCGAGAAATGGTCTCCAATTTGATTGGTGACACTCTGAGCAGACGTCATATTCCCGATCTTCCTGTGCCTACAGGACTGCTGAATGAGGCTGCTGTTTAATTCTCACCTTTCCCAGCTCTTGATCTTTGTTGGAATTTATTTTATCCTGTCTTATATGTTTCACAAGTTTTATTTTAATGTACAGTATGGGAGAATTTATGTATTACCAATTTACTGTATATGAATGTAAAGAGTGTTAACAAAAATATATATAACATTTATAGATTCCTCTTATGTAATTTTGGTCTGAGGGGTTGACACAGAATTCTGATAAAATTTCTATGCCTTGTCTTTACAAGTTTCGATCCACTCAGTTTTTTTCTGAAGTATTACTGAATAGCTTTAAATTCAATGACATTGTTATTGAAAATTCAGCCATCTACTTTAATTAAGTATTACCTTTACTTATTTATTTTATGTAAGAGTATTCATTACCTGCTTTTATAAAAAGTATTCTTTGGACATGATATTTATGAAAGAACTTTTCATAAAGTAAAATAAATGCTTTCATTCATTGTATTTAAGATTTTCTTTGATATATCAATTAAAAATATAATGCAAATGCACATGTTATTTTCATTGTTATTAGAACTTTATTTTAGCTGGTCATTGTCCATCAGAACTTTTAGTTAGCTTTCAATAAATATTGAGAAGCTTTTATCTTTTCCCTAAATTTTGTATCCTTTCAAATTTAGTATTTGGCTGTATTTAACTTTTATGTAGACAATCTTTTCTTGAATGTGTACTTATTGTATTAGATCCCCTACGTTATTACTGATGTTAACAAGAATATTTTAAGCTGGGTATTTATTTTGCCTGAAATATCAATATTCAAGTTAAGCATTTTCTACTCTCTTTCGAATTGTAACTAGAACCAAGGCATATGAAAAATTTGTCGCTTGTAGTGAGAAATAAAACTTTTATAAATGCTATACTCCTTGTCTGAATTGTCTCATCATTCTTTTGAATTTGGTTGATGTTAATTTCAAAAGTTTAAGTCCCTTGTGCTTATAAATCTAAGAAGCATATGTTAACCATTAATCTTTATTATGCCGAGAATAGAAATTATCACTACTTAAAATTCATGAATATAAGTTAAAGAAATTTTATGCTGAATATCCAAGAAATATTTCCATCAAATGTATATTATTTCTTTTTATCATTTATGAAAATATCATTTACTAGATTATATTTTCTCTTATATGAAAGATAATACACATTGATTCTTGCCAAACTAAAATTTTCAATGCAATTAATGTTATCCTCACTAATGAAGACTGAAACCAACTCCTAATTAAGGTGACTCATTGCATTAACGATATGAAAAAAGGACTTAATTTGTGTTTTGCAAAAACTGCATCATTTATCAGTATAATAAGCATTATTTCATAGTTTTTATAAATCTCAAGTTTTTTCATTCATGGACTTATGACAACAAATTTATCAGATTTCTGTTTATTATGATTTTTCAAAAAATTGTAGTTCACATTTGATTTTAAGTCTTGATTCATCAATTAAATTATGGTTCAATAGTAATTCACCATAGTCTTATTAAAATGTTGACCATTCATACCATTCAAATTTATTAACCCCGGAAAGCCGTTTGGGTTCAGAAATTTACGATTTCCTCCTATAAATGTCAAGTTTGATAGCAGATTTTGTGTTTTATCAGAGTGAAGGAAGACCTCCAGGTGTATTCACAACAAATATTGGCTTTTACTACATTAATAACAAAAAAAATATACTTAAGGAAATTGAAATTTGAAAAAATTATTTCTGTCTTTCGGGGATTCTCACATTCAGAGCTGCTCTTTGTACTTGTATAACTGCATATTCATTTCATCTTAATTTCTAATTAAAAGCAATTAAGTTTCTCTAAAAGTTACTTCTCAAATTCTAAACACTTCTATTTGAATATGAAATGGATAGATACTGGCAATAGTTATTTCTAAAGTTACCATAGATGATGAAACTTACAATACAACTGAAATATTTTATGAAGATCATTTTAAGTATTGGACATTACTCACTTTTTATTTGTGGACAGTTTGATATTAAATAGGGAATTTTCTTCGAATCCTATATAATCAATCCTCAGTTATTTTTAATCTCAAACTTGTTTTAAATGATCCCCTCAGTTTTGAGTTGTTTTATATTGAGGGAGAAAAGACTCAATATTCACTCAAATTTTTTCAGATTGACCTTAATCATTATGGTTAAATTGAAATGATAAACAAGTTTATTTTCAAATATTTTTCTATGCATCAGAATTTACATTTTCCTCTCAAATTTATCTCATTACTAATTTGACAAAAGAAACCTTCATTAAAAATATCTGAATTTTAAATTTTTGTAGCATGAATGTTGTAAATACCATTTGAGTTATACCCTATTTTACAGATACCTTATTGATTGCTTTTTTCAATATTAATGTAATTGTTATCAACTAATGCAAAAAGTTAAATCTCTTTCACCTCTAATAAAACAAATAAACCAACACTTAATAAAACAAAAGTAACCAAAATTAATGGAGAATTCTACAAGAAATTGAATTAGTCATATTTACACCAACCAGCATCATAATACAAGTGAAATTTTTAATTCTTGCCTTATACATTTGAATCATGTAGATTTTCTTTTTTTAAATGAATTTAGATTATACACATTTTTAGTTACCACAAATTTTAAGATCCAAGTATGAACATGCTGCCTATCATTAAGAGAAATGAGCAGTTTATATGCATTCTGCAATAAGACTCCTTAGAGAGATTGTTGATTGGATGACCATAACCTTGATTTATTTTTGTCTGGATCCCATTGCCCTCTAAATTGTAGGACCTCGGGGATGTAAGTAAAAATGCTGGACATTGGAAATTTAAAAATCAGAAGAATATTCTCTGCAAATATTTTATTAAAAATATTTATTATGTTTATGCTATATAATTTTAAATTATTTTTTTAATATCTTGAACATCTGACAAGCTTTTTCAATTGCTTTCTTAGTGAGTATAACCATACTGATGATACAAATAACAGTTTAAATTAACAAGTTTTGTCTGCCTTGTAAAGTTCAATTCAACTGTAGTATGTTGAATTGAACTTTATCAAATTTTTATTAGTTGCATTTGATATAAACGATTCTCACTAATCATGAATTGTAAATGGCTCATTTAAAATTTTCAGGATTACCTTTGAATGGCTGATCTGTATCAATGCTAAATTTCAAATTGGCATTGGAATATAGTTTTAAATTGAATAAAATTACAAATGATTTATGGCAATTTTGAAATTCATACTAGATTTTAGTAAATGCAGTTTCATTTAAAATGTCCCCCTCTGGTTATGCTGTAAAATATTACAAAGGAATCGCAAGTTTTGGTTTTCATAAAAGAGATGTATTCTATTTCATTGGTTTTTGCTGCAAGAATATTAAAATTCAAAAGTCTCAGTTATTTGAGCTTGTATACGTTTCTTCACAATATTGAACTAAAACCCAAAACAATCCAAAATCGTCTCTTGAGTTAGTGTTT
Source organism: Meta bourneti (assembly GCA_933210815.1). NCBI lineage: Eukaryota > Metazoa > Arthropoda > Arachnida > Araneae > Tetragnathidae > Meta > Meta bourneti. The sequence continues at coordinate 86,678,206 of OW119927.1, forward strand.
CAGAATCAATAAATTTACACAAATACTTAAAAATGTAAATTTCAGGGACAATAAATATCAATATTTTTCTAAAGCCATCTTTTCAAATAATTGGGTTCAAGTAACTTGGGGAACATGCTTATTTAATTTACCAACATGATGAAAAAGCATTGGATTTAAATATAATTCTATCAATCAACCTTCATGGCTGTTTGGCTGAATTGAAGAATAAGTTCTGTTACAAATTCATAATTATTAATGAGTGTTATAGAAATTGAATATAGGCATATTTTGTAATGTTATAAACAGCTTAGTATGCAATGGTTTCCATCTGCCTCATTTTAATGAATTTTTGGTAACTCAGAGTGAGTTTGCCTGCTGTGCTAGCAACCTGAGAGTTGTAGGCTGTGCAGGTTTGATTCCTTCCTGGGTGTATTTCTCTCCTGTGTCAAAGCTGTTCTTTTGCCATAAAACCCAAACCAACCATCAAAGCTGTCCTTGTGTCTATTTCCATTAACTTGACATTGGTGCAGCTTGACCAAATATGGTCCTGAGGCTATGAACCAATGTTTTTTTTTAATGTGATACTTATTTTTATAATTTATTCTCATGGTGTAGTTGCTAGATTAGGACATTCAAGTTCTACATAGGATGGAAAATTAAGATCGCAAAGCAAAATTTTTGAGTCTTCAAATAAAACAGCTAATAATTTCAAATAAATAATTATGTTTAATAGACATAATTTACAATGGAAAATAGATTCAGTTCTTAACTTTAGAATTTCAAATTATAGGAAATCAGAATATTTGGGGGATTTCTTTTATGTTATGGTTCATTGATTTGTTCTTTTCATTGCGAAAGATTTCACTGTCTTTTGTTAAAGCTTGAGCTGATATATGCATAAACTTTAAATGTGAACTTCTTAAGCAGTTTGGTGATAACACTGGGTACATTTCCAATTGTTATGGAATGTCTCATCTTGATTGAAATGCTCGTGGGAAAATCCACCCTATAAAAATTTTGCATTTCATCAGTGGAATTACAGGAATTGGAAAATACCGAAAGAAGTATATTTTTTGGTATTGTTTTCTTTCAGATTGCCCTGGAGTTGAAAGTACTGATGCTGGCAAAGCAGAAGCATGTGCTGGCTGCCCAAATCAGAACATTTGTTCTTCAGGGAAGGCCAATGAACCTGATCCAGGTATTTTACTCCTCACTATATAATAAAAAAGTAATGAGATAGCAAAAGGTTTTTCAATTTTTCATGATTATCTACCCAATTGTTTTGTCCTTCGCGAAATATATTCGTGTTTTTTGTTCACATTCTAACAAGTTTAGCCACATCTAATAAGATATATATTGTATCAAATTATGTTTGCTCTGGTTTGTAGTTATGTTAAAAGCAGAAAACCAGTTTCACCTGGTTTTGCCAAACCAGTTAAAACAGTTTTATGATAAATGGTGTGGATTTTGTGTCACATTACCTGCTTTTTGCTGTATTTTTTGTAGTATCTAATGTTAAATATCAAGCTACTTAGTTTTTATACCTTATTTAAAGATTTTCAATATGATTGCTCTGCATGAAAGCATTTTATTTGTTTCATGTTGCCACATGAATTCATTTATTTTAATACTGAATGCTGACCATTTGAAATGTCTTGTTTATGACTTGGCAAGATCCATTTATTAATCATAATAGTTATGCATAATCTCACTATTATAACGAAAGTTCTAACAGCTGAGAGGGCCTCTTTCAAAAAGTCCCTGGACCTTTTTTATAGATTTAACAAACACTTGTTTTTATTTATCCTATGATAGTAAATAGCGTTCTAAAAGTAGTTATCAAAATATACTAAAAATATTTCTCTTTTCCAGACATTGAAATTATAAAAGAAAAACTGTCCATAGTGAAAAATATTATTCTTGTCCTATCTGGCAAAGGGGGTGTGGGAAAGAGCACTGTAACATCCATGTTAGCCCAAGTATTGGCTGAAGATTCAACGAAAACAGTAAGCTAACTATTTCAATTATGATTCTTTGCCCTGCCCCACAGTGGAGCAGCTCGAGACAAAACATGCATACCCCATTTCTTTACAGAAAACATGTCAGTACTCATGCATACTTCAGCCAATTGTTGCAGGACTGATGTTGAACCAATGTGTGGCTTGTCTTATAGTTTCCACTATTTGGATGATTTGATATTGATACTACTGATATACACTATATGGACAAAAGTATTTGGACACTGGATATCTTTCAGAAAAAGTGCTTTATTATTCTATTTAGTAACGGATAGGCCCTCCTTTTGCTTGTATTACAGCTGCAACAAGTCGAGGCATACTTTCCACAAGTTCTCTGTAAGTCGGCAGTAATAGCTCGCCATGCCTCTTGTACGGCTGTGAGAAGAGATTGTTGTGAAGATGGGCGTGCGTGGCACTGTTGTACCCGTCGCTCCAGTTTGTCCCACAAGTGCTCGATCGGATTGGGATCGGGGCTCTGAGCAGGCCAGTCGAGCAAATTCACCTCATTTTCAGGAAAACAGTCCAGAACACGTTTTGCAGTATGACATGGAGCTCGATCCTGTTGGAAGAAACAACCATCATTGCCGTAGTATTGCCATAGTGTAGGCAAGGCCGAATTATCCAGAACGTCGAGGTACATGTCAGCGTTCATGGTACCAGGTACATAAAACAATAGGCCGAGTCCTAACCAGGAAAAGGGCCGCGGTGTCCCGGTTGGATGAGTAACGGACTAGCAACCGAAGGGTTGCGAGTTTGAATCCAACCAAAACACCGTCGTGTACAAAGGGGGCTGGAGCACGTTAAATCTGTCATGGCCTCAAATGTCCTCACGTTGGTGTGGTGTGGAAGTTTGGAGAGTGGGGTGCCAGCTCAGGTGTTGCCTCGTCATCTGACCGTGGTTCAAAATTACGTGGTATTGTCCTCGGATCTTTCCATTTGGGATTGATCCCGGACCGTCCCCAATAGCTCGTTGTGTTGCTCCAGTGTGACGAAATACCCCCCTAACCAGGAAAAACAACCTGCTTTTCTGCTGTGTCCAAATACTTTTGTCCATATAGTGTATATAATTTCCATATCTAACCATATTGAGTATTTTTATTGAACTATTTTTGGTACAGATGTATCTAGTGCCTCGTCTGGTGGCAACGCTCTTGGCGCAGTTTTAGTAGCGAGTTTCGGCAGGTGAAGTAACCCATCTTCAAAGGTTATTCCCGTTTTTATGGCAACCTCAGCAAGGGGAAAGATTTATAAAGATAAAAGATTTTTTTCTAAGATTTCTTTCCTTGGCGACATAAAGTGTGCCAAGAGCATTGCCTCCAGACGAGACATACATTTGTATCCTATTTTTATATGTTGGCTGGTTAAATATCTTATAGGATTATATTTAGTTCTTTTTATTCATCCACTACCAGATTGTGATTTGCATGCGAACAAGGAGATGTAAAGATATTTAATCTTTTCTTTTATATTTATTAAAATTCAATAGCTTTGCATGTGACTTTAGCTGATTTTATTATTAATGAAAATAAAATTACCTTATGAGTTTTCATAAAGCTTGACGTTTAGTTTCCAAAAAAGGGTGACATTGCCGACCATTAGAATTAGTGTATAAATCTACAGAAATGCAATTTCCGGTCAAAGTCCGCATATCAGAGGCTAAACAGAACAAATAAAACCAGTTTTAAGGGTCGATACAGTTATGAATTGCTGAATTCTGACACTTGTACAAGCGTGAGATAAATTTTCTGTAATTTCGAACACTTTAGAGTGCTGAGTGATAAATAACTGGTACAAGTCATCACTACTAGGTATACTTTGAATATTTTCACAGTTCAGCCACTTGAAACTAAATGATTTTTTGCAAGTTTTATATTTTAGGACACCCCCCAATCAGTACACATAAAATTTATCAAATTTACTCTCTCACAAAGGAACATTTGTCCTCTATCCTTATAAGTATGCAGATTTTCCCCCCAAGGTTTAACTAGGGCATCTCAAGGAGATGCTTCTTTAATGGATAAGCTTTAGAAAATAACAATTCAAGTGGAAGACAGAATATTTGATTTTGATAATCTTTCAACTCAATGTTTGATTTAATTATGAAATTACAATAAATTTACTATACTTTTTGAGGTATTTAAACACTTACTTTATAAATACATTTAACAGGGACATCAGCTACTAGAGACATAAATCCCTTGCGTACCCCCACTTTTTTGTATTGAGTTAGGTTCCCCTTAATGTGTGTGGGGATTAAATTACAAAATATGGTATCAAAAGGTTCTTGTTCTAATCTGAGATTGATGTTCATCTAGAATGAATGTGGCCTCTATAAATAGGTTGTGCCTGAAATGTGTGGTAGGTAACATGAACCCACATCCGATAGTGCACCGGTATAATGCAAAGTGGTTCACAAATCCACCCTTGTGGCACCATAATAATTGATGTTCAATAGGCCGGGCATCAGAAATCTATACATATAAAGCAGAGTTGGCATCTGTCTGTCTGTTCTCTATACAAATTTATACCATTTGACCAATCCACACCAAATTTGGTACACTTATTCTTTGGAACCCTGCGGGTAACATAGGCTATATATTAACCCCCTTTCTATTTGTCTTGGGTGTGCAGAGGGGTGTAACGTCCCGTCATCCTGGACAGAGCACTTGCTAGGGGGCGCTCTCTCCCAGTCTGGCTGTACAGATGAAGTTAGAGTTAACAAAGTTAACAATTACAGGACTCGCCCCTCAAGATGACCTTGGAGGTTTTTTAGAATCTTAGAGTATGGTGCAATCGCATATGGGTGCAGATGCGCTGAAAATCGCTTAGTATCATATCGTTTATGTATCCCATCTAAAATGCGGGATGGAATTTTCAAGCATAAAGTGTAATTGCTTGAAATGTTGATCATGATATCGTATCAATATGATTTGTCAGCCTTTCATAATGATGGTGGAATTCCGAAATTCGCATTCCTGGTGCAAGGTGCTACAAATAAAAAAATTATTGATAAGAAAAAACTGACTGCAATAATATGATGTATGTAATTTTTTTTAGAAAATGAACTTAAAAGGCATTCACATCACTCCAAAACTTAAAATCGACTTTTGAATATAGTGTTCTCAGTATCAGTTTTTGTAGGCTTGTTTTACCTATAGTATGTGAAATGAATCTAAAGTAAATTGTAGAAGCTATAAAAATCTGTTTTAAAAATTATTTTGCACTCGCTTATTTTTTTCTCTATATTTGCATTTTCTGACAGAAAAATTATTTTTTTGGATCACTTTCAATCAACGTTTAACCAATTAAATCCGAGCAACGCCGGGTAAATTCAGCTAGTATATATATAAAATAGTATAGAAAATAATTTTATTTTAAAGAAAACTTTACCTTGTCCATAAAAAAGCTGACTTTGAGCATAGTTAAACAGGTATTGTGAGATTTCATTAGGTTTTGTCACTACTTGTATAAAACAGTTAAAAATCATCCATTAAGTCAGTCTCATACCTTCTCTTTATTCGGTAAGTTTTATTTTTGGACAGCAGCTAACTAGAATCTAGATCTGTTTTAAGAACTTGAAATTATACCCATTATTCATGTCTTTAATACCAATGAAACTTTCTATAGGTTGGAGTAATGGACATTGATTTGTGTGGACCATCAATGCCCAGAATGTTTGGAGTAGAAAGAGAACAAGTAATGAAACTTCACTCATTTCTCTCAACAAAGGTTTTATTTAAGTATCATTTATACTTGTATTACCCAAATTTTTATTTTTTTAGGTGCATTTAAGTGGCTCTGGTTGGTCACCTGTGGTGAGTTTTACATACTATTCTCAATGTGATTCTATAACCTTTATTATTGTTGTCTTAGACTTATGTGCATTGACATATGAGAAATGGAAATAATCTATTTTATCATTAAACAACCTAGGTTAGATGCTGAAAATCAGCTTTTAGTAGTGTGCCATAAAATTGTATGTGTCATCACGTAGAAGGCTAGTTTAGTTTAATCAAGGTGTTTAACATTACCACATATAATTAATCACTATCACATTTTAGATCGTATGCATGACATTTATTTGCATATTAGTGCATTTGAAATCTGCCTATTAATTAGCAATTCAATTAAAATACTAATTACATTTGCAGTAAAACATTTTTTACTCCTTTAATGTGTCAAATAAATTTGTCAGTTTTCTTTTGGTAATGAACTCATTAATTTAAAAAAAGGATCAATATTTTATATTTACAACCAAGAGTTATTTCAGTTGCTCACTTATTAACTCAAATGAATTTTAATTACTTTCTTAAACATTGTATTTACAAACAAATTCTTCAAAGTTTCAATTTGTAATCTAAAATTAAATCTGGATGTTTAAAAATTCTTATTCCGAAGTATTTGTTTTTAAATAAGCCATGCATTGTATGGCCAGCTTTTAATGACATTTTAAAATAATCTGACCTTGAAACATTTTGCAGTTTGTGGAAGAAAATCTTTGTGTGATGTCTATTGGTTTCCTATTGTCTGGACCAGAAGATGCTGTGATATGGCGGGGTCCTAAGAAAAATGGTATGCAGCTTTTTAATTTTAAAATTATATGGATATCTTAGTTTAAATTTATTCATTTCAAAATATTCTCATGCTTCAAATTTTATTTGGAAAATTCTATCAAAAGAATCAAAGTTGAAACGTACTTACCTTTGAGAAAAATGTACAGTACCTTTTTTAAATGAGTAAGGAAATACAAAGCATAAGTTTACCAATTTTATGCTGTTTCTCTGACAATACTGAAGAATGACAATTTTCTAATAAACAATACATGCAATAACGTTCTGTAGTCTTATGTAAAAAATTCAATGAAGGGTAGAATAATTGGGGCAGTTTATACTGATTGTAGAGTGAAGTCAGATGTAATAAACAAATTGACAATTTGAGGTGTACATTTTACCCACTGTATTAGCTTAAACCTAGAATTTGAAGTTACTTTGTTAAAATTTGCATGTTATGAATTCTCTTAAAAAAGGTGGAATGAAGTAAATTGTGCTGTTACATTGTGCCTATAATAGTAGAGTAGTTGTTGATTTAGATTTGTTGAGCAATGTCGATGCTGAGCTACATACCAATGTATATCATAAAAAAATTTATTTGTAGGTCTAATTAAGCAATTTTTAAAAGATGTTGACTGGGGTGAATTGGATTATTTGCTGATTGATACACCACCTGGCACATCTGATGAACATCTGTCAGTAGCTAAATATCTCGAGGGCACCAATATAAAAGGAGCAATTATTGTTACCACACCACAGGTAAGATTTGGTTCTTTGAATATTTAAAATTGTGAGAATCTTTTAAAGTATACAAGAATAGTGTAATATAAAATATTCTTTCTCTAAATCATTTATAATATGTACAAACTAATAATATGAAAGATGTTATTCAAGAGATTAAATTTTTGTCTTTCGTTTCAATGAGATGAGAAATTTGCACGTTTTATATATTTTTTATACAGGAAGCATCACTCCTTGATGTCAGAAAGGAGATAACTTTTTGCAACAAATTAGAACTTCCTGTTCTTGGTGTAGTGGAAAATATGAATATATTTGTATGCCCAAAGTGTAAGGTTTGTAATCATTTCCCATTTTCTACATATTATTTCAATATACTAATACCTCGTTTACTACTGTTCAGTATTTCTTCACAAATTTTTGTATAAAATGACTAGTAAGTGTTCATTTTCCTAAATTTATTATCAAATGCATTGTTCTATAAGACCAACATAATAATGCAATAATTTTAAATTCTTGGAGATTGAGGTTTAAATTTTTATTTTTGTTTACATGTATACATACAGTGAGGGAATTTGCAAGTCCTTATACACTTAAATTTAATAACTATAAACCTCAATAGTATCTACTGAAATATGATAAATAAAATTACAACTTAACATTCAAATTAAATCTAATAAAGTTCAGTTGTTAAAAAGGTTAGAGAAACTCTAAAGTTGTCTTATTTGAATGCTTTTAAAGTTGTACTTTATTTTACTACTAGGTACCTACTCAAATTTTCCCACCAAACACAGGAGGTGGCGAAGCAATGGCAGAACAGATGGCAGTTCCTTTTTTGGGAAAAATTCCCTTGAATTCTCAAATAGGTTAGAAAAATATGTTACTTAGCCAATTACTTTTTGTAATTTTTATAACTAAATTAAACTTTCATACTTTTAAAAATTGGTCTCCATTTCTTTCCTTTAACTATACCCATATTATTAATTCATAACATAGACTTATTTAAATTTTCCAATGTTGCTTTTTCTAATTTAGATGTGACCAAATTTTTACTCTATCTGAAAACTAAAGAGAAAACAATTGCATTTTATAACCCCCTTTGTATTTTAACTAACAATCTTAACAAATTGCTCTTAAAGTAATCCTTTTAACTTTAATTTTCAGACACAGATTGTGCTGATAAATTAGTTTTTTGACTACTCATATCTTTCAACCTTTTTCCTCATGAAAAATAGATCAAAATGTTTCTGATACATTTGATTAGAGTGATAGCCTTGCCATGTTTAGGGCTTCATGAACCCGAAGTACACTAATGATCAATTCTTTTCCCACGAGGTTTACTGTCTCAGGTAAACATTGGGGTCATGACCCCAGGATGCTCAAGCAATCTTTCTCCTCTCTCTTTTCACAATTACAAGTGTCTTGTGTTTGGTGCAGCTTGGCCAAATATGGCCCTTGAGCCATAAAACCCCAAAGCAACCAATCAACCTTGCCATATTTAAAACTGAAATATCAGTAATTAAATTTGTTTCTCTATTCTTAATCTGAGTACTGTTCTGTACTTAATTTATTAAATTATCATATCCATTTAAAATCACTACATGCATTAGTATTGTATTTCCTGTCTCTGATAATACAATTTTCTTCCTATTATGTTTATTTAGGTTTTCAGTCTAAGTTGTAATGGATATAATATTTGATTCTATACTTCACATCATTTTAATCGTGTTTTTTTAGGAAAAGGATGTGATGAAGGTCGTTTATTTTTAAGGGAAGAAGATTCCATGGCTAGAGATACTTTAAGGGTTATTGCAGGAAGTAAGCAATTTTCAGATTTTATTATATATTTCTATATTTCATCTGATTAAAATTAATTAATCCTTTATATTTCAGACATGCTGAAAAAAATAGAAGCAGTATGATGTGCCATTTCAAAAGTTCAATGGTTTTCATGAACGCAAATGCATTTTCTCATCTGGTAAAAGAAAACGAAACAGCCACTAAACTTTTTCTGAAATAAAAATTTTACACTAATTAATTTATTACCATTATTTGTTATTGATTTCTTGTTCATGAATACTGCTTCAAACTGTCAAACTTTTTCCTTAATTACTCAAAAGAATCAACACATTGTTATAAAACACAAAAACTGTATAGTGTAATTTAAACATAAAAATTACACATGAGTATAAAATATGGCTTTATTCTCTCTAAAAAGTACATATTTAAGTAGACAAACCATTGCTGTAGGTTCCATTTTAAAGGTCATTACATTCTTTTGTGACTTGGGGGCTTGAATATTTTTTTTTAATTTTTAAAATACGATTAAGAAAGAAAATGGGTTCTCAATTCAACTTTCGAAGAAAACGTGTGTTTACCAAGAAACTATTCATTTTAAATAGCATTACTGCTGTCTTTATGCCTCCTACCAGTATACTGGCCATAGTGTTTATCTGCCATCCAGTAGGTCCTAGATTCAAATCCCGGTTTGTAAGAGCATAGATGTTAGTGACTATCCTTGTTAGGAGTAGTCGAATTAACGTCTCACTGGAGCAACACAACAGGCTATTGACAACGGTCCAGGATCAATCCTAAAGGAAAAGATCCGAGGACAACACCTCGTAATTTTGAACCACAGTCAGATGACAAGTTAACTGAGCTGGTACCCTACTCTCCAAACTTCTACACCATGCCAACACATGAGGGCACTACAGATTTCACATGCAAAAGCCCCCATATATACAATGGTCGGTCCCAGTTTCGAACTTGCAACCCTCAGGTTGCAAATCCGCTACTCTTCCAACCGGGCTACCCAGGCTCCTATATATCCCTGTTAGGAGTAACAATGGTTGCCCACTGGGTGCTCCTTCACAAATAGCCACCAGTTTGCCTTTGTAGTGCTAAAGAGGTTAATGGTTGCACATTAGAAAAAAAATTCTGTCTTTATAACATATTCACTAATTTTGCTGTGATATAAAATTCTAGATTATCTATCTTCTAAGAGATTTCAAGTATTTATGGGCACATGTACTCAAAGCATGAAACTCAAACAGGAACATACACATTAACAAAATATAGGACGAGATTCACAATTGTGCAGTGAGACTAAAATTTGGCCAAAAAATCTGTATAATGTGCAAACAAAACGTGTTTGCATTTACCTAGTTTCCAAAATATTTTCACAACTATCAATAAAATCACATATTTATAAATAACACACTATTCAAAAACATTCCTTTAAAATGATAAATATAATGAACACAAAAGGTGCTTATATAACACATCTAAAAATATATCTACAGCAGTCATTTCTGAACTATAAATACTAAAATGGAAAAATATTAGAACAGATAAGTCATACAAATTGATCACATTTAATATTCCCTTTTAATACTTAACCTATTACAATAAATTATTTACTACACTCAAATGAGTTATAATTAAAGTTTTGTAATTATTTTATGTAGTACCTTATGAATACTCAAATTATGTGAAAAATGTTAATTTTTTACAAGGGATATGATTAGAAAGGCATATCTTTCTTATGAGTTTATCAATAGATGAAATTGAACAGAAATGTATGAAAGGATGAATTACTTTAATCTACATTCCATAATTTCAGTTTGATCAATTGGAAAATCAAAGTATTAAACACAAAACAGCAAAATAATTCAGCTTCATAATTTCAATACTTCCCCAAATGATGTCACATTTCTTCAAAAAATTAAGAATGAAGCCAGTAGTAGAATTGGAGGTAGCAGGACCTTCACAGTAATAAAGCAAAAAAAAATAATCCATATTTATCAGTTTCTCAATAAAATCTGTCTTCAGTTTGGCACAGCATGGTGAAAAATGTTGCTTGTGCCATAAAAACCCAACCGATAAACATCTGCAACAGCGCTATAACCAGGACTGCCATAGGCGACTTTTTGCTATTATTTTTTAACCTTGGTGACTAGTGGTATCTTTTTAAGCAAAACCGCTTCAAAGCTATTTTCAAAATTTCTGTGACTTTTTTGAAAATTTACCAAAGGTCAATGAAAATGTAGTTCCCTTTTTTAATTAATAGCAAACAGAAAAATTATGTATAAAATTTTTCTTCAGGGAGAAACTTTTCCAAGGGACGCCAATTTCGAAATTTTGGTGCCAAGCCATGGCAAACATAAAAGAAAAACACTGGTATCTGTGGTTGCTAGATTGTCATGAAAACCTTATTAAGAAAATGTTTAGTTTTTAATTTTAAATTTCTTTGCAATATCTTCATGTTTTATACATAATTAGCACATTTTGTGCTTTAGCTGATTCATTTTGTATCCGAGCAACTAAAATTGCTACTAAAGTAGGGTTTAAGAGGAGATATTTTGTTACTATTTTTAAAATTTTATGGTATTATTTCTTTGGCTGTGGCAGCCCTTGCACAACTCAAAAAATCACATTTTGAGATATACAGGTTTAAAATTTTCATTAATATGAAAATATACAACATGCTGTAAAACACTTCTGTCAACTAGTGGTCCAGAATTGAATTTAGAGATTTGCCAGTCTGCACCTAGAAAGAGTACTTTACCACATTGAGACATGTACTTGCTCCAAAAATCCCATTTTAAGTTGTCTATTGCAGTCCAACATAAGAGTATACCACTAAGGCTATAAAAATTGATAAATACATATCTTGCAGTATTATAAATTAACAATTCAATCTGAGATGATTCTTGACAAATGATTGCTCAGAACTATAAATGCGAACTACTTTTACACAAAGATGCTTAATTTTATTTCCAGAGTTAATTGGGTTGAAAGCGCATTTTTAGAAAACGTTAAATTGCTTTCAGTATTAACAAAAGTATAAAAACTATTTTTAAGATTCAAACATTTTCTATTTTACAAGGAATACTTCCTTCAACTGAGACAAACAGGCTACATTCAACAAACTAAAATTGAGCACTAATATAATATCGATAACTTTTCATATAAAAATATAGAATTTCAGCAGATAACAAATAACATTCTGTGAAATTTATATAATTGTTGATAGTTCAACACATCTGCATTCATCGATCCTTTGCATTTCAAAAGACAGAAATAGCTATTGCAATAAAATATACTTCATTTTACATTTCTTTACACTTGCATTGAAAGCAATATGTATGCATTCAAGTTGACAAATTATATATAATAGTGTATAGATTATATTTCAATTATAGTATATTCAATCTTCATGACTTGCTAAATTGAGCCTTAAGTCAAATTCTCTTATTTTATTTCACTTTAGCAAGACAATATTTTTAGCAAGTGTAAAACATGGTGCAACTTTGTCTACCAAAAGATACTTCATGGTGGAGTAGTTACACCATGTTAGTTACACTGCTATATATACTATTGTATAGTAAGTTAATTTTTTTAGTGGTGACTAAGTTCACCACAACATCTAGAGCTGAATTGTGAATAGATAAAAAGTACTATGAGTTCAAATCGAAATGCAGAATATTGTAACTGATGAGAGTTCATCAAGATTTTATAAATCTGCTTTTTAATGAAAACTGCTGGGAAATGTAAGAGTAAAACAGATTTGATTTCATTTAAATACTGTATTATACAGTTGGATTTATTCAATAATATGGGAGCATTATTTGAACTCATTAAAAAGAACAATTTAGGAAATTGATTTTCTAATGTAATTATTCCAAGCTTTGAATGATCAAATTCATGAACATAATCAGTTTAAAATATCACACCTAGAAAGCCTATTCAGCATACAAATCAAGCTGAATCAATTATAAAATAATTCATAACAAATTTATGGAATACATAATGGTCTTGGCTAAAAGCAACAAATCAGACTAAATTGCTTTCTTCATTCTAAACTCTTGATTAGATATTACAAGTGCATCAAAACAAGCATTTTAAATACACTAACTTGTATCAACTCTAGGAATCAAATTTTATCAGTTTTCATAGTTTATTTCTTATTTTTTAATGAGAAGTACCATTGATTAGTATATCTGAGACGTAATACTCATATTTATGGCTAATTCTCAAATTATTAACTTTATTGTATCAATTTAATGGTCAGTTTTCACATAAATTTATCAATCGATAATTCATTTTATCGGGTAACAATAAAAACACTGGTTCCTGATTTTTAACTATCACTGGAAATTCATTATTCATCAATGAAAAGCATACAATTAAAAATAGTTAAAATGCATGAACATATCTTATGCATATATTATATAAGTGTTGCATACTTCCATTTTTAAATAAAATACTTAACCACACAGTAAAATACCACAAGCCTATAAGAGTTTTTCTGTCAAGCTAAATGTAGATTGCCATAGTGTTTTTGTAGTGGAACATATTTCCTGTATGTATTCCAGACGTTGTCACTCGGCTAGCTTGTTGAAATGATTTCAGCATATCATCAATTGAAATTCCAAAGAATGAACTCTGAATTTATGTATGATGGTAAATTGATTAATGCCAATCAGATAATGTCAACAAAATGGTGATACACTACATTTTGATGTATTCCAGACATGTATCATGCGAGAGCATTTGGGTAACAGGAAGTAAAATCACCGTATGGTTTGTTCACAGAAATTCCTCTCATACTATCTATGCTTGAGCTTAGAAAACATTCAATTTTTTCCTCATGGGTTGAAAAAATGTTGCCTAAGAATCATCACATTTCAATTTAAGCTCTTTTTTGGAATCTGGGAATTCTCTTTTCCCTGTCAGTATTTTCTTAAGCTCAAATTCAACAAATGCTCTTGTCGCTGGCACTGGAATGCAATTTATAGCTTCCAGTAATTTTGCTTTATTGTGTTTGTAATGAAATTCCACACGAATCACATATTCTAACCATACACAATTAGAGCAGCCCTTATTACAACAATCAAGAGAACCAGGGAGAGTAGGTTCTCCATTATAACTGTCATTCTCATTCCTCTCTTTGGAAGGAGGCTCAAAATTTTGGTCACTAGATGTGCTGTTGTTTGACATCCGTACACTTGTTGAATAGTTTTGAAGTCTTGAAGACAGCATTTGATGACACCATTTTGAAAGTATGCTGTGAAGTTGATTTTTCTTCAATGCAGCCATTTTCTCCATTTTATATTTCTATAAAAATAATTCATGAATGTAACAAAACACAATTACACACAAAGCATGCTTCCTAATCAAATGTTTAAAGAATGCATCCTGGTGTTGACCTATAAAAATCTCAGAAAAACATGTGTAAAGTGAAAATAAACTACTTAAAATGTTAAATAACAACATTTTTACATTAAAAAGTTAATAATGCAGTAAACATTCATCCCTTTCATGACACAATTTCGTATTCAGATGTCGCAGCAAAATTTAGACCAGTCAAAAGCAAGGGTGATGTGCTAATCCTTAAAGCTTCTTGTGGAGACTATTCTCTTCAATCTAAAGTTGTGGAGGCATGAAACAGATTTTATTTTCATTAAAATTCAAACTTTTTCGTTTTAAAAGTGGTCAACAATTCACAAATCGAACTATCAACCTCACAAGTATTGTCAAGTTTCTGCCTATTCATAAAAATGAAATGCAAGTATCAATACAAAAGCTTCAAGAATGAAAACATCAAATGATATTTTAAACTGCTTTCTGGCTACCTCTTTGCTGATTAATGGCAATCAGTTAAGGTGGGAACACCAAAAGTATGTTTTTCGAGTGCAGAAACAGGGGTTTTCGTCTAGTTCCTTGCTTGAAACACCCTCTCATATCATTGATTGCATCAGGCCTCTGAATTTATTTTTAGAAAACCAAGAGAAGGCAGCTTCTCTCCTGTTCAGGCATCAAGATCTCATAAACCTGGTCCAGCATTTCCCAGACCAGGTGTCTAAGCAACACCACTTTGCTGAATGATATAATATATAGGGGCAAACTTCACAAATCTCACTCGTGCAGTTGATTTCGAAGTCTGCCTCTTTGACAGAACATATTACTAGACAACTAGCATCACCTACTTACAGCAACTGTTTCAGCAAAAAGCAATAAACTGCTCAGCTACATTCTTATATATATATGCATTTCACTAAAATATACTTACAAAACTAGCAACTTCAAATTTTCAATTGATTTAAAATTCGCATGTAAATTATCATCTACATTACATACTTCATAAAATGTATGCTATTTATGAAACAAACTCAAAATGAACAGCTTGTATAACAAGACATTTTTGACTATGTCTGATGCCTTCAAACTGAAGGGAAATTCTGTACCCTGTTCAGTCGATTTCTCAGGATATAATTTGGTGATTAAGATTTAATGACAAGCTGTATTGTTGAATGTATGGCCAATATAGCTGCTACATGGCTTTTTGAGTCAGGGTGGAGTAACCTTATGTACTTGGTTAAGTGATTGATATAAAACCTCAAATTAAATATATTAGCAAGATGTCCTCCTGACTGTATTTTATCTAATAGACAACCTATGATGGCTCAACACTTAGACATGTGCTCTGTAATTAAGAATTTTAATACAGAAGTATTGGGAAGCCAGATGGCGAATGAATGATGTAAAATCAAGGACTTGACATTTGTTTCATTCATTTTTCAAGATGTAAACAAGTAGTAGCATGGAGCATTGTTTCCCAAATTGGGAGCTGAAGGAATCTTGGGGCAATGCTGAACCTAGAGGTAAAAGGGGAAGGGTATTGAGGAGCAAAGTGGGCAATGAGATATGATGCTAAAAAATGTTAAGCAAACACTTATCCACATGACCATACACACTCACTACAGTGATCAATTATCACTCATTTGTATAACTAAAAAGAGGAACAGACTGCAAATAGTTGTCTGGAAGTCTAAGGATACTGATGATGAAAATAGAGTCTAATATAGACATCACACCAGACTCATCATTTCTCAATTATTTTTAATTGTGTTGATTAGATTGGTATAAATTACTAATATTAATGAACTATGTAGTAGTTTATGTGCAATTTATTTTAGTTATTTCACTTTAATAAAGCTTTATAATTTCAGTTGCTTTATTTCCAAACTAGCTTTTTGAAATTCTAAAATTAGAGCTAGAAACATTTTGGTGAAATTAAAAAGTATAGGCACAGCTACACTTGCAATTTATTATTAGTTGAAATAAAGTTTTTCAGAAGGGATGCCAAAAAATTGTCTTTGAAAAGGTGCATTGATCAAAAACTTTCAGGGAACTGGCAGAGTAACATTTACAGCTGGGGATGCAGATTGAATTTACTTTATCATGTGAGCTATACATAAATAATAAGGGGTGGTTCCCTTTTTTCCCGCATTTATCTAATCAGCCAAGGAAACCTCTCAAAACACAATAGAAATGTCAATAGATACTTTCTGCCCACTTCGACCAAGTCAAGTGGTCAGAATGCTGGCTTCTAGATTAAAAGGTTTCTGGTTCGAATCTGCGATAAGGTATGGATGTTTGCAAGCCTGGGGTGAATGTCCGGCCTCAATAAATGGATTGTGCCTTGAGTGTACGGTAAGTGAGGAGCAATGATCCCCTGCACCAGGATAACGCCAAGTGGTTCACGATTCCTCCCTTGCAGTGCCATGACTAAAGCACTTCTTTTAACAAGTTCTAATTCGCCAGGCATTGGTAAAAAAGTTTCAGTGAAGAGTCTTGGTTTTAAACAAAGGTATTCTTTGCAGGATAATTGGAATGCAAAATTGTCATAAAAATCTAATAAATCTTCACCTTGTATTAAAATATAACTCTAACAAAAAATTTGATAAATGGGACAAAAGGAATAAATATTTTTAGTAAATCAGCAAAGATTTCTTCAGTAAACATGCATTAATTTTTTTTTTGTTCCAAGCCCAGCAGACCTTTGCCTTAAAGTAAATTCCAAATCACTATGAACATCCATGCTGGAGCAGGACATTTAGCTTAGAGCCTGTCGAACAATGCGGAGTATTAATTACTCAGCTACCAAGAACTGAGTTCAAGGAAAATTCCTAAGATCAAAAGCTGTCCAATCTAAAAATCTGAACATGCATTCTGAGAAAAAATCCCCTTTCAAACAGTGTAAGAACTTAATTCTGATGTATGAAGGGAAATAATTAAAGATGTTACATGCTCACTACAAAACACACAACAGCTCCATAATTTTTTTGCAGATTGTGGTGAAACAAATGATGAAGATGTCTGGTTCTTGCAGAATCAGAATATGCATCCTCAATTACTGGTGCTTAAAAGAAAAAGCAAGAGATTTGTTTCATAAATAAATTAGATTAAATATGTATTGTCAATTTACATGCTTATGAAAAGTTACCTTTTTGTAAATTTCCTGAATTTATTGAAGACAGTAGATTTTTAAAAATGCTTTCCCACACAAGTTAAAAACTACAGCTTACATAGAAAATCTTGCATTGTTTAGTGTTGCAATAAACTTCCACCAATTAGCGACAAGCGGTATTACAACAATTTTGATTCCAAGAAAAATACTCATCTGAACAGATTACGCGAATTTGTTTACAGAGGAAATGAAATTATAGCATGGTTTAAACTACAACTTTGCTAGAGTTCAATAAATTACTATTTTCAAAGTAAAATATATCATTTATTTTAAACTTGCCCAGTTTCGCAGGAACTTGTTTTGTGTACATTTGACCGATAGCGATAGGTGAAAATAGATAGTCCAATCAAAAATCAGACACAACTGTTGCCATTGCAACCAAGCCATTCTTCAATTTCAATCAAGGAAGAGGATTCGTCGAACTTGAAATTTATTTCATAAATGAAGCCATAATGCTATTCTTTATCTTTAAACCAACACCGAATGGAAAGTATATTCATAAGGTGTTGATAAAACACAATATTAAAACATCACAAGTATTATTTATCTTGCGGCAATTAACTCACGAGGTAGGATGTATTTTAATTAACGTCACACTGGACAACACAATGGACTATTAAACTCACGAGAAAGCACAGCAAATCATGTGGGCATATGCGCATGTCATAACGGTAGTTTTGGTTTCATCACGGTAAAAGGTGGTATGTTGATTGCAGTTGGGCGTTTGTTGTGTTAAATATTATGTATATTAATAATTCTTCATGTGCTATTGCATATTAGTGTTGGTTGTACGAACGTTCTGTGAAACAGACTGCCAAAACAATATCATGGCAGCTATCAAAATTTTGAATTGTACTTAAGCACGATTTGAAAAAAAATTAAACTTGAATGAAGCACAAAATTTTCCTTGTAATTTTAACTTTGTGGGTATAAACATTAATAGAAAGAATGTACGTTGTTCCATTTGTTCTGGGAAGGTATTTAAATTAATTAACTTAGGAAATTTTCTGCAAAAAGTAAAAAACACCATTGTTTTAAATTAATTCTTTAAAAGCGACTTAACAAAACAGTTGTGAACTCAAACTAAATTTGAAATGCTTCTATATTATGTGGCAAATAAAGACTACTTATTTTTTCGTCTAGGATATAAAATCTGTCCCAAGAGTACACACCAAAATTGAGTATAGAAATTTACGTTTAAAAGAATAAAATTCGTATTAAAAGCAGTCTGATTTGTTATAATTATCGGTAATATGAACTATTTTCTCGCAAATATTCTAAGAACTCGTACAATATCAAAATTAAATTTCAGAAAATAAGTTTTAAAGAATCTAGTGGAAAAACAAGTCAAAAAATTGAGTATACACCTTAATTGAAACTTAAATAATTTTGTTGTATGTTATTGCATACCCATTTGCTGCAATTGCATCTTCCAGTCTCCAGATCATTGATTAGTTGTATGTGTTTGTAATTTTCCAAAGAACTTTTTCTCTCAAAACCCACATCCAAATACTCCTTGCTTGAAATGTGGTGTTCTTGGCCTTTTTTTTTAAACTTTAACAGCCCTTTTTTAACTGAGACTACAAACTTTCTATCATATTCAAGTTGAGACCGGAGTATATGTAGTTGCATGTATGAAGTGGTTCAATAGCCAGAGCTTCACATTTGCGATAGTTATTCTGAATACTGTCGATAAAAACTAGTTTCCTAACCTTTAGAACGGCAATGTATCCCAAATGAAGAGTACCACTGCTACACTTGATTGTCGATATCATAACCAACCTGGAGTGCCAGGCTTTGCAATGCTTCTGGTTCTATGAATGTTAAATTTGCTTTTAACACTAAAATGATGGATGCCAGGTAATCCTGGTATTTTGAAACATTCTTATCAATGAAAGCATTGTGGCTTTGCTATGCTAATGTGGCTTGCATTGCTAAACATACCCATGATCGATTGCTTTATGAAGACCTCTGCAAACAGTTTGGCAGAAATATTACTATTAATCACGGAAATCATGCAACAAGTTTTAAAAAATTGCTCAGCTAATGTTTTTGGAGTGAATTATTGTGCTGTATTGTTGATTCCTAAGACTTCCTTGAATATTCATAATTGATCTGCGTTTTCGATATTTCTCAATGATTTTGTGAATGTAGTCATATCTGGGTCTAATCAAAGCAATTTCTTGAAAAAATCTTCCTCCCTTTTGCCAATTTAATAGCTAAATTCTGCTCTTAAACCGAAGTCTTTGGATTGGTCATTTTAACTGAATATTTTAAGGAAATTGCTGGAAAAGGAGTCCAAGGCACAAAATATTGATCAAGGATAAAGGCTGTACTAAAAATAAATGGCTGGTAAGGTTCTCTTTGTACTCAATTTTGTGATTTGTTTTTTCCTATATTCTCTCTGTTATTTTTTCTGAATTTTTATTTCAATATTTGAGGGATTTTTAAACATTTTAATTGAGAAAGTAATGTCAAATATTACCTATAAGTATTCTAAATCATAAATATTAATTGCACTTTTTGAATGTAAAATTTCTCCAAAAATGAGATGTTTGCTCAATTTTGTGACTAACAGTAAGAATTAATTTTGCATGTATTAAAAATTGCTTTATTTTCAGTGATGAGAGCTATCAAGTAAAAATTGCAATCAAATTTTATAAAACTCATCACATGCAGAAAATACAAAATTTTAGTGTTTAAAATGTTTCTCTAAATAATTTGTACAATTTTAATATGTATTTTCTTCCAAAGCTTGAAACACACCTGAGTCATATTTTATACAATTTCTTGATACACAATCTTTTAGAATTACTTCCAAACATTGGACTGCTTGGTTATGGTAAGTTAAAAGCACACATCTTGATACCACTTTTCTCTAAGAAAATATCTTAGGGCACATTCTTGTTTTTATGTATTCTTGCATTGTCAAAAAATGTTGCTCCTATCAACAAATATTTTCTTCAAAATAAATTTCGCATTTTTAAAATCAAGGATTTTCCACAGCTGTGAGTTCTTGAAAATTTTTTAAATCACAAAAATATTTTTGCAGATAATCTTGCTATTTTTCAAAAACAGTTCTTTTTAAACTGTGAGATCTGAGTTTCGATTAATTTAAATTATAATGTATGAAAATTATCTTAATATAAATTCAGATGAGTGTGGAAGTAATTAATATTCTGTTACTCTCATCTTTAAACAATTGTCTCTGAATCAATGATTAAAACAAATCCAAGTAGCTTTTATCAGTTTAAACATCAAATTACTGGTTTAAAAAATGCTAATAAAATTTGTAGTAAAACATTTATCACAAGAAAGGATTAGCCTCCACCAAATGCATAGTTTAGAAGTTATGGACACAAGGCTGTACAAGAACAATTTAGCAAAAATAATAAGTTCAAGTATTTATTCTTATATTACAAAGGGTCAGTCAAAAGGATGTTACCACTTATATGGGATTGGTAGGTTTTTATTATTTATTCAATAAATGATGTTATTAGTTAACATTAATTGCAAATAAAACTAATGCACCTTAACTTGTGCTTCTTGGTTCTCAATGCATATGCAGTCATTTTCCCATCCATAGCTCATTGTTACATTTTTGTAGGTATAGAGCATGTTCAGGACATACATATCTCCATGACAGTTGTTGGCGTAACTTTATATGTACTTCACAACACCAGTTGCCAACTTCTCTGTTAGTACCTGATCTCTTGACGTAATAAGCCAATATCACCAGTGTTTCATTCCACGAACCATTCTTCATGTACTTAGGATAGTGCAATTCTTTGTGTACTTAGGCTAGTACAAATGTGAATTATTGTAAATATAGTTACAGTCCACTAAAGTTTTGTATTTTTGTGAGCTGCAACAGTGGATAACATGTCATGAGTTCTATAAGGTCATTGATATTGTAAGGTTTTGTGGCATACAAATTCATTCCCCATAACCAGAAATTTACATGTTATTTTGCCCACACACAAGTGGTAACATCATTTAGTGACACATCCTGTAGGATCAAACTCTTTCAATTGAGTACATAAATGCTTTGCAAGAACAAGAAAAGTAAACTTAGTTATTTTTCATACATATTTTCCCTCACTCATGTAACAGTTTCACAAACACATGTATATTCGTATATGATCTCAGTAAATACATATTACCAAGAATGTATTATCTTGACAAACCACATCACAAATGTAAATCAAGATGCCTTCTATTGTCAGGGTGGGGAGGTTGGGTTTATGCCACAAAGGCCAAATTTAACCAAGCAACACTAAACACAAGACAGACAACATCATGTAATGGACTTGTACACATTAAAAGTTTTACTGATACAAAAGGAAGAAATACACCCAGGGTAAGTTCAGGAATTGAACCTGAGAGCCTTCAACTCGCAGTGAGCAAATCCACTGATCCATGGAGGCCCTAGCTATTGTCATTTTTCCCATAGCAAAATACAAGTATAATCTTTACTCCATCTAGATTTTCAATTTTTATTTAAAATAAAACAAGACTTTTAACTTTATAAAATAATATAAACTAAAATATTATAATTTTAAATGATAAAGATTTATATAAATATGTTAAATTATTCAAATATCTAAATTGGTCGATAAAACAGCACAATATTTTAAAAAAAATGAAAAATACAAATAAAAAGTATATGTTCTAAAAATATCAGGTAGATTTTTTACATTCCAAAAGCATTAATAAAATCTAATCTTCATTGGTTTAAAAAATTAGCAGCATACCTTAATTTTAACTTTTCCGACTACTTATTTTTGTGCAAGAAATGAATAAAAATCAGAAAACTGTTTTCTTATGTAGTAGGACAGATTTTTAACCATAGTGCCACAAGTATGTCATAGTGTGCCTAATGGAGGATGAAAAGGTTTAAATTGTGTAAGATTAAAATAGTTCAAATAATTTCAAGTAATATCTGTAAATAATTTTGAGCATTTTTTATTACAAAATATAAATAATCACTTCAAAAAGGTTATTTAGAAAGTCACTTTGGAACAAAAGGGGCATATAATTATTGTTTTTTTGTAAAGCAATCAAAAGTATACCTGCTGTTTTGTCAGATCGACGAAATCATAAATTTTGGTGTCACAGAATTTTAGTAATTAGTTTGTGTCATGAGATAAAAAAAGGTTGAAAATCACTGTTGTAGGAAATAGCTTGACATTTAATTAATTTCAGTTATGCTTTTTTGTTCATACTGTAAAAATACATAGTTGACAAATCAAATATAATTCAGTGTAAAAAATTACATTTTTTATTAAAGTAAAAACTTTATTATGCAACTACAAAACAAATATATGTATTTTTTTTTAGAAAAATGCATGAAAATCAATATGGCTGTATATGCATGGCGAGTTTTCTTCAAAAACTTCCAAATGTTAATCTAGCAACATGGTCTGTTTTCCTTTTAGTTGGTTTTATGAATCCAAGCATTTGTAATTCAGAGACTGCTTGTAGAAATCGGATGCTGGGTTGGATTAAGGTAAAAATTGAAAAAAGAACCAGAGAAATTTTTTCAAACTCATAACTTCTAAACATCAATAACATTTTAAAATACTTATTTATAGTATGATCCAACATTCAGTAATAAATTTATATCCTCTGGGTAACTTTTCATTCCTAAAAGAACAGCTTGAGTTTTGTAGATATTCAGATGCACATTACAGAAAAGATATACATTATTTAATTCATTTTCGTATTAACTATGCAGCTGTAGAATTTTTCAAGACCTTACTATACATGAAAAATAGTTAATACACACATTTTATCTTTTTTGTTTAACTTTTCTTCATCAAAAATACACAATCATTTAAATACATTGCAATTATTAAAATTTTACAATATAATTATTGGTATATTTATCAGCAAAAAATCATCCATTGTACCAACTTTTGTACATGGAAAAAGGATACTTTAAATCATCATCATTGGCTTTATTCTTCGATTTAGACTTTTTGCCAACATTTTCTTCATTATTTTTTATGGTTTTGAAAGCCTGGATAAGAAAATTATGGATTAAAATATCAATTCCAATTTACTGTTCTACTAGCACAATTACCTGGCATTGCTCGGGTTGAATTGGTTAAATATTGATTGAAAAGTGATCAGACTAATCGCTTCTATTTCATAGAAAAATGCAAGCATCATTTAAGTGTAAAAAATTTTTTTAACATCGTTTTAACTTTTTCAGTTTCTACAATTTACTTCGAACACAAATATGCATACATGCTGTATCCATCTATATAATCCATTTCAGGTTCTTGCACTCTAGAACACTACAAAAGTTTTTTCTAAGATTACTACTACAGAAGTCGATTTCGAATTTTCGAGTGATTACGAATGTCCCTTGGGTTCATTTCAGTAAAAATGACAAACTTGAGCTTATAATCTTGCACTCAGTTTTTCTATCAATATTTATTATTTGTGGCACTCTTGCACCATGTATTCGGCGTTTTCGAATTTCATCATTGTGAGGATGGGAAATTAAATTGCTACAGCATTCGTGATTAATTTAATGAAGCAACACATTTGTTTTTGAAAATCCTATTCAGCGGCATGTGGAATAACGAAGCTTGCTTTAAAAATAAATGTCACCAGTGTAGACTAAGCAATCTCAATCGATTACAACTTTTTCAAAATCGATGCTTTCAACGAATAGTTCACAGGTACCTAAGTTACATATAGTTTCAACTTCCAGTAAGCAACCTCGACCTTCTGTCAGTAAGATAAAAAAAAAATTTTTTTTCAACAGTCCTAGTGTAAATACTTCCTTACTGTGATATTATTCCAAGATCAGCAGTCTTATTTAAAATTCGCTTTGCTCCAGAAATTCAGTTTTATATCGAATCCTTATGGTACATTTTTCAATTGAGATTCAGTTTTTATATGGAAACCACATACCTATTAAGAATGATAGATGCAGTTACTTGACTATAGAGTACAGCTTTCAATAATACCCAGGAAACATGAAAAACAAATGTAAATTTAATTTATTTTAATAGTCTCGTAATGAAAATCTGACAAAATTTAGAAATGTCTTTTAAATACAACATGTGGCTACCTGTTTTAATTTAACGCAACCCTATCTCATTTTACAGTAATTTTTATTTTAACTTTATACTGGTTATTTTAAAATAAGTTGCCTATCTGATTTAAAAAGGTTTTATTATGTACATTTTATTTATTTTTATGAAAAAGAATTCTACAAACCATTACGTATTTAACCAGATTAAAGGAAAGTTGGTTGAAATATACATATACTACCAAGAAATTACCCTTGTCTAGTGATATTTTGCAGAAAATATATCTGTAATATGGCAACTACTGGTACACACATAAATACAAACAAAAACGAAATTCTGGTCATTGAAAAATGTAGAATTCTGAAAAAGGAAAGATATGAGCAAATGTGTCTAATTTCGATTTCTTGAGAATATTCTGCAATAGAGAAATTCGAAAAAAGACATTTGAAAAATATTAATAGACAATAATGAATTATTTACAAAAGGAACACAAATTTACAAAACTTAGAAATGCTCAAATATGACCGCAACATTTCTGTCTTAACTCAAATACACAAACACGGAATTCTAAATCTAATTTATAAAATAAAACATTAATTCTGGCATTGCCAGATACCGAATCGCAAAATTACACTTTTAGGCTCGATGAGTTTTTCGTGTTCCATTACAAAATGTAAGTTTTGTAAAATTAAGTATTTTTAGTATCCATTTTTCATCAATCAGATATTGATAAATCATTTATATTATGGAAATAAATAAAAAAAATCGATTCAAACATAATTAGAATTTTACATTGTTTAAATATAATCTTTTGGAAAAATTGTTTTTTGAGCAATATTGGTAAAACAATTTTATTGGAAAATTTGACTTTCGACCAATACTGGTAAAACAAACAGCTGCCTACAGCAATCGTTTTTGCTCAATGTTTTTCCTATGGCAATTTCGAATTGATTTAGCCCTCAGCACACCTAGGTTAAAGAGAACGGGGTTAATATTTAGTTTGCATTACTCGCAGGGTTCCAAAGTATAAGTATACCAAATTTGGTGTGGATTGGTTAGACGATGTAGATTTGTATAGAGAACACACATACACATCCATTTTTATATAGATAGATACACAACTCAACAGTGGTAGACAGAACACAAATATATTTTCTAACTGGGATTTTACACAAGCTATTGTAAAATAAAATTAATGCTAAGAACCTCAATTTTATGAAATTTCCTTCTGGTTAAATTTGTGATTTTTAGAAGTTCCCTCATCCCATGTGATCTGAGCTTAGACTGCATGTATCAAACATTAACTATGTAAACTACTAGGTATAATTGAATAACCAGTAATATGTATATAACCATATAATGATTTGATATTCCATGAAATTATTTCAGTATATTTTTATACGGAATTTGGTACAACTAAGGAAATTAAGTGATAAGAAATATAACCCACAAAGTATTCGTTTTCAAAGGTAGTTGTATTGCCCAGTTTAATTATTGTAATACATGCAGTCCTCACCATCATCCCCCAAAACAAACCAACAGAAGTACAAAGTTTAAAAAATTGGCAGTTATCACAATTACCTTTTTAACACTTCGAAATTAATGTTAATGCAATGCATATTTTCCAGTTTAATAAAGTTAGTACATTATAAAAAATAATAATTTCATTCAGAATTTTGAAGCTTGCCTGACTATTATGAGGTGCTAGTGTTGAGTGTTAGGCATAATCTTGGAAAGAACATTATCTGTGGAGATCTACATTGTGATTTTCATCAGCTCTTAAGTCAAATTCTATGATATGTGGGCCTTTCTTTGTGTGTAAATGTGCACTTATTGTTAACTAATCAATATATATTTTACAAACATAAGTAGCACGAAAATCGACAGTATTTATATATTGATGAATGGCAAACAATGTAAAATCAACCACTACGGGAATCACCTAGGTAATGGGATGAAACTGAAGTGGACATTCAGCTAATTGATACTTTAAAATATAAATGTGGCATAACTGAGATGCCCTTTTTTCAATACACTTTATCGGAAGTAAGAGAAAGACCAATAAGTATAATAAATGCTGCTTTACATTTTTGATTAATTTTATTTCATTTGGAGGTATGAAATGTGTATATTGATGTATATGTTCATTGTAAACGGATTGAAATGTGAGTAACAATACTGCTGTCAATAGATAAGAACAATTAAGAAACTGTAGTGCAGATGTTATTAGCAATTCTGCTAGTTTTAAATATTTCTCCAATGAATTGAAATCTTAACTGAAAATAATAGTTTTAATTCTGCTTTTGATATTATTGACTATGCACATAAGTAAAAGCTGAAGTGTCACAAAAACTACACATGAAGAACACATCTTAATTATATTGATTTGTTTATCCGTAAAAGAAAATCATTAAAATTAGTACTTTATTTTCACACACATATTATAACGTGTAATGCACAGCAGATATCACTATATTAGAAAACCTTCTTACTTCTAGCCAATCATAGAGATTTATGAGTTTTCCAGACTCCAAATGCAATTTGTAAAGTATGCAAACATCTGGCATAGATGGACATATTTCCTCCGATTCCACTATTTTGCAGCAAGTGCACTGTAAAATTAGAGTATAAGTTACATAAATAACTGAAACATTTTCAAAAATTTTAACATAATTAATTTAAGGGTGTAAATTATGTACTGAAATACGCAAATAAAAGATTGGGAAAATTGCCATTGGTTTCACGAAATAGGAAAACACTTTCAATGCAATCTGTTTCATATTTGAATAGCATTTAACTTTTAAACCACAATATTTTAAGTTAGTATTTCAAATAGGTAATGCCTATTAGAAAGCTTATAAAGCATGAATTATCAAGACTTCATGTCTTTAATATAATCTATAAAGATCAGAATATTACATGGACACTATGATGTTCTCAACAGCACTGTAAAAAACTTTGAAAGTTTTGTTTTAAAAAAGTTGTTTATTTAAACTGTGACTGTTCAATTACAAGATTGGTTTCCATGATTTGAACTAAACAGATGTCCTCTGAAAGTAATCAAAATAAAAAAGAAATACACAATATTGAAAACTATATACAGTGCGACTCCCTGGAGAAGGCAGTTGAGTCACATCGTTTAGAGTTTAATTAGGGGACTGATGGTAACTTAAATACCTTCCACAATTAGTGTCTTTAGCACAGATTCTGGTTCTAAGTTTATTGTTCGGTGCCAGAGAAGCCATAGCATTGATTATGGATTGGATTAGACGTTAGGCTTCTATGGCGCAAGGTCCAAAAGCGGACAAGCTGCGCCAAGCATTGATGAGTTGGCAGGGGAACATCCACAGCGATCGTCATTCATGCTTTTGCATATGGCAACCTTCTAACAAACTTTCACACCAATCAGAAATCAACTGACCCAAGGTCAACCGCCTTCTCCCTGGAGTTGCACTATATATTTGACACAATATATCGACACAAATGTTGCGAGACTCCTAGAATCAAAATGTTCAGTCGTTCTCTACAAAAAATTCACTTTATTCAATATGACTCCATAAATGTTACATACAAATATTAACACGGCTGCCCTTTCACATCTTTATTCCGAAAGAATGTGAATGGGATTTCCAACCTAAACTGAACCACCTACACTTTCACTATAAGAGATTCTTTTATTAAAGTGCCAAAATTTTAAATGTGGTTTCTCAAAACAATGATTTTATAGATTCATGCCTTTGGTGTTGGGCTGAAAGAAGAGGTGAACTAAAATTTACCCTTAAATAACGTTGAGGATTGCTGAGACAAAAGCATGAAGTGACTCTTGGAACAGCCATTAAGTGTTTCTTCACAGAAGAAATATCATCAAAATAAAATACTTCATACAGTGGCAGATAGGATGGAGAGATGATGTTTCTAGATAAGAAAATAATATATACAATTGAAGTCAAATGTTCTTAATACAGTTTTATGGTTTATATTATGTAACAAAAATAGAGTTCAGAGAATTTGCTTGGCTACATTGAGTTTTATAGGGCTATATTTGGCCAAGTGGCATGAGCCACACAAACACAGGCTAAGCGAACTGTCACATCGAATCACTATGAATGCACTGCAAACACACATTAGGAAAGATTTCGATACTTTCGACACATGACCTTGAAAACAGAGGGCTGGTTGGTTGCATTGCACAAGGGTATTATTTGGACAAGCTGCGCCAAACACAAGACAGAACAACGTCAAAAGGTTTTACTGACACAGAAAAGAGAAAAACACCCAGGGAGAAATTGAAACTGTGCTGTCTACAACTCACAGGTTGCCAGCACAGTGGCCCCTAAGAGAATTTTGTACAATTCAATGCAAATTCTTCTGGATGTCTAGAGAATTTTCAAAAGCATTGTTAGAGATTAAGTTTTGAATTTGTTGGTTTCTATTAAACAGGGTCGGTCGTTGTCAGCCCAATATACATCAGTAGTTTGTGCCGTCTGGTGTCGTTCTTTTTCAGACAGTTTTTCTTTCACCTGTTCCTATTGGTTGTGGCGATTATGAACATGTATATATGTATTCTCTTCCTGGCTGGACTGTTCGTCTCTGAGATTAGTCAGATAGACAGCATGTTTTTTCTTAATTTGTTATCACGTTAACCAAGTGGGTTGGATGATTGTTTTTGTATTCAATAAATAATTCTCATAAAAGAATTCTTTAGTGCATCAACAAACACAAACAGGATTATGGGCCCAACCCGACTGCGCAAATTTGATAGTAAAATTAAGAATTTAGAAAGTTGAACATTTTATCTTCAACAAAAACGATGGCTGAGTTCTCTAAACTATTTTCCTTTCCAAAGTCAGGAGACTTCAACTACTCAACTTGGAAAAGACATAAAAGTTATATAGATAGACCGTGGATGCTGGGAATTCATAACTGAAGGAGCTAAGCCATTTCTAGAAACTGCATCTGAGAAAGAAGAGGTCATTTCTTTGGAGGAAGCAGAGGGAGAATACTACAATCTACCAAGGCATTGAGAGGAAGTTTCACACCCTGATTGCAGATATAACAAAACCTATCACAAAATTTAGACAGGGCAACAATAACAGTATTCTCTGAAACAAGTTGAAAATGAAGGACTATGACCTCTTGATAACCATCTAAGATTAAGTAGTTCTTGAGGATTTTCAAGAATCATTCAAATCACATGTTAAAAATTCAATTATATATAAGAATCTAAAATTTAAACATCCATGTCATTCATTTGATGCAACATCATGACTCAAAGATTGTTATCTTAGAGTTAAAAGGTTGAAGAGTTTCAACATTTACACTTTCTCAGCTGGAATGCCAAAGCAACTAAAACTTACAATAAGCTATAAAAAGTTATGTCAATTGAAATCTTTAAAAAAACTCAATTTTCAAGTTGTGAACCTTTGGTGTTACAGCAAACATTTTTCTTGCTTTAATGAACAACTTTTAGAGGGCTGCCACAGCCAAAGCATTTGTTCAATGGTAACATTAGTTGCACAAATTTTGAAAAATAATAGCAAAAAAGTTTCCTCTTCAACCCTATTTTAGTAGCTCCAACACAAAATGAACCGTCAAAAATTGAAAATGTCCTAATTAAGTATCAAACAGACTTTGAGAATCTAGCCAAGGAATTTAAATTTTAAAATTAAACTAGATATTTAAAAAAAAAAGATTTTTATGACAATCTAGTAACCAGTAGTCATTGTTGCCATGGCTTGGCGCCAAAACTTTGAAATTTGCATCCCTTGGAAAATTTTCTCCCGAAAGAAAAATCTGAAAAAAAATTTTCCCATCTGCTGTTAGTTAAAATAGTATCAAAAAGTTGCCTGTGGCAGCTCTGCTTTTAACATAGTACTAAAAGTAAAATAAAAGAAAATAACCTTTATATCATGAATTTCATAAAAATTCTGAATGGAACATTCCCAAAGGGGTGTTCAGTGTACTGCAACAGAATCACTTCAACAAACAATTTAAACAGTACACACAAGCACATGTGTAAATAATCTGAATTTATTTAGAAAAACTTCAATTGAGAATATTAGAATCTAATCTTCTAATATCCAGTGAAGTGAAAGATTCACTCAATATCATGCAATGCATATATAGGTAATATAGAAGTTTGATTAAATGTTTTTCCAACAGAAATGTAACTTGTAATTCCACAAATCCGAACAGATTTTTTCTGTTTTGTTCAATTTCAATTATTTTTTGTACATTTTGAACACAATGCAAATGCTACAACTTAAATCAACAAATCATGTTTGGAAAAGTAAGTATATAATGAAAGATTGTTTACTTGAATATCAGGAGGAGATTATCAATTATTTCATTCCTAGTGGCATCAAAATTGGACCTTTTGAGTTTTATGCTCATTTGAATTTTCTGTAATAAGTAAACAAATGAATGTTTCAAGAAAAAAACACCCGAATAATACAAAATAAGTAATGCTTTAGTATATTTTAAAAATTGATCATTGTTTTATCAGTCACTACTTTACAGTTTTAGTGCATCCAGTTTTGACAAGAAATAGCATTTTTGCCTTGTCTATATTCACCTCCATTTCTATCTCCTGTACATCTTAAAATACCAACAGCTGTGTTTCCAAATCACATAAAGGAAGAAGAAATCACAGAAAGGAAAAATTCTTGAAGGATACAAAAAGCTCATTTAAACTGCGATTCTAATTTAGTATTCCTGAATTTTTCATTACTTGGCTACATAACAAAATAAGACAATTTAATAAAATATTGAAAAATTAAAGACTTTTAAGATATTAATTATTCCTCATAAATTAGTAGGTCTTGAAAGAACCCTGTCAGACTAACTTATATAGCTCAGTATCTAGAAATATTTTTCAAATGTCTTATAACTCGAGATCTATGATCTCAAAAGAAGCATACCAAGGTAAAAATTACACTTGTTTTATTCATAATTTAATCATGAAGACAAGAAATGCATTTTAAGGTAAATACCTCCTGAAGTTGGAATCTACTAATAATTTTTTCATTTTCCAAAGATAATGGCTCTGGAACATTCTTCTCAAAATCACCTGCAATACATGTTCTTACTATCAGTTACTTTAATTAAATTTTCAAAAAAATCACCTAGTTATTGATAAAAATTATACAGAGCACTGGAATGTATGACTATTGTGAAACATTTAAAATACATCCAATACAGTTAAGTTACGATTCTTTAGAGTCAAAGGTACACTAGCTGTAGCACATCAAGTTCTAAAGGTTAAGTAAAAGATTGTAAAATTTAATAAAAAGGCACACACCAATTGTTTTGGCTAACATATAACATACCTGTTAAATAAACATTATTTCAATTTATAACAAATATTCAGATTTTAAAACATCCATCTTTATAACAATCTATATATATAATTCTCTTACGTGGCGACAAAAAGGGGTCGAAATTCTAAATCTCCGATGGCAGCTTCGTTGGTCAGAGTAAACAAACTGCATTTGCACGTTTATTGTATTGTAAGCATAAACAATCGTGATCGTTTGCACTTAGTGCGGATGTCATGTGATAGTGCAATCGGATGATTTAATGTAATATCTTATTTTATATCTTAACTTATTTTGTTACATCTGCGTTGGATTTCAAGTAAAAGCTTATCAGTTGTTAATTAGGAAATCATTATTATCAGTTGGATATTAGGAAAAATAATGAATTTAAGTCGTGCGTTCGGATATTTTATCTGAAATCAACAAAGACAAACTGAACGGAGGCAGGAAACAATTCAGGCATCCAGTTTAAGAAGATCAATTCGAAACGAAGCCGATAATCGCAATCGTGCAAAACGTGTGTATTCGAAACGATGTGGATGAACATAATTGTGGAAGTATGTGCGAACAGTGCGATTTTTGTGGGGCTCTATATTGGAAGAAAGCTAAATACTGCCAATAAGTATACAAATGTTGCCATGATGGAAAGGTTCGGCTACTTGCATTATTTGATGTATCGGAGCTATTAAAAGTATTGCTAACTGAAAATTATCCAGATGCTAAAAATTATCACAGTGAATTCGTGAATACAACTCTGCATTAGCATTTGCTTCGATGGGAGCACAAATTAAGCCACCACGTGGAACTGGACCATATTGTTACCGTTTACACGGTCACGTGTACCACATAGTTTCCCCCCTCTATACAAGTGAAGAACATAAAGGATACGGGCAGTTTTATATATTCGACTCATGAGGCAACAGAGAAATACTGAGTAACAATCAAAATTGCCTGCAACATGTATTTGAAAAACTTGATTTTATGTTAAGAGAAATCAATCCCTTTGCTCAGTCTTATCTTCAAATGCACTGACTGGTACAAGAACACCCAACTACATCTGTAAAAATGGTATTTTTGGAAGATAAAAATTTGGATATGCTCCTACTTTGTGCACTGAAGTTGAAGCTATATTTGTTGGTGATAATGGAAACCCTCAGCCAACCGAGACATTTGTGTGTACCCAATCGTTGATACATGCAAAGCATTTCACCACTAAATCAATGCTGTGATCCAATGACCCATCCTTTGCTATTTCCAAGTAGTGAGTGTAGTTGGAACACTGGAATGGAACATGCAGAAGAGAGAACAGCAAAGCGCACCCTTATCACTCAACTACAATATTATGCATACAGACTTTCCCAGCAAAATGGTTTCAGTATTTTGCACAGAAGTGTTAAGCTTTTTCAGCAATATATTGTTGATGCGTATGTGAAAACTGATGGCTCACGTTTACATTTTTTCAAAAAATGTAAACGTGACATCAATCAAAATCAAAAAGATTTACGAATTGAACTTTATCGGAGGCTTTTAGATGCTGTAGAATATCGAGCATATAATGAAAATATGCGCACATGAAAACTTATTGTACTGCCATCTTCTTTCCAAGGGAGCCCACGTCATATGCAACAGAATTACCAAGATGCAATGGCAATGGTGCGCAAGTTTCGTAAGCCAGATCTCTTTTTGCGTTTACTTCCAACCCATCTTGGCCTGAAATTTTAAATTGCATGGAGCGAGTACAATGTCCAGAAAATCAACCTGATATTGTTGTACGTGTGTTTAATATAAAATTAAAAGAACTTTTAGAAGATATTTGCAAGCATGGAATATTTGGAACTGTTTTGGCCAATATTTATGTTATTGAGTTCCAAAAGCAAGGTTTGCCTCATGACCACATTCTTCTAACATTAGATTCAAAAAGCAAAATTCGCACAAAAGATGATATTGACAAGTTTGTGAGTACAGAACTTCCAGATCCTAGCACTGATCTTAGACTCTTCCAAATTGTGACATTGCCCATGTGGAACTATAAATATATCTTCTCCATGCATGGAAAGATGGACAGTGCTGCTAAAGTTTTCCCAAACAATTCAAGGATGATACAGAGGAAAATGTTAATGGATACCCTACTTATCGCAGAAGAGCCACTGAACCAGTCCAAGAAGGGAAATATTCCATCGATAATAGATGGGTTGTCCCATACAATCCTTGGTTGCTTAAAAAATTTAATGCACATATTAATGTTAAGTTTGTGCTTCAGTTAAAAGAGTTAAATACTTATATAAATATGTATACAAAGGACATGATGCAGCCTCGGTAAAAATACAAAAAGAAGGTGCTCTTGATCATGATGAAATTTTAAGTTTTGTTGAAGGTAGGTATGTAAGTGTATACCTGAAGCCATGTGGCATTTAAATGAATTCAGTTTGTCAGATAAATCCCACACTGTGTAGTGTGCTTAGCTGTGCATTTACCAGAGCAACAGCTAATTGTGTACTACGACAATCAAGAAGAGCAAGCAATTGAAAGAGTTGCTTTAAGAAAAACACTCACATCATGGTTTGAACTGAACAAAAATTATCCTGAAGCTCACAACATTTCTTACTCAGATATTCCACAATATTATGTGTTTGATAAGAGTACCACAAATTGGAAGAGACGACAACGTGGTGAACAAAAAGTTATTGGGAGATTGCCAGTAGTTATTATACAGGATACCGAGAGGTACTATTGTGGATGTTACTATTGCATAAGTCAGGAGCAGTCAGTTTTGAAGATATTTTGACAGTAAATGGATTGAGATACATTACATTTCAACAAGCATGTCAGGAATATGGACTTCTTCGAGGTGACCAGCAGTGGCATGATGCTTTGAGTGAAGCCACTCAATTTTAATCTCCGAGACAGTTGTGCATGCTGTTCGCAATGAATTGTGGCTTTGGAGAAGTGGAGGATGTTCCTGATCTATGGGTGCAGCATCAAGTTTCACTTTGTGAGGACTTTGTGCATCGTTATTCTGAAGAGACCGGACCTTACTGTGCACTTGCAGATATTGAACTGCTTACATCCTAAAATTTAAGTCTCCAAAAACTGCATCTACCAACTGTAGATTTGCCTGCAAGTGTTTTGAAAAAAGCAAACTTTGATGTTGTGGAGGAGCAGACTAAAGCTGACAGTTATACTGCAAAGTTAAATAGCGAACAGTGGAATGTTATTGAAATCATATTAAGTGCAGTGTATAACAACTCTCCAGATACACCCAAGTGTTATTTTTTAGATGGTCCTGCCAGAACTGGAAAAACGTTTGTTTATTCAACTTTGCTTCACACAATACGATGTGATGATGTTATTCCTGTTGCATCTACAGGTATTGCTGCAACTCTATTAATAGGGGGAAGAACTGCTCATTCTGTTTTTAAAATTCCAATTGATTTAAATGCAACATCTACTTGCAATTTGAAGCCAAATACAAAAGAAGCAGACATGTTGCTGAAAACCAAGTTAATTGTGTGGGATGAAGCACCCATGACACATGTCCATGCTTTTTTAGCTGTTGACAGACTTTTACAAGATCTCACAAAGTGTAAAGAACCTTTTGAGGGCAAAGTCATGCTATTGTGGAGATTTTCGCCAAGTTCTTCCTGTTATTTTAAGGGGTTCAAGAACATTGACTGTTGCCAGCTCCTTAAAAAACACTCTGGTTGAAATTCTATAAGTTATATCTGACAAAAAATATGCGTGCCCTTGAATCTGAAAGGGATTTTGGTGCTTGGTTGTTGTACATTAGAGAGAAAAGAGTGGCTCAACGGTTGAGTTACATTTGCAATGCTAACCTTTCAATACAAAACCCTATACAGCAATTGTACAGTGACATAGATTTCTCCAGTGTTACCCCACAGGAGCTTAAAGGTCGAGCCATCCTTACTGTTACCAATGAGCGATCCATGGAAATCAACAATAAAGCGCTGGAACGTATGCCGGAAAATGAAAATGTTTACAAAGCAGTTGATATGGTCATCAGTGAAGATCCTCAAGATCAATTGACATTTCCTGAAGAATTTTTAAATTCTTTGACACTAACAGGTATACCTCCATATGAGTTAAAGTTGAAAACGGGTTGCATTATAATGCTGTTGAGAAATTTAGCTCTAATGTCTAACATGTCTCACATGTCTAATTGTCACAAAATTGCAGCAAAACATTATTCAGGCAAAATCCACTGATGATAGAGACATTTCTTTTGATTTTGAGACCTTTTGATTCCATCTCAGACTAACATGCCTTTCCAATTTAAATGTATGCAATTTC
This sequence comes from Meta bourneti, assembly GCA_933210815.1. Taxonomy (NCBI): domain Eukaryota; kingdom Metazoa; phylum Arthropoda; class Arachnida; order Araneae; family Tetragnathidae; genus Meta; species Meta bourneti. The sequence continues at coordinate 86,714,482 of OW119927.1, forward strand.
CCATTCGTTTACCTTTTTCATGACAATTAATAAGTCACAAGGCCAAACTTTTGAAAAGATATGTTTAATGCTCAATGAACCTGTTTTTAGTCATGGACAACTCTATATTGGTTTATCAAGAGCACAATCTTTTGAATCAGTTTCTGTAGTAGCTCACAAATGTGAAATACTTAATTGTGCTTATGAAGTTTTCTGTGATTGATTGCCAGGTGTATTTTTTGCTATTTTTTAAATATGCATATGCATGCTTTTAGACAATTCCTTTTTTTTTATGTTATCAACAATCCATGTCATGTCCAGATGCATTAGAGGTTGAAAATGTAGAAGTTTCCTGAAATTAGGGAGTTGGTCATCCATACTTATTGCATAATTTGTGTGAAAAATTATAAACTGCTTTGCATGGTAATTTATTGAAATTTGCATCTCTTAGACAATTTATTTTTCATGCTGCATATTTATATTGTCAAAAATCTGCCACAAACAGAAAAACTATTCACTTACTAGACTAAAATGGTTTAGTATATGGTGAGGCGAGTGAAGCGAGCTTGGCGAAAGCGAGCAGGGGGCTGGAGCCCCCTAGTTGGTATTAATTTTTTACTGCAGTAAGAAAGTCAATTTTTAAAAAGATATAACCAAACAAAAAGTTGATAGTTATTAAAATGAATTACATTGATACAAAGTTAAAAAGTGCAGGGTCAAGAAATGCTCAATTAATTTCATTAAAATATTAAAATAATTAATTTTTCTAATAGAATAGTTTATTTTAAATGAGCAGAAAATTTAAGTCTATAAATCAGAATTACAAATCACAAAGTATTTTATACCCTCAGTAAGCTTCTTCAGTTTTTCCAAGGAATTTTGTATTGTTTGCATGGTATTTTTCGTTAATGGGGTTTCGCAGCTGGATTCCTTTAAAATTTCAAAGCATTTTTCTAACTTCAGCATCAGGCTTTGTTGGGATTGCATTCTGAAATTTAAAAAATGCAGTTTGTATTATAAACATATTTTCCAAGATAAAGAAATTAAAATTAAAATGCACAATCAGAAACAGAACAAAATAGTACACAATTAAATTTTTTTAAATCACATACACAATGCTCGTTGCTTAATTGATGCAGGTGGAATAAAAACAAGACAATACATGAAAAGCAATTTGGAGAGTCAGGACATACAAAAGACATTAAATATATTTCACTAACATGCTTGGCACAGAAATTGATGTGTTTATTGGCAAATTTTTAAAATGGAATATAAGATTGATCACATTAATTTCCAAATTTACCACTTAGTTTAAGTATGCTTGAATTGAGCTGCATAATATTGCTAAAACTACACAGTAGAGCTAACCACTCTAATGAAATTCTTCAGCAGACTGATTACAGAAGCCAATGAGAAATCTGATAAACAGAAATCAGCACAGAAACAAAAATAGGCTTAGCGTAAAAAGATGCTGAATGGACTTTAAATGAGACGATAGGATAAAATTGAAGTAAACATTTAAAATCCATTTGTGGTAACATGACTGAGGTGTGCTTTTTACCATGCACTTTATTGGAAATAAAAATCTACAGCAGTAAAAGTAAATGAACTGCTGGATAATTTTATTTCATTCAGAGGTACGAAATCTATTAAAGTGAATATGGATGCTATATTCATTATAAATGGAATGAAATCAGATATGAAATGTGAGTAACATTGCCCATCTATAGGTACAAACAATTTCGAAACTTTAGTACTAGCTATGAATGGGTCTCCTAGTAATTTAATAAAAGCTGCTGGTTTATAAAATCACTTCTGTTGGAGCAAATTTAATTTTATTAGACAGTTGATTTTTATAACCGGCTATCATTCTAGCTAATACTAGGAATCTCAAAAATTACGATTGAATTCTCCAGAACAAAATATCTGATTCACAGAAATTTCATGCAATGATATAAAATATATTGCTTTCTTGTCAAGTTACATGTTAATAAATGAGTTTACGAGTTATGATTGCCTTTTTTACATTACAACTTGATACACAAGTCTGGTGTATTAACGTCAATTTCATGATGTCTTCTATAAACCAGCAAAGCAATATACACAAAATGGCATTAGAAAAAACAGAATAGAAGATGAATTTCAAATTTTCTTTAGGAGAATTGTAAAAATGTTCCCTCTGGTGAGTCGAAACAAGATATGCTTCAAAGTCTCTTCCTCGTCAAGGCAAATAAGGCACTTGTTGGAGTCAGCCAGGCGAAAACAATTCATGTAGGTCGGAGTTACAATGTGGCCTATTCTGGCTTTAGCAGAGAAAGTGGAAACTGCTCTAGGGATTTTTTTAAGTAATGGAGGTCATTAGGCTCACTCTGGAATTGAAAACAATGGTGATTTTCCAGTGTTCTTCCATAAAGTATATATAAGTAATCGAGTCTCCTTTGATCCTACTCAGACACGAGAGGGTGGTTGCTGATAAAGGAACTGGGCTTATTGTGGTTGACAATTTAGTTAACTTGTCAGCCATTTCATTGCCATACATTTTGCAATGCACAGAAACCACTGCAAAGTGATGTCTTTGTCTTTTAATTTGACGAGAAGTTGTGCAAAGAAGAATATGTTATTCAATAGATTATGATTTGAACATCAATTCAATTCACAGATAACTGACGATGCCGAGACTGGATTGAAAGCAAAAAGACCAACCTTATCAGTCAATTCAATTCACCGTTGCTTTCTTTCCTAAAGACAATACAATACAAATCATTTTTAGCTGAAGTTAAAAATCAGTCCAAAAGGCGCAAATATTGGCGACCCTGTATGGATCATCCAAATGCTGTCTTGATGTCAGTCTTTTACAAAGGTGGGAAAATGAGAGACCATAATCAAGGATTCATTTCTCATATTATCTGGACTGGATGTTAGTTTCAATCAGAAGCATGAGGCAGAGGAAAAGTCAGTGCTGAAGGTACCCACAAGCACCATTAACCAATCATTCTAAGAAATCATTTGAGGCTGAACGGATAAAGTATCCACATTCCCTGGTTGGATTTTTGCTGTAATAATCAAGGACATTAAAATGGAAACTGATGTCTCACTCAGATTTATGTTACACAAAGTGTCAGTTTTGCTTATGGTTCTTATCAATTTGTATTTTTTGGAACCAAATTAATGTTTTTATTAGGGGAATCTTGGCTTTCATGGATAAGCCACTGTCAATTACTTAAGCTCATTGGAAAATATGAGACGATCTTTTAAATATGGAGAATATTCAGCCATACATATGTAAAACTTTTAAATATTGAAAATTTATACACATTTTTTAGTAGTGGTTAATACCTGATTTTTTTATAAAATATAATAGAGAGTATATGTCTTACTTCAAAAGTTTCTGTGCTTCTATGAATGCCTCAGTAGTACATACATCCTTTTGCAATGCCAAAGCATAGAGTTCACGAAGCTAAAAAGGACACGTTTATTTCCAAGATAAAACAAGGAAATAACAGTATAAAATGCAATTACTCAAAAAGTATACCAATGTTCTCAATTGTGAAACTTTTTTAAATGTTACCAAATCACCAAAAGTAACTGATCTTAGGTTTCAGAGAGAGCGCTTTGTATGTCAAGAAAATAAGTGCAAAGTTAATTTTACATAACTGTTTAATGAAGATCATAATGATTCACAAAGTACTTACATGCTTTCCTAAAGGATATCCAGGAAGGTCTTTGACAAAACAATGAAGAAGTTTGAGTAAAATTAATGAAATCTTTTGATGGTAAAAGATATTCTTTACAAAACCAATAATTGATTCCTGATAGGAAAAAAATTGAAAAGTTAGGAAAATGTAAAATGAGGTACAGGAAAAAGCTTTTTTTGTTTAAATCATTAATTTCAATTATGTTTAATTTACATTTTTATAAATTACATCCATACTGCCTTATTTAAGTTATATTAAAAGAATGGTCTGAGTAATTCATGTTAAAACCTGAAGGCCTTTTATAGCATAAATTACTCAGGTTTGTATTTAATTTTAAGGAAAACATTAAAGATCAAAATAAAAATTAATTTTAAAATTTTGTTTAATAATTATATTAAAAGTATTAAGAATGAGAACAAAGCTGTATAACAGTTAAGGACTTTGCTATTATTGCCATTCTCCACTGTCTTTCATTTTTTGTAAATTACTATGTATGCATTGAAAAAAAGTGCATTTAAAAATGAAAATAAATATTAAAATTCCATCATTACTCTCATGTTTTAAATTTTTAAAGGCATAATAAATGATAAAGTTGTGCATCAAAAATTTATATTTGAGCAATGTATATCCTAACCTGGTCAGAATTAAGGTAAGATCAACAAAACTGGTTCAAGTTAAATTCATAACAGATTAAACAAAAGCTTGAGTGCAAAGTTTTGTGCAGAATGGGTGTTCACCATTCATCTAAACATGAATTAATTGCAAAATGCTTTTGTCACTCATTTAGTATACTAATAGATTTTGTTGACCTAATTAACAAGGTAACCTGATACTAGACATTAGAGAGAGGTAGAATATTCACCAAAATAAAAATAACATTAACAAAATTCTTACACATACAACTGCGTGGAACCTCCATTTCCCTAAAGAAAACTCACCTTAAGCACAGTAATATCATTTGTGCATGAAACAAATTGAGGATTGTTGTCTTGGTACCTAAAATAAGAAATATGTGTAATATTGCTGATACAAGATATTTTATACAAATACACATATTGGATCATGAAGGAAAAGAATATTATTTTAGAAAATTTAATAAAGCATTAAAAATTTGCTCCTCACTTAATAACATATGTAGTCAATCAAAGTATCAGATCACAAACAAGTTTCAATAATTCATTACAAAAAATATGCATATTTTTCTTATTCAAATATTTTCCCATTACATAAACTATCTTAGGATTAAGCAAATCTATAAAATTGAATACAAATAATACCTTTTTCTAAGGTCCAGCCAATTGAACGCTGTTTATTATGGTACTACAAGAACAGATTTATGAATCACCTTATGTTACTCTAGTGTACCACACATTCATTCTAGAAGAAACAACTATGCCAAACCCCATATTCAAACCAGATACCTTTCAATCCAACCCCTGACCACTAGACTGACTAGTTGGTCAAATAATAACATAGAAATCTAAAATATTGTACAGTTTGTGTTCAAAATTAAAATGATCGTCAAAAAATGTATTGAGGCATTTGGATTTGGTGTTTAAAACATTTTGTGATGAAATTCATATCGTGTCCTTTACATTGATGACTTCTCTATCTACTTAGCATTGATTTTGATTTTTACAAAATATTGGTTCTATTTCAGCGGATATTTATGCTTGAAGCAGATTTTATTAGAAATTTTAAATGTATTTATTCTATTTTGCAAACAATCTCAAAACTTTTCAATACTATTAATGCCTGGACTTTGAGAAGTTTTGAAGATAGTGTAAGGTTCATAATCCAAAAATATGGGCATTATGCTTCAGATTCTTATCCTGTTAGTTTCAAATTAGACAATTGTCCATTTTTTCAGAATATTCTTTAAGCTTTGTTTCAACTTAGCAATGATTAGGAAATTCATTTAATTGCTAATTGCTTAAAATAACAATTGGCAATTTAACTCAGTGAAAATGGTTACAGTAAGCACAGCAAAAAAGATAGTCCTGATGTTGTAAACATGAAAACTTGGTTTGCTACACTATGGTAATTTTTTTGCTATGAGAGCTGATTAGACCAGAACCTACAGAAAAACATGAAAGAGTAAATATCTTATAAACATCCAAAATATTAAAGAAATTTTATACCATTAAAAAATGGGTTGAGGCATGTAATATGGTTCTCTTTTCTTGCATCACTCCAGGAATTAACAAAACTATTGGTTATTGTACCTCAAAGAAATTTTCATGTATTTGCTACATTTTTACCACCATTCATATATTTTGTAGACTTTTAATTAAACCAAAGAGTTGGTATTTTAACTCTTTGACAAGGGTTCGCATGCATATATCCATTCTGCGAGTCTTCACTGCATGACTTCTAACCAGGTTTGACCTACTTAACCAATAGAATCTTTCTTAGTATTCTTTCAATCAATGGATGTGCTTATTTAGTCATGTGCGTTGTGGGGGAAATGAGTACTACACAACTTGAAAATCTAACAATTCTCAAAAGGTTAAATGTGCCCTAATTAATCAGAATCACCTTTAGGCAGGAAACCCACTACAAACAACCAGACCAGTTCGGCTCAGCATACTTCAGCCTGATATTAACCTATAACGAATGGCCGCTTCAACTCAGTTCAGCGTTACTGGTATCTCAAAATGAAATTAGTACTTGCTTCAGAATACAAAAGAAACTTACTTTTGCAGTGATGGCAACATTTTGATGGACTGTAGATTTTCATTGCTTAATTGATGAACTGCTTCTTCAATTTCAGATTCATGACAGCATAAAGAAGTAATACTTTTACCATATAAGTGCTCCAGCATAGCAAACTGAATGAATATAAAAAAACAGTATTGCTTTATAAATTATCCTTAATACAAAAAAAGATGAACAGGGTATGCCGATTTAAATCAAGTGATTTGTATTAAAAAAATCATTGATTTAAATCAAAATTTTAAATTTAATTTTTTTTTGTCATGTTTAATAATATTGAGAATGAAATACTGAACAAGATGCATGTTATTTTATTCAAAGTTAAGAATTTCACTCGTACTGAGTTCACCCCCAAAGGAAATTGAAAATCACCCTCCCTTTGAAAACATTAAATAACTGTATTTGCTGATTGGGATCATAATGACCAGACAAGTATTTTCATATTGGGCCTTTGACCAATAGGTGTCACTCACAAGCCTGGTCATCAGTGATGGTTTTGTTTTAAACATTCAATGTGACTAAATCACACATGGTCAATTTTAAACCATTCTTTGAGATGTTCTAGTTATTTATTTAGTATTGTGTAGTCTATTCATAAAAATATAAAGACACTTACTTACTCACAACGAAAAGATTTTCTTCAGTATCACAAAGCATTCCAATCTTGCACATAAATCTTTATAATTGGCAATTTTAAATTTCATTTTGCTTTGTGTAATATATTGGTTAATTTTTATTTCAATTTATTGGGAAATTTTATGCATTGATCCCTTAGAATTCTTTACCCTGCTAGAATAACTGTTTAACATTTATGGAATTGAAATTTGGAATGTAAAAGTTAAGTCTCTCATCTGATAATTAAGTAAGTATGTTGAGAAAAGATTATAGGTTGAAGCAGAAAGCTATTGGAATTGATAAACTTTTTATTCCAAGCTCAAAATTCCACTGAATTGGCATTATCAGGGGATGCTATTAACACTTGTTCTCTGCTGTTCATAAAGAAAAGCTTCATTTTTTGTTTTATATATAAACTTTTTTGTGTGTGCTTGCAAATATACTTGTCAATGCTTAAAGAATTTGAAAAATACACATATTTGATTTCAAATTTATGAATTTTCATGTCGCCTCATTTTTTACTGAACTTACAAAAAAAAATTTCCACCAATAAGTTCTTTTTGCAAGCTAAAAAATAATGAGAAGTAGGAATTGTTTCAAGATGCAAGTTCCTTTTATTTTATTTTGTATTGGTGACATGATTTTTTTCTTAAAAGCAAGTCTTGAACCAATTAATTATTTTATATCAAAATAATTGAAGTAATTCAAAACCTTTTATACATATATGATAAATATATAATGAAAAAAATTCTGAAATTTGTATGATTGAAAAAATTCATAATATGGTGTCCGTGGGATATGGCAATCATATTTATCTGGGTCCAAAAGATTCACGTCATTGGTTATGGGTTAAATTTAAAGTAATCTAAGCCACTTGAGAACCAGATGGAAAAACATTGATCTTGGCATTCGGGGCACTGTCTATTTGCTCTGTCATGTGATTTACTTTACTAATTTCTATGTCACGTTTCAATCTTTCAAAAATTTACATGATTATATTTCTCAATACATTAATGTTTTACATAAAAATATTAAAGTTTAAATAAATCTAAACTATCTAGAAACTACACTGTAATTTGCGTGTCTCATGTCCAACAAATTTAAACTTGTACAGGCAAGAAATTAATTAAAATCATAAAAAATCCGATTTAAATAAAAAAATCTGATTTAAATCAAATAAATCCGATATTTTTTATTTTTTAAAAAAATTATAATTTTTTCATACCCTGAAGCTGAGAATATAATTTAAATAATGATTATACAAACTCAAAAATGTTATATATTGGAGAGGACAATTAATAACTTGTCATTTAAAAATAAATTGCTATATTTAGCCATGCTTTAACCTTCCAAACGGCATACCAGAACACAGTTCAGAAAATTCAGTTTGAATATGACCCAGAAAAATTGCTATATGGCAAGCAGCAGAGACCAAATATTCACACATATCACCCTCACCCCAAGACATCTCGCTCCTCAAAATACACTCATGTCCAAATTTATCTTCACATACCCAAAAATAATGATATTCCATGAAATATACAATCGATGTAATCCATTTATGCAGGGAATGTGTGAAAGACAAGCCTAATTAGCATTATCCAATCAAAAGTGATCAAACGGTTTCTGATATGCAAGTCAAGGCGTTATGTCATCAGACGGTGAATCAAGCGCTTTGCGCAAAGTGAATATCTGAGTGAATTTCTGCAATACAACGTTTGATTTCAGTGTGTAAGGACTCAAAACGGTTTGTCATGGCTCTGAAGTATCATTTGGAAGAATCTGCGAAGTGGCAAATTATCGGCCGTTTAGAAGCAGGGCAGACAGACAATCATTGAAGCAGCGAGATGTGTGAGTATTTCAAGACAATCTCTACGCTATGGAAATAATTTCAGAACTCTGGAACTGTTGTAAGGAGACCTGGACAAGGTCGTAAACGAATAACAATTGCTTCTCAAGATCAATATCTGGCAATAATTGCCCGTCGTAACAGGACTACTGCTCGGCAGTAAGTTCAGAGGTTGCAGCCACCACTGGAACTGTTGTATCACAGCAAACTGTATACAGAAGGCTTAATTTAAAAGGTCTTTATGCCAGAAAGCCAAGGGTTTATGTTCCACTATCTTCATAACAAAAGAGGGATCGCTTTAATTGGTGCAAAGTACATAAGAATTGGAGTGAACATACCCATATTCTCTTTACTGATGAGTCGAGGTTTAGTTTAACATCTGATTCTAAACGTGTTTACATCTGGAGGTAGTCAGGAATGCGAAATCTTCCTTCGAACATTATGGAACATGACCGTTTCGGTAGTGCAGGTGTGATGGTATGGGGAGGAATAATGATCGATGGATGTATGCCCCTACGCGTTTTTAATAGCAGATCTGTGACCAGCCAGAGATATCGGGATGTCTTAGAACCTTATGTAAGACTTTTCAGAGGTACATATGGATCTGACTTTTTATTTATGGACGATAATGCTCATCCACATCGAACAAACCTAGCTGATGAATTCCTTGAAAGTGAAGCCATTGAGCGAATACCGTGGCGAGTAAAATCTCCTGATCTGAATCCGATAGAGAACTTATGGGACTACCTTGGAAAAGAAGTTGCACGGAGACATCCTCCTAGAGATATAAATGCCCTGAAGACCGCATTGCTGGAGGAGTGGAACTTAATTCCCCAAACTGTGGTTACCAATATTATTGCCAGCATTATAACACGTAGTGATATGTGTGTACACATCAGGAGAGATCACATTCCATATTAAATTCATAAGCCTTAATTTTTTTCTGAGTTATTCTTTTTTTCTGAACTCTCCTTGTCACATATTATTGCCATTTTTATTGTTTCATGCTACAGTTTTATATCATATGCAGTGCTCTTAAATTTTTTCCTTTGTATTTATGTGTTATGATGTTATGTATCATTTCACACAAATTCATAAACTTATAGTTAACAGTTTCTGAGAAATCCGTGATTTTATGCATGTAAAGATAATTTTGGACATAAGTGTATTTCGGGTCTGCTGCCCACCAAAAAGAAACTCCTCAAAACCTTACTTGGGCATGCTGCTTGGAGAGTAAATTTTGTTTCATGTTTAGTATAAAGTTTAGGTATAGTCATTTCCAGGTAGTTTCTTTAAAGTAAATCTAAATGTTTAAATCAATTAATCTATTTAGTTTTTCTAGATATATATTAAAGTGCATATATATATATATATATATAAGTTTTTGGAGCAGTATTTATGATAGGTTTTGGCCCCGAATGACTATATTTGGGTTGTCAAGGCTTGGTATTAAGAGATTCTTATCTAAAGCTTTGATTTATTACAAATAAAATTAGTCAATTATAAAATTAACTTAGATTTATCACAAAATCGAAGTTTGAATGAAAAAGTACAATTTTAAATACCCATAGAATATTTGAATAAAGCAAAGATTTCACTTACTTTCAATAAGTAGGTTAAATTAGAGACAGAAAAGTCATGATACAAGACTGTATCGACAATTAATTGAAATAATTTGTGTCCTAATTTGAAAGGTTGCTCTGGACATATAATAACCTGTAATAGAAAGAAATGTTACAAACACATTTTTGTACAATTTTTGCAGAGTAATTTTTTGCTAATGCTAGGTCAATTGAACATAATTCATAATGGCATTACAAGGATGAATTTGTGAACCACTTGGTGTTGTCCTAGTGCACCACAGTGTGTTCATGTTACATCACACATTCAAGGCACAACCCATTTATAGAGGCCACACATTAATTCTAGATGGACAAATATCCATGCCTTAATCCCGAATTCGAACCAGGAACTTTTCGATCCAGAAGCCATCACCCAGACCACTAGAAAGTTTGATTGATTTGCTAAGTGTAGTTGATGTCATTATTTATTTAAGAAAACATGACACAATTTATAGATTGATGATCAAAGTTAACTATTCCATGAATTTTTTTTAATAGCAAATGCATTGAAAGAAAATGAGCAAAAATTCTTTTTAAATACTTCTTCAATAATCCTAGACAAGTAATCAGTAGCAGGCACTGAATGGAAGGTTTCTACACCAAGGCAGCACAAGGCTTTCTGAGGTAATAAACTGTGCAAAGTCACCATTGCTGAGGCCATTCCAAAAATTAGAACAATTGGCAGCTTTCCAGAATATATTCTGTAAAAAGAAAATAAATTTTGAGTAGAGTACCACAAATTTAAAATCTAAGCATTGAATACAAAAATAATTATTTTCTTTCCCATAACATAATGTGAGTTTTTATTCAATATACAATTTTAAATAATTTCAAAATTTGCCAAAATATATTGCAATATGAAAATGTCAGAGCCCAGCAGAATTTTGATCAGCAAATACAGCAGAAACTTTACTATCAAAATCAATTTGTACCTATATAGGTAAACTGATATTACATATAACTGAGTGTATGAATTCAGGGTATGTACCAGTTATATTACAATAAGCACAGATTATTGTATAATGGGTATAAATTGACACAAAAGTATGTTGTTATTAAAAAATTAATTGCTGATATTTTAGTGAAATTAATTTTTACTTAAAACATCTCAAAGGTTCAGTGAAGTTTTGTGTAATGCAAGTTGATCTGTCTCTGCTTTGTAGCTCTATCAGAGAACTTCTAAACAGCATTAATACTGTTCGAATGAATATTTGTTACTACAACCATGCCAAGCCTTTTGAAAACATTCATTCATTTGCAAAGTTTTGTCACTCACTTTGCCTTCATTGGCAATTCACATAGCAATAATTCCGTCATCTCACTCTGGAATATCTCAAATGTTTCTGTATTTTCAAGCCATCTGCTATTAGCTTTAAAATCGTTACAGTTACCAAACTAAGTTTAAAATCAGGGCTTTCCTTTCCAGTATTGGTTTTTTTTATTGTGCAAGGGCCCATATTTGGTCATACTGCACAGAACACAAGGCACACAACATCAAGTAATGGAAGTTTTACTGACACAGAAGAGCCCCAGGCCACATAAGAGCACAGATACACCCAGGTAGAATTTAAACCTGACAGTAATCGAACTGTGCAGCCTACAATTTGCAGTGGGAATACCCACTCTGAGCTATGAAGTCCCCTTTCTTTTCAGTAAGTTGTATGCTTTAAGCATACAAACCACTTGAACAGAAGCAGAATTCCAATTTTATTTCAGCAGCTGACTTCATAGTTTTTCAACCTCAACTGATTTTCCACTTAAGGATAGAATCTTTACTTTTGGTGACCATTCATCATACCATTAACAATTTACAAGGACAGATCTCCAATTTTTTGATAACTTAATAATAGTTTCACCCAATTTCAACTGTAAACAATTTAAATATTTTCCTCTAATGTTAAAACACATTTTCTCTTTTGAAAGCTATGAAATAAAACAATTACTGAGAAAATGGAGTCAGCAGTTTCAGATAAGAGGTAAGTAGTGGAATAAATATCGCACTGGAGCAACACGAGTTATTCTCAATGATCCTGGATCAAACTTAAAGGGAAAGATTCAAGGACAACACCTCATAATTTTGAACCTGTCAGACAACAAGGTCAATATCTGAGCTGGCTTCCCAATCTCTAAACTTCCACACCAAGCAAATTTGAGGGCACAACAGGTTTAACATCCACTAGTCCCCATGTACATGATGGTCCTTGGTTGGATCGAGTTTCGAACTAACAACCCTCTGGTTGCTAATCCACTACTCTTTCAACCGGGCTACTGGGGCGTCTCCAGATAAGAGGGTTGGATGATCAAGGTTCTATTGTAGTTAAAAGAATAGCGACACATTTATGATTTTTATAGAAGAGGTGGATAAGTAAATTTTATCAAAACATACTTGCATAAAAGAATTAATTCTTGCAGAAGCTCTGCACTGAAACTCTCTACATCTTGTATAAGAAACACAATCGCTTTTGACAGACTTTTTATTTTGTTTAAATCTAATTGATCTCTCTTTCTTGGTGATCCTGTCTGTAAAACAAAGAATTGCATAAGTTCAGGATGAACCTTCAGTATGGGCACACAATAGAATCTTTTAAAATTTATAACAAATTTAATAAAAAATATTGGAAGTTTAGCGTTTTAAAATTTAGAGGCCAAAAAACTGTGAGCCACTGGTTTACGATAATATAAAACTATGTAAAAAACAAATGTCTAAAATTGAATTTAAATAAGCAGTATTGATATAAATTTTTGAGAGACTCAACATTCAAACAAGTTACAGTACTTAATAAAGTCATAAAACAATGTAAGCAATTTATGAAGATATGGGTTAAAAATTAATTCGAAAACTAAAATAGAGGTAAAAAGATGAGGATGGGAGACAGATATATTTAGAGGAAGCAAAAAATCATAAAGTATTAATAGAGAAAATGGAAAACTAAAACCATCTTACATTTTTGAGCAGACTTTCTAAATATTCATGCAATTTAGCAAAACAGCATTCTTGTTTCTTTGGCAAACCATCAGCAAAAGGTAGGAACTGCAAGGAAATCAAATTTAATCAATATTAATTAGATCATTAATGTTACAGAGGCTATCATATCCCTGACACTTAAAAGATGTACTGTACATATCACACCTCACAGGTTTTTCACATTGTAATATAGTATAATTGCTTTCAGGTATTGGTAATGAGTTGATCGATATCTGAAAATTTCCCCCCTGAACTTTTGAAATACTCACATTAAAATTTTACTCAATTACAGAGAATGATTTACTGGAATAATATTTTGCAGATCATTTACACAAGATTATTTCAGATTACTAGAAAAAATTGTTAAATCATTGAATTAAAAATACCATAGGTAAAAAATAAACAGGTCTAATAGTAGTAAAAGCTGGTGGCTGTTTAATACATCATCCAATATGATCACTTTATGAAAGAGATTTGAAAAATGCAGTTACATTATAATGATACAAGAACATAGCAAGTTGATAACCATAAAGTAACATTTGAAATAAAACAAATGATACCAGTCCATTAAATTCATAACACAAATAAAAATTTATTAACACGAGAAAATTCATCTACCTCTTTGTATTTATTTAGTAATTCATGGACAATAACTTGGAGCATATTAGGCATGTTAGAACATTTTCTTGATTCTAGAATAACAGTGGAATGAATTTCACTTGAGTGCAAGTGTTTCTCCAAAAGATTAAATAAATTGGAGTGGTCAGACATATTGACACCTGAAAAAAAACGTATTTAGCACTTTTAGTATAGAGATATTAAATACTTCAAAAATAATTGTACTAACTATTAAATATTAACATTGATTTCCTCAAAAATCATAATGATCCTTGAAGGAACATTTTCTGAAATGGTCATATTAAATACTCTTCTTAGATTCAGGTGGTAGAAGTTACAGAAAGTTGATTTTGAAACTACAAATTTTTCATACTAATCTTTTAACGAATAACAGTGTACCAAATAAATATGTGATGCAATATAAATGTCATTTAATGGTGTAGAAAACAAAATAAAACATACAGCTGTTATAAAAATTTATTTTTACCACTGGAACCTTTTATATGCCACATAAACTAAACCCTGAGACATGTAACAACTTAAAAAAAGTTTATTGAAAAGAAAAAAGGTGTCACATTGAATAAACAAAAACTGAAACTAAAAAGTCATTTCATTCTCTCATTGTGTCACATTTGCAATTCAATCATTCAGGAAAAAGAAAATGGTTAAAATAAGCACTGGACATTCCATGGCTTTTGGATCACATGACCCTTCAAGTATTAATTGGCAAGAGAATGTGACAATTTCTATCTCATCCATGGGAACAATGAAAGGTGATAGTTAGCAGGTATAAAAATACCCAAATTAAGTAGACTCCATAAAGTATGGACTAAGCTTGATGTTTTCTAATGAGAGGTACAGAATTAAGTTAAGATAGTTTCCAGCTGGAAATGTGTAATAAGGAACAAGTATTCTAAGATTTTTAATATAGTTTAATAGTAAATAATGTTTTATTTCAATTTAACTAACACTATTGCTTTCCTTGGAAATTTGTATATTTTTCATAGGATCGTTTTATAACAGATAATTCAACACGTTAAGGAAAAGCCCTTATGATCCAGAGGTTTTAGTACAATTTTTTAACCTTTCAGTTTGTGATGATCTATAATCACATCAAAATGAAATGTGTGAGGTAAAAGTTTAGGTCTCAAAGGGTGGTTAAATCTTCTCAAATGTATTCAAAAGTTAAAGAGTATTTATTGAAAATATGATTTGAAACAATAACAAGTTCAGAAAGTGTCTTACCCATGATAAGCACTGCAGCAGGCACTTCTTCCATTTCCCTCAAAGGAAACTGGAAACAATTGTTGATGAATTGCACAATGCCATCAAATGTTTCTACATATGACTTCTTTTCAATTTGCTGCAAAAACAATATTTCATTTTAAAATCCCTAACTGCAGAATAAAATGTTTTAAATAAAATTTTAATGCAATTTAAGCAGATCCCAAAGATGTCAATCTCACATATAATATATGAATAAAAATTAAATATTTTTATTTTTCATGATAACATAATATATGGGTGGGTCTTAGCATAAAAAATAAAATTTTCTCTTTCACAAAAATCTATATTAACATCTGCTCTAATTTTCAAATAAAGATATCAGATAACGGGCACGAATTTCAATGATGCCTCTAAATTCCTTTAGCCCATAGAAATCTTTTCATTCTATCAAAATCAACAATTTTCATTTTTTGCAATTTTTAGATTAAATATTAAGTTTTAAAATGTTGTTTCCAAATAGATAGAAACTTTTCAGATTACAAAAATTTTAAATATTGTTATCTATAAAAAGTAGTTTTTGAAAAACAGATCTGTTGAGTTGTTGCTGTGCATGTTGAGAAATATAAAATTACATTTAAATTAGTTATCAATCACTAGCTAATGAAATCTTGTAGTGTATTGTAATCTTCTCTGGCCAGTATCCTTAAATTAATTTGTGCTGATTTTTATTGGCCATATCCCATTCAGATCACTAAAAATATATATATATATTTGTTGCCTCACAAACACCTTCATTTCAAGATTTCTTAACACCAAAATTAGGCAAAGTTCCTCATCTCCTTGATCTTCTATTTCAGTGGGAAAATTGCTGCACATATCCTTGCTGATTGGCCACTGACATTTGCTACACATAAGGTATTTAAGAGTTTTGGGTTTGAGCTCTTTAACGTATTCATGAATATTGTTCCCCTTTGAAGATTTCCACTTTTAAATATTAATTCACAAAAAAATGCTCGGAAAACAAAAATGACAGATTCCAGGTAAACCTCTCATGGCCTGCTAAAATTGATGCCTACAGGGTTGCAGTTCGGCAATTGAGAAACACTGGTCTAGGTAATGGCAGTCATTATAGAAACAGGACTAGTACATTTTGAGGAAGAAAGAATCAGATGAGATTTTGAAGAATTTGGCTGTGGTTGATAGTAGTTTGCTTACTATTGGGTCGGTGCTAATGAAATGTCCGGAAAATGACCATCACACTTCGATGGTGGTAACTGAAAAATACAGTACCTGACCTACTCGTAATAATATCCCTCTGAATTGACACACTGTTGCCACTTGTCTGACAAGGCCATGATACAGGAATGAAAAAAGTCTTGTGGCTGGGATGCAAAGAAGTCATCAACTGCACGGTGAGCCTCCGTATCTTGGGTGAACCATTTGCCAGACAGAAAGCGATCCGGGTGACGAAAAGATGAAAATCTGTTGGTGACAAATCAGGGGAATAGGAGGGATGAGGCATCGCTTCATAACCCAACTCAAGTAGTGTCAGCATCCTCCGTTGTGTGACATGAGGTGTTATCTTGCAAGAGGAGAACGCCATGCCTGTTTACCAAAGCCGGTTGTTTCACCATCAATTTTCGGTACATCTATCGTAATTCATCGTAATATCATTCTGAAGTGACGGTTTGGCCACTTGGCAGGAAACTGCAATGGATTATTCCAGCTCTAGACCACAATACAAGAAGCATAACTTTCCTGGGATGTAAGGGTGGCTTGGGAAGGTGTCCAGGAGGCTGTGCTTTGCTCAACCACTGTGCAGATCATTTCCGATTGTCATACAGGACCCATTTCTCATTGCAGGTAACAATTTGCTGCAGTAGAGGTTCTCTTTCATTCCTGGAAAGGAGTGATGCACAACTTCCAAACGTCTCATCTTGTTGACAATTGTCAATTCATGAGGCACCCAAGAATCCATCTTTTTAACATTACGTAGAGCAGCCAGACGGCGAACAATTGTAGTGTGGTGGACACCTAGCTTGTCCACTATCTCACGACATGTTTTCCGTGGTTCAGCTTCAACCACACTTAGCAGAACATGGTCAGAAACTGCAATTTCTCGGTGACCATATGGTTCGTTTTTCAGGTCCATATCTCCACTTTGAAACTTCGCAAACCATCGCCGAATGGTTCGTTCATTGGCTGTATTCTCCCCGAATGCAGTGTTAATGTTTCGAGCAGCAACTGCAGCAGAATGTCTCAGTTTAAATTCGTAAAGGAAGATGACTCTCAAATCTGAGTTTTCCATGTCCAATTTAGAAACACCTCATGCCCAAACAAATTAAATCTGGAACTTGTACTTCACATGCATGATAGCTATTTATAGTATGCCGGAAGCTTGTAGGTAATTATTTTTAGCTATATGGGGTCATTCCCAAAGCTGGACATTTCATTCGCACCGACCCAATATTTGTTTACCTTAAACACCATTCTTCCTTTCATGTAGCCCCTAGTACTAACACCTCGAGAGCACAAAATAAAACTTGAAAAGGGATCTGTTTTTCACATTTTGGGACCCATTAACAAATGTTCCTCAGCAGAAGTTAGGATGTACTTTCTAATAATCTTGTCCAATACTGTCCTGAAGCAGGAAGATCAACAGTCACAAAACACATCAATAACTTGAATGCTTTATAAACTTGAATGCTTTAAGAATCTCCTAAAGAAAATTAGATAAGTCTTGTTTCTATGGCAACAGGCAGGTACAAACTTTGTGTCTAGAGCAGTTCTCATGGCAGAGACATAGTATCGTTATATTCTTCTTTCAAAACCAGTAAATGAAATAACTTTTGGCATCACTGACACTAGACATAAGCTATTAAATAGATTTTTAAAGATAAAAAGTACATGCAATGTAGTAAACATACCCCGTAATTCTGTTAACATTTCACAAGAGTTTTTTATGAAGTAACAATTTATCCTTGCACTAATCAGTAACAAGTTATTAAAACTTGACTTTGCAGAAGTCCACTTTTTCAAGTGTTTTGATAAGGAATATTAAAACTAGAACATAGGTCAATGCAAAACATATTCCTCTACTTCCTATATTTACACATAAAAACATAAAACTCACCTTAATTTTTAAATCAATATCTTCCCATAAAGAATGCTCTGAGAAATTTTTATGTCCCAAAGTTGTCTTACCTTGAAAAAGGAATGAAATTGGTTATGACAGTATTTTATATTTGCAGCTAATAAAGAGAAAAAATAAATACTGCACAACAAACCCTCTGCTTAAAGATTACCAGATGTTTGAATTCAAAGTTAAATAGCGGGTACATTTTTTATCTTAATATAAACACAGTTATTTTATAAGATCTAAAATGTTATATATAAGTCTGAAAAATCCATCTTCCATTTTTAATTACCACATTCAGCTCCAAATTTTTCAATGACATTTAATGTTTAATAGTGGGGTAAAGTAGGTATAAAAAACAGGGTTTTCAATTTAAAAATAGAATTTAACAATGACAAGTTTTAAAAAAGTGATGTTTTTTTGCATTATATATACATTGTATTATTCAAGAATATACTGCATATGTCTTTTCTTCATGTTTAAACCTATATTTTTAGTTAAGTAGCTATTTTTATACCCACTTTACCCCATACCATGGGGTAAAGTGGATAGCAGGTGGGGGAAAGTGGATAATTCATAGAAGTAAGTTATAAAATCATTAAATGGTGAAAAAAATTATTAACACAATATAATAATTTATAAGTGCATTAAAAGAACAATTTTTGTTAAATGAGCTACTATTAAATTAACTCTTTGTTACAATGAGCTACTATTTTTGTGGCCTAAATGCCAAACTTATAATACACAACAATATTTATGAATGCTGTAGCTCAAGGTGTACTTGAACTATGTTTGAGTGTTCATTTTCCTTTAAATAACAGCCAAAAATTCTACAATACAAAACATGAATTATTATTCAAAATTCATGAAAACATATTAACATGAATTTGGAGAAAGATATAGAGGTTACATATCAAAATTGTCTATGATTAGGTTTTGTGGCAATGTATGTATAATAAATGTCTCCAATTCTATTATGCCATCCTCCTTTTCTAGAAAATATACCATTAATTAATTCTAGATTTTTAAGAAAGAATTAATCTTTTCCTACTTCTGTTACTTGCTCAACGAAACGTTGAACTGATTTTTTGAACATACATATTACCCAAGAACCTTGCTTAGTTTTGCAACTGTCAATTTTGCTCTATGGTTCTTCAGTACTTTCTTCTGGTTTCATAACTTTATTTTCAGTAAGAGCCAGAGATGATGTTCTCAAGTTTTTCTTTATACTAGACCTATCTTATGTTTTTGAAATAAATACTTTAGGATGCTAGAGCCTCTGTTAAATACTTCACCTATTTTTCTCTGAACCCTTTTCCTTTTTCTCAATGAATTCTGAGCATCAATTCTAAGATCAGTAGACATAGGAGTTGAGATGGTTGTTAATATGGCTAAATTCAGGTTTTTTAACAGTGAGAACAGTAACTTTATCTGGCATGTAAAATGTTTGAAAGTTATGTTATTATTTCCTGTGAAGCTTGATTCCATCGTTTTGTGACAAGATTATAACACATATTGAACTTCATTCTGGAAAATTAATGCCTTTTCTATCCTTAAAATTCTGTGTTCTACAGCTTGTCAATTTACAGTATATAACCACTTTCCTTAAATGCTTTCACAACATGGTCAATTTTAATTATTCACATAATCATTTCAATAGACATAGAAATATGACCTTAAAAACATTTTGCAAGTCCCTTTTACATGTACCATGATATTGAAATTCATTTCCATGTTATTTTCAGTTGCATGCAAACCACAACATCTAAGGGCAGTTAGGCACAACTTGTAATTGGGGCAGCCATAATATAATACTTATACATATATATTATGGAATACTTATATACCTATTCATTTTTGCTGACTAAAAATTTTCTTTAGCATAAAAGAACCCCCAAAAGAAGTTTCTTCAATGTTGCCGCTACGCTAAAGCTAAACCCACTTTACCTCTCTTCATTTAAAAACATCTAGCATTAAACATAATGTTGCAATTTCTTGCTTGCTTATTGGAATCTGTTAACAAGTCCTTTATCTAGCTCAGGAGAACAAAAAATATATAATAGTTTTAGAAAAGCATACATAAATAGAAAGTTTCCCTCACAATTACAACCCACATGGGATCAAAACAAACAAGAAGCCATAGGATCTTCTAGATGTTACCAGTAAAACATTTTCGATTGAAAAACTTTTTAAACTTAAATATATAGTTGTGAGTTTTATTTTCCATCAAAACAGGATTTATAATTAATGAGGTAGCTTTTGCATGGACTACCCACTTTACCCCACTGGACCCTACCCTTGCCATATTGAAAAACAACAGGCAGCTTCCTGCAATCAGCTAAGATGACTCGTAAAGTTAAAAATCTCACAAAAATGGACTGTTTCTGCAGCATATACCTTTCACTTCGCCTTCCAAATCAATCTGTTCTCTATTCTGTTCTGTTTTCAACTAACATTGTCATTTTTCCCAGCCATTTGCTGTGTCAAAGGTTTTCACATTTTCCAAGTGTATTTGGGAAAATTGTGAATTTGTGAAATTGTCTGTGGTAATGCTTTTGGCATGCTTTTTATATCATCAAGGAATTTCTTAGAAAAAACAGTTTGTAAATGAGAAGAACATTCCAAAATATTCAAGAACAAAAGAGGGCCAGAAATGAAAATTTTGCTTGCCACAATTTGCTACTAAAAGCACGCCAAAAGCGTTGCTACAATTTGCTACTAAAAGCACACAAAAAGGCTTTATATCAAAGCTGTATCAAATGAACTTCACTGAAGGTTTGTGAAGTCCAAGTGGATGTCTCAAACTAAATACAGTATTATTTTCAAATATAGACTGCATACAAATATGTTTACTACATAAAAGTTGAGCGTATACTTAGCCTTTATATAAAGGTTGAACAAATGGTCATGTTAAAACAAGTAGGAATATGAAAGTAGCATTCTAAATTGAATTTGCAGAAAATATATATATCTTACTTAATTTCTTCCGTTTGAGTTTAGAAGGCTTATGGACAAAGCAACCCTGTAAAAATTAAAGGAAAAGGATTTATACATAAATGCAATTTACAAAATATTTCTTTTTTCAGTCGAGTTTGAATTTGGAGCAAAATAATATTAATTGTAAGAAAATTCAAAACCAGCTTTCATTCTCTGCATTTATATTCTTAGACAAAGTAGTGTACTAGTTTCAATAGTATTTGTTGCAACAAAGGTATGTCAAAAAATTAATTTCAATAAATTTAAATGTGAATCTTCCAAAAAATATACATAAACTTTATACTTCACACCATATTTACAGGCCTATTTTGGAACTCACTTTTTACAGCTCATTTATTAATAATTAATTAGTTTTTAATAATTTAAAACCAGTTGCTATAACAGGGACCTATTCAAAAAATAATCTAGGTTGTAGCCGTCTTACTTTTTGCTTCCCTATTTCAATTAAACTGCTTTAATTTTGAATGAACATTGCATTTAATGAAATTTGACTATTTTTAGACATACATTTATGTATACATACACTTGCAATTGTAAATTACCAAAACCTAGACTTACATGCAAAACTAAATTCAGTCACATAGTTTGTTAACACCAAACATTTTCTTGCTAATCAAGAAAAATTTATGTGGGATAGTTAGAAGTATAGTTAGTTTCTTAATAAAATAAAGTAATTGATACAACAGCAAATGAGGTTTTGCATTAAAAGGAAACAAATATCCATCAATGGTGAAGCATTTAAAAAATTGACTGATATACTTTACTAAACAAACTACTCCAGAAAAGTTGGAGTAAATTAGTGAAGAGCATCTTGTTTCCCTTTCCACATTTGGATTTATCTACTAGAGCTAGTCACACCTGCTAGAGCTATAAGCATTTACTATTTCAAAATACTATGCATATCATCCTTTAGCCTTCCATCGGGGCATTTGATCTAACAGGCACAGCGCGGCCATTTTGTCACCTCGACCATGGCGCTCCCAGTAGCTGTCTCTTTTGACGTGCTCTATGCAACTTTCCCACTTAGTTTGTCCTTAACCCTCACTATGGGAAGTTCAAGTTTAGTTCAGAGAAGCTCATTGTACCCGAACTCGTCACATTTTTTACTTTACTTTACTGGAGAAGGTAGACCCTCTCCAAAGATGACTAGATATTGATACTGTGAACATTTTTAAACTATTTTCCAACTTATCTCTTTTTACTTTACGATTTTCTAACTTTACTTTTTCACTTTACGATTTTCTAACTTTACTTTATTTACGGTATCTGATAGTAGGTCATAAATTTCATTAAAATTTGTTCTATGTCAAATACAGGGTTTTTTGCAGAAACTTTTGTATTTTTTCTTCTTTTGACACCCTTATTAATGATGATCATCACTTGGCAGTTGCATAAATGAACTTAATTAGGTGTTTATTATGTTTTTTGAATGTGTGCCATCAAAGGTACAATGAGCCTGAACTCAGCAGTCAACATATTGCACCCGACTGAAGGTTAACCTTTACGATAAGGTGTTCAAATTTCATTAAACATGTCTAAGAATGGCAGATTTCTCTTGACTTCCTTCCACCTGCAGAACTTGTGAGTCGTAAATGACTTTTACGATTGACTACCTAGTGCACTTTCCTTTCATAGTGTTTAGCATGCTAGAGATATCATCGGCGCGACATTCTGTATTTCCCATCATTCACTGAATGATCAACAGGGTAGGACATCGAACAAAAGGAGACCGTCCCTCTTTAGGGCTAGTCGCTGACAGCTTGCAAAATCAGCGGTCACTTAAAAGGGGGATAAAATCGCATCTGTACCGAATCACTCTAGGAAGGAAAAATGTCATGGTTGGACTGTTGTACCGCCCATAGTCTAAAGATTAAATGGTACAGCTGCAGTTTGTGATGCACAGAGTGGCAACGACTATTGGCGCATTTTTGGAGCACTTTTAAGCGACAATGCAGGCTGATGGTAACCCATTTTTATCTCGAATTTTTTTCTGGTTTTGTGGTTAAGGTTCTCGTGTTTTTATGGCAACCTTGCCAGCGTTCAGATCCTTCTTTTTTTCTGGATTGTTCTATTTATTTCTGACACTGTCAAATGCTCTCACATAGATTGTTTTTTCAGTTCTGACAAAGTCAATTTTGTGTTATTAGTTATCTTGGTATACCATTATCTTATTTCTTAAGATGGCTTCTGTTTTTAGTGTAGTTGATAAATTTCCAGAGAATTTTTCTCAAAACTTAAAGTTTACTTTTTCTGGTGGTAGACAAACTTACGGGAGTGAGGGAGTTGCTAATCGTTTATTTTGTTACGAGTTGTGTTGCGATAGGAATCGGGATTAATTAAATCAAAATTTAAAGGAATTTTTAGGAATCGCGATCAATTAAATCAATAATTTAAAGGAATCGGAATTAATTAAATCAAAATTTTCTTGCGATAAATGCAACAGGGAAATGACGTTTTCGGTGAGGAATTCAGTTAGCGATGGATACACTTGGATTTGTAGGAATCGCCGGGATAAGCCATATCATAGCTACAAATCGATCAGACACAGGACATCAAGATTTATATATTTAATTCCGTTAAAAAATTTTTGGTATATTTAATCCAGTTTTGCAATGTTTCACTAGTCAAGATGTGATTTCCGTTAAAAAATATTTTTTGTATATTTGTGTTTATTTAATCCAGATTTGCAGTGTTTTACTAGTCAAAATGTTTTATCAAGATTTATATATTTAATCCATATGTATGCAGTATATATTCAATTTAGGAAGATTTCCTTGGCGACATAAAAAGTGCGCCAAAAAACACGTTGCCACTCTGCGCTGCACAGACTGCAGCTGTACCGGTTAAAAACTCAAATATGTAATTACTCAGCAGTAACACTGAATTTTATTACAAGAACCAAACAAGAACTTTCACTTAACCAAACATTTCTTTCCGATTTTAAATGTTTCCTAAAACCCTGTGTTTGGTTAGCAAGACTATTTTACAAGACATACCTTCTGTTGTGTTCAAAGGTTGAGTTATCAGGAGCAACAAATTAGTATCTACGAATTTTTCGTACATCAGGCAATTATTTGAAGAGAACACATCTTAAACTAAGTCCACTGAAATAATTCACTTCAGTGCTATATTATAATAGAACTGTCCCAAGAATTCCAGAAAGAAAAATGAGTGTGAAAGCAGTATATTCTTAAAAAATACAATTATACAAACTATTCCAGCGGGAAAAAATATTTCAGAGTACTTTTAACTTGCATTTAAATTTAATTGCATGCGAATTTATTTACAATTTCTCGACACAAAAATTAACATTCCCGGTAGAGCAGATTTATTTGGCATTAAACAGCGCTTTAGGATACGAATAAAACATACTTTCGTGAGAGATGCAGACTCTATATCATCCATTTAAATTGAAGTTTGTCTACAAGTACCCAATAAAATTTTTTATTTAATTCTGTTTATCAGCTTGATTCTGAGATCTGTTTTGTTCGATTACATTTACTTTACGATTTCTTTTTGCACTGCTTAGGGTGCTAATTGCTTGGCTTTAATGGTTTTATTTGTTTCATATGTTACATTAGAAATTTTTGCAACAGCATAGATGCCGACTGTCCTTTTGTTTCGCTTTGATTGTTTTTCCCTCCAAATTGAAAAATAAAAACAAACTGATGACTTCACTTCATTTTTCATAACTCACTCTTTGTTCCCCACAAAGCTCAATCGCATACTACGTACAATTTAAAGTCATGGAGTGTCTCAAATTTTTAGTTTTTCTTCACTTTTCATGAAAGAAACCTGAATTTTAAACGAATCTAAAATAGTATTTTAAAACTAATATATCGAGAATTGTGCCGGTATGTGAATTCTGTTAGAGCTACAAACCTCTATCTCGAATGCATTTATTAAAGTAAATAAACAAAAAAGAAAATTATTCATTCTTAAAAGGTGACTTGGATTCTTGGTTTGTATCTAGATTGAGTGTTATTGTTTGTAGAAAACAGTTCTACCAACCTTGTGTGTAAATATTTCATATTTTATTTTTGGTTGCAAGGCTGGAAGAGAATATTGTTTTAATCAATATCTATACTTAGTGATTCCTGATAAACTTGTTTAGTAAATAGTTCTTATGGCTCCTTAAAAGTTTCCCTATAATTTGAAAAGAATGATAAAATCAAAGCAAACTAAAAAGAAAAACTCTACAATTGGTATGACCGATCCAAAACTCGATATTAAAATTGAAAAGAGCGAAGCAGTTCCTAGCACTCCGCCGGTACCCACTTGCTCAGGAAGTAAAACTAGTAAGGTTTGTTTGTCAAAACTTGAAGGTTCTAGTAGTGATAGTGCTACAAATTTGGCTGTAGGAAAGATCTCACCCGCTGATAGTGGATCTGATTATATGAAAAATTCCATCCTGGAGGAAGTTCTAAATAAGAAGAAAGCTGCCTTGCTTCAATCACCTGAACTAATAAAGCTTTTCCGAAGCGAACAGCTGAAGCTTCAGAATAAGACATAGGATTTTAAACAAGTTTGTTATTTCACAATCTTTAGATTTAATCATTCAGTATTTAAAGTAACATTTGATA
Organism: Meta bourneti; assembly: GCA_933210815.1. Lineage (NCBI taxonomy): Eukaryota > Metazoa > Arthropoda > Arachnida > Araneae > Tetragnathidae > Meta > Meta bourneti. Next base: position 86,740,483 of record OW119927.1, read on the forward strand.
TATTTATATCATTGAGATTTTTTGGGACCTATCGATTCTTGTATCTTTCAATACCTTTATTGTGTACTTTTTAAAAAGTTTCCATTCTTTAGTACCTCTAATTTATACGAGACTGATTTGGTAAAAACACTGGCTTATGTGAGTATTTATGTCTGTTTTTTGAACAAATTTGAATTCAGTAATGAATCACCAAATATGGTACCATACTTATAAAACCCTTCAAACTTTATTGTAGAACACTTTGTCACTTGGTAACTGTGGTTATCAGAACATGTTTGATACCTTAAACTTACAAAAATCTAGTCACTTAACTGTGTAAGCCTTTGTTATTTAGAAGTTAGATGGAGTCTGAAGTGAAATAATTTTTCAAGATAGTGATCTATATTTCCCTTTTCAAAAAGAAATCTTACAATTTAAAACAAAAAAATTTACTATGACGGAAAAGCAAAGAAAATTGCAAATTGAAACATCCAGTATGGGATTTCATTAGCTCTTCAGTGTTTAAAAATTCTGAGGAAACTTAAGACAATTAGAGCCCACTTCCAAAATTATGCCTAGAAAACCCAATCCAACCTACCCTAGTTTTGGAAATTTGCAAATTTATACTTCTAGTGAACTCTACTTGTTTTATACTAAATGGGTGCATCTCTTGTGTCACTAGCTGATTCATTTGAATCTGAGCTACTAATACTTATACTAAAGCTACTATTTTTCAAGTGCTTTTGCTCCAGTAGCATTACATTTGTTCAACATTTCTTTTCGCGTGTGATTTGTCCACCAATAAGCAAATTTCCACAATTCTTTTCGCCTTATTGTTTAGAGTTAGGCCCTTGGTTTTTCTCCTAACTCAAATGCCAGAAATTTGGCTTTATGGAACTAATCGAAATGGTGAGAATATAGCAGATTTTGCATTACCCTGTATACACAATAGGCATATTACATTACGCTAATAAGATGTACTTTTGAATTTAGATTGAAGCTTGCAAGGCATTGCAAGCTCATACTCATCGCACTACCACCCAGTCATCAAGTGATAGCACTTACCAGCCCACAGATTTAATATAAACATTTTAGAGAGCTGCAAGCTGGATATTGGCATTTATATGAATGTCTTAAATTAATCATTTAATGGTACTGCATACTTATTTTCTGGAATTTTAAAACTATTATATGAAGAAGTTTTCTTTAACTATTAAGTTTTAAGGAATGCTTTAAATTTAGTTCATTAAAATTAAATGCTCTAATCATGGTATTAGAAGCTCAGTAGTAATTATAAACTATATTTTTGATGGTTTTCCATACTAAAATTATTGTGAACAAAATTAGAGCCATTTAAAGGCTTTTTCTTTGTAAGAAGTAACTTCAACTTCTCTATAAGTATTGAGTAATTGTACTGATTAATCAAAATTCCAAAGTTTTTATACGTGTACATCAGAAGCATAACTGGGTCATTACAAGTCAAATCAAAACAACCCCTTCTAATTTTTTTATAAACTTGGTTTAGTTCTGCAGTCATATGTCAGGTAATACAATAATTGTGTGCATCCTATTTGCAAGATTTTATTTGCATTAATTTTAAAATGTTCATATTAGACTCACTAAAATGTAATCTATTAATCTAATTGTCCATGCTGATTCATGCTTCATGCCTGGTTCCTGTTACTTGTTGGTCTACTTTTACTTCTGTTCTCAGAGCGTTTCTTTTAATTTTCATAAATTTTGTAGTTCCGAAAATAAGTAAATAGTTTAAATATGATGTCACCTTAATTCAACTTGTAAAAAGTAAATCTTGTTTATGGGAAAGACAGCAGAAGACAATACTGCAAAACAAAAAGCGTGAAAGGAAATGTATGCGTTCGTTGAAGTTTTTCAAGTAGCTTGTAAAAACTGCCTTCAAAATATCTCAAAGTCAAAAGGGCATGTACCCAATGTTGTCTTTCGTTTTTGCCTCTGTACATCTTCCTAAGGTACAATAGCCCGAGGAGATAATGTCTGTTAGCAGCAGCACATATCTTTCTTGCCAGAAGACAAACTATGAGAATACTGAACAAGAGGTAAAATCAATTGATGAGGAATGTAAGACTGCAGCTCAATGAATGGGAGTACCAAGAATGTCTGAAAGCAGCAGCTGACAAATGATCAATTATATACCCAACCCATCTTGAAGAACATGCACAAAGAAGCATAAATAAACAGAAACGACTTCAGATCAAGAGAAGCTGACGGCAAATAAACAAAATACACCATTTCAACTTCCAACAGTATAACATCTTTGAACAACTAAATGGTGTAAAACAATACTCGACTAGCTCATTTCAATTCTACAATCTGCATAGTCGTAATCCTAAGCTCCAAACTGACAGTGCAATCAGAACTGAGCCTATTTTTTCTGCATTGATTTGATATGGAATGATCCAACTGCTACTTAATAGTTAAGTTATTTCTTTGCTTGTGTGTGTAGTATGTAAAAATGTTTTTGAGTCAAAATAATTTTGAAATGTATTTGTAGTAAAGAAAGGAAGTCAATAACTAAAAATGATTGAAGAAATCCTTCCCAAAGAAAATATTAAGAAAGGTCCGATCAGATCAAGAGAGTTTAAAAATTCTCTTAAAAATTATGATTTAAAAAAAACGTAAGTACTCTATTATCTTTTCAGTAGTATAAAGTTTTTAACTGTTGTCATTAAACTTATGTCTCCATTTATAAACAGAAATAATGAATTGACTTAAAATGAAAACTGAAACATTCTAAACAATAAGTTAATGATTAAAAGCATTCCTTACACATGTACTTATAACTTCTAAGTCTACTATTTGTTATGAAACTTGAATACATAAAAGTTTTGTAATTCTGAGTAAACTTTAAACAGAACTGAGTTAAGTGTTTATTTTTGTTAAAGCACTTATTTATACTTCAGTTAACATTGTTAAAGCAGACTAAGTGCTTCAAGGGAATGCTAAACTAAAAGTAGCATGAGGAGGTATCTTCAAACCTTATTATAATTTATTTCATTTTATCCTATGTTTAAATTATATAACTTTATTTTTAGAGCAGATTTAGATATCTAGATTACAAAAGTATACTAATACAGCAATATGCTAATAAAAAAGTATACTAATACTTTGTTATAATGACAACTAGCCTTTTAAAATTCCTTTTCTGAAAACACATTTTAACTCTTTTAGAAAAATGTTCACTGTTGGAAAGCAAATATAACTTTTGTTTTATTGATGATAGATCCTTATCAGAATAAAAAATTTAACCTTCTTGAGCAAACAATGTTCCACACTGCAACCTGCAATTTTATGTGTATGTATCCTAACCAATTTTTGGAGTGAAGTGGTAGCCCAGTTGGAAAGAGTAGCAAATTAGTAAGCGGAGGTTTGCAAGTTTGAAACTGGATCCAACCAGACCGTTGTGTAATATGGGTGGCTGGTGCACATTAAATCTACCATGGCCTCAAATGTCCTCACGGTGACGTGGAAGTTTGGAGAGTGGGGTGCCAGCTCAGGTGTCGACTTCGTCATCTGACAGTGGTTGAAAATTACAGGGTCCGACGATCTTTCCCTTCAGGATTGATCCTGGACTCATCAATAGCCCATTGTGTTGCTCCAGAGCGATATTAATTCAACTACTTACCTAACCAATATTTGCTTTTTTGACATTGTTTAATACAATAAATATACATGAATGGGAAAAAGAAGGCTTATTACGAATCATGTAAAAAATACAGCAATATTAGTCTTTTCAAATATCCATTTAATGAAAAGGGTGAGCCTGTTTTTTCAAAACTAAAAATTCAATTTATGGACAAAATATTCTCTTATTCCTAGAATGATTAGAATAATTCATAACATTGAACATCAGCCATATTTCGACAATTTTTGTACTATAAAATGCATAAATTCATCAAGAATTTTAAAGTTACCAGATCTACAAAATACTATAGGTGATCAAATTATTAGAGCCACAGAGCGAGAAATGTGTTTTCTGAGTTTTGGGGGAAAAGGGATGACTGCTATATGACATGTTGTGAAACAAGCAGTGTTGCCAACAACTTATTAAAAAATTATTAGTATAATTGTGTCAAAAAATAAAAATATTTCATTCTAACCAGGTTTTCTATTTCATAATAACAGATTGAAATGTAAAATTATTAATTTATAAAGGTACAGCGAAACTTCGATTAGCCGTCAGGGTCGGGACCGTGACGGTTAATCAAATAGACGGATAACAGAAAAACCTTAAACAACAACCCACCCCATCCATTGCATATGAATGAATGATAAAAAATGCACGTTTACAAACTGGAAATACACATGTACGAGGTAGGATTCAAAAGTTCCCGGACTAAGTCTATAACTTAAAAAGTATTATCAATTAAATTGCTGAAACACATCCTCCTTCGAAATAAGACCCTTGCGCAACAACACACTTTTGCCATCGCTTGTAAAGGTCATCGAAACATTTCGGAATCCATTTTTAGCCATGTTCTTTAATTCAGCCTGCGATGCACTTTTAACTTCATCTGCAGATTGAAATCGACGACCCTGCAAGCCACTTGCCAGTTCAGGAAATAGGCTGAAGTCGCAGGGGGCAGAGATCAGGGGAGTAAGGAAGATGTGGCAAAACAGTTGTTTTCGTTTTCGCAAGAAAGTCAGCAACGAGGAGGGATCGTGTGCAGGAGCGTTGTCTTGCAAAAGCACCCATGACTGCTCAGCCCACAATTTTGGTCTCTTCCGGATCGACTCACTCAAACGACGCAGGATGTCTACATAGAGTTCTTTGTTCACAGTGCGTCCTTCAGGGATAAATTTCAGATGCACAATGCCCTGGATATCGAAGAACACCTTTAGCATGACCTTCCCTTTAGAGCGATGTTGGTGGAATTTCTGCTTGCGTGAATATTGTGGTGATTTCCACGTTGCCGATGCTCTCTTGGATTGCGGGTCATATAAAAAACACCATTTCTCGTCTCCAGTAACAATTCTGCCAAGTAGGGAAGGATCTTTGTCAATAGCCGAGATTAAGTCTCCCGCCATTTTCATTCGAATTGCCTTTTGGTCTTTGGTTAACATGTGGGGAACGATGTGTTGACACACCCTATGCATGTTAAGATCCTTAGTCAGTATCCGTTGACATGTGGCCTCGGATATCCCAACTGATTCTGCTATTGTGTCAAGCCAATATACAGCCAATGTGTTCGTCGTCTTCGGCACTTTCCCTGCCTTCTCTGAAATGTCGATGCCACTCAAAAGCTTGCATTAAAGATAATGTATCACTGCCGTGCACATGCTTCAACATTTTGTAAGTCTCCGTAGCACTCATTCCCAAGTGAACACAAAATTTGTTATTAATTCTCTGCTCACCAAATGCCATTTCTTTCAATCGCCAGTTACTAAATGCATCCGCCTACAAAATACCGTGGCGAGCCACCGACCACGTGATTTGGGTCAAACCACTTTTAGAAGAGGGGGAGAACGTAGTAACACAGAAACGTTATCGTAGTTGCTCTACTGCAAAAAAATTTTAAGTTATAGGCTCAGTCCGGGAACTTTTGAATCTTACTTTGTATTTTATTTTACAGAAACAAACAATATACAATTTACATTAAGTACAGTATAGTACATATTATTACATGAACTTACGCTCTAGACGTACATACATATTCAAATTTTAAAATAGACTCATTTTCTTTTGTTTCTCCGAGGCTCGTGCTTTCTGAGCTGCAATGTTTCGTACTTTATGTAGGAGTATCTGCGTTGCGTTTGCCTCTTGCCCCTCAAACCACTCAATGCATTTTGATAACATTGTTTCTGCTTCTGTATGGCTTAATGTAGTTTTTTCATTCAAAATATAACACTCATCTTCGTCAATTTCTTTTTCGATGTCAATCACACTGGAAACAATTTAATCGTCGTTCAAAATGTCACAGCCTCCGTCCAATTTGTCACATCCCAACCACTCTGTTACTTCTGCTGGAGTTATTTCTTCAGTCTTCGGTACATTTTTTGCGGCAATCTGGTTACTGTACATAGAGTACAATATGTATGTGTGTACTAATAACTTTTAATAACGGACTGACTGTTAACAGAAACTGACGGTTAAAAGAGTGACGATTAATCAAAGTTTCGCTGTAGTTCTAATATGATCACCCACTATATGACAGCTATGAGGCAGCAAGCTCATGTGATAAACTGAGCTCAAATATGGTGGTACACCATTTTGCTTGAAAAAGGAGCCTTACACAAAAACCTTATATTCCCACACTCCAATGGTTTTTTTCTTATAGCCTTAATTTTCTTAAACCCAAATTAAAACAAAATCAATAAATATTGACTAAATTATGTTGTTCATACTCTTAGGGATGGCTTCCACTGTCCCTGGGTACCACAGATTGAATAGCACTGTGTCAAGTAATTAGATGTGTTTCAATCTCCAAGCATTCAAATATTTTTTACACTGCCTGCATTTTTACTGTAGAGTCCACTTTTTCCTCATACTGAATTGAAAATGTCAAAAATCTTGCATCTAATGATAAATCAGTCATGGTGAACTTAGTGAAATTTGTCAAGTCATTTGTGTTTAATGGCCATTTGGAGTAAAAGGGTTATAAAAATCTAAAGGATTAATGTAATCTATTTCACACTGTCACCTGCCCATCTGATACAGTTTAGACGTAGGGATGAGAAGTTCCACATTGAAAAACAATTGAATCCAAATCTGTGAGTTAAAATATATCAGTAGATGAAGTATTGCTTGTGCCACTTTTATTAAAAAACAATCATTTTCTTAATGTATTGTCTTTATATTGAAGTATATTTAGTTACACTATTATTGGATGCATTTCTTGTGTACAATGTCATTTGTTTATTTTCTACTATTCATGTATCTCGGATATATAGTTTGACTTCCACGAGTCGAGTCGAGTGGTTTTAAAAGAGTATTCTTTAAATTAGGTGATAGTTTGAAGCATAAACAAAGCACTTCCATCGTCTTTTACACAGATTCTGGTTCAAGTTTATTGTTTGGTGCCAAAAGCAATAATTGTGACAAGTTGTAGGGGGAGACATTCAATGTCCAAGAATGGCAATCACCATTCATGTTTTTGGTATGACAGCCCTTTTCCAATGACCTTTCACACCTATTCAAAAATCAACTGACCCAAGGTCAGCTGTCTTCGTTGGAGCCACACTATTTAGCTTTTATCTGTAGTTCATTGATGATTTAGCAGCAAATCATAATCAAGAACACCAAAGTAAAATATGTAGTGGAATGAAAAATAATAGGTTTATTTGTTAATTATGTGTTCCTCGTATCATTTAATGTCTTGTGTTTTCTAGGTGGCCTTTTAAAATTGGCGATGATATGATTCCAATTATGGGTTGTGCCAGTGCCTTTTATACCACACATTATTTCCGCAAAGAATTAAAAATCAGACCTTATGCCAGATGGAGTTGTTATTCTCCTGTTGTTATGATCTCTGGTTTGGTGATTGATATGGCACATGAGTATTTTATCAATCCTGCAATCCTGCAAGGAAATTCCTGTCCCTCCTGCACTAACACGGCGGCTGCACTTCTTCAGGTAACCTTTGGTGTAGGTTATCCTTTAATACTAGCACCTGTGGTAACACTCTTCGCTGCTGACAGACTATTAACATATCCTGTACCATCTCTGACAAGAGCTCCATGGGAAGTTTTCCGTATAGTGTCCAAAATGGTGCAGAAGAACACGAAAGCATTTGCAATTTCTGCTGGAATTCAAATAAGTACAGCTGTATTTTTAACATGGCAAAAACAAGTATGCGTGGAAAATTTCATTTCTGGAATATAATATTTTAAAAAGATTTGGATAACAATTTAGACAAATAGAAATTGTTAACTCATTCATGTTATTGCATTAGCATTTCAGTAAAGTAGATAAAAATTACTTTTCTAATAAAACCTGGATGATTTTCTCTAGAAAAAAGGATTTTGTGGATCTTAATATTTTTTAGTTGATTTCATGTTTAGTTCCATTTCATAATTGATACTGTGATTTACAGAACATGACAAAATACATTAGGTAATTCTCTTTACTTTCAAAGTTTCCTACTTTATATATATATATATATATTATATAAACTGAAAAAGAAACTTCCTTTAAATATTGGGTCAGTCTTTACAAATTGCCATGTGTTGGTTTGAATAGTAACCTGACTTAGAAAATTATGAATATTTCAAATAAAATGTAAAGAACTAATTTTAATTTAAGGTAGTAGTTGCAAGTAAACCTTGTGTAAGAGCCCAAACTTCACATACAAAATAAAGAAAATTCAAATCTGAAAAAAATTACCATTAAAATAAACTTGCTTTTTTCAATGTGGGAAATTTTTTCACTATGTTGCTTCCTTAAAAGTTTTATTTCAAAATATTAATTCATTAGCTCATAAAAAATCCTAATAGTTGATTATTTAAAGGAAAATACAATGAAAGCTCTTCAGACAACCATTTTCTTGTAAACAGAATTTAAAGCAATTAGATCCAGTAATAACTATCGGTTATGATGCTATCTTTTTACTCCAATTGATTCTATTCTTTCTAGTTTTAAATTACCATAATCAGAAGAAAATGTCAATTTGATCAATCCAGTAAAGCCGAAAATCTTCTACTTCAGTCAATCTTTTTTTCCCATTCCGTAGAAGCAATAACATAGAACTATTCACTGTAAGAATTAGAAAATAATCTTTCTAATAGATGTCAAACAACTTTTTCAAAAATCAGGAATTATGCTAGGAATAGTCTTCCTGTTATGAAACTAAATGTAATTTAGAATGCAGTGTAACTAGTTTCCAAGTATCATTACAACTAAAAAACACAGCAGGATGTTCTGTGCTGTAAGTTTTGGATTAAAATATACTAGTCTGCCATCTTGTGCTGTATCTATAAGGGGTAGGTAATTAATGTCACAACGGACCTGGATGAATCTCCAACGAAAAGATTCATGGACAACACCACGTAATTTTGAAACACTGTCTGATGACGAGGCCAACACCTGAGCTGGCACCTCACTCTCCAAACTTCCACACAATGCCAACATGAAGGCATTTGAGGTCACTACAGATTGAACATGCACCAGTCCTGTGTACATGATGGTCTGGTTGGACTGAGTTTCTGCTAATTCATTATTCTTCCAACTGGGCTACTGTGGCAGCCTTGGATCTGTAGGAAAGTAGCGAAACAGAATATGGAATTAGTCTAATTATGACGATTATATTTCTCATAAAAACGTGTATTCTATTTTACGCAAACCAACTTGAAAAATTTATTAAATGTCTATTCTGGATAACTTATATTTTTAGAACAGTAGATTGTCCCCAAGAAAAGTTCCACTTTTATTCTTGCCACAACCATAACTGAAAAACCTAATTGTATCATGTTGCAAACTAAAATATCTATTTGTACATAATTTAGTCTTAATTACCCTATAAACATTCCCACCTGCATGGTTGTAGGCAGGTAATTAATTAACATCGCACTGGAGCAATGTATTGAAAACAAGTTTGGTTGGTATTTGAATTTGCATCACACTGGATCAACACGAGCTATTAGCGACATTCCAAGAACAATCTCAAAGGGAAATATCTGAGGACACCACGTAATTTTGAACCAGCCAGATGACGAGGTTAACACCTGAGCTGCCACTCCAAACTTCTACACCATGCCAACATGGACATTTCAGGCCACCACAACAGAGGTCTTTGATTGGACCAAGTTTAAAACTCTCAACCTTCTGGTTGCTAATCCTTTATTTCTCCAACTGAGCTTCCACGCCCCACATGTTTATAGAATATTTAACATTCTACTGTACCTTTATATACCAGTTTTCAACCTAATGACAATCGTGCCATGCTTACAGAATAGTATGTGACCTTATACATACCCTAAAAAGTTAGGAGACAGAATTAACAGCTGATCAGCCGGAATTTACGTAATGTGAGCCAAAATAAAATTAGGCACCATAAATGACAACCAGGTAAAAAAAACTTGGTTGTTGAAACAAAATTTACAAGTTCAAAATAAGACATACTAATTTCGAACCCTGGTTATTTACCTAACTAAAATTATTCTATTGGGCAATTTTGACATTTTTTCCTTAGTGATTTTTCTGTCCTTGTAAATCAGCTAATTTGTGTATTATCTGAAATTCCTTAAAATAAAATGTCAAAAGAGCTTACTCTTACCATGTGCTTTCATTTGCAATAGGAAATTATAAAATATCACAAGACCAATATGGTAAGCATTTTGAATATCCCAGTCTAACATTATTAGATACACAGAACGACTAATATAAATACCGACCAGCACGTTTCCAATTAAATTAATTTCAAATTTCTACTGCTACTTGCATACAGAATTGCTGTTAACTGATATGTTGGAATTGAAGACGCTCATAAATTACTCGGCAGAGTAAAATAAAAAAGTATCATTTATAAATTTATTATTAAAGACAAAAAGGAGACATTGTCTCCAGAAAATTTTACTCAGATGCATGGAAATCCAATTCCCTTCTGATCAAAATCTTCAAGGCCAATATAAATTAACGATAAGTTTTTAAAAATTGTATTTCTTTGAAATTTTTAAAAACCAAGCCCTTCATGACTTGCATGCTTCATCCCTTATTTTCTAATAAAATTTAAGGTAAAGAAAATAAGGTTATAAATTGAATACTCAGATTTTTCAATTTCATAGGACAATTCAATACTTAGTGTGAAAAGTTAACACAGTTCAGAATAAAAGTATGACTCCATCTTAAAATGTTACGTATGTCCAAATAATTTTAAGTGTTCAAATAAATTTTATTTAATACACATTTTTCTTTTCAAAAGTGTTGTATAATATTGTATCATTAATGCAGCCACATATAATTTATTAATGCAGTTATTTAGTATGTAGTAGATTTAGCGGATATTGTAAAGTCAATATTTTGTTTCTCATCATAGCATAAGAATTGTATTGATTTATTGCTAACATAAATGTTCTAGAAATTTATGTATTTAGTAAAAGTAGATAAGGAATAACAAAGAATTAATAAGTAATCTAATTACCATACCACAACTGACTTAATCATGACCTAATGGTCTAGTTTCCAATTAGACTATAAAATAGTTATTTAAATGTAAAAGGAAGTTTTTCATAGCTTAAATTTCATGTCCTCAATTTCACATCAGATTTTAGAATTCAAATGTAAAATTGTCCATATTCCTCAATTTTTCAAATTAGGAAACTAAATCTAAATTTGTCAATTAAATTTGAAAAACTATTTTCCACTAATTGCAAATTATGAAAAGGGAAGGCCTTGCCAAATTTGAATAGGTATGGGTAGTGGCATCTAAAACGAGTTTTTATTTTCCGGCTAGCTCATGAATCCTGATATAATTATTGCAAGATCTCGCTTATTTGCCAAAAAGCAATACAGATGGCAAAAAATGCATTGAACCAGACATTTCTAGGAAGATCACAACAGCCCTAAAAATATTACTAATTTGGACAATCTAATGAAAAATAAAAATCCTAACTTATTTTTCATTACACACATTCAAAGAGTAAAATTCCACATTCAAAAAGTAAACCATACACATAAATACATGATTAATTCTAAAAAAGTAAACCTAATAAAGGTAGCCTATGCAAAAGCGAACTTACCAACTGATTTCACTAATAAACCAATTAACTGTGTATACCATTTGAAATTTTATAAATAATTATTTGTAATTGTTAATTTTTCAAATATATTAAATACTTTAAATTAGCATGCATATGTGCATTTAAATTGCAGTTATTTTAATAAAAGAATATTTTACAATACTATTACATTAATGGAGCAATGTTTTCTTTCAGTAAAAGATCATTATCTACTTTTATTAATTTCAAACAGGATATGAATCAATAACAAAATTGATTTCACTTGTGAAATAATTTATCATTTAATATAGAATAAGCACAGCCTAACCAAAGTAATAAACCGAATGCAGCAGTTACATAAGCTGAAAAATCATAATGTTGCACTTTTTTCAACTAAAAAGAAAACGCACTGACACTTTTAACAGAAATTGAATAACACATTAAAAGACATACTTAAAAATATGCATTTATTCACAACAGTTGTATTCTTGAGTACAAATACACAACACTGAATCAAGGAAAATCTATTTCAGAACTGTATATAAACAGACAAAGCCATTGGCTATTTAAACAGCTGCTATTTAGCCCTCTATCAACAAGGCTGCTCTTAATTCTTTTATTTAACCCTCTGACAGATGGCTCGGTTTCAGTAAGATATAATTATAAGAAATTAAACTCTACATCACATAAAACCTCATGCCTCTCAAAATGATAAGTACAGATATTAAAATGAGCCATTCTATACAGAAGTTTCATTATTGTAAAATAGTTCTTTCCAGACAAGATAATACTTTTGCTTAGATGCAATTTTCACAATTATCATTGAAACAAGACCCCATATTAATAAGGACTTACTTGATCATTTAAATAATCAGCAGCATTATTTAAACCACTTACTGTTTTCACCTTTTTCCTTTATTACAAATGGCAAACTCATGTGCAGTAAAATTTATAAGAAACAGTGTAAGACCAACCCTGAACATGTTATCGACCCTGATAAAATTACAATTTATACAGGTTTATTGGAATGAAAAGTAATTTTTAAGGGATAATAGAAGTTAAGTTTTGAGCAATATTCAGGTATGTCATGTTAATTTTATTTTAAGGAGATTTGCAGCATTTAATTCATTTGCTTTAATTGAAAATATAAATATATTCCTGTTTACTAAAAGATATTTAATGTACCTACCAATAACTAGTTGGATTTTATAGAACAATTTGAACTCAAAAGAATGTTTTGAAAATTAGACTAATTATGGAAGTACTTTAGAGCATTAAGTTCAACTATAATGTTAAGAGTATAATGTGTCGAGAAAAAATTTAACCTTTTGCAAAATCTGCTATAACATTGTTTTACACTATTACATTATAACTGGCATACACTCATTACTAAGATTCTGACATGTTCAATGCACAAGTAGAATAATTATCATTAGGACATGACTAAATGTACCCTGTATGGCATCTTGAGCTCTAAATGGATCTATTAAAAGCCAAAGTTCATAATTTGACTTTTGCAACTTAGTTCGATTATCCACTACCATTATACTGATAATACCCAAAATGAACTAGATTAGCATTAGCCAAACAGAAACCTAAGATAAATTCTGGAAGAAAATGTGTGCTTGTGTACAAGGGTTTTCGAAATATTACCAAAAATTTTATAAAGATGTGAAATATAAAATTCTAAGTTGCAGAGATTTTACATTTCGCAGATAAAAAATTTTTTTTGAAAATGAGGGCTAAATAGAAATGCTACAAAGATTCAATAAAATAAACTTAATTTCTCGAGTTATGACAATTGATGACATGAAATGTTTAATGGGAATAAGACAAATATTTTTAAGTAAAGGTTCAAGTATATATTCAAATCATTTCAATATTAATCATTACAGCTAGCTCTATTGCCAAATTATGCAAAGATATTTAGCAATACATTTTATAATAGTTCAGTTTTTTAGTAAATTTCAGTTTCATGTGTAAGTAAATTTTAAATTGCAAATTTATAATTATAAATAGTGTCAATCACAAATAAAACTACATATTTTGCTAATATGATAGCTTACACTTTTAGAATTTTAGTTTAGGATCACAAAATTAGTACAGTAAACTGAAATTTTTGTGACAAAATGATCAAAAGAATTGTTACATCCACTGAAAAACATTGCTTTGAATTATTTATATTTAATCAATTAGCACTTACATTTTTAAACAATCAATTGAATTATTAAAATTGAGTAACAGTCCTTAGAATTGCACTTGTCACCATCAGATATTAATGAATAAAACCAAAAATAAATAGTCATTTATTAAAAAAGATGTTTAATATAAGTACTAAGAACATTTAACAAAAATAACTACAAAATGCTTTTTATACTAGCTACAAGTCATACAACATTCAAAACTAATAAAATATATATTATACACCTCAGCCATACAATAAAAAATAAGTAGAAACTTACAATAAAAAAAATAAAGGCAGTGAGATTGTATCATCATGGTACATGATACAAGAATGATTTCAATAATTAAATCTACCTTACAGCTGCAAACTGATAATAAAACTGATTCAGATTTAACCATTACTACATGAGACTAATAAACTGAAAAAAAATTTACTAAAAACATGAGAACATTGTTCAGAAATGTTTGAAAAGTAATCATTTAAATTAGCAACAAACTTTAATCTGGTGTGTTTGATGCATGAATATTGCTAAGACAGGTGATTAGATCAACAAATATTGAATTTTATTTGTAGTGATTGAAAACATAAGATAAATTACAAAAATCTGAGAAATTAAATATGCTTGTAGAGGTAAAATCCTTTTTGAAAATGACATAAACAGGGCTGCCACAACAAAGCACTTGTGCAGCATAGTAGCATAATTTTTTAAAAATAGTAGCTGTCTTTTCTTAAACTCTATATCAGAAGCAATTTTAGTTGTTCAGATGTAAAGTGAATTGGCTAAAGCACAAAATATGCATATTAAGTATGAAACATACATTGAAGATCTCGCCAAGAAATTTAAATTAAAAAAATATTTTCTTAAAACGGTTTCATGACAATCTAGCAAACAGATAACGATGTTTTTCTTTCATGGTTGCCATGGCTTGGAGCCGAAACTTTGATTGCCGTCTCGTTGGAAAATTTTCTACCTAAAGAAAAATCCGGAAAATATTTTTTCTGTCCGCTATTAGTTAAAAAAGGGACTAAACTTTCGTTGACAACAATTTGTGAATTTTCAAAAAAGTTGCCAAAATTTTGAAAATAGAAGCTTTTGAAATGATTTTGCTTAAAGATGTCCCCAAGGTTGAAAAATAGCAAGTCATTTGGCAGCTGTGAATTAAAAAATGAAACTAGCCTTAATTTTTTTTAACTTGCCACATGCTTAATTTGTAATTGCTTTTAATTAATCAATTATCAAAAACTAGAGATGATGCATGAAATTCTTATGTTGAGAGGCTGCAACATTTTACATTCACATAAAAAAGGCCTCATTGACAGCTCAACTATATCGAATTTTAAATTACTATGTAAAATTTTCAATTATGAAGACACTTTATAACAAAAATGGGCACAATGTGTCAGTACAATGTACCAACAAGATACGGAACAAAGAGAAATCATACATAATGATGATGACGATAAAAGTTAGATGAAAAAGAGAGGCAAGAGGAATTATTTTTTGAGCACACCCTGACAACAGGATATGTGTTTTCCAGTGACACATTGGAGGAAGTGCAATTGATTTAGTGAGGTACTTAGTCCATGCTAACTGGATAAACGTAGCCAGCCAGCATGTGCGTTGTGCTAGCAGTTTCGACTTCTCCAGTATTCTTTGTACTCAGGATAGCTGACAGTGAGCTTCTCGCTCTGATAGCGAGTAAGACAGATAGATTTTCGAATTTCATTGTTAATGCTACCTTTAAAACCCCCTTTCCTGAGGAGAGAATCAATTGTTTGAACACGATCCCAACCTATGAAGAAAAAAGGAAAAGTTAGTCCTATATACAAATAGTATAAAAATAATTTTTGATTTGCAGTGTGATGGGTACAAAAAACTCAAATAAAAAAATTGAATTTGATTAAATCCAATTTTAATTAATTTGTTGCTCTTATGTTTAAACTTGTTGGATATGATACATGCAAATCAGTGCAGTTTCTAAATTGATTTATGTTAAATATTAATAAAAGATATTACAAACAGGAAATATAGCAGGTCAAATCGTTGAAAGGTTAAAACAATAAAAATCATTTTTGGACCTTGTGTTTATTTAATTTGAATCCAATTTCATGATGCAAAAACATAATACTTAAAATTCTAAATTAAAAAATAAACATTTTAATAAAGGGAGACAAAATTTAACGTTAAATTTTATAAATCAAAATTAAATTTTAACCTTATGGCTTTTTACTATGCAATTTGCATCAAGTGCAAAAACTAACAAGTTAAACTGTATTGTTGAAAATATTCTTTCTACAAATACAGAAGTAGCTGTGGTGGTAAGAATTGCTTCATGAATGACTCTTTTTGTCTTCTAAACAAACACTGAAATCTAAATGAGTTTCCCCATTCCTGAGGTACAATGTTATCACACAAAGAGGAAATCAAAAACTTATCAGCTTTCACTTGAAATTTTCATAATTAGACAACACAAGATGAATATTTTGCTTCTGCAAACATTAAGAGTTCTTTCTATTTAAACTCAGTTGATTTTCTTCAGGAGGGTTTATTAAATAAGCTAGGAAGAGAGGGAAGGGCCTTGTGTTTATAACATACTGAAAACAAATGCTAAACAGTACAGGTAACCCCCATATAACACGAGAGTTACGTTCCAAAAAATTGCCGTGTTATACGAAACAAAGAACTAGTACGAAAAGGGGGGTTAGGTTCCAAAAATTAAAAAACATGCTATTATATTTTCATAATTAAGATAAATATATTTATTAAAATTTTCTTAAGAAGTAGTACATATTAATATGAATTAAATAATGTTTTCTTTGTCATCACTAAGCACTATTAACCCGAGGGTGTTTTCTTTTTGGTAAGATATCCTCATCCTCTTAGTGACAGCAACGAGATCAGTGATGCCATTTATTTTTAAGTCCTTTATTTCTCAATTTCATTTTCTCCCTCGCTGCAGTGACGCTCATTAACTATGCTAAGAATCTTCCAGAAAGTTATGTCATGCCATGTCTTGTGTGTCCGTCTAACAAATTACAGATGAACTAGTTTAAAAACAGCGAATCAGGAAGTCCAGCTCCCTTGATTGACAAGACCATCTCCCCTGATTTGCAACCCCCTGAAAAACTGATAAAAAGCGTGGAAAGGAAGAATACGCTCTCTTTTCTTTCGCCTCAGTCCAACGATCTGCAGTTTTGTGAGAAAGAAACGCGTTAAGCGTTCTTGCCATTTTTTTCTTTTTGATGACGAGCGGGGATCCTCGAGAGACGCCATGTCTCTTCTAAGCTAAGTTACTTTTTATTTAATTTATCTCGAGATAATATCAGTGCGTGTAGTTCTTAGGATATTCCCATGCTACACCGTTTAAATTAAACTTTCATAATGCCGTCCTTTTCGCATTGTTGTTCCAATCATTCCATAAAAGCACCGTGTTATACGGGGATGTTCCCAATTCTCAAACTGTGTTAGAGTGAATCCGTGCTAGAGAAGTGTCGTGTTATACGGGGGTTACTTGTACTTATTCCTTTATCAGAAACAGTAAATTCCCAATTGAAAGGGCATCAGTTCCAAGTATATCCATCTTTTCCATGGGGAAGAGCGTCAAAATTAATTGAAAGTTGTTATGCAATCTATGGAATAGCCCCATTTGTATAAAATTCGGCCTCTGCTGTTGCGAAAGATTTGTTAGTGACAATTGTTTCCAATGAACAAAAAAATAAATGTTCGTTGGTCAGTTGTCATTCCAACACAGGTGCCAACTCCTAGAGGCTAGAACCTCTCGTGTTCCCCAAAATAGGAGATAAATATTTCTAAAGAGAAACCAAATAAATTGTTTAAAATGTACCTACACCAAGCATGTCCTAGACGCCTGATACTTTGGAACCCTTTAAAATTTTTATGCTAGGAGCCCCAAACTTTAGGGATAAATATTACAAATAATGAGTAAGAAATAAGCATAATGATTATATTGCTCTTATTAGGTCAATTTATCATAAGGAGTGCAAAGTTCTAGGAACCTCGACTCCTAATAACTTTACAGTTGGGTCCTGGCCCTCCTACATATATTACAAAACGATTTATAGAAACAAAATAAAGAGTTCCAAAACACTTATATACGAAGCAAGTTGTTTTACTTAGGACTCCAGTTAATTTCTCCAAGTTCACATCACTGCATTCCAAATCAATACTATTATCCCTAGTGTTCTTCAAAGTAGGGAAGCGACCTATTTTAAAGAGTCATTCTTCGGGTGTTACTGAGAAGGAAATTTTTAAACTTCTTTGTATAAAATAGCATACATTCTGTCCCCAGGTTATTTCATCTTAAATATAATTATTAAACTTCAATTAAGAAAATTTAAATAAATAAAAATCACTTGATTTAAAACAGCATACCCTGGTGTGATCAGTTTTTAACTACAATTTCAACAATTGTTACAAATGTAAACAAATTTAGAAGTCACAATAAAACACTTTTAGACCAACTGAAATCAATCTACATGTTAAAAATAAGTAGCTACCTTGTTCAGGCGCTACTTCAGGAAGGTATGTAGCAGTCCTTTTTGAGCCTTTTTCAGTAGTAAATTCTATTCGAATGCCATGTTTGCCAATCTAAATATTTTAGAAAAAATTAGTATATTGTAACAATGAAGCAGGATAAGTATGTTGTCAAAAATAAACAGACATTTAAACAGTAAATAATATAGAATAATTTTTAAGTAAATTTTAATACTTCATTTTTTCCCCTTCAAGGTAGCCCTCTCTTAAATTTTTATTTATAACTTTAGGAGAGCAAAAATGAAGAGTAACTGTCCCTTTTTATAAAATAGTTTCAAATAGTAAATTTTCTGTCCATTTAGCAAAGAAAATAAATGTAAGGTGTATTTATGGATGTAAAACATATCCTGAATTTTTCAATAAGTCGGTGCTTAAAGTGTAAAATTGTGTGTTGGTATTAATTACTGTAATTGAAACTGTAATTTTTCAAGATTGCAGTAATTATAGGATTGGAATTTCTTACCTCCCAATCCATGTAATCTTCTCCATCTTCAAAATGTCTCAATATTGACACAGAGACATGCAACTTTCCAAACTCATCCCTAGTGATTGGACTAAACCTACTATCTTTAAATGCACTGGAAATCAATAAAAATTACACTTAATAACACAATGATACTCTTATACAGTGCATTTAGTTTTAAAGTATAATGTTTCCCAGTGTTTGTAAAAAATCAACCAAAACATTGCATACAGAAATTTAATTATATGGTCAGATTGATTAAGTTTAATAAGAAAAATACCTGATCTTATATATAAAATGTAGGTAAATTGGAAGGTACCATGAAAGGAACCAATACATCCATGGAAGGTACTGCAATAAATGTTACACATAAGTATACGTTAACCAAAATATTTCAAAAGCTTAGATAGAGAAAAGTTTAAAACAAAATCTATTTTGGAGCAGCACAAGAATTCCTAAGATAGCAATTTAGCATTGTTGAAAGAGGGTTATGCAAAAATCATTTTTAAAAGCACAAAAATAAAAATTTACAGGATTTAAATCAGATTTTTATAATTTAAATGAAATGTTAATGTTAGGCATCAAGTTACAATGTGGTTCCTATGTAGGAAATATAGCTAGGCTTATTTTTAAGCTTTAAAATTTTCACATAACACTTAAATTTTGACGACAAATATATTTAGAATATCAAAAGATTAAAATTAATCGTGTGGCTTGTTACAGCCTTTAATGCCATGTAATACAAATCCATAATAGGTTCATGCACTGGTATAAACACTAGAATCTAAACGAGTTCTCACAAGAACAAGAAAAGGAGTAGTGAATCTACTTGAGGAGTAGTGAACAAAATCTATTTTGGAGCAGCACAAGAATTCCTAAGATAGCAATTTAACTACAAACAAAATTTTGAACTTATATAAATAATATGTATTTTGTACCAGGTTATTTCATTTTCAATCTTATTAAACTTCAATAAAAGAAACTTTGATTGAAACCCATGACTTTTTAAGTGAATTGGGTAAATTTAAATCAGCACATCCTGATTGAGAGCATTTATTTTCAAGGGGCATCACTACACATCAATGAAAAAAAATTTGTGCAAGTACAGAGAAAAAAAGAGTCTAATAAAATTGGAAATAAAATTTAATGCAATCCCTCTCTAAAATAATGACTTCAGTGATTTCAAGAAACATGATCAGTGGTGCAGTTGTGAAAAAATGACAAAATTCAAAGGCTACAACTCTCTTGAGAGATAATTACGTAACACTTTAAATTCATAATATGAGAATATCACTTCGATATTATAGCAATAGTGGTGGAAAGAATGGCATGTAATGTTGTCCACTGATGCCGACCAATCGGTCTAGTGGTTTGGGTTCTGGATTGAAAGGTACCTGGGGTTAAGGCATGGATGTAATTGGCTGAACATTAGCAAAAAAAGGTGTTTGATTGTAAACATAAACCTTTCTCCAGATTGTAAAACATATTGTACTTGAATCTTTATGATCTGAAAGGTAAATACTTCCACGATTAAAAGCTGGAAAATATATCCTGGGATTCCTAGCTAAGAATCAAATGGTGGTTGATGCACACAAAAATTATAAAGTAGAAATTAACTTCATTCATATGATAATGTATTTCACATTAAATATGTGATATTTCAAAGCTCAGTGAAAATATTCGGTACAAGTGTAAAATCCCGTCGACCATGAAAGTAGGCGCAATTCCAGCCAAACTTACACCAATCATTTCAGCGGCCGTCACGTTGTTATGGCGATAAGCAAAATAGGAAAAACCATGTCTGATTTCACTTTTCCCATTATTGGTGGAATATCACATCGTTTGGCAACATTCTTCTGGTTTGGCAAGAATGGTCGAGGGGATTTTACATATGTACCAAATATTCATTACATAGAAGCTTAGCTATATACTTTTAATGTAAAATAACCAAGGTTTTAAATTTTGAGGAAGATGAAAATCTCCATGGGAATTCTTTGCCATATTACACCATTAAAACTTTCATTGGCATTGTGTTTTGTCATACAGACACTTTTCTAAAAGTTCTCTGGTACAAAGCTTTAAATACACTGGTTTGACCATATTCAAAATATTATTGGGCAAACCAATGTGATTCAGTTTTTCTGGTTCTTTTCCCTTCCTTATAGCTTGCTGGCAAAAATACCATCTGTCTTCACCAGTAGGAAACTGGCCATGCATTGGTTTCTTTGGTGATGAAGCATAATGAAACAAAGTTGCAATAACATTTTGCTGCATCATCGTAAGTTGCCAACATTAGATCAAATGGAAATCCCATAGTAATTTTGTAGCCTGAAAATAAAGACATCTGTTAGTTTTCCTTTAGCCCTTTGGACAGACAGCCCTTTGGTTTTGCTTGAATTTTTGCAAACATGCAAATACCAGTTTTTGAACGTGTCCAATGCATACCAGTTTCAAAACACTTCTTTCACCATGTGTTCTGGACACACAAATATCCTTTTGAATCACCATTACCGTAGTATTTAGTGTATTTCAGTTTTGGTGTGCTAAATGACTTCTTGAATATTCTGTCGACAACAGTTTCCATCTTTGCAAATTACATTCGCATATATGGTCAGCTTTCTGTGATTCAAATGACGTGTTTTTTTTCAGTTGCTGTAATCTTTTGAAATTCTGCAGTAAGACACGATTTCCAAATCAAGCATCTTCCCAGTATCAATTGACAGGGCAGCAATACAACCTTTCAAAGTATACCCTATATGCTACCATGCTCCATCAAGACACAACATTCACTGTCTTGACCCTATGAACCAAGTTCATCAGCTGCTTTTAACATTGACACTTCAGCAACTTCGGATACACGAGTTGCTCTTCATGGGTGTTATACACTGCTTTAGAAATTGGCGGCAAATTCAGCATGGTGCAGTTTATACACTGATGAAAATCCTTTTCCAATCTGCCCAATTCCATAAACTAATCTAGAGTTTACTTCAGGTTCATTGTCTTTTTGGAAGAGGCAAAGCCTTTTACTATGTGACATTTCAAAGAGAAATTGGAACAAAATCCATACCTGGAGTCTTCAGCTAAATGCAACCAAACCGCCATTGTTGAATTTTTCATTAAGAAAAACACATGCTTTATGTTTGTGAAGATATGGATATACACATTTAAGAGATCTTGATTCTATATATACACTCATTGAACATATTCTCCTCAATCAAGTGGGACTGAGACAAGTCCCATTTGATTGAGCATAATGAACTGAATGATCTTGTTCGAGACCTATGTCATTCCAAACAAGCTCAACTTTTGGGTCCTCTACCTCAAGAGGGAAACCTAGCTTAGAATAAATGTTTTTATGTTCAGAAAAGGAAATTTACTTCATCTTTTTATGGAATGCACAAAAGTATGTGCGTTTGTTCAGATATTCCAGGTCTGATGACAGATTTAAGTATGTCTCACAATTATAAGGATAGACGTCATCCAAGGTTAGTTTGAAAGCTGTCTTTTTATACAACGGAAACCAAAAGCCTTCCATTCCAATAACATGCTGTAGGAATGAAGGAGACTTATGAAAGCATGAGAAAATTTCTCACTGCAATAAAATATGACCACTTTTTTAAGTGGCCAATATGCAGTGATCTGATAGTGACATCACCCTTGCTTCAAAGTGGCTTTGTCAAATTTTGTTATTTTCTTTGTATGTGGGTAGTAGGGTTACAGCAGATCACTTTGAAAGGAAAGACTGATCTGAACTAAATGGTTTAACTCTTGGAGAGAGTAATATTATCCACAGCCTTTAGTTAATCCCTCTGATATTTTGCTTAAAAGATACTCCTAAGTTGTCTAACAAAGGTCTAGGTCTACTAAAGCAGCCAAGGTTGAAAAATAGTAGCAAAAAGTTGCCTGTGGCTGATGGTTTTTTCTGAAGGAGGACATGTCGCAAGAGAAAAAAATGAACTTCTAGTATGGGTATGAATATGAATGTAAAAATTTAATTTTGCAACATGTGTACTCTTTTTTGCTGCTTCATGCAGTGATGAGTGAATGATATTTATAACTTTTAAAATTAATTTCATAACAAACAAGAAAATAAATCTGTAATAAATTGCAATTTGAAGCTCAACTTTAACTTGAAATTTAATAAAACATAACATTTACTTCCAAGACTTGTAAATATTGCAATTGTATATGCATATTTCGAAATATAGCAATTGTTCATATGCAAAAATGGTACCATGATAGATTTTTTAGACATACTTGAATTCAATACCCCAAAATTAGTCAGAAAAACTTTACTTCGCCCATGTTATGAAAAAAGTTTTCAATTGTTCTCGACACAAATCTTCAAGAAATTCTTGGAATAAATATCAGTTTTCCAAATTTTTTTCTTCCTGGGGACTAATTCCTGGTCTAAGTATCATTTTAGTTTATTGCTTCAAACAGGATTCAAAAATGTACTCTTCAAATCTTTCTTTGTGAATAAGTCTCGATGACAACCAGAGCTTTTTCCTAATCTTTTGAGGCATCAAATCATGCTGTTTTAAAAATATTTTTTGTGATAAATACTGATAATGCTTTATACACAAAACAATGGGTTCAAAATAAGTATAGCATAATTTTAATTTGACATCACAAAAAAATACATAAAACTAAATTTCAATGACTAATTCCATAATACAAATCTGCTATCACTCTCATCACTAATGCAGTAGTGTGGCACATATTCATACTTGTTCAAGGTTCATTTAATTGTCCCATGAAATTATGCTATAAAATGCCACATTTTTATAGAAATACTCAACACAATTACACAGATCTGTGCAATAATAGTTGAGCCGTATTTCAATGCTGTTATTTGGAATTCAAAAATCTGTAAAAAATCAAAGTGCATCTAATAATTTGACCAGGAATTGCAGCATAACCTTTTTATTCCAATTCTCAAAAATCAGTTTCAATTTAGTAAACACCTAACACTTATGTTAAATCTTTGCAATGCTTTTTAGTCAATAAAGTAAGAAAAAAAGAAACAAGCTCACCTTGTTACTGCATACTCTCTGAGACCAGAGTGCAAATTCATAGAATTAAATGTCCCTATACAGCCTCGTAATCTTCTGTCTTTCCCTATCTTCCAAGTTACAAATAAAGGACTGGAAAAAATAATATTCAAGTATAAATATCAGATGGCAAAGTGCAATGCAATACATCCCAATATACTTAAAATCACCTTCAAAAATCAGGGTTCCCCAAACTACAGCCTAATGAATAGGTCTATCCATATTGCAGATATACTGAAAAAACATAATAGAAAACAGGATGTGAAAAAATAACGACTTTTTAGGATTCATTTTATTTATATAAGGTGCTTCTGCAAAAAATAAGTTTGTACTGTTTAATTTGTTTTTTGTTAAGAATGCTAAAGGAGGGGTTAAAAATTAGGAGCAGATAGTTAATATGGCAACTAAACATTTTTCCTAAGTTGTGCCAAAATGCATGTGCAATTATAAATTTATTTAGATTCCATAAATATGTTACAATGTAATACTAGAACCTGGACAAGACTGATATGCTCATTTAAAAGAGTAGATTGTTAGAAGGGAAAATAAGTGTTTGTGCCAAACAAGCAAAAAAGTTCGGAAAAGTTAGGCATGACGACTGGATCCAAAAACTCGGCAGTTAAAGCAATATTTATAGGTACAAAATAAGACTAAAACCAGCAATTTCGAACTCTGGTTGCAAGTTTTACTAATTTTCGACTTACTAAATAAGATAGGAAATGAGGGGCACCCAGTACTAGTTTTTTACACATAGAAAACAAATTTAAAACTGTAGTAGCAAGTAGCAAATTTGCTCTTGAAAGAGCATCAGTTCTAGTCTATACTGCCTTTTTATGGGGAAGAGTATGTTAAAATTAACTGAAAACCCTTAGTGCAATGTGTGGTCTGGCACCATATATGTACAAAACAGCCTGTTTATTTCAAATGAGCAAAAAGAAATATTTCTAGGTCAGTTGTCGTCGCCCCAACACAGGTGCCAATCCCAAGAGCCTGAACCCTTTGTGTCCCCCAAATGGGAGAGCTATGTATCGGGTTGTCCGGAAAGTTTGTGCCGATTTTGAAGGAAAATTGAAACGCAGAAGATTTAAATTTTAGTATACATTTATTAAATTATATGGGTGCCATTCTGTTCTACAACCTTTCTCCATCTTTCAGGCAACTTGAAAATTCCGTCCTTCCAGAATCTCTCAGGTTTTTCAGTGAAAAACTTTTCTACGTGATTTTTTATCTCGACCAAAGAGTTGAAGTTTTTTCCATTAAGGGAATTTTGTAATGATCGAAATAGGTGGAAATCAGAGAGCGCGAGGTCTAGTGAATATGGTGGATGGGGTAGAACATCTTTTGTCGAGTTATCAAAGACTTTTTCCAACAACTTTTGTCGAGTTATCAAAGACACATGAGGCCGTGCATTGTCTTGATGAAACACAACGTCCTTCCGATTCGCTATTTCTGGACGTTTTTGTTCAATTGCTGTTTTTAATTCGTCCAATTGGGAACAATACTTCTCTGAATTTATCGTCTTGTTGTTTGGTAAAAGCTCATAATACAGATCCCTTTCCAATTTCACCCAAGATCTTTTTTGCTCAAAATTATTATAAATGATCCATTTTTCATTCCCCGTTACTACTTGCTTCAAAAATGGTGTCTCCTCGTTGCATTTATAGAGCGAGTCGCAAATGGAAATGCGATCCATCAGATTTTTCTCCATCAAAATGGTTTATGTAGCCAAGCTTCACAAAATGCTCGTGGATGGTGGATTTTGACATACTTAACATTTCTGCTAATTTACGTGTCGTATAGCGTGGGTTATTCTCGATCAGTGCTTTAATCTGATCTTCATCTGTGGTGGAGGGCCTACCCAGGTGCTCTTGATCTTTAAGGTTGAAATCACCAGCTTTAAACCTTAGCAAACCACTTCCGCACAGTTCTTTCAGCTACAGCACCTTTGTCATAAACAGCACATATCTTGTTTGCCGCTTGTGTGGCATTTTTGCCTTTCCGGTAAAAGAAAAGCATTAAATGCCTAAAATGCACTTTGTTTTCTTCCATATTCAAAGGCGTATAAAACTGACAAAAATTAACGTATCGTAACCAAATTTTTTTCCAAATATGCTTGAAGTCCCGTCTTTTACGATATGTATGCATGTCATTTGTTTTCAATCGTTCTGATATATTCAGACCTGTCCTTACGCCACCTACCAAAAATCGGCATGAACTTTCCGGACAACCCGATATTTCTTCTGAGAGTAACACCAAGCATGCACTAAATATTTCCTGAGAAAGCAACACAAAACATGCCCTAAGAGCCTTTAGAACCCTTTAAACGTTTTATGGTAAGGCGCAGGATACCCAAACACACAAGGGATAAATATATTACATAAATACCAAATATGGAGAGAATTATTTGATTTTTCTTAAAAAAGTCACTTTTTTATCAGAAGGTATGCAGAGTTCCAGGGATCCGAACTCCTCGAGTCCTAATATTTTTATCAGTGAGGTCTAACCCCCTAAAACATAAGGGATAAATATTTAAATGTACCAATATCAGTAGTACGATTTATCTAAATAAAATTACTATTTCTAGACAATTCAGCTTTAGACAGACTTATGATAAATAGGCTGAGGTTTGGGGTAGGATAAAGATATAAATAAACAAAATAAAGAATTCCAAAATACCGTAAAAACATATATAGCAAGGGGTGTTTTTCTAAGGCCCTTCCAATCAATTTCTCCAAATTAGCACCACTACATCCCTATTAATACAATCATGCAGTGTCCTCAAGGTAGGGAAGCCACTTATTTTCAGTTTTAAAAACCAGTGCTACCGAGTAGAAGCAAATTTTTTAACTTATTTGGAAAAAATATGCATTTTGTCCCAGGTTATTTCATTTTCAATATTACAAACATTAATTAAGAAAAAGAAAATTTAAAATTCGATTTAAATCATGATTTTTTAAAAATAAAAATCAGAACTTGAATTAATTAGGATTTAAATTGATATACCCTGTCTTTTTTTAGTAAAATTATGTATCTGAATAGAATTAAGCTTGAAAACTAGAAAGAGGTCAAAATGCCCCTTTTGATGGTCCAACATAGCTAAAAACTCGGGTGTTTCTAGTATTAACTAGCTTAATTAGATTAAAAATCATTTCAGAGTATGCAAGGTTTTTCATTTAAACCCTGCCTTTAATCTGGAGTTACTTTCAGTGCTACTCAAGCCCTCATAAAATATTTTTTGGTTTTAAAAAATATAAAAAATAATTTATAAGTGGAAACAAAATTTTCATTAGGTAAAATACAAATGGATATATCAGAACAGTTAAAATCATTGTATGCCATACTTATCTATGTTACTAAAGATTTTGGCAATTCGATCATAATAGCAAGTTATGGAATGTGGTAATAGCGAAATTAGTTTCAGAATATGTACACAGGGTATGACGATTTAAATCAAGTGATTTTTATAAAAAATCATTGATTTAATCAAAGTTTTATTTTCCTTTCTGTATTAAGTTTATAAATATTGAAAATGAAATAACTATGAAGAGATACATGTTATTTTATTCCAATAAGTTAAGCTACATCAAATAAGTAAAGTAATCTGTTATGGTACTTAGTCACAATGGAAGTTTTCTGCAATATCAGAAAAACATTCCAATTTTGCACATAAATCTTTATATTTGGGAATTTTAATATTTTCATTTTGTTTTGTGAAATATGTTGGTTAATTTTTATTCAAAATTTAATTGGGAAATTTTATGCATTAATCCCTAGGAATTATTTACACTACTAGCATAACTATATTGTATTTATGGAAGTGAAGTTTGGAATGTAAAAGTGCTAATTTGCCCATATGATAATGGAGTATGTTAACAAAATAGATTATGGACTGAAGTGGAAAGCTATCTTATGGATTGCTATTATTTTTGCAAGCTCAAAATTCCACTCAATTACATGTTCTGGGGAATGTTATGGCACATATTCTATGCCGTTCATTTTCTTGTATGTTATGTGTAAACCCTTTTTGTGTGCTTGGAATATCCCTTTGAAATACTTATCAATGCTTAGAGAAAATTTGAAAAATAAGCATATTTGATTTCAATTTATGTATATTTTTATTTCTTACCTCATTTTTTCTTTTTACAAATAACATTTTCACAAATAAGTACTTTTTGCAAATATATTGATGAGAAGTAGGAATTTTTTTATGAATTTTGGTGCAAGAGTTCCTTTAATCTTATTTTCTATTAACATGAATTTTTCTCAAAAACAAGTCTTTAACCAATTAGTTACTTTATAAAAACAACTAAAGAAATTCTACACATATACATATATATAATGCAACAAAAATTCTGAAAGCTGCCTGATTTTTGAATAATTTTATACAAAACTTTATATGGTGTTAGTGCGATGCCCCAACATTATTTATCTAGGCCCAAAATATTTCATGCAAACCAGTTATGGGTTAAAATCAAACTAATCTAAACCACTCGAGAACCAGATGGAAAAAAATTGCTTATGTATGGCATTTGTTGTGCTGTCCTATTTAATCTATCATGATTAACTCTGCTAATTCCTATATTGTGTTTTAATCTTTCAAAAATTTACCGATGTATTTCCTCATACATTAATGTTATTCATCATAAATATTAATGTGTTTAACATAATCAAAACTGTCTAGAAACTACATTGATTTGCATCTCATATTCAACAAATTTAAACTCGTATGGGCAAGGGATTAATTAAAATCATAAAAATCTAATTTAAATCAAATAAATTCAATTTTTATGATATTTTTTTTTAAAAAATCATGATTTTCTCATACCCTGTATGCACACATCTGCACCACATGCAAAATCCAAGTTAACAGAGCAGCCTTGGCTTGATTTGAATTTTTTTGTCTCCAAACCAATCTGAATTGTACGAGACTGAAAAGAATGCATACCCCTTAAAATTGAATATTTCATCATTTTTAAGGGCAGTTAAACCTTTATATGAGAAATACCGTTATAAAATTGGGTTGACTTCCTTACTCACCAAATCAAGAAGTCTTAAACATTTTATAATCTTATTTTTCTTGCTCTTTAATCGTAAGTATTTTACATTTTTATACATATCATAAATTTCAGAACAAAATATATAAGTGGTTATTTAATTAAATATATTAATATAAAGACTGAAAATTATTAAACTGTAATTCTGGACACATTGTGTTTAAAAATTTCATCAGTACTTTTTAAAAATTCAATTCTTTTAAAGGCATTTTGCACCACAGCATCACCTAAAAGTATTTCTCATTAAGACACGAACTTTGGCGACTATACCATTAACTATGATTTTACCTCACACATAATTAACATTTAAAATAATAAAATTGTAAATTGAAACTTTACATTAGAATAAATATTTTAAAATTCTTAAAATATTAAATAGTTTGGATGGAAATTTGAGTAGAGAAATTAGATATTTGGCAAACTAAGATTTAATTTCAATACATGAAAATAGGTTGATTGGTTTGGGCCTTATGGCTCAAGGTTCAAAGATGGACAAGCAGTGTCGTTAAAATAGGCTCCAAGTATATTTTACATAATGTTTGAATGGTACACATAGCCTAGTAATTCTATTGTGTATGAAGCAAGACTTCAACAGAGTAAAATAACAGATTTCAGCAAGATTACGTGTGAAGATTACCAATAAATCAGAATTTTTTGCATTAGGGTATGCAAGCATGTTAAAATGATGTTTTGGTCTAATTAATCAATTTTATACTGTACTTCTTAAATGTTTCTTTCAAACATGTTTAACTATTATGTTGCATACAGAAATAAGATCAATACAGAACATTTAAATTTAATTCTTGAATTTGCACTGCATGGAAAATAAAAAAATTTGTTTCAAACTTTTAAAACTTTTTGTGGATTTTGTGGTAACTTTTTGTAAGAGGGCTTGAGATCAACTTCATAGCCACATCCAAATAAAACATTTATCTATACAAAATACATCTGTGTTCATTATCTAAATGTAAATGCCATTCACCAATCTGATATATATTATGGGAATTTTGTAATTCTTCTGCGATTATAATTAATTATACTCATTGCATAACAGAGGAAAATCATACATTAAAAATTAATAAACATTAAGCCAAAATATATATAATAGCTTTCGAAAATTGGTATTACTGCCAATTTTACACCAATTAAGTAGACAGATTCTTACATAACAAAAGGAAAAGAAAATACTCACTAGCTATCGTTAGGAAAGCTAGGCGATTTGGGGGGATCGTACTGGTTTAAATGACAATAAAGGACGTCAAAACAGAAAAAGCACATTTCCACGCATACGACCACTCCATTTTTATAAATGTTCGGCTGGTAATTATGATGTTGAATGATACTTCCATTTCCATTACAGCACGTAGAGGAATGATTGTTTAATTTCTGTTTCTTAGCACCACAGCAACCAGCAGCCATATTTACGATAGAACACGAAAAACAAGGGTTCGATACCAAGCACTAAAGACAAAAAAGAACTAATATTTCATACAAAATAAAATCTGATGATTGAAAAAGGCGGAAGAGAAAAAACAATGACAAAAGAGTAACTTGGACTGCCGATCCTTGTTATGTGATGAAAAGGAGCTTTCGGCGCATGCTCAAAGGTGTCAAGTCAAACATTCCTTAAACACGAAAACAATGTCCAGTTCAAAAAGGATGTTCAACTTCAACGGCAAGCAAATTAATTTAGGTCAATGGAACACGTAAGCAACAAAACAAATAGTATCAAAACGTGCAATGTGAAATGACGAAAGAGCAAAGACAAAGCAATTAAAAATTGCACATGTCCCCAGTTTTAAAAATAAAAAAATATATTTGTAATGGATGAAACAATTTTCCAATCACAAGTCATTGACCATTCGAACAAACTTTTAAAACACATCACTAAACCTTAGAATTTTTCAAAAACTTGGGAAGAAAGGGAAAAACATAAAATTTTACGAAAATCTAAATGAGCAAAAATAAACACTCCTTAAAATAATTTTACAAAATGTTTTTACGAGTTAAATAATTTTTGAAAACAAAAAAAAAAACTTACAAGCTGTCATTCGAAAAATGTGGCGTCCCAGGACAATCTGATAGGTTCAAGTGAAAATGAAGAACATCGAAACAATAATAACACATTTCAGGACAAATAACTTCTCCATTTCTGGGAACACAATACACAGAAGTTTCATTTGTTTTTCCATTCACTGTGGAACAAGCATCGTTGTTCAGTTTTTGTTTTTTGGCATCAACCGAATCCCCCATTCTCAAAGAAATTTTGAAACAAATAACTGGACACAATAAAACTGAAGCAACAAGCACACAAAGACCACATGCAAAACCGTTACTCGCGCCAGGAGATTGAGTCGCGAAATAAAAATAAAGCAACAGAGAAAAGTTGGAAAGTAAAACTCCCTACAATTCTTCTGCGCATGCTCCTTTCGGTTGACATCATAGAATTCCCTATTCTGTGGGAAAAGTCATCTGGAAAGGGAAATATTTTCTTGTGGTATATTTTAGGTAGGTATATTAATTAACGTGGCACTATTTTTCTGGTGAATTTTTTGAAAAGTAATCTAACAGTTTTTCACTCTTTTTCAAACACCAGTCACTTTGCAATTTCTAGAATACATTTTATTTCAAGTGGAAAAGACTTTACAGTATGTCGATAATTATTTTAACATTATTTCGTTCTCTACTACATATTTGATCTCATCCTTTTAATCAGACAAGAGACTTTCAGATGTAAATACAGTTTTCTTTCAAAGGCATGCACAGATTTAGAAAAGCTTAAACAATATTCTGCTGCTATAGCAGAATAATTGTTCGCTTGTGATTAAATGCTTTCTATATGAGGTAGGTAGGTATTTAATTAAAGTCATACTGGAGCAACACAACGGACTATTGGCGACGGTCCTGGATCAAACCCGAAGGCAAAGATCCGAGGACAACTCCACGTACTTTTGAACCACAGTCAGATGACGAGGTCACACCTGAGATGGTACCCCACTCTGCAAACTTCCACCCACTCCAACGTGAGGACATTTGAGGTCCCGACAGATTTAAAGTGCACCAGCCCCTTTGTACACGACGGTATTTGGATGGATTTGAACTCGCAACCCTCCAATTGCTAGTCCGTTACCCTTCCAACCGAGCTACCATGACCCCTTTCTATATGAAACTCGCTATTGTAATCGAATGAATCGTATATGAAAGATTTTCAAGACAGACTAGCCACCTGGTCTACGAAGATTTTACTTCTGCTGTTCAAACGCATTATACAAATCGGGGTTACCTTAAAATGTAGCTTTCGTTTTTCTAACGTATCGCGTTTCATCTAATTGGTGTTGAACAATCAACTATCAAAAATCAACTCAGAATTTATTCTTTGGAATTTTATTGACGACAAATAAGCCAAGGCATGTCACGTTCAGAATAAGTACACTAAAAACGCATATCGTCGTACAAACATCAGAGACGTAACTAGGGGGGCAGACGGGGCATGTGCCCCGGGCGCCGGATTTGGGAGGCGCTAAATTGGCCGAGTATTTTTTTACTATAGATATTTACGGAAGAAAAAATGAAGAGGAAAAACTTATTAGTAGACTACAAAAACTATAAAAGGAGCTAAATGCAGAATGTGTGAAGAAATAGCAGGAAAGTTTAACCTAGATCCTCATTTTAAAGAAGTACGGAGGAGGAGGAAGCGGATGTTTGATGAGAAGAGCGAAGTTGAAAGCTATGAGTTCTCAGAAGAAAAAAGTTAAGATTATTTATTATACAAATAATAGATAGGATTCTGAATGAACTGAGGGAGAGGTTTCAAGTCATTCAAAACATGAATAGTTTATTTGGTTTCCTCAATGAAGCTTAGTTTGAAAGAATGAATGGAGAAGAATTGAAGAACCAGGCACTTGAGTTAGCTACCACATATAAAGAAGACTTAGACAGGGACTAGCTGGCGATAGAAGTGGAGAGTTTTAAGTATTATGCCTTGGATTTAAGCCCTAATATGAAAACGGCTGCACCATCAAGTCTTCTGATGTTAATATACAAGAACGGACTTGAAGTCAAGTCCACCAATATAACGACAGCGTTGAGAATTTTCCTCATAATATCAGTCAGTCGCCTTAAATGAAAGGAGTTTCAGCAAACTAAAGATCATAAAAAATTACCTCAGAAACTTAACAGGACAACAATGACTAACCAACCTAAGTATCATATCAATAGAGCACAAGTTAGCTTCAAAGCTATCTTTTGAGGACATTGTAAAAACGTTTGCAGCCGAAAAAGCCCACAAAGTTAAGTTTTAGTTCAAGCTTTCTGTGTTTAGATTAATATTTTTCACATTTTGTCAATAGAATAAGAGATTGTGTAAAATGTCTTAGTATAAAACTCAAGATAATAACTTGAGTAAAACCTGTTATTCCTAATTCTTGTTTTAGTTTTCCAAAATCCTTGAATGGTTTTCAGGCGACGTTTCGATAATGCTCTTTTTAAAAGTCGAAAAGTCCATGGGTGAGACATCTGGAGATTTAGCAGGAATATCAGTAAAGGGTATTGACTTGATACCAGTTTCTTGTTCCATTTTTTCCAAGAATTTAATAGTGGATTTAGATGTGTGGCTGCTTCCGTTATCCTGATGCAGTTCTACTGATTGTTGGCACTGGCTAAAGATATGGTATTTCTTTTTTGAATATTGGGGATAAAATATGGTCTTGATAATATGTGCGAGTTGATTTTTGTTTTTCCCCTCTTTTTACTTTTAATTTTCCATTATATGCAAAACCGGCAACAATCATAAATCTCTTAGAGAAAGTTCTCACGTTAAAGTTACCAAGTTGAACCACGTTTTAAGATTTTTCTCCTCTTTTATGATAATAAATTGTTCTTTCTTATTGCAATCATTTAAATACACCCACGCCTCGTCTACTATCACAACATTTTTCCATCTTTCTCCAGCTAAATGCTTCTCATAAAGAATTCTGCAGCGAGTTCTGCGTTCTACAATATGTCGTGGAGATAGACGATGAAGATTGTATTTTTTGGCCTTTTTAAGATTCAAATCACTGTTAATTATTTTATTTACAGTTGAAACTGAACGTTTTAATGACTTTGTAATAGTCCTTTGACTTGGCGGATCCTCTTTTAAAATTAAAGATTTTACCTCACTAATATTCTCAGAAATTATTTTCTGTTTTGGATACGTATTTGGAAGTATTTTTCCACTTTTACGTTTTTTCCGTTCTCATTAATAATATTACTTATCGTACCTTTAGATATCGAAAACCATTACAGCGTTTTTGAATAATTGAATAAGCATAATTCTCTTCGGAAAGAGCGTAAACATAAGTGTTGAAAATATTGTTATAAGCTATAAATTATGGTAAAGATATAAGCAACGCTTAAAGATAGGCGCTGTAGTTCTACTTTCAAACGATTTGTTTATTTATGCGGTTGAAGCTAGGCGCCATAACTTCTCTTTCCGCCACATACGATTGCTTGCGTAATCATTACTAGAACTTGAATAAGATCTCAGAACGCAATGTAAAATGCGTAGAGCTTGGCTGCTCATTTTTGTATATATTTATTTTATGTTAATAAATTAGATAGCCTTTAAAAACCTTGATACTTGGATGTATTTCTTCACTCTGTGTCCGGCCTGCTCACAACATTTTGTGAAGATATTAGAACACTTCCATCTAAACGGAAACACATAGCCTTCCATCCATTGCTTATTTAAAAGCGCCCTTTTGAAAGTAAACAAAACTCTAGTTGGCAGACGATAAATTATACTTTAACTATTTAAATGCTGCGAAAATAAAACTATTTCGTAGCATACAATTTTTTTGCAGCTCATCAAAATCGTTCAAAAAATGTCCGAACAGCCTCTGTATTTATCATAATTAAATATCCTATTCTAAAGCAACAGTCTGTTGATTTTGATTCAGCCCACACATATCCCGATATCATTTGATAAAACCTTTTCATTTCATTTGCAGCGATTATAAGTGAAAAAATATACTAAACATGCTACTCTTAGACTATTTGTCAATGAAATATCTTAGAATTAATTAGGTATTTTATCTTGTACTAAAAATGAAATTACTGCAAATTAATCTATTTACCTTTGAAATCAAGCATTTACCGTCTAAGTTGAATAAAAAATTTTGGACAAGGGGAATTGTGTGGTGTAGCGATATCAGGTGTTGTCGGGGAGGGTTTTGGTTTGGTTGGTCGGTGGGGGGCGCCAAGGCGAGTTTTTGCCCCGGGTGGAAACTAGCCTAGTTACGTCTCTGACAAACATTACCGCTATCTAAATTTAGCAAGGCGGTAGTGTTTCTGTGACGATAGAGTTAGTTATTTTAATTAACGTAGCACTGGAGAAACACAATGGGCTATTGGCGACGGTCCGGGATCAAAGTCAAAGGGAAAATCCGAGGACATTGTTGAAAAATATATTGTTCTATTTTTTTTTGTCTAGTGGAAATAAGAGATACAACTAAACTCTGTTAATTCTTATGTTTTTTAAGTCGTATTTTATTGTCAAGCAAGTGTTCTTTTTATTTTTTTCCAATTTTAATTTCTTCTTATGTATAAATAAAATAATTATTTTTAAAGTAATAAATAATTCTTAAAAGAGATAAGATAATTTCTGCAGTTATTAAAATTTATTGTAATAGGTTATGGGCCCAGGATACTTTTCCTAACCCTAACACCATTTTTTTTTCTTGAGAAAAAAGAAAATGGAACAAATCATGCTGAAAATTTAACCTCTTCAAGGAAGGGAAAACTGGGAAGATTGGAAATATTTGATTCAGATCAAATTAAAAGGAATTCCAAATACAATGGAATTAATTTCAGGAAAATTAAAAATTCCTAAAGAACCCAGTTGCAGTGCAACATTAGAAGAAAGAAATGTCTACAAGAAAGACTTGGAAAAATTTGACAAGACACAATCAGAAATAATGTTTGTATTAGTTTCAACCCTGAGTCCAAAAGTTAAAGCTCAAATAAGAAATCTTTTAAGCCCAGATGAGGTTTGGACAGAACTCCGCAATCTTTTTGCTGGTGTAGAAGAAAATAAAGCCTTTGAAAATTGTTTGGAGTTTTTTGGTTGTAAATGGAAAGAAAGTCTAGATATGGCTGGAAACTTGTCTTCAACTAGACAGCTTTGGAACAACCTTCAAGAAGAAATAGGAAAATGTCAAAATAGCAATAATGGAAAATTGCCACCAATTTTTCTTATATGTAAGATATTTGAAATTCTACCCAGAGATTATTCAAATTTTCAAACAACTTGGCTTATGATTCATAAAGATAAAGAAAGGAATGTAGACAATCTCATCAACTGGCTCTGCACAGAAGCAAGCAAGTTAACCTCTAAATCAGAAAGTGTTGATTCAGGAAGCCAACAGTCAAGAAAATTGTCAAAGATAGAGTAAATGAGAAAGGTAACAGCAAAGACAAGAGGTACACATATCCATGCAATTATAGTTAAAATAAAGGCCATTGGATTAAAGATTGATATAAATGGATTGCTGATGGAAGACCAAAAATGGAAGAAACAAAAACAAAGAATTATAAAAATAATACAAGAACAGGAACCTCAAGGGAAGTAAATGTCTTCATGCTATCAATAGATGATCATGCATTTGTTACAGAAAGTGATGACAAAGAAAACTGATACTTTGATAATGATGCCACAAGACATATTACTAACTAAAATCATTTTTTCAAAACCTATAGTGAATTTGAGCACTCTGTCAAAATAAGTTCAGCAAATGAACAAGAAGCTAAAGTTTTGGGTCAAGGAACAATTGAAATTGAATCATTTGTGGATGGAAATATTCTTCATTTAACTCTTGAAAATGTATGGTATGCTCCTGATATTAAGAAAAATATTTTTTCAATTCTGCAAACTCACGATAAACTACCCAACAGTGAATTTGTCTCAGGACCAAATAGATGTAGCCTAAAGGTAAACTATTTTAATGGCTATTGTTGCCGCACGTGCGCCAACCAGAGAGGCGAAAATGTTCACGCATGCGCAATACCCGAGCCGACTGAGCCCATCGCCAGTTGACTACTAGACGCTGCAAAGTTAGCAGCAATAACCAGAAGTGGGTAATTAATGTTTATCTCGACACCCACAATTGCTTCAACTCAATAATGTTTAGCTGTCTTTATATGTTGTACAAAATGTGTGTGACGTCCTGTTAAATAAAAAGCAGAAAAGGCAGCTGTGGTCCGTCGAAGTTTATTTATGCGTTTTTAAAAAGGTGAACGCATCACTTGGTCCGTCGAGCCGGAGACAGAACTCAGCAAAATGGATACCATAGAAAAACTCGTAAAAGCGAAAACTTCCTTAAAAGGAAGTATTACCAGAATTGAAAACTTTGTTGATAAAGTGTCAACAGACAGAAGTAAAACGGAACTTGATGTGAAATTGAAGAAAATAGATCAGCTGCAGCAAAAAGTTGATGAACTGAAACAATACTCCTTCTGCATAGAAAAGGCCCCAGCACCTGAATTAATAGAATTTCAGGATGATATAGAACAGTGTGAACTACGCCTTGAAGATTTAGAGGTAAAGATTAAGCTCTTTATTAATTCTAATAAGAAATGTGAGTCTGTGACTGAAGTTGACGAAAAACAAACTGAAACTTTGCTAGTTAAAACTAAAATTCCACCTGTTGTGCTTCCCACATTTACGGGAAAATATGAGCATTTTAGTGCATTCAAAAATCAATTTGATGATTTGATAACGTCGAACGATCAACTTAGTCAGTCACAGAAATTATATTATTTAAATTCTTGTCTTGTAGAAGAAGTTAAAGAATTTGCATCTACTTTCGATTCATTTTCTTCCTTATACGAAGCCCTTGAATCGCGATATGACAATCAACGGTTAATTGTTGATGTTCATATTCAATCTATTTTGAACTTTAAGAAAATAGAACGTGAGAATGCACAAGAAATTCGTGCAATGATCGATTGTATCCAAAAGAATTTACGCGCTTTAAAGATGCTAAAGTATGAACAAAATGATGTATTTAACATTTTTCTGTTAAATATTATGCTTAAAAAATTGGATAAAGAATCCAGAAAGAACTTTGAATTGTTACAAAAATCTAAAGAGGTCCCTTCCTTTGATCAATTCATGACCTTTTTAGAACAACGTGAAGCAGTCTTGTTAGCTGTAGACAGAAATTTTATTCCCGAAGGAAAAACGATGATGAGAAAATCCTGTAATTTCGTTTCCAAATCCAAAACTCTATTGGTTAATCAAAACAATGAAAATAAAAGCTGTATAATTTGTTCTGAAAAGAATCCTCATCCTGTTTTCAGATGTGCAAAATTTCTACAATATTCCCTCGGAAAAAGATTCGAACTGGTTAAGTTTCATAAACTTTGTGAACTGTGCTTACGAAAAAATCACAGAAAAAATGAGTGCCGTTCGAATTATTTATGTAGCTGCGGTGGAAAGCATTCTAAATCAATTTGTAGACATGCTGACGCTAGTGTGAAAGAGGCGCCGGTCGAAAGTAAACACGTGTCCGCAGCGGATTCAGAAATCAAAATTCAAAACGAAAGCTCATCTGCCGCAATAAATTCTTCCACTTTCCAAAACACTGTTTTAACAAGCATATCTAATCAAAATAAAAAGAGTGTGTTATTATCTACGGGTATAATTTGGTTGCAAAATAAAGATGGAACATTAATAAAATGTAGATGTATTTTTGATAGCGCGTCAAATGTTAATATATTGTCCAGAAAAACGAGTGATTTCCTTGGTATTAGATTAGAAAAGGTACAAACTTCGGTTTCTGGATTAAATTCAACAAAACAAAATTTGAAAGGGAAATTGACGACTTTCATCTCGAATGAAAACGGAAGTTTTGTGGAACCTATTGAGTTCTTAGTTACTGACAAGATTACTGGGTTGACGCCTAGTGTTAATTTAGATATTTCAAAAATAAAAATTCCTGAATTTTTGAAATTAGCTGATCCTTGTTTTTTCGAAGCCGAAGAGATTCATGCGTTATTAAATGCAGATATTTTTTGTCGAATAATGAAAGATAATCTTTACAAAGTGAGTGAAGAATTACTGCTTAAGGAAACTGAATTTGGTTGGGTCGCGGGTGGAAGACTCGACGAAATCGAAACTAATGATGTGGCATCGTGCTTTCTTCTTAAAGACGATAGTTCTATAGACGACACTTTGAAACAATTGTTTGAACTCGAATCTCTTGGCATAAAAGATGATCCTTGCTTTCGTGAAGACGATCAGGCCATGGAAATCTTTGAACAAACAGTCAGATACAATGAAGGGCGATATACAGTGGGATTGCCATTTCGTAAAGATTGGAAACAATTATTAGATAATCTTCCGGTAGCAAAACAACGATTCCATAGTTTGTGGAGAAGGTTTCAAAAAAATTGGGAACTTTATTCACAGTACACAGAAATTATTCAGGATTATTTAAATCAAGGAATAGTTGAGAAAGTCGAAAATTCTGAAATAAATAAAGACAAACCAACATATTATTTGCCCCACCAAGCCGTAAAAAAGGAAGGTCGGGTTTCAACTACAACACGTATAGTATTTGACGCAGCATCGCACCAGACTAATGAGTTGTCCTTAAGCGACTGCTTGTGGCAGGGTCCCAACTTATATCCAAATCTACTAGATGTGCTTATCAACTTTAGACTTAATCGAATTGCAATTTCATCTGATATACGTCAAGCCTTCCTTCAAATTTGCCTGGAAGACAACCATAAAGATGCTGTACGTTTTTTGTGGACTGACAATAATCCTCGTATTGACAAAAGGCCAAACCTGCAAATATATCGTTTCAACAGGGTACCCTTTGGGGTCAACGCTAGCCCGTTCCTGTTAGCGGCTACTGTTAAACATCACATTGATAAGTATAAAGATGAGTTTTGCACAGCTGTACAACATCTAGATTCTTTCATGTACGTTGATGATTGGATCACAGGACAAGACACTCGTGAAGAGGCACTTTTTATTTCCAGCTGTGCCAAAAATATCATGAAAGAAGCAGGGATGGTGATGCGAAAATGGATCTCCAATGACGCTACGTTGATGAGTCAGTGGGCTGCAGAAGGTTTCGAGACATATCCAGTTGAAAATTCTGTCAGCTTGGGAACCAACAAGACGAAAGTATTGGGTTTGGCTTGGCAAACACAAGAAGATTGTCTGACCGTGGACACAAAAGGTCTATTAGAATTCATTTCAGACAATGAAAACACTAAAAGATTTCTTCTGCAAACCATTGGGAAAATCTATGACCCGTTGGGTTTGCTTACCCCCTTTACAATAAGAATGAAATGCCTCATTCAGGAACTCTGGTCGAGGAAATTCACATGGGATGAAATTTTACCTCCAGAGATTAAAGAAAAGTGGTTGAATTGGTGCAAGGAGCTGCCGCTCTTAAATGAGCTCAGAGTCCCAAGATTGGTACTAGATTCTACCAAAGAAGAAAATGACATCATAGAAATCCATACCTTTTGTGACGCTTCCAAACTTGCATATGGAGCTTCAGTTTATGTGAAAGTTAAAAAACAAAGTAAGGTACTTGTAAACCTCGTCACCTCTAAAGTCAGAGTAGCACCATTAAAGAGTGTTACGTTACCTCGGCTCGAGCTTCTGGGTGCTATGGTAGCAGCTCGCTTGAGTTCAAAGGTTCAAGAAATCATCAGTCAGAAAAGGCACTGCACTGTGTTTCATTGGACAGACTCCAAAATTGTTTTATTTTGGATCAAAGGGTCTTCAAAAAGGTGGAAACAATTCGTGGCGAATCGAGTCCAGGAAATCACAAGGTTGACAAATCCCGATACGTGGTATCACTGTGCCGGAAAGGACAATCCTTCAGACCTCTTGTCCAGGGGTCTTAAAGCTGAATCGCTTCTACATAATGAAAAATGGTGGAATGGACCTTTCTTCTTACAGTCTGATGAACTCGTGGAAACTGATGATGAGTGTCCAGTACCGAATGAAGAAGAGTACTTACCAGAACTAAAATCTAAAGTCTCTAATGAAAACACTTTATTGACTTTAAATTCTGAAAACACAATTTTTGATTGTCTAGTTAACCGTAACAGCAAATTTTTAACTATAGTTCGAATTCTTAGTTTTCTTTTTAGGTTTGTGAATAATTGTAGGAACCCTATGAATAAGAGACAAGGTCCCCTGGGATCGGATGAGATCTCTGAAGCTGAGGTGTTTTTAGTCAAACAACTTCAAAGTGAGGAATTGTCTGCAGAAATATCAGCCCTCAAGTTCAGTGGTAGTATTCCAAATAAAAGCAAGATTTTAAATTTATCACCAATTTTAGACAGTAAAGGTATCTTAAGGGTAGGAGGCAGACTAGAGAATTCTCAGCTGTCATATTCAAGTAAACACCCTATATTACTCCCCTCAAAAGGTAAGTTAACTGAAATTATCGTAAGATATTATCATGAAAAGTATTTTAATCTTGGACCTCAACATTTACTTTTTCAGGTTAGGCAAAAATATTGGCCCATTCATGGAAGAAATTTGTGCAAAAAAATCGTGCACAATTGTGTCATTTGCTTTAAAGCCAATCCCAATGAGTGCTCACAAAAAATGGGCAATTTGCCAATGCAGAGAATAACACCCGATAAAGTTTTTAATTCGACTGGAATTGATTTATGCGGGCCATTCTTAATCAAAAACAGATATCAGAGAAAAGGTCCCGAAATTAAGGTTTATGTTTGTATATTCATATGTCTAGTGACAAAAGCCATACACCTCGAAATAATCAGTGATTTAACTTCACAAGCTCTAATAAACACACTGAAAAGATTCATTTCGAGAAGGGGAAAATGCCATAGAATATTCTCGGATAATGGGACAAACATGGTGGGGGCTAATAGAGAACTTAGAGCCCTATTTAGATTTGTTCAAGAAAAAGAGGAATCTTTATTTGCCTTTTTCGCGGAAGAAAACATAGAATGGTCTTTTATTCCCCCAAGAAGTCCGAATTGGGGAGGCCTCTGGGAGGCAAACATAAAGGCATTTAAATATCACTTAAAACGCGTTGCTGGGAATTCAAAATTTACTTATGAAGAGTTGCTAACTCTCGTGACCCAGATAGAAGCTGTTTTGAATTCTCGCCCGCTTACCCCTCTCTCGGCCGATGTTGATGACTTGGAGGTGCTGACGCCGGCACATTTCCTGATAGGAAGGCCGATGACGGCCATAGTCGAACCGTCTCTAACTGATATTGAGACAAATCGCCTTAATGCTTGGCAGAGAATTACAAAATCGGTACAAACAATCTGGAAAAGATGGAGCCTTTCATATTTGAATAGTCTACAACAAAGAAAGAAATGGGTAGTTGATAAAGAAAATCTAAAAATAGGGGACATGGTTTTGATAAGGGAAGAAAATCTCCCACCATATAAATGGTTATTGGGACGAATAATAGCCATATATCCCGGACAGGATAGAAAAGTACGAGTTGTTGACGTGAAAACCAGTAAGGGAGTTTATAAAAGGTCCATCTCCAGATTGAGTGTACTGCCCATTGAAAATTAAATGTATTGTTTTCAAATAATAATAATAATATTTGTTCTTTATGAAAATTCTAGTGCTTAAGTGTATACTGTTTATCTTACTATTGTGATTATTGTGTTCATAGTGATTAGTTATTGTTTATTAGTTTACATTGATTATAACTGAAATTTAAACATTCATTTATGTTTG
Source organism: Meta bourneti (assembly GCA_933210815.1). Taxonomy (NCBI): domain Eukaryota; kingdom Metazoa; phylum Arthropoda; class Arachnida; order Araneae; family Tetragnathidae; genus Meta; species Meta bourneti. The sequence goes on from OW119927.1 coordinate 86,783,205, forward strand.
GACTTATACAAAAAAAAATAGAATTGTTAAGTTCTTGCATGAGAACATGGCAAGGCCGGGCGGGATGTTGCCGCACGTGCGCCAACCAGAGAGGCGAAAATGTTCACGCATGCGCAATACCCGAGCCGACTGAGCCCATCGCCAGTTGACTACTAGACGCTGCAAAGTTAGCAGCAATAACCAGAAGTGGGTAATTAATGTTTATCTCGACACCCACAATTGCTTCAACTCAATAATGTTTAGCTGTCTTTATATGTTGTACAAAATGTGTGTGACGTCCTTTTAAATAAAAAGCAGAAAAGGCAGCTGTGGTCCGTCGAAGTTTATTTATGCGTTTTTAAAAAGGTGAACGCATCAGCTATCGTAAAGAGAATGAAGAACTATTTAATGTGTGCAAATGAAAGCAAAATCATCACAGTCGACAGAAGCGAATTTCATAGATCAAAATATTTTGCAGCTTTATCATGAAAAAATGGGTCAAGATAAAACACATATTAAAAATCTTATTGAGAGAGAATTGAACATAAGATTAATTGACAGAAATTTGGAACCCGACCACGAGCAACCAAGCAGGGAGAGACACTGCATGGAGATATTTGTGGATCATTTCAAATTCCATCAAATTCAGGCTTTCGTTACTTTGCTTTAAAGATGATTTTTCTCGAATGCGCTTTGTTCACTTTTTCAAAGAAAAGTCAGAAGCTCTGGAAAAGTTAAATCAAGTGCTTGAAGAAGCAAAGGTTCAAGGTCATCCGATCAAAGAATTCCGCAGTGACAATGGCGGAGAATTTTATAATAAACAAATGAGAATGTTGCTAAAGAAATATGGTGTGAGACAGCTGTTTACAGCACCATATACTCCACAGCAAAATGGATGCGCCGAACGGGAGAATAGAACCATAGTTGAAGCAGCTAGATCTCTGATGTATTCCAGAAAGATTTTTCCACAAAAGTTTTGGGCAGAGCTAATCAATACAGTAGATATATATACTAAACAGAACTGCGAAGTCCTCGGTTGATGGAAAGTAAACCTATGAAATATGGTATGACAAGAAACCAAGACTTAAGCATCTACGAGTGATTGGAACTGCATGTAGTGGATGGATTCCTGATCAAAAGAGAAACGAGATGAATCCAAAGGCAAGATCTGGAATTCTAATAGGCTATGATGGTGATGATAGCTACAGAATTTATGATGAAATAAATGATTCGGTATTTCGATGTCGAGATGTAATATTCCAAAAGGAAGAGTTTTCAAATCCACTATCAGTGACTGTAGAATCAGAAGAAGAAACTACAGCTGAAGATATCGAAAATAAATCTGAAGATTATTTAAGTGAACAAAGGGAAACTGACAAGATAATGGTAAAACAGCAGGACATAGCAGATCAAAGACAACTTAGGGATAGATCTAGAATTAAGAAACCTTCAAGATATGATGATTACAGTTTGCACTCAGTATTGGAAAATATGGATGAACCAAGAAACCTATGATGTAGCAATAAGGACTAAACAAAAAGATAAGTGGGTTACATGCTATGGACAGTGAAATAAAATCTCTAAAGGAAAACCAAACTTGGGAAGTAGTTGATTTACCACCTGGATTCAAGCCGATTGCAAGCAAATGGGTTTTTAAACTTAAAAGTAACCCGGATGGCTCAATAGATAAATGCAAGGCAAGATTAGTAGCAAAAGGTTTTCCCAACGTAAGGGAGTTAACTATGAAGAGACATTTAGTCCAGTAACAAATAGAAATACTGTCCGTACCTTAATTAGCGTAGCAGCTAGTGAAAATATGCATTTAATGCAATTTGATGTTTCAACAGCCTTTTTGTATGGAGAACTTTCTGAAGAAATCTGTCTCAACCTGATGGCTTTAGTGATGGAACAAATAAGGTTTGTAGGCTAAACCGTAGCTTATATGGACTTAAGCAAGCTCCTAGATGTTGGAATGAAAGATTTGGAAGTTTTCTCGCTAAGCTCGGTTTCACTAGAAGTGCATTTGATCCTTGTTTATTTATCAGAAATAGAAATGATCTTAAGATCATACTTGCACTCTATGTGGATGATGGTTTAGTTGCATCAACAAACCAAGATAAAATAAATAAATTCTTAAATGAATTGAAAACAATTTAAGTTTACCTTCAAACCTGCTTCATTTTTTTGGGCATTGAGATTGAACAAAGAAATGGTGGTTCAATAAAGATCACCCAATCTAGCTATATTAAGAAAATTTTGGAAGATTTTGGAATGGAAAATTGCACAAAGCAGTTTCAACACCAATTACTAATGATAATTCTCAAGATAATACTGATATATTCCCTTCAGATCAGCTATAGGAACTCTACTATATTTAGCAACTGGATCAAGACCAGATATAACATTTTCCGTTAACTATTTAGCAAGAAGTGCTGAAAATCCTACCAGTGCAGATATTGTAAAAATCAAGAGGATATTCAGATATTTAAAGGGAACACAAGAAAAAGGTATCATTTACAAATCCAACTTTAACCAAGGACATTTAGAATTTAGCGATGCCGACTATGCTGGAGATGATAAAACCGGACGTTCAACAACTGATATTGTTTGCCTGTATGCAGGTGGAGCATATTGTGGATAAGCCAAAGACAATCTTCAGTTGCACTCTCAATGATAGAAGCAGAAATAGCTGCAGCAAGTGAAGCAACAAAGGATTTGGTTTGGCTTAGCAGATTGTTAAAAGAAATGACTGATGTTGAAGCAACAGCAATTCTTTGGATAGATAATGAAGCAGCAATAACACTTGCAAAGAATCCGGAGTTCCATAGGAGAACCAACTACATAAAGGTGCGTCACCTTTTTGTCAGGGAAAAGGTACAGGAAGGAGAAATAGAAGTTTCAAAGATTAGCACTGAAAATCAACTAGCAGTTGGACTCACAAAACCACTACACAAGCCAAAGCTTAATACCCTGAATGCAAAAATTGGATTGGAGTAATCCTTGTTTGTGAAGAAGAAAAAAATAAGAGAGTGTTCAAAAATATATAGTTCTATTTTTTTGTCTAGTGGAAATAAGAGATACAACTAAACTCTGTTAATTTTTATGTTGCTCGAGCTCTCTGTTTACAAAAATTTTTTAAGTCGTATTTTATTGTCAAGTAAGTGTTCTTTTTATTTTTTCCAATTTTAATTTCTTATGCATAAATAAAATAATTATTTTTAAAGTAATAAATAATTATTAAAAGAGATAAGATAATTTCTGCAGCTGTTTAAAATTTATTGTAATAAACATCACGTAATTTTGTACCATGGTCAGATGACGTCTGCGATGATAGAAATAGCCTTTAATTCAGAAACACCCTCTAATTGAAAGGCTTTTTCTGTCAAGCTAAACATAGTTGAAGCTCTTGTTTATATGGTGAAGCATGCTTGCTACGAAGGGTATTTTTAAGCAAACAAACCAGATGGTAAGGTAATTAATTAACGTCGAACTGGTATTTGGTATGTTTAATTAACGTCACACTAACGTCAAACTGGAGCAAAACAAAGGGCTATTGTCGACGGTCTGGGATCAATCCCCAAGGGAAAGATCCGAGGACAACACCAAGTAATTTTGAATCACGGTCAGATGACGAACAAACCAGATGGAAAACACAGGTTCTAAATGTTTCCAAGTGCTCGCAAGATGTATATCGGGTTACCTTAAAATGAAGTTAATCGCTGTTTTTGAAACTTTTGACGTTTCATCTAATTGGCGTTGGACCAATCAACTATAAGATTTCTATTTGGAATTTATTCTTTGGAATATTTATTGGTGACATGTTAAAATCACAATCGCAAAACGACATCACGTCCAGAAAACAGACAGGAAGCTCGTTCCGCCATGAAAACATTACTGCCACGCAAGGTTAAGGTTGTCTATTCCCCTATACCCAGGGGTGTAGTGGAACCGGAACGCCGTTCCGATACTGCTTATTTTTTACGATAAATAAATAAGAAACAAATTGTAAAATACTTCCTTAAAACAGAGCGATCTTGGTCTTATCCTTACCCTCGAAAATATGATTGTTATTTCAAATTAATAAAAGTAATAAGCCACTGGCGGGCAGTGGTGGGAAGGGGTGATATTACTTGTCCATGTCATGATTTTAAGTTGAAATTACTTAATTTTAGTATAACTTGAAATTAACTTAAATTTTAAAAAAATTATTCTTTAACTTTTTCATTATATTCATGTTTTGAACTACAGTACGCATTATGTCAATGTTTGATCAAAAATAAAATATAAAATAATAACTGCAAAATATACATTGTTTCATTGTTGATATTTTATTATTTCACGATTCCAATACCTAGATAAAACAATTATACATTTTAAATATAAAAAATATTTTATTGTGGAGTGATCCCCTGCTTACCCTTCCTGTCACCCGCTCCATTCTGTCCCTCAACCCCCTCCGAATAATACCACCCAAGTCAGCGGTCCAGCGTTTTACGACTACACTGCCAACACCCTCCATGGTCAGGATTGTGTGAAAGATGTGACGTCAGTGGACGACCTAGCACTACTTCATAACGATTGTGTGTGTGTGTGTGAGCACCAACTTCATAATTTCCAATAGAAAACCCCCTATTTTGACACAATTTCAAATCTATATCAAAATTTAACTTCAGATACCAAATTTCATGTCATTGTCTTGCCGTTTCGAAATTATGAGTACAGAAAGATTGGAGCTCCTAATGTTAAATCAGTTTCTCAGACTTTTATGGATATCTTCCTAACCCAAACAAAAAACTTATAACCCAAACAAAAACCACCTAATATTTTATTTTAAAAATAGTTTTTAGCATGCAATAATAATTATTAAACTAATGTTTGAAAAAATTATGAATTGGAACCTTATTATATTTTGATGTGAATCGATTCAGAAGGGATTCTAATATGACCATGCAAAATTTCGGCTTATTTCGATAATTAGTTTTTGTGTTACATTACATATTCCTCATTCAACGACGATTTTAGGGGGCAACCATGGTTAGAGGTAAGTCCTCTTAGGGGTCTAACAAACCTGAGAAATATTAAAATTTTTGAAAAATGGTTGAAAATTTCATTTATCTTTTTTTAATCAAAAATACATTGCCTTTTACTAGTTATGTGTCTATAGATGATCTAATTAATGATCTCTACTAATTAATGATCAATTGATCTCTATTCACTCTATTCACTTTTTGAATGATCGGAATATCAGTTCGATTGTATTAAATAATTGCAAGTAAGCTTTTTGGTTGTATACATAGAAGCGAACTCTAATTTTAAAAATTAACATGCATTAAGAATTCTAAAGACGATACAAAATTATACAGAACATCGATCAACACTTTCTCCGTTTCAGATTGTTATCAATTCCAAAATCCTTTTATCACATTTTAATCATGGTTACAATTCATAATATTATCTTTTGAACTCGTATAATAAGTATAATAATTCTTGGATCGTTTGCACGTGCTGACAAATACGTTTGAAATAGTTTTCAAATTTGAAATTCGGGTAGCTATAAGTACAATTAATCTCGATCTACGAATAGCGATTTTCCATGTGGAGATGATCCCTGAAATTGACAGCAATTTTAACATTGAATATCTCCGGATATAAAGATAGTAAAATCATGAAATTTCATATTTAGACTAATTTAATGATGCAGAGTCTGTTTAAGGCATCAAAACAGGGTGTTTCCATTGGAAATTTTGTTGTTAGTGCAAAATTTGATATGAAGACGTTCCCTTATGCATTTTTTTGCATTTTGAATTTGTAGAGGACGCTATTCCCTATTGAATGAAATCTTTAAATTTGCTCTATTATGAATAGTGCTCGAAATAAAGACGGTGGTTCGATTTTATTCCGCGACTGTACCATCACTCCGATAAGAATTTCGTGGCTCCAAATTACGTGTTGTCCTCCGATCTTTCCCTTTGTGTTGCTCCAGTGGGACGTTAATTAAAATACCTACCTATCTACCTACCGATAAGAATTTCGGAGTAGATTCGAGTACGATTCAGTTTAGAATTTCGTATATGCAAGGGGTGTTTCATTTTACTATCGAATCACGATGCTGGGAATGAGATGTACTATAGCCTTGTACAACAACAGTTCTGTGAAAACGAAGCAGAATCCAGAAGCTTCGCATATTATATATAACAAATTTCCGAAGAATGATTGCATTAGGGAGCAGGAGCTGGATTCACCTTTCTCGAAGAGATGGATAGTGGAATCCTGTTTCATGTCAAATTTGTTTGAAGCATTTCAAGCCTGAAATTTATGAGAGAGATTTAGACACGGAATTTCTGAATTTACCTCCAAAGCAAAAATGGAAGGCAATTGCCCGTCTCTAAAACTTCGTGAAATATCTGATGATTTTTCTGTAAACAAAATCTCTCACAGATAGGACTTCAAGGCAAGAACGCAGAAAAGTTAAAAAATGGTTCAAAATATTTTAATAATGCCTGAAACTCCTGAGGAAACATCCGTTGATCCATGTCAAACTGTGTCAAGTACTGTTCCAAAGGAATATGACACTTTATTAGACAAATTCAAGAAGCTGGAAGGCAGGTAGGTATTTAATTTACGTCACACTGGAGCAACACAACGGGCTATTTCAAGAAGCTGGAAAAGAAGTATAATTATCTTCGAGTAGAATATGATAGTTGAATACCGTTCTAAAAGTGGTTTTAGAATGCATTTACCCTAACAGACCCAAATTTTAGACAATATGTTTTCCATGATAAAGGGAAGGAGGTGCAATGACAAAAAGGGATGCAACTTTTCCAAAAAGGGGCATTCTTCAATCTATTAATTCCCTCAAAGATTTGTTCCGTGAGTTACAATGCAAAAATTCTATTTCATATCTATTGACTCAGGTTGAATCAGGATTCATTTGAAAACTTTTTACTCAGGTGTGTTCCAGGGGGCTCAATGATCATCCTACACAGTTGAACGCCCTGTACAGAATACAAATTATTTTTCTGAGTAAAAATTACAACACTTTGCAAAATAATCCGAACACAATAAGTCAAGATACGACTATGGAATGCCAAGAGACTGCTAAAGTGTTACAACAAGAAGGTATTAGTCAAAAATCAAATGCGTCACCAACTGAAAACCTTGACTCGAGTGGAACAGAAAACAATGCATTTAATAGCAATGAATGTTAACTTGAATGATAAGCCCCTGATGTGATGCGTGTTGCAAACTTGTGAATTCACGAGCTCACTTAATGTCCATTCATTATTAGTCCAGTTTTCAATTCAAAGTCGTGCTGTTCTATTAATTTTGCGTGATTACATTTAAACAAATGCTCTTATCCAAAATTTACTAGGTGTCCTGGGATCTTTCCTTCGGGATTGATCCCGAATCGTCGTCAATAGCCCGTTGTGTTGCACTAGTGTGATGTAAATTAAACTACCGATCTTAAATTCCTAGGTCAATTTTTATCTGAGCAATGCGGATATTTGTGCAATAAGAAACTATCTATACCTTTCATAATCTTTGATTTTGTGCATCGAGTACACCTTATGTCGGAATGCATAACATAGAAAATCGTAGATGTTCATCGTATTAACTTGCTATCGATCCAACGAGTCCTGAATTCGAATCATGGATGTTCGTAGAAGTTCAGAATCCTTTCGAAGTCGAAGGTCCCGTCAAATTAGCCCTCACTTAGCAAAAAGTGACATTGGAACGACAAAACAAACCATTATCGTATTAAATATACAACTCCATTCATTTACAGTTTTAACTATTGTAGCACCGTGATTATCGTTCACCAATCCTCTATGTCAATTTATACCTACAGTTGTATCGATCATAAAAGCAAAAAAAGGCGTTTGTAGCATCTAATAAAATAAATTCTTTAACAATTTAGAATTAGCTGTGCCCATTGCGACAAGCAGGCCCCTCCTTACATTAGCACTCCGGCCCCCCAAAACGTTATGTCACGGGCCCCTCATAAAATACATCTGTGTATTTCAAATATTCAATGTTTAACTTGCAAAAACGTGCGGGTTTTTCTCTTCGCTTTTGCAAACGTGCATATGCATTGCACATTAATGTACACATTACAGTCCAAGAACTTTGCTCATTTTTCGTGCCCCCTTGAGTCCCAAGACTATGTTTAGGGCCAGCATTTCAAAATGCGGGGCCCGATTCGATCAATCTTTGAGGGTCCCCACAAAATATAAAAAATATGTTTTAATCAGAAAACATTTTAAAGTAAAAATAATATTGTTTCAATGCATCGCTAAATAATTTAGAGATAAAATTATTCAATAATAAATGCATCTTTTCCCAATCCCATTAATGCCTTCAGGGGTTCCAGCGAGTCCACATACGTGGGGCCCTGCGTATAAAAATAGTTTAAGAAATCTGCATCGGGATCTGTGCAACCTGTTGACGTTTTTACAGTGTAACTTTCTCACTCATAAGAACAAAGCAACAAACAACGAAATGCAGTAGTCTTTCAAAGCATGCAGACTTTACGTACCCATTTTCACCCGACCTGACGAATAATCGATTAATTCAAAGCATGTTTTTTTTATGTTTTGCAAAATTGAAATTAGACGGATTAATAGAATTGGTTTATTTGTCCCGAAACAACTAATACAGTACCACAAAGATTAGTTAAAGTAAAGCTCATTTGACCAATTATTTATCCATGAGATCTTCCGTATAAATATAGTAAAATATTTTTCTCTCCGAAAACGAAAAACTGTAATTCGCTCTGCACACGATGGCCTATGCTTTGTGGTGAAAGGGAGATTTTTTCATTCTCTTTGTGTTCTTTTTTTTAACAGAAGTTCCCCTCTCTCCCTCACCAATCACAATCCCGTGTTTTTTACACGCTTCTTAAGTACGTAATGCGGTTTTCACTCTACTGAATGCATTCAATTGTGATGAAGATGACTTGTGAGTTGTGGGAGGCAAAACATCTGTCGCCATTGCGTTCCCTTCTTTTTTTTCGCTGCTGCTGCCTGAGGGAAGGAACAATGCGATGTATGGGACAGGGATTCTAAATACTGGGAACGGAACGTTCAGGCCAAAATTGTTTCCTCACAACCATATTTTCTAAATGCCATGCGCTATTAGAATACATACATTTTGAACTTTTGAATCGTCTCTGCCGAAAGTGTCCTGTAGCAAAATTTGACCAGAGTCGAAAACAAAGAAAACCCATTCCGAAAATGATAATCGTTGACTTTTAGATTAAGTAATTAATTAATGTCGCACTGAAGCAACACAACGGGCTATTGGCGACGGTCCGGGATCAATCCCTAACGGGAAAGATCCAAGGACAATGTTATTTTGAACCACGGTCAGATGATGACGTCAACACCTGAGCTGGCACCCCACTCTCCAAACTTCCACACCACGCCCAACGTGAGGATATTTGAGGTCGCGATATATTTAACGAGTACCAGCCCCCGCATACACGATGATCTTTGGCAGGACCGAGTTTCGAATTCACGTTGACTTTTGGTTGGTTTGGGGTTTTATGGAGCAAGGGCCGTATTTGCCCAAACTGCGCCAAACACAAGACAATGTCAAGTAATTGCGAAAAGAATGAATGGAAAGAAGAAAGCGAAAGATCGCTTGACCGTTGACTTTTATAATTTGAATCTTATGATGCATATATATATATATATATATATATATATATTATATCAAAATAATAAAAATACAGACCTTCCCATTTGCATTCTGGGCCTCAGAACCAAGTTAGGTAATGGATCCTACAGCCAGGAAATGCCCTATCGTGAGAAACAATGTGTATTCCAAAAACTCAATGCTATACAAATACATAAATTTTCTCTTTTGCTTGACATTTAGTTCCAACCAAAGACTGATCGTCATGTATGTGAGGGCTGGTGCACTTTAAATCCGCCGTGACCCCAAATATCCTCACGTTGGCTTGATGTGGAAGTTTGGAGAGTGGAGTGCCAGCTCAGGCTCTTCATCTGACGAGGTTCAAAATGACGAGGTGTTGTCCTCAGATCTTTTCATTCGCGACGGATCCCGGACCATCGCCATTGGTTCTTCTATTTGATAAATAAATGAAAGAATTTATATCTTTTTAAACTTATAAAACTCACTGCACGTAACGAAAAAAGTTTTCATTTTTTTTTTTGGGGCCTCTTTAGCGATACTGTAACTTCTCCTGTGTGGGGCCTAAGGAAACATATCACATCAAATAACAATTCAACCAATCAACCCTTGCATATTAACCCTCCAAGTGGTTTTGACGAGATATTTCGTCCATCAAGATCTGATTGATTTTTCTAATAACGTGGTATCTTGTGACAAAACTGCCCCATTACTCCAAGCAGGAAAAACATATTGTTCCTTGCACAGAGCTTATTACAGTTTGGAATAGATTTTTGCATCAGACTGGTCATTACGGGGCAGTTTTTGAAGTGAAGATAAGCCAATAGGAGTTTTAAGCTAAAAATAAAATTCAAATTAAGTGTGTTTTTATATTGTACTTAATACTGCAGATCCACATTTTATACTTTTCATAAAAAATAATATACAAAGCCATTTAATTTTAGAAGGAAAGAAGATAGCTATATTAATGGTCATTCTTCACATTCCCGTATTATTCATTGTCACCTCTTAGGCAAGTCGGACTGGATATAAGAATTTACATGTTTCGTTCGTTTCGCAAATGAATTTCTGACACGTTAATTACGTTTCTGCACAGTAAGCATTATGATGCGCAATTGTACATGAGCACGCATGAGTATGTCAACCTGTTGTGTGTCGGCTCAATGTGCGACTTGTCGCTATAGACCACGATATATTAGGTCAGAGGACTACATGTGGCAAATCACTGGTCATTTTTTTTCAGTTGTAGATGCGATCTTACGTTCATGAAATCAAACTAATCATTATAACGTACTTTGGGCGTCATATTAAAATATTTAAAAACAGGTATATCTAATGCCTTGATTGAAAAGAAATCAAGTTTCATTCGCCACTCAATTCGATATCAATCGGTGAATTCTGATGGACAAAACTAAATATTTTGTTTTTCAATTATAATTTCTTTTCAATAAATCATTGACTAAACATTGGGCAAACAAAAGTGTTATGTTCAGAGTACATTCATGGGTATTAGTATAAAATTGTTTTAATTGAGGCGAAATTAGAAAATAACACACTTGAAATACAACATTATGACATAACATTGGAAACCATATCGAAACGCCACATAGAAATAACGATCTAGAACACAACATTGGTACACTAGATTAGTACTCAAACACTGAAGTACACATCTCCATACCATACCCTATTTGACTCGAAACAATTCTAAATCAATATTTCTCAGTACTTTAACCACTGCCTCAAAAAAAAACATTTTCATTTATAGTTATTTTATTAAATTGAAACTTTATTTGGTTAATCACATTTAGTTCCGGGCCACCACTCAATCAGAGCAAGAGCGGATGCAGTGTTTGTCGGTCACACGATAAAGACATCTAATTAAAAATTCAATCGTCACTCATGCTTCCAAAACTAATTGATTCATGATTAAATATTTATTCGCACTTTTTGTTTGCGCGTTTGTTGAATTGTCTGAATCACATTCATTGCAACTAATTTTGATCTTAATGCATATTTAATTGACAATTAAAGAGCTTGACTAAAAATTCAATTAAAATCACGAATAGCCCGTCGTGTTACTCCAGCGTGACGTTAATTTTACCTACCTATCTACCTACCAATTATAATCATGTTGCTTAGTTGGCGCCTCGATTAAAGCTTAGTTTACCAGATGTCTTAACTCAACATTGTTTTAATAAAAAGGTTGCTTTTAAGAACTGCATTCTAACAACTATAGTGCGGCTCCGGTGAGAAGGGATATGTCCATGGAGAAGTCTATATCTATAAAGGTAGAAAGGGGATAAAGGGGAAAGGACAACTGAGAGAGACACAAAATATAATATGGCGATCGCCCTAGGCGATTATTTTTTCCTTGCTTTCCAACTTCTAATCACTACTGTTGCTTTCGGCGCCGTCGGTGCCAGAATCTGCACTAAGGACGTCAATCACAGGAACGCATTGCTTATGTTTAAACTGTCCCCTAATTTAAAAAGACTGGTTCAAAACCCCGTGATTCAAACGCCAACTCATCCGAACCGGTCTGTCATGCTATGTTGTTAAATGTCAAAATAGTAGATAGATTGTTACAAATCAATTTGGAATTAGAAATATCTAAATCACTTTTTTCACTGAGGTTTGAAGCGAATTTGTTAAAAGCAAACAAACAAAGCAATAAATAATTAGGTTATGAAACAAAGAATAAGAATTGATTGTTTTATTTTTATTTATTTGATTTTATGATCCATATCTCCAGACTCATCGTTTGTCTTCGAGCCCTTCAGGGAATAATTAATAATAACAATTTGAATCGATCTTCATAACCAATTTGGATCGATCTTCATAACCAATTTGGATCGATGCTCATAGTCGCAGAACTACTCGTAACTCTTGCATGCTACCCACCAGTCGAAAGGCTTTAATGGCCCACAGATTTTACGTGCATATACCCTGCATGTATACGATAAGGTTTATGTTTCATTTTGTAGAGTGTGAGACAATTGTTTAAAAGAATTTCTTGGTGATGAAGACTGAACGCAACAAAATTTCGGTTTAATTCTACTTTATTAACAGCTTGTTTGGAATTCAAATTCCAGTTTACTAGAATTAAAAAACATAAAAGACTAAACTTATTCAAACAATGAACTATTATATTTTTTTATCTATTAAACTAACGTTGAATGATAGATAAAAAATAATTAATGTGGATAAAACTATTAATACGTTTCTTTAGTTTTCAAACGCTCACTATAATTGTTACTATGGTAAAAAGTAGTTCAAAAACATTTTAAGAAGAGCTAGCTGTCAATAAAATGCTTTAAAAATATTATAGTCATGTAATTTAATTAGAACGCACGAAATTTAGGATGAAATATGTTTATTACGTAGAGAATTTATGTGAATAGTAAAATTATTTTCCCGAAATTCCCGCGGTTGACTGTTTAGTTTGTTACTTGAAGAAAGACATTAGAATTGACATGCTGGGTCTTTCGAAAAAGCATTGCACCATTTCAAGAACATTATTCGCTGTTGATATGTACGTGTACCCAATCTATTGCGAAGTCAAGTAATACCACGATTGCGTCTCACAGTATGAGGTTTCAGATTCACCACTCTCTTGAATGAAAACTTCAGGGGATACGAATTTCGACATCAGCGTCTGGCCTACTAGATTTGATCAATTTAAATGAAATCTTCGTAAGAGTAATGCTAATTTTGGCATTTTCCCTTCACAAATGTGCCGCGGTGGCCCAGTTGGAAGAGTAACGGATTAGCAACCGGAGAGTTGCGAGTTCGAAACTAGATACAATCCGTGACCGTCATGTACGTGGGGGCTGGTGCACGTTAAATTCGGTGTGACCTCAAATATCCTCGCTTTGGCTTGATGTGGAAGTTGGAGAATGGGGTGCCAATTCAGGTGTTGCCGTCATCTGACAATGGTTCAAAATGACGATTGATCCCGGACCATCGCCAATAGACCATTGTGTTGCTCCAGTGCGACGCTTATTAACTACCTACCCTTCAAAAATATTTATGAAAATGAATTTTTTTTTGCCGATTGCTATTGATCTACAGGTGCACATGTTTTTGACTATAAATATTTCCATGATACGTTTACATCTAAATGAATGATGCAAATTTCGAAAAAGTCATTTCATTGCTCCAACATCAGTCCTGCGACACTAAATTGGCTGAAATGCGCATGTAAATCGACATATTTCCTGTACAGAAACGGAGTACGAATGCGCATGTTGTATGTTGCTGTAGTGTGTGGCCTGGCTTAAAAAGTACACCTTTATATATCGTAACTTGCATTTGCTGAAACCCCCCAAAATAATTCTAATGTCACCTAAGTATGTTGAAAATTGATTGTTTATGTTGAAAAATACATCAGACATTACTTTATGAAGTATTATGTCATTTTAAAAAATACTATCAATTTCACATTTGTTTTATAACTCAAAGATAGCCTGAAGGCAATTTTCGATAAAATATTGTTCAAGTTGCCTTAACCAACTATGACATACTGTAACGTCTTGATTCACGGGTAGCTAGACTAGTTACCATTGAAAATATCCGATTCTGGACTAAATTGGTTTATTTTACAATTTGTACAAAAAGTCGGAAAATGAATGTAAAGTTCATTAATATTAGTTCCTTGGAAGGTCCAAAGTTCTATCGAGGCGCTTAGGGCTGCTGGCGAGCCTCACAATTTCGCTCGGGGAAGTCTAACGCACGGCTACGGGTGAGCCTATTCTCAACACAAAATTACTCGAGTGAGTACAGAGTTCCAAGGCAGGAAATCTCAGTCTTTCTGGACAGGATCACTACTAGGATGAACACGGATCTAGTTACACGGATCTCTAGGAGGGTTATCCTTTACGGCTACGGTCGAGCCTTTCTCACTAAAATACTCCGGCGAGTATCGGATCCCAAGGTGGGATAAATGCACAACAGTGAACGGATATTCACCAAGCTCCAAAAACGGTCTCTGTTGACCGCTTCTCTCCAAGCTCTCTGATCCTCTGTGATCCTCTGTCTCCGTCTCTCCTCTCGTCTTTCCTCTCGTGATCTCTCTCTTCTCTCGTCCTCTCTGATGATATCTCCAAAAACTCTATATGTTGGGTGCTTATCGACTCCTCCTTTCCGTTTCGGGTCCGCCTTTTAGTCGGTTCTGGATTGGGTGTTGAAGATTTCTCACGTTCTTGATTGGCTGTCTCACGTTGGTCTTTCCCCTCAACTTTTACGACAGACTTCGGCGGACTTGAAAGGGTCCATCAAACCCTGTCGGAAACTCATCATCATTTATATCAATCTTCTTGGTCTCGAAATGTCGAAGAGAGCGACAGAAAGGCGCCTGCCCTTTGTTTTGAAACCACAGCGATTTCCGACCCCTGCTGGCTGGCTGTCGTTAAGAAATCATTAAGATGTTTTCGGGTGGTCGTTATGGAGTGTGGGCTTTTCCTCTCGACACCTGAGTCAACAAGACTTTTCATTTTCCCACGTTGTCGTGGTGATCGTTTCCCTAGCTGCCGTTACAGAATTCCTCCCCCCATAGAGAGATTTTGCGATGTGTTAGAGAGCAAAATCTAAAAGGAAGGGGTTAGACATACAGGAGGTCTTGACAATACTTCAGAGGCAGCTATAACCAATGGTTTTAACCTTCCAACATTTTACAACTTATTCAATTATATAATTTACAAGCACAAGCATCATTTGTATTTACATTTTACATAGATCACAATTTATACACTATTAAATATTTACAATCAAATTTTCATTTGAAGTGTCAGATGTTATTTATTCCACGCGACTTAAGCAATCAGCGTGCTTATTGTCTTTCCCTGCTCTGTGGACTATTGTATAGTCAAATGGTTGCAACGCCAACGCCCATCTCATGAGTCTAGGGTTATTTCCTGCGTTCGTACGCAACCAAACTAAAGGGTTGTGGTCAGTTTCGATTGTAAACTTTTGACCATCTAGGTAATGTCGCAATTTCTTAATTGCATAAATGATAGCTGCACATTCCTTTTCTGTAGCACTAAACTTCTTCTCGCACTCGCTAAATTTCCGACTCAAGAACAAGATCGGATGTTCGTTATTGTGTGGCCCTCGTTGAGCCATAATGATCCCGATTCCTTTATCTGATGCATCGGTTTGCAGGATAAATTCCCTACTATAGTCCGGGGCATAAAGTACGGGTTTTTCGGCGAGTTTCCCTTTTAGTGTTTGGAATGCGTGCTCATGCTCTGGTGTCCATTCTATCGCTTCCTTTCTATGTTTTCCCTTTAAGGCGCGGGTTAAAGGCTCCGCGATGACAGCATAGTTTTTAATATATCGTGAATAAAATCCACATAAGCCTAGAAATTGGCGTATCTGTGTTTTCGTTTTGGGGGCCGTAAATTCCAATACTGCCTTTGTTTTGGCTTCGGCAGGGGATCTGAGACCTCCACCTACCTCGTGTCCCAAATATTTTACGCTGCTTTGCGCGAACCGACATTTCGATGGTTTGATCGTTAATTTGGCCTCCGCGATTCTATTTAGAACTAGGCCTAGGTGTTTTAGATGATCTTCCCACGTATTTGAAAAGATGGCTACATCATCTAAATATGGTACACTAAACTCGTCGCATCCTTGCAAGAGTTGTGACATGAATTTGGAAAAACAAAAAGGGGCATTTACCAGACCAAAAGGAAGGACTAGTGGTCGGTAAGTTCCAAAAGTAGTCACAAATGCGGCTAATCTCTGAGCCTTGGGGCTTAACGGAATCTGCCAATACCCTTTTGTTAAATCAATGACAGTGATGTACTTTGCTGCTGATACCTTCTCTATTCTTTCGTCGATATTCGGCAAGGGAAAATATTCGGTTCTAATTATAGAATTTAATTTGCGGTAGTCTACACAAGGCCTTGGATCTTTGCCTTGAGCTTCCACTAATATCATTGGAGAAGTATAATCTGACTCTACTATCTCTATCAGTTGGAGGTCCAACATCCTCTTGATTTCAGTTTTTAAAATTTCCGTTTGTCGGGGTGACGTCCTGTAGGGTTTTGACCTCACTGGTTGATTACTGATCAATTCTAGGTCGTGTTCTACCAAATCTGTCCTACCTGGGTCATTTGAAAATATTTTCTTATGAGACAATAATAACGTCTCGAGTTGGGCGATTTGTTCAGGGCTGCATTTTCCAGCTAAATCACTATCCCTCACTATCTCCTCGAAATCATACAAATTGGGGTTTGACGACGGGTAATTTATCTCTAAATCCGAATCTGATGTTCCGACATTCTCTCCACTAATCAGTAAGTTCACTGCTTCCGCCCGCTTATTATAAGGTTTTAGAAGATTTACGTGATACACCTGAGATTTTTCGGTTTTACCAGGCATCTTAACTATGTAGTTAGTATCTGAGAGTTGACTCTCGATCACTCCAGGGCCTATCCAACTAACCGATAATTTGTTTGGTTTGGATGACGCTACGACTAACACCTTATCTCCCTTTTTAAAAATTCTACGAACGGCATCTTTATCGTACCAGGTTTTCCTTTTATGTTGCATGTCTGAAACTCGTTCATAGGCCAATTCCTGACAATGCTTCAACCTGTTAATTAATTCGAACACGTACTCGGTCACGACATTTTCTTCTTCCTCCGGTTCTACCCAATGTTCGAAAAGTAAGGTTTCGGGGGTTCGAAGATTCTTTCCGTGCACGAGTTCAGCGGGGCTAAAATTTGTGGACTCATGAGTCACCGTTCTTAATGCTAAGAGAGCTGCGGGTAGATTTTTCTCCCAATCTAATCCCGATTCCAAACACAAAACTTTCAATAATCTTTTTACGGATCTGTGCCACCTCTCTACTGGGTTACTTTGTGGGTGTCTTACAGAGCTGTGTGTAACCTTAATGCCAAATTTTTCAAAAAACGTGGTGGTCAAATTGCTCGTGAAACAAGTGCCTAAGTCACACTGTATTTCTCTGGGAAATCCCAATCTACTAAATATAATCATGAGAGACTCCACTATCGATTCTGAACTGATGTCGCGAACGGGTATCGCTTCAGGATATTTTGAGGCCATGCAGATAGCAGTTACTAAATATCTATTATCCTTACTTGAATAAGGAAGGGGTCCTACGGTATCTACATTAATTTTCGAGAAGATCTCTTTAATCACCGGCACTAATTTTAATGGGGCTTTCTTCTTCTCCCTTGGTTTTCCCACTCTCTGGCACGGGTCACATGTTCTGACGTATTCTTCAGCATCCTTAATGCAGTTCGGCCAAAAATAATATCTCAATAGTTTATCTTTGGTTTTTGTTGAGCCTAAATGTGCGGCGACTTCTTCGTGGCATAACCTTAGAATTTCATTCCTCATTCTTGCGGGAATGACTAATTGTTTCCTTTCCTCACCTCGGTGATCTGCGGTTATCCTAAACAACAAATTTTTATCCACCCTATATTCCTGAGTTCGCTTTTCTTCCATTTTTTTCCACAGCGTACTCAATTCAGAGCATTCCTTTTGTGCGTTGGAAAACTCCTCGGGGGTTACTTTCAAAATCGCAATTGTATGCTTTTCAGCAGGGGGTAGATGAATGGGAAGCTCGCGCTCCTGGCTATTCGATTGAAGAGGTGGTTTTTCGCTAACGCAGTTGGGGGTTTTGAGTTTCTCCAAACTCCCTGATCTTTTGTTTCCCCTGTTTTGACTACGCGTAACGACAGCATTAACTAAATGTGGGTTTTTCTTTGCCTCCTCGAGCAATTCTTGGGTCGAGTTTCCCAGGAGATAATGGTTCAATTCTACCGTTTTATCCACTACCGCTGCTTTAGTGATTATCTTGCCGAATTTTTCACTTTCTAAACTAATTGTTGCTATCGGTAAACATCGGAAATGATTTTCCAGAGCCTGTTTCAACCAAACTGTTTCTCCGGTGTAATCATCTGGTCTTACTAAGTGGTTGGGAGCTACGTCCAAACTGGTTCCACTATCTCTCAATATCACGGTATTTATCCCATTAACTTTAGCCTCACTCAGATAAGGGGCAAACGAAGGTGCGAAATTCTCCTCCATTTTTACATGATTCACGCGTTCGTGATTCGGGTTTCTCCTTAATTCAGGGCATTGCGGTCTCAGATGATCCGTCGAATGGCATATGTAACACGCCGGCGCTGTTCGCCGTTCAAATTCTCGCTTCCTCCACTTTTGCTCATTAGGATTTGGGTTCCTCCAATTCGAGCGTTCGCTCTTTTCTGGCTCAAATTTCCTCACTACTGCAGGTTTGTTTTCAGGTTTGGGCTTAACTGGGAAACGTTTTTCTGGGAACTTAGCTGTGAGAGGTCTTCTAACAGTGCGTCTAGCGGCTTCATATTGGTCTAATTTAAATACTAATTCTTCGGGGTCTACTATGGCTGCCCACTGATCTATGAAATGCTCCTTAATCTCAGGAGAAACTCTCCTCTTTATTTGATCCGTTAGCATTAGGTTTTTGAGGTCCTCAAAACTTTCCACTCCGACTCCATCTAGCCATCCCTCTAAGTAACTCCTTAATTCAAATATTAGATCTTTCCAGGGCGCTCCTGATCGTCTCTGATGCTGTGTAAATTTGGTTCGGAATGTTTCCGGATTTAATTTAAATCTATTTAGGAGGGTACTCTTAACATGATCGTAATCTTCTGATTTTTCAGGGGGCTCTCTCATGATAATTTCTGCAATATCCATCGGGAGTAGGTAAAGAAGGTGAGTCACCCAATCAACCTCATCTATTCCCATCTTTTTCGCCTGTCTTTCAAACAAGGTGAGAAATAGGGCCATGTCTCCTTTTTCTGGGTCAAATTTCTGCATTACGGATTTCAAGTTTTTCGTTGGTCTAGAATTATCCGTTTGTGACGAACCTAAGCTATTTGTTTCAGCAGCTTGCGTAATTCTGAGTTTTTCTAACTCGAACATTCGAATTCGCTCTTCTCGCTCTTCCGCCTCCCTAGCATTTCTCTCGGCTATCTCCCGTTCCTCTCTAGCATTTCTCTCGGCTATCTCCCGTTCCTCTCTAGCATTTCTCTCGGCTATCTCCCGTTCCTCTCTAGCATTTCTCTCGGCTATCTCCCGTTCCTCTCTAGCCTGAGTGTCAGTTATCTCCCGTTCCTCTACTATAACCTGCAACTGAGCCTTCACCCATTCTTCGTCGTATTGTGGATGCTCTGATATCTTTGTGGTTATATCTAACACCCTATCATTAGGTCCTAGGTCGATACCTAACTCATAAGCGAGTTTCTGCAAATCTGCCTTACGTTGCCTTGCTAAAAATGCCATTTTAAAATTCTCCTGTCCCTTACACACAATTATACACACAATAATATACTAATATATGTGACCAATACTTAAAACACAATGCAACACTATAAAACAATGTACCTTAAATTTCAAAACAATCTTAACTCAAATTTCACAAAATATACTAAGCGTAACTCTACACAGAATACTTCGATAACTTTTAGATTACAACAGTACTTAATTTCAATAAATGACTTTTACTCTAATTTCAAAGGAAAGTTCTTCCTGAATTGATAACACAATAGTTTTCTAAATTTTTCAAATCCAGCACTTTGCTAAATGTTGCAACCACTCAATTACACATACAATATAATTTCATTAAGACAATTTTAAATTCCTAGCACATTAATTTACTACAATTTTTGCCTCTAAAGTAAAATCAAGCCTTACCTGCTGTCGTGCTGCACAGGATCTCGTCACTTTCATCTACTTCAGATCAGGGTTATTGGTCGGTCACTTTCCACACAAAACTTGGTCTTCTATTTCTTTTTCGGGACTCGGCGTCTTCCGTAACTGTATTTCGGACCAGGCGTCCTTTTCTCCGGGACTGGATGTCGAACGAAGTCGCTACTTCTCCGGGACTGGATGTCGGTCGGTTCGATACTCCTTCAGAACTGGATGTCGAACGAAGTCGCTACTTCTCCGGGACTGGATGTCGGTCGGTTCGATACTCCTTCAGAACTGGATGTCGAACGAAGTCGCTACTTCTCCGGGACTGGATGTCGGTCGGTTCGATGCTCCTTCAGAACTGGATGTCGAACGAAGTCAATCGATTCCGCTACT
Organism: Meta bourneti; assembly: GCA_933210815.1. Taxonomy (NCBI): domain Eukaryota; kingdom Metazoa; phylum Arthropoda; class Arachnida; order Araneae; family Tetragnathidae; genus Meta; species Meta bourneti. Next base: position 86,803,941 of record OW119927.1, read on the forward strand.
TCAGGACTGGGCGTCAATCGCTTCCGCTACTGCTTTACGACTGGGTGTCGATCGCTTCCGCTACTGCTTTACGACTGGGTGTCGATCGCTTCCGTTACTTCTTCACGACTGGGTGTCGATCTCTTCCGCTGCCACCAGAAAGTTAACTAGTCTGTAACGTCTTGATTCACGGGTAGCTAGACTAGTTACCATTGAAAATATCCGATTCTGGACTAAATTGGTTTATTTTACAATTTGTACAAAAAGTCGGAAAATGAATATAAAGTTCATTAATATTAGTTCCTTGGAAGGTCCAAAGTTCTATCGAGGCGCTTAGGGCTGCTGGCGAGCCTCACAATTTCGCTCGGGGAAATCTAACGCACGGCTACGGGTGAGCCTATTCTCAACACAAAATTACTCGAGTGAGTACAGAGTTCCAAGGCAGGAAATCTCAGTCTTTCTGGACAGGATCACTACTAGGATGAACAGTTACACGGATCTCTAGGAGGGTTATCCTTTACGGCTACGGTCGAGCCTTTCTCACTAAAATACTCCGGCGAGTATCGGATCCCAAGGTGGGATAAATGCACAACAGTGAACGGATATTCACCAAGCTCCAAAAACGGTCTCTGTTGACCGCTTCTCTCCAAGCTCTCTGATCCTCTGTGATCCTCTGTCTCCGTCTCTCCTCTCGTCTTTCCTCTCGTGATCTCTCTCTTCTCTCGTCCTCTCTGATGATATCTCCAAAAACTCTATATGTTGGGTGCTTATCGACTCCTCCTTTCCGTTTCGGGTCCGCCTTTTAGTCGGTTCTGGATTGGGTGTTGAAGATTTCTCACGTTCTTGATTGGCTGTCTCACGTTGGTCTTTCCCCTCAACTTTTACGACAGACTTCGGCGGACTTGAAAGGGTCTATCAAACCCTGTCGGAAACTCATCATCATTTATATCAATCTTCTTGGTCTCGAAATGTCGAAGAGAGCGACAGAAAGGCGCCTGCCCTTTGTTTTGAAACCACAGCGATTTCCGACCCCTGCTGGCTGGCTGTCGTTAAGAAATCATTAAGATGTTTTCGGGTGGTCGTTATGGAGTGTGGGCTTTTCCTCTCGACACCTGAGTCAACAAGACTTTTCATTTTCCCACGTTGTCGTGGTGATCGTTTCCCTAGCTGCCGTTACAATACGATATTAAATAAAAATATGTCGATAGAAATACTTGTTCAAGCGTGTGAAATAGTTTTCGTTTTCGTATTAAAATGTTGTCAAGAATTTATAAATGGAGGCAGCCGCAGCGGTAGCCAGGTTGGTAGAGTACCGGATTAGCAACCGGAGGGTTGCGAGTACGAAATTCGATCCAAACACAGACCGGTCGTGTACACGATGGCTGGTGCAATTTTAATCCGTTGTGATCTCAAATGTCCACGTTGGCGTTGTGAGGAAGTTGGAAGAGGGGGTGCCAGTTCGAATGTTGAACTCGTCATCGTGGTTCAAAATTATTAGGTGTTATCCTGAGATCTTTCCCTTCGTGATTGATCCTAGACCGTCGCCAATAGCCTATTGTGTTGCTCCAGTGCGACGTTGATTGAAGTACCTACCTACCACAAATTTAATGTGATGTTTAAGTACATGTTGCATAAAAAATGTTCTTCTTAAGTTTCTGTTCAAGAAATTTGTGCGTGAATCAATCCAGGTATTCATTAGTTTTGTTTCATTTGAAGTTATGTGTAATTTATTGAAAATTGGTTGGTTGGTAATTTATTGATTGGTTGGGTTTTATTGCTCAAGGACCATATGTTGGCCAAGTTGTGACAAACAACGTCATGTAAATGGACAAACACACTAGGAAAGCTTGTACTGACACAGAAGAGAAATACACTCAGGGAGGAATGGAACCTGCGCCGCCTGCAACTCGGCGATTGCTAGCTCAGTGGGCAAACCTACTGAGCCACGGTGACCTCACAAATAGTAATGAATAAAAGTGAATGCATAATTTTATTGATATTAAAAACTACTAGCTTCAATAGAAATAGGAAATTAGGAATGGTTGATTGCATGGTTTTGTGTACAATATTGTTTACATGTTTTGATTACAAGATTTGTAAGTGCTAAAATGAGAGGATGCATTTTAAATTTCATCTTTTTGCGTAGGATATAGCCATCTGCTAAATTACTTATTGCCTTGGGTCTCTTCTACTTTTATTAGACACCTAATCTGCAATTTCTGTACATTTTAAAACTTATTTTAAGAGCATTACTAAAATTATCGTTTTTAAGGAACGTGTTCTCCCTTGATTTCAGAGAAATGGCTTTGAAATTGTTTATGTTATTTACAAAAAACTTTAACAAACGCATTTAAAAATTCCTTTCATTAGAATTGCTTTTATGGAGACAAACACTGATAAAACGATACCTGTATGACCCACTTATTTTCTTTTCATACTTTATCTTCTAATTAAATATTTAGAAGATGCTTGTGCTTTAAATATTGTTTCAGAGACCAGAAAATAACTCCAGCAAATTTCAGAACGATATTTCTAACAGTAAGGGAGGAAAGATCCTTTGAAAACTGCGTTCTTTATCTTTCGTATTCACTACAATTCAAGGTGCACTTGAACGGAACCATTTCAGTGTATACTTACACGTAGACGGAAAGAAATAGATTGACAACTTTAAAGAAAAATGTTCAGTAAAGAATAAAAACGGCTTAAACGATGAGGTTAAAGTCTTAGAATTAAAATATGACAAACTAAAATATTGTATTTTTTTTCGAATATAAATAAGCAGGACGGCGGTTATGAGAGCCAACGCTTTTAGGTTTGCTTTAAGATACATGATACGTATGAAATTATTTGGATCCTTCCATGTAACCTTCTGAGGGGTTCACATGCACATATACTTTCTGCAACCAAAAAATTTTAGAGTTCCATAGAATTCTAGAGAAACGAAATTTCGTTTTTATAGTGATTTCGTTTGAGAAAACGAGCTCTGATTCTACAGAAATATATTTCTATAGTGAAGTTCTATAAAAAAAAGTTTCGGCGTGAAACAAAAGAAATCAGCTTTTACAGAATTCCAGAGATTTTTACAGATATTCTATAGATTTCTATAGAGGTTCATTTTTCGAGATTATAGAAAAATAGGTCTTATTATATAGGATTCTATAGGCCTCATTCTATAGAAAATTCTGTTGGAAGTTTTTCGTAAGGAGGGCCTGTCCTTAAATCAATATTCAAAATTATTAATTTTTCCCACCAAAAATATCCCGACTTTTGCTCTCCAGATCACGGCATCGTTTTCCCTGTCTTTTTCTCGTGAAAAGAACGTTCGTCCGATCAATTCCTGCTCTTTTGCGAATAAAATGAGTCAATGTCACTCTTGCTGTAACTGCGAACAGCTGAAACGCCCGGAGTCAAATCTCGTAGCCTACACCACAGCACGTGGCCATGAAGCAAAAGCCAAAAAATAATTGCGGAATGATTGAACGGAAAGATTCGAGAGAGCGGGAAATCTGGGGACAACTGAATGGGTCGCTAGGTTTTACGCTACTACGCTAGAGCAGGCAGATTTCCCCTCACCGGATTCCACTTTTGGAGCTTTATCGCTAATTTGGCAAGAGTATTGGTTCAAAGGATTAAACTCGAACGGTCGCTTCTGAAATTTTGTAACAAAAACGAAAGTTGAGTGACTTGAATTTTTGAAGAAAAAGTGAGACAATATACCAGAAGCAATTTGACATTATTTTTTGGAATATAAAGAGTTTATGCAAAAGTTTATTCAGTAGAATTGTTTTATTTATAAAATAATACATGCGATTTCAAACGAAAATATTTCCTTTTCTTTCGGAGAGCATCGCTAAATGTTGTTTGTATAATTACCGCAAAAAATCAGAAATAATACCCGAAGGAAATGAATGGACCCTAGTTGTTAGGAGTGAAGGTATCGAACTTGTTTTGTTCATCTCCAGACGTTTTGAGAAAAATGTTATTACTTTGTCTCCTCTCTTTTCTCTGAATAGTAATACAATTGCTGGGAACTACATTATATAAATATAGTGAGGTCCGACTAGAAGACAATCGACCTTGGGTCAGTCGAGTTTTGAATAGGTGTGAAAGCATGTTAGGAAGATAGGTAGGAAGTCGAATTAACGTCGCATTGGGCAACGGTTATTGGCGATGGTCCAGGATCAATATAGAAGGGACAGATCCGATGTTAACACCTCTTAATTTTGAATCTCGGTAAGATGACGATGTTAACACCTGAGCTGGCACCCCACTCTCCAAACTTCTACACCATGCCAACGGGAGGACCAAATGTCCTCCCGTTGGCATGGTGTAGAAGGCCACGACAGATTCAACGACGGTCTTTGGTAAGATAGTTTCGAATTCACAACTCTCCGGTTGTTAATCCGCTGCTCTACCAACAGAACAACATTTTTCTTGTAAAGACAGTTGCATGTGTTTGAAAAATGGTTCAAAAGTACAGGTTTCATTTCTCGTAATATAATATTGATTGCTTTTGCAAAGGGTGCACACAACATAATACAAGAATTCTATCGACAATAAAACCAAGCACCCTTTTCCATATCAGTCCCTGCTCCTAACCAATTTTTCAGCCCTATGGGTAGCTCTATCAGTACCATGTACGAATACCATACACTGCACTGAATCACCGACAGTTCAAAAAGTTTCTTGAATACAATGAAAGTGAATATGGTGACTTAATTTTTTACACAGAAGTGAGGTGGCTAAGTCGTGGTAAAACATTGGAGCGGTTTCTAAATTTAATTGATGAAATTGAAATTTTCATGACAAAAAAAAACGTCCCTGATATAAAAAGTACGGATTGGTTATGTGGCAGCTTTTCTGGTTAACATTAGTAATAATTTAAATACGTGACTTCAGGGCAAAGATCAATTGATTACTCAAATTTACGGCCACATTTTGTCTTTTCAATGCAAATTAAATCTTCAAACTCAATTTAAATCGGCGAATTACGCCCATTTTCCTAATTATTAAAAACAAACGTTTCTGAAAAGTTCTATGCTAACTTCAGGACAATATATTGAAAAGATTGATAGCTTGATATCAGCTTTCAAGGATCGCTTTTCTGATTTTCAAAAAGTAAAACCGTTGATAGATTTATTTAGCAACTCTTTTGCCATTTTGCCTGAAAATGCGCCCGAATCAGTACAGCTTGAACTCATCGACATGCAAAACGATGAGAACCTGTGGAATAAATTTAATGAAGACAGTTTACTAAACTCCTATCGTTGTGTCGGGGATAAAAACAATTGTAAATCGTTGCTAGATGATGCATTAAAATACGCAAGCTCTTTGGGTCAACATTTATCTGTAAACAAACTTTTTCAGTCACGAATATTAAGAATCGAAAAATAGGAATCGCTTGACTAATGAAATTTTAGAATCAATTTTGCGCTTGGTTACTCAAAAATCGAACCAAATACTAAACCAATTGTTTAATCCATGCAATATCATGCATATTTAAATTATTTATTTAATTTTTGTAACAATGTATGATAAGTATGAATAATATAAATAATATATGACATAAAACTTCCATGGTTTTTTCGGCGTCCCTCCCATAACTCACACTGAATCTACGTGGTCTTTAGTCTTAACGAGTCTGCATCCCTGTCCTAGGATCTTTCCCTTCGGGATTGATCCTGAACCGCAGCCAATAACCCATTGTGTTGCTCCAGTGCGTCGTTAATTAATTACCTACCAATAACAAAGCCACTAATCATCACAAAACGAGGAGTGGTCGTTTTAGAAAGATTTTACTTATTTGATTTTAAACACACAAGCAAAGACATTATAACATTTATGTACACTATATATATATATATATATATATATATATATATATATATATATATATATATATATATATATATATATATATATATATATATATATATATATATATATATATATATATATATATATATATATATATATATATATATATAGCCTTTATTTTCGCAACCGTTGGTCGTAGACATATACTTCCAATTACAAAAATGTTTCAAATGAGGTAAACATTCATGTTATGTCATTTTGAAATTTAAAAAATCAATTTTGTAAAAATTACAAAATCTAACTTTTTATACAATCCCCCGTTCCGTATAGTGATATTTAGTAAATGTTTGCACTCATCCTAACAAATGTAACACAAAACGTTTCACTTCTGTGTGACAAAAATTGACCGAGATATTTAATTTCAAAGTTTGGGATTTTTTCAGATTTGTTTTGCCTTCATTGAGGGGGTCGGTTAAAATATAAATTAGAATAATTCGAGATTAAAATCGGGGTACAACGCCCCTTTTACGGCGAAAGGGGGGGTTCCCCGACCATAAACGATGGGTGCATGGATAGTAAAGTGGACATGCCCGATTTACTGAAAGCGGTCGCAGCGCCCCTAGTGGCGAAACACGGAAGTTTGGAAATCTAACCCGCACAAGTTAGACAAGCATACAGCGGAAAACAATACATAAAGTGGAGAAATCTACTGGAGATACTGCTCAAAATGTTCCCCATTGGTGGCAATGAAAAATTGAATGCGTGACAGTACTGAATCGTGGACGCGTTGGAATATAGGTGGTAACTTTGCGACAAGCAAGGCTGATACGCTGTTTCAGATCATCCAGAGAGGTTGGCTCAGTCGCATAAATCTGTTCCTTGACGTAACCCCAGAGGTAGAAGTTCATGGGAGTCAAGTCAGGCGAACGCGGTGGCCACTCTACCCGACCACCATATCCGATGATCTGTTGGCCGAATTCGGTGGCTAGATACGCACGAACGTTTGCTGCTTTATGCGGAGGGGCCCCATCATGTTGGAACCACACACGACATGCATCTCGGAGAGGCAGCTGTTCATACCAGTCACGTACCGTGTCTTGTAACAGATGCAGGTAACGATTGCCCGTTAAGGTCCCTTCGTAGAAGATGGGTCCAACAATCTGGGTTCCCCATATACCGCACCACACATTCGTTGACCAGCGTACCTGGTGTCGTGCTGTGCGTCCCATGTGAGGGTTGTCCAGAGCCCAGTAATACACATTGTGGGTGTTGACGATGCCATCCCGTGTGAATTGCGACTCATCACAGTATGTCGGAAAACAACGACGGAATGTCGTGCAACGTGTTGAGCAGGAAATTACAAAAGTCAAATCTTCGTGCGTCGTCACCCGGCATCAATGCTTTCACCAGTAGCGGACGGTATGGATGCGAACCATGCGCATGTAACAATCGCCAAATATGTTGACGCGTGTATCCACATGCCTCGCTTATTTCCGCCGTTCTTAGGTGTGGATTTCCAAGGGCGCATCCCAGCACTTTCTCTTGTGTCACTCGAATGCCCGATCTTGTCAACCTGCCTGATCTGGGCCGTGGTGTGAAGCCGCATGTCTCTCTGAGACGGCAAAGTACAGTAGCTATAGTTCGATGGAATGAACGTCGATCCATAGGAAAACGTTCGCCATAAACCCTTTCAGCAGCTCTGGCATTCCGTTGACATTCGCCATAAATCACTATCATTTCGGCATATTACGCGGATGTGTAGCACGCCATCACGATCTCAACGCGGACTAGTTTCCCCACTACTGGATGGGTCGTCTTTTATCCCCAGCACGTGGCTGCGGTACTATCCTATTTGCATAATCACGATTTGCATGGGGGTTATAGCCCCGCTGGTAGTTTGCATTCCGCTGCCATTTATCCGGTTCGTTTTGAGCATTTTTCATTTTCAGGGTGTCGATTCTGCATAATTCGACGATGGTCTACAACTTTCTAGTTGACATCTTCTGTCTATCTTGCTTAGTTTCGGAGTTAGATTTCCAAACTTCCGTGTTTCGCCACTAGGAGCGCTGCGACAACTTTCAGTGAATCGGGCATGTCTACTTTACTGTACATGTACCCATCGTTTATGGTCGGGGAACCCCCCTTTCGCCGTAAAAGGGGCGTTGTACTCTGATTTCAATCTCGAATTATTCTAATTTATATTTTAACCGACCCCTCAATAAAGGCAAAACAAATCTGAAAAAATCCCAAACTGAAATTAAATATCTCGGTCAATTTTTGTCACACAGAAGTGAAACTTTTTGTGTTACGTTTGTTAGGATGAGTGTAAACTTTTACTAAATATCACTACAAGGAACGGGGGACTGTATAAAAAGTTAGATTTTGTAATTTTTACAAAATTGGTTTTTTAAATTTTAAAATATCATAACATGAATGTTTACCTCATTTGAAACATTTTTGTAATTGGAAGTATACGTTTACGACCAACGGTTGCGTAAATAAAGGTGGGGTACGGACTTTGCGTTGCACCCTTTATATACCCCCAAACACCTTTTCCACTTCTTTCAGAACACAAAATTTTCTTCGAAACATATTTTAGTAAACGCTGCAATAAATTCTTTTCAGGTAAATCTCCAGCCAACTCATCTTCCCAGTACAGCGGTACTTTTTAAAGGATGACTTTTTTTTATCATCAGCTATTTTCGAAAGTGCATTTCAGAATTTCAATGAGTCTCCATACTTGATCGATCGGTTTCTAAAATATTCATGAAGGCTTCTACATCGATGTTCCATCGACAAACCATTTTCTTATCTATTGAATCATGATATTTTCAACAATAAATATAAGACAAGATAAATTCCTCCACTTTAAGAAGCTTTTAAAATATTTGAATATCCGATGAGGCGGTAAGGAAAATTGTGAAACCTCTTTGTTTTTAAAAATTCCAATAAAAAAGGATGCAGATATTAATTTTTTTCTTTAATTATATTTGTTTTAAAGAATACTGATATGCAGCACGAGTATAAAGGCTATTAAATCATAATATATTCGGTTTTAAACACGATTTCTAAAATATTGAAGTTTCCAATCGATTTTGAAAAGACCTATATTTCAAGTCCGAATTAGAGTATGCGTTACTAAAAGAAATGAACGCGGCAAGTTATGGAAGGCATTTGTATTAACGTCGCACTGGAGCAACACAACGGGCTATTGGTGACGGCCCGGAATCAACACCGTAGGGAAAGTTCCGAGAATAGCAACTCGTAATTAATTAAGCACGGTCAGTTGACGAGGTTAACACCTGAGCTGGCACCCCACTCTCCAAACTTCCACACCAATGTGAGGACATTTGAGGCCACTATAGATTCAACATGCACTAACCCCCCACGTACACGAAGGTCTGACTGGAGCAAGTCATGGAATACTCGGAGTAAATAAAATTTCATATTCTTTTCTCGGAGATTGTTATTCATTCTTATTTATGAGTAAAACCAGACCAGCCAACCTATGCGGTTATACAAGCCACGTAAACGAGCTACAACTTTTCCGTAGACTTGCATATAACGTTATACATAAACAGAAAATCTGTCTATAACAGAAAAGTTCTCGAACGCAGAGTTCCGGCGTCATTAAATTTGTTCAACTCATTTGATCTAGAATTTCCTGGTCAACGCAGCTATATTCAGCTCGTTATGTTGTTCCCTTCGAACCATAACAGTACAATTTAATACAGAGCATTTCGTAAGAATTTTTAACACAAACTCGAATCGACACAAAACGTCAAACGCTGTCACGAGCAAAGAAATTGGAAGAGAAAAGAACACAAGCACGTGAAGCGGACAAAGCTCAAAAAGCTGTTCAACGACGCAACGAAACTGCTGAGGAAACAGGCGTGACTTGGTATGTCTGAAGTGTCAAAAACTTACGGAAGAAGAGCGGTAGTAAAGCCAGTAGAGTTATAAAAATGAAAAATACATATAAACCCTTCGTTTCATTTCATTATTTTATATAACTGCATCAGCGTAATGTTTGCTTTTCTTTGATATCACTAATTTTTGATGCACTTAAAATCTACATTTTCTTTGGTAACTTCCATTTAAGTTCATTTTGGAAATTAAAAAGCAAATCACAAAACCCAAACAGATTTGGAACAATAGAACACATATTTAAGGCCAAGACTATCTTTCTTTTTAATTTCCAAAGCAGCGCCCTTTACTAATATTTGCGCAACATCGCTATAAGGGTTTACCCACTACGTTAATAACCTGCGAGTTGTAACTGTAACTTACCCTCGGTGTATTTCTCTCTTCAGTGTCAGCAAAAACTTTCCTCGTGTGTGTATGTCGATTTGCTTGCCTTGTGTTTGGTATGGCTTCGCCAAATATGGCCCTTGCTCCCTAAAAACCCAACCAAGCAACAGACAATTTCAAAAAATATTATTCCCAACCAAAAGTAATATTCCTGTACTCTTTTATATCAAGATACCGTGTGAATAAGATTAAAAATTGTTAAGATTTGGATAAATATTTCGAGTTTTGTAAGTCTTAAGATACGCGGGCTATGGGATTTGATATATTTGTTACCGGCAAAGTTTGAAACGCCGGCATTATATAGAATACCTAGGCATTTTATAGAATGCCCGGCTTTTTTAGGCAAAGTATGAAATGTGATAATTATTATATACTTTCCCTAGTCATTGTATATAATACCTAGGCATTCTATAGAATGACAAATGCTATTTAGGCAAAGTATGAAAAAAAGGTCAGGATAAGGCTATTATTTAAAAACCGTTCATTCCTCAAAAATACAAATGTCATGACGTGTAACGTTTTTGTATTTGGTTGAAAGTTCCTTCAACATTCTATTACGTCCTCCGTGTCCAATAGCCAAATGAGTTTGATGAAGTACGTGAAATAACTCAGTGTCCGTGACGTAATACTGTATAGTACTGACGCCTTCTTTAACAGGATCAATGAGTTTACTTTTGTTTTTCACAAACATCACATCATAGCGATTCAGCAACCAATAGTCCAGTGGTTCCTTCTTAGTAGTCATTTTGGCCTTTTTTACATCATTTATTAACTTCGGGTAGGTAGTTTCGGTTAAGAACAAACTGTTTTTTGCAGCATTAACTCGAAGCTTAGACAGTTCATCTTCGAATCGTGCTTGCATGTCTATTGACTGTGACTCCTTCTCCAACACTGTATCTTGCACTACTATTTTCATCCATCAGAGTATAAAACTAATTTTTTGTTGACAAATTTAAGTAAAATCGCGTATTTTGACACTCCCGAACAAAGCGCAAAATGCAAATGGCAAATTCTAAGCCTGAGTGGAGGATTAAAAGTCACGTGCCTTGCCACGTGATATTCGAAACGAATCGGAGATGTATTTCATACATTGCCGCTTTGTCATTTGGCATTCTATAGAATGCCTAAGAAATGTGTGAAATATTAATCGTTTCATGGGGGGGGGGGGTATTGCCGGCCAGTTTTCGGCGTTCTATAAAATGCCTCTAGGTATTCTATAGAATGCCTGTAACATATTGATTCTTTCTACATTTATCTTCATTTTAATCTTCCGTAGCTTTTTATGTGACTTGGTAAACCGCAAAAAAATAACATACTTTGAATATTATTTGCTCTGATTTTTTTCTCTTGTGAGTAAATATTTTTGCTTATCCTGAAAAATGACTGGGTAGCTGAAGAGTAGCGGATTAGCAACCGGATGGCTGCGAGTTCGAAACTCGATCCAACCCAAGAACGTTGTGTACGTGGGGACATAAATATTAGAATTTAATCTGTTTTGGAAAATTTGTTTTTCGAGCAATACTGGTAAAACAATTTTATTGGAAAAGTTCTTTACCATCAATACTGGGGATTAAAACAAAATGAGTTGCCTACCGCAATCGTTTTATACTCAATCTTATTCCTAGGGGATTTCGAAATTTTTTTAGCCCCTTAGGACAAACAGAACGGGGTTAATATGTATCCTACGTTACGCGCAGGGTTCTAAAGTATAAGTGTACCAAATTTGGTGTGGATTGGTCAAACGATGTAGATTTGTAAAGAGAACAGACTCCAACTCTGCTTTATATATACAAGATGTGTACAAATAATAATTGAAGGGATCGCGACCCGTTATATAAGACCCGTTACTAAGACTGAGTTTCTTTTTAGAAGTGATTGCAGTCCACTAAGAGGACAGGTTTCTTGGTTCGCGACACCGTCCCAAAATTTCATAAAACAAATATAAACTATAAAGTGAAATATTACGTTATTCGGGATAATAATGCTGACATTTTAAATGGTAAGGAACAAAATATAATTTTTTAATGTGATGAAAATGAAAAGTGTTTCTTACATCAGAAAAGGAGTTAACGATCACTGTACTCTCGGGTCAGAAAGTTGCAAGTAAAAAGTTCGTAATGTTCAAACAGGAATAAAAAGATCATGTACGAAAAGATAACTCTGTACTTTGCATACTTAAATAAATATTTCTGATTGATGCTTTTATTGATTTTTCCACTTATTCATGTGTTTATTACATCGATGATAGTTAAAGAATATTTGACCAATTAACTCTTGAACAATTAACTCTCTTAACAAATTGTAATCCTGCAAAAGTGTTGTGTGTGTGAGAGAGAGCTTTTAAAAAAGCTAATAAATTTAATTTTACTCTCATTTCATTCTTTACATATGTGCTTATTTTTTTCATCTACACACAAAATATATTTGTTCTTTATGAAACGTTTGCTCGACTAAACGGCTAAAGACAAAACTTCTGTTCCATTTCTTATTTCTCTATCTTTTAAAAACAAGTTATCTTTGGGTGAACATAAGTGTTTAGAAATGTGGAGGTAGACTGTTGATTTCCGAATAATTATTTGCAGTTGTGTCTTTGTATCAGTAAAGGGAAAACTAGTTAGAACACTAGAGCGGAACATTTTAGTCTCAAGCATTTTTCCTATTCAATTGCCAATTAGTATCTCAATGAAATGTAAAAAAGTTTCGTCGAATTCTGGTCATCGTCATTCAATATAAGTTTTACTGTTTGACTCAGGTTAAGACAGATACCCCAGCAAACAGAAGCTTTTAAATTGAATAGAATATAATTAACTTTAAAAACTAATAATTCATGCAACAGATAATTGTTTTAGAATTTTATTCGTTAATCTCGATTAAAAACCTAATATCTTAAGAGACATTTTTTCTTAACAACTTGTCTCAGAAGCTTTATAGATTGAATTTGTAGAATTATAGCTTTTTTTGTAGAATTATTCACAAATAAAAGTTCTTTTGCTAATGGAATTTTATTTTTATGGCTATTTATGTATTTTGGTCAGTCAATGTTTATTGTGTTGTTCTTCCGCTATTTTATTCTTAGCGTTAGCTAATTAGAACGCAGTGAAACAGAAAGCGTTGTTGCAATTTCATTCGAAATCGCCAGGTTTGCTCCATTACGATTTTACTCTTCCGTGGAAAGTGTCGTTTCCCCTTCATTTGTTCACAAAACTAAATTATAATTATCGTTTCTCAATTGCAACAAGATTGGTTTTTAATGACTTGGCCAATGCTACAAAAGCTGAATCACATCCAGCATTCCAAGAATTGTAAATAAATAATTAAAGAAATAGGTTAAAGTGGATTAAAACCGTTCTCAGGAACTTGTATGTAACCCACGTAACTACATAGAATTAATACATTCTTGGTTTAGGTAGGTATTTTAATTAACGTCACACTGGAGCAACACAACGGGCTATTGGTGACGGTCTGGGATCAATCCCAAAGGGAAAGATCCGAGAACATTCTTGGTTTTGAGAGGAATTAAATCGAAATAGTATTGAGATATACCACTGATTCGGCGTAGTATACCTACCATTTGGTATTTTTTGACAATATCTGTCTGATATAGGGGCCGCAATAGCCCAGTTGGAAAAGTCACGGATTAGCATCCGGAAGGTTCCAAGTTCGAAACTATCTTCGTATACGGGGTGGGCTGGTGCACGTTAAATCTATCGTGGCCTTAAATGTACTCACGTTGGCGTGGTGTGGAAGTTTGGAGAGTAGGGCGCCAGCTGAGGTGTTGTTCTCGTCATCCGACAGTGGTTCAAAATTAAGAGGTGTCGTCCTCGGATTTTTCCATTCGGGGTTGATCCTGGACCATCAGCCACTTTTGGGTTCTAAAATGTTATTTCAGAAGTGCGAACTGAGAAAAGGACTACAAGGGGAGAAAATTTCAGCGGCCTATTCAGCACTCTTATACGATCGAAATTGTTGCTCATAATTTTCGATTAGACAACATTATTTTCACAATATTTAAAGCTTATAAAAATAACTTGAAATTTTTTATTTTATAATTATTTTATTAAATTTTACGAGAATGAACTTAATTTAAAAGGCTTGAAAATATGAGCACCAACACCTAGGGACCCGAACTTTCGCCCCTCTCACAGTATTTCTGCCGGACCTCCCGACGGAAGAGGTAGAAAAATATTGCTTATATTACTAATGAATAACCAAATAAATTGTTCAAACAAAATACCCACCCACATATCGACTGTCTCCCAAGAGAATTTACCATAGGTAGGTAGAATCACATTTACCATAGGTAGGTAGTTGAATTAACGTCGTACTGGAGCAACACAATGGGCTATTGGCGACGGTCTAGGATCAATCCCGAAGGATAAGAAGACAACACCTCGTAATTTTGAACCAGGTTAAATGACGAGGACAAAGCTTGAGCTGATATCTCACTCTCCAAACTTCCACAACACGCCAACGTGAGGACATTTGAGGCCACGACAGTTTTAACGTGCACCAGCACCCCCGTACATGACGATATTTGGTTAGTTTCGAACTCGGAACCTTCCGGTTGCAAATCCACTACTCTTCCAACTGGGCTACCGCGGCCCCATATTTACGGAGATGGCTGATAGGATTGCATTCAAATTTGTCATATTGGCGCATTTAACGACAAATAGGAAATATATTTGTTGTGATTTTTACATGTTATCGAGGAGACATACATGAGTAAACTATGTCTTTCCGCCCAAACAATCACCGAAAACAAATAAAATTGCGTCTTCCACCCTAACCTAAAATGAAGGAGCTTTGTTTCTATAGTGACTGCCTACAGATAGACTTAGAGCCGGGAACAGTTCGTGTGGTAGACAGACAGTTATATTTGGAGCTTACTTGTTGGCCACCCCACAAAACTTTCTCAAAGTCGGCGCCATCGCCTGAGAATCAATATTTATTTGAAATAATGGATGCATTAAAATAACTATATATTTAAAAATATTTGCTTTCCTATTTGATTTGAGTTGTATATCTGAATGACTTACCAAAATGAAGAAAAGAATACTCCAATCGATTACCAAGACACAATTTTGGTTTCATGATATCGTCTCGCAACTTCAAATAAGCACTTTATTATTGATTGTTTAAGATTTTACGTACACGTGCTCAGTGTCACCTAGATGCTTATCTGCAGTTGGAATTATGATAATCTGAATATGCAGAGGAGCATAAACTAGAAAGGATTTTCTTAATTATGCCGAAATGGAATCTACCCGACTTTCCCAATTTAATATGCACTCAGGGCTTATATCCAGGTATTTGAATTCACTAACAACCAACGTGTTAGCGATAATGTCTTCATTTAATTTCTTCACGTTGGCGTGGTGTGGAAGTTTGGAGAGTGGCTTGTCAGCTCAGGTGTTGCCTCGTCATCTGACCGTGGTTCAAAATTAGGCGGTGTTGTCCTCGATCTTTCCCTTTGGGATTGATCCCGGACCGTCACCAATAGCCCGTTGTGTTGCTCCAGTGTGACGTTAGTTAAATACCTCCCATCTCATTTAATTTCTTGCCAATGATCATAACTTTATTTGTACTTGAGTTAAAAGTCAAGTTTGCGAAGTCCTGACCAGTGAGACACGAAGTTAAGTACATTTTTTTACTGGTTGAACGGTTAGGGCATCTAGCTTAGATGAAATCAGGTGTACCACAACCACCAAACTTCAATGTACTGTGGTTTTCCTCCTTGAAGTCAGCCTTAAGTTTCTCTCGAATATTCTCCATTTAGAAATGTTGGTTAGCAACCTCTGTTTTTCGAGAAATTATGCCCTTAGTTCTCGAGTTTCTATTTCTTCTTTGTACCATCAAATAGTATTTCCCTCTACAGACTTCTCCATGTTATGATAATCATCTAACTTTTCAGCTCAGATTGGATGTCTCATATTTGTATATAAAGTGTTCTTTATACTCCAAGAATACTTGCTTTTTATTTGATAGGCAACCATTTGATCCTTCAATAAAACAAGCTTCAACTTGGAGACTAGTAAAGCCATCCATCGAAATATGTTACTTATTTCAAAACGAAATCCTTCTAAGAGCTATTGAGGATTTTGCGATGCTTTTACAAAACTATCTAAGCTTCTTCGTCCATGACTGAAATCCCCTTAACATGGATCTAAAACATGTAGATTAGTTTTGAACTTTTTCACGGATTCCAATTTTATTCAATTTGTATTTTAGTTAAGATCCTATGAAGGAACCGAACTTCTTAAGGGAGATTAAATGTTTGTCAAACACGAAAAATATCTTCATCTGATTTAAAGTTTGTAATAAAGTTTTGTAATTTAAATTTAAGTCTATCACCTTAAACTGCCATACAATGATTTATGAATACAGATATCTGTCTATGACGATGTTTGTATCTATGACAGGTTATAAGAATCATTCTTGATCGTCTTCGAAGGTGGTTCAAGTTTTAATTTTTCAATTTCAAAAACATTTTATTTGTTTATATCCTTGATGTTGCTGAATGAGAGGTACTCAGCAGTTTTACTTTCTTAAGTAATTTTGTTTGTGAACATTTTTACGTTTCTTTAAATCCATGAGCTAACAATAGCAAGTCTTCTTTGATTATCATGGATAAGAAATCCTTGGGATGTAAAATTATTACTTTTTTTTAGGTTTGGTTTGGTAGGTTTTTTATGGCGCAAGGGCCAGATCTGGCCAAGCTGCGCCACTTTTCGTTTAGAGTACTATAAAATTATCGCAAAATTGCCACTTTTCGTTTAGAGTACTACAAAATTATCGCAAAATTACCACGATATACCAAAATATCTGTACAATTGAATTATGAAGTCAATTTAACTTATATATTATTCTATATTCTAAACTGTGGTAACAACTGAAACGGTGGGTAATTGAATTTACTTTGCACTGGAGCAACACGACAGGCTATTGGCGGGGATCAGTGCCGAAGGGAAAGATTGCTTACCGTCCGAGGATAACACCTCGTAATTTTAAACCAAGGTAAGATAACTGAAACGTTCTTTAAGAATCATATCAATAGTTCTTTTTTTCATGTACTTTTAAATTAACAGAAATTTAACTGTAGTTCTCAATATAGTATACACATAGTCGGTTACATTAAACTATAATCAACGATATTCAAGATAAAAGAAAAAGTGAAATTCCAGTTATCATGAAACACTGAGAATGAAGATAAAGAATGCATACAAGAATTTTAGAAAAAGAAAACGAAACCGCTATCACCGTTTGATAACAGTTTCCGTTATTTTTTCACATCGATTCAGACTTGTGACATCAGTTCTTTTCATCAGTTTAGAATGGGCACGTCACATAAAATGGTCTGGTGGTCATAGTAATGTGGCCACTTAATATATCAAGCTGATTCTTTACATTTTACGCTATTACTCTTTTCCCAATAATTATAGGGCCGAGGTGGCCCGGTTGGAAGAATAACGTATTAGCAACCTCAGAGTTGCGAGTACGAATCCAACCAAAGTCCTCGGATTTTTCCCTTTGGGATTGATCCTGGACCGTTGCCAATAGCTCGTTGTGTTGCTCCAATGTGACGTCAATTAAAATACCCCTACCTATCTACCAATAATTATATTGCGTACTCTTAAACAAAAGCTTTTGTGATTAAGCAATTGAGCTGCATTCTTCATTCTAGTGTTAAAAATTTATTTAAAATTACGAACTCGAAGGCAAGACACCCATTGGGCTGACATTTAAAAATAATGTGCTCTTTATTTGATTTGTATCAATTGTATTAAATCCTATCCTTTGTCTTATTTGTCTTCCTATTTATCAATTGCTTAACTGGCCAAATATGGCCCTTGCGCCATAAAACCCTTCAAACCAACCAAACATCAAGCTCTTAACGTCATTTTATTTTTCTTTTATAGCAATTGTCAATTAATTATGAAATTTGATATTAATTATGATGTGGAGGTACGCTGATTTCAGTAAGGTACTCTGAAATTGATACGTCCGTTCCGTATTTAATTTGAATTGTGTAACTAAATATGTAAATAAATGTAAATAAATATACCTCACACAAAGAAAAAAAGACCCCGAAATTACCGAAAGGATGACTCGAAGAAAAATTATTGGTTTCATCATATCGTTTTATTCTACTCGTAACTCATTCCAAGTCATTTTCTTTAGAAAAAAATGGCTGAAGGTAACGAATTTTAAATTTATTGTAGGGTGAGAAATCTACCGAGAGGAAAGGTATGAAAAAATCGATTTCCATCAAAATATATGAAAGATGCAACAAAAAACTTTTTAGGGGAAAGGAATCTTTTTTTTGGTTCAGGATCAATCTCGAAGGGAAAGATCGAGGACACCTTGTCATTTTGAACCACGATCAGATGACGAGATCAATACCTGAGCTGGCACCCCACTCTCTAAACTTCCACACCACGCCAACGTGAGGACATTTGAGGCCACGACAGATTTAACGTGCAACAACCCCCAAGTACACAAAGGTCTTTGGTTGGATCCAGTTTCGAACTCGAAGCCCTCCGGTTGCTAATCCGCTGCTCTTCCTATCGGGCTACTGTGGTCCCAAAACCGAAGGAAAAAGATAAAATAGTGACAAACCAAATTGAATTGTGTCTGAACGATCTTCTCCGAAAAAAAATTTAGGTTTAACAATTTTTCTGCTAAACTTATACTGCTCTTGCAATACCCAACGAAAAACATTGTCGCTAGTTTCGTTTTCAATTCCCAGAGGTCTCTTCTACAGAATACAATACAGGACAGAAGGTTGTAAGGTTTCAACTTATACTAAAGGGTCAGATACAGGGTAATTTTATGGGGAGTGAAGGGTAATGTGAGATTGGAATATAATATCCACATTTTCAAAATGGAAAGATGACTTAAAATTCGCCATTTTTTAAAACAGAATGTACAGCTGCGGAAGGAAACGAACCACCCCTTTTTTATTCGTGCATTCTTCTTTGTAGAGTAAATTCAGATCCACGAATCGATTGTGAATAACATCTATAAATTCACATAGAAAATATTTGCCTAAAAAGTCGTCTTCACATCAAATTGCATTGAAACTTCATGCTTTAAGCAATCTAATGCGACGTCAAATTTCTAATCCAAAGCAAAATTTAACCTTGGATACTGTTTCAAGTCTGGTCCAGCCAGTTCTGTATTATGAGGTATAAAGTTTCGAGTTTAGTTTTCCAGACTCGTATATTTCTATCATGCTTTTTTTTAGTAAAATATCCAAATAAAATCTGCGCAATTTTATTTAAAAAACTGGATTTGGTATGCAATGTGAATTATGAAATTAATATTCGAAACACGCAAATGCGAATAACAACCATGATTTATTTTTGAATCGATTTAGAACTTTTTACGACTGTAGAATTTAAGCTTTTCAGCACGATATTTTTTCGCTGTTTTAAATTTCCTTATCTCTATATTTTATCCTTCATACGAAAAAAATGAATCACTAATGCGATTTAGAAAGTCGTAAAGAATGTTTGGTTTTGCCCGTCGTTCTAGGTCGTTTTTTCAACTCACGAATAATGTGCTGATAAACTCCGAAAAATCTTTTTACTTAAACAGAGCTCTGAAATATTAAATCTGAAGAATTTCGCTTAAGCTTTCAGGCTAGATTTCTTTTCTGTTAAAATCATTCTTTCAAAATTAATTCAACTCTAAGATTAATAAAATTGTTTATATTCATAAGAAATATGCTGCAAGCAGATGGAACTTGGGAAAAGTTGCCTTCCACCAGAAGTTATTTATTTTCTGGTTAATTTTTTCTATTTGAATAAAAAACCGTTTGTTATTTGAAATTCTCAGACGTTTTATAATTCTCGTTAGTTTGATTCACCTTTCACGGTTGCTTAAAAAATGAAAACAAATTTTGCAACGCTTGAAGAATGAATTTCAGTTAATTACAGAAACAGGAAAAGAAAAACGAGCCCTTTTCTTTTTGAGCCTTCCAAAACGGTAACGGTTAAGATCTGTCAAGAATTATTGTTGAACTTGAAAGTTTTATGAGCTGATTTTTTAATGGTAATTTTGGCGCTACTTTATTTTTATTTCAAGCGAATAGCGCCATGTGGCGCTGCTTTCAAATCAATGGTAACCTTTCAGCCGCCATATTGTCTGTGGTATTGGACAGAGCCAGTGTGTTATAGCGAAGCGAAGTGTTGTGTTATCGTAGAAGTGTGACGTAATTCTATGTTTTTATCTATGTATCGTCTGCTAATATTTTCGCCCCATTTTAGTTTGTAGTGATCGGTTTGTTGTGATCAGCCTCCGGCATTCAAAAATCAAAATACGTTACTCAAAAATTTAGAATCGTGGCGCTTACGCCAGCCCTGTGGCCAAATAACTACTTTGACATCGGAGGTTTGGCCATGCCTGTCCGAAAACAAGGTAATGAGCGATATGGATATTGTGAAAATTGTGTTTTTTTACCGGTATATAGGATCGTGTGTCAAAACATCACCGTATGCTTCGAAATGTGTGTGTGAAGTGATTCGATCGCGATTCATGTGGTTTGTTGTAGCGATCTGACATCGCTCTCAACACACCCTTATTTTTCAAAAATGAATGTCAGTTTCATTATTTTGTGACATAATCTGACAGATTATGAGTGATATAATTCGACGATCAGCATCGAGCAAGGAAGAGTAACAGAATCCGAATTGTGTGCATTTTCTGTGAAAATTAGAAGTGTACGAATCATTACATATGATCGCTTATATCCATATTCTGGTATTTCAAGATTTATTTCATGGCAAAAAATGTTATTGATAATATTTCTATCTTACTGTGTTTTTGATCACAACTTGAAACTTTAGTGCAGGAAATGTGCATTATTGTACAGTGGAAACGCCGGTTAAAACAAATGTTAATTTAAACGCATGAACGATTTTGCATCTTGTTGGCACAACTGAACCAATGAACTTTTTCAAGTGCATGGCATTGATAAAGAATTTTGGGAATTTTGATCTTCGTAAAAATGATAACTCAAAATTATGATGTTTTATTGCGTTTATATGCATATTTCTCAGTAATGTCATTAATACATACTTTTAATTTGTAATATTTATGCTAAATTAGATTTGTTTTTGTATTGGAAACTGAATAATATCAATCAATGCTGATTCTTTCTTATTTTTTAAATTTAAATTCATTTAGTAAATTTGCCAGACCAAATTACCTTATCTATCTTTCAAATTTTTGGTTGCAGCTTTTTTGGTTGATTATTAATTAGTGAGAGCTGTTAATGATTTTTATTTTAGGTTATAAGAGAAACATTCTTGTGTGCCTTTTCACACAATGTTTTAAAGCAAGCAACATGATCCATATGTTAAATGAACATAAAACAATAGCTTTTTTCGATATTGTTCCCTTTTAGAATCACAAAAGTTGTAAGCTTTAGGCTTCTGCTCTAACAACAAATTGATAACATTAAATTTTTCCTTCATGCTTTTTGATATATAGCCAAATCTTAACCTGAATCCAAATCATCACAATATGCTTCTCTGAAATGCATAATGCTAATTTCGTTAGCAATAATCCTTATGAAGAAACAGGTAGCTGTTTCTTCATGAGGATTATTTGGGATAGTGAATGTCTCATTCAATTGATTTAATGAATTGGTATTCAGTTATGGCATATTTTAAATGTCCTTTTATTAATGGGGTGCATATTTTTGTTTTTATTAGATTATGAATCTTCAAATAATAGACTTGGCTATTTTATAATAGTATGTTTTAAGGATCAATTATATTTACTGAGAAGCAATAAGCTTGCAGTTTTGTTTGCAATAATTGAAAGCTTAAGTGTTAAAGAATTTGAACTTATTTACATCTAAAACTTATCTCAAACAAACTTTTGTGCAGTAAAATTCTACATGTACCTTGGACAAAGTAATATTGCTAAAAAGAATATTTCCTGGAATCTTAAAGCTACTTTGCTTAAAACTTCTAATTTTTTGGAATACTCTTAATGGTAATTTAAGGTTGGAACATAATTTATATTCTGTATTATGAAGATATGTAATTATTTTTGCCTATTATTTTTACTTTGCTGTTCATTTGTTGATTAGCTGTGGCTACTCTCTGAATGATTATCTACATTCTCAACATTTAATGTTACTATTTTTTGAGAAAAATAAGTAATTAGTATGAGGAATGATTTTGAAAATTTCTGATTATCTTATTGCATGCTATGGGCCACTTTTTTCATTTGTGAAAGTTTAAAACTTCTGTGAAAGGCAAAGTTTCAAAGCAATAAGTTCTGTACACAATGTTTACACAAAACATCAATCACATGCTTTAAAAATTTGCATTCAGTTTTCCCTATTTACGCTAAAGTTTTATTTTGGAAACAATAAGCTGTCTTGTGAATTAAGATGATAAATTGTTTTTTATTTTATCTATCTGTATAAAAAGATTTAGCTGCAGGCAATTTCAGTGATAAGTAAGGGTGTTTTTAATGAAGGCTCCTACTTGGTCCTTGGGTGATACACTGAACCCCACATATAACTGTAGAATGAATATATGTTAAATCTGGAAGTTTATTTTGTATGCTCGTCCAGTGAAATAGTACATGCTTGAGGTGAAGAACACATGATTCATACATGACACCCATGTTCCAACAGAATTGGATGACACTACATATGCAGATTGTATGCTGAGGGTGGTGCTGTTGTGCAATGCCCCTCTCATTGACACCCCCACCCTCAGGGGCACATCCTTAGGTGTGTATGGGCATCACAACCCCAAGGTACCCAAGTGATCTTCCTCCCTTTCATTTTTACCCTCTCCTATCTTTATACTTTTACTTCCTCCCTCATTGTCTGTCTTGTGTTTGGCACAGCTTGGCCAAATATGTTTCTTATGCCATTAAACCTGAAAACAAACAACCATTGACATCCCTGGAAAGAATCTGGCGCAGTTTTCACTTTTCTCTCTCTGTTTACAATTTCAGAGGAGGATAAAAACCTGGTGGGATTTTGAAGTCCAATGTGTTTGGTCGAATGTTTTGAAACTGCTGGGAGCTCACAATATCTAAATTCAATCTGTATATAACTAAACTGTATATAATTCATAAAAGTAACCAATTTTGCAATTAAGTTCTATAGTTCATTGGATTTGCAAGGTATTAAATTGCTGTCTAGAATTTTTTGTAAATATTTATCATAATCAGTTCCTTTAAATAAATTGTAACTAAACTTGAAAATAAGTTTTTGGCCTTTCTCTTAGTCATGTATGTCAAATATAGCTTTATATTTTCAAAGCTATGTAATTTATTCATTCACACTTTTAAACTTATTTTAATTAATTCAATAAAACTATTCAGTTCGTTATATCTCAGATTGGAAGATTTGTACATGACCCAGAAATTGTAAAATGTCATGGAAAAGGAATTGTATTATGATTACCAGTGAAAATTTTTGTACATTTTATCAATATGCAGAATAGTCGAGCTTTGTGAAGTGAAAAAACTGATTTTTTCATAATTTACTTTGAAAGTGGAGATATATTCAAACTTTTATTTCTTTTGAAAAATTAACACTTAAAATCTATAATCTGATTAGTTTTTCAGTTTACTGCCCCGAAATTGCAGTGGAAACCTCCAAAATTTGAGGAATTTTATTTCATGTTAATTGTTTTCAATAAATTTCATTTACTTGCAAATGTTGGACAAAATAAAACACTTAACATTTTAAATCTTAAAATTTATGAATTCATTAATTTTTATTTTTGAAACACTGAGAATCATGAATGGTTTATGTGCTTCTATGAGAGGATTTTTCTGTAAAACTAGAGTATTTTGGTGAATATATGCACTTCCTGTTTTGTAACTTGGTATTTAATTTGAGCAAACTTTTTTCACGTCGCTCACGGAATGAATCATAAAAATTAATGCCAAACATTACCAAAATGGCAAAAGATCAAATTAGTTTTTAACCAGAAGTATACTTCTTCCAGTAATCTTATTTTTATACTGAAACACTCATAAATATGTAATTGCTTTAAGTTGTTGAAATATAACCAACTGTAGAGTCCCGATATTATGTTTTGTGCCAGGCCTTCCAAAAGTGAATTCCATAAAATACACAGAAATATGAATAGGAAGTGGAACACCGAAATGATTAAAATAGTTTCGATAAAACTGGTATTTTACGTATATATGTGTACATGAAGCAATAGAGGATTAACTTATCCCCTCCATATGGTTCAGTTGGCACAACTGAACCAAATTAATTTTAAATTTAAATCTTAGTTTTAAAAACGTTTTGAGATTTTTGTTTTCTGAAATTTTTAATACACACATATAAAAGAATGACAGCTGTGTGGCATATTTATAGTCTGTCAAAATTAAAATTGATTTCACCAAAAAATCAGGCATCTCTTCTACTCAATATTTTAAATTTTTGCTAGAAACTTTCATTTCTGATTTTTTTTACTTCAATAGATGTCTTAGGTTGATTTTTATTCAGTAAATATCTTATAAAAGCATGAGATGAAGGTTTTTACAAAAAAATTTATGCTTAGGATTGCATATAAAGTAACGAAAAGTATGTCCAATAATTACCTAAACAGTATTATGTACGTTTTGTTTCTAATACTAATTTTGTAAGTCATGATTAATCTATGTTTTGAGTCTCAATAAATGTTTATTTTTACTTATTCTTTTTCAGAAGCCCATCGGGCTTTAGAGCTTTTAGAGGAGTATCATTGTAAACTAAATAAACCTCAAGACAAACAGCTCAGAAATGCCATAGAGAGGGTCATTAGAATATTTAAAAGTCGTCTTTTTCAAGCTTTGCTTGGTGAGTATTATATTATCTTTTTAATCAGCCTACTCATTACAATGAACTTGAATGTAATGAATGTCTGTTACACCAAATTGAATGATTTGTTTTAATTGCATATGTTATATAACAATTAGCCAACCAGCACATAGCATTTGTGCTAAAGTTTCACAATTACTAATATCTATTGGTAATTGAGAAACTGGTTACTAGCATTTTATACTCATCAATATGCAGATTTCATACATCCAAATGAAATAAAATGTGTCAAAAATATTAAATGACATTTTGTTTAAATTTTTCAAACGTACTTACTGGTGTTAATTCTCATTTCCAATAAAATGTGTGGCATATAAAGTTCACATCTCAGTCATGTTACCACAATTAATTTCTGAATGTCCTCTTTCATTGTATGCCATTCACTTGTTCAAAGCCAATTTCTGTTCCCTTGTAAGAATGGACTATTCTAAAAGAAGTTTGATTTGTGGGTATTGAAATATATTATTTTTTCTGTAAAATGTTAAATAGGTAGTCAAACTATGAATATCTGCCTAATGTGTAATAAAATTTAGCTGATAGGCCATGTGTAACTATAATAGGTGAGTGATATTACATGCTTTGAAATAGACAATATGCATATTTTCTTTTGCACATGTTCAGTTCCTTGATGTGATGGTAAATTTAGTCATTCTTCATGACAGCACACAATTCACTTAAAATCTAAAATATATCGTGAATCATCTTATTTCATCACTGAATTTTTCAAAAAGTTTTTGTATTTAGTGTTTTTACTTGCCTCATCTCAAAATGCCCTATGAATCTTAAAATTTCCCAATGGTACATTATTTGCTATCTCAAATGAATTGAAACTTGTAAAACACTAAATCAACAACTTTCGTTGTTTTTGAGTAGTTAAGATTGAAGAGTTTTGTCATATTTTTGATTTAAGAGTGGTATACTATCAATGCTTGAGGACCAATTCTGCATTTATGCGACTATCAACTAAGCTGAAAACCAATAACCCCCTCACTTTCCACCAGTTCATCCACAGCACTTGTATGATGCGGTTTGTCATTATCATTCCTATAAATGAAGTCAGAACCAATGACACCTTGTAAAAAATGTACATGGGAAGGATCACCTCATTGCAGAAGCAGTTTCAAGTTGAACCACATTTGAAAATATGGAGCTCAGCACGCCTCCCCAGATGTTTCTCACCTCTTTTCAGATCACCTGATGTCCTGAATCGCTTGTTAGGCTGAACCAACTCTCATCAGTGAAGAGTATCATACTCCATAGCTGTATAGTTCATTCTTTGTGCTCCTTACACTATTGTAGACAGTGTCTGCTATGTATAGGCATTAACAGGATGCAACATTTTGGACGTTGGGCAAATGGTCCATCTTAATGTAGACATCTGGCCACAGTGAACCAAGATACTGTGTCTTGAGATCATCTGCAATTGCTTTGCAATATTACTTGTAGTCTGGCTTTGATATCTTGGCCTGTAGGACTATATTGGTCATCCCTTGGTGTTGTTTTCCTTGGGTAATCACCACCAACCTTTCTAACAGCTGTTCCTGTTTTGAGGGTCTTCCAAGCATGCAAAACAATGCTGTGGGCGATACCAAACTTGTTTACACTATTTCTACTGTGCTTTTCCTCCAGCTTATCAATTATTCGACCACTCAAAGTAATCTAAATGTGTCCCACTAGACATTGTATCATCTGTAACACAATAACAATGCACTTGAACCTCTTATGACGATGTGCACACTTGCTTTCCACTTCGAAGAAACGCAGCTTTTAACAAGTTCAGCTCTGCCACTGCATGTGCATCATCACTTTTCAGAAATGTACATTTGCATGCATTGCATATCTACAAATCAGCTTTCGTTATGCAATGTTCGCAGCAATGTTTTGTTTCATTTTTCGAGTTTAATCTCATGCTGCTGGTCCTTAAGTTTTGTATGCCAGTGTAGTAAACTATGCCATTGTAGTAAAACCTCTTTCTTCCACCAACATTTACCAGAAATAAAATAAAATTGAGATCCTTACCCATAACAAATAAGCCTTGTTCCTATAGCAACTGTATTCACTTATATTTCAGAGTAAGCAGTTTGCCTGATGTAATGTGACATCATGTATGGAATATTTTCCAGGAGCTGCAGAAATACTACCACCACCACCTACATTTTAGCTTGGATTTCACATTTTAATTACCAAATCAAAATAAAACCATATATATTTTTACATAACATCCTTTTTTGTATATTCCGAGCATAATAAAAAAAAACAGGATACATATCAGGTTTTGATAAACAGACAGCATAGTCCCTTTGAAATTGCCACTCTTTTAACAACCAATACTTACTTATAGATTGACTTTAACACACTTGTATATTTTGCAAAATAATGTAAGTAGATAGAAATAAAAGTTCTACTTTCAATAAGATGTACTTCATCACATCAATTATCAAATCACAATTGAATTATAATTTTCAGTGGTATTTTATTATTTGTCCAGGAATGGAAAGTGCTGACAACTATTTTTTAATTTGTGAGCCATTAATAGTGAATTAAATGAAAATATATTTGAAAAAACAGCAAGTGAAAATTTAATTATATTCATCATGGGATGCATTAGTTAATTTGCCATTAATTCTGTTTGAATGGAGGGAGTCTTAAAATTAGGGACAGATTCTAAATGATTAAAGTTACTTATGCAACATCAATGATCATTGATAAAATCATTCTTAATGCATGTTATTTCCCATTAAAATAGAATTTTCCCCAAATTCTATTATGTAGATGGGTTTTCAGATATCTCTTGTCAGACAGAACTCGGGTATTGTCATAATGAATGATATTGATTTTTAAATTGATTTGTGGAATACAGATAAGGAATGTTTAGATGTATAGATAACCACACATCTTATGAAAATCCGTTTTGCTAGTTTTTTTAACATTTGAAAGAAAGGATTTCTAGTTTAAGTGAAGTATGAATTAAAAAACAATACTAAAGGTTGAAAAACTTTGAATAGTCATGTTTTGAAATATGTATGTATTATTCACATTTAGGGAAATTTAGCCTCTAGAATTGATTATATTAGTGGGATGAAGAATTTGCATATGGAGATCAGGTGTAGAAATAATTTATTTATATAGAAAATTTTTATTTCGTTTTGGGTAATGCTTGAATTAAAATAAATTATATTTTAAAAGTACAAGAGGACATTGGATCTAATAGATGAAGTGAAGACTAATGCGAGTACCATGATTAAAATTGGACAATTTCTACTGGTGGAAGAAATTAAAAGCATGTAAAGATTCATTATTTTAAAGTTTTTAACATCTAAAAGGAAAAGAATTTGAAATTGCAAATACATATATGTAAATTAAAGTAATTGTTTTCTGACTTGGCATAAATAAATTAGGCCCATGAGACTAAGAGACACTCAAGAACCAGCTAAGGATGTTGAATAAGCTGGCCTGAGGGACAGCTGAGACAGGAGATGATGTGCTTGGGCATAGCCTGAGTTGAGTTAGAGCACAGAGAGTCACTTTTTATTAAATTGTAGATCAGAAATAGCGGAATTTTTACAGAGGTTTTAGGTACATTTCGATTGGTAAGTTGAATTTTAGAGTGCAACATCAAGAACAATGAATCTGTGACAGATTTCCTGGATATCTGTTACAGTTTTACCTGTGTTTACAGTTTTGCTTTGAAATGTTTTCTTGAAATTGTTTTCACTGTGATGTGAATTTTTAAAAGTTTTTTTCCCTGTGAAAACAAAATTGGATTCACATATAACATGCGTAATGGTGGAGATTCAGTAAACTTCTGATTTTTTCCCCAGTACTACTTGCTATGGTTCTGAATAATTAATTAGCTTTTAGTATTAAACCAAAAGTCTCTTTTCATGTAGTCAATTTATTTTTACTCTAATTGGTTAATAATTGAGAGTTAGTATCCTTCAAAGTATCAATTCATAATGCTGAATAAAGAAAAAACTGATTGACTTTCAGTTTCGAATTTTCAAATAATGAAGTCGTATTAAATGGTAATTTGATTTATTTTTAAAACAAAATATTGTAAAACAGTAATGCATGTAGCAGTAGTTCATTTTTTTAGGAAATATTTTTATAGAACAAGATATGTTTTAAAGACTTAAGTTTTTCTCTAAATAGGATGTATTGGAATTTTTTAAAAATTGTGCAAATACAATTGTAGGAACCTTCAAAGTGCTGCGTAACAGTAATTATAGAAAAATATGCTTTAATCGATCGATTTATTCAAAATAAAATTGTTTAGCAATCATTTTGAGCAATACGCCGTTTTAAAATAAAGTTAAATCCATAAAGTAAGGTGATGAGCGCTGGATTCGAATTCAGCATCTCCAAAACACAAAGAAAAAACGTTTGGAATCGGATCAAAGTTTGTAAGATAGGAAATCTTTTTTGTCCAACTAAGGAAGAATTCGTAATTATTTTTGAATTTTAAAAACGTCAAAGGCAAATGAAAGAAATAGTTTAAATGAAAACAATTTTTGGCAAGCTTTCCTTTTCAGACTGAAAAATGTGTTGGTAAAATACATTTTATATTGATTTTAGTGCAGTCTTTGTTTAATAAGTAGTCGGCAAATGAGTAATTGGTCGGTAAACTAAACCCTAATGTGGCGCCTACCTAATTTTACCCCAATTGTGACATTTAGCTTAAACGAATCATTTACTAATCTGTAGACTATTCGATTAGATTTCCAAATTTCTTCAAGTGCGTTTCATCTAATCACTAGTTAGGACAACTGAAGCAGATTTTCGCTTGAGTTATAGTGTATTGTCACGCCACAATAAGTATTTCGATGGTACAGGAATTTATGACGTAACGCGTTTTGAATAATATTTATGAAAATCGCACAAAAAAGAAAGTGAAAATCTGCAAACGAAGTTTTATAAATCAGATTGCTTATATTTATAATGAACAGTTAGAAACCATGATGTTTATTGTTCTACGTATACTGTAATCTTTTTGTTAACGCAAGACCTTTGTCGATGCCAAATGATGACAAATTCCAAGCTATATTTCACAGTAGTTGGCAGGTGCAGCATCCATTTAAGATCAAGATGCTGAACTATTGTATCTAGGATGAATTATTTCCTCGGTTGCAGAGATACTGTGTGTTTTACCACCAGTGTATCTTTCGTTTTTATTTGTTTCGTTTAGGACTCGAATGAGGCTTGCTTAGCACATGCGAAAGTTGGGCGATCACTAAATTATTGTGCAGTGTGCATTGTTTATTTGTGTTCCAAGCTGCATTTTGTTGCCCGGTTGATCGATTATACTGAGAAATATTAAAATTTAAGAGGGAAGAGATAGGAGCGGGTGTTCCGTGACATTGGCATGGTGCCAGCCAGGGGGTGCCTACAGTGGATTTGTGCCAAAAAAGCTGTTTTTCTTTGCCATATTGACCGATTTCCTTGTAGTTCAAGCTCACGAATGTTGATGTTGCCTCTCGTCTCGAAGTTGTAACTTCTAAAAAGTTCAATTGAACTGAACATTTTTGTTTGACGCTCTTCGGTCTTTTTGATCATGTGTTTGCAACAGCTTTTTTTTTTGCGAGAGGCACGGTGAAATTTATTTGTCCAAACTTTTTTGATGCCTTGAGTTTTTTAAATAGTGGATGTGTTTGTTGTGAACACTTCTAAAAATGTCAGTTCACTTCCTGCTTTCATTTGTGCTTTCAAGATTCGGCTTTTTTGACACTTCTGAAATGAAAGATCATGGAGCTCAAATTTAGAGAAAAATCTGATGCAATAGAAATTTAAGTTACCAACCAAGACTATAAACTTTTCTTAGTATAATCGATGAACCCAATCAGAAAATTTACCTCTAGTTAAAGTGAAATATGCTTTAAAGGTTAAGGCATACCCATGAAAGAAAAAACCACCTATTCTCAAATCGAGGGGCCAGGACACATTGCCGAATAGTGATGGTAAAGGGTCATGATTATTCCTATGGTTTAGTATTTTTAAACAGTTAAAAACAACTTGAAAAAATGTAAAATTTTACATTTCTTTCAAAAGAATCATTTGTGTTTTGAGGGAGCCGGCGTGGCTCAGAGGGTTTGCCCATCACGCTGGCAACCTGCGAGTTGTAGGTGGCGCAAGTTCGATTCAGTCCGATTTATATTTCTCTCTTCTGTGTGAATAGGCAACTAGTTGGGTTAACGTCGCACTGGAACGACACAACGGGTTATTCCTGTGCGAATAAAACTTGACTTGTGTGTGTATGTTCATTACTTGACGTCTTGTCTTGTTTTTCGCTCAACTTGTCCCTTGCGCCACAAAACCCAGCAAACCATTAATGTGTTTTGGTTAAATAACGAAGTATGTTCTTATCTGCTCCATTAAGGATTTACTGGGTTTGTTATCACTTCTGGGAACAGGATCCTTTTGCTCTCCTGGAATATTTTTAGGGGATTAGACCCCTCGCAAAGAAAATACAGGGCAGCTATTCCGATCCAAGCAGCTAAGAGGATCGAATTCAAACTAACATCTGTTTGTCTCTGAATTTCGTTTTCAGTTTTGCCCTTTACTCCTATCATATTCATTCATCAATGTTTTTTTTTTAAAAAGCCCAGTTGGTAGTATCGCAGATTCGCAACTGGAGGGTTGCGAGTTCCAAGTTCGAGCCAACCAAAGACCGTCATGTACGTGGGGATTGATGCACGTTAAATCTGTCGTGGCCTCAAATGTCCACATTGGCTTAGTGTGGATGTTTGGAGAGTGGGGTGCCAGCTTAGGTGTTGACTTCGTCATCTGACCGTGGTTCAAAATTACGAAATGTCCTCGGACATTTCTCTTCGGAATTGATAACGAACCGTCGCCTATAGCCTATTTTGATCCATCCAGTTAAAATCAACTACCTACCTTTTTTCGAGGTATAAAAATCTCCAGCGTCGAGTCATTTGTACGAGTTCTATTTACCGAGGAAGGGTCTAAGGATTTTGTGACAGCAGCAACTTCTACCAAGAAATATTTTCGAATATGCATCTGTTCAGGAAATAATCAGGACAAAGCAGATATGATTTGGTCAGTTGGGTTGGGCTTTATGGCGCAAAGGTCGTATTTAGCGATGCTGCGACTGGCACAAGACCGAAAATATCAAATTATAAACATACACACTCAAGGAAAGTTTTACTGACACAGAAGAGAGAAATACACCCAGGGAGAAATGCAGATACGATTTGTCTCAGTTCGAATGATTTTCAAGTGTAATTACTTTCATATCGCTGTATTGCTGAACCAGTTAAACATTTTCCCGTTTGATGTGTTTAATTTTATACATTTTCATTTAAGGATTTTACGATTTTGCTGCGTCTTTTGTCTTGCGTTTGGCGCAGCTTGGCCGAATACGGCTCTTTCGCCATAAACCAATTCCATCTGTTTATGCATATATTTTACCCTCTTCTGTTTTAATTTAATGGTAGTTTCAAATGAAATAAACGGAAAAGAGTAAAAATACGGGATTTTTCTACTCAGTAATCGTTTCTATATTTTAAATGATGTTTCACACACGCTTTTGGAATGCGGTTGCCGTTCATGGTGAATTGCATATGGTGATTTCGAGAGACCTAAAACAAAAAAAGGAAGCAGTATACAAGTACATTTCTGGAAGACGCCGTGGTTTGAACATTACAATCACGTAAGCACCCGCAGAACACCACCTTACGCCAATGTAGGTCAACCGCTTCTGGAAAGCAAAAAGGAAGTTACTCACGAAAATCGTGTATTCACGCACTGTCGAAGCAAAACGGAATCTTCGTGTATGCGTGGTCGGTGCCCATGCCAGGATTCATTTTGGAGGAGTATTTCGTGATACGTAAACTGTATTCCAAAGGTGGAAGAGAGTTGTGTTTTTGTGTGGAAGAGCAATACCTGTGCATTCGGGAGCGTGGGTTGTGTGCAAGACCGAGTTTTTGCCGCATTAAATGTTTTTTCTGTCTTGAATCTGAGAAGCATATTTTGTTTTACGTATGTTCTTGTTATTTATCTTATACAGCCGTGCAGGGACATATTAGCCCATCGGTTTGCGAGTTCGAAACTCGATCCAACCAGAGATCGTCGTGTACGTGGGGACTGTTGTTCGTTGAATCTGTCGTGGCCTCAAGTGTCCTCATTTTAGCGTGGTGTGGATGTTTGGTGAGTGGGGTGTCAGCTCAGGTTTGACATTGTCATTTGACCATGGTTCAAAATGACGAGGTGTTCTCGGATATTTCCTTTTGGGATTGATCCCGGATCGTCGCCCATAGTCCGTCGTGTTGCTCCAGCGCGATGTTAATTCAATTACCTACCTTAATAAGTTTCATGCATGCACATTCAGCATTTAAGCAACTGAATAAGGATAAGCAATGTACTCGAATAAGAAACCGGAAAAGAGGCTTGGCCAACCCTGAAATATTTTTCTAAACACGTGCCTGCATCTCTGCATTGACTAAGAATCCAATTTTGCTAAAAGGCAGAGAGTAGATAATGTGTTCTTTCAATTTTCTGAACTTTTAAAACTTCAACTTGCATTTGAATATGAAACGCTTTTGAAATTCAAAAATTAGTAGGTTGTGTCGAGGACATAAATCGTAGATTTTGACGTGAATATTCGGGTCTAATTGCATTTAGCTAAACAGATAAATTGCAATATAGACATATCTTGATGTATGAACTCCAGTGATGTTTTTTATTTCACGAATCCCAGCATTGCTGATTTTAATCTTTATCCTTTTCACACTTCATTTATTCCTCTGTTATCAACAGAAACCCATACAAATCCATTTGTGTGTTACTTATTGTGAAATTGTACTCTTGACATGCTTTCAAAAACCGTGTAGGAAATTTTATAAAATTATAAAAAGGTTTTCGAAAGAATGAAGGAAGCCTGAATTCAAGCCTCATTAATCAATTCATTTCCTCATTAATTTCATAAGAAAGTGATTATCTTGAGAGCAGTTTCTATCCTTTCTCTCAACAATGTTTTCATGTTCCCTTAGAGAATATTACTGTTAACTATACTTGCGCTTGGCGCAGCTTGTCCTTTTTTGGACCTTGCGCCATAAAACCCAACAATCAATCCCCAATCAATCAATCAATGCCCAAAAGTTACTCATAATCAACATATTTGAGATTTTTATAAACAATCTTGGAACGAAATTTGGTAAGCTTATGCTATACAAATGCATAAGCTTACCAAAGGGGGGGGGGGGAATTTCAATTAACGTCACACTGGAGCAACACAATGGGCTATTGGTGACGGTCCGGGATCAATCCCAAAGGGAAAGATCCGAGGACAACACCACGTCATTTTGAACCACGGTCAACAAATGCAAGGAAAACCGCAGAAACAACAAATATTATTGTATTAATTGTGCAAATTCAAATAAATTTACTAAACAGGATTTTCGTTTTAAGTTCTGACAATAAAATCTGGTTCATTATAAAGGGTTTGGTACTCCAGGGCTCTTAGAAAGCTTTGAGAAGGCCTCATTTTTCCTTTTAGTTTTTACGGCCCCTTAAAGAGCCTTAGTATTTGCTTAAAGTACTCTATCCTTCGGGCATATCTTTAGGTACTCATAGGTACCTAGTGATCTATTGTTTTCCCATGGATTTTACTGCATCACAGTTTCTTCACGTGTGCATTCTCGTGTTAATGAATGCGAAATTGTAGACTTGAAATGAAAAGTAGCCTAGAAAGGTCTTAATTTTGTTTTGTTTGAAGAGTGGAAACCCTGTTGCCCTATACCTCCGCAAGAATAAAATCGCATCAAATCCTCGCGCTTCTTATCAGGCTGTCCAAAAACTCTGGGCAACACGGTGAAATATGAACCTCCTCAATCAGTAATTGGTGGAGGCTAATGGGATGCAGTCGCCCTTTTCCTAATGCATTTCACTTACGCTGTATCGAATTCATACCCTTAGTTACTGGGTATCTTGAATTTTATTAAAGGAAACATTCGCTTTGCTTAACTTTCTTTCCTCGTATGAAATACGTATTCAAAAAATTATTTAAGATGACCCTGTCTTCTTTCTTCCGGTTCCATATTATGATTTTTTTGACTGTTTTTAGACCATCGACGTAATCAGAGGCATGTTTTAACTATGTGATTTAAGAAATTCGGTTTTCCTTATGTACACAATTGGCTTCAACATGCGTCTTCGATAGGTGTTTAATTCCAAAAATCCTTTCGGGAAGAATTCGCCCCCCGTGGGTACTCCCTGAATGCATCATTGCCCATGATGTGTATCTTTTATTATAATGTCTAAAAGAACCTTTAAAGAACGAATAAGTATAAAATTAATAATATTGGAAAACTTGTTGAGGACATGTTTTATTTAAAGTTGGAAGCATACTGCGCCTGTCTTTCGGCTGCCCCTGTTTTACCCTGCGTGCAAATACACGTAGTCAGAAAAAGGTAGCAAGGCACTTATGCCTTGCCCAGCACAAAATTCAGGTTCGGCACTGTGTAGATGTAAAGTGAGCAGTGAGCCAAAAAGTTTGAAAAATTCTGCGTTAACCCTAATGGCCAAACTTGGAAGTATTGCCTTCTTGATTATTAGGGAGCATTCAAGATAAATAGGCTACCCGATTCTTTTGGCAGTATGATGTGGATTGACTTCCCTCTTAAAGCGAGAGTCTGCGAAGCACTACTTACAATTCAAAATACCTTAATTTGTTGTGTCGAACTTTTATTTACGATTATTTTCAACTAAAACGCACCTAATCTATTTTTTTATGTACGAAGATGCTGAAACTATTTACATTTTACCATGATTGTGGAAGTGTTGAAGGATGCATCTGAACATGTTCAAAGTACCCTCTGAAATTTACGTGGGTGTGAAGGGAACCTTGAACCTTCTTGATTATCTTAGAGCACTCCAAATAAATACCAGATTCTTTGGACAGTATGATGCGGAATCACTTCCTGATTAAAGGGAATCTGCGAAACACTTCTTACACAATTTAAAATCCCTTAATATTTGGGACGATCTTTTATTTACGATTATTTCCCACTAAAACGCACTCTAATCTTGTATTTTTTTATGGACGAAGTTGCTAAAACTCAAAATTTTAATGCGAAAGAAAGGTTTGATTAAATTCGAGCTATATACTTACTTTCAATCTACATCCAATTGATTCTTCCCGAGCAACGCCAATTATTCTAGTTTTTCGAAGAGAAAGGGTGTTTCGTCTCCCTTCCTACGTTATATTCCTTCATCAAGGAGTTGGAGAACTTCCCTTTCCTGATCGCGCCCTTCTGGAACGAGGTAAATCAGATATTTTTAACGTGGAAATAAGGCTGCTTGCTGTTCCATCGAGATGGAAAAAGGTGCCTTTTTTGGATTCATTCTCTTGGAATGCAGCCATGTCTCGTAATGGCGTTGTGGGAGAGAGCCTCCTCTTCTCTCTTATCTCCACATCCCTTATTGAATCCTTGCCCAGTGTGTCACCGGGGTGGGTCAGGGTTCGATACGCCCCGTCTTTTCCTACCCGCATGCCCCATCAAGTATTTATTTCGGCATGAGGGGAAGGGTAAAATGAGCGTACGCCGGCTCCGGTTCCTTATTACTTATTCATCATTCCCAGACGGCGATAGAAGAGAAGTTATGCTCTCTCTCTCCGTTTCGGCCTCGGCCGTATTCTCTGATTGCGGGGATTTTCTTACTTTGGGGTTGTGCTGACGAGGTATGATGTATGCCGCGAGTCACGCCACTCTATTCTCTGCAGAGTCATCCGCGGCCGCAGTGGCGGATGAAGTTGATAAGTTGCTTCTTTTCTTTCGGTTTTAACTGTTCAGTCGTATTTTTTCCAAGGTAAGGTTGATATTTTTGATATCCTTCTCCAGACCTCAGACTTTTCGCATAAGTCTCTGTCTGGCAGCCCAGTGTATTCTGGAAACAGAAATGAAATATGTAACTCTATCCGAAGTATTATTCACTGTGACGTCGGTAAGACCAGGGCACGTATTGAAGTAGATTTCCTGTCATGCCTGGAAGGGCACGCAGAGGGAAAGTTGGGGAATTCGGTATAGATGATTCGGAAGCCAATTTGGTCGAGATGATTTTGTAGGTAGTCGTGTCCAGTTAGAATACGAAAATAAGCGACTCTTATAGTTCGAGGTAGTAGATACTGTGGCAACTGAGACGTTTGCAAGGAGGTCCGGTCTTTCTCGTACCCATACTTTTGTAAGTATTAAGTCAGCAACGTTTGATTTTTGTATGTAATAGTCCTTTACGATGTTCGCGGATGTATGATGTTCAATGGGAAGGCATGTCTGGGGTAATTCAGTAACCGGCCTTATTTAAGCCACCCGCGAATTCATTGCCATGACTACACTACAGTGACTGGAATCAATGATACGTTACTTTCCGAACCTTTTATATGACATTCCCTCTGTTTTTAATGACGGGGTTTGTCCACTGCTCTAGCAACCTGTGAGTTGTAGGTGGCGCAGGTTTGATTCCTGTCGCGTTCGGTTCCTCCCTGGGTGTATTTCTGTTCTGTGTCAGTAAAACTTTCATTGTATGTGTTTGTCCATAACTTTACGTTGTCTGTTTTATGCTTGGCGCAGCTTGACCAAATATGGAACTTGCGCCATAAAACTAAATACAACCAACCCAAGCCCTGCTTTAGGGTAATGTGTCGTGGATTTCGAAATCTTTCCTAACGTGTGTTTGCAATGTATTCGTATTGATTCGATGTGACAGTTTGCTTAGCCTGTGTTCGTGTGGCTCATATGCCACTTGGAGTTTTTGAAAACGTTGAATCGTTCTAAAAGATTTAAGGAAAGAGGAGGGAGGGGCTTCGTGGCTCAGTGGGTTTCTCCCCTACAATCTACTCGTTGAAAACGGCGTTCGATTCCTGTAACATACCCTGGATGTATTCCTCTTTTGTATCAGTAAAATATTCTTTGTGTGTATGTCTATTTACTTGACGGTGTCTGTTTTGTGTTTGGCGCAATATGGTCAAATATGGCCCAAGCTGCCATAAAACTCAACCAACCAAGGAAAAGGGAGTTTTTCTCTCAAAACCATAGAAAATTGTAAAATGAGTTTAGTAAACGCTCCGTTACAAGTACTAGGAGGAGAGTATTGCCTGGATCTCATGGGCTACTTCTAAATTTCCTTCATTGTTTCCGAATGCTTTTCCAACAGGTCCCTTACACACAAATCAATGTTTTCCAACGATAAAAACGTAATGGATACAGTCCGATCCTCGTCTCCGTACATCGTGGTCATCCTCGTGTCCTGTCCCCATTTTCCTAAATTCTCTTCTACTAAATTCCGTGATCGATTTAGCCCTTAATTGCAAAAAATCACCATAGAGCTACGAATCAAACCAAGTTCCTGCTACCTGCCACAAAGGCCCCTTCCCCCAATGTTCTCCGTGAACCAAGTTTGTATCTTCCTATTAGCATTGTTTCCATACCTACCCATTCTGTGGTAGAAATTTACAGGTGCTGTTTTATTTTTTCAAATTTATCAATATGTAGTACATTAAAAAATTTAAATCCAGATTTTTCGCAATACCCAATTCCAAAAAGGTACATGCACCTCATTTTCATTTTTTTTTATTTCGGTCATTTGTACGCTGGAATGCCATTCGACTTCCTGTGAAAAATTTTCTTCCCCTCTAAATTGTTCTGGAAATTTCTTTAAACTTAAGCTGTGTAAACTTTGTGAAGTAATTCTTTTTTCAGGTCAAATCTCTTAAATTTTCGCCGCTTGGCTTTTAATCATGACCAATCATTTATCATGAATCAATTCGGAATTTATTCGCAATTTTTTATTGAAGTGCTGAAATCGTATTCGAAACACTTGCCCTGTAGTGGGCAAGACCCTTTGGCCCAAGGGCCCTCAGGGGCATATTTCCTTCAGGTGTGTCCCTTAGGTCTCCTTCAGGTTTCCTTCACGGAACCGAGGTACTGTTGTGATGTTTTCTTATCCCATGGGGTTTACTGTCTTTAGTAAACAAGGGGGTCGCGTTCCTCGGGATACCCGAACGATCTTTTCTCCTTCTTTCTAATTCTCTTTTTAGGTCAAATCTCTTAACTTTTCGCCGTTTTAGCATCCTATTCTATTCCTCTATCCCACTTTTTCCTTTTCATATAATTTTTTCTTTACAGTTGCTCCATAAAACCCCCAAACAACCAACCAACCCTTTCACCCAAGGACCATTTTTGAATAGTTGGCTTGTGAGATTAACAAAAATATCAAACAACTTTGAAGTTGACATCGTATGGTAGGGATTCGGCTGATAGTTTATGTAAGGTTTAGTACTATCTAATTTTACAAAGAAATTTGGTTAAAAACAAACCCCTGAAAAATATAAACATGATTTTTATTAGAGTTGTCATTTTTAAAAAGAATGATTATGCTGTGTGTATAAATCATGAACGTATGTTCTAAATTAATGGCATACATCTATCATATTCATCGATCATTAATATGTAATCAGAGGTACCTTTACTTATGTAAATACTTATGATTATTCACTCCATCTTCCACAATTGAAAGTAGGGAGGAATTGAAGATCCTATATTTATTTTCAAACTCCTCCCTTTTTTCTCGACTGGGGATTCCAGTTGCGAGTAACAAATATGGGACCGGGGTTAAATAAATATGCCCTTCATTCACACATTCAATCCGGATATTTGCATTTCTGCCTAAGGGCTCTCGGGTGTCATCTGCATCACCCATAGAGTTCTTCACGTTGAATGCTCCATATTTATCTTCGCAGAAAACTTCCGGATAGAATAAATAGCCTCATCTCACAGAGCTTACACTCCAAGGTGTGAATTTTGCGTGTAAATAAGAATCTGTTTGAGACAAATATTTTGAGTAACGATAGCCAGGGCGAGAAAAGCTTCGCACTTTTTTGTTCTCATTGAATATGCTTTTATTTTCTCGCGTTAGTGCTGCGTCTTTGCAATTTTTGGGGCATTCGAGCTGATTTCATTCAGCTGCTTACCACCCTTGGTTCTGTATTTCGTCCCCTTTCTCCTGATGTAAAGCTCTGCAGATTTGAATCTGGTTGGTGTGAATAAAGTGGACTGCACCTGCATTTAGAAACGACTCGTATCACAGTTTATTAAGGTTAGAAATGATCTTTCAGTGCAATATTTGCATTAAAGTTTGCTGATTGAACGCTCATATATCAGAGGCATTTCTGGCAGGCTAATTATAGATGACGGTTGTGTTTCTGCGGCTATACGTATTTCTTGTATGTATTCTGAACTTGGCGTCAGTTGGCTTGTTTTTCGAATACGATTTCAGCACTTTGCCAATAAAAAAAAATTGCGAAGAACAAATTCCGAATTGATTCATGGTAGTTAATTGGTCAATATCAATTAGATTAAGCGCCAAACGTTGCCAAAACGAAGATAAACTATAGACGGCGAAAAATTAAGATATATATCTGACCTGAAAAAGTAATTATTTCAAAAAGTTCACACTGCTAAAGTTTAAAGAAATTTCCAGAACAATTTAAAGAAAAAAAGTTTTTTTTAAGGAATATTCGAATGCCTTTCCAGAGTACAAATGGCAGGAAAAAATACGAATGTAATGAGCTGTATGTACCCAATATGGATCATGCGAGAGCATTTGTGTAGCGTTAGTAAAATTTTCAGACCTTCGGGTTGTGTTTGTTTGCACTGAAAATTCCTCTCACACAATATTCAAACTTCTGTTCGACCGTTCATTCCATTGGTGTATCAATTATAAACGCAGATGATTAAATGTTTGGTAAATAAAACGAATATTTCGCATTTTTTCGTTTCGCAGAGGTTTTGTTCTTTTATGTGAAAGTATTGTTACTAATCTTCTTGATCAAGGTACAACCTAGACCAAATCCAAAAGACCATGTTGTACACGTCGCACAGCGACCAACTCCTGTTCATCCAGGAGTTGTCCCACAGACCAAGCTTTCATCCCACTACTCTGTTACCCAATCCCTCTTTTTTTCCTTTCACGTCATTTTTTACTTGACTTTGTCTTGTGTTTGGAGCATCTTGCTCAAATATGGCCCTTGCGCCATAAAACTCGTAAACAGTTAACCAACCCACCGAGATACCGATACAATCCAAAATATACGAAGGAGTTGCTTAGATTGCGGATAATGGACAAGTTCGAAATTTCCGAATTTCTCTCACAAAAATCATATCTTGTGTGCCTTTTTCAGTCAGAGCAGTCTGATGCAGTTTTTTACACTCATGTCCAAAAGTTGAGAATAATTCGTAAAATGCGAAAAAATCGGAGTAAGTATGGATACAATGGTTCAAAATCACTTGTGGAGAATCGTGGGACGGAGGTAAAGCATTGTGCATATGCAAAACAGCTCAGTCGACGTCCGCAAAGTACCGGCGCACGTCGGAACGAGTATAAAACGACCTCGAGCGGCATGGCCAGTGTAGACAGAATTTTCGCAATTGCTGGGGGTACGGAGCGTTGTTAACAATCAATAAGGACGAAAGATGTCACAAAGATGCCAACTGGACATGTTTGTGAAGGGACGAATTATTGGAATGCTGGAATCCGGTCGATCCCAAACCGATGCGTCTCGAATTCTGAATGTGCCTCAGTGTGTGATCTCCAGACTGGCAGAGGTTTCAATCCACTGGAGATGTTACCCAACGACCAGTACCAGGTCGGCCAAGAGTAACAACAGCTCGGCAAGAACTATATTTGGAGATAACTGCGCGACGTCAGAGGAACCGTTCTGCCAGACTGGGTTCAGCCGCCACAGGAGTCATAGTTTCGAGACAAACTGTTTACAGGAGACTCAGAAACGTTGGTCTCTATGCCAGACGACCAGCAGTTTGCATCTCCCTGACGTCTGCACAGAAATGCGCGCGTTTACAGTGGAGTTTTGAACATCGGCAATGGAGTCGACAACAGTGGGGCAATGTCATATTCAGTGACGAGTTCAGATTTAGTCTGCAAACTGATTCTCGTCGTACCACGATCTGGAGAGAACGTAGAATGCGTTTTCATCCGGGGAAAACATCACGGAAAGACATCGTTTTCCTTCAGGGGAGTCATGGTCTGAGCAGGCATCATGCTGGACGGCCGCACAGACCTCCAAATCTTTGACACGGGTCTGTTACCGGTCAAAAGTAGACACGAAGTCATTGAGATTAACCGTTCGCCTGTTTCGGGATGCTCCTCACCGTGTAGCCCTCGTCGACGCCTTCCTTCATAGTGAAGATATCCACCTCATGCAGTGGCCTGCCAACTCTCCTGATCTGAATCCTATAGAGCATGTGTGGGATATGCTCGGGATACGTATTGCAACCCTCCGCCATTCACCATGCTCCGTTCCGGAATTGAAAACTGCTCTCCGTTAGGCTTGGAACTCTGAGCACACAACTGATCCATACCCTCATCGAAAGTATGGAAAATCTTTGTGCAGCATACGCGGCTACCAGATGTTCCCACACACGGTATTAAACTTCAGCATCACATTGTTTTAATCATTCTGTTTCACTAAAGTTGACACTCGTATTGTGAACCCTTTCAGCTCTTTCCTTTGGATAAGTCATCCTCGTTTTGCATTGTTTTCTTCTTTAACCCTATTACACCCGCATACCGCGTTTCCTGCTATTCTGATGTAGATTTTCTGAAATATTCACATAAACAGCAATTATGCTTAACTCTTGGACATGAGTGTATGTGAAAGTAAATGAAAAAGTGGACATTGCAAACACAATTCATTTTTGTATTAATTCAAGTCTCTTAGTTAATTTATAATTTGCTTTTTGTTTCTATTTAGTCTAGTTGGTATACCTATAATTTGCTAAAGAATCAATGACAGACTAATACCCCTCAGGGGCGCATCCTCTTTAGATGTGTACGGGCTTCACGAAACCGAGGTACCCCAGTGATCTATTCTTTCCCCATGGGGTTTACTGCCTCTGGTAAACATGGGGGTCGCGACCCCAGGATGCACAAGCGACCTTTCTCTTCTTTCTCCTCCATCTCTTTTCACAATTACTTGACATTGTCTTTTGTTAGGCGCAGCTCGGCCAAATACGGCCCTTGCGCCATACAACCCAAAACCAACCAACTAACACAAGTGTTATACTTTAGTTATATATATTCACACACGTAAAGACGTCAAAAATATGAACATCCGCCCTTTGTGAGACTGTTATAGAAATGTTACAGAATTTATTAGATTTTTGAAGACATTTTATCACGCACAAAAGGTAATTTCTTTGCACTTACGTCTGATGTTTTTGCTGCAACCGGACTCGCCTTTCACTGATTTAATAAAACCTCGACGGCATTGGGTAAAAACATTTTTTCGTGATGTTCGGCATAATCTTCTCTGAAGACGAGGTTAAGAATGATTTAGAATGCGGGAAAAGAGTTCTCTTCCCTCGATATAAAATGTTCCAAAATATCTTGCTAGAAATAGGAATCGTTTGGATCTTGTTAAAAGTTAAAATATTGATCTATAAAAGTGACACACACCATTCCGCGAGGTGTGTCTTAGCAAGAATAAGGATCTGCTCATAAACAATATTCTAATTCTGTCTCAAACTGTCGATTGTATAAAGGGTAAAAAGCTGCTTTCAAATAAATTTACACGGTGAATAACCTAATTTTAAAAACTGCACATTGAAAGTGCATAGTTAAAAAGTGGTTTCTTAAAGACAAATTTGATTGTTTGAATAAATAATTCAATTTAATGATAGCAAAACTTCCATGTGAAAGTATACTTTTTTGTTAGGATTTATAATTTCGTAATAAATTCGAAGAAATAGCAATGTATAGATAAAATGTAGATGAAACGGATATATTTAATGACAACGCAAGATCTAGTTGAAAATTCAAAAGGGTATTCAAAAAGGAAATATTTGGATTAATGAGTTGCCATTTCTGGATTCAATACATGATCAAAGTCAG
This sequence comes from Meta bourneti, assembly GCA_933210815.1. Lineage (NCBI taxonomy): Eukaryota > Metazoa > Arthropoda > Arachnida > Araneae > Tetragnathidae > Meta > Meta bourneti. The sequence continues at coordinate 86,847,820 of OW119927.1, forward strand.
ATCAGAGTAAGTCATCTGAGTTAACTTAAAGAGCCGCGGTAGCCCAGTTGGTAGAGTCTCAGATTAACAATCGTAGGGTTGTCAGTACAACTCAAACCGTCGTGTACGTTAAGTATGGGCTGCACGTTAAATCTGTCGTAGCTTCAAAAATATCCTCACGCTGGCGTAGTGTGAATGGAAATTTGGAGAGCGGTGTAACGGCGGCTAGAGAAACGATCACCACGCCAGCGTGGGAAAATGAAAAATCTTGTTGACTCAGGTGTCGAGAGGAAAAGCCCACACTCCATAACGACCACCCGAAAACATCTTAATGATTTCTTAACGACAGCCAGCCAGCAGGGATCGGAAATCGCTGTGGTTTCAAAACAAAGGGCAGGCGCCTTTTTGTCGCTCTCTTCGACATTTCAAGACCAAGAAGATTGATATAAATGATGATGAGTTTCCGACAGGGTTTGATGGACCCTTTCAAGTCCGCCGAAGTCTGTCGTAAAAGTTGATGGGAAAGACCAACGTGAGACAGCCAATCAAGAACGTGAGAAATCTTCAACACCCAATCCAGCACCGACTAAAAGGCGGACCAGAAACGGAAAGGAGGAGTCGATAAGCACCCAACATATAGAGAGAGAGATCACGAGAGGAGAGACGGAGACAGAGAGAGAAGAGAGAGATCACGAGAGGAAAGACGAGAGGAGAGACGGAGACAGAGGATCAGAGAGCTTGGAGAGAAGCGGTCAGCAGAGACCGTTTTTGGAGCTTGAAGTGAACTTGTTGTTTGTTCATTGTTGTGCAATTTATCCCACCTTGGGATCCTATACTCGCCGGAGTATTTTAGTGAGAAAGGCTCGACCGTAGCCGTAAAGGAGAACCCTCCTAGAGATCCGTGTAACTGCTCATCCTAGTAGTGATCCTGTCCGGAAAGACTGAGATTTCCTGCCTTGGAACTCTGTACTCTTTCGAGTAATTTTGTGTTGAGAATAGGCTCACCCGTAGCCGTGCGTTAGACTTCCCCGAGCGAAATTGTGAGGCTCGCCAGCAGCCCTAAGCGCCTCGATAGAACTTTGGACCTTCCAAGGAACTAATATTAATGAACTTTACATTCATTTTCCGACTTTTTGTACAAATTGTAAAATAAATCAATTTAGTCCAGAATCGGATATTTTCAATGGTAACTAGTCTAGCTACCCGTGAATCAAGACGTTACAGCGGTGTGCCAGCTCAGGTGTTGACTTCGTCATCTGACCGTGGTTCAAAATTGCTAGATCTAAAATCCTTCCTAGGAAGGCTTTTCAGGGTAAGTTGGCCCACCGATTTGACTTAAATAAATGCCGATAGAATAAAAAATGTTCAGAAGAAAATAAGATATTTGAACAATTTTCGAGTTTTATCTTTATTATTTTTTTACTAAAGCGACGACATGCAGTCTTGATGTAAATATTGATGATTGATATCTCGCCTTTTTATGTATTATATCGAACTATACTTAGTATTACAACTCCGATAATCTTACATTTGCAATGAAGATAAAAAGGGCATCTTTATCTGTAAAATAAATCTCGTTTACGTGCAAATAATGTTGATTATGTAATTTAGTTTTAAGCAGATAATCTCATTAGCAAGTTATAGTTCATTTTTTGTTTACATCACAATCAGTCATTACTTATTTTAGAAAATAGTGAACATATTAAGTACGTATACAATTTCTTCGTACTTTTTCATAACTCGAATATACCTCATTTATATTAAAACAAAAATAGTATATCTTCATTTTGATGATCAATCTAAAACATTGCCGAGTCTGAATACAGCAGTATTCCGATTGTAGTTCTATTTCCTATTTATTATGTTTTGTAAAATTGAATATTAGCTTTAAGTCACAGGTCAGATAACAGTCACTGAAATCTCCAAAGTCATCTCTTGTGAAGAATTTAATTTCCAGTGATACAAATTTCTTTTTTAAAATTAAATGGACACTTGAAATTACAATTTGATGAACAAACTTTGATTCACATGAATGTTTTTTAACTATTGAGAGGATGCGGATTTTTATAGCATTAAAACGAGGAATTTTTTTTATTTATTGTGCGAGTCTGGATTAAAATTAATTCGAAAAAAATTAAAAAGCTGTATTTGATAAAAATGTTTGGCCTAGATATAGTTATTAAAATATTTTCTTGTGTGTGTTGCGTTAGGTGCAAATGAATTTCCGCTGAAGATATGTTCATAAGAAACGTTTTGAACTGGATAATACCTTTAGAAGAAAGCAAATATAGCATCGAAGAAAACAAATCTGTAGTTATCGAGAAAGTTGAAACCAAATCACTTGAGGATCGTCAAGTCAGTACTCTACGTGAAAGCCCCGAAGTCAGCATACCAAGTTTCGATACAGCAACAAGTTTATTGCACTTCAGCTTGGAACCAGACAAAGACCCTACCGATGTGTCCAACATTGCAGTCGAGAACAACTCTCATGCTGGATCAAACTGCGGTGACGATGAAATGTTGACTAAAGATTCAGATCCAAACCAGAAAAAAATTCTGTGTGGAAATTATCCTGACACAAATGAAATCCACTATCTATCTAACGACCCCTTATTAAACCAGGAAAGTATAATTTCTAAGGGAGCTGGTGATATGATTTCGAACAACGCTGACGTGTCCAGACTGTCCCCTTTGTGTAAGAAGATTTTGCAGTCGAGATTTTGCTTTTCATCGCGAAAGAGCTGCTATACTCAAACGGAAAACAAAAACATCAGGCGACACCGGGACATTAAACTAATACCAACTCCAAAAAAAACTGTGAAATTCGATAGCGTACTCGCCACTCATTTCTCATGTGATTGCGAGCTACCTTCGAGCGTCAGAACTTTATTACAGCAAAAAGAGATACGGCTTAATAATATCAAATCTGCGATCACGCCTGATACTTGCGTGTACGGTGAACTATTGGTTCTCGGGTGCAATGGAACAGTCCCAGATCATTTGACCGGTCAAATGGATTGCAGGTTGCTTCTGCGGAAGAGACCCAAACCCAACGGGGTCAAAGAGGCGTTTAGTTACATCATATCGCGAGACCATCCATTGACCCGAACCTCCGACAAGCACACGGTCCATTACCATCTCTCTGCCGCCCGATCCGTCGTCGTGGAGTACATTCGGGACAAGAGCACGGACATGTTTCAAATCGGACGCTTCGAGATGCAACCTGTGGATTTCAGGGTCTTGGACGTGAGCAGCGGCGACAGAGCAAGGAACGGCGTGTCCCGATTCGCTTGCCGCATCTCTATCCAGAGATACGGAAACCACGAGGCGAGGGTGTACGCAGCTGCGTTCGATGCCACGGGGCACATTTTCTTGGGAGAGGGTGCACTGACTTGCGTGCGGGCGGGAAAGATGGACGGATTCACCACAAACGGCGTCCTCATCATGCACCCGAAGGCCAATCGGGTGTGGCGAGAGGTTTCCGTCTGCGGATACATATACCCTCTGAGATCGCCGACCATAGAAGCCAAAAAACGTCCCCGACTTCTCGAGGAAACGAACGTTCTTCAGGATGGCACTCTGATCAATTTATGCGGTGTCACTTTGCTGTGGCGCACCCCGTCTGGCCTCAGGAAGACCCCCAGTCGCGAATGCCTGAAAAGAATCGAATCCGAACTCCTGAATTGGTCTCCGGAATATAAAATTCCGCAGAAGTCCTTGTATCTGGACCGCAAGGACAGAAGGAGCCAAGCTTTCGTTTTCCTGTCGTGCGGTCATGTCATGGGATTGTTAGGGGGTGGGCAGTCCGGCACTTTGGAAGGGTGGACTTGCGCCGTCTGTCATTCCATAGGTCCCATCGCTAAACTTCGAATCGGTAAAGAACCGGGATTTTATGTCGACAGTGATTTTCTCACGCATGCCTTCAGACCGTGTGGCCATGCCTCAACTCTCAAGACGGTCCAGTACTGGTCTACTGTTAAAGTCCCGGAGCACAGAAACATACAAGAAGGGTTTTGCCCATTTTGTGGGGCAAAACTCAATTCTATTTCTAAGTATATAGAACTTAAATACCCTCAATAGATCTTAATTTTTACTTCGAAATAGTGATCCTTAATGTGAATAGATTTTTGATTTTACAATAAATGAGATGTATTTTTTAAATGCGACTGTAATATTTGTATTGTTTCTCTGAAAGAACAAATTTATTTTCAATCCATTCCTTAAAACTTAAAATTTGTTGTTGGTCGCTATATGGTCCAAGAAATAAGCCAGAACTAGATACTTAACTTACATCGGTATAATTTCTGTTACCTAGTCCTATGCATCATCGCCCTCAGGGGCACATCTTTAGGTGTGTATGGGTATCACAAACCCGAGTTACCCCGATGATCTGTCCCCCTTCTGTTTTACAGTCGTCTATCATCCCCTTTTTTGCTATTCCCCTCCCTTGTTGTCTAGTGTTTGGCGCAACTTGGCCAAATATGGCCCTTGCGCCATAAACCCCGAAACAACCAACCAACCTATCTTATGCATCACCTGATCTTGATTCAAAATTGCGAGGTGTCCTAGAATCCTTTCCCTTCGGGACTGATCACTGACCGTCGCCATTAGCCCGTTGTTTTGCCCCAATGCGACGTAAATTCCGAATGTGGAATTTACTCGTTTGGAATAAGCTTGGTCTGGAACGCTTCTTTTACACCAGATTAATGTCTCCAATTTGGCATCGACCCAATCCGATTTGTTTCGCGAGGTCTGTTGGATCTGGAATTTTCTGTTTGAAACACAGAAGTCCGAATGCTTTCATGGAGGTCTTGCGGAAGCTAGAACGTATTTATGTGTCGACTTGAAACCAGCAGCCAGCCCGATATGGGTGCATGCAGAGATCGAACTTGCATCTAAGCTTTTCAGTCTCCAAATAAGTGCTCTAACCTCTGGGCCACTGCGATTATAACTTATACGTTTGCCGCTATCTTTCATGTAATGTAGTTTTCTATTAAATGTACATTTTAATGAGAAAAAATCCTTTAACCGCTGATAGATCACCGAAATCTTATATATAGTGCAGTGGTTTCCAGCCTGTGCTTTGCGGAGCCTTAAAGGCTCCTAGTGCCTTCCCAGGGGCTTCGCGGCCTCTTCAGGAAAATAGAATAAATAAAAATTAAATGAAATAAAGAATAAGAATAAGAGCTCGAAATTACATTCTGATCGGAAATCTGCAAAGTTGAATACGTTATTTTATGTTGTCTTAATTTAGACCTACGGTTGCACTACAGAGCACTTTAGTAAAATTAAATAAGAATTGTCTTCTATAATGAATAATAAAAATTTCGAATAACAAGTAATGAACGAATATGTATTTGAATTGAATTGGATGTGCTGATCAAATTGAAGGAACTGGATTTATTGTATGGACCTTATTGTTGCTCTTACGAATAATATAAAATCTGTTGTAACGCAAATGGTTTGATTTATTAAACTTTGGAAGAATTTTTATGTATGGCCAAGTTTTGACAGTATCATGTGTATTGGTGGAAGTTGAGAATGAATTGAGATATATGGTAAATTTCAAAGTTTGAAACATAATTTCATTGCTTTGACATTGTGCAATTGTTTAATATTTCTACTATCTATCTCTTTTTCCTCCTCCATGTAACATTACTCCTAAACACTATTAACTTGTAAAACATAGGATAGACCTAAGGAGCTCCGCCATAGAAATTGATTCTAAAAAGGGCTCCACAAGTCAAAACGTTGGGAACCACCTCTGGTATAGTGGAATACTTATTTGAATAACAGCGTTTGATGAATAATTACTAGAATCTGTGCAGCGAAATATTTGAAACAGTTTTCCTGTTGCAAACAATTGCAATGTTTTAAACATTTAAAACTATTTTGAATATTTGAACTAAACGTGAATAAACATTTCAATTTTTGTATTCTTTAATCTTGTGGAAATCAGCGTTCACTTGAGAAAACCACTTGATTTCTCTCTTAACCACTTCTTGAGGAACAGGACAGATGTCTTGAGGAACAGGACAGATGATTAAATGAAATAAATCGATTGCGATGGACAGAGACTATTATTAGGGTAAGGGATATTATGCCCATGATTCGTATATATGCCAATCTTGACCCAAAAGTATTTTGGACCTCAGGGGCACATCTTTAAGGTGTGTGCGGGGTTTACTGTCTAGTAAACAAGAGGATCGCGCTCCCTGGATACTAAAGCGATCGTTTCCTGTTTTCATTCCATTATTCTATTCCCCAATCCTTCTTTTCCCTTTCAAGACAATACGACAATACTCCAGTGTTACGTTAATTGAAAATACCAATACCAAGACATATTTTACTTGAAGTTGTCTGTCTTGTGTTTGGCACAGCTTGGCCAAATATGACCCTTGAGCCATAAAACCTAAAAACAACCAACCATCTGTTGCCCATGAATGGAAATAACTTTTTCAAACTGATGATTGCATTTGTATTCAAAAAATATAATTAGTTCCGTGCTCATTAGGAACTTTCGTCTTGCTAACTACAGAGTAAGGATTCTCGATTCTGGAATGATTTTTAATTAGTTTATGAGCCATTGTATCTATGTATACGATGCGTTGTATCGGAGCAAGCATAAAATTAGTTTCTCATGCATGCGGCCGGATGTCTTCGACTCTTAAGAATTTCGTGGTGCTTTAACCTTTGAAAAGAAATTAATGATGTAACGACTCTGTTGTCTTATTTTATAACCATTTTCTATTTGATTCAATTCAAAACAACTTCTTTTCATGATTATGATGCACATCTCCTGGAATGGAATGCATTTGTATAAAAATATTTGTGCTTTAATAGTAGATTTATCGATTTTCAAAATTCAATATTTCTTAAGGTGTTATTTCTTATCTACTTTTACAATTCGTATTGATCACTTATCAAGTGCCTTTTCAAGTACCTTAACACAGATTAATGTACAATCGCTCAAACACTACCCGTATAAGTAAATGCATTCAATTTTGAAATGAAATAGAGTAATATACCACTATTCATTGATGAAATATTCTTCAACATCTATCATACTCCTGATCGTATAAGTTTTCGAACCTTGCTCCCATAAAACTCATAATCCACTCCTGATTTGAGTTGACCTGCGAATTGTAAGCGTCGCATATTCGATTCCTGTCAGGTGCTATACCCCCTGTGTGTATTTCTGTCTTCTGTGTCAGTAAAACTTTCCTTGTTGTGTATGTTTATTACTTGGCTTTGTCTATCTTGTGTTTGGCGCAGCATGGCCAAATATAGCCCTTGTGCCATAGAACCCCACCAATCGAACTGGATAGAGGTAGTGAATCATTTGAGTAAAACAGTTATGACAAAGTTTTGTTGCTCCCTAGGAAATGTTTTGACAAACATCAACCTTCCAAGTGTTTCGATGAGATATTTCGTCCATCTATATTTGGTCAGGTCTGCTAATGACGAGATACCTCATCGGGACAAAACTGCCCTATTGATCCACGGGGAATGAAGATCCTAGTAGGAAAAACAAATTGTCCCTTGCTCAGAGCTGGTGACAGTTTGGAACAGGTTTTTGCTCTAGAGGCTGGCCACTACAGGCCTGCAACGCGATGAACCACCAGCAGGGTTAAGTAATTTTCTAGGGAGTTTTAAATTATTTCAAAGTTTGAAATCTAAAATAAAATTATGGTAATTATTGCTTTATAAATAAAAATAATACTTCAGAATTAAAGTAGAAAATATCTATTTTCCCCGTTTGTGACCGATTCAAGTTATAAATATCCATTCCAATCTCGCCACAACATGCCTATCCGAAAAAACTTGTAATTTCCGTCCTTTCAATTAATTCCTTTGAGAGATAATATATAAATAATTAATCCAATTTTTTCATTTGTTATCAAATAAATAATCCAAATGGTACATCTTTGAGCCTAATTATGAAATACTAGTAGTACACAGTAGGTAATAGATTAACTTTTTTTAATTCCCTTGTTTGAAGTAATTTTTTTTGCCTCTTTCGTTCCTAAAAATATTCTTGTTTTTAAATGGTTTCAAAATAATTTTTTGGGGAATTTACTTGTAACGACGACGATAGAAAATAGTTTAAAAAATGGTGTCAATGTTATATAAACATTTATTGTGACAATTTACTTTATATTTTAATAGGATATTCGCATTTCCCCATGGATCTGGAAGGTAATAAAAAGAATGACATTGTATATTTCATTTCTTTAAGATGGCATTTGATATCTCCGATTCAACATCTATGTTGTAGTATCACGCTCGTAAATAGCATCCTCATTATTTTTTATCGATGTATACGATTAGAACGAAGGCAGAAATATCTTTTATTAAATATATTTTTAGAATTTACCTTCATTTCGATGATGACATAGTTGGCCTCTGCCGAAATCAATCGATCCGTCCTCTCACCATCGATTCATACATTTATCATTAAACCATAACTTATGATATTGTCCATCGTCTGGGCAAGTTTTTGTTTCCAAATGGGACGCCGTGGCTCAGTGGGTTTGCCCATTGCTATCGCAATGAATAAATGAACCACGAGTTCTAGACGTAGAGTAGCTGCGATTTCCGACCATTTCACTCTTCTGTGTTAGTAAAACTTTCCTTGTATGTGAACGTCCATTTACTTGACCAAATATGGCCTTCGGGCCATGAAGCCCAATCAACCCAAATGAACCCAATAAATTTATCCCCATTTTGTGTCGACAATATTGTTAGGTGTAATTTCTACTAATATCACTTGTGGTAAAACATAATGAAAATAATACCTAGTTAGTTTTTAAATTGCTGCTTTTCAAAGTAAATGATGGAAACCAATTCCGAGCCTTGTTTCTATCAATATTTGAATCACCGATTGTGAATCTTGGAAAACGTTGAGCATTATACACCACATTAAGATGCTTGTTAGAGTTATATTTGTAGCTATTCAGTCGACGTAATTGACGGTTTTGGGATTGATTTTGATATTACGACAATCCAGCGATCCATTCTTCATACTGCTTGGCCAAATATGACTCTTGCGCCATAAAACACCCAAACCTACAATTTTTCATAGCACCTTATATTTCGTTTTTATACTCAATGGAATTCGTACCACGTAAAATTCTAGTACGAATGAAGTGGTTAGATGTTGGGAGGTTTGTTTATTTCCTTAGAATTTCTTTCAATTAGTTTGCACAAACATACTTCAGCAGCATACAACATGCGCATGCGTACTGCGTTTCTGTACACGAAACTTGTCGGTACGCATGCGTATTTCGCCAATAGCCCTCTGTTGTTCCAGTACGACTTTAATTACCTACCAATCTACCTCATAACGCATTCCATGTTTCGTTATACAGATATAATTAGTAAGAATCGCCCACATTGCGTAACAGCAGACATGTATGAATCGTTGTCGATCCATAAATTGCAAACCACTGGTCTAGAACCACCTCCAAATGTTAACTGAAATCTCATTCGTAATGGATTACTGGTGATTGAACTTCATGTGGATTTATTTCTACTCAAATGGAGACAGGCCATCCCTCGATTCATTACACGCGTTACTGGGCGTGGCGATCTTTATGCCCCAAATTGATTCTCCAATGAAGAATGACTAAATCGTGGATTTAAGCTGCTGTGGTGTTGTACAGCTTACATTAGAGGACCATCTAATCTCTTCATCGGGTTTTCAGGGCGTGGTTGTATGAAAGATTCATGCACGGGCTACCGTTACCCATCTGAGTGTTCGTGACTCACGAATCGACTGGCTGAAACAGTTTAATTAGATTACGTATTTGCATTTTTCTCCCTATTCCGCTTCGAAAGGATTCCTGTAACCTATTCACCCTACTGGATGATGGTTTCGTGAAACTATCATTATTGCGTGGTATTTATTTTAAAAAGTAAAAGGAACCCGCACCACGTTGCATCTTTCGATAGGAGCTCTTCCATTTATCAAAGTTGTTACTACCTTCGACGAATTGCTTTGTGTCTGTTTTTAGTCAGATGCCTAGAGCAACGAGTTTCAACCATCGACATTCCAATGAAACAGACAGAGCATGTGGGCGAAGTCGCTGTCGTAAGATCTCAGAAGGGTAAGTCACGTGAACTTGAGAATCGACTTGGCGCAGACTAGTGTTTTTAATCACGGGTAATAACTTGAATCAATCGATTATTTGCCACACATCAGGATTCATGCTATTTTTCCTCAACCACGTGACAGATCTTCAAACCGTGCGATCGGCAGAAATAACATGAAACTGCGATCACATACTCCGTCTATTTCATTGGAAGTGATCGATGGTTTCAACCTTCCTGTCATGGCACACATAAGCTTCACTGCTGCCCATCGAAAATGCAACACTGTAGGACAAGAGATATCGAAGCCATATTTATTATACAAATAACAAGGTACAAAGGTGAAATCATTGAAATTGCAGCTCCATTCGATATATGGAACGCAAAGAAATCAGTATTTTGTGTAGCGGCCATAGCAATAATTACTGCTACACGCCTCGGCATCGAATTAGGCTTTGGATGCGTGTTTGGGTATGTCAGATCGTGCTGTATTTACAGACGTTGCCAAAGTTCATATGGCCTAGCCGCGGGCGGTCTGTGGTGTGCCAGTTGCGCGATCATCGACCAGATGTGTTCGATGGATGGCAGATCTGATGAACGGGTGGGTCATGTAAGAAGTGAAACCTGGTGGGTATTGAGGAATTGTACGTTGCATGCCACGTGCCGTCACGCATTGTCTGTTGAAATTTTGTACCGGCAAATCTTCAGTGATCGGGCATTTGAAATGGAAGTTCTGAAATAATAATGAAAAATATCATTTTGATCACTTCATTTCAAAAAACTATTTTCTTTTGTTTCATCATGTATTGGTATGTAGAAAAAATTCGTTCGCTGACCTGCATTTTTAGTCCATGAAAAGGTTATTTTTAGTTTTTGATATATAATGATGCTTCACTTTTCGAAATAGATGTTTGAGTTATATTTATGAATTAGTTTATTTTAAGATTTAAAAACTAGTTCACAAATGGTTCTCTTGTATGGCAGTATTAATTTTTGTATAACTAAAGGGATTTTCATTATAAGAAGCAATATAAAAATGTTTCGTTTTCTCTTTCGTCGCCTCTATGGACCAAATCAATGCATTGCTGCATTCGAATGCAGATACTTTGCTTTCAAGGACAGCTTATTTTATTGCTGTGCGTAAATATTTACCTGGAAGTTTTCCTGAATAGATAGATAGGGGCCGCCGTGGCCCAGCGGGTTTGCTTTTTGCGCTAGCAACCTGAGAGTTGTAGGCGGCGCTGTTTCGATTCTCCCTGAGTATATTTCTCTCTTCCTTCTGTGTCAGTAGAACTTTCCTTGTATGTGTCCAACATAACGTCAAGTAATGTTTCTTTGCACATTACTTGACGTTGCCTATCTTGTGTTTGGCGCAGCTTGGCCAAATATGGCCCTTGTGCCATAAAAACCCAACCAACCATACTGAATAGATATACACTACTCAAAAGTATTTATTCTATTGGATGAGTTGTGAATCCTAAGAGCAAGGATTTACTTGACGTTGTTTGGCGCAGCTCGGCCAACTATGTCCCGTACGCCATAAAACACAGTTCAACCAAACTACCTGTGCGAGGGCGATTATTACTAATAATGTATAATTAAGTTGGTTTCCAACACTATTTAAAGGTTCTCGTGTGATAAAAAAAGCACTATATATTTTAATTTATTTTTCCTCTTGTGTTTCCATTAATTGATATGCTTTTCTTGTATCAGATAAATGTTAATGGTGATAAATGTTAATGGAGACCTTTGAGATCACCAACATTCCGTTGATGGATCCTTTTTCTTCGCTAAAAGCAAGGAGTAATGAGTTAAGGAACGTTCAAAATAAAGTTTTGCATTTATTATCCGATTGTTACGAAATTTGCACACACTGTTTTTACTAAAAAGCCTTGGTACAAAACTATTAAGTTATTCAGGTAGGTAGGTATTTAATTAACGTCACACTTGGAGTAACACAACGGGCTATTGGTGACGGTCTGGGATCAACCCTTGATGGGAAAGATCCGAGGACAACACCACGTAATTTTGAACCACGATCAGATGACGAGGTCACACTTGAGCTGGCACCCCACTCTCCAAATTTCCCCACCACACCAACGTGAGGACATCTGAGGCAACGACAGATTTAACGTGCACCCCCCCTTTGTACACGACGATCTTTGTTTGGATTCGAACTGCAACCCTCCGGTTGCTAGTCCGCTATTCTTCCAACTGGGCTACCGCGGCCCATTGAGTCATTCAGAAGCTATTACATAAAACGTCACAAATTTTTATAAATTAACACAAATTGATAGGTCCCATGCGCACGAATGTTCCGTGTGTTGTCAAAATTTTAATTCACAATACTTTTTATACATAAATCGAATCAACTAATTTAGTAAGTATATCTTACAATTGCAAAGCGAAAACAATTTTTGTACTGAAGCACCAAAATTTTTCAAAAAAAGCATAAGTTAAGCAACATTTTAAATCATAATATCAAATTTTGGTAGCATGATAAATTTCTCATTTGCACCTAGCTATATACAACAGATTGCAAGGCTTATCCAAAAAATCAATTAAAACGAGATACTTATGGAACACATTTCGAAATCAAAAGAATGTCAAAAAATTCCAATCGGAGAAAGCATTTTTGCAGTAGATTTACTCTATACACTTATATATTATATCTTTGATGTTGCATATGTAATTCCCTCAAAAATGATCGCAATTGAAGGATTCTTTTTGCTATCTACAGAATTTGATATTAATTTTTAACGCTAGAATTGAAGAATCGATTTTGATGATTTTGTAAGTTTACTGTCCCCTTAACTTGTTTGTGCAAATAATGGATATTTGTATCATTATATTATAATTGCGTTCACCAAACGTGCGTAGATAAGGGAATTAAAGAATACACGCGAACTTTCTTGATTCATATTATACATTAACCACTTATCGTTCTGCATATTTCTTAATTATCTCTTCTTTCCTCTAGATATACAAGAGTTTTACGAAATCACTCTCTTGGACGATACGAAGAGCATTCAGCAGAAGACGGCGGAAACACTCCAAATAGCAAACAAATGGGAGAACAGTCCGCCGTTAGCAGGAATCACTCAAAACAACGAAGTAAGACATCACGCATATCTCCCAGCGAATTGTTTGTTCAGTTTACTATCCTTAACCTGGGTTATTCCAATTACAATTACCGGTTTTATGACATAATTACCAAATGCTCGGGGCATTCGGTTTTATTCTGAAGATAACGAGGAGTTTTCTGTCTCGTGCCCATTGTAGTCATGGTCCTTTTGTGGGAACCCGCGAGCCCTTGTAAATCCGTTTTCTCTGCAGATAATGCGAGCCGAATGGTGAAAGCCGTTTTCGGGCTGATGATTTTTCCTTAATGAGGGGATTTGATGATTGCTTCAACTTCCCAAAGACAACTGTGCATCCCCTTCACTCCATAACCGCAACCACACAATGGTATCTGCTGCTGCCTTTATACAGTTTATACCGGTACATTACAGTTTGAGGTATATGTTCTGGAGAAGGGGGTTTAAAAATTGGGATGATTCGATTCTTTTCTGGGTGTATTTCTCTCTCCTGTGTCAGCAAAACTTTGCTTGTATGTGTATGTCCATTTACTTGACGTTGTTTGGCGCAGCTTGGTCAAATATGGCCCTTGTGCCGTGAAGCCCAACCAAACAATTTAAAAATTTTGTGTAGAATTAATATAACTGTCGAGCGGTTGGCGATCTATCATACAGATTACACATTAAAAAGTAAATGATTTAATGGCCACTAATGTGCAATAAAGTAAGCGACATACTGAGTGTCCTAATTGTCGTCGACGGATTGCCCTTTTTCTATAAACCGTTCGGCTCATTTTGCTATTGTGTAGTGCGTCTACGGGAGAAGGAAGTTGAGTCACGTGGTTTTGAACGAGTCTATTAGTCAAATTAGAGCACTGGTGGTAGCGTAAAAGAATTCCTTCCACGGTTGGCGGATTCTGGTTCAAAGTTTATCGTTCGGTTGCTGAAAGCAATTGCATTGCTAACGAGTTGGCAGGGGGGGGGGAAACATCCACGGCGATCGTCATACTTTTGAGTATGACAGTCTACTCCTAACGCGCTTTCGTACCTATTCTGTAATTAACTGACCCAAAGTCTTCTCTGCCCTCCCCCGAGAGCCACACCATGCAGTGTTTCCACAGGCCTTAAAAAGATTTTCATTTTAGTTTCAAAAGCCTTTAAAAAAGCCTTACTATTTGCTTTAAGTCCTTAAAAAATTTAAAAAGCCCTGTTTTTTTTTTACCAAAGCACTACATATTTCATTTCGCCTCCATTCAAAAACCATGACCAATGACACGTGACCTTAGACAAGTAATTTGGTAATTTTAAGAAGTCTCATATAATACAGGTTTTTCCTTACAACCGCTAAAACCATACCAATGAAACTTGACTTCGGGCAAGTATCATTTCTGGGTCTGAAATCCAACCCATAGCACAAGAGAAAGTTACTTCACTTGTGTACATTCGCCGGTTGGTCTATTTCGATCTATGTTAAATGTTTTCAAAAAATAAGTAAAGTAGCCTTAAGAATACTCATTTTTCTTTTCCTGAAAGATTGGGTAGGTAGTCGAATTAACGTCACACTGAAGCAATACAACGGGTTATTGGGGACTGTCCAGAATCAGTCCCGAAGGGAAAGATCCGAGAACTCGTTATTTTGAACCACGGTTAGATAACGAGGTCAATACCTGAGCTGGCACACTACGCCAACGCGAGGGCATTTGTGGCCACGACAGATTTAACGTGCACCAGCCCCCCTCGTACGCGACGGTCTTTGGTTTTTATCGAGTCATCCTCCGGTTGCTACTCTTCCAACCGTGCTACCACGGCCCTGCAAAAAGAGTGGGAACTCTGTTGATTAAAAACAAAACAGATAGGTTAAAATGTATTGTGTTTAAAATTGGATGAAGTTTCAAAAAATGAAACTCATCAAACATTTCCCAATTTGGAATCGCTACCAAAATTGTGCAACTTATCTAAATTGAATGTTGAAGTATGAATAATTTTTGTGCGTTTTGTTAGCATGTTTTCTTTAAATTATTGCCTAGTAATTAAATGAAGCTATTTGACCATAAAATGAACCATTGTTTTCAAAATTAGATTCAATTGGAGAGAAGAGAGCTTAGTGTTCTCTTTTTAATGTTTCGCACACGTTTTATCGGCTATGTTTATTTTTATCTGAATAGTTTACTTTCTCTTCCTACTTTTATACTTTATTTCATCAAGGAAGTTTTAATGGTTTGATAAAAGTATTTTTTCTTCCTGTTTAGTGCAGTTGCTTCCGAATTGATAATGTTATCAGTGGCCAGTTTTTTCAACAAGTGCTCCATGATACGCTTCTATTAGTTCTTGTTTTACTACCTATAAAAAGAGAGGCCTGAAAAATGCGATGCACCGATTAAAAAGCGCTGTTTCGCGTTCCTTTTTTAGATATTGTTATCAAGAAACGGAGCAAAAAATTATTTTCGGAGAAGTGTTGCTCGCGTTTGCATTTTATCTTCCGGATGTTGTCACGACGGTCTTTTTATGTTAAGCTTTTTTATCTTTGAATAAAAAGTTCAAAAAATCCTAAAATCTTTTCAAGCACGTCTTTTGGGGTCTATTACTTTTAATTAATGAACAGCTTTTTTACAGATTGGGGGTGGAAACCTTTTTATGTGAAGCCGTAGGGGTGTGAAGTGCAGCTGGCCTTTCAAAGAGAACCCCTTTTTGTTGTCAGCTAAATGAAAGCGCTCATTCACGAGTGATCTTTATAGTCATCAAGTATCCTCTGAAAAAGTTTTATTTTTCGTGCCCTTGGTCGATGATATTTTGGATTCGAAACATTAGTTGTTTCGAGTTGCTAATTTCATCCGATTTTATTGGAATCGCGATTGTATCTCCAATTTTCAGTCACTCAAACATTTAATTATTATTTCCGCTGTGTGAAAATTGTGAAATATTAGTTTCGATTAAGTTTTTACTTACCCGATTTTGTTTACTTACTTTTTATTTATTTTTATTGCTCGACCAATTCATGACGGATTTGCGAGCCACTTTGCTTAATCCTGGTTCACCACGAGGAATAGGTTCATCAAGTATCGCAAATAATCCATTTATAGAGGCCACACATGCCTTCCAGACGGACAAACATCCATACCTTACCCCGGAATCGAACCAGGAATCTTTCGATCCAGAAGCCAGCACCCAGATTACTAGATCGATTGGTCGACCGATGTTTATTGTCCAGTTATATTTCCCCCTTTTTAGTCAAAGCTCTAATAAGTCAAAGCTCTAATAGGTCACACAGACGAAATGAGCAAATATGTGGTCTAATGGCACTTAATTTTAATCAGAATACGTCAAAACATGTCTATTTTAAGTTTATAATGGGGACAAGCAAAAGGGGGAATATAACGGGACAATAAACATCGGCTGACCAATCGGTATAGTGGTCAGAGTGCTGGCTTCTAGATCGAAAGGTTCAAATCCAGAATTTGGTATGGGTGTTTGTCCGTGGAATGGATTTGCGACCTCTTTAAAAACAGGTTTTGCCGTAACCAATAGACGGGTGTGTTGCTCCAGTGCGACGTAAATTCAACTATCTACCTCCTGTGGAGTCTTACGAGTTTTAGGCGGCACAGATTCGATTCCTGTAACTTACCCTGGGTATAGTACATCTCCGTTCTATGTCAGTTAAGCTTTCCTTGTCTGTGGCCATTACTTGACGTCGTCTGTTTTGTGTTTGGCGCAGCATAAAAAGTTAATCCAACCAACATCTGTACTACCTTTTCTTGCCATGTTGCCCAGAGTCCCAGGGTCATTCCATATGGGGACACATGGTGGGTGTTGCACCATAGTCATGGATTCTTTTCAAACTTTTACAATAGATAAACATGGCAATGAAACCCCATAGATCTCAATTGTTTAAACATTGTCCGATGTTAGCTGAGATACGGGGATTTAAAATTGGTCAATCTTACAAAATGGCGGCCATCTTGGATTTGGCACACTGTCTATAAATAACCCTAACTTGAGAACTAATAGTTCAAATTTAGTAATTTTGGTACCAAATGGTAGCCATTTATTTCAGAAGTGTATGTGAGCTACAAAAATAATGGAAATTTTACATTTTAGGGGATTTTTTTGCATGTAAAGTGCAAAAATCACTTTTAAAAACAGTCGACTTTTAAAGGGTTATAGAAAAAATGAACCCTCTTATTTTTTTCTGAAACTTTGTGGAAGTATTAACTAACATATGTACTTAAATCTGACAAAAATTCAGAGGTAAAATTATTCGTTTCTGAATAAAAGCTTTTCTAATGATAGCACATGTATTGCAAAAATGACCATACCTTAAACAAATATGGTCATAATTTCAGTTTTTATGAAATACTAATTCAAAGCAGGCTCACATTAAATGTAAAAATATCAATAAAACATCAAATTACAATCCTATATATTTTTAAATTTATTTTATCACATGGTGCCTTTGGAAAAGTATATTAAGTACCATTAAAGAAAAATTGTTTTTATTTATTTGAATTATTTTTTAAAAATATTGTACAAAATGTTGCGTTTTATAATATTCAATTAGAATATTTTTGTTAAATATATTTACATTATGCTTAGGTTACATTGTATCACAATTACACGGAAATTTGTATACTTCTCAGCTTAACTTAATTATAAATACAAAAGTACTTATAATTGCTCCAAATATATAATACTAATACCCATTATTATACCTACACTCATGTCCAAAAGTTAAGCATAATTCGTGAGCCTAAAGGCTCTGACCATATATAGGATGCATTTGGTCTATGATGAAGCGTAAACATAATTTTATAATCACATTCCTCACAATAATCCCAAATCTTTTCTTATCCACCAATTAATTCCATACAAACATGCAAGATAATGGTTAAATTTGGAATGTTGGTAATTTCATGGTTTTCTGCAATCCCCATAGTAGCAACAAATGTTGAGGAACCTGAAACAGGAAACCTATATCTGACTTTTTTTAATAGTGTAAAACAGTAATTAGTTCTTGATCTTGTTATTGTATTTGCCATTGCGTACCTATCTGCTAATTGATTATTATAAATTACAACATCACTATAAAAAGTATATTTCTTTAACGAACTCTTGTAAAGTTGTCCTAAAGTGTTTAATATTACATCCTTGCACGGACGCTTAAGCCTTCTTAAAGTGGCCATACACTTTATTGTTCCACCAATATTGTCAAACTCATGTTCCATGACAAGAGACAAAAAGTACCACTCATCCTTTTACACCATGATTTTTATGGCAAAAATAATAGTTTTAAAATTTATTTTTGTATTGATCTGAGTTCTCATCACTGAAAACTTTGTATTTTAATTTGGGGAATTTATGTAATTAAATGTTTGATAATTATTTTTTGAAAAAGTCCAAAATGTTGAAGTGTCATGCACTAAATTGTCATGTATAAACACACATAGAAACAGATTTTACACGAAAAAAGTATTCAAATAACAAGCAGGCTGAAGGAAAAGATCCTTAAGCCTGCTTGTTATTTGAATGAATGTTTTGAATAGCATCTTGTATAATGCTGATATAATTTTCAGAAAAATCTGCTACTATGATAGCAGTATCCGGACTCAATTCATCCGTTTTTTAATAGTTGCATTGATATTTTGCGAAAAAATTATGCATACATAAAGCAATGAATTTATCAAGCAAATTAGCAACGATAAAATGCAATATTGAAAATATGATAATTTTACTAACAAAAGTGGTTCTTAAGCATAAATTTAAAATTTGTAACAGACATATTATAATTGAATATTATAAAACACAAAATTTTGTAAAATAGTAAAAAAAATAATTTAAATAAAAGCAATTTTTCTTAATGGTACTTAATATACTTTTCCAAAGACACCATGTGATAAAATAAATTAAAAAATACAAAGGATTGTAATTCGATGTTCTATTGATATTTTTACATTTAATGTGAGCCTGCTTTGAATTAGTATTTCATAAAAAAATTATGATCATATTTGTTTAAGGTATGGTCATTTTTGCGCTGCAGATGACGTTTTGAAATACATATGCTATCTTTAGCTTTTATTCAGAAACGAATAATTTTACCTCGGAATTTTTGTCAGATTCAAGTACATATGTTAGTTAATACTTCCACAAAGTTTCAGAAAAAAATAAGGGTTCATTTTTCTATAACACTTTAAAGTCGACTGTTTTTAAAAGTGATTTTTTTCACTTTACATGTAAAAAAATCCCCTAAAATGTAAAATTTCCATTGTTTTTGTAGCATACATACACGTCTGAAATAAATGGCTACCATTTGGTACCAAAATTATTAAATTTGAACTATTAGTTGCCAAGTTATCGATATTTGTAGACAGTGGCAAATACAAGATTTAGAAGTGGCCGCCATTTTGTAAAATTGACCAATTTTAAATTCCCGTATCTCAGCTAATATTGGACAAAATATTTAAATAATTAAGATCTATGGATTTCACTGAGATGTCTATCTATGGTAAAAATTAAAAAAAAAATCCTTGTCTATGGTGCAACAACTTTTTTTCGAAATGGTTGTTTTCACATGGAATGACCTCTCCATTCTGTTAGTCGCGTCCTATGGACCCTTGTGAGCAAAATTAGTGTGAATCTCCCATGCGTTTTAAGCCCTTGAGGGACTCATCTTTAGGTGTGTACGGCTTCACCAATCCGAGGTACTCTAGTGATCTATTTATTATTTTCCCATGATTTCTGGTAAACAAGGAAGTGCGACCCTAGGATGCTCAAGCGATATTTCTGTATTTTCGCCTCTCCCTCCTTTCTTTTCACAATTACTTGATATTATCTTTTGTTTGGCGCAGCTTGGCCATATATGGCCCTTGCTCCATGAACCCAAAACCAACCAACTCATACATTTTAATGTTCACGAATTAAAAAGCATGATGACAACAAACGTGTAGAGATGATCAGAGAAATTATTTTAACGTTATGTTTGACCTATGTTAAGGTCAGAAACATCCGGACCTTACATGGCATGAAATGATACGATATGCTCTGGAAATTAAAAGTGATGCACGTAATTAAAATAATCTTGTTCTGTGAACGTGGTTCCCGAAAATTCATTACTTCCCCTTGACAATGCTACCCTTCCCGATTACGCCAGCAGATTGAATAACGTCCCAGATTAAACCATTTTGCAGAGACACAGTTAAATCTGACCAAGTGATCATTCCAATTACGAACTGTAGTGACATTTTGTACCCCATCTCTCAGCATGCTCTTCGAAACGACATGTGTCTGGCGGGAGGCCAAATCGCCTTGGGTAAATGTCATTTCTTGTCCCGTTGCACGGCTCGCCGAAATCTTTTGTCATTGTTGCTGAATCTGAACGGTATTGTTGTCAGTACTCACTTAGTGATTGATACAGCCTCGAAGAAAGAACAATTCGCCTGGACAAAGGGAACAGTGTAACGCGCAAGTGCAACCAAAATAAATCACATGTTCAGTATTGAGCGATGAGAGCAGTTGTTGAAAAGTCGGCAAAAGTGAACAGATAAGCTCAGTGACTACCATGTTAAAATAGTACTTCTCCTTTTTTTATACATACATAACCCCCGACTCACCAAGAAAGTTTAGAGCACTACAAGGGAAGGCGTAGAAAAGATGTATTATAAAATATGAGGTCAGTATATCCCGGCCCATCTTAAAATAATTAAAGAAAAAGCTCAATGCTAGAAAAAAATTAAAATGAGACCTCCACCTCAGAACAAAGTAGACAAAGGGACAGCATGTGTTTTCTCTCCAGCTTATGAACTTATAGTCCTTTAAACATCCCGTTGGCGAAAACACGGCAGTCTCAGTGTTATTCCGGAGCACCATGGGGTAGCATCTCACCAACCCTAAACTGGAGGGGGGAGGTAAGGACTTTAGTGAAGCTGGCCTGCATTTGCGCATCGTCTTGTAGACACTAGGAATCTTCAAGCAGCCAACCGGACTTCAGCAAATGCGAGATTCGAACTCCTAACCAAGCACTTCAGTCTACCAGTTCCTTAACTCTCCAAGTGGTTTGGACGAGACATCTCGTCCATCAAGATCTGACCAATTTTGCCAATGACGAGATATCTTATCAAGAATTCCGATTGAATTCCGAATGGAGATATATTGCCGTTTTTTGATGATGGCGAGATCAAGATCAGGTCAGTTTTTCTGATGACGAGATATCCCGTTCATCGACATCTGGTGAGTTTTGCTGACGAGATACCTCGTCGAGACAACCACCTGGAGGGTTAAAAACGAGGCCACTGGCGGCGCGGGACAACATTAAATGATTGGGTTTTTCTTTAAGACTGACTTGCAGCTTTGAATTAAGCATTTCATTTGACACGGAATTGAAATTGGCTTTTGAAATGTAAGAAAACCATATTTCTCTAAAGGGAAGGTTGAGATGCAATGTGCTTTAGGTTTATGTCTGATCAGCTTCAGCAACAGATGGTACCACCCCTGATGGTGCCTCTTATGCAGCTAATGCGACGCTAATGCCTGAGACGGGTAGACGTTAGCGCTCATGCATGCTACTTTGTATGCATGCTTATTTACATACTGCTTTCTGGTTTTATGTATCCCTCATTCACTCCTGATTATTCGTTGATCGTCGAGTTTTTATGCGTGAACGTTTTGTGTCTGCTTGTAGTTATGGTGATGGAAATGCATTGTATATTTCTGTTTCTTTGCTGGGCATTGAATAAAATGGATAAGAAAAAGATGTTTTGGGTCGATGTGGAAGTATACTAATTTTTTGTGATAAATATATAAGTGGGAAATTTTTACTGAAACTGATATTATAATATACTTTTCGATTTTTAGTTCAAAGATTCTTTATGACGTTGAGAAAAAGGAATTTTAGATGTAAAAAAAATGGTTGGTTTTATGGCTTGAGGCCATGAAACCAAACCATTCCATGCTGTGCCAAACACAGGACATACACACACAAGGAAAGTTTTTCACAAAAGAGAGAAATACACCCAGGGAGGTATCGTACCTGACAGGAATCGAACCGGCATCGTCTACAACTCACAGGCTGCTAACGCAGTGGACGTACCCTCTGAACTACGACGGTCTCTGTTAATGGATTTTAAAAGAATATATATGAGTTATTTAGCTGGATACAAGAACTAGGTAGCTCGAAAAATAATGTATTTTGAGTTATACTTAAAATAGTAAAGCTGAGATCATGTACAGAATTTAATGTAAGAATAGGAAACATTTTTGACCAGTTGAACTCTACCTGCTAATGAAAAATATAGTTATATATGAAACTGGAATTGGCGGCAAAGTGTTCCTTTTATCTCTAAAACCGAAAATTGAGTTATCTAGTGTTTGAATTCAAGTGAGGAATTGTTTTCTTCGCGAATCTTTATGAGTAAATTTTTGCAATTTAAGTCAAATCGTCTCAAGCTATTTTCAAAGTTTTCGCGACTTTTTTGAAAATTTACCAAAGGTCAACGAAAATTTAGTCCCTTTTTTTCCGGATGGAAATTTGTTTTCGAATTTTTCTTTTGGGAGAAAATTTTCCAAATTTTTGCGCCAAGCCGTGGCAACCATTAAAGAAAAACATCGGAATATGTGGTTGCTAGATTGTCATAACCTTATTAAGGAAAAAATTTAGTTTTTTAAAATTTAAATTCCTTGTTACATATTTTGTGCTTTGGACTAGAGTGGACTTTGATTGGAGAACCTGTGCCCCGAGGCCCTCAATCCCCGGTGAACTTGAAGGTACTAACAGTACCTTCCGGGTTTAGTAGTTTCCAGAGCTTTTTTGTAGTCGCGGAGAACTTGGTAGTTGGGAGTGAATAGGTGTATATGTGAAAATTATGTGCTTTAGCCGATTCATTTTTTTAACTGAGCAACTAAAATTGCTACAAAAATAGAGTTTAAGAGGATACTTTTTGTTAATATTTTATAAAATGTATGCTTCTAATGCTACTATTTCACAAGTGCTTTGACTGGCAGCTCTGCGTTTGCGAAATTGCAGGGTTCACCCCTATCTTGTTGGAGACGCTTTTTATCCGTCGTGGCACAGTGGGTATGTCCGCTGCCTTTGCAACCTCCGAGTTGAAGCGACGCAGGTTCGATTTCTCTCTTCTGTGTCAGTGAAGCTTTCTTTGTGTGTGTATGTCGATTACTTGATTTTATTTGTCTTGTGTCTGGCTTAGCATGGCCAAATATGGACCTTACGCCATAAAACACCAAACCAATCAACCATCCTCCTGTCCAATCCCCATCAAGCTAATTAATCTAGCTGTATTCCTCACCGTATTGCCAGCTCTTGAAGCTCACTTTTCTGATGGATGAAAACAGGAAAGGGACCCCGATCAATGAGGGCAGAAGCACGAGTTCCAGAAGCGAAATCAAATTAAGAGAATCGGAACGAGAACAAATAAAAACCACGTAGACGAGACCAATGGAGGCGATAAAACCCCATCGGTTTTCCTCTTTATTTGGAAAGTAAATGGCTCCGACGGCGTAAAACTCTAAACGGCGTCGTGATGAGCCCTCGATTCCCCCAGGGAAGCGATTGCAATAAGACGCGAAGACGAAATTCATTAGCTAAGAAGTGTTTGATAGTTACTTGACATTGAACTAATATTTTTGTCTCGGTAGGGAGGAAATTAAACTCGAGCAATATTTTGAGGGGGTCGAGCTATTAACGTGTTTACCTCTATCTCGGATCTATTCTTGTCCGTATCTATTTCTGGCGAAACTGATCGATAGGGCTCCTTTGCGTTTTCTTATGAATGTCAGTGCAATAGATTCGTGGCGAATTAATTCAAAGTGAAGGTGGGCGATTATTTGAAGTGGATTTTAAAATTGTGGCAGCGTATTTATAGCGCGTTGCACACGCTGGAACTCTTTAATTCTTGTGGGGTTGCAGGTTCGATTCCTCCCTGGGTGTATTTCTCTTTCTCGTGTCAGTGAAAAAAAGCTTTCATTGAGTGTATGTCCCTTTACTTGACGTTGTAACGGCGGCTAGGGAAACTGAAAATCTTGCCGGCTCAAGTGTCGAAAGGAAAAGACCACACCGAAAGCGACCACCCGAAACATCTTTTTAACGACAGCCAACCAGCAGGGGTCGGAAATCGTTGTGTCTTCGAAACAAAAGGCAGGCGCCTTTCTGTCGCTCTCTATTACATTTCGAGACAAAGAGGACGGAGATGAATTACGATGACCATTGCCGACAGGGTTTTATGGTCCCCTTTCAAGTCCGCCGAAGTCTGTCGTAAAAGTTAAGGAGAGAGAGGAGCAGACAGAAGAGAGAGCTTGGAGAGAACAGCAGAGAGAGAGAGAGAGAGAGACCGTTTTGGAGAGAGAAGTGAACACCGTTCACTGTCGGCGCATTTATCCCGCCTTGGGATTCTATACTCGCCAGAGTATTTTATTGAGAAGGGCTCGCCGTAGCCGTGAAGGAGACCCCTCCGAGAAACCTGCGTCGCTACTCGCCCGAGTAGTGGAGACTTCACCGAGATCTAAAGTTCCCCAGAACTGACAAGGCTGATTTATCCCGCCCCGGGATTCTATACTCACCTGAGTATTTTAGTGAGAAAGGCTCGTCCGTAGCCGTGAAGGAGAAGCCTCCGTGAGATCTGTGCAACTGCTCATCCTAGTAGTGGAGATTGATCTGATCCGATCTGGAAAGACTGAGATATCCTGCCTTGGGACTCTGTACTCATCCGAGTAATTTTGTTGAGAAAAGGCTCACCCGTAGCCTTGAATTAGACTCCGCCGAGTGAATTGTGAGGCTCGCCAGCAGCCATAAGAAGCGCCTCGATAGAACTTTGGACATTCCAACGAACTAACATTAAATGAACTCTTCATTCATTTTCCCGACTTTTGTACAAATTGTAAAATAAATTACATTAGTCTAGAAACGGATGCGTTTGAATGGTAACTAGTCTAGCTACCCGTGAACCAAGACGTTACAACGTTGTTTGACGCAGCTTGGCCAAATGTGGCTCTTGCGCCATAAAACCCAACCAACCTTTGATCAACAAATAGTATCACGTACACGCTGAATCTATAGGTCAACTCCCATTGGGAGAAGGTCGGCATTACATGATACTGGCACCCTAGGCTTAAGGGCCCTAAATTGATTACATTGAGTTTTCTATGATGAGGGCCATATTTGACCAAGCTGCACCACGGAACATACAATATCAAGTGATGAACACATACACACAATGAAAGTTTTACTGACACAGAAGAGAGAAATGCACCCAGGGTGGAATCGAACCTGCTCCGCCTGCAACTCGCAGGTTGCTGGCGCAGTGGACAAACCCACTGACCCACTAGGGGCTATAGGAAAGGTAATTATTTTCCCTGAAATGTGCAGTGCTTGTTTTCTTAGTTTAAACAGTTTTAAACCTTCATTCTTTTTTATTATAAAGCTGGGCGGGTAGTTAGGTAGTTGACTTTACATCGCACTAGAGCAACACAACGGGTGACGGTCGGGGATAGGTCCTGAAGGGAAAGATCCGAGGACAACACCTCGTCGTTTTGAATCACGTGCAGATGACGAGGTCAACACCTAAACTCCAAACTTCCACACCACGCCAACGCGAGGACATTTGAGGCCACAATAGATTTAACATGCACCAGCCCCCACGTACACTACGTTCTTTGGTAGGATCGAGTTTCGAACTCGCAACCTTCCGGTTTTTAATCCACGACTCTACCAACTGGTATAACTTCGGCCCAAAAAGCTGTGCATGTATTTTTGGAAAGAGAAACATTTAATTAATCAATAAGGGACTTGCATTTCTGCAAGTTATTAAGTACTTGGAATATACATTTCTCTATGCCTTTAGTAGCCCATTGTAGGCCCGAAAGACTTTTCGCTTATTTCAGTGTGTGAGCGGTAGATAACTCATTGTCACCTATGCAATGCCCAGTCGAGAGAATAAGTTGTCTCCTAACTTTGGGAGTTTTAACAAGCCCCCTTTACCCGTAGCGTTGCGAAGCACAACTAAAAAAATAAGTGTCGAATATTATTTTTGTAAGATGTTTATACGTGCTGAAGAGATTTTCTCCTTCCTGTATAGTTAATTCTCTTTGACATGTGTTTGAAATTGATACTACCACTCTGTTTGGATCATAGTTAGGAATGTACCTCCATTGTTGCTTGGATCAAGATTTCCAACTGCTACTTTAATCCGGCCATTGATCATGTCGGCGCGCTTTGATATGTTAAGAGAAATACCAGGTGGTCATGAAGTAACTTCCCTTATTTACGAACCTATAGTGATCGCGATTTTCTGTTAATCGGAATGAGGCTTGAGATGTAGAGATTTCAAGGTAGTCGCTTGAGAATTATGTAAGTAGCAAGAGTCGAGCTCCTCACGGTTACGGATAGTTAACAAATTTTTAAAATTTCGAATAGCAACACCTACTTTTTTCTATCGCTACGTGATAGTGGCTCAATGAAAAACCAAAAATGGCGTTGAAATTGCACCTTTAGCTCCAAAAAGACTAGAGAAGAAAATGAGTGTTAACGACAAAAGAAGAAAGAAACACAACAAGCAGCAGTGACAATACACGTAATTAGCCTAAAACCGCAAGCACCTATCACGAAACACCAATTGACTCTAGCATTTGTAAATAAAGGTGAAATGTCATGTTGTCACTTGTTGCCTTTCTTTTTTTATTGACAGTGCTCTTGCGCAGTCACTTTTAGAACTAAAGGTACAATTTCAACGCCATTTTTTGGTTTTTCACTGTTCCGCCGTCACATTGCTATAAAAAAAGTAGATGTTGTTATTTGAAATATGGTAACTGTATCCATAACCGTGAAAGCTCATTCTTGTTACATAACTCTAGACCACACACCTTGAAATCTCTAAATCTCAGGTTTCATTCCTAATCGTTGAAAATTGCGGTCGCTAGGGTATCGTATATAGGGGACGACAACTTCATAACTACCCTGTGTAAGGATTGCAGACTTCCAAGTTGATTGCGACACTCGCTTAGTTACCAGAAAGAAAAATTAAATGAGCCAAAATAAACATGGGCGTAACTCTTGCTTTCAGGAAACATGTTGACAAATGGGTCACTCCAGGCATATCTGTTTGCTCAGTTACTAATAATGATATTGCTAAGAACCTGGACGTTGAACGCGCTTGCGTATCTCATAGGTTCAATGTCCTCTTTATCAATTAGAAACTTACAAAAATGTCATTTTCGATTTACGCACGCCTTTTCATTTTATCGTGCCTTGTTTCCGAATTAGACAATCGAAATCAAATAATACTATCTTGTTCTGGATTTCTTAGGCGTAGGACTAAGGCACTGTTTCACAATCCAGGATTAATCCTTATAAAAAGCTAAAATTCCGATGATCGAAATGACACTAATTAGAACTTTTACCACATTCACCTACGATTCGATTTGTATGAATACATGATAAACTATGGGGTTTAGCGTGCCGCTTTATGCCTTTCATTTTAGTGCAACAAAAATTAGTATTTTCAACCTTAAAACGTTTAGATTTAAAGATATTTTTATAGTCGAACGCGGGGTTTCAATCTTAAAACCTACCAAAAATACTGAAACATTTCGTTTTTAAAACTTTTCTAAGACAGATCACCCACACACTGGTTAAGGATCGGAAGTTTTTCACCAGAACAAAATCTGTTTTGTGGGAATTTGAAGCACTGATGTCCCTAAGTTGAGCATTATCTACATATTTGTGAACATTTTACGAACCCCAAATCTCGGAATACAACGAAGCTTGATATTGTAGCGTAATACGGTAATGCCAGTATGATAAAAAAGACTAAAAATATATTTAAAATGATGCCAAAATGTGATTTTCGTCTTTTGTAAAATATTTGGAAACTGATGCATCAGCTTTGATAAGGAGTGTCGTTACCTTTTAGCCCGCATTGAAAACTTTCGTATTAAAACCAAGTTCTTGCTATTTTCCAAACACCATTATTTGTTGAGATTTTCCTTTATTTAGGCATCTTGAATATTAAGAAGTGAGGGATCTGCAGTGCGAACAAACCAGACGGGCTGCAAAGATTTAACTTCGCTGTCCAAATGCTCGCATATTACATATTGGGATTATCTTAAAATGTTTTAAAACGTTTGGCGTTTAATCAAATTGGCTTTGACCAATCAACTTGTCAAATTATTCGGAATGCATTTTTTTTGGAATTTTGATTAGCGAAGTGCTGAAGTCGTATTAAAAAACAAGCCAAGTGACCCCTCATTCAGAATACGAACCGGAAGCTCATATTGCCGCAGAAACACCACTGCCGCCTATATTTAACTTGACGGAAAATGCCCCTCATAGGTGAGTGGTGTTTTCTGTTGTAACCATAATCCGTATGAATTATGGAAAACGATGAAACCAAGCTCTTAAGCAGACCTCTGTTGAGTCCAGCATGAGTAATAGTAGAGGCGCCATTCCGAAAAGTGAGCCAATTATAATGCCAAAAATCATGGATCGACCGGCAACAAATATCAGCTTTCTCTCTATATATCTCCAAGAACTGATATGTTGACATTTACGTTATTTCCCTTTGTTGCTGTAATATGCTTGGAGATCATATTGCTCCGTCCATATGTGAGGTCTTATGCGTTTTGATACCTTATCTTTTCTGTTCTTTCGTATTCATTTCCCCACTTATTTAGCAACGATGTATCCTGATCTTATAAACGTGTTTTTGTTTCGACAGAAAGTTTCCTTATGTGCAACTATGTATTCTGATCTTATTTAGATAATGAGTTTATCCTTATGTACAGTTGATCCGCAATGTTTTTCCAGAGTAAAAAAAAATGTTCTCGAGCCGTGTTTAATAAAGCAACAACATGATTATACAAGGTTGTAAGTTTTGTACAGTGAAATAATACTAGTGTTGTATGTATGCACATTTGTGATTTATTACTTCGAATTAACACGTCTAGATCGGTCCTTTTTAACTTTATATAAGAATCTATTTGGTGAATGGAATTTTTTTCTCCTCAATTTTTTAGTTGCTTGTTAAACTCTAAAGTATACTTCAGTTAAATTGATTGTTCTGTTGACTTTGGGATTTTCTTTGTATAATAATGGATTAATAATATTTAAAAAAGAATGAACCATCTTTCATCTATTGAAATGGTTACTTTAACATTGTAGGGTTCATTTTTGATAATCATAGGTATGTACTTCCTTAAAAATTTCTTGTCGAATACTGCCATGCATGATGAAATACGCGATTAGAAGCTCGTTGGATTCACGATCTTCATAAAGAATCCTAAATGCATTCTTCACGAAGACCGTGAATCCTACGAACTTGTAATCATATATAGGACACCCAGTCACATAATGTTCACATTGTCTGCCAACTAAGTTTTATGTAGATTTCCTAACCTGACTAAGCCTTGTGGACCATTTCGTAAGTTAACGGTTTGAGCTTTCCTGGTTGGCTGTTTTGGGATTTTATGGCGCAAGGGCCAAATTTGGCCAAGCTGCACCAAACACGACAGACAACTTCAAGCAAAAAATATCAAGAAAGGGGGTAAAATCGGATTGGGGAATAAAATAATGGGGTGAAAGGAGAAAAATATTGTTTGGGTATCCCAGGAGCGCGACACCCATGTTTACTAAAGACAATAAACCCCATGGGTTGGTTGTTTTCAAGTTTTATGGCACGAGGATCATATTTTGCCAAACTGCGCCAAACACAAGATAGGCAACATAATGAGGGAGGAAGAAGGGTATGCGAGGGTAAAAATGAAAGGGAGGAAAGATCACTCGGCTACCTCGAGGTTGTAAACCCCATGGGAAAAGAAAAGATCACTAGAGCACCTCGGATCCGTGAAGCCCATACACACCTGTAGATGTGCCCCTGAGGGCTTGAGCTTTCTGGATCCTTGTTTCTGTATCAACTACCAGTGACATTTTCTTCAACGACGAATCGGGTTACGTTTGTTCAAATAAAAAATGTTAAAAGCATTCTCTGGTTTTTCTCTAACTGTTTTTGTATGTTTATTTGGTATTTCAATATTTTGATCAATTTTATAACGCTCGCATAATTTAAAAAATAATGTTTCCAAATAATTATGTACGCGTCGTTTATGAGTTTATTGTACTTCCAGAAATACCGGTACAAGGAGGAGAACGAAGAGGAAGAGGTGGAGATGAAGTACAAAGATATATCGGACCTAGACGGGTTTCCGAGGAACATCGTCGAACGAGCTGTCCACGACCACTTCATCTCCACGTCCGAAACGCCGTCCAGAAAAGTTAGTCTTATTTCACTTAAAAACTCTTAAAAAATCCTGAATTATTTTCATAATTTACAGGAAATGGGTTCCGTCTGAATTTAAGTTGCTCATCAGTTGACTTTTATATCTAGTTTAGTTTTTAGAGAGTTTAAGGCAAGCCACACGCATTGATCCGACATGTAACAAAACGTTCAATATGCGTTTCTGTACAGAAAACATGTCGGTACGCGTACTTTTCCACCTCATTTTACCGTCGCAGGACTGATGTTGGACCAATGTATGGCTTGCCTAAGTGTACTAAAATATGAACCATGAGTTTGAAGAATTGTTTGAAAAAGTAGAAACTCATGACAATGACGAGATTTCAGTAAGTCAGCTATCTCAACCCGAATATGGCACCAAGGGTAATTTTGATCTTAAGAAAGAAAAATACGCTTTTTTACTTATACCTTCAAATGAAATGGCATATTTCTCTTAATCTCGTGATCTTGGAAAAATAATCCACATTATATCCTGTTTTGTTTTGATTCATATCTAGCCTATGTGGCAGTTCCACGACTAAAAGATTTTTTTATCAAGTCCTTAAAACAAGCCTTCACACCATAATCAAAGTTCCCTTAGCGCATTTTTTTAATAGGGTACCCACAAGCCTTAAGAAGGCCTAATTTTTCATTTCAGTTTTTAAGGGTCTTTAAAATGCCTTAATATTCGCTGTAACTCCTTACAAAATTTAAAAAAGCTTTAATTTTTACAAAAACACTATTTTCATTTCACCTCCATTCTTTTACCAAAGTCGAAGATACTCGTCCGAGGTCAAATGTCATCAAAAATTGATGACAAAAATTTGATGTTTCTAAAACTGAGTCCGTGAAACCCACATAGCGTGAAACCTTCTTCTCTTGTGCCCTCACGGGTTAATCTCTTGCAATCCAAGTGAAATTTAGCATTTAAAGGAAAAAAATAACTGAAAATGCCCTAATTTTTCCTATTACTCGAAGTGGGAACACATTAGGATTTTCGTGCGAATATGGGATTCAGTACTAGCATTAATTGCTAAGCGCTCTTACAAATTGTTTAGGGATGGATCTATATTAAAGTAGCCAAATGTATCGGATTTTCGAAAAGGCAATTTCTCTATTCAAACCACATTGTTTAGTGGAAAGTGCATTTAGCTATAATGTGCATGTGGGCTCAGTTATAATATTGAATGTGTAAATGAAAACAATACAACTCGTACATGTAAAGGCCATGATCCATAAATTTCTGACAGCTCAATTTTTTCTAGGAACAGAAATAAAATTTGGAACTCTATCAGTAGTATTATTCACTGCGACGTCAGTAAGTTAAAAACAACTACTGAAGTGAGATCCTGTCATCTCTGAAAGGCGCTTGGCCAAACCTTGCTCTTGCGCCATAAAAATTCAATCAATCATGTCTGAAAGGCTACACTGAGGGCAAATTGGATAGTTTGACTCGCCAATTCGGTAAAGGTGATTTTGTAGGTAGTCGTTTTCTAGGTGGCCATAATTAATTACCACTTATGTATTTTCAGGCGCACGAAACAGTATATATCAAGACAGTTTCGTATAGATGAGGTGGGTAGGTAGTTGAATTAACGTCCCACTGGAGCAACACAACGGGCTATTGGCAACGGCTCGATTTTAATCCCGGGGAAAGATCCGAGGACAACACCTTCATTTTGAACCACGGTCAGTGACGAGGTCAACACCTGAGCTGGTACCCCACTTTCCGAATTTCCACACCACCGCCAACGTGAGGACATTTGATGCCACGACAGATTTAACGTGCAACAACCCCCCATGTACACGACGGTCTTTGGTTGGATCGAGTTTCGAACTCGCAACCCTCCGGTTGCTAACCGCTTCTCTTCCAACCGGGCTACCGTGGTCCTCGATCAGGTAGGTAGTTGAATTTACGTCGCATTGGAGCTACATAAAGGGCTATTTTGTATAATACGTTGCTTGCCATACTGAGCGGAATTACAGTCCATGAGAGAAAACCCTTCATCTGTGAGCTGATGTTGTATCACGAGTCGCTGGAAATGTATCCCAAAGTACCTTTCCCTCGAGGGTATTTCGAAAGTTTTAACAAAAAAGATCGTTTCTGATAGTCGTGTGTACAACCCAAGGGGAATAAGTCGCTTTAAGTAGCCTTGTGTGCAACTTTGCTTCCCAGCCTCACTTGCGCAGTCTCTTCGATTGTGCTTGCATTGTGATTTCTGGGGCAAATGGGATCGGCTGAAGGAGTCGTCGTAGTCCTTTGCTCGTGTACCCTTCGGCACTTAACACCCCTAATGGCCCGCTTCCCGCCGCAAAAGGAACTTTTAAGGCTTCTCATTTCGGCGGATCCTCCGCAGCTCCAAATGAAGGAGGGGATTATTGTTTCCCGAAGCGGGGAGAGAGCATTAAATGCGGAGTCCCTGCACCTTCTCATATTGCACGCATTCCTCTTAATCGTCGAGATATCAAGTCACACCTTCCGTCGCCAGACACGCCAGATTGGGGATGAGCGCTTTTGGGTCAAAGCATCGACATGTTTTGGGTTCCGAAGAAAGTTTTGTTTTGTTTTTTAACCCTCCTGGTGGTTTGTTTTCGGGTGGAAAACTACCGTGTTGAAGCTAGCTTATATAATACAAGAAACTTGTACCAAGATGTCACCAGTTCTGGGCAAGGAACAATTTGTTTTTCCTACTTAGATTTTCATTCCCTTTTGAGTTTTGTCTCAACGATGTATCTCGTCATTAGTAAAATTGACTAGATTTTGATGGACGAGATATCTCGTCTAAACCATTTGGAGGGTTAGGAGGACCTGTTTTTTCATTTTAGTTTACATGGGCCCTCTTTTAGCCTAAATATACGCAGAAAGTCGTTGAAATTTTTTTAAAAACCATAGTTTTTACAGGACCGCTGCCTATTTTATTTCACCTGTATTTAAAAAACTAAGGCCAATAATACTCATCCAAGGTCAAGAGTCATAAAAAATCGATGGCATAATATTTATGGGTTAACTAAAAATTGATGTTTAAAAGAATGAAAAATAACCTAAAAGTCCCTAATTTTTCTTTTACTTGAAGGCGTGAGAACCCTGTTTGAGTAACCTGTTATTAATACAGTTGTTAATATACCTATTATTAGTACAGAGACATGGTTCGAATAAACACAGGCTGGAAGTTTGCTCTCTTCTGGTAGATTAAAATAAATGTGCAATGACAAAAGTGATCACGGTGGTATTTATTTGAAATATCGCTCCAAGGAAAGTTTCAAAGCAGATCTCTAACAATGAACTATGATGCATAAAAAATAAGGACTTGGAATCTCGAAATTTATTCGTTAACTAGCTAATTTAGCAAAGAATTCAACTCTCTAAGTTAAAAAATAAATGAGTATCAGAAGCTTTCCCCAGTTTATAAACTCTTGAGGTCCTTCATTAATGAAATAAGTGTATTTATAAATTCAATGTCTCCAATTTATACCAAGTATACGAGATAACTTCTTTCATCCCCTTTCTTTGCATCGTTGATTTCTTTGGCGCACCTTGGTCAACATCTGGGCCTTGCACCACTAACCTTCTATAAACCAGCCAACCAATCTTTGTATCATATTTCTTTTTGCATAAATGAGGCTGACCTAGGCATCTCAGACATTTTCAGTTGTATTAAGATCTCGCTTGAGCAGACAATACCAAAGAGTTATTGCATCCATCTGAAACTCTTCTATTGGTGACTTCGACACATGTTCTGCAGAAAAAATGCCACTTTCAGGAAATAATTCCAGACGAGCTTTTCATTGAATACGCAACATTTCCTGGTCTGCTACTGAATCCACGTTATCTGAAATAAATGCCAATTCGATAGCTTTTCAAATCATTACTCTTCACACCTCGAGGGCTCTTGGACAAATGTTATGGTTATTTAAGCAAATCATGCCAGTAAGTGGAATCCATCCGGTCTGTCCTGATTGAACTTTCCCCTCTAGGGTTAGGAATCTTCATTCCGTCTTGTTTGTATTTCTTTGACCCATTTTTAGCCGCTTGATTGATTATATGCTATTTTGTGTGTACCAGTTTTTTCTTGTTTTTTTTTTTGCATATATCTTTTTCATTACTTGCAAGTAGTACTCTGAAAGTAATTTTCTATGCACCTGGCCACGTCTTGTTGATCCTTTCTTCCGGAAGTTATTTCTCGTTAAAGGTTTTAAATTTGAATCTAATGACAACTTCAGCATTCATCTTAATGTGCACTAACTAGTCTGCAAAATTGGCTCTCTTCTACATTTTAGCTAAATACTGTCTTTGAGACACTTGTGATCTGTTTAAGAAAATATTCGAGTATTAAAATGAACAATAAGTTCTCCACTTTAAGGCGTAATACGTCTTGTAAAATTGAGACAACTTGGATGTATTTCTCTCTTGTATATGTAAAACTTTTCTTGTGTGCTTGTATGTACATTTACTGGACGTTGCCTGTCTTGCGTTTAGTGCAGCTCCGCCAAATATGGCCCTTTCGCCATTAAACGCAACCAACCTGTAATATTGTGTCAAAATGAAGATAAGCGGTTTTACTTGTATATGTCTTCATTACATCGCACGAAATGTGTGTAATACGAGTGGTAATACGTTTATTGAAAAATTTCAGTAATTAAGTTTTGTTGACAAACATTGGAAAATATTTTTCAAAAGTACCAATTGAAAAGCTGTTAAAGAGTTTGTCTCATAAAAAGTAAATTTAAATTAACAATTACTACCTATATTTTAAAAGCAAACTAGTTAATCGATAGACCGGCCCTCTTTCATTTTTTCTGATACACAGAAGATGGTATTTAATAGAAATTTTAACCGGTATTTTTGTGTTTTAGTGTTAAAACAATTCTTGAGATTTTTCCAAAAATATTTTTGATCACTTTCCATTACATTTCTCCCAGATTTTAAATTTCAAATTTTGATAGTCTTTGTTCGTGCTGCCATCTACCGGTTGCTCTCTGAAACGCAAATCTGTTCCACATTTCTAGGACATAAATAATAATCGCTTTCGCTCCATAAAAAATGGACAGATCTCTCCAAGTATACATTGAGCAACTTTATAGAAGTACTTAAAAATTTTATACGCGTTTGCAGATTGTGTAAAATTTTGAAAACAGGACTTTTCCGGAAGGATCTATTTAAAAGCTATTCATTTGCAATATCTATTCTCATCTGGGATGCATTAGGGCTCCTTCACTAAGATTAGGGCTGAGGAGCGAAGCAAATAGAAGGTCAAATCGATTTCAACTCTTCCATAAAGAATATTTTGATGGCCCCCTGACATTGGAGCGGAGAAGAATAAATACCGTCGTAAATTTTGTGACTGTCCCGATTTCGGGATGTTTTACGGCTCCCTTTCTCGCCTCCGGATTGGACAACCTGCTTTGACGATCCAACGATCTGTCCTTTTGATTGAGAACCTTTTTTTATTTTTTGGTCTTTTCTTGTGCGAGTCTTGTCCTCTTGGCTCGGCAGTTTTAGTAAGGAGGGTGATCAATGAGGGTTTACGTTTTACGGGAGAGGAAGATCGTAAAATCGCGCTCCTTTTGCACGGATAGCGTTTTCCTTCGTCTCTAATGAAAGTTTTAAAATTTGGAAAATGATTTCTCCTTTTGGTCCGTTCTCTTCAACGAAGTTTTAGTCGATGTGCAGTTACCGCTGGTTTGGAAATTTTATGGTATTTAATATTGTGAAGTACGTAGATTGGAGTTAGTTGAATGCTAAGTATTAGTAGAATTGATGGAGT
The DNA here is from genome assembly GCA_933210815.1 of Meta bourneti. NCBI lineage: Eukaryota > Metazoa > Arthropoda > Arachnida > Araneae > Tetragnathidae > Meta > Meta bourneti. Next base: position 86,883,997 of record OW119927.1, read on the forward strand.
CGTTAAAATTGGAGATTTGTGATAAGAAACTTGAATGGAGTGATGCAGCATAATTTATTATTTCCTCTTTTGGTTTTAAACTTAAAAGATATTTAAACATTTTAAAATAAAATTATAAACTTAGGTTTTATTCCAAGGACAAAAAAAAATATTAGAGCTTTTCTTAAAACTACAGAACCAATAAGTATGTTCTTTTATAGCATAGACAATCTAATCCAATTGGAGGAGAAACTTGGAGAGAGAGCGGTGGTGATTAATTATTGTTTACGTTTTAATGGAGCGGAGGATCGTACATCGCGCTCCTTTTCCACACATTGCATTTTCCTTCGTCTATAAAGAAAGTTTTAAAATTTGAAACTGATTTCTCTTCGTTCTGTTCTCTTCACTTGCGAGGCGCCGTGGTAGCCATGCTGGTAGAGTCGAGGATTAACAACTGGAGGGTTGTTAGTTCAAAATTCAATCCAACCAAAGCCCGTCGTGTGTACGGGGAGGTTTGCAAGTTTGATCTGTTGTGTTCCCAAATGTCCTCGCGTTGGCGTGGAAGTTTGGGGAGTGGGATGCCTGCTCAGGTGTGGACCTCGTCATCTGACCTTTGTTCAAAATGACGAGGTGTTGTCCTCGGTTCTTTCCATTCCGGATTGATCCCGGATTGTCGCCAATAGCTCGTTGTGTTGCTCCAGTGCGGCGTTAACTCAACTACCTACTTATCTCTTCATGAATGTTTTTGCCGGTGTGCATTAACCGCCTGGTGGAGTTTGTAGCGAATTAAACATTTAAAAAATTTATTTATAGTTACTGGATCAAATTTTATAGTATTGAATATTGTAGGAAAGTAGATTAGAGAGGGTAGTCTGTGATCGTTGAATCTTAAGTATTGGTAGAATTTGTGAAGCTGTCGAAATGAGATGTTTGAGAAGAAACACTGCCGTAAGACTCAATATAACCTGAGCAGAAACTTGAAAAGAAAGTAATATAATAAAATTTACTATTTTCCTTTTAAAAAAATAAATTAAAAAGATATTTAAACATTTTAAAACAAATTTGTATTAGGGTTTTAAAGAAAGCACAAACTTTATGCAATTCTCAAGACTTGCATATTCCCCAGTGCTTAAAAATATCAGATATTTCCAGAAAATTAAAGTATCAATAGATATATTCTTATATATAGGCATAACAGTGCATTACCTCAAATCACAATGGAGCTTGCATTTAGTTTTTGAATGATTGGAATTTTTTGAAACAAAGTTGCCAAAAATATATATTAATAAACAAAATAATCTTTCAAAATTTAGTAAAAAAGTGACTCACAAATAATTTGGTATTTAAATGACGCCACGTTCACTTACTAAAATAAATACATCTGTATGGTCAGTACTGTTTAAGCCTTTTCGGAACCTAATGTCCAATTTTGAATTCCTTAGTTTTTATTAACTTTGACCCAAACTTTGCGCTCGAGCCTATATAAACAACGAGCGGACATTCGTTCCCAGACAGCTCGAGTCCAATAACCCTTTCGGTTGTTAGTGAACTTGAATCTGGGCAGGCAGGCTGGCGATGGTCGACGGAAAGGAGGACGGGTTTTCCACCCTTACCCACACTTCTCAGGCAGAAAATCGTGCCCCTTGTGTACTTAGCTGCTTGTTTTTGCGTCACCGACACCGGGGAACAGGTATTAATTGACGATGCCTTAGTTTCTGATACATACCTTTCAAGCCGGCTACTCTCCAGAGGATAGTTTCGAATACTCTTTTGTCTGGTAGTTTAAATTCAATGGGTACTGTTGAATTGTGTTTGGTGTGTACTTCGTTCGGAAATATTTTTCACGGGGCTCTTGATGACTAGATTGCTGACATTAATTTAGTTTTCATTTTCCGGTTGGGAGATACGTTCCTTTCGTAACGATGATATTATAATTATAAAAATAATGACTCACATTTGAATCTTCAACTATGGTAATAGTTCGATTGTACATGCTTTATGTCATTAAACCACGCAACCATTTCAGATTGAATTCCTGCTTGGCAAGGACATTCCAGACACATTTCCATCCCAGTTGGTATCAGGTATTATGTAGGAACCGTATTCAAGCCGATATTATGCAGTTTTTTTGGTGTACGTATGTGTCACAAAGATGCTGTATTAAAACTCTTAATTTAATCCTTTTGGAGATGCAAGCACATATCCGTTCTGCAATCTGCAATGTCTTCCTTGCATGACTTTGTCATCTGACTGTGGTTCAAAATTACGAGGTGTTGTCCTCGGATCTTTCCTTTCAGGATTGATACAGGACCATCTCCAATAGCCCAATATGTTGCTCCAGTGCGACGTCAATTCTACTACCTACCTCCCTGCATGACTTCTCACCAGTCCTAACTTCTAGACCAATAGAATCTTTCCAAAGATTCTTTCATCACATATGATGTTATTTAGTCCTTATATGTTATGTGGGGTTAAAGCAATACTACCCAACTTGGAAATACTGTGCCACTAAGAGGGCTAGTGATATATATGGCTACCGAGCTTCAGAGATTACGCTTAAATAGTTTCAACTCATCTTCAGGTTGATAGGTAGTTGAATTTACGTCGCACTGGAGCAACACAACGGTTTATTGGCGATGGTCTGGATCAATTCCGAAGGGAAAGTTCCAAGCACAACACGTCGTAATTTTGAACTACGGTTAGATGACGAGATCAACACCTGAGCTGGCAGTCCCCTTTCCAAACGTCCACACCACGTCAACGTGCAACTCTTCAGAAGAGGTTCACAAATGTCTTGGTTAATTGGGTTTTATTGCGCAAGGTCCAACAAAAAGGGAACAAACTGCCGCCAAATAAAACAATAAGAGCAGTCAAAATGTAAAATATCGTTAAAAGTAATGACTTTGGCTTGTCGCTTTATGGTCATTTTTTACGAATCAGAACGATTCAGTTTATTAGAGTCCATAGTAAATAGTTCAGTGAATAAGGTATTGATCTATCAGTATGTGCTCTAAATCGGTCATAATCTAATATCTTCGTCTTCCGCAGTGCGTAAAGGCGTGGACGCACTTGAAAAGCAGGAAAAAAGCTTGCTTAGAAAAATAGATGTTGTCAACCCGAGCGAGTTATTTCTGATTGATACACTCGAGTTTTTCATTCATGTTTATTTTTAGCCCGAAATAATTATAGGTGAAGCGTGTCACTAAACGGCCATACTCTTTTACCACAACATATTATTTGTAGCATGATGATTCAGTGTATTCGATAACTTCTTTTGCTAAGGTAATTTTCTTAGCGCTATTATATATTTCTGTATTCAAAATCTACGTCAGAGCACGAATATTAGGCTTTGCGAGTGTTCAGTTAATCTAAAGAGCGCCCTCTATCACCTAATGCGACACACTCTGTGACAAAAAATGTTTGATTTGGCCCCTCTACCATCCTTTACAATTTGGCCAGATATTTTCGAAACACTATTCTTAAAAGTTGTGATTGAATCTTAAATTGAAGTAAGAAATTCCTTCTGTCGTCCTGGTATAATCAGGGATGGCCTTGTACCATCTTACGCCTCTTCTGTAATCCAAAACGTTTGAGACGGATTGAATTCTTGAAAAACCGAGTTTAGCTTTTAAAAATGCTATTGACATTGCATTTCTTCGTTTCTTAAAGGAAGGACTTTAACAGTAAAATGCAATGGCATTACTAGCCTTTTGGAACTTGGTTTCTGAACTTTTTGTTTCTGAATCTTCCAGGTTCTGACCACTTCAGTGTGAGGTTCGACAAAGATAGTTCATCTAAAACCTAATTTCCCAACCTCTTTTTTGCTTAATTTCGAAGATTTTTTTTGGTGCCCTTCTAAAAAACTCAACTATTAATAAAATGTATGTGTAGCTGTGTCTATTATTATTGTATTTCACCAAAGTATTTATCTATTTTAGTGTGCGTAATTTTAAAATTTCAAAGAGCCAGTTTGGAAATAAAACACTTGGAACTGAAATTATAAAGCTATTTATTAAAATAAAATAACAAAATTGTACATAAATACAGTAGATAGTCACTACTATTTATAATTAAAGTATCAATCAAATAAATAAAATCTAAATTAATCACTAATATGAGAGAAGGATGAGTCCCTAATGTTATGCTCCCAATTGATCTATTTTAGGCTCTATTTTCGCTAGCAGCATCCTTAAATCCCCAGTAAACTATTTGCAGTCGGTTTCTCTTTTTATTAACCCTCCAAGTGGTGTCGACGAGATATCTCGTCCATCAAAGTATGACTAATCTTACTAATGACGAAATATCTCGTCATCAAGGTATTGCTAATTTTTTTTTATGACGAGACAAAATCTGTTCAGTTTTCTTTTAATGACGAGATACCTCGTCTTGGCAGGAAGGAAGGCTAAAAGAATCAATGACAATGCATCTCTAGTGAGTGTGTCTGTATGGTCAAATGGATTAGTGTTTGCTTTAAACTTTTATAGGCGACACATTTTGTAGCATCGTATTGCCCACGCTTGCTCCTCAATGGCACCCCTATTTCTACTGGGTTCAGTATTGCCCCTCAAGATTCTTTCAACGCCCATATGAGGCGGTAGCGTCCACTTTGGGAAACTGATCGAGTTGGTTGTGGATTTATGGCGCAAGAGCCATATTTGGCCATGCTGCGCCAGACACAAGACATACAATATAAAGTAATAGACATATGCACACAATGAAAGTTTTTACTGACACAGAAGAGAGAAATACACCCAGGAAGGAATGCACCTGACAGAAATCGAACTTGCGCCGCCTACAACTCTCAGGTTGTTAGCGCAGTGGGCTTACCCACTGCGCCTCGATGGCCCCAAAACCGATAAAAAAATTGCTGATGTCAGAGTTATTCATACTATTTCCAACCGATCGATGAAATGGTCCCTAGTACTTTGGAACGACGTGCTTCATTAAAATCCGAAAATTAAGACGATCAATTAAAAAAAGCCTCTGCAATTATCGTACCTGCGATGGGTTCATGAAGATTTATGACGAAGGCAGCGATAAGTATTATTAATGACCGCCCCCAGACACGACTCGTAATTTTCTCCAACAAGGTACGCAAGAAGAGGCCTTTTTTTTCATTCTTTCAGCTGGTCATAATTTTCTTTTAAATTGGTGGTTATAAAAGCTGATAACTTATTGGGGGTACCTGCTGAGAAATTCGAAGCACGACATTTTTTTCTTCATCTGTGGTACATGAGAACGGAAAAAATCGAAAAGTTTGATGGTGCTGTCAGCACGCAGGTTAGATCAAAGTCAGATTTTTTATGGAGGAAACTGATAAATTTGCTTTTCAGTATATCTTGAAGTTTGCATATTGAGTAAACATTTGGGGCGGTGTGGTAACAGGTATTACATCACACATTTTTAGTTTTATAACTATTTTCGGCATTTTCATGTTCTCGAACAATAGGTGGATCATCAATGAAAAAATCATGTAAGAAAAGTTAATTTAAACCTTCTTGTTCTAGACATACATACTTTTTTTTTGTATAACTTCAAAATGAGGCCATGTGCTAGATATTTTATCGATAAATTTACAAAACATCTTCCAGTTTTTATGCAATATAGGCCTGTTATATGCCAATCTTGTATATTTGGTTGGGTGGGGCTTATATACTATATAAGTCACCTATCCTAATGAAAGTTAAGTATTCCTTGACTCATGGGAGCATGGATTCAATAACATGGTACACATTCATCTACCTTGTGGGCTATTATGGTTGAATTGGTCAGGAGGATCCTCTATGACCCCCGGAGGGGAGATACCCACTTCATTTCGATTGGGATATTGCGTGGGCGATATGAGGTGTATACCTCTTCAGAATGTATCTAAAGAAGATATGCTGCCGAGGAGTCGAAAAATAGGAGACGTTTTTAACCTCTGCTCAACAGCAGCATTAAGGTTTATCGCTATGCGGTCTTTTTTGCAACATGAGGACTAATTATATTGGGACCGAATTAAATTCAGTAACATTAGGAACGCAGTAAACTATTGATGAGGAAATGTACACCAGAAGTGTAATGTTGTCTGCATTTCCAATACCGCTCCTGGTATCGGCATCCTGCGATCACTTCCTGCATTGGATCAGGATTTCCACAGGCCCTAAAAAAACCTTAATATTTGTTGAATGTCCTGAAATTTTTTAATCCATCCAAAGACCGTCGTGTACTTGGCGCCGCGATAGTCCAGTTGGAAGAGCAACGGATAGCAACCGGAGGATTGCGAGTTCGAAACTAGGTCCAGCCAGACTGTTGTGTACACGGGGGCTGGGGCTGTTAAATCTGTTATGGCCTCAAATGTCATCACGTTGGCGTAGTATGGAAGTTTGGAGAGCTGGATGCCCGCTCAAGTGTTTACCTCTCCATCTGACGATGTTCAAAATGACGAGATGTCCTTGGCTCTTTCCTCCCGAACCGTCGCCAATAGCCTGTTGTGGTGCTCCAGTGCGATGGTATATATAATTCAACTACTCACCCTTACTTCAGCTAAAATCAATATCAATAACCTTTGACCTTGAACACGTATAATTTTTCTGAATTTGAAATCCGACCATAGCACCCGTAAAAATTTCTTCACCTGTGCGTTCACCGATTAATCGATCTGTCATATGTGGCTTTGGAAAGGCATCAAAAAGTCCCAAAATTTTCTTTTGCTATTATAGTAGGAATCCTGTGGATATCCCGATTTGAGAGCTCTCAGGGGCACATCTTTAGGTGTAAGGGCTTCACGAACCCGAAGTACTCTTTTCCCATGGGGTTTACTGTCTTTAGTAAACACGGGGGTCGCGCTACCGGGATACCCAAACGATCTTTTTCTGCTTTGACCCCACTATTCTGTGCCCCAATACATCTTTTCCCTTTCTCGACTTTCACTTGAAATTGTCTGTCTAATATTTGGCGCAGCTTGGCCAAACATGGCCCCTGCGCCGCAAAACCCGATTTGAGAAACGCGCGTTCTTGGAAACTGCTTCAATTTTGAGACGCGCCCTCCAGCCAAAGAAACGCCGGTATAAACTATTCTACTTCCGCCGAACACTGCGACGTGTGTGTTGTTGTCTATGCCTCTCTATTCAAACCGTCGTTCAGATGTAAATACAAGGGGATCCTGTGCCGGATATTTCATGCAACACCTGAAGAAGACCTTGTCCGGATGATGGCCCGAAAGAGGCGCAACAGCATGGCCCGCCTCTCTCGTTGGTATGTACAGGTATGTGTCCGGCGTTCGTCGGGGCGTCCCCCTCTATCTATTGCGCTCGTGAAACAGGTGGTGGTTGAGCTGCACCAGATGGAACACACGCGATGTTTGCTCCTGCATTGCCTCGATTTCGCAGCTTGTTTTCGTGTATGGCGTAATCGAGTTGACCGTTTCTGGAATCGGGAAACCTATTCGTCTGAACGTTGTTTCGCGTGTTGAGTTGTGATTGTGACGAAATTCCTGTCGTTGTCACGGGTTGTCTAAGGTATGCGTTATTGAGAAGGATGGGGAATCAAGGGCTTCGGTACTCCGCCCCGGAGAGCGGAATGCTCCGGAAAAGTTATTGCGTCAAACATTCTAAGAAAACGCGGGGATGAATTGAGTATTGTTGATCAATGGCTTCGGAAATAACAAAAGTACTTGACCCTCCAAGTGGTTTTGAAGAGATATCTCGTGCATCAAGAACTGACCAATTTTGCTTTGCCTCGTCCATCAAGATCCAGTTTTGCTAACTGCAATATATCATCGTCGAGACAACCACCAGGAGGGTTAAAGAAACATCTTCTCTTTTTGAAGGTCCTTTTTTTTAGATTCCATATGCTATCTCAAACATGAATTTCTTCGGGAACGTGATTTGGATTCAATACAAATTTTCATAAAATTTTCAGTTTTTAAAACCTTGCAAAAGCTCGCCATTATCAATTTTTTGACTGGTCAAAAAGACCATTGCAAATTCCCGGTGAGTGCGTGTAATTTTATTTCAATTCTTTAATTTAAAAAAAATAATCGAAATTCAATTTCTAACGTGAAATTCCTTGAATTTTGTTAAAATACCCTGAATAAATTGAGAAATCTCTTTTAAGATTCAGTATGAATTTTGGGTTATAATGGTAAACCACAATTTCAATTAAAAGATTTAAGGGTTTAAATTTTATTTCCTTTCGAAAACTGATTTAAATGCACTGTGACATGTGCTGGAATGCGCCATAATCACCTCCCTAAAGAAAGATAAATTATTTTTAAATGCATTGTTTTTAGTTTTATAGCGTGTAATGAAAGTCAATGATATATAAATATATAGTGTAGATATTGAGCTTTAAATTAAAAAAAAATCTTGATTTGTTAAATCATTAATTTTCATCTTTGTGTAAACAAATCATAAAATAACATTGAGCTATTTTAATCTTATTAACTTTTTTGATATGCACTATTATTCTTTGTTTTTCCCAAAAGTTATACAAAATCTATTTGTAGATATAAGTGCAAATCTGATTTTACAGAATTTAAACAGAAATCACGACTTATGAGATTCCGAAATTTGGAACTTAATATTTAGGAAATATAGTTATGCATATACTTCTGAAACTATTAGCACTCACACTATTTTGATTTGAATTTTAGACATCTAAGAAACACGGAGTCAGCGAATAATTAAACTATTACACATTCCTGTTGACGTAGTTGTCCTCCTTCGCCAAAAATATGTCCCTTTTGCCATAAAAACCCTATCCAACCAACCCGCTGAAGCAGTACATGTGTGACAATCGTTATTATTTGATTATTTTCCTTGATAGGGTTAAACGTACAATTCAATATTTCATTTAAAATGCATTGGGTTCAATTATACGTTTTTTAGAAGAAAAGACATGTATAGGGAACTTATTTCATGAATGCCAATAGGTTTCATCGGTAGCATTCTGCGAGAACCGCAATTTCAGGTGTAAAGGGTCTCGAGAGAATTTAATTACGGAGCCCAGTTCATTTGAGCTCTTTTCATTCCTCCGAAAAATCCAATTAACCTCGAAGTGTGTTGAGAGAATTTCTCTCTGGGTGGTAAATTTTCTCGACCACTCTTGGAAAAACTTTACCTCTCTCTCAGTGTGAGCATTCCTCATTTGCCGGAACGGAATTCCGAGCTCTGATTGGCTGAATAATTAGTTTTCCAGCCTCTTTTTCCAAATTTTTTTTATTAAACTTTATTTTTCCTCTCCCGAGGTTTATTTCTGGGTTGAAATCCGACGTCTTCTCCACTTCTCCCTCTCCCGTATTCGATACTTTTAAAAATTAGCTGTCGTCTCGTTTTCTCGAAGGTGCCGAACCGAGTGTAATAAATAACCCGCGACAGGACAGCGCCATTAAAACAGAGTAAATTAAAACACCCCGTCCACAGTAGTGCTCTTATTTGCTTTTCCGCGGAGGTGGGCTGTTGCTGCTGCTGGTGGTGTTGTGCGTGCTTATTGATTTTCATGCCCATGACCTGCCTCATAGTACTTAGATTAAATTTGAGTTAATGTGAAGGTTTTGGCGTCGGGTTGCTCGTTTTTTTTTGTCGGTTTGTGCGGTGAGATATTTTTTCCATCTCAAGTGCCGAAAGTAATTTCGGATGAAGGGAGTACGTGAAAAAAGTGCCGCAATTGCATTATGTTGTTTTCTAATTAGGGCGTGGACAGGCGTGTTCCGCTCTTGCTGGCATGATTTTTTGGGGGTTTAAGTTGGACGCATGAGCTCTCATTTCCTTAATCGAATGTGTGTTCGACAGGCAATTAGATCTGGAGAAATTGGAGGTGAGATGTGGGAATGGATGTCCGGATGCAGGGCTGCCACAAGCGTCTCTTTGCTATTGTTTTTCAGCCTTGGCGACTAGGGGTACCTTTGTAATTAAAATCGCCTCAAACGTTTCTATTTTCAAAAACAAACAACTTTTCGAAAATTGTGGCGATTTTTTTTAAAATTCACCAAAGGTCAACGAAAATTAAGTTTTTTTTTTTAAATTTATAACGGAAGGAAAAATGTTTTTCGCATTTTCCTTTTGGGAGGAAATGAAAGAAAAACATCGGAATCTAAAAATTTTAATTTTAAAATTCAAACTTTACGAGATCTTCAACTTCTATTTCATACTTAAAAAGTACATTTTGTGTTTTGCCCGATTGATTTTGTGTACGAGCACTTAAAATTGCTACTAAAATAGGGTGTGAGAAAGGATTTTGCTATTTTTAAACATTTATGCTACTAATGTTATTTTGCAAGTGTTTTGGCAGTGGCAACCCTGCGGACTTACTTCAATCAGCGTTTTGAAAGTCCGGGTTTTGTTTTCACCCGTGCGAGGGTGACCAAATTATTGGAGCCACACAGTACGAAAAAGGTATTTTCTGCTCTGTTGGCACAATGTTTCTGGGTAAAAATGAATGGTGGCCACGAGAGGGTTTTTAAGAATAAACAAAATCATACTTTCTGCTTGCGAAGATTTTACTTCTGCTGTCCATATGCTTTTGCATGATACATATCGGGGTTACCTTAAAATGTGGTTTATCGTCGTTTTGACAAATTTTAACGTTTAATCTAATAAGCCTTAACCATTCAACTATCATATGAATTAGGAATTTATTTTTTGGAATTTTTATTGGCGATGTGCTGAAATCGCATTCGAAAAATGAACCAATGCTAATCCTCGACTCTACCAACTGGGCTACCGCAGCCTTCTATGTTTCGTGAGATGGAAAAGATTGAAAATCTCAGAATTACACCAATTGACCCAGAAAAGTCTAATTTACCCTCTTGTTGCAAAAAATGACTTCGACAAACCAAGCAAATATAGGAAAAATGCTTACAAAACATCGCGAGAGAAAATAAAATTTACAAAACTTGACGTGTCCATGTAAATTACAATATCCATTTCCTCGAATTCAATTTCAAATCTTGCTAGAACTACGTAAAATGATTTACATAAAATCTCAAATAGAGCAACCATCGATAGAAATGCAACCTTTCTGGAACCCAAACTCCATGAATTAATTAATTAGATTAAAATAATATTTAGTTTTAGCTTCATCGAGTACTTTTCCATTGTTGTTAACCACCGATTGCCCATTTCATCACTCGTTCCTTCTCATTCAGCCCGATCAAGCGCTCTTCTGTGTAATGCAGTAACTATTCGCCGTTAACGGGTTGTTAGAGATCTTTTGTGGCATATAGATTCCCTCTCTTTCATCCCCACATGTTGCTCGTCCCTCGATGGCTGCAAGCGATCCTCCTCTTTTGAAATCATTAGTTTTCGAGTGAAGTAATGAAGTGTCGACGAGGATGGCTTCCCTGTCCATGGAAACTGGATGCTCATTTGCACCAATCGATTTTTAAGCTCGGGGAATTAGTTTCCTTGAATGAGTTGGGAATGGGGAAACTGACCCGGATATAATTTCCACTTTGGAATGCATGCCCCATCCCCCTTGCTCGTCATTCTCGAGATTAACTGTATTTGATTTTCCTCTACCCTTGGGTCGTATCAGCTTGGGGAAATTGTTACATAGAGTGCCTTTCAAGTGTAACCGTCTGTTTTTGTGCTGCTCCGATGAGAAGACAGTCGACCTTGGGTCAGTCGATTTTTGAAAAGTTGTGAAAGCGCGTTAGGGAAGACTGACGTACGCAAAAAAAACGTCGATGGCGGTCGCCGGGGATGTTTTTCCACCTGTCGACTCGTTATCAATGCTATTGCTTCCAGCACCGAACGATAAACTTAGAACCAGAATCCGGGGAAAAGACGCCTGTTGTGGAAGAGATTTGTTAACGTTACCACCAGTCCCATAATTTAACTAAGACTCGTTCAAAACCACATGACTTGACTGCCAACCATGGACGTGAATTGTAAGTAGACTGATCATTGCTATTGAGAGGAGCTGCAGAAAAGTGTGACCAACATGTCGACTAGTAGTCACGTGACTGCCCTTTGAAAAAATGTACTTGGGTGATCAATTTGGTATTCTATCGCCTCTTTTGGCGATGTAACATGTTATGAGAGGGTAGGTGTGTGAATCCGCATTTCTATAGAGTGGCGACAAAAGTGATGAAATCGCCGAAGTCTACTGCTCAGATGATCGATCAATGGACCAATCAGATGATGAATCAATCGATGGGCGTCTTCTCCTGTCCCATGGACCAATAAGATGATGAATCTAAGGGTCACACATTACTACTAGTTTGGGCACATGAAAATGTTACCATTGCTCACTCTACTTTTATATTTCCTCTATGCTATCAACTCGCGGGACGAGTTGGGTTTTCAGTATAAATAAACAAACCAGGCGGTCTGAGGTTTTACTTCTGATGTCCAAATTCTGTGGCATGACACATATCGGGGAAACCTTAAGCGTACTTTATCGCCGTTTTGGCAACTTTTGGAGTTTAAATCTAATTGATGTTGACCTATGAGTTACATCAATTTGGAATTTATTTTTGTAATTTTTATTGGTGACGTACCGAAATCATAAGGAAACAAGCCAACTGACGTCACGTTCAGAATACGAGCAGGAAACAAGTATCGCGGCAGAAACACTACCGCCATCTATATTTAGCTCGTCAGAAAATACATTCCATACCAACAACACTGGAATAATGTATCATTTCATAACATTTTAAAGAATTGCTGAGAAAATACCTTTTAAAAATATTTGGCTACGTAAAAGAGCAATTACGCTGAGTGAAAAGATCGAGTGAAGCGTTGAAGATAGTGGGAGAAAAATTGTGAATCTTGACTTTTTCTGTGAAGTCGGGATTCCATTCCATCGTGTTAACAAGAAGAAAATCCTGGAGCTCATTTAAATAAATGAATAGAAATTCGTTCTTCCGTTTTTGTTTTTTAGTTTGGGTGGAAGTTGGGGTTTTTGTCTTCCAAGTGTATTTATTTCTTGTTTTCATTCTTGTCTGAAACTTTTCGATTTCTTAACAATTTTTACTGTCTTCGCGGTGTCTTAGAAAGACACCGATCCTTCTGCGACCAGACAGATGGCAGTTTTAAATCGATTAAAGAAGCACCAATTATTATTTAATCAGATGTAGTGATCAATTAAAAAATTATTACACATTTTTTCGCAATTTTTATTGAATAAGTACACATTATTCATTATTGAATAAGTACACATTATTCATTATTGAATAAGTACACATTATTCATTATTGAATAATGTATATTTATTACGACACATAAATATACCTTACTTAACTTTTAATATATTGAAGTTCGTGTGCATTAAAAAATACGTTGAAATATACTTTACTGAATGATGGTATGTACAGCGATGAATGTAGTTGTATCATTTTAAGCAAAATAGTCTCAAAAGCTACTATTTTCAAAATTTTGACTACTTTTTGGAAATTCACCAGAGGTCAACGAAAATTTAGTTTCCCTTTTTTACCTATTAGCGGACGGAAAAATATTTTTCGGATTTTTCTTCAGGGAGAAAGTTTTTCAATGGACGCCAATTTCGAAGTTTGGGCGCCAAGCCATGGCAACCATAAAAGAAAAACATCGGAATCTGTTGTTGGTAGATTTTCATGAAAACTTTTTAGAAAATATTTAATTTTTTAATTAAATTTTTTTTTGCAAGATCTTTGTATCTGAACAACTTAAAATTGCTACTAAAATAGGGTTCAAGTGGAGACTTGCTACTATTAAAAAAATATATGCTACTAATGTTATTTCACAAGTGCTTTGGCTGTGGTAGCACATGCTTTATCTCCCACATATTAACTAATGAATGTCATTTGTTCGACTGGACGTACCCTTACCCTATACAGGTGGGCATCGTCAAATGTCACTCTTATAATTAAATAATATATACTTTTTTGAGGCATTAGCGCTAAAAGAACATTACCACTGGCCTAGTTCTGTTAGATTAGAAAACAAACGGAATGAGTTGCACTGTATGAACTAGCAGCCATTTATCCTTCTGGGCTTCGGTATGATGAACGAACTTTTCTTGTTCCCAAACCCCTTTCTTTGTGCTCGAGCTTCCAGATATTAATACGTCCAATCAATTAGTTTTTTCATCCATATCCCGACGAAAATAAAAGATACTAATTGTAAAAAAAATATTCAAAGAAAAAATGGCTTGAAAAATGGTGTTGAATTCTTTCACGCAGCACAAATGTTAGAGGAAAGAATTTCATCGGAATGGTTGATAGTTGAGGGCCTTGTTTTTCTTGTTGCGTTGTGCGGAGTTTGGATATTTATTTGTTTTTGTTCTTCTATATAATATATGAATGTTCTCTTTTCCCCGCTTCTTTCTCTGGTGACTGAGTTCTTTTTTTGTATGACACCCAAGTGCTGGGGCTTTGGTGGGAAAGGAATTTATATTCTCTGCCTTCCTCAGATTTTTGTGTATGCTCTGTCGGGTAGTGAAGACGTGAGTGAAGGGATTGGATGTTGGACGAGTTTCTCTTTTCCACTGCAGAGGAATATACGGCTGTTCTCTCATTTTATAGTCCAACTAGTTTGATAGTCACATTACCCAACGTTCGTACTTCACTGGTCTAGGAATAAATGACTCTCACAGAGCTCGGCTTTCATGATTCGAATAGTCATTTTAGATTTGTAGCTTTGGTTTTAGCTGCAACAGCTGATGGTAGTTGATTTTTAATTCATTATTTCGTTGATATTACGACAAAATCTGTTTGACTTCACTGGTCATTTGGTTTGACCAATTTGGAATTGCATCTCGGCAATATCGGTGCAGAGCCGGTCTCAAAGAGCGATTGGACAGGGCGTCAGGCAGATCAAGGACGTATCTGTTACCCCAAATTATGTAAAAGCCAAGTATCTTAAAAAAATAATTTTTTATCACGTTCTGTTCGGGCATTAGGCAATCTGAACACTTGACAAGCACTTTATATATGTATATATGTATAATATATATATACATATATGTATATACATATATATATATATACATATATATACATATACATATATATACATATATGTATATACATATATATACATATACATATATATACATATATAAAAGCATAGTTGGCGTCTGCCTGTGTCTTTCTGTCTGTTCTCTATACAAATCTACACCGTTTGACCAATCTACACCAAATTTGGTACACTTATTCTTTGGAACCCTGCGGGTAACGTTGGCTACATATTACCCCGTTCTATTTGTCTTGGGTGTGCAGAGGGGGTGTAACGTCCCGTCATTCTGAACAGAGCACTTGCTAGGGGGCGCTCTCGCGGTCTGGCTGTGCAGATGACGTCAGAACATCTACAGGAGTCGCCTCTCAAGATGACCTTAGAAGCTTTTTTAGAATCTTGGAGTATGATACAATCCCAGATGGGTGTGGTTGCACTGAAAATCGCTCAGTATCGTATCGTTTATGTATCCCGTCTGCAAATTCTTAAACTGTAGCTTTATTATTGGAATGAATATAAATTTTTATGTTAATATAAGATTATTACGAAATCCTCATAGGAATAACATTACGTATTTATACGATCAATGTCAGAACAATTTATACTAGATTTGGTACATTCATCCTGTAGAATTCTGCGGGACACATATATAATATATAGCCTATGCGGGACACATATATAATATAGCCTATGCGGGATACATATATAATATGTGTCCCGCATAGGCTATATATTAACCCCGTTCGATTTGTCCTGGGTCTTCAGGGGGCTAAAAGCAATCCGAAATTTCCATAGGAATAATATTGAGCAATATTACGATGAATTATAAAGAATTCAACCCGAGCAACGCCGGATAATTCAGCTAGTTATGATATAAAATACAATATGATGGTATGAGAGGGATTTTCAGTGTGAATAAACAAACTAGACGGGCTGCGAAGATTTTACTTCTGTCCAAATGCTATCGCATGATAAATATTGGGGTTACCTTAGAATGTAGTTTTTCGCCGTTTTAGTAACATTTGGTGTTAAATCTAAGTGTTTACCAACTATCACATCAATTCGGACTTTATTTGGAATTTTTATTGGCGGAAAAGAAGAAGCCAACTGACGTCATGAACATTTGGGGCAACAAAACATTCTCATGGACTGATCTTGGAGCAACCAAATAACGGAGATGAATTCTTGACTTTCTGCTTTTGAATCTGAAAATAACTTGTTCCCGAATGATTTATTTTGTTACTAGTTTATGTTCTTTATGTCTTTAATAGTTTGTAAAATAGGTACTTGAAAGCGCCGACAATTAATGGGATCTGAAATGCATTGGCTTTAACGCGGACTTTCTTAGAATTTGTTACCTCATTTGGCGTAGAACTACTAACTCCGCTGATAGTATGGGGAGATTTACGGCCGACAGCCTATGACAAAAATAGTAAGTCCCAATTGAAATCGTTATATCGTAAAAAAATACTCGTTAAACAGTAATCGTGTTATCGTATTTTTGAACAGTTTCGAGTCTCCAATTTGCATAATGCGCAATTAATCATTCGCGAGACGCTCTCCTTCCTCCTCGTTTGTGTTGGGGAGGGAAAGGATGCAACGTTTCTGGATGTGTCAGTCTATCACGGCAAGCGTGAGCACAATACGAATGTGCGTAGCATCGTTTTTAATCTCGACGAGATCTATTCAAATATATAAAAAAAATATGGCAGTAGTTTAAAATAAAATTAAAAAAATGTTTTCGTGTGAACAGGAGAACATGTAAGATACTGTTCAGATCAAAAAGACCTGCATTGGCTAAAAATATTAAATGCTTTGAAACAACTATTAGTTAAATCGACTAGCTCATTTCCACTCACCGATCTACAAGTCGTAGTCTTATACGCTTCAAACTGACGGCTCAATCAGGACTGAGTCTGTTTTCCCCCAGTAGACTGACATAATTTGAAGAAAAACAATGTTTTCTTACCAGAAAGTATAGGTTTTACAAGAAACAGCAGTTACGAATCTTTTTGATTCAAAACAACGCACTTCGAGGTTGCTGACTAATATTTATATGCCGCGCCTATAATGCGATACCGTACAAAGCAATCATTCTATCCTAAATGGGATTGGTAACCAAACTCCTCCTCAGCTATCATTCTGGCCGTGGAAGTTGCAAACTAATTTGGTGCGAAAACGGATCTCCCAATGACTTCCCAATTTACTCCTAAATGCCAGGCACGATCCCAGCAATAAAGATCGTAACGCATTCTAATCATTAAGATGTGATGGTATCTTTTCGGTGGCCCACTAAATTTCTTCCAGTCTATTTCTGACAGTCAAGCGATCTTTTTCTGCTTCCATCCTATTCTGTTCTCAATCTCCTTTTCCTCTTTGCATGTTATTTTTCACTTGACTTTGTCGTGTTTGGTGCAGCTTGGCCAAATGGCCCTTGCGCTATAAAAGGCAAAAACAACCAACTGTTTCTGTCAGCATTTCTTCCGTCCATCCTAAAGTATTACCATTTAATAAGCACATCAGAATTCAGTTTGCGTGCTGTGTGCAAGATGGAAATCATGCCCCAATGGAATTATTACGCTATACTATTTTTGAAAATATGTTGTCGCGCAATCTGATTTTTACGGCAGATTAAAGATCTAAGTTTTTCTTTCCATTGAATGGATTGATTTTTTGCAGTTTTGGATTGATTGATTGGTCACTTGCACTCAGATTCATACTTGACATGACCTATCTGTTTTTTAATAAGGAAGGCTCAGCAATATGCATGGAATGCGTGATTACCATTTAATAAGCACATGAGAATTCAGTTTGCGTGCGGTGCGCAAGATAGAAATTATACCCATCAATCAATATACATGATTGCAGATGTATGAAAATATGCATTTTGGTAAGTTACCTTAAACCCTGTAGTAACCAATTCTTTTTGGGGGAAAATGAAATATATTTTTCCAAAGCTTCATTATAAAATGAAACGTGTCATGGAATTATGAAACAATCTTACCTTTAATTTTCAAAGTATTGATCATTCAATTCGATCAGGATATTACTAATTCTTGCAGGAGTATTTCAGTTCTTTTGGGAATATCAAAATCATTGCCTAATAGCAGTAACGGATAACGCTGTTAATAAAAGTAATTTTCAATTGAAAGCATTGGTAATGTTTGAAGAACTGAAGTTCAGTTGGTCGATATCACTAAGGATTATGAATCCTTAGGTACTAGTTTTTCCACTGTTACTGTCAAATTTTTTCTTGGAGCTAACTTGATATGTTATTTTTAAAGTGAATTCGTCTTTAAAATCGGAACAGTACTGGGGGCATGCATGAAAAGTCGAGCGTTACAGCTGTTTTGTCTTGATTTTAGAACTAGAAGAAACACCCAGAAAATAAATATAGCGTCGTGTAGACAAAGGATATTCGTATCTGACATAACCTTCGGATCGAGTGTGGGGAGGGCGTCCGTAATGTGTCGAAATTCTACGATGCTGGGCGAGGTTTGGGCCAGTATAATTTTGGTTTGCGTGGAGTGAGGACTGTTGTCATTCGAAAGCTACCGAACCATTCTTCAATCACAGGCCTTTCATCAATAAAATTATCTTTAATATGAATATCAAACTGCACTTGAATCGTTCAAACTGTAAATTGTTGAATGTTCATACTAAACAATCGTTGAAACTTCCTACGTCTTTCATTCCACGATCCAACATCAGGGCCGAGTATTCATATGAAAACTATGGTTTGTGTCCTCGGCCAAACTTACTAATTTGTAAGTCTTAATTAGCCCACGTGTAAGGGCGACGTATAAAGCGACAATCCAAACCTTTGTGCTTAGAAATTGGTAAATTCGTTTTACAGTAATCCTGAGATGTAGCACAATCCTCTTTTCGCTTCTGCCATAGTGATGGTTTAAGATAAGTGATCCACCAGCCTATGACCATCGGGATCCCTTGCAATTTTGACTCGAACAAATTAATATTGTACCAGGAATGTCCGTTGGTCAGCCTCTTTCCTCCAGCAACTAATCCTCTCCGGCCGATTGCCGGTTCCAAATCTCGGAATTA
Source organism: Meta bourneti (assembly GCA_933210815.1). Taxonomy (NCBI): domain Eukaryota; kingdom Metazoa; phylum Arthropoda; class Arachnida; order Araneae; family Tetragnathidae; genus Meta; species Meta bourneti. Next base: position 86,902,956 of record OW119927.1, read on the forward strand.
ATCACGTCCGGATCATCAAACGGTCGATTTCCAGAGGATTTGTCCCGCCTACCCTCCACCCCTGGATGGAAAGAGGCCACCAGGGAGTAGAGGTCGCGCCCCGGCTGCAAGTTACACGGGCTGGTAAGCCCTCTTCGCTTCTGTGGCATGGCCCTGGTATTTAAAGTTCTGTCCTTTATGGAGAAATAGTTTTACTCGGCCGTGGCACTTCGCTATTTCATTACAGCTACTAGAAGAATTTGAACCGTGCGTAGGAGAGAGATTTATTGACTGTGTGACACCTAAGAGCGTAACCATTTAGTTGGGTCCTAACTCGGAAAGGTTACTGTTAATTTTTCACGCTGGATATTAAATTATACGCAGTAATCCCAAACGCATGAAGGGGCCGCGGTAGCCTGATTGGAAGGGTAGCGGATTAGCAACCAGAGATGCGAGTTCTAAACTAGATCCTAGAAAGACCGTAGAGACTGGCGCACTTTAAATCTGTCGTGGCCTCAGATGTCCTCACATTGTCGTGGTGTGCAAGTTTGGAGAGTAGGGTGCCAGCTCAGGTGTTTTCTTCATCAGACCATGGTTCAAAATTGCAAGGTGTTGTCCTCGAGTCTTTCCCTTCGGGATTAATCCCGGACCGTCGTCAATAGCCCGTTGTGTTGCTCCAGTGTTACGTTAATCGAACTGTTTACCTACCCAAACGAACGATTATTAGATCTTTGAAGTTGATATACCGATCAGAATTTGATTGTCTAAAAATTAGCTTGTGCCCCGGATAGCAGTAGCTCTAATCATCCGTGGTGTAGCAAATACGATGGCTGTAGTCTTTTGTGTCAGAGTGTTAAACCAAATCTGATAATAATATTGAATACTTGCACCAACTATCCCTATTTTTCCAGAAGTCTTCCGAGAAATTGATTTATTTTGCGATCTTCCGGACAGAAAATATTTTCCTGGTTTTTCTTTAGGAAGGAAATTTTTAAGTGACACCGATTTCGAAGTTTTAGCGCCAGACATGATAATTATGAAAGGAAACCATCGAGATCACTGGTTGCTAGATTGTCGTAAAAACCTTCATTGGGCACTAATTTTCATTCAAAACCTACAAATATACCTCTGAAATACTAATTAGAAAGTTAAATTTATCTTTTTTGCTTGGAGAATGGGGTGTCAGCTCAGGTGTTGCCTCGTCATCTGACGTGGTTCGAAATTACATGGTGTTGTCCTCGATCTTTCCCTTTGGGATTGATCCCGGACCGTCACCAATAGCCCTTTGTGTTGTTCCAGTGTGACGTTAATTAAAAATACAAATACAGGTAACCCCCGTATAACACGAGAGTTATGTTCCAAAAAATTGCCGTGTTATACGAAACAAAGAACTAGTACGAAAAGGGGGGGGGGGTTAGGTTCCAAAAATTAAAAAACATGCTATGGTATTTTCATAATTAAGATAAATATCTTTATTAAAATTTTCTTAAGAAGTAATACATATTAATATGAATTAAACAATTATTTTTCGTCATCACTAAGCACTATTAACCGAGGGTGTTTTTTTTTTTTTTAAGATATCCTCATCCTCTGAGTGACCGCCACGAGATCAGTGATGCCATTTATTTTTGAAGTCCTTTATTTCTCAATTCCGTTTTCTCCCTCGCACCAGTGACGCTCATTAACTATGCTAAGAATCTTCCAGAAAGTTACGTCATGCCATGTCATGTGTATCCGTCTAACAAATTACAGATGAGCTAGTTTAAAAACAGCGAATCAGGAAGTCCAGCTCCCTTGATTGACGAGACCATCTCCCCTGATTTACGACCCCCTGAAAAACTGATAAAAGGCGTGGAGAGGAAGAATACGCTCTCTTTTTTTCGCCCCAGTCCAACGACCTTGCAGTTTAGTGAGAAAGAAACGAGTTAAGCGTTCTTGCCATTTTTTCTTTTTGATGACGAGCGGGGATCCCCGAGAGACGCCATGTCTCTTCTAAGCTAAGTTTATTACTTTTTATTTAATTTATCTCGAGATAATATCAGCACGTGTAGTTCTTAGGATATTCCCATGCTACACCGTTTAAATTAAACTTTCATAATGCCGTCCTTTTCGTATCGTTGTTCCAATCATTCCATAAAAGCACCGTGTTATACGGGGATGTTCCCTATTCTCGAACCGTGTTAGAGTGAATCCGTGCTATAGAAGTGCCGTGTTATATGGGGGTTACGTGTACATCTATTTTGCTTATATTTCTCGTGACAATAATCTCGTCGAGTTCCTACCGAGATAGATATGTAGATAGCTAATAGAGGTAGTGCTTTTATTCACATAATTAAATTTTTTCGGATAATGATAAAAACCCAAATTAACGTGACTGTTCCGCTGCATTTTTTTTTGTTGAATAGGCTGCTGTTTTTGCACGTTCTTTTTTTTACGTAATGATTGAAAAGCACATTTTTATTATTTTAGAAATGGAATTATTTACTTAAAAATGATTTGTGCAGTAAATTTCAATTTTCTTGTCTTTCACATCAATTTTATTTGGTCTATCGAAACTGAATATTTAAAAAAATTGCTTTAAAAGATAATTGTGAAAAAATTCGAAAGTTCTTGAAATGTCCTTGAAAAGGAGTTGACGAAAAATAATATCTGTGTAAGAGTTTTAAGTAAAAGAGGAGAAAGGACTATAAAATGTTTTTGACATTTTTTCTGTTGTTAGATCGGGAAGTTTAATTGTTTTGAAATATTAAATAAAATGAGTTATCCATTAAGAGACAAGATTTGAATACTTAAAAAAATGCTTGAAAAGTATATCTGTAAAAAAGTGAGGACTACAAAACTGTCCTAGACACTTCTTTCGGTTGTATGATTAGAACGTTTATAAATGCTCTGAAATATTAAATAAAATGAGCTCTCATTAAGACAAGATTTATAAAATCAGTTTAAAAATAATTAAATTAAGTGAACGATCCCTATTTAGCTTCGTCGTACATTTTGGTCCAATATTTTTTGTCCAAGCAGGAAAAAATCTGGATTGTTATTTAATTTCCTTCCTTATAAATAATCATTTCTTCGGTTTTTATTCGTACATTAATACGTACGTTATTTATCAAATCTACGCAACAAGATAGAAAGGATTTTTTTGTTCTGCCAGAAAAGAGTGTCGAAAAACAAGGATAGACGCAATTTTTTTCGTTTGAGTAATTAGCTGGTAAGCGAGCCATCTTCGTTTTCTTCTCCCCTTAGAAATAAGGAAATTTATTCTAATGTAATTATTTTCTCCTACAACCAACATGGTGTTAATTACCATTACTTTTTAATTCATTTTGCTCCAACTTCTTCAGCTAATATCCGAGATGTTTTTTCTGTGCTCTTAATTACCAGACCAGACTGTTTTATTTTTTCAATCTACTGCAACCGGCTCTGCTTTTTTAATGATATATTTCATCATTCCGACTTTCTTGGGTGACAAACCGAAGCTCAATATTGCGCGATAGTTGTGGAGTTGGAAAATACCTAATAAAGTAGGCAGTGTGTATATGCTTTTTTCGTAATTACTTTTTCAGCTATTTTTTTTCGTTGTGATTAGGATGAATACTAGTTTTTAATTTTCTTTCGAAGTGTAATATATAAGAATTTAAATATCAATGTAGGAAGAAAGTAATTGGAATTTCATTTACGTGTTTTTTCTATGTTGCGCCATTTTAATTGGAGACGTGGGGTTGAACAATGCCGAGTGTGTGTGGGTGTCCTTTGATGTAGGCTGAAAAGATTGCTGGGAAAGACATTTTATTCGGTATGTTTTCAAAGATTCTTGGGATTTTTTGTTGAAAGAGTATTAAAAAACGCTCTGAGGTGTTTTTCAACATTTCCATGGCTACGCCTACATTCTCAGACTCTCAAAAAAATATCCACACCCAAGCTTCTGTGCTCGTTAATTACTTATCTTATATTTAATACAGAAATCACACACACAGTGACGTAGCGAAATCTCGAACATTGATCTCTGACGTCATGAAATGCGCACCAGTTTATTCTGTGGAAATTTGTAGGCCAGAGCAACTATTTTCAGCCCGTGCGTCGTTCTCTTATCCATAGTAATAAAATTTAATATAGAATGCAAAAAAAGGTCAAATTTTAATTGATTTCAAATCAACACAAAACGTCAAAAAGCTGTCACTAGCCGAGCAATCGGAAGTGGGAAGAACACAATCACGGACGAAGCTCAAATTGCTGTTGCGAAGTTCAAATCGTTGTTTCGTTTCCTCCGCAACGAAAATGCTGAGGAAACAGGCGCGACTTTGGTTTGCCTGAAGCAGCAAAAACTTGGGCTTTGGGTTAGTTAGTTGAATTTTGTTCGCAGTAAGGCAACACAACGGGCAACAACGACGGTCCGAAATCAATGCCGAAGGGAAAGATGCAAGGACACCTCGTCATTTTGAACCACGGTCAGATGACAAGGGCAATACCTGAGTTGGCACCCCGCTCTCCAAACTTTCACCACGCCAACATGAGGACATTTGAGAGATTTAACGCGCACCAGCCCCCATATTCACGACGGTCTTTGGCACCGTAAAACCTATAAAGAACCAACCATAATAAAACAAAAATAATAAGAACTCCAGATTAAAAATCACCGTTGAGTTTTTACCTCTTCCATAGCTGCAATTTTTTGGAACATAAACTTTTCATAAAATCACTACCACAATGTGCACCGAACCATGCGACTTACTCTTTTCCCGCATAAATAGCCTTCTCTTTCCTCAGAAATGAAAGACCCATTTCAAAAATCCGCACCTAATTTCGTTCACGGCGAGAGAGAAACTTCACCGAATACTGCTCTTTCATTGCAGTTCGCTCGCTCCAAACATCCTATTTTACCTTTTCCTAGGCAAGGGAAGGCCAACTCAAAAAAACCCTTTTCTCCCTTCTTTATTATTTCGTTAACGCGTTTTGCACTCTGGGCGCCGAAATGGCGCGGGTGTTTTATATCGTTCTCTCTCTGGAAAAATGGTTCTCCCGGCCTCTCGCAGTTAACCAGCGTCGCATTCAATGAGCAGAGGAGAGGCGAATGGCTCTGGAGTTTCGCATGTATGGAATCGCCATCATCGGCCGCGAGGAGATTACGTGCTCCCTCCCGACTTTCGGCGATAATAACACCTGATTTATTCCCTCAGATCTACCTGAATGTGCGCACATAACAGGTTGCTATCGCGGTGGGAAAGGGGAGAAAAAAATGTTCCGCGACTGACGGAGTTATGTCGATGCAAATCTTGTAGCTACTAGGTTCCTTTTTTTTTCTTCTATTGGGTGACGGAATGGGTTTTCGACGTCTTTTCTACAATTGAATAAGGTATGGGATGTGTTTTATTGTTATATCGACCTTCTTTTTTGACCTTTCAATTATGTTTGGAGTTTCCTTTTTTCAATGAGTAAAGGATCTATCTACGTATACTCGTGTCTGTCGGAATGGGTATTTTCTTTTACATGCTGGTAACGTTTCTGTCGAAGAATACTATCTTATCTATCCCCTTTGGGTCGCCGGGGTTCAGTGGATTTGCCCACTGCGCTAGCAACTTGCGAGTTATAGTCGGCTCAGGTCCGATTCCCTCCTTGCTGTATTTCTCACTTCTGTGTCAGTAAAGCTTTCTTTTTGTGCTTATGTCCATTAACTTGACATTGTTTGGCGCAGCGCCCTTATGTCCCTTGCGTCATAAAACCCCAAACCAGCCAACCACTTACTTGAAGTTGTTTGGCACAGCTTGGCAAAATATGACCCTTACGCCACCAAACCCAACGCAACCAACCCATTTGACCTAGTCAGCTAGACCAGGTCCAAAATGACTGTTAGCCCTGAGTTCATTGAGAGCCAGCAACGGACCTTCATCTGACCGCGGTTCAAAATTACGAGGTATTGTCCTCGGATCTTTCCCTTCGGGATTGATCCCAGATCGACGCCGATAGACCGTTTAGTTGCTCTAGTGTGACGTAAATTCAACTACCTCTTCTTAACCAAACATGGTTAACAAAACTTTTTAACCAACCGCAGCTTAACCAAACATGGCCCTAGCGCCATTAAACCCAACCAACTTATGTACCCTTGCCCGCTTGACCCATTCTGAACACTTGTACCCTGCGAAATGAGTATGCCTGAACTTGGCATGTAGATTATCGATAGGTTCTAGCGATCCTACAAAAGGTGGCATACTTATGTTAAATAACGCGTTGTAAAAGCCCGCCTTTGTTAAGCCTCGTTTATTCAAAGCATTTCAATCTTTTCTACCATCTTCGTTTGGTATTCCGTGATGTAGTTCTGCCTCACTTTTCAGTTCGCAGGGCACCCTTCAAACCTTATGCGCCATTGGACGCCTTAAAAAACGTCGACAGCGAATAACGTCAAACAAACCCAAGCGCCAGACCAGACTTTCAAGTGAGAGCGTATTCTTTACGCGCAATCGCCGGGGAACGCGGAAAAAGAGCCGTTTCATTGCGCATTCCGCACAGGTTTTGAATCCAAACACTCCTGCCATTCACATGCAAATTCGCCTGTGCGTGCCAGCACACCAACGGGCTGCGAGTCAATCGCTTCTGACGTCGAGCTTTTTATGCATCGCTTTGCAAACCTAGTCTTTTCACTCGCTTTTTCGAACTTCCTTATGCACCTGTGTTATGGAATATTGTATCAAACGCTGAGGTGACGCATTGTTTTAAAAGCTGGTATTTGAAGTGAATAAGCTTCTCGTAAAAGGGATGTAATAACCTAAAATGTGTACTGACTTGCAGGGTTTGAATGGCTTTAATGTTGTAAAATTGGATTGGCTGCGTGTTTACTTGAACGCAAGGGCGATGTATTTCAGTACCACGCTTTGAGAGCGGATTTATCTGAACTATCGAGAAAGTGTAATTGATAGCAGGATCGTAAATTGGAATGCAGGCAAGACTCACCGATTTGTAATTAAAAGGTAGGTAGGCAATTGAATTTACTTACCACTGGAGCAACACAACGGCTTGATGGTGAAGATCTGGGATCCATCACGAAGGGATAAATCCGAGGTCAACACCTCGTCACTTTGATGACGACCTGAACTTGCACACCACGTCAGCTTGAGGACATTTGAGGCCAAGGCGGATTTAACGGGCACCAGGCCCCATGGCAGTCTGGTTGGATCGAGTTTCCAACTTGCAACCCTCCGGTTGCTAATCCGCTACTCCTCCAACCGGGCTCACGCGGCCCACTATAAGCAATTGGGTAGGTAGGCAATTAACGTCGCACTAGAGCAAAACACGGGTTATTGACGATGGCCCGGGATCAATCCCGAAAGGACATATTGCTGCTAAACAACTTCAAGTAAATGCACGCATACCCACAAGGTTGCCAGCGCAGTGGGCATACACGCTGAAACACGGCGACCACCATGGGCGCTTGTGAGGATCGAATTCACAATCAAGCGCTGCAGTTTACCGGTCTCCAAACGAGTACTCTAAACACAGGTTTTGAACGAATAAAACTGACTTATCAATTGATAAGTGGAGCCAGGACAGAAAACTGTCAGGGAGCCTTAATCTATGTTGGCGGGGAGACCAGACTAGAGAGGAGTCGGATCTTTCAATCAATTCCTCGCCGACCATCAAAAACGCATCCGAAGATCTCCATTTTTGCTGTCTTCCTAATTGGCCTCCATTTCTTTGCGTAATCAACCACTCGTGCTTTTTATTGTAAAGCGTCTGTTTCCAGTAAGGCGTTATCCCTTGATGAGGTAATAAATACCAGAGCCCGAGACGTCATTTGACGTTGCTCCACTTTTCCCACCACTTTGCGACTCCTCTCACGAATTTCTGGAACAAAAATACCGCAGAGTGCCGCGCGTAATGCATATTTATGACCATAAGACGCTTTTAGGCAGGTGTTGTTATGGAGGAAAAAAGTACTTTGTGATAAGAAATTTCTGGCTCCATCCCTCGGCGAAAACTCCAAAGTTTTATAACGAAGTAATTACCGTCGGGGAGGGCATTGGGGTGCTTATATATATTTTTATTTCCTTTTTCTTTTCGTGGAAGGCTAATATTTTTGGTTAATGTTTTTCATGTTTGGAAATTCACTTATAGTGGCACGGTGGTTATTTTAAGTGAATTTAGATATCGCGTGCTGGATTCATGAATAATGGTTTTGGTTTTGGTGAAGAGTCAACTCGCAGAGGTATCCAGTTTCCGAATGGCTGTTTGATAAGCTTGGTTTTGTGATTGCTCGGTTAAATCTCAGCTTTCTGTTAATTTTTACTGGTTTGTACTATCGAAAGTTGAGGGGCCGTCGTGGCTCAGTGGGTTTGCCTACTGCACTAACAACCCGCGAGTTGTAGGCTACGCAGGTCCGATTTCTTTCGATCTACCCCCTGGGTGTGTGGGCCCAGTTCTAAGAATAACGGATTAGCAACGTGAGGTTTGCGAGTTCGAAACTAGGTCCAACCAAAGACCGTAGTTTATGTGGGGGACTGGTGCGTGTTAAATCTGCCGTGGCTCAAATGCCCTCACGTTGGCCTGGTGTGGCAGTTTCGAGAGTGGGGTGCCAACTCAGGAGTTGACCGCGTCATCTGACCGTGATTCAAAATTACGAGGTGTTGTCTTCGATCTTTCCCTTCGGGATTGATCCCGGAACATCGGCAATAGCTCGTTGTGTTGCTCCAGTGCGACGTTAACTACCTACCTCTGGGTGTATTTCTCACTTCCATGTGAGTAAAAACTTTCCATGTGTATGTCCATTACTTGACATTGTTTGGTCCATGGTCATTGCGCCATAAAACCCATCCAACCATCAAAAGTTGATTCATAAAGTATTAGCAAGACTCGATATACTTTTTTAAACTAAGCATTTTATTTGTATTTTTGTTATTTCTGCCATATTGTAGAATTTTAACTATAAACTTCACTCAGTGTAACATTTATTGTATTACATTTTGTCGCATATCACTGAACCCAGTGCATATAGATGTTTTCACTATTGGTGCGATTGTGTATGACGCAAAGCCAAGCTGCTCCAAACACAAGACATGCAACATCAAGTAAATTTTTCACATCAAAAACCTCATTGTCAACGTACATTTGAGGCGAATATTGACTTTAATGCATCTCCAAATTTTCGTTTCGCATTTTTGCATAGAATCATTTGTTTAGCGGTTTAGCTTTTAAAGTGTACCGTTAATTTAAGTTGAGTTATGCAGAATGCCATTTGAACAAACGATTTAAAAAACACTTATCTAACAAAAGATATTTTTAATATTTCAGTAATCTGCTTTATAACTTCAAAGAATTGGAAAATTCCCTGCTTTGCTGGACTTATTAATTCATAGAAATATCTTCCAAAGAAATCTTGCGGTAACCTCATAAGAATCCATTACTATCACCATTTTTAAATTTATCTTTCACAAATTCTTCCAGAAAGAATCATCAAACGCATCTTAAGACGAAAATTCTTACATATTCATAATTGAATTAAAACTTTTAGAAATTCTAACATATTTGTTTCAATCAAATAACAGATTAAGCATTTCTACGCTAAAAATTAACGATAAAAATTGAATATTTGCCTCATTCCTTATTTGATATTATTGCTCAAAAGTGAATCGTTTGACAGAACATCGACTTTTAAAAATTCGGAACTGAACCTGACGTGTTTCCTGATGAGGCTGACATATCATAACTTTACGATTTGTTTTTGACTGCATTATTATTTAAATACATTTTAGAATATTTGAGAAACTTTTTTACTATTACATCAGAATAAAGGAATTATGTGCATCAGGGAAAAGCTGTCTTATGCGTTTGTAGGTCATTTTCAAAAAGACATTTAAATATTGGATAATATTGTTATGGCAACGAAATTGTTAATTTTAGGATGTTATAAAATTTTGAACACTTAAATTTTCTCACTCATTCAAAAATTAATACTTAATTAGTTAATAGAAAATGCTGAGTAATGTATGGCCTGTATTTTTTTGCTGAATTATGAGTAACTGTAAAATTTGATCTAGTTCGTTTGTAAGTTTAGAAGTAGGCATGGGAATGTGTAAAGAAAAAACACATGACATTGTATAGCAGGTTTAATTCCTCCCTGGGTGTGTTTTGGTAGAGGAAGTATAAAAGTAGAGTGAGGCAATGGTAACCTTTTCACGTACCGAGGATCATGTGACCAAAACTAGCAGTAACGTAACCCTTAGATTACTTGCGTCTGTCGGGTGGATACTAACATTCATTATCTGATTATTCTGAACTATCCGCGGGACATAGTAGACTGGCGATTTCACCACTCTATCGAAATGTACATTCACATACTAGCCTGTTATAAGATGAAAAAATCGCCACACGAAGCGATGTCAAATTGGCCTACCAAGTCAACTTTTCACAGAGCAGTCACGTGACAACTAGTCGACACGTTGGTCCCACTTTCTGAAGCTCGTCTAAATAGCAATGCTCGGTCTAATATTTCATATATATATATATATATATGTATTTTTTCTCTTTTGTGCTAGTAGCTTTCCTTATGCGTATGTTCATTGATGACGTTGTTTGGCGCAGTTTGGCCAAATAGGGCCCTTACGCCATAAAACCCAACTACTTAACAACTATTCTATTACATAATTTTTAAAATTAGTGATACGTGTACCTGATATTCAATTCTCTGAATTGTGTTCGGAAACTCGAGAAATTAGATTCCACCAACTCTGTAGGTGGTCCAATTCAGTGTTTTAAGTCATTTATTTTCAGTCTATTCCGTCGAAGCGTAGTCGAATCCGGTTCCGACTGCCTGTCGGACCGACGCGATCCGGCAAGTGAAGAGCGTGTGCGTTCGCGAAAGGGCGCAGCGCCACACTTGTTTCCGAATTCGCTGCCGCCGTTCTCTGCCAGTCATCGGGCAGACGTGCCTGCGAGCAGTCCACCTTCCCGAGCGCTCGCTTGCACTGCTCGCTTTCCTTTTTTATTCCCAGTGTGTCACGCTATCGTTGCCGGTTACACCTGTCCACTTCCTTTTCGTTATTCTGTTGCGTCTACCACGCTGTGTATGCGCTGACTGTCATTTCGGCGACGCTTGCTTTCCAACATGGTTCGCGTTCAAGGTGGATACGGTTGAGGGTAATAAGAAAAAAATCCATAGAAGTGCTTACGACGATGTGAATGATGTGTTTGTGTAAAGTATTGGAATAATCATCAACGCCGTTTGTTCAGGATAATTGGAATTTCTTTTTTTCTGATCAAATCCCAGTTTTGAAAGTGTTTCACGCGTGCAATTTCGTCTTTCCCAAGTGGATCCAACAACGTTTTAGGGATCTGAATCAGTTTATGTTGATGGTCTTTTGATCAAGTGATACGAAAATTAGACTCCACGTGCATTGGTGACAAAAATGGTGATATAATAAAACGATGCGACACACGCATTAAAATTCCAATTTCCAATCAGCCTCAATTAGTTCTGTTGTGCGCAGAGAGAATGCTTCTAATTTATTCCCCCCGATCCTGGATAGTAGATTAATATCGAATTTCCAGAAATGCGGTTCTCGTTTATCTTTGCACCTTACTCTGAATTGTACATGCGTTACAGCCATCTAGGGATTGGTCTGGATTGATTCTATCTCTTCCTCTCTTTGAATGTCATATCCATTAGAGATAACGAAATGAAGCGTAATCAGATGATTCGATTTATTAGTGATACCATTTAGGCTTTGCAAGTTCCATGTGTGCTTTGTTTTTACTTGCTGATTATTGCTGGCGCAATACAATAGTTAAAGCTAAAAACACATTGTCATGACGTGCGATTCCACGGAAGTTATGCAATACAGTTGAAGCCAATGTTGTAAAACAATCTTAGAACAGATTGGTACAGAATTAGTCCTGCTGTGGATAACTTAATTTAAAAAGTGTCCCGTCTCTTACCATGTGTCTAGTGGGGTTCAATTCGATCTCTATCTTCTCTTACGATAATTTCATTACGTAGAAGGAATACTAGTGGCTCCGATCAGTGTCCTGCTTCGAAAAGTGGTGAAAAGTCCCGCAAACTTCATTCTGTGCCGGATATGAGTATGCTGGCAGTCCGGGTCACGAACTTGCCTCATCCACATCCATTGTGTGGAAAATTCTCTGTTCTTCGCCACAGCCCCTCCAGCCACCGTCTTTCCATAGGTGAGTGGCCGGACGCCCAGGATGACTCCTGTCCGTGGTGAGGCATGGTGTGGCTGCCAGCAGTTGAAGAAATGTGCTCACTGTGTCCTCTGAAGAAGAGACAAACCAAAATGGTGCGATTCGATTCTTACGTGGATACGATCTCGTATTTGGAGTACGCCAGTACGTGTAAGGTAAGAAAAACATAGCTATCTTGCCTTACAAATTGTTATTAGGATAGGAGATCTTAGATTAGGATTACCTTATTAGATTAGGAGGTATAACACAGCTATCTTCCCCTGTCGCTATTTTCCTGTCCTCCATATGTTTCGGGGAGCCGCAGTATCCCGGTTGGAAGAATGGCGGATTTGCAGCCAGAGGGCTGCGTGTTCGAAACTTTATCCAATCAAAAACCATCGTGTACTCGGGAACTGGTGCACTTTAAATATGTCTGGGCCTCAAATGTCCTCACTTTGGCGTGGTGTGGAAATTTGGAGAGTGGGGAACCAGCTTAGGTGTTTACGTGGCTCAAAATTACGAGGTGTCCTCGGATATTTCCCTTCGGGATGGTTCTCGGACCGTCGCCAATAGTACGACGTTAATTAAACTACCCCCTCCCTAATGTATAGGCATATCCTTCCATGGGCCAGCATGTATAGATATCTGGATATGCCAATACGTGTAAAGTAAGAGGATTCCCTCGGGTCATATGATTCGGTCTCTTTGGTAATGTCACCTCGGTCTCTTCGTACAATGTCACCAAGTTTGGTCCCTTTGAAAGGATGATTATCACGAGCTTCATATATATATATATCTAATACTTAACACTAGATGATTTCTCAACCAACTGATGATTGATTGTACTATTTTCAAGGCGCTATGAAGCATCAGATACCTTCGAATGCGTTAACTAAAGATCATACTTAGAAGTATTGTCTTGAGTAACATGGTAGATTAAATGGTATCTTTTTGAATATATTGTGTATCTTTCTACTATAGGGCCGTGGTAGCCCGGTTGGAAGAGTAGCGGATTAGCAACCGGAGGGTTACTACTTCGAAACTCGATCCAACCAAAGACCGTTGTGTACGTGGGGGTTAGCACACATTAAATTTGTCGTGGCCCCAAATGTCTTCACGTTGGCGTGGTGTGGAAGTTTGGAGAATGGAGTGCCAGCTCAGGTGACCTCGTCATCTGACCGTGGTTCAAATTATGAGTGTCCTCGAATCTTTCCCTTCTCCCAGACCCTCGCCACTAGCCCATTATATTGTTCCAGTGCGACTTTAACAACTTTACCTTCTACTATATAGTATACTTTACCTGAATGTCTAGATTGTAAGGAAAGAGTTTATAAAAGGTCACGTTTCTCTCCATATATCGCCCTCCCTCTGCAAATATGTCACAACTCAAAAAGTGCCTTTTCTCAAGCATTTCAAAACTTTCGAAGCCTTAAAAAGCACAATGAGCGCTAGAGTGTTAGTCGCTATAGCTTTGACACTTGCACGATTTTAGTTACGGAAATCTTTCAGGATGGCAGTTTTAAGATGAAGCATTCATAATCATTCGAAAACTCAAAAAACGACTTTTTAAATACCAATCGACCAACGTCCTCATCTTTAGGTGTGTTCGGACTTTACGGTCCCGAGGTACTCTAGTGGTCCTTTCTTTTCCCATGGGGTTTACTGTCTTTAGTAAACATGGGGAACCGCGTTCCCTGGGTACCCAAGCGATCAGTTTCAGCTTTCATCGCACTACCATGTTTTCCAATCCCTCTTTCTTCCCTTTTACATTTTTTACTTGACGTTGTCTTGTGTTTGGTGCAGCTTGGCCAAATATGGCCCTTGCGCCTTAAAACCTTAAAAAACAACCAACCGTATAATTATGCACCTTGCCTGAAAGAGAGATAAAACGTAAATGTTAATGGATTCTATGTTATGAAGTTAAAATTTAAAATTCCTTTCAAATGTTTTGAAAAGAAAGTTGGAAGAAAAAGTAGATTTTTTTTTTGTGGGAGTGGCAATGATTACGTAGCATGTAATGCGTGAAAGACAGTAATTATTTTATTGTAATTACCATTTCATCCTATGGACAGTGATTGGTCAAATTAAATATTAGTTTTCCAAGTTAAAATAGAAAATTTCTTAAATGTTTAATTTTTGTAAAAAAATTGCGTTTAAAACTACTAAATGTGCACAATATCAGCGTTAATTGAAAAGAAGCTTTCTGTTTCTTTGTTCTTCAAAAACGTGTACGTTTAATTGCTCGCACTTACCTTTTTTATCCGTGTTCTTTATTTTAATTTTAAAATTATTTCCCGTTATTTTAAAAATACCTTCATACGACGAAAAGTGCTTTTTTTTATATTAATTCGGACTTCTTTTTGCCCATGTTTTGGTACTTACGTCGTTCCTGTTATGTGTGCTCGTTTGCGGCTCCATTGTTCTTTTCGAACATAATGCGCTTTACGGAAGGTTTCCTCAGAGGGTAATATTGCGAAAAAGATTCTGATAAAATTGGTCGGCGGTTTTCTCCTTCCACCCTTTTTTTTCTACATCCCCATTCACTCTCATAAAGAGGAAAATTTCATAATTAGCCTTTTCCCTTAGAAGTAAAGAGGATTACAGCGGAAAGCTCTCGTCCTTTTTTAGTATTTTACATTCTACTCCTCCTTAGATCACGTATACTTCAACTTTTCCTGATTGTACCGGACTTTCTTTTTCACCCTATTGCCTGAAAATAGGATTTAATGACTGCATGCATCAAGGAGTGAAAAGGAGCGCGTTCCCTCTTCTCAAAGACGTGTCCAATTTAAAAAAAATCGTTTTCGTTGAAAATGAGGTATTGCATGAAATGAGATGTTTGGATTTTAAAGGTTTTTCATGCATGAGGGAAATTTTTAAGGATGTTTGGAATTAGATTAAGCTCGCACAATGAATTTGAGCGTGTTTTGCCCATTAGTGAAATTGGAAGTAAATACGGCTTTGAAAACGGTGTAATGTTCCCGAATAGAGTGTGGATCTCTGTGCACCTTTGTGAAACCAGCTCGATTGCGCAATTTTTGGAAGTCTGGCGATTATTGCAGTGCGAAACGTACGTGCGTTTTTATGAATAGTTAAGGCAGCAGTCTCGGAAAAGCTTTTTCCATAAGCCAAACGTTACTCTGTTTACCTTTACCCGGTGAATCTCGATTCTCTGCCTTTTTGAGAAATAGCCCTGCGTGCTTGTATTTGTATTTTTACCTCTACCGAATGAATGCGGTGGAATGTTTTCTACTGCAATTCACACCTAACCGATGGTGTAAATTTTATGCGGAAACATCTATAGGTTAGCTTTTGATTTATATTTTTACAAATAAAATTTCAATTCTGAAATTTTATTCATGTTACGAAACTCGCCGTAAATGTTTCTGAACTGGCGGCGAGGTATTAGTTTCCTAACAAGCCCTCCCGAAAACAAACAAAATTTTATTTTAGATTTAAAGTTCAGACTGAATTTAGCATTCGAAGTATAGTTAAAACTTTGGGGCCGCGTTAGAAGAGTAGCTGATTAGTAACCGTAGGGTTGCGAGTTCGAAACTCGATCCAACCACATTCGAGTACGTGGGGGCTGATGCGCTTTAAATCTGTCGTGGCCTCAAATGTCGTCACATTGGCGTGTCGTGGAAATTTGGAAAGTGGGGTGCCAGCTCAGGTGTTGACCTTGTCATCTGACCGTGATTCAAAATTACGAGGTGCTGTCCTCGGATCTTTCCCTTCGGGATTGATCCTGGACCGTCTCCAGTAGCCCGTTGTTCCAATGCAACGTTAATTCAACTACCTACCTTGAAGTTCTCTATTTTGGCTAGTGAAATATTGCATGTTTTCTGTGAACTCCTTGAAGCCTCGTCGCGGATCCATCGCGTCGAGATCCATTGAAATAAACTTTCGTAGAAGTGGTAATACAATAAACTCCGACGGAAACAATCTAGATCAAACGGGTTGTCCTAATCGATGCGTATGAATGTCAGCCCCGTTCCATTCCACACCATACCGAGTCAATAAAAAGGATACGTTTGATTTGTTTTTGTCCACTTCCACGTACGTGCAGCAACGGATTGGAAATGTCACGAAGTCTGAAGACCCCCGAGTGGGTTCTTGAGCCGTGCCGATTCAGTTTTTCATTCACACATTTCGTCTGTGGCCATAGCAACCTCAGATAGACATCGTTCATCACATGTCCAATCGACATACGGGCCCGCTTGACAGATGCCATTTCATCCGCCGCCGAGCATTCGACACCGACGCTATCCATCTGATAGCCTTGGCCGCTCCATTTGTCACTGGGTTTTCAGAGGCGATTGCAAACACTGGGGGCTTTAAATCGAAGTTCATAAGTGATGGATTGGTTTTTCGCTGAGAGTTGGTTTTCTTTGGGTATTGAAGCTCATATAAGGGAAATGCTTCATTGAGTCTTTTTTCCGTTAACAGATAGCACCTCGGGGGCACATCTTTAGATGTGTACGGGCTTCACGAACTCGAGGTACCCAAGTGAACTGCTCTTCTTCCATGGGGTTTACTGTCTTTGGTAAGCACGGGAATCGCACTCCCGGGGTATCCAAGCGATCTTTTCTCTTTTCCCCTACTGTTCTCTCTCTTGTTTATCCCTTTCATGTGTCTTGTGAACAGCATTGAAATTGTGAACAATTTTGCTTTGAAATCCAATTATCATATATCGTCATCAATCATATCCATCATATCAAGATTCCATTTTGAATTTTCCAATTTGATTTGCTTTTTTAAAAAATTCCCATCACTATGAGTTATGTTTAATTTTTACTTTATAAAATGTCAGTACTTTTTCTGACCCGCATGTTTGCCGTGTGCGGCGTCCCAAATCGGGGGAAAATGGAATACTGGGGTACTTGATGCGTGCCCTTTGGCCCATGCTTCAACGTAGACGGGTTTGGTCCATGCTTCAACGTAGAGTGCTTAGCCACTCTGTGATGCTGAACTTCTGGTCTTGAGTATTTTGGGTTAATGCTGCAGATAGGGATGCCCTGGGTGGAACCGGCGGATGCACATCCCGATACTGTAGCACTATTTCATGGTGGTATCTTGAAGTGTGTGCTGAGGCTGGAATGTTCCACAGACGAGCAACCACTTCCCTTTGTTGCACTCCGTGGTGGGTATGGGTTCACCATCAAGAAGTTAAATATTCAATATGGGTCCAAAAATTTCTTTGTGCCCTAGAGGAGGCCTAAATCTCTCTAACAATGTTGATTTTTCAATACCTAAATTTTTAATTATCAATAACACTGAAGGGAAACTTGCAACCTTTTCACCATTTGCTGTACAAAAATATATTCAGTCTGTTGCTGGCGAACCAAAAGCAATAAAAAAATTGCGGTCTGGTGATCTTTTCATAGAAACTATCTGCATATCAATCTGAGCAACTAATGAAATTAAACCAAATGGGCGAACTAAAAGTTAATGTAACTCCACACAGAACTCTAAATTCTAGTCGTAGAGTTTTATCTGAATCTGATCTTTTCAATGTATCTGATCAGGAGTTTATCGAAGAATTGAACTCTCAGCATGTTTGTTCAGCCAAACGCATCTGCATCAGACGAGATGATAAAAGTATTAACACAAAACATGTAATATTAACATTCATTACACCAACGTGCCAACTGACATCCATTAAAGCAGGATACTTAAATAACAGCGTTAGCATTTATATATTTTTTATTTTGTACATATGTAAATTAAATTCTTCAGTCTCATTAGTTATGCCTCAGATGATCTTGTTTTTATTATCTGACTATTTAAATATTTTTATTCTCATCTACACATTTTACATGTTTTAAATTTACCTTTTATCTTTATCGTTTTTTTTTAATTGAACAAAAGCAAACTCCCCGTGCGCCACTGAAGTTACTACACGGGGCTTACAGAAGTAAGTTGATTTAACAAAGAAATAGTGGAAAACAATTTAACTGAAATTACAAGATTTTATGAACTTGACAAATGAGTAGGGGGGGGATTAGATTTTACAAAAACATTGAGTTTCACTGGCCATGTTTCACTTAATTTTCTCAAATCAATTTTTAGGCACATCGCTACTCTTCCGACCGGGCTACCGCGGCCCCTCACATAGAGAGAAATGCTTAAATGAATCTTTCCGTTTACGAATGGAATTAAAGTCTTCAATCTGAATGCTGGAGATAAGTTACTAAAACTTATTATTCATTATAGTCCGTCTCAGTGAATTTAATCGTGAAAAGTAAAAACGAAATGCGGAAATATTTAAGCCTATCAAAAGTACTGCTCAAAAAATATATCGTACATTTTCTTTGCTTTATTGCTTTTCAATGGCGGCTATTAAGATGAAGTCTGCTGTGGCGAATTAATCCAAACTCTTTTTGGACATTAAAAAAAATAACATTTATTTTTACACAGACAAAACATGGGTTGACAATGGACGCGCGAAACAAAATGCTTAATTTCATATTAAAGTTTACGAATTGCTACGAAGACGTCTCAACTAGACGGAGTCCGTGAGCTAACTGTTTTTCATCGTCTTCACATGCGCAAGCGCAGTAGTAAAGGACTCTTAACAGGAAACTTCCGGGTCTGCAGCCCGCCATCCTAGACTCTTAGGCACTAAGATGTCACACTACTGTCTAAACATCTACGAAAAACACTTGCATGACTTACTATTGACAACTTAAAACGGTTTGAGTTTTATGACGCAAGGACATATCTGACCAAGGTGCGCCGCATACAAGGCAGACTACGTCAAGTAATAGACCTACACCCACAACGAATGTTCTACTTACACGGAAGAGGGAAATGCATCCAGGGAAAGTTACAGGAATCGAATCTATGCGTTCTACCACTTGCAGGTTTCTAGCGCAGAGGGCAAACTCACTGAGCCACGGCGATCCCTAGCTTAAGACGGTCTATTGTGAACTATAACGTGCTGTGACCAACTTCATATGTGGACAGCACTTCCAGTCTCCTTGTAACGCTGCCCTCTGGGGCACATCTCCTTTAGGTGTGTACGAGTATACTACATTCACCAACCGCTTTTTTCCTTTTCTCGACATTTTTTTCTTGACGTTGTCTTGTGTTTGGCTTAGCTTGGCGAAATATGGCTATAGAACCTAAAAACAACCAACCAACCTTGTAACAGGCCACGAATTGTACTTGGTGCATCTTGGCCAAATATAGCCCCCTTGCACCATATAAAAACCCAAACAAATCACGAATTGTAATGTGTATAAAGGGGAGATACTTCGAGGCAATGTGCCTACCAGCAAATCTTAAAATTAAAATAATTGGGAAAGAGGGATACCAGTAAGCTACTTAAACTACTTTTTGGAACTAGAAATCGAGAACTATTTAAATAACACTATCGCCCTTAGAAAATACCAAGTTGGCAATCTGCACTCCATAAATTCAGCAAGTCAACAGAAAGGCATTAATAAGCAAATGGAAAGACTTAAACATTAAGCGTACCGTAAGTAATAACGCAAACACCTCTTGTCTTGTTACGAAGTCCCTCGAGCCTTCGGTTGTTTATCTTACTAACTACTTTAATCAATTGATTCGCATCCCTGCGAAGTGGCAGGGGAAGTCTTCGAATTCTGAAGTTTCCTCCGAAGATACCGAGTTTGCTTCCAGTTTAATTTTCGTCATATTATACTGCGCGTTACGGACGACAACGTCAGTTAATCGTGTTATCAGTTCATTTTGTGTGTGGATGCATAAATAACATTAACTCGACACTTTCTCACGCGGATGACTTGTTTAAGAGAAGGCGATTTGTAAATTTTCTTATTCAGTTTATTAATATTCTCTTTATGGTAATTCTGTTTACTTCAACAGTTGTCTGTGAGTTGTAGGCGTCGCAGGTTCGATACCTGTAACTTACCCTGGGTGTATTTCTCTCTCCTGAGCCGGTAAAACTTGTGTGCTTTTGGGGTACATTACCTGACGTTGTCTTGCGTTTGGCGCAACTTGGCGAAATATGATCCGTGCGCCACAAATCTCAACCAGCACAGCAACTTACTCTTTATTATTTTTGTTTTACGAATCCTTTAGGTGTAAAATTTGATTATGATCTGATTGTTGGTAGTTGAATTAACGTCGCACTGGAGCAACACAACGGGCTATTCGTGACAGCCCGGGAACAAAATCCCGAAGGGAAAAATCCGAGAACACCTCGTCATTTTGAATCACGGTCAGATGACGAGGTCAACACCTGAGCATGCACCCCACTCCAAACTTCAACATCACGCCAGCGTGAGGTCATTATTTGAGGCCACGTTTTGAGTTATTTGAGTGGGTTGCCAGCTCAGATGTTGCCTCGTCATCTGACCGTGATTAAAAATTACGTGGTGTTGTCCTTGGATCTTTCTCTTAGAGATTGATCCCGGACCGTCACCAATAGCCCATTGTGTTGCTCCATGGTGACGCTAATTAAAATACCTATCTTCCCATTAGTTAAAATGTTCTTGGGTGCACTTTTATAATTTTTTTGCTTACATGGATACGTATAAACACAATTTTGATTGGGTTATAATCTTTTGCACTTTGGGGGAGAATCCTGGGTTCAACTTATCCAGGTCAACTTATCTGGGTTCAACTTACTCCCTGCATGAGCCGAGGCTTTGTAGCTTCTCTGATTTTTTTTGTACTGTATTACATCTATCAATTTCCAAGTTACATAGAAACACTGCCGCGTGCTGTTTATGTACTACCTATTATTTGTACTTTCTTTTACCTGCTTGCCCCATTCAATTGAATCCTTTATTAGTTAGCTGTAACGAATTATTTCTGTCTAGCCTTACTTTTTGTCTTGTAATGTGTACATTCTTCCAGATACAAAATGCATTCTGTATCGTACTAGTTCTAGCAGTAAGGGTTGTTTGTCATTGGAGACCATTTGGAGACAGTGGTCCCAGAAATATATCTAATGACTTGTGTGGTAAGACAATTATAGTTGTCCTAAAGGAAACTACGTGACTTATTAGATTTGGCATCTCGATACCAGCACGTTCGTTGTTGAAAGCTCGATTCCCAGCGAAAGAGGTGCACCGCAATGTTTTCTTCTACTGTTCTAATGAGAAGGTTTTTCGTTGATAACGTAAACAAATTACCGGATAGTAAAAACTATTTTGGGTTGGGAACTAATTTACTGTATAGCCGTTTTGGCGATGTGTGACGTTGGCTTTTAATATAAGCTATTAAAATGCCGTCATGCCACAAGTTACGAAAGAGATTACCAAAACTCTCATGACTTCATAACTCACTTAATAATTACGGGGACCTCGGTAGCCCGGTTGGAAGTGTAGCGGAATAGCAATCGGAAGGTTGCGATTCGATGCAACCAAAGACCGTTCGGGTACGTGGAGACTGGTGCTAGTTAAATCTGTTGAGGCCTCAAATGTCCTCACTTTTGCGTGGTGCTGAAGTTTGGAGAGTGGTGTGCTAACTCAGGTGTGACCTCGTCATCTGACCATGGTTCAAAATTACGTGGTTATTGTCATCGGATTTTACCTTTCGGGTTTGATCCCGATCCGTCTCTAATAGGCCGTTGAATTGCTCCAGTCCGACGTTAATTAAATACCTACCTATTGTAATAAGTTATCTCCTTTAGGTGTGTACAAGCTTCACGGACACGATGTACTCTAGCGATCTTTTCGTTTCCCACGAGGTTTGCTGTAAACACGGGGATCGTGTTCCCGGGATATCTAAGCAATCTTTTTCTGCTTTCATCCCACTACTTTGTTCCCCAATTCCTCCCTCACACTACATTTTTTACTTGATGTTGTCTTGACGCAGCTTGTCCAAACATGGCACTTGCGCCATAACACCCGAAACCAACCAACTTATTGTTTAAGGGCCAACACCCACTACCACTCAAATCATCTTTTTTATCGTTTCTATTTCCAAGATTTATCGTTTTAGAAAACAACAGAACCGGAGACGGGGTGGAAACGGAACCAAGTGACATTGTTATCAAGTTTGTTTTATCTGTCTGTATCGTCTTCACCGAGTTGAAATTCTGCACCCCTACACGGCCCAAAAACATTGTTTTCCTTTCTTTTCTCTTCTGTCCAGCGAGGGTGGATCTTCCTCGATGATTTATAACACCCGTTGGCCGTCACTTTCCTTCTTTTGATTCTGTTCGTTTTTTCTTCCCACCCAGTGGTATATCGCATGATAAATCACATCACGCCAAGTGATTGCTCGAGTTAGAATCCAGACTTATCTTTTAGAGACCCCAACTGGGAGAGTGCGAAAAATGTATTTTGCTCTCCAGTAGACAGTAGTGGGACATGCGATTTCGACGGCTATTGAATCAGTTGCCGAGAATAACACAATTTGTCAAATATGTTTTCGATGAGAGCATTCGAAATCATTTGAACTGCTTTCGCCCCATGAATTTTTGGAATTTTGTGTTCACTAGTTTAAAACTATTTGTACTAGCATTTGCGCTACTTTCCTCATTTCTTATATCTATTGACGTCAGTGTTGTTATTTCATGTCTTATTGATTTATAATGAATTGATTTTATAATGAATATTATTATAATGAATATGATTATAATGAATATTATTATAATGAATATGATTATAATGAATTGATTTTATAATGAATATGATCATAATGAATTCATATTTATAATGAATGATGTCAATTGATTTATAATGAATATAGCATCCATATTTACATGGATTTCATACTTCTGAAATAAAATTATCTAAAAATATATGGCAGCATTTCGTTTACTTTTGGGGGGGCTGTGGCAGCCCAGTTGGGAAGAATAACGGATAAGCAATCTGAGGGTTGTGAGTTCGAAACTCGATCCAACCAAAGACCGTCGTTATGTAGTAGACGGTAAATCTCTCTTGGCCTCAAAGTCCTCACGTTGGCGTGGTGTGGAAGTTTGGAGAGTGGGTTATACCAGATCAGGTGTCCTCGTCATCTGGCCTTATTTCAAAATGACAAGGTGTCGTCCCCGCATCTTTCCCTTCGGGATTGCTCCCGGACCGTCGCCAATAGCCCGTTGTGTTCTCCAGTGCGACGTTAATTCAACTACCTACCTAATTGCTTATACCTATTGGTGGCAAAATATCGTTACTTACATTTCATGTCTTTCGATTTATTTAGAAACGAATATAGCATTCATATTGACATAACTGAATTTCATCCTCTAAAATAAAATTATCCGAAAATATATAACAATATTTCGTTTACTTTTTTTTACTGTTGGTTCTTATTTCCAATAAAAATGCATGGCACACATCAGTCATGATACTACTATTAAATTATGAACGTCTATATTTCAATTTCATCTCATCCTCATTCAGAGGAGATTCGGCATTTTTGACGCTAATCCTGTTCTCGTAAATTCAAATGTAAATAGTATAAATTCCTGTGCCTAGTAAGCAGTTATTTTAATTGTATTTTGGCTGTATTGTTTTTAGCACACAACTCGGTCCACCCACGTTACAACTTTTACATTACTCATGTGAAATTCGCAAATTCGATCGGGGTTTTTTGGTTAAGCGTTTCTCCCCTAATGTAATGTCTCGCTCAATCGCATCTCATCTCATTCCATTTCCTTCGTTTCTCGTTTAGTATTCAAACTCTTATTGAGCTAAGAGCACAATATTAGTTTTGGAAAGAGCAATAACTACCATTTTTTAGACATTTTTTTTTTTGTGAAACTTGTCATCCACATGTTAAGTGCATAATCGAAGGATTATAGTTTATATTTCAAATCTCTCTCCACCTCCCGGGGTTGCCGTGGTGCAGTGGGTTTGCCCATTGCGCTAGCAACATGCGAGTTGTAGGCAGCGCGGGTTCGATCCCTCCCTGAGTGTATTTCACTTTTCTATGTTAGTAAAACCGTAGGGCGTGAAATATAAGTTGTCTGAGCATTGCTATTGAAAGGAGCTTACAAAAGTGTGGTGGAGATGTCGAATCCGGGGCACTAGCGATTTATCGCCAAACATGGTAACCTTGTTGTTTTGATCCAGCTTTATGGCAACACTATGCAAAAAGTTTTTCACGTAGGAAAGTCCGCGTTTTTTTAATGAAATAGCGATAGCGTCCAAAGCTTGATTTGGCGACAAAAGACAAGTGTCACCACCATGTCTATTAGTAGTCGCTTGACTGTCCTGGAAAATTGACCGATTTGGTATCTTATCGCTTAGTTTGGCGATGAAACATCTTATGACAGGGTAGATGAGTGAATCAACATTTCTATAGAGTGGTCACAAAAGTGATGAAATCGCCGAAGTCTACTACTATCAGATGGTCAATCAATGGACCAATTAAATGATGAATCAATGGATGGGCATCTTCTCCCATCCCGTGGATAGATCAGATGATGAATCTTATCTTCCGTCCAGCAGACGAAAGCACTCTAAGGGTCACATGATCATGACATGAAAAGGTTACCATTGCTGACTCTACTTTTATGTTTCCTCTATGAGTGAAGCTTTCTTTGTGTTTGTCCATCTGCTTGACATTGTTTGGTTTGCTCAGTTTGGCCCTTGTACCATAGAACCAATTTCACTATCTTTCATTTTCATCACCTGATATTATTGATGTTCGGTACCCATTCAATAATATCACACTTCCTTCCCCTTATCTTTCTCTTAATCTTCTTTCATCGGATTTGTGTTTATCTGTTGTGACGGTAAATCCCCGAAACAGAATTAGCCCTCGAACCCACTATCGCATTCATCTCGTTATTGATAGTTTTTCTTATCCCCACAGCAGAGATTAAACTCGGAAAACTTCTCTCCTCGATCGAAATCTTAGAAAAGGAAGAGAACGAGAGAAGAAAAAAAAAAATCTTGATTTTTGTAGCCCGCAGGGTTTTATAACGCGCGACGTTAGAGCGCAATCGATTCCTCCACTGCCGCGATAACGACGCCATGGGCACGGCCTCCATCTATTACTCGCAGGTGCTACCTCCAGGCCGGCCCGGTCCCTCCTTTGCCGTGTCCGGACGCCGCGGAACGCACGTTTTTCTGAGCCCGCCCTGCTCCTCTGGGAAATTGGGAATGGAATTTATACGCCGGAAGCCGGAGAGAGACCCGCTCGCTGACGGGGGAGGCTGTGGTGATAAATAAAATATACAGCTTGAAAATTTCACCGAGGCTTGTAATGCATGGGGGTGTTGCTGTGGAGCCCGGATGGGTTGGGGAGTGGTTCCTGCTTGGGAGAAAACTACAAATCAAAGATTGTTCACCTAGCTGGCGAATTGATTTTGCGGCGTGGATAGTATTGGAATTGTAAAATTTTCGTAAGTGTGAAGGGGTGCGCCATGGCTCGGTAGGTATGCCCACTGCGCTATCAACCTGCGAGTTGTAGGGGGCGCAGTTTCGATTCCTGTAACTTATCCTGTGTATTTCCTCTCATCGGGCGAGTAAAAACCATAGACGTGAAATATAAGTAGACTGCGCATTGCTATTGAGATGAGCTTCAAAAATGACCCACAAGTCGACTAGTTGTCACGTGACTGCTCTGAAAAATTGACTTTGTTGGCGATTTGACATCTTATCGCCTCGTTTGGCGATATAATATCTTATGAGAGTTCGTGCGTGAATGCTCATTTCTAGAGTGGCGAAAAAAATGGCGAAATCGCCAGTCTACTTCTATTTTACGCTGACCAATCAGATGATGAATCAATGAATGGGCGTCTTCTAACGTCTCGTGGACCAATCAGATGAATGCTCCTTTACACCCGACAGACGAAAGAGTCTAAGGCATTGCTACTAGCATTGGCATTTAGAAAGGCTACCATTATTCACTCTACATTTATATTTCGCCAATGAGTATAATTTTCTTGTGTGTGTGTTCATTTACTTGGCGTTGTCTGTCTTGTATTTGGCGCAGCTTGGCCGAATATGGCCCCTTGCATCGTAAAACACACAGCCAGTCAAACATCTATCAGCGGCATCGACTGGAAATCTTCATGCATGTATGACTTCAAAATACCACTTGAGGCCATGACATAAGCGAAACACGGAAACGACATTACTTCTGGCGAATACTTACCTCGCATTTGTTACTGCCATTAACAGTTATCTGAAAAAAGTATTTTTTCATTATTATTTTCCCGTGGAAAACTAATTACGAAAGAGCACTGTTCCACCAGAGTGAAGGAAACGCCGCCCTTTCCTCAGATTTATACTGTTCTGAATAACTTTTTGCTGTTGCTCTCGCGCGTGTGTGTGTGCTTCTTATCTGTCGGAGCATTCAATAATAGCGCCCGGAGGATCGATGGAAGCTCGCAAACAATTCACTTAATCGTTCCTCCCTGCTCATAAAGTCCTAATTAGTTACTCCCGACCACCCCCGGCGGCAGTCGTTATGTCCCGATAAGCACCCTCCATTTCGTTCCCGAGAGCTGGGCTTCTTTTTCAGCCCCTATCTGGGACACTCGGAGACAAAATGGTGTAGTGGCCGGGAAAAAAAGCTGTCGATCCATTTAACAAGGTTTGCGGCTAATCGCTTTTGTTAATAATCCGTAAATATTTTGGGATTTTAAGCCTACTTCGTCGGGGGTAAATGATACCATCGAATGTGTGAGGCGTTAATAATTTGGGAGTATTTTTATGGCGGGGCTAATTAATGTTTATCGTGCTTTGCTTAGTTATTGTAGCGGTTTTTCGAAGTGTGGTACTTGTGGCTATCAGTGTGTGGTGTGGTGGAGCTTTGGTTAAATTTAATAGCTCAGGCCGTGAAGGTTTTTATCTACTTGAACCTGCGAGAAAAATCAATGAACGTACAATTTATGCTACTTAGTACTTAGATTTCTTTTTTATTTCTTGATAATTATGTCTCCTATTACGGAATCATATTTATATATTAACGGAATACCATATCTTATGTTGCTCAGCTTATACAACGGTCTTCTGTAACAGAACTGTTATGACTTGTATCGTTACCACCGAGATAACAAGGCCAGACCGCTGTGACGTTTCGATCACGTGACTCGCTTACTAGTAGTCATAACAAACATCGCCGCATGGCCGGCTACTTGTGGATTACCTTTAATGTAGCGTAAGGAATTAGGGTTTTTTATACTATTTTACCGGAAAGCAAGTGCAGCTGCCAGTTAAATATTGTTATATAACATTTGTGGAACATTACAGTGTCAAGGTGTTAAAGGCTTTCGTCAAATAACACGTTTAACGTGTGTCCAGACCGATTTCTTTAGGCTTAACCACGAGGCTATCCAAAATGCCCTTTCGATGCTGTGTACCTACTTGCTCTGGAAATTATAGATATGGTGATGCACCAAAAGTGCCAGTTTTATCCTTTCCAGAGGATAAAAATATTAGAAAAAGATGGCTCAGGGCGATTCCACGAGCCGACTTTACACCATCAAAACGCAGCAAAGTCTGCGAACTTCATTTTCAAAACGATGATATCGTCCGGAATGTATCGAAATTCAACAAAAAAACTGGTGAGTGTTCTACCTTTTCCATGAAACGTCTCCGTTTAAAAGTTGGTGCTATACCAAGTATATTTCCATATTGCCGTAAATATCTCTCGAAAACTTGTCCCACCGTTCGTAAAAGCTGGGAAGATAAAATTCGTGAAACTAAGGAATCCAATTTATTGAGAGCTATCAACGAAAGCAAATATGAGTTCATTGCTCATCATGAATCTATTTCTTTTCAAAATTTTAATAGGCTACTAGAAATTCTGGATTCATTACCCCATAAACAAAATTGGTTTAAACTAATTGAGGAGTCAAAAGTTACTTTTTTCAAAATTTATTTTAATCTAGGACCTGCAACAAATTAGACTGTTGTAATACATTCAAATCTGAAAATAGAAACATTTATGTGGCCAAGAAATTTCTGTAGATAACAATCAAATAAAAACACCCTGTCACGTTAATAATTTGGAAGTTATTGAAAATTGTTTGAATTTTATAAATGAAATATCAATGAAAAATTCTTCAGCCAACTATGATAATAATCGCTTCAGTTGCTTTTACAGTTCAATTGCTTTGATTTCCCATTTTTACAGATTTAATGATGAAGAAAACATTAATTCGATTTCTTTAGACTATGAGAAAGGGTTTTCTTTTCGATTTATGGTCGCATTTGAGAAACTATGATATTGAGCGGTATTAAGCTTGATTGACGTGTGTATTTTAATTAATAAAAGTCATAAGCGAGTTTTTCGCTATATTTTAATTGAATTTACGATATAATTTTAGCTGGTTTTTTAATAAGTTATTGCTTTTACTATTTACGCACACTCTCTGTTATCGTTAGTAAATAAGGAAGAAAGACGCGTGGGTGTGGAAGTTTCATTCTGAGATTATCATAGTTTTGACTAGGGAAAAACCATATTTACAAACTGCTATAATAATTTGCAGTAACGTATAACAATATTTTCCTGTGGTCTCGACGTATATAGAATATATTATGTATCGTTGTAGACAGATTTCACTATATTAGGCTTTGAATATTCCAATACGGCGGTGGTCGTTCGTATCGCACGTATGACTACTAGGGAAACGCCATGACGGCAGCGGTCAGGCCTTGTTATCTCGGTGGTAACGCTTGTATGAGTATTTGGGCATAATTAATAGGTTAGAGCGTTTTCGTGGTGTGGAAGTTTGGAGTGGGTGCTAGCTCAGGTGTTCACCTTGTCATCTGACCATGGCTCAAAATTACGTGGATACAAAATTACGTCCTCGGATCTTTCCCTTCAGGATGGATCCCGGACCGTCGCCAATACTCCCTTGTGTTGCTCCAGTGCGACGTTAATTGCCTAATTAGTAGGCTGGAGGTTATTTTTACGTGCATATTTTATTTCTCACAAACGGAATTCGTAAATTGATCGAGGCATTGTGGTCTTGTTATGCGTATATGAACTATATATGAACGGTCTTTACTCAGTGGATTTGCCCTCTGCGTTAGCATCCTGTGAGTTGTAGACGGCGCAGGTTCGATTCGTCTCATATTTCTCTCTTCTGTGTCAGCAAAACTTTCCGCGTGTATGTTCATTTCTTGAGTTCGGTTTGTGTTTGGCGCAGCATGGCCAAATATGGCCCTTGCACCATAAAACCCAACCAACCTTTACGAGTATCGTGCTTTTTCTAAATGTGGCATTTTGCCCTTTTTCTGTAGTAAATTAGATATTGCACAGCCGTGGTACGTTTGGAAGGGCTTTGAGAAACGTATTTTGAAACAGTCGAGGCTCGTTTGAATGAACACGCACGGAACTTCATCAATTACCTGCCCAAATGCATAACATATTTACAATTCCCTTCCGATGAACTTTCCATTTTTACGAACTTTTCCTCTGCCTTTTGGGGGTCGTAAAAAGGACCTATGACAGTATACCCTGGCTAATTGGTATTTGAGTCACGTTGTTGTGAACAAGTCTATTCGTTTAATTAGGGGGCGTAAAACTGTTCCTACAATTGACATCTTTAGTGCTGATTCTGATTCCTGATTTGTTGTGCGGTGCCTGAAACGACAGTGATTACGAGTTGGAGAAACAAATAATTATCTATGTGAGTGATTTTGCATATGGCAGCCCTTTTCCCTGACGAACCTAATCCCCTTTCTTCAAATAGACTTCCCCAAGGTCACTTATCTTGTCACAGCCACCGCATTGTATAGTCCGTCTCCCGCGGGACGGCTGTCGAGTCATGTGGGTTTGGACGAGTCTATTCTATAAATTAGGTGACAGCTTGGAAAGTAAACAAACCCCTTCTACAATTGGCGTCTAGTTTGCATATTAGTTCTAAAGTTTACCGATCGGCGTCGAAGTGATAACCCTTTACTGGAGAGAGGGGAACCATCCACGGTGATTCGTATTCATATTTTTGCTTATGGCAAGCTTCTAACAAGATTTCCCACCTTTTTCAATAAATCGAGTGGCCCAGGGCTGGCTTCGCGTCATACCACCATCAGTGACCGTAGTTAAACCTAAGCAAAATCGATAGTGGTAATCAGAATAGTCCGTGATTCGATTGTACCATCAATTTATTCTGGACAGTTCTAACGAAAAATCCGATAGGCATCAAAGAAAGAGGCCAATACTCCGTAATATCAAGGCTGCCACAGGCGACTAAAAGTCGAACTTTTTGCTAATATTTTTCAATCTTGTCGACTAGGGATATGTCGACTTTTTAAACAAAATCTTCTTAAAATTTCTTATTTCAAGATTTTTGCGACTTTTCGAAAAATATTCGCGTCTCTAAAAATTCACCGAAGGCCAAAGCAAATTTAGTCCCATTTTTTGAACTTATTGCTGACATAAAAAAATGTGTTTTTTTTTTTCTTTAGGGAGAAAATTTTCTAAGGGTCTCCAATTTCGAAGTTTTGGCGCCATGCTGTGGCAACCGTGAAAGAAAAACATTGGAATCTGGTTGCTAGATTGTCATAACAACCTTTTTTTTTAAAATATTTAGTTTTTCATTTAAAATATTTAATTTCTGGGCATCTTCAACGCCAGTTTCACACTTAATTAGCACATTTTTGTTTTAGTCGTTTCATTTTGTATTTGAGCAACTGAAATAGGGTTTAAGAGGAGACTTTTTTTACTCCTATTTTTTAAAATTTATTTTACTAATGCCAGGGTTGCCATAGGCGATTTTTACTATTTTTCAACCTTGCTGACAAGGGATATGATAGGGCTAGGAATATGTCATAATAACTGTATTAAGAAAATATTTAGTTTTTCATTTAAAAATTTTAATTTTGGGGCGAAATCTTCATACTTAATTAGCACATTTTGTTTTAGCCAATTCATTTCTTATTTGAGCAACTAGAATTGCTACTAAAATAGGATTTATAAGGAGACTTCTACTGTTTTTAAAAAAATTATGCTATTTCACGAGTGCTTTGGGCTGTGAGAGCCCTGTATATATCCTTCGACATATACCACTCGGTTCTAACTTCTCATCCTTATTTCTTCAGTGCGTGTCCATTGAGAATGCCAGTTTAGTTAGTCGGTGTAGCGGTAAAGCCTTCTCCCATTAACCAGGGAGGACGAGCTTGCATAGTATTGCTGGTGAGAGTGAAGTGATGGTAAAAATACCTTCCGATGGTGTGTGTGCTTATTTCCTAGCACGCTTTTTCTCTTCATCTCCTCTGCCTGTGTGTTTCCCCCCATTTATTTTTACGAGCTCGCCCAGTAAAAAGAAAGTCGTTAGAGCACCACGCGTTATGGCGTTGGATACATCCGGTAGGTTTTCCTTTTCATTTTCTGCCTTTTCCTTCATTTTGTGGATTAATTTCAAATAATTTTATGGGGCGGATTTTGCTAACGTGAAGAGGCAGTGATGTATAGGGTTGCTGCGATCGCAGTTTTATTGTATGTGAAAGAGCGCTACTTTTATATTTAGAAGTTGTGCCTGGGCCACTTTCGATTACCGCTTTTATAGGTTGGCAGCCAATCCATGTTGTTTGTGACTGTTTTTATGTGGGTACATTCGGGGGTACTTTGATAAATTTAGTAAAATTCTGAGATGGCGATACAATTAGGGGGCCGCGGTGACCCGGTTGGAAGAGAAGCGGATTAGCAACCTTAGGATTGCGAGTTTGAAGTTAGATCCAACCAAAGACCTTCGTGTACGTGGGGGTGGTGCACGTTAAATCTGTCGTGGCCTCAAATATCCTCGCGTTGGCGTAGCGTAGAAGTTTGGAGTGTGAGTACCAGCTCAGGTGTGACCTCGTCATATGACCGTGGTTCAAAATGACGTGGTATTCTCGGATCTTTCCCTTCGGAATGGATTCAGGATCGTCGCTAACAACCCGTTGTGTTGCTCCAGTGCAATGTTATAATCCAATTACCCCTATAATGCATATTCTTCCATGTGCCGGCATGTATAAATATCTGGATACGACGTAAACTTAACTACCTATTCCCTTTGTTTCCTCCGAACTGTTTTTGACTTTGTGTTTCGCTTTTTTTAATACCTAGACCACCCTGTGTACCAACAGAATTTAAAGCTAGTCCAGGGGTGACCGGAAAGTGTGTTTCACTTGTAAACCGACGATTTAACATTATCCATATGCTGCTTGCAAAGCAACAAGCGTGGACTGATCAGGAAAAATTATGTGCGAAGCTATGGGAAGGAAATAATTAAAAAACAGTATTTATTATTTTTTAACATGTCTTTATTGATTTGAACTTTGGAATGCTGAAAAATGACCATAATTTTTCAGTAAAGTAACTTAATTTAAATAAGTCTTTCAATGAGTGTATATTCCAATTAATATTGTATTTTAAAATGAACAATTCACGTTTATATAGTAGCCTATTGCGTGTATGATGCGGCTCCCGCTGCTCTGCAACAGTTGTTTCATTAATTATTCTGAGCACATTTAATCCAGCGATTTTGTCCTGCGTCTTTTGTTGCTTGGAGTCGAGAATCATTGAAGTATGGCACTTTATCACAGCGTTTTTCACTTCTCCAAGATAAGCTTCTGCCACAAACTTTGGAAACGAACGATGAACTCGGTGCCAGAATCATCACCAAAGACGATCGAGGAAGGGATTTGTTTACGTTTCCACCAGTCCCCGAACTGATAGACTCGTTTTAAACCACGTCACCACACTAGGTCTTCTCACGGACTATTCTCAAACCCCTTCTACAAACACTGAATCCTCGTAATTTTCTTCAAAGTTAATGCATAAAGTGATCCCCGATTTCTAGAAACCTCACCGTACTCGCAACCCTCCGTTCCTTAATCCCAGCCCCGTGGATTTATGAGTCGCAATATTCACTCGCATTCCCCTGTCAAGGAATCGCGATTTGCGACGCAACGTAACTAATGAAGCAGCCGCAGCTCTTCCGTCGGATGGGTGATCAATCGCGTATCATTTATTCAGAGACCACTTACTCGTTCGGGCTCTTGTTTATCCGGTGTGGACGATTTATCTCCTTTGTGGTCGCCCACGCACTGAATGGACCGCCGAGCCGCGCTTTTGTAGAAATTACGGTTATCGGTTATGGATTCGTATATCAGAAGTAATTTAGTCGCGTCTGGGTGCCTTTTGTCTAGAGATTTAATCGCTCGTTCGGCAGCGCTCGCGTTATGAATGAAACTTTAATGTTTTTCCGCCCGGAAGTGTCGCGAAATAGAAGAGGAGATAAGGGAATGTTAACCTGTTTGTTCCTTTTAAAGTGTGATGTGGATGGATTTTTGGTGTGTGTAAAAAAATAACTCGTGTCGCATATGATGGTTTTAAGAAGTTCTAGATGGTTTCGTTTATGTGAATCAACGTTGATTACTGACTTTATTCACAATAATACACACACCGTTGGAAGGGTAGAGGATTGGCAACCCCTTCCAACGAATTCCTTTGCGAATTCGAAACTCGATCCAACCGAAGACCGTCGTTTACGTGGGGGCTGGTGCACATAAAATCTGTCGTGGCCTCAAATGTCCTCACGTTGGTGTGGTGGTTTGGAAACTGGTGTGCCGGCTCAGGTGTTGACCTCGTCATCTGACCGTGGTTCATAATGACTAGGTGTTGGTCCTCGGTTCTATCCCTTCCGAATTGATCCCGGACCTTCGCCAATAGCCCTGTTTCTATCTACCTTCCAGAGAAAAGAAATATACCCATTGTAGCTGGATGAGTCGAACCCGTGCCACCTTAGCTCGCAGGCTGCTAGCGTAGTACGCAAACCCACTGAGCAACGCTTCTCTATTTTGGAATTAAGATAACTTATTACTTTCACGTAGGGGTTCACTGAATTAAAAAATTGAATGATGCAAAGTTTATACTAGAGTGGACTTAATTTGGTGCATTATGGGAAATAAGATTTCGCTCCAAATGGTGAAATACTGTGCTTAGTTACTGAAACATGGGTCCTTTAGGATTTTTATCTATTTGGGCAACCTCAAGGCAAATTTGCAACAGTTGATATCGTTAACAAATTTACTTGCGAAATCGGTTGAATAAACATTTAGGAACTTTGACAACCAGATTGTAATTTCCATTCCTAGTTTTTACTTTTATCGATACCGTATAGGGTTCTCAATGTCATATAAATTTAATGACAATTCCTAACAGAAGTTTGTTTTATTTCCTCTCGGGATAACGTTACGATCAATGGCTGAGTTTATCTCGTTCCGCATCTCAGTCCCCAACTCTGTCCTCCGAGGGGGAGTCCGGAGCGAAACTGCATCGAAATCCAATTACCCCGTGGCGAAAATCCGCAGAGTCCCGAGAAACTGACGTGTCTTCCGCTTCCGACCTGCGGGGAGAGACTTCCTCTGCTAATGCCTACCTTCATTAGCCGCTTCTTGATTACTCTGTCCAAACATGCCCCGTGCCCGGTGGTCAATTGGATCGCTTTTCTTCGGCCGTTTTGTGGAGGGAGTGAATTGGGTGGAATAGCCCACCCCATTCGCAGTTGATACCGTTAGATCGTGCTAGATTGCACCCATGGAGCAATCGGTACTGGAATGATCTCGTTCGTTGGATAGATAAGCTTTTCAATATGTCAAATCGCATAAGTGTACCCGATTCCTCCATGGGTGTATTTCTCTCTTCTGTGTAAGTAAAATTTTCGTTGTGTGTGAAAGGGACGCGGTAGCCTGGTTGGTGGCGTAGCGGAGGGTTGCGAGTTCGAAACTCGGTCCAGCCAAAGACCGTCGTGTATACAGGGGCTGGTGCACGTTAAATATGTCGTGGCTTCAAATGTCCTCGCGTTTTCGTGGTGTGCGAATTTGGAGAGTTTGATGTTGAGGTGTTGACCTCATATGACCGTGGTTTAAAATAACGATGGGTTGTCCTCGAATCTTTGCTTTCGGGATTGATCCCGGACCGCCGTCAATAACCTCTTGTGTTATAGCACGATTCCTTCCCGGGTTTATTTCTTTTGTTTAAGTAAAATTTCGGTTGTAAATGTGTCTATTTACTTGACGTTTTTTTGCGGAGTTTGGCTGTTTATATCCGTTTTGAACGTTCCTCTATGCAGTCTAATTTTAATTTCCTTGGCACTTAAAATAGACATGTTTTACTTTTATGAGTTATTTTTTACTTATAAGGGAAATAGAAAATTGGTCGCTCAACGGTGAAACATTCTTATGGATAATTGCAATCAATATTACAAATACGTACATCCAATTGACAATGTATGTAGTAAACGTTTATTTCCCATTCCACTACCGTTGATTCAAAACGATAATAAGTGCATAATTTCACCGAACATCTTATTTATCCCAATTTATTATACACCCAATTTAGTATCCTGCTGATGCTATTTTAGTTTCTTGATATAGAAGTGGGCATTGTTGTGTATCATTCCTAAAAAATTTCCCTGATCACAGCCATCTAACATTTTCAACCGAATGCTGTCCGTTGCATACTTCCCCGCGGAATTGGTTACTTCTGTAAAAGTGGTTTTACATCAACTACAGTCTTCATGCGGAGAAACAAACTTCTCGCTTTGGAGAAACCTGCCCATTGTTTTTTCCCCGCAATCTGTTTCCTCTTTTCATCTACTAGTCCATAAAGGATTTTATACGTTTTAAGCTTCTATTTTATATTAAATGCCATTCTTTTAAGAGTTTTAAAATAGCTAATGAGAATTGATGAAAAATAGAATTTTCTTGCCTACCATTTACAATGGGAGTTGTAGGCAACGATCTCTCTGGATGTCTGTAGGTTCGATTTCTCTGGATGTATTCCTTACTGCCTTCTATGTCAGCAAAACTTTTCTTGTATGTATGTCCATTACTTGACGTTTTCTGGTGTTTTTCGGATCTTAATCAAATATGGCCTCACGCCATAAAACCCAACTTACAAACCAATCAACCTTGCATTACAAAAGGGATTTGATACGAATAGGTTCGAATGTATCAAAAACATTCTAACATCCACTTTTTGAGTTTCACGAGAAAAAATTTTGATTATTCTTTTGAAGAAAATTGTTTTTAATGAACTCAATGAATGCATATTTATAATTTAATTTGGTATTGTGTAGATATTATATGTTTAACATGCATAATTTCATCTGACATCCAATCTGTCATCTTCATATCGCCGTCCTGATTGACTGTTTTTATTAAATATATATCTTCAAAATGCATCATTCGTTTACCGTCGCACGACTGCGTTTTGTAAAAACTCGTCAAACATTATTCGAATGTTCTTTATTGGAAGGTTTCTCATTCTCGTGACTCAGTGGGTCTGCCCAGTGCACTAGCAACCTGCGAGTTGCAGGTGGCGCAGGTTCGATTCTTCCCTGGGTGCATTTCTCTTTTGTGCCAATAAAATTTTCCTTATGTGTGTATGTTTATTTACTCGACGCTGTTTGTCTTGTGTTTCGTGCAGCTCGGCCAAAAGTGAGAAAAAAATAAAATAATAAAAAATTAATAATTATAAAAAATTAATAAATTTAATCATAATTATTAATAATTAACAATAACTATTAATTATTATTATTAATAATTAATAATACAAAAATTAATTTAAAATATAAATAATTAATAAAAAATTAAACTAAAGCAACCATTTCTGTTCTCTTTAAGGGTTCGCAGTAGTCCGGTTGATAGAGTAGTGGATTTGCAACCTGTAGTTTGCGTGTTCGAAATTTGATTCAATCAAAGACCGTGTATGGGGGGCATGGTGCACGTTAAATCTGCCGTGGCCTCACATTGGCGTGGTGTGGACGTTTGGAAAGTGGGATCCAGCTACGGTGTGACCTCGTGCCTTAGGGATTGATAACGGACCGTCGCCAATAGCCCGTTGTGTAACTCCAGTATTAAGAAAATAGTTATTTTTTATATTAAAATAAAGTTAAATTCGTGCACATGACGAATTAGTGTTTTTTTTTAACACCGACTCTGCTTTGTTTAGCGAAATTTTTAGAATACCGTTTTCATTAAAAATATAATGAAATGGAGTTTTCACCCGGGCACACTCCTTACGAAAGCGCATCACGTCTTCCGCAGTGTTTCTTCTCCGTCGAGATGTTATTGCTGCTCACTCTCAACCCTGCACATTCCTTCGCCGGAAGGCAGCCCACGATGAATGGAGCACCCGTGTAAAGTATTCCGCCAACATTTTTCGCCGCTGCAGTCGTCTCGGGACACGAGGTGGAAAATCCTTTCCGTCTCTTTCATCTTCCTTTCACCTCTTTTTTTTTCCTTTCCAGTTCACCTGGCGGAGCTCTTCTTTCCATTCTCGCCTTGTTGAAAAAACGGAGCCGGAAAAGAAAAGAAGTTTCTTAGTGTGTTATTACTGCGTTTTTACTTGGAGGACGGAGGAATACCGTTTTCTGCGTGTTTGTCTTGTGTCCTCTCTCTGGAGTTCTTTCCGCAAAGGCGAGCGGGAGCGGATTATTTGTTCTGCGACGATGTCGCCTCTCCACTGGGGTACTTCCGCTCATCCGACCCGACCCGCATGCATTAGGGAGGTTATAATGTCTCTAGAGTACACGGTGATCTTTGCGATCCTCTAGTAAAGGTTATTATAAATAACTAGTTTGTGCTGTGTGTTTGAAAGAGATGTATGTAGTTTTTATGTTTACCGGGGTTCCCACGGACTTTAACATTCCAAGTGGTTTCGAGGAGATATCTCATCCATCATGTCTGACCGATTTTTCTCACGACGAGATATCTCGTCATCAATGTATTGCCAACTTTTTTTTATTAGGACGAGATCGAGATCTGGTCAGTTTTCTTCGAATAACGAGAGACGACGGGATCTTGATGGACTATATCTTGCCCATCAAGATCTGGTCAGTTTTGCCAATGGCGAGCTACCTCATCAAGAAAAACACTAGGAGGTTTAAGGGGTCTCCATGGCTCACTGAGTTTGCCCACTGCGCTAGCAACCTGCGAGTTATAGGCGGCGCAGGTTCGAATCCTGTACTTTATCCTGAGTGTATTTCCCTGTTCTATGTCAGTGCAAGTTTCCTTGTGTATGTATGTCTTAGTTGATGTAGTCTGTCTTGTGTTTGGCACACCTTGGTCAGATATGGCCTCGCGCCATAAAACTCAACCAACCGTTTTGTTAAGTCAGTTCCAGTTCAGGCGTGGATGTTAGTCTCCACTTTAATTCTTAGGCCCCCTGTCTAGTTAGAACTCGTGTAGCAAAACATGAACGTAGAGCGCAGGGCTGCCACAGGCGACTAATAGCTGACTTTTTGCTACTACATATTTGGCAACCTGGTTGACTAGGGGTATTTTTTAAAGCAAAATCGTCTCAAAAACTTTCAAAATTTTGGTGGCTTAAAAATTTACTAAAGGTTAAGGAAACTTTTAGTCCTCTTTTTACTAATAGCAGACGGAAAGATATTTGTTAATTTTTGTCTTTTCAGATAAGGTTTTTTTTTATGGACGCCGTGCAACCATAAAAGAAAAACATCCGGATATGTTGTTGCTAGATTGCCATAGAAACCTTACGAAGAAAAATATTTAGTTATAAAATTTAGTTTTCGTGGGAGATCTTCAACGTCTGTGTTTCCTACTTAATTAGCAAATTTTGTGTTTTAAATGATTCTTTTTGTATCTGAGCAACTAGAATTGCTACTAAAATAGCGCTTAAGAGGCGACTTTTTGCTATTTTTAAGACTCTATGCTATTAATGCTACTATTTCACAAGTGCTATGACTGGCAACCCTAAGAGCGACAAAAAAAACCTGACGGCAGCCTGAAATTAGCAATATAGTCCTTTTGCAACGATTTTCATGTGTGTTATACTTAATTACGAATT
Source organism: Meta bourneti (assembly GCA_933210815.1). Lineage (NCBI taxonomy): Eukaryota > Metazoa > Arthropoda > Arachnida > Araneae > Tetragnathidae > Meta > Meta bourneti. The sequence continues at coordinate 86,941,800 of OW119927.1, forward strand.
GTGATTTTTATCGAAAAGGATTTTACACGAAAAGGGAATGTATTTTAATGGCATGGTTGAACCTTTTGTGAGAAATAATCACATTTCTCAGAAATGATTACGGAAAGAAATGTTCCCTTTATTGTTGAATGTTACTTTAGAGTTAAAAAGATACTATTTTCAAATATGAATAACTAAACTTTTAAAATGTAAAATTATTCCTAAAATGCGCAACGAAATTCTCTTTGCACCAACAAATTAAAATATTTGCATCTTCAACAATTGTTTTAGTTTTTATGGATATTTATGTGCCTCTCATAATGAGAGGAGAGCGCCAGCATCTTTGGAATACTTCCCTGCATCCTGAAGTGGCCAGGGACGGAGAACACCCTTTATTAAAAATATGAACCGTTTCTCATTTCATATTTCGTCTTCTGTCCGAATTCATTTCATGTGAATTCAACCATTACCGCAGAACATCCTTAAAAGACGCCGAGCTTGAATTGTTCCCTACGCGATCAGAAACACTTTTTGAAAAACCTTCCGTTAATGACTTTTCCTCAGCCGTCTCCATTTGCATTTTCACCTCGTAACCAACATAGCGGAAAAGAAAAGCTGGTCGAAAAAAAAGGAGGTAGTTAGGAGAGTCCCCCGTCGAACGCTTTTATTTGCCTCCGCTTTTCTGTCCCTCAAAAACTCTTAACTCAATTATTGCCCTCGTTTCTGCCACATTCATTCAATTAGGAAAGAAGTCGGTATGCTAAAGTTTTGAAAATGTGTGTTGCCCTGAGCGACGGGAAGGTAAAAAAAATGTATATAAGCTCGTGCAAAAATATTATTTGTCGGAATTTATGAGATGCGCCGAATTTTCATGATTCATTTTCGAAGGTACTCAGACTCCACTATTCATTGGTGAAACTTTAATGGGTTTTTCCTTGATCGGATGAGATAATTTTTGTTTCTCTCAGAAACCAATTAGAAGGTAAATAAATTTTTATTAAATTGGGAAGGCGGAGTTGAAGGTGGATATTAAATTGTGGTTTTATTTTTACAGGGCGTCTGGGAAATTTTAATGGTATTTAAAGTCTAAAGCAGTCTGCGGTTGAAGGTGTTAATTGCAGTGAGTGCAGAATTTATCGGATGCTATTTTTGACGTGAATGCGTCTTTAAATTCGGAACAGTAATAGGGAGGCATTCATGAAAAGTCGAGCGTTACAACTGTTTTGTCTTTTATGATTTCGGAACTAGAAGAAACACAAGATAAATATAGCGCCGTGTAGACTCAGGATGTCCGCACCTGAGATGAGTGCGCAGGCAGACTGAGCGAGGGGAAGGGGTCCGCAATATCTCGAAATTCTACGGTGCTGGGCAAGCTTTGGGCCTAACTTTGGATTGCGTAAGTGGTGTCATTCGAAAGCTACCGAACTCCGCTACAATTAATATTGGAAAACGACAATCCCTACAGCATTTGAAATCAAGCTGCATTTTAATCGTTCAAACTGTAAATTAATTGCTGAATATTCACGCAATAAACAATCGTTCAAATTTCCTATGTCTGCGAAGCCGTCGTGGCTCAGTGGGTATGCCCACTGCTCTAGCAACCTACAGGTTGTAGGACAAGTTCTATTCCTCTCTGGATGTATTTCTTTCTTCTTTGTTAGTAAAACTCCTTGTGTGTATATCCATTACTATTTGTCATGTGTTTTTCGCAGCGTGGCCAGATATGGCCCTTGCACCATAAAATCCAATCCCAGCAACTTATTTCTGCTTCATTCTTTCCACAATCCAACATCAGGTCCGAGTATTCACGTCAAAACTACTGTTTGTATCCTCGGCACAACCTACCATTTTTTTAATCAAATGTAAGTGGCCTCGATTTCAAGTTGAGTGACGTTCATAAATTGTCTGGAAGCATTTCCAGTTGACTTTGCGTCCACTTGACAAAAGTGGCGACATCAATATTTTGTGAAGGGGTATCTTTTTATAAGAGTTCTTACTATCTGAAGTTCATCCGTAAGGAAGTCTTCAAAATAAATGACAAGATGCTGTATGATTTGTGTCTAGCACATGATAAATGCATTGGTTGTATAAAAATGACATCAGTGAACTTAAAATAGTTTATCATCGAATAGCATATCACTGAATATGTATTTGTCATTTTGTTGATCATAAGACAAACGAAAAATGAATACATTTTTATTTAATTATTTTGTCGCTGCAAGAGTGATATGGTTTGAAAATTTAATTTTTCAAATAATCAAAAGTATCCACTTTAGTTCATTGTTATCACATTTCTTTCTTTTAAATGAAGGAAGATCTGTGATTACTTTTGTATACTAGTTTCGAAATGCGTTTACTCTATTAACTTAGTATTGATATTTTTAATGGCACCACTGTTTTCTCCAACAAACAATAAATTCGTACATTTAAAAATATTTCTCAAATGTTGCTCTAAGTGCTCATTCTTGTGTTGAATTTCAAAGTGTCATTTGAAAGAACCACTTTGGAAATGAGCATCGTGATAATAGGTTGGCTAATTAAGAACCTAATAATTACGGCTTTTTGGAATCCGTTGTTGTTTCTCATTAACCGTGTTTTGCTTTTAAAGCAATCATTCAATTCCGTAAATAACTTAAACTTTTACGAAGATTGAACTTGATGCATATTCATCGTGAGATTGTCATTTCGCTCACCTCTCTTAAATGGAATAAATCTAATTAGCTGTACTGATTCATTTTATACAAGTGAATTATTTTGGGGACTAATTTTGAGACAAATGCCTTTCTTTAACTGAATTCAATTCGTTTGCAAACAAAGCTTAGTTGAAACTGAAGCCCGTCTTTCAATGTTACGCATTTTTCTTTGAATCTCCAATAACCTTTAGTAATATGGATTTATTTGAAATGAACATCTTACTATGGGAATAGAATCAAAACTAGTCTGTTTAAAGATGCCCCACGCAGTAATCTTCGTTTTTTCACACAATCGGTCCTTTCTGCGATGCTAATATGTTGTATGGTAATAAAATATGCTTCAACGTAAGATTTATTAAGTATTTAATTGGGGCCACAGTTGTCCGGTGGTAAGAGAAGTGGATTCGCAATCGGAGGGTCATGAATTCGAAACTCGAGCCAACCCAAGAATGTCGGACTGGTGCACGTTAAATCTGTCATGACCTCAAATGTCCTCACATTGGTGTGGAAGTTTGGAAAGTGGAGTACCATCACAGGTGTTGACCTCGTCATCTGACGTTGGTTCAAATTGACGAGGTGTTGTTCTCGGATCTTTCTTTTCGGGTTTGAGCCTGGACCAATAGCCCGTTGTGTTGCTCCAGTGCAACGTTAATTATCAACTACCCTCTAAACTAAAGAAAAGTATAAAGAATATGTATAATAATATGTATAGAAATCTATATTTTTGTGAGAAAGCATATTCTATCTTCTAGCTTTATATAATCTTGATCTGATGCATTATAACTTATTCTAATGTGTGAATCTAATGGTTTGGTATTCAAAAAGTTACTTTTCCGCTGTTAAAATTTCAAATATCATTCATTAACCTCTACTTAAGGTTTATAGCTCATAGAACCATTCACCATGATGGTTGGTTATTTTGGTATGTTATGACGAAAGGACTATTTAGCCAAGCTGTGCCAAGCGCAAGACAACGTTAAGTTAAAAATGTCGTAAGAGGGGAAAAGAGATGCATTGGGGAACAGAACAATAGGATGAAAGCGGAAAAAGATCGCTTGGGTATACCGAGAGACATTCACGATGAAAAGATGTAAACTAGCATAAATTGAGTGATTATTACAACCAGTAGATTTGACGAAAAACTGTAATTTGAACTATGAAATATTAGTTTTCCGCTACCGTCAGGATTGGAACAGTTTCTGATTTCAAAAAGTAAACAAACTGAGGTATCCCTCCATGGTTGTTGCCATGTATGATCCCATCGCACATCAATTCATTTATAATTCCTCGAGCTTTCTCTTAAAAAACCAAAAGCCTATCCGATACATTTTCCGCCTCCGCCCACCCTAGAATAAATATCTCCTTTCCTGACCCTCCTTCCTTCTGGCTAATACCTCTTTGATTGAAGCGTGTTTTTGATAAGCAAGCTGACCTTTTCCTCGTCGGCCGCCATCTGTCGGAAGGCTGACGTATGACGTTATTCCACCTCCTTATCGTCCGCTGCCAGCCATCTGCGTGCCGGGAGAGGGGGAGGTGAGCAGAGAAAACGCAATTAAGGAGGAAAAACAATATTACTCTCGTGCTTGGCCATGTTTTGCTTTTTTCCCCTCGGTGGGCCGCGATAACGGAACGGGAAAAGGATTCTTTGGGTATTTGCCGGACTTCGGAGATTGTATCTCGATTTTCTGTGTTCTGGTAACCTTACTTTCTTGCATGTGGTATAGTGTTTCTTTACCGAAAGTGCACGAAAGACTTTCTTAAGACGACTTGTAATTTGTATTTAGGGACAACAAATTTGAAACATTTATTAAATCATGAAAATTGTTTCCGGTATTGATTCCGAATCATCGCCAATAGTTTGCTGTGTTGCTCCTGTTTCGACTTTAATCCAACTACGCCCACAGAAACTTTTGAAATATACTTAATTTAAAGCTTTGCACATTTTGCGAATCTAATAACGATTTTACATTGAATCTCAATCCTAACCAAACTTCGAGAACGTAGCTAAGTGGGTTTCCCCACTGCGCTAGCAGCCTGCGAGCTGTAATCGGCTTAGATTCGATTCCTGTAACACGACTATGAGTGTATTTCTCTCTTTTGTGTTTGTAAAACTTTCATGTGCATGTTTGTCTATTTTCTTGATGGAAAAAAAACATTGCTTTCGCAGCTTGACCAAATTTTGCCCTTGTGTTATGAGGGTTTTATGGCGCAAGGGCCATATTTGGCCATGCTGCGCCAGACACAAGACATACAATATCAAGTAACAGGCACACACAATGAAAGTTTTACTGACACAGAAGTGAGAAATGCACCCAGGGAGGAATGTGTCATAAGAAAACGTACCAAGCTTCTAAGTTACAGAATCTTCAAGCTCATTCTTTTTAATTTTATATCGTACGTGATCAACTTGTTTTGATTTCTACATTTCAGTGTATTCATGTTGACCAACATGTTTTTAATTTCCAACTATCCGTGGTCTGATTTCTTTGTGCTTTATTCCGCGCTTGATTTTTTTATGATTATTTTTAATATTTTGTTATTTACATAGGTCATTTTCATCTTTTTTTCGTAGCTTGACCGTTTTTGGACCTTGCTTCCTTAAAACCCAGAAAATCCAATCCAATCAGTCTCCTGTTAATATCAGCAGAACTTAAACCATGCAATCAACTTAAAGTATGTCCCAATTAGACCACGTCTACCAAAAAATGACAGCTGAGCAACCAACCTACCAGACCAGTCTGAACAGGGCCGTCCTTACGAAGTGCGGGACCCAATTCGACAATCTCTGAAGGCCCCCACAAAATATAAAAAAAGCAAAATAATGAATTAAATGGACGGTTTTTAAATGAATAGAATTGAGTAGTTGACAGTAAAACATTTTTAAAATAAAAATAATCGTTGAAGTGTATCGCTAAATAATTTAGGAATAAAATTATTTAATGAATAATCTATCACATGCATAACGGATCTACTTGGAGTGTGGGGACCAGTTAAGAGAATCGGTTTAGGGCAAGTCTGAGTCCAAAGGTTAAAAAATGATGGAATATGAATATTTAGAAATAAAAGAAAGAATTGGCGTATGTCTAATATTTTGTCGCTTCATTTTGGCTCTTTACTTTGCCACCCCCGAAGAAACTACTACCTGTGATTTTCGCCTATTCCGCACATTCGAATGCAAATTCGCATCGCTCGGAAGTTGAAAATCCCCACGCACCATCCTGTGTCGCTGTCGGATTGTCGCATTCATCCGGATGCAATCGGTTTTCGTCTAATATCTTTTTTGTCGGAATCGGAGGATAACAGGCGCTCGTCGACCGGGATTTGATTGATCATTTCCTTCGAAGCGATGAAGTTTTTCCTATCGCAATCGGCATCGACGTCGGAAACACGCTGCAGCGTCGGCGGAATCTTCCTTTTCCGGCACTGCGCCGAATATTTATTTGCTCGGTTGTCTGTCGGAGACAGCTTTATGTATTTGGGAATAATATATTGAATCCTCAAAGAGAACTTGAGGTTTTCTTTTAAATCTGGAGCCGTGCAATCTTTAACGCAAGGTATAACACAAGATTCTAGGGTAGAGATGGGCGAGAAAGAGAATAGAGGCAAAGACGTTATTTATGAATCAGGAATCAACCCTGCTTTTGTTGTCATGATGTTGGTGTATCAAATTAAATCAATATATACATGTAACCTTGTGGGGTGCTCAAAAAAGAATTTAAAATAAGACGAACTTTTAATTGGGTTGTACTGGATGTAAAGCCTGAATTATAATCGATATACTATGTTTTTAAATATACAATTCTGACATGCTTGTATCGATTATTTAAAAATGCTGTTGTAGAATGAAGAATTAAGGATATTTTTTTCTCTTTTCAGAGCAATGACAGCTGGCAGGCCGGCGAAAACGATCAGGTAAGTGATTATGTTTTCCGTAAATCAACAGCAATTTCCCCTAGCCCCATTTGATGGATCTAGAATTGAAAACATTCATCTCTGTCATATTCGCTTACAAAAAGTGGTGTAAATGAAACGTTTGTATTTTATGTTTGGACATCACCAAAAACTTAAAAGTACAAGCATGTCCAAAAATTAGGGTAATTCCGAATTCGCATCAATCAATGTCACCTAATCTCAGTTCGATAGAATATGCTTGGGTTGCTTTCGGACATTGGAATGCAGCTTACACAACACCACTAAGGACAAGACGAAAGACGTACTCTAGTACGCGAATGGGACTCTTTGCCACATGAACTCTTGGAAACCATGTCTACCTTGGGTCAGAAGCCACCATTCCCTAAAAGGTTACTTTTAATTGAGGAATTGTTTTGCAATAACTAAAATCTACGGTGTTCACTTAAACATTCCCCCATTTCTTTAAGTTGACGACAGCACCATGAGGCATGTGGGTGTTCTTGTTTTATTTCACATAGCTTATGGAATATCCATTTGTCATTTGAATTACTTTGATGCAGGTACTTGTTATCCTTAATTTTTGGACATGTGCAATGCAAAACGAAGATTTACCACATTACAAAACACAACAAGACTCGCCGAATTCTATAAAGAAATCTGAAATAAAATTAATTTGCATTCATGTAGTGGGTCACAAACTATGCTGCATTAACGCTTGATAAAGCAGCTGCTGAGTACGAAAGTTTTCCCGAATCTAATTTTGCTGGTAGTGGATGGGAGAAAACAACAGCCTCTCCAAATCATCTCAAGTATATTTTTCGAGCGCCCACGTTAAAATATTCAATAATTTGATGTCCTCCTTTGTCTACATCTTTTAAAACCGTTATTAAGTTTTCAAAATTTAAAAAAAATGCGGTTGTGGGCTCCTTCGAGAAGTTTCAGTTTTATTTGTTACTACGAAGAAGAGTAAGAAGTTTTGAACCCTCTAGGGACAAAAACTTCAAAACTTTTACTTTCTTTTATAAGTAAGGCATTCCTTCACTTTTTTAAACTATCGCAAGCAACTTTTTACGAACTGTCCCTTACAGTAGGTTGTGTGAACTCTGGTAAAGCAAATGCTGGTGTCTTTTACAAAAGGTTCGTCAATACTGACAACGATGAATTACACACTTAATTACGTGTACCAAAATTTTTTATTACTAGTTGTCATCCAATGATATTCAACTGGCCCGGCAGCCGAGTGGTTAGCATTCTGGCTAATTCAACGAAAATTAAGTCCTGCCTTTTTTTAACTAATGGACGGAAAAAATGTTTCGAATTTTTCTTTAGGGAGAAATTTTTCCAAGGGACGCCAATTTCGAATTTTTAGCGTAAAAGCCGTGGCAATCATGAAAGAAAAACTTCCTAATCCTACCTTGATTATCATGTAACTTCCTAGATTGCCATGAAAACCTTATTAAGAAGATATTTAGCTGTTTCATTCCAAAATTTAAATTTCTAGGCGAGATCTCCAACACCTGTTTCATACTTAATCAACACATTTTGTTTTTAGTCGATTCATTTTGTATCTGAGCAACTAAAATTGCTACTAAAATAGGGTTTAAAACAGCGGTAGTCAACCTTTTTATACCTACCACCCACTTTTGTATCTTTGTTGGTAGTAAAATTTTCTTACCGCCCACCGGTTCCGCAGTAACTTAATTTAGCGCAACTGCAAAGTACTCGTAATTTTTGAGTGGAGGTTGAGTAAAAATATGAAGTTAAATTTACCTTTTTATTTATACTTTGCATATGTTTATAATACACAGAAAATTAAATTTGATGCTGCATCTCCATCGGTACAGCGCCTACTATCGCGGAAGCTGCTTAAATTGAAGAAAAAGAAAATTAAATATAAAAACTATAAAAGTATAAAGTCTATTAAATGACCTTTAATTAATTATTAATGAGATCCTTGATGCTGATGCTGTGAAACTAAATATTTGATATCTGGTTCAATTTTCGTAAGGAACAAACGAAGGTCTCTTTCGGAAATATTCAGACGGTTTCTCTGTTTGGTGATACGATTAACTGCACTAAAGCTTGATTCTACAAGATATGAGGCAGGGAAAGGTATCAATAAATTGAATATCATTTTCCACATATTTGGATATAATGCAGGCATTTTTTTTATTTAGCCATAGATTTTCATATCCACCACTATCGAAATTATATTTACTCCTTCATATCTAAGTTCTAACAGTTCTTTGCAAGTTGTATTAATATTTGCAGTAAAAGGCTTTTTCATCCAGTCATACACCTTCAAGTTCAAAATATCTTCAAATCGGTTTTCCATATCCAATTTAAGTTCGTTAAGGTGGCTACTGAATCTTTCAATCTCCTCTGGAGTTACATCATCTTTTATAGATGATAATTCAGGAAACTGACGAAATTCTCTCTTCAATAGATTATAACGAAGATCAAGTTTGTAGATCAATGACACAATATTTTGAAGAGTTTTATTAGCTCTTTATAACTGCAAATTGATTTCATTAAATCTCTTGAAAATATCTGACAAATAAAAGGCATCGTTCTTTACTGTTTTTATTTGTTGACAGGTTGGTCTCATTAATACTTTTAAAAAAATGTATGACACTATCATATAATGCTACAAAACGAGACAAACATGTACCCTTTGACGGCCACCGAACCTCTGTGTGTAAAATTAACCTAATAAATTCCTCGTTATTGTCCTGTCACAGCTGTCGAAACATTCTATCATGTTTAGCATTGGATTTGATCTTATTTACAACTCTAATTATAGTTAATGATGAATGCAAACTTGTACTTAAATGTTTTCCTACAAGATGTCTGCACCGCACAATGAATATATAAAACATTTGGCACTTCTTCCTTCAAATAAGCAACAAATCCAGGATAGCGACCTACCATTGATGGTGCTCCAGCAGTAGCGCATACAATAATATTGTTCAAAGGTATTTTATTTTTTGCAAAGTATGATAAATATTGCAGCAGTAGCGCATACAATAATATTGTTCAAAGGTATTTTATTTTTTGCAAAGTATGATAAATATTGATAATCCTCTTGTATCTGTAATGAGATTTATTGCGAATAGCATTTCTTCTCGCAATGTATTGTTTTCATCAAAATAACGTACATATGTCATCAATAAAACATTATTATCTGCAATGGTAGACTCCTCCAATTGTATAGAAAATTAAGAGTTTTGGAGAATACCTATAAGTTTATTTTCAACATTTACTGCCATTTCTTCAATTCGTCGCTTTACTGTGCTATCGCTTAGGGGCAACGGTTTTAAAGCTTCAGGTATATTCTGATGCATTACTGTTGAGATAAATTCTTTTATAGAGGGTATTATTAAAGTTTTTCCAATATTATAATTTTTACCACTTTTTCAATTAATTGCGAAATGCGATAAGTGGCTGTTAATCCTTCGTTGCATGTTGTTCCTTAAATGATGCAAGGATTGTTGGACGATTTTGAAATTTTTTATATATTTCCTGAAAATATTCATTAGACTTGCCTTTATCTTTTGGATGCTTTATAGCAAGATGTTCTCGCAATCGATATGGCTTCATTGCATAACGTTTTAGGACATAGTAAACACATTGGAAGTTGTTTATGTACAACAGATTCGATGAAACCCATCTTCAGATACTCCGGTAAATAGCCACGAGCTTATTTCTTTTTTTGAGACATGGGGCTCACAATATTTCACATAATTTATAAAACTTGTTTGAAGCCGTAGACACGTGCTTACTTTCACAAATCTAACTACGTACTGGCCCCATCATGAAATTAACTCAACTTGAATGATGGCCCCTGGGGATGGAATACACCCCGCTCTCGTCATGCGCACTACAGTGCAGTACAACCTGCTCTGCCATTGAGTGCTTTGATAACGGAAAGTAGCTTCAGCATCGAACAAAACCCCTACCACCCACCATGAAAGCTTGAATCGCCCACTGGTGGGCGGTAGGGACCAGGTTGACTACCACTGGTTTAAAAGAACTTTCTTGCTATTATTTTTAAACATTAATGCCACTATTTCGCAAGTGCTTTATCTGTGATATCCCTGATTCGAAACCTGTTTTATGCCCGCTTCATTTGAACCGTGTTTCTCATTTTAGATTAGATTTTTCGATCCAGTTTTCGAAAAAGATTTGGATATCCAATTGCATATCGCTGAATGCAAATAAGAGCGAGTCATTTCAAATGGATTGAATGGTGGGAGCATCTGGCAATCAGTCTTGTAAACAGAGAACATTTCTGATCAATTCCCGAGTCCACTCATAGAATGCGGGTTTGCTTTGATTGATTTCTTTGCTTTTGATACTACACATCGCATTTCCCAATTCCCATACTAATGATATGAACCGTGTTTCTCTTTTTTTTTGTCGTACTTTCCCTTAAATTCGGAACCAATTTTCTATTGTGCTTTCTGAGGCTATTTGTTCTTAATGTTGGTGGCGACATGATCTGGTTGATTTAATCAAAATAGAAACCCTTCCCGTTAATGGAAATTACTTTTCCGATACATGTCCATGATAAAATTTTGTTTCTGGCTGTTCCATACAGAAAGATATTAGAGATTTATTTCTCTTTATAAACGATTCAAATACGCGTTTAATAACATTTCGTTGACTAGTTCGTTTCTTAGCCACACTAGAGATGAAGAAAACGAGCTTTTTTCTTAATTGTAAAGTTGAAATTTTATTACGACTGAAAACATGTCTCCACTGTGCACACTAAAAGTTTTCAGAAATCACTGATGTAATTAGTCTGTCATAAATTTTAAACAATATAACAATTGTAAATTTAAAACTTTCTAGTCTTGAATAAAAGTTAGTTTGAAAAGCAAATAATAACAAAATTCTTCAACGATTTCCATTTCTTGACAGTTTTGTTAATTTAAAGTGTTATTTAAAAGTTTATTAAAAAGTGTTTAAAAGTTAATTAAAAGGGGAGAGCGTGGCTGTATTTCTTTCACTTTCCATTTTATATTTCTTAGCCAAAACGTTTGTTTAAGTATTTGTGTTTAACGCTGATTATTTTATGGCATAGATGAGTGATTTACGAAGGTCTTGATTGGTCACGTTGTCATTTTCATTAATGTCCTCTCATCCCGTTTTCAAATTTTAAAATGAAGTTCCTCATCATTTTTACTTTAAAAACCTATAGATTTTATGTAAGTCTGTACAGGTTGATTGTTTTGGAATTTTATTGCACAAGGGCCATTTGGCCAAGCTGCGCCAAACACAAGACATCAAGTAAAAAATGTGGTGATAGGAAAAAGTGGGGTTGGGGAACAGAGTAGTGGTATGGAAGCGGAAAAAGGATTGCTTTGGTATTAGTAAAGACAATAAACCCCATGTGAAAAGAACAGATCACTCAGGTATATCAGGTCCGTGAAGGCCGTACACACCTAAAGGAGATGTGCCCCTGAGGGCTGAGTCTACAGATTTCTTTATGAACAATCTGATAATATCGATACTTCCTTCCTATCTGACGAAGTCCATGTGCAAATGTTTAAGAGCCACTGAAATGAACGAAGTTAAACATTTGATTCCTTTGAAGGAATCGGGTTGTATTCTTACAAATGACAGAAATCTTAACCTTTCCCATTTCCCCGATATAATTTCACTTTTCCTATTAAAGCGAAGCAGTAAAATTTCTCCCAAAGAATTGCGTGAGTAGTTGATGGCATGTCAGAAATATATCCCGTTTCAAATACCGTAATGCTTTCGATCATCATCTTATAAGAATCGAGGCAGCGATCGATTTGTTTTCAAGAATGGATGATTGCTACCTCTGTGACACGACATAAAAGAAAGCCTCATCCACTGAGTGGTTCTGTTATTCTAAAAGTGCCCCCTGGAACTGGAAAGTGGAAGGATCCATTTTAATTTACGTTTTCATTCCTTCGCTGGGATCCAATAAGTGATGTTTTTGGTGAAGAAGCCTTTGATGGATGGCCCGTTCTGGAAGGCATGTTCTCGCAGGTGGTTTTTAAATTAGAAGCCCGGGTTTTCGATTTTCGAGAGGATATGCAATTTTAAAAATTTCCCACATACTTGTGGTTTTTTGAATAACTTCTACGAGAGGTTTTTTTGTTAAGTTAAATATAGGTGGTGGCATTTCTACGGCGGAACGTGATTCCTATACATATTCTGAACGTGATGTCACTTGGCTTTTTTTCGATACGATTTCAGTATTTCATCCAGACTGAATTCCGAATTGATATACGATAGGAGATTGGTCAACGCCAATTAGATGAAACGTCAGACGGCGATAAACTATATTTTAAGGCAACTCCGATATGTATCATGTGACAGTATTTTCGGTATATGGAAGTAAAATCTTTCTTCTGGTTTGTTTACTTTGAAAATGCCTATCATAGATGTCAGGTACGGGTTTCCCAGTTGTAAAAGGAGAAACGATGGAAACGTGGGGTGACGCGCTTTCAACGACTGATATGTAAGTACCTGCACGTTTTCTAGATTGAACACGCTAAGACCGTCGTGTACGTGGGAGCTGGTGCATGTTAAATCTATCGTGGCCTCAAATGTTCTTTCGATGGCTTGGTGTGAAAGTTTGGAAAGTGAGATTCCAGCCAGCCCAAGTGTTGACCTCGTCAGACCAGCCAGGTGTGACCGTGGTTCGAAATGAGATCCTCATATCTTTCCCTTCGGGATTGATCCCATACATTGTTGCCAATAGCGCGTTGCATTGCTCCAGTGCGACGTTAATTAACTACCTACGTAGATTAAACACGAAAAGACTGGTAAAACGAGACGATTAGTTAACGGCATAACTACGCTACATCAACTCTGGCGCGCGCTCGCGCAGGATAAAAGTCTTAGAATTCTAAAAAAATTAATCGAATGACCATTTTTATACATGTGTGCATTTTTGTTTTCCTGTTGAAGTATAACCTTTTGGTATTAAATTTGTAGTTGTCTTATTCTTCTCTAAACTACGGCGCCTGCAAATGAATGGCAGTTTAAATTAATCCTTCTAGATAATATCTAGAAGGCAAACATATTTATTCCGATATGTTAACCATTACTGATTTTCCGTAATTATTGATTTTCATATATTATTACATTCTGCCAAATAATGGAATTATGACGGAAAATCCTCTTCATGAAAATACGACTGAACGATATGAAATTATATCATATAATAGAACCGTTTCCCTTTTTAGTGTGAAATGACAGATTAATATTTCTGTTGAGTCTTCAAATACCTGCGTCAGGCAAACGTCCTGCTTTGAAAAAGCTTAGTTTTGTTAAAAAAAATTTTTGCTTTACAATTGAGTGATAGGCTTACCAAATGGAATTAATTTTGTTTACATGCATACAAACTTATGTAAATTAAAATTTTGGCGATGCATAGAAAGTTAATGCACATGGGGATTATCAATTTCTAATTTATTAAAATCCTTGATCACGTTTTATGCAATAACTTCAGCACAACTCAATAATTTTAGACTGAACTTTTTGTGTAGTCTTTTTAGTAGAAAACAAACAGTTTGCAAATTTTATAATAATCGGATAGTAATTGCAAAAGTTTGCTTTGAAAGTCCCCTTTATGGAGAAGTTGTTTGGTAGTTGAATTAATCACTCGAGCAATACAACGGGCTATCGACGACGATCTGGGATCAATCCCGAAGGGAAAGAACCAAGGACAACACCTCGTCATTTTGAACCACGATCAGGTGACAAGGTCAACACCTGAGCTGGTACCCCACTCTCCAAACTTCCACACCACGCCATTTGAGGCCACGGCAGATTTAACGTGCACCATTCCACACGTAGACGACTGTCTTTGGTTGAATCTAATTCCAAACTCGCTACCCTCCGGTTTCTAATTCGCTATTCTTCCAACCGGGCCCTTATGAAGAAGCAATATTACTATTTTTTTATTGTGTCACTTTTAATTCCCCCTTATTTTAGCTTGTCAGACATTGTGACAACACACATCCAAGCGTTACTCAAACACTAACCCCATCCCATTAATCTGCAATGTGCAATGGCGTCTTCATCACTTTTTGCCGCACAGTGCGTTATCTCGAATTTCATACACTCCCCAGCCTCCTTGATTACTTTATTTTCATTTGCAGACACCCGAGAAATGTCGGTTTCTTCGCCCCCTCCTCCAAACTCCCCTCCCATGTCACGTCGCATTAAGGAGGCACGCCATTTTTTTACAAGACCCCCCGTGGGAGGAGAGAAGCATCCATCCCAATCCCCTCTTTCTTGACTTCATTAAAAGAATGGCTCGTAATCACCAACCTCCTCCGCTCGGGGTTTCTTAATTTATGAACTTTATACCCTGCCTCTTTTCCAACAGGTGCCGGGCGTGATAAAATGGGGACGATGATGAATGCTCCCTTGGGGACGCTTGGACAGGTGAGAGGGCGTTAAATTCCGTGTTTGGGAAGCGGTGGCGGCGATGAGTGTTAATGAAAGGAGAGCGGAAATCTTGCTCTTTTAGCCGTGTAATTGTTACGCTTTACACCGTCCTAGTCCTTTGCTCGATTACGCTGGTTCAGCTAATGGGCAAGTGTCGCTTTCTGCTTTTTTGATCAGTGTTGACGGTGTTTAAAACGCGAATTGTGGTGCTATTAAATGGCTGAAAAGTGCTCTTAACCCTTGCGCCATTTTAACTAAACTATTTTGCTCGACAGAAAATGACTTTGACTTAAATAGAATCTGAGTTTGTTGAGTCATTTCAATGTTTTAGACCGAGGTATACCATCTTCCCATTTCCTTTGAAAGTGTCTCATCTCTAGTTTTTTAATGGCCCTCGAAGCCAGCGTAATCGAACCCTCTTTATGTAGTTGTAGGCTCTCAACCATTATTTTTAAAGCTTCTTTTGAAGATTCCCAGTAGGGGAATATTATCTTAAATTCTTCTAACTCTTGCTTGATAAACTTTTGTTGTAACTAATTGTGGTATTATTAAATGGCTGGAAAATGCTGTTTCTCCAGTCTTTCTTAACCTTTCCACCTTTTTTCTACGCTATTTTGCTTGACGTAAAATGGCTTTGATTTAAGCACGTGAGAATGGAATCTCGCGTCATTTCAATGAGTATGTTAAGGAAAGGGAATGGAAATCTTGCTCTTTTAGCCGTGTAATTGTAACACTTACACCAGGCCATCCTTTCCTCGATTACGCCAGCTCTACGAGAACGCTAATGGTGTCGCTTTCTGCTTTTTCGACAAGTGTTGACGGTGTTTTAAACACAAATTGTGGTGCTATTAAATGGCCTAGAAGTGCCGTTTCTCCAGTCTTTCTTAACCCCTGCGCCATTTTAACTAAACCATTTTGCTCGACTGAAAACGACTTTGACTTAGGCACCTGGGAATGGAATCCAAGTTCGTGGAGTCGTTTCAATGTTTTAGGCCGAGGTATATCTATCTTCCCATTTTCTGTGAAAGTATCTTATTGCTTTCTAGGAGTTTTTTTAACGGCAGGACTGCCACAGGCTACTGAATTTTAGCTATTTTTCGATCTTGGCGAGTAAGGGAAGGGGTATCTTTTTAAGAAAAATCGTTTCAAAAGCTCCTGTTTTCAAATTTTGGCGACTTTTTTTTGGAAATTCACCAACAGTCAACGAAAGTGTAAAAAATAATAAATTAATAGCGGACGGATAAATATTTTTCGGATATTTTTTGGGGAGAAAATTTTCCAATTGTAATAAATAAGCGTAGAGAACGGTTGCCATGTACGCAAGAAAGAACTATTATTTAGTTTTGTTAACTGAGGAAAAGTTACGAATTACTTCTTAGTGCGATAAAACGTTTTAGTGGTATTGAGAGAGAACATAAGATTAGTTGGGTTTCTATGGTACCTGTGCCCTACACAAGGCAGACAACGTCAATAGTAGACATACACATCAAGGAAAGTTTGGCTCACACAGAAGAAAAAAAATATACCAAGGGAGAAGTCGAACCGGCGCCGCCAACAACTCGCTGGTTGCTAGCGCAGCTGGCAAACCCACTGAGCCACAGATCATTAGGATATATGCCTGATATCATAGGAAAATATATACAAGGTGTGTCTATTAAATTCCAGGACTGTACGTGTAGTTAATGAATGAAAATGCGTAGGGACGCGTCATCATGCGGATGTGATAGCGTAACCAATGAGGGGCGAAGGGGGAAAAAATGTGCAGTGATTGCGTCAGCATTTCCGGTTTAGAGAAGGTAAAAGCAGGTGCTTCATTAGAGCGCGTGTCACGGTCGGTGATGGAGCAAAGAGTGAATATCAAGTTTTGTTTCAAAATTGGGAAAACGGCGAGTGAAACCTACGAGTTACTGAAAATTGCATGTGGAGATGCTGCTATGTCCCGCTCGCGTACTTTCGAATGGTATGCACGCTTTCGCGGTGGCAGGGAAAGCACGGAAGATGACCAGCGCAGTGGGCGACCCACCACAAAACGAACAGAAAATGAGGTCGCAAAAGTCCGCGCTTTGGTGACTGCAGATCGCCGAAAGACCCTTAGGATGCTTGCGGACGAGTTAAATATAGGCAAAGACACGGTGCACAAGATTTTGACCGAGAATTTGGGAAAGAGGAAGATTTATTCGTGGTTTGTGCCGCATTTTTTGACAGACGATCAGAAGCAATGCAGAATGGAAGCTTGTGGGGAGTTAATCGACGCAGCTGACCGAGATCCGTCGTTTCTCAAATCGATCGTGACAGGCGACGAATCCTGGTGTTACCAGTATGATCCCTAAACAAAGAGACAGAGTGCAGAATGGAGATCACCATCTTCTCCAAGACAGAAAAAATTCCGTTTCCAGAAGTCGAAAGTCAAAGTCATGTTGCTTGCTTTCTTTGATGCACATGGACTGATCCATCACGAGTTTGTGTCACCTAATCAAACTGTCAACAAAGAGTACTACGAAGCTGTTTTGCATCGGTTAGTTAAACGAGTACACCGTGTGCGACCGAATATGGATAAAGGCAGCTGGCTCCTACTGCACGACAACGCGAGGCCCCCACTGTGCTCTCAATGTGAAGCGCTTTTTGGCAAAACATGAAATCGTAGAGGTTAATCATCCTCCGTATTCTCCTGATTTGTCACCTCCTGACTTTTTCTTGTTCCCAAAACTTAAGACTGCTCTGAAAGGGCATCGATTTCAGGACGTACAGGACATAAAGAATAGCGTAACCGCTCAACTTCGAAGCATATCTTCAGAGGACTACGAAGTGTGTTTCCAGAATTTGTACCGCCGTGCACAAAAGTGTGTGTGCCGGAGGTAATTATTTTGAGGACTATTAAACGTATTTATGTTTTTTATTATTCATTCCGTTGTATTAGCCCCAGTCCTGGAATTTAATAGACACACCTTGTAGTTTATACCGCATAGCAAAAAATGAAATTAACGTTCGCCAGCGGATTTTCGCCCTGGGACATACTTCTTTACTTATGGAGAACATTTAAAATTTCCTCTTTACCTTTTGTTAAAAAAGTTCAGTGTGCGACATTAATTCAACTACCTACCTCATTAAAAAAGTTATGTAATGTGGAAATGATCTGACTCATGCCGAATGTATTTATACGCATCGTTGAAAGGATAGACATATTACCATTAATCTAATAGATTTTAAATTATCTTACCATTCTAAAACATCTCAGATCCTTAATCTACGTTTGCTCTTTAAAATAAACGTATTAGTTCATGCTATTTTGCGTGTGCCGCTAAATTCCATTAACTGATTAACTTTCAGAAGCGATTGGTTTCATCTAGAAACTATGCGTGCGTCATCAAAAGTTTGCGGAGAGTGACACAAGCTGAGCATGAAATAGTCTACATAATGCATAAGACATAAACTTTCCGTACGAATTTAAACGCATCCATAACCTCTCAACCTGGTTATGAATAATCTCATTCATTTTCAGATGCTCTGAGTCAACTAAATATTTTTACGCCATTTGTCACTAACGGATTGTAATTTTTTGCAAGTGTCTGATTTATAAAGTCTGGCCATCCATCAAAATTCTTTCTCCGAAAATGCTGCGTTAGAAATTGGAGTTCCGAACCAGATAGCAGAGTCATGTTTGTTGGAGTACTTCCATTTAGCTGTAATGGGCGTTAATAGAAGTTGACTACTTATTTGAATTTATCACGTGCTTTTGAAAGTAAAATAATTTTAATACTCAATAAGACTGGGTATAACTAAATCTAAATTATGACACACACCCCTAACGAACTGCAATTCAATTATACTCAAAACTCGTTGGGACCTTCGTGGCTCAATAGGTTTGGCCACTGCGTTAGAACAGGATGCGGCGCTGGTTCGATTCCTGGGTGTATTTCTCCCTTCTGTGTCAGAGCTTTTCTTGTGTGTATTGCCTTTGTCTTGTGTTTGGCGCAACTTGTCCAAGTAGAGCCCCTGCATAAAATCCAACAAACCTCTTAATTCATTAAAAGGCATCTTTTAAACGCCTACTTCGGTATAGTGATCACAAAGTTTGTTTGCTACCAGTTGGTCGCGGGTTCAAATCGCGGTTTGTAAACGCCTGGATGTTGATGATGGTCCCTGCTTGGAGCAACAGTGGTTTATCAACTGGGGTGCTTCCTCGCAAATGACCGCCAGTTTGCCCCTTGTAATACCGAAGAGGTCAGTGGTTGGACATTAGAAAACCTTTCTAAACTACGAGTGTAGTATTTTGACCTGTTTTAAATTTTTTTCTTTGATTGTTCAAATGTATGTAGAATTAATTTCTTATGTAGAAATGCTTTTAGTATGAGAACATAATTTTAGCACTAAAAAAGGTGAAGCTAATAGTTGTAGGTATGTAACTCAGTGAATCTGCGGAGTTCACGACGTGGCTGCAGGGACCACGATCGTCCTTTGTTTATTAGAAAAGCGTTTCTCTTTTCCATAAAGATGCTAATTTTTTTTAACACGTTTCACTATCTCGCTCGTGTCCCAGACATACGAAATGATTAACTTTAAAAGTTTCATAAAGAATCTCCCACATACTCAGCTGAAAAGAGATTTGTGTGAAAGTAGTATGTGGACCTGGAGCGCCAGAGCCTGTTACTTACGCTCGGCATACCTCAGCTTCATAGGCTGGCTTCTTATCCAGTTTCCACCGTTTATCTGATAAATATTCCGGACTTAATATGCTTCGCAGACTCCACAACATCGGGTTTTTGCGGCCTTTATTGCGCCGTTGTATTGTATTTTAATGCCCTCCTCTGCGAGACACAAGCAACGGCGTGAATTTTTCATTCCAACCTTCGGGTTCGGTATCTGCAGAAGTGTCAACCTTATTAATGGATTTCTGTGAAGCGTAAGAAGAGAAGGAAAAAATC
This sequence comes from Meta bourneti, assembly GCA_933210815.1. Lineage (NCBI taxonomy): Eukaryota > Metazoa > Arthropoda > Arachnida > Araneae > Tetragnathidae > Meta > Meta bourneti. The sequence goes on from OW119927.1 coordinate 86,961,745, forward strand.
CGTTTATTTTTCGCCTGTAGCTCTCTAGCTTACGTTTTTTTCTTCCTTCCATATATATCTGGTGCTCTTTCGCTCTTTTGGTAATTTCCTTATTTCTCTTTCCTCCTCCAAAAACTCTCCAAATTGCTTATTTGCACCAGAGATTTTTTTCATTAGTGGGCACTTTTTTTTCGTACTTCGGCGAAATGTAATTTGAATTTCAAAATAAAATCTATTAGTTTTTCGTTTAAGACTTTTGATCTTGTTTCCCGAGATTTTTCGCGTTTTGATCGGACACGGCTCGTTCTTTTGGAGATGGAATTCGAAACTCGTGATCCGCTCTGAGAATACTTCGACTGAAACGGAACGTTTTTATTCGTTCCCATATTTATCAAAAATCTGTCCTTTCGAAACATTCCTAAAATTCGGGGGATGGCGTTGTGACACGTTGTCAGTGGGTACAACTGCAATATTAGTAAATGTATTTTTAATTATGCACTTGCAAACTTTAACTATGATACGGAATGTGATAAAAATTTATTCTGGATTTAAAAGAATTGGAGACGGGAGTTGATTCGTGTTCCTTGTATCGTCCTTAGTTTTTTTTTAATAAATGTTTTAACAAGTGTTCGTCTCCATGTGTACGACCGAAAACCTTGTCTACAACTATTTAATACTATCTTCCGGAGACTCTGATCACCCGAAAAGGGAATTTGGTAGGTAGGTAATTAACGTCGCACTGGAGCAACACAACGGGCTATTGGCGACGGTCCGGAATCAATTTCAAAGGGTAAGACCTCGTAATTTTGAACCACGGTCAGATGACGAGCTGGCACCCCACTCTCCAAACTTCCACACCAACATTAGGACATTTGAGGCCACGACAGATTTAACGTGACTGTCTTTGGCTGATCCGAGTTTCGAACTCGCAACCCTCCGGTTGCTAATCCGTTGCTTTTTCAACTGGACTACCGCGGTCCACTAATTTCTTGAAAACCGACTAAAATTAAAATCTAGTCTAGTTCAGTTAGTAGATGTAAGAATTTCGTAGGCCATATTTGCACGTTGGCGTGGTGTGGAAGTTTGGAGAGTGGGGTGTTGTGTTTTTTATGGCTTCGAAAGTTTTTAAATGCTTCTGAGAAAGCTCACTTTTTGAGTTGTGACATATTAGCAGAGGGAGGGCGATATATGGAGAGAAACTATCTTTCCTTACAATCTAGACATTCAGGTATAGTATACTATATAGTAGAAGGTACAGTCGCACTGGAGCAACATAACGGGCTAGTGACGACGGTATGGGATCAACTCCGAAGGGAAAGATTTCAAGGACACTCATAATTTTCAACCACGGTCAGATGACGAGGTCGACACCTGAGCTGGCACCCCACTCTCCAAACTCCCACACCACGCCAATGTGAAGACATTTGATGCCACCACAGATTTAACGTACACCAACCTCACGTACACGACGGTTATTGGTTGGATCGGGTTTCGAACTAGCAACCCTCCGATTGCTTATCCGCTACTCATCCAACCAGAAATGCGTGATTATGCCAAAACAGCTTTCTGTTACAACCAATCCAAATAATCCTTGCAAATTGAGAAGTTAATCCTTGGATCTTATGATTACGAATACAAGTTGTTGTTAACATCGAATTAATTGGATTAACATTCTTATCAACGTACTTAACTCTCCAAGTGGTTTCGACGCGACATCTCGTCCATCTAGTTCTGACCAATTTTACTAATGATGAAGTATCTCGTCATCAAGATTTGCCGATTTTTTTTGACGAAATCAATATAGGTTCAATTCTTCCAATGACAAAATGTCTCGCCCATCAAGATCTGATCAGTTTTGCTTTTGACGAGATTCCTCGTCAAGATAGCCTACCACCAGAAGGATTAATAGAATTTTCAACGAATTTTAAATTCAAATTTCTTTTTAACACGAGGTTTTCTAAATCAATTAAATAGAGCATAAAATATTTTTTATTCACATGACTAAAAAGCATTTTTAAACGTTGGATACATTTAGAGTACTCAATTTTTTTTCAAACAACCTAACATTATTTTAAATATGATCTGAAACGGAGTCTAGAACCCCCAAATGCATTATCCTTTGCCTGAAATTCGCGATGATAGAACAAATTTTTCGCAGATCCAGAAGGCTTTTCTATCTGCAACATCAATTCATGTTCAGATCAACGGCAGAACTTTTCGACGGCTTTCATGCTTTTACGTATCATTTTGCCGTTGCTTTGCCTTTAACATATTTTTTGAAAACTCAGCCAAATCATCCTTTCGGCTTGAAAAGGACCCCGTGTCATATAATTCTCCAATGAATATCTACAGACATCTGTTTTAACTTATCGGGGAGCACCTCAGACTCCAGGTCCGTCCCTCAAGGGGTGTTCTCCCTATTGAAGTTTGTATCGATGCATTTGCACCATTTTGAAAGAGGAGTTTTGGAGAGTATTTACTTGTAAGATTACGAAGTCAGTGTTACAGACATCGATTGCAAATGGTCTTTTTGTCATGTCACGCTAGCAGATTTACAGAATTTTACTACGGCTTAATCAAAATGAACTCAATATCTGCATTAAATTAATAGTTGATATCCTGTTCCATATAACTTTGATCGCGAAAATTCTCGTGAGGAATATGCGTTTCGTGATTTTTCGAGCAAAGTATACATACTTCGAATTCTGAGTTGGTACTCGTGAAAGGTCAATTCAGTCATTCCTTTTAATGTCATTTGAATTATTTTTATGTCAAAGCTGTAGTAAGTAGCTGAAAGTAATTGTGGATTGTAAAGCTGGAAATGTAATTGCAAAGCTGTAGTATCTGTAGGGTTCAGTACGCTTTTATTGCGAATTGTGAAGTTGATCCAAGCGTTTTCGCGCCTTTTTTTTTTTTACTTTGAAATCCCTCACAGGTGTTATGTTCACATGCGTATAGTTTCATTTCGCATCTTCTCCGAGAAATTTTAACTCAATCGTATTGCTCTTTCGAAGTTCTACAATGTAACATTCAGATTTTGGGGAATATTTCAAAATTTTCGCAATAAAGTCCTCGTAAATCGTCGAATTTTTTCGAGACACATTCCAGCAAAATCACCGGTGAAGAGGCTCAAGGTAGATCACATCACGAAAATCGATGAATGTTTTGGTCGTTAAAGGTGTGCGAGCAGTTTTGTGTATAGGTATCCATATAAATGTAAATGAGTGAAATTTAAAAAACAAAGATGAAGAGATCTGCGATCCCTTTTTGCGATACTGTCCAAACTTCTATATATATGGTGTTTCGAAACTCGTACAAATTTTAAGCAACATAAAATTTAGCTGTATTCACAATAGGGTGTATGTATGCAGGCCTATCTGGATGTGCTAGAGGTCGCTGTTGGTTTGGCTGGGCGGCCAGTTTGAGCCTTCGCCATTTTAAGCATGGGCACTTATGGTCAGAGTATCGATATTCTCGATCGATCCGTTTCGAAGCACATTGTATGAAAACACCTGAAATATCGGACAAAAAGTATCGATCCGTGAAGTATTGATATTCGATATCAGTAAAAACCTTTTGTTTACAGTATTCCCTGTTTTTCTCGCTGTCGCTTCCCCCTTATTTGCACCTGCGATTCATGTCGCTTTGGTATCTGGCTAGCATCTCCTAGAAAAAAGTATGGAAGCCGTCCGACCCGATTGGAATGAATGCAGGTCCGATACCCGGTATGAGTACTCCAAGAGTATCGGTCCCCTTACCGGTACAAATTGCTTGGCATCGGACAGCTTTCTGATAGGATCAACTTGACATCGAACTAGCATCCCATTGAAAAAGTTTCGGCTCGGTCCGACCCGATTTGAATGGATACCACGGAATGTCTTCAACGATAGTCTCCGAAATGTATCGATCCACTCTTCGCGGATCAATCCAAAGTATCGGATATCGGGAGATGAAAGTATCGATGCAGTATCGGTCATCTCCACCAATTTAGATGCTGACTTCATTCGAGGAACATGTATCAGTTCACGAATGCTGAGATGGGTGACATGTGCGTTGCATATGGGGTGGTTAACGGTATCAAACGAGTCGTGAGATTGTGTCGTTAGCGGTACCCCAATAGGCCTGTATCGAATCACCAAACATTTGCACCAGACAAAATATGAAATCCTAACATATTCCTGGTCTGTTGAGAATCTGTTAAGGTCTGTTGGGAATCCTTTGGAGATTCGATTGCTCATTTCCCAAGAATATAATTCTTTGGAAAGATTTTCTATTTGTCAAGAAGGTCAAAGTTGATTAGAAATCATGCAGGTTGCAAGGTGGAATTATACCTGAGAACCCCTCAGAGGGTTAAAGTTTGTGCAGGAAATTTTGAAACACCCTGTATATATGCACCTCTAGCTCCAAATTTTCAGCTTTGTTTAAAAAGTATCTCCAAAGAAAAGATAGGGACAGTTGATTCAAGAAGTAGTTTGCACGGACTTAACTGCTTATGCATTTATTGGGGAGTATTTATGAATCGCATTGTCCCTGATTCTCAGAGTTGCCACAGTAAACAGCGTCCGTAAGTGTGGACGTGCACCCCCTCCCTGATTGATAAACGACAGAAAGGGGATGCCCCTTCGGATTGGAGTGGCGCGCCACCTGATCCCGGATCTCCCGTTTCGTGCCATCCCTCCCCCTCCTTTTACGATTCCACCCTCCATTCCGCACGCATGGAATCCAACCCGACGGGCATTCTTTCCGGGGCATCTTTCTTTTGGAGAGCTGGTATCCTCCGAGGAGGGTTGAGGGAATTAAAAGTGAACTTTTGCCCGGTGCTTTGACTGCTTTCCCGCACGTCGGGGAGGGTGGCGTGCTGAAGTGAAAGGAAGAAGTTGTTATGGATCCGGTTTGCAGTGGATGGCTAGGAGGCTACCCGTTCAGGAAATTATATATTTTCGTTTCTGTTTATGCTCGTTTGGAAGTCTTCGGTCGGAGTACATTTGGTTATGAAGGAGTTGTTGGATTGCGAATTTACCAATCTATACATTTAATAAGTGGCACAGAAATTCACATTATTTATATACTGGCGAATGGCAACAAACGGATACAAAGAAACTAACGAAATAAACGTCAGATGTCGACGTGTCCATTTTTCACAGCTTTGGAAAATTGGGTGTCGTTGCCACCACGTTCTCGGTCTCCTTAAATCGGACTCGAAGTTTGATCAAAGTGTTCAAAGGCCAGGGGAGACCGCGAGGAGGTGTGTTCAGACTTCTTTCCCTTAAAATTTATTGCTCTCGGATCTATATAATATAAAGGGAGGGGTTGAAAAGTAAAAAAAATAAAGGTTAGAAAGGAGAGGTTCAGGCACAAAGATGTTTGTTAAGTTAATTGAATTACATTTTTGTCAGGATTATAATCGAATTTATGTGGTATATATGCGTATATAAAGAATGAGAAGAGCATATGCCTTTTCGTGTCAATCAGGAAATGGTCAAGCGACAAGATGACGAGACAGATTGGCGACAGAGGCATATTTCAGAGAAAGAGGGACGCAGAAAAACCCTGAAGAGGTGGCATACGACCACGCACGATGAACATGTGATGTAACGATGATCCTTGTAAATAGTTTCCCGTCTATCCATTGTAATTAAACATTTAATTGTAAAGAACGTCTCTTTTCATCCCTTTACCAACAAATAAGAGTTCTACATTTATGTTGGCTGCTGCATATCGTGAGTTCAATGAGTGAAAAATATTTAGAGCCTAATGCACTTATACTAGGGGTGTTCAAGTGAAAAGGTACGAAACGACACTGTGGGTATAATTGAAGTCTTTATTCAAAAGTAATCACCAGAGGACTGAGCACAACTATCCTACTGTTTCACGAGCCGAAGGATTCCCTGTTCCCAGAATTCCTGTGGCTGTGACAAGAGCCAGTCCTCCACTGTGTCCTTCAGTTCGTCGTCCGAGTTGAAGCGCTTCCCTTTGAGATGTTTTTTAGCGGACAAAACAGATGGAAGTTGTAGGGCGATATGTCCGGGCTGCAGGGCGGATGCTCAAGCTGCTCCCTCTTGAACTTGGCCAGTACACTTTGTGTGACCCTGGAGACGTGTGGACGCGCGTCATCGTGGAGCAGAATCACTCCCTCCGTGAGCAGCCCAGGCCGTTTGCTCTTGATGGACTTGCGTAGGCTACGGAGTGTCTCACCTACCGGTTGAACACCTTCCGCAATCAGAAATCTGATAACACCTCGCTGCTCCTCAATCGTCGAATTTTGCAATGTGAACGCCATGATGTCTTCACACGCACTGCCGCGTCAATTGGACGGAACACACAACTGCGTGCTTCTCTTCTGCGTCATGTGCGGGCGCCCGCGCATGCGCACAAACACGCCGGTACTCGTGCATTCGCTTCCTTAGATGTCTCACTACGTTATCCCAAAGCGGCATATTCAAATTTCAACCGGTTTGGTTTTTACGACGTTTCGTACCTTTTCATTTGAACACTCCTCGTATTGTACCATAAAAAGTAAGTATTTAAAAAGAAATGAAAGTAAAAAACTAAGAAAAAAGTTGGAACCACTTTTAAATTGCTACTTGGTGTTAAATGGAGATAAGTGAAGAAAATCTGTTTTTCCATAAGCATTTCAGTGATTTGAAGCCTCATGACCTGTTTCTAGGTTACTGATACATGCCTCAAAATTCATCCCTCAGAAATACCACCACCTGTTAATCTCTTCGTCAACAGAGCATCATGAACACGTGTCCGAGAATCACTTTCTGCCGTTCCATTCTTTTCCGTGTGGCTTCCCGATAACCGTCTCCGCATCCCGGGCGCAATAACGCGCCCCTTATCAGCCCTCTCCCATGCCCCATCCCTCGTGACACTAAGCCTCCTGGTGAGAGACCGCGAGCCCTGTGCACACGGCCGAAATCTACGCCTCCCCAGATAGCCGTTTGCCGTGTTACGGTCACCGGCTTTCATTTGAAAAGCATTAAGATTATTGATTTCTGCCGTTTGCTTTTTCGCTCTCTTTCTCTCTTTTCCCTTTGAATATCTGACTCTTCGATAATCGATTTTTTGTTGCGATGGGTAATATGGATTGTAACAAAGAATCCTATAATTGGGCATCTGGGGTAAATTTTGAAGTTTTTTTTGTGCGATTGTGTCTTATGCGTTGGAAAGGGTAGTTTTAATATTTAGGGTGTAACTGCATCATTCATCATTTTTCAAAATAAAAGTGTTTGTTTTTATCTTAATGATTGGCGGTTACATTTAACTTTCCAGCTATTTATTGTTGTTTTGCAGAATCGGCCACTTGGTTTTGTTTGCATCGAGATTTTTTTATTTTACATGTTATCCTTTGGTAGCATTGGATATTTTTTAAAATTTTGATTTATTCCTTTGGTTGGTCTTCCATCTTTTGATTGCCTTCGCGTTCTTTGTTGTATTTATATTTGTTGGGGAAAATTGTTTCGCAATGTAAAAGGTCAACCCACAAGGAGTGCTGAGATAAAAGTTCCCATTGGATGGATTTGAGCCTCCGTGGCCTGGTAGGTTTACCTCACCAAGCCACTGCGCCAGCAACCTTCGAGTTGTAGGCGGCGCAGGTTCCTTAGGTGTATTTCTCCCTTCTGTGCCAGTAAAACTTTCCTTGTGCGTGTATGACCATATCTTGACTTTGTCTTGTGTTTGTTGCAGCTTACGCCATAAAACCCAATCAATCAACCCGCTGATAGATTCAATGTTTTTGTGATATCTAAGAACAATCTTATTTATTTTTAATTTTTGAACTGGGTGTTTCCATTTATAGTTTATTATCTTATTTATAATTTTTCATTACCATGATTTCATACCTTTTAGGACTTTCGTGCTAAGTGGAATGATTTTAGAAGTTTTGACATTTATGTTTTTAGATTTCATTGATCTAAAATTTGTTATAAATCTACCTTATATGCAAACCTTTGTAAAAGTGAAAACCTTAACATTGCATTCTTTTATTTTTCTTAACCTTTGAGCATTATCTGGGAGATCTTTGATCATGGAAAAAGAAGGAATGGCGATTTTTAATATTTTTCTCGAATGTTAAATGCCTTAAATTTCCTCAAAATGTTCTCTTCGCGTAATTTCATTACTCAAGTGCGAACCGATTAATATTTTTGCAGATATAGTAACGAAAGGTACATTTTTCATGAAAACATTTAACTTTTCAATTTGGACAAGGAGCTCAAAATTAAAGTTTTTGACCCATGACAGCAAACTTCTCAACTTTTCCACGATTTCACTTGAAAGTCTCGATGATCTGGAAACTTTGACGAAACAAAATTTTTTCCAGTTCGGGCAGGGACGAATAAAAGTATCTTCGAATGACGTTGGATTCATTCTATTGCAGTAATCTGTCACGTTTTCCTCCAGATACACGCCTTAAAGAGAAAAGTGTTGGAACTTGGGACCACTCCGCGACCACCCCACCAGAAGTTTATTGCACGTCGGTGTGACAAGTAGCCCAAGTCACGTAGCGAAACTTTTTGTCCTGACTGGAATGATGGCCCACTTGATGTCCTCTCCTCCATCGATTGCTATTAACCGTTTGTTTCTCTTTGGATCGTTAGCTATCGGCATCTGGCAACGGGCTATTTGTCGAAATTAGTTTTCCTTCGATCTCATCTGGTTTTATCTCGGAAGGTATTCTCTCACCGCTGCCGTGTTTCCTTAATGTGCGCCCATAAGGTACTTGGAAGTTCGTTCGGAAGATATCGCATTGAGTTTCGGTTTGTTTCAAGATGGCGTTTGTGGTAATATTTGCTTTCCCGTTTTCTTCGAAAGGGAGAATAAATCTGCCCGTGTGAGATCAAAATGTTTTTTTTTTTCGAAGCTCGGCTGCACAGCAGCGTGCGAAAAAACATTCACAGTTTGAACGATTAAAGTGCAGTTTTATATTGATTATTGAGAGATTGTTGTTCAGTATATTAATTACAGCGTAGTTCGGTAGTTTTCGAATAACATTTACCCAATCCTCACTCCAGTCATACTGGCCCAAAGCTCGCCCAACACCGTAGAATTTCGACATATTGCGGACCCCCGCCTCGCTCTCAGTGCGCCTACGCACTCGGTCATGTCCCGTACAGACATCCTTTGTCCACACGACGCTATATTTATGTTCTAGATGTTTCTTCTAGTTCTGAAGTCACAAGACAAAACTGTTTTAACGCTTTTTTGTAACGCTCGACTTTTCATGCGTGCTCCCAGTACTCTTCCGATTTTAAAGACGTATTCACGTCAAAATCTGAACTTAACGATCTTATCAATTTTCAGTGTTATGTTTCGTACTCTGTTGGGTTTTATCGATTGAAGACAGAGTTTTATACATTAAAAATAAATTTTATTACGTGACCAAGTCTTATGGTTTAAAAACATACAAGAAGTCTGATCAGCTCATGATCCCCAATCTCCTCACTTATATACATACAAAGATTTACATATTCTTCTATATTGATGTGCCCCACACGGCACTATAATTGGAGGTTTGAGACCGATTCCAACATGCGGCCCCATCGGTTGTAAAACCTCAGCAGATGTATTACAATTCAATATATATATATAAATCTAACAAAATATTTTTCTAATAATATTTTTAAATTTATTTAACAATAAAGGCTTTGTTAAAAAGTCAGCCAAATTATTTTCCGATGAAATATAATTTACGTTAAATAGTTCATCTTTTATTAATTTACGAATAAATTTGTACTTGATATCAATATGTTTAGTTTTCTGATTTTCCTGACTATTTTTTGAAAAATAGATAGCAGATTGATTATCACAATATACTTGGGGTCTTATGTAATCACACAAACTTAATTCATTTATAATTCTACTAAACCAAATAACTTCTTTAGTGCAATCGGTTAGTGCAATAAATTCAGATTCCATTGAGCTAAGAGCTATGCACTTTTGTTTAGAAGATTTCCATGATATTGGGATGTTACCAAAATAAATTAAATAGCCACTGCTTGAATGTCTGTTTGTGAGACCACATCCCCAATTTGCATCAGAAAAAGCAATCAAATTTGAACTTTCTACATTGGAAAGATTAATTTTAAAATCCTTTGTAAGAAAAACATAGTTCATAATATCAACAACGTAAGACCAGTGTTTGTAAGTATAACCATTACAAAACTGAGACATTATATTAACAGCAAATGCAATATCTGGTCTGGATCTATCTGACAAAAACGATAAACATCCTATTAAGGAACGATAGGGAAATTTCCTCATTAAATCATTTTCAATTATTTCTTCCTCTTTAACCTTATCAGGTAAGTTACAACCAATTTTAAAAGGTAAATTCACAAAACTTTTAGGAAGATCTTTGAATTTTGACATTAATTTTTCAATGTAGGTAATTTGATGTAAATAAATCGAATTTTCAATTTCTTGAAAGTTTACGCCTAACAAATATTTAGTTTTACCTAGGACTGTAAGATCCAATTTTTTGTCCAATAATTCGATTACTTCATTTATCAAATGTTCCCTTTTTGAAAACAAAACCATATCATCTACATAAACAATTAAAATTACATCTTTAAATTTGTAGACACAATTACACTAATTTAACTGAGAAAATCCTAATTTAGTTAAAATACCGTCTAATTCCAAATTCCATTCTCTACCACTTTGATGCAGACCATATATAGCCTTTTCCAATAGACATACTTTGTTTTCGGATCCTTTCAGCACAAATCCTTTTGGCTGTTTCATGTATATAGTATCCTTAAGGTGTCCATATAAATATGCACTTTTCACGTCAACTTGACAGTGATACCAACCCAACATAGAAATCAATAGTACAAACAATAATCTAACAATAGAAAAATTCACAACTGGTGAAAAAATATCTTTAAAATCAATGCCGGGTTTTTGCTTAAAACCTTGAGCAACAAGACGAGCTTTATACCTTTTAGGTATATTGTTTTCGTCCATTTTTATGCTGTACACCCACTTACTTCCAATTATGGTTGTATTTGGGGGGGTGTCCACTAATTTCCATACTTGCCTATCCTTCATTATCTGAATTTCTTCATTCATGGCAGTATTCCATTTAATTTTATCCTTACTTGCTTGCGTTTCTTCATAACTTTTGGGGATTTCGGCATTGTAACACTGATCATACATGTCGTACATTTGTTGGTCTAAAAAATTAGATTCATCACTAGAAGTAGATGGCACATTAGAAATATCCACATTAGGATGTTCAGTTTCTGGCTTAAAATTGAAATTTACAGGATCAAACCTAATCTTATTTTTAGTACAGTACTTTTTAATATCATTTAAAGATCTCATTCTCAAATTTTCAGGAGAATAATAGTATACATCTATCCTATTGCTTTTATTTCTAGGTTTTTCGATTCTTCGCCAATTTGAAATGTTAAGACATTTTAAGTTCTCAGTTTTATCTAAATCTTTAGAATCTAAAACTTGAGTTTCACTTTCCGATTTTACTTTTATATTTTCATTTGATTGATAAATAGGAATATTAGAATTAAGATCGAAAGAAACGTACTCAAAGTTTTTACCAAATAGTACATCAACAGCTTTCTTACTTTCGTCGATATAAACATGGACAGTTTCAACTATTCTCTTCTCGTTTGGTACATATATTCTATAACCTTTAGTTTTCAAACCATATCCTGTCAAAATACCAAGTTTAGCTCTGGGTTGTAATTTATTTCTCTGTATTTTAGGAATATGAACATATGCCAAAGAGCCAAAAATTCTAAAATGTTTTACTGATGGTTTGAAACCAGTCCATATTTCGTTAGGAGATATACCCTCAGTTAATTTGTGTTCGCATCTATTTTTAGTATGAATAAATGCTAAAAGTGCTTCTGACCAAAATTGTGGTTGTAAACCACTGTCTTGAAGCATAGCTCTGACACAATCCATGGCTGTTCTATTGAACCTTTCTGCAATGCCATTTTGTTCAGGGGTATAAGTTGAAGTTCTTTCGATTTTTATTCCTAGATCATTTAAAAACTTTTTAAATTCTTTGTGACAAAATTCTAAACCATTGTCAGTTCGGACATATTTTAACTTAATATTTAGCTGTCTTTCAGCTTTAACCATGTATTTTTTAAAGTAATCAAAAACTTCATTCTTATTTTGAATAATATAAACAGTTACTTTACGTGAAAAATCATCAATAATAGATAAAAAGTATTTGTTTCCACCTAGAGAGTTAACTGGAGCAGGACCCCACAAATCCATATGGATCCTTTCCAAAACATTTTTAGTTTTCCTTTCGTACATATAGTTTCTTTTTAAGGATATTCTAGTGGATTTAGCAATAGCACAAATCTTACAATTTTTATCTATATTTTTACAATTAAGTTTTTCAATTCCTTTTACACAATTAATTTTACTCATATTTTCAATTAAGGGCATGTTAACATGACAAAACCTACGGTGGGCTTTTTCTAGATCTAAACCAGTTACATATGTATAATTTTTAATCTTGGGATAACCTTTCAAGATATACAATTTTCCAATTCTGGGAACAGTAAACAAATATTTATTATAACTATTATAAATAATCATTTTGTTATTTCCCCATTTAATTTGGTTTCCCACAAGGTCAATACGAGCACCACTAATTAAATTTCTTCTCATATTAGGTGAGTATAAAACATCTTTCAAAGTTAAATCAAAATTTCGGTTTCTATCTAAAACTGTAAATTGAATATCACCCATACCTAATACTTCCGAGGTGCTGTCCTTGTCTCCGACTAGGATCTTCTGTGGTGGTAGTTTTCTGAATGTCGTAAACATATCACGTTCTTTACAGAAGTGAGCAGTTGCAGCAGAATCAATGAGAAATTCCCTCGGTCTTTCATTTGGAAAATTTGAAACTGCATAGGCACGTTGAAGATCAGTTTTTGGATTGTCCTCCATATAAAATAATTCACCACCAGGTTTCTGCCGATTGCATTTCTTGAAGCACTTCGATTCGTAATGTCCCGACTTTTTGCAGTAGTTGCAGAATGGTCGCGGCCCCATACGACAAACTGTCGACTTTCTTGGGCTTGAAGGAATTAATTCAGGGTCCAGTACGCATCTGCTGTGATCAGGAGTAGACGCCCGTGTCTCCTTGTATCTAGATGACTTGTTTCTTGTAGCATAAGCATCGGCCACGATACTTAATTTTGTGCCTTCGTCTTTCCGCTTCAGCTCGATTCGGCTGGATTCTGTTATTAAATGTTTAGACAAATTGTCTAGCGTGAACTCGTTGTCATCCATCCTGTATAGCAGTTGTACCAGATTATCGTATTCGTGAGGCAAATGTCTTATTAGTTGAAAGCAAACTAAGAGGTCTGGGATTTCGAATCCACCTTCTTTTATCTGTAACAGCTTCTCATGCACTCGTTTGCAGAAGAGTCCAATGGATTCGTCCTCCGACTGGTAGCGGATTGAAAAGAACTCGTCCACAAGGCCTGCCAATCGTGCTCTAGATGCTGGTTCAAAGTTGGTCTTTAATATATCCCAGGCTTCCTTACCGTCCTCAGTAGATGAAATTAAGACTTGATATTTTCTGTCTATGCCCTGGTAGATAGTTGTATATGTCCTCTGCTTCCTATAACGATAGTCTCTTTTTTCTTGTTCTGGAGCATCTTCCAATAATAGAGGTTCCGTTTTAGTGATAAATTCCCAGCAGTTCCGGTCCATTAGCAATACCTTCATGTCCGTCTTCCACGTGGCATAGTTGAAATCCGATAACTTCGGGAAGGAAAACATGGACATTTCTTGAATACCCATCATACTGGATACCGGTAGTGGCAGAATTCAGGTTCAGCTTAAGGTCTGTGGCCCATAACCAATTGTTGGGTTTTATCGATTGAAGACAGAGTTTTATACATTAAAAATAAATTTTATTACGTAGCCAAGTCTTATGGTTTAAAAACATACATTTTAAGAACAACAAGAAGTCTGATCAGATCATGATCCCCAATCTTTCTTCACTTTTATACATTCAAAGATTTACATTCTTCAAATTTATGTGCCCCACACGGCACTATAATTGGAGGTTTGAGACCGATTCCAACATACTCATGCATTTCCTATTTTTGCGTAACTTTCTAAACCATGCTGTCATTTTGGGAACACCTGCGGAAAGTCTGCGCTTGCTTTCAGCTAATAGCGCCGTTGTTTATTCGATTCAGATCGATGCTCTTTACCAAACGCCGAGTCTGATTAATCTTACTAAGCAAGTTTATGGCGGAAGGGCCTGGAACAAAGGAAGAGGCGATAATGGGAACGTCCTTCTGTCTCTCGTCGTTCTTCTGGCGAAAGACTTCCCAGCTTTGCAAAATATGAGCAGCAATGGACATCGAGCTTCCATCCCATTTGCGCACCTTTTGTGACTCGTTTCTTTTTTGCTGAAATTCTTCTGGATTGTTGTATGGAGTTATCGATTAATGTACTTATACCTGAATCTATTCTGTTTATCCAAGTCGATAAATTATGTTGCTTTTTGTCTTAGGTTTAATCAATCTTGAACCTTTGTCTTTGACGCTTCAATAAGGTGTTTGTTTCTATTTGTTGCAGTAGTACGTTTATTTGACAATTGCATAATTCATTTTACATGGAATATTCTACATGGATCACAGAAATATATAAACGAGCGATGTATGACTTCAAAATCAAATGAACGAGTAACGCAGTAGATTTAGCGATTTTTTTCTGTATTCAAAATGTAAAGTAATTATTGTTCCATTAAAGTTGCAGTTAAATAACAAATTCAAATACATTTAACAGATTATTAGAATACTATCAGCATCTTGCACGTACACAAACACATCTATATAAATAAAAATGGAGTATTTGTACATTTAATATTTTCGACCCATTTCAAATTATCCGTTTTAGGCCCTTCTAATGCAAAATCGGCGTTTTGCGCATTTGGTGTCTATGTGTGTGCTCGTACTACGTCCAAACGGCTGGATGTATTTTCACGGCACTTTGCATACTGTGAGTACTCAATTGATTTAGTGACTGAATTTGGTTACATGGATCCGTCTTCCCGCTTTACGTCTGTTTTTATGTTTGTTCAAGTAAATAATAAAATTTATAATTTAAATGCAATGTTTCTTTATTTTATAAACCATATTTTAATTTAGTGGATATATTATTTGAATTTTCTTTGTTTCTATTAACTCTTAAAAGTCGAAGCTCAGACGCGTGTTTATGAATGAAACAGGGATTTTATTTTCTTACATGTTGGTATCCATCATTTAAATGTGACTCAATGGGTTTGCAACTGCGAGTTGCAGGCTGCGTGGGTTCGATTCCTGTAACTTCCCCTGGGTGTATTTCTCAATGTCAGTAAAACTTTGTCCGCTTCACGTGCCTGTATCCTTTCCTCTTCCTATTGCTCGTCTCGTGAGAGCTTATGCATAATATTCTATTTTAAATTTTACATCTACCGTTCTAAAGGGCGACCCAGAGAACTAAATATAGTTGCGTAGTCTAAGAAAATTCAGACAGAATAAACTATGTAAATTTCATGCCGCCAGAGCTCAGCCTTTGAGAGTTTTTTCTGCTTCAGACAAACAGATTTTCTGCTTTATATTCTTGATTCTAATGAAAACAAAGTTTTATGCATAATATACATAACGAAGTGATGATAGGTAGTTTAATTAACGTCGCACTGGAGCAACACAACAGGACTATTAGTGACGGTCTGGGATCCATCCCGAAGGGAATAATCTTAGGAAATCAGCACGTAATTTTGAACCACGTTCAGATGACGATATATATACCTGAGCTGGCACCTCACTCTTCAAACTTCCACACCACGCCAACGTGAGGACATTTGAGGCCACGACAAATTTAATGTTCATCAGCCCCCACTACATGACGGTTTTTGGTTGAATCAAGTTTCAAACGAAATGAAGTGTAAAGACGTGTCATAATGGTATGGGTGCATGTGTTGTTTTATCCTCTCGTAGTCATTGTTCTTGTTTGCTTTCAAATTACCTGTCAGATGTTTTTTTGCATATGCACATATTTCGTTTTTACTTCCTTTCCTGATGGAAGTTTTTGGATTTAAAAAAGCGTATTTTATTTGTCCGAATAAAGCATTTATTTTCCCATCCCTCCCAATGTCAAAACTATAAATAAGCGGCTTTCATAAAATGACAGTTAATAGCGGAATAGCATTCAAGAATTTTCACGTCATACATAATTCATTGAAATGCGAAGATTCTTTCATCCATCCCTATCTCACGGCGTTGGCATTCCGTAGTGGGTCGTTATCACAGTAAACTTGGATCCTTCGCCACGTTTTCTCTTGGCTTATGCATATTTTCCTTTTACTTATCGTATCGGGAAACTTTATGTGGAAGTAACGCAAATTCTGTGTTGGAAAATCCGTTTTTCTTAAAGCAACTCGTAAGTAGCTTATAATTTGTGCAACGTCTTTTTCATTTAAAGTTTTCCATTTCTTTAGCTATGGAATAGTTAGAAATTGCATTTTCTTAAAAGTTGTGTTGAAATTTTGGAAAAAAAGGTGTAATTAAATTTTCAGCTACTCAATTATTAAATTTTCATTTTGATATTCTTGCCCTTTTTTAGCGTTTGCGAAGTGATTGTTAGTTTTGAAAACTGGATTTTAACCTTTACTTTTTCAGCACAATTTGTGAAGCTTTTCTGAAGGCACTTAAGTTAGCTAATTAATAATGTTAAAGCACGAAATTAATTACCGGTGACGTAACGCTGGTGAATTATGATAGCCCTCTCCAATTATTTAACTTCTTTTGCAGCACAAAATTCGGAGCTTTAGAAGTAAAATATGCGCATTTTTAAGTTAATTAATTGTAACTATTGTAGAGTTAAATATGTAAGCTACTTTTATGAATAATTAATCATCGTGTAGGAAAAAATGATAGTAGATCGCTTAACTAAACAACATTTATGAGTACTTCAAAAACAGTGGAGAAATTGGAGAAAGTTTGGCAAACAAAAGCCCCAATTTTGTGCTTTCTTTTGCTAATGCCCGGCCAATTTGAACGTTAGAAGTGCTTTAGTATACTACAAGGGTAGAATTGTGAACCACTTGGCGTTACCCTGATGTATTACAGGGGATGGGTTAACGTTGCTCCTCACATATATGTAGTACGGGGTTTAATGTGAGGAAGATTTGAAAAAGCTGGATTACACGGAGATGAGGACTTACACAACATTTAATTAAATACTAAAATAAGATACAGAAGAGGTTACATAAAAAGATAACGGCATAGCCTACACGTTGGCACATAGATTTTATGAGTTGTTTTGGACGACACTCCACCTACGCGTGGAAGCGTGTCGATCAGTTACAATCTCAACTCAACTGATTTTTGAATGAATCAAGTTACGGTTTACAGTTCTGCTCGGCGCGACCTCTGGTGGTATGGGAGATGGATCCTACATCCATACCTTCAAGGAACAACCCGTTTATGGACGCCACACATTCGTTCTAGACGGACAGACATCCATGCCTTATCCCGATTCGAACCAGGAAACCTTTCGATCTAGAAGCCAGCACCATGACCACCAGCCCGATTCACCGGTGTTTTGTGCATTGAATACTATTTTTGTAATGCCCGTCCTATTGAACTTAATCATTAGGCATGGACGGATTTGTGAACCACTGCGAAAACTTTGCCTCTGTGTACCACGGGGGATAGATTCACATTACAACCTCACGTGCATCATCACATTCTCGGTACAACCCGTTTGAAGAGAGCGGACACATTCATTCTAGACGGTCAAACATCCGTGCCTCACTCAGAATTCGAACCAAGAACCTTTCGATCCCGAAGCCAGCACTCATTAGTCAGTGATTAGTCAGCATTTTAATACTGCTATAATAATCGCGATGAAGGCTTTAATTTAAATTGGCATAACTCTACTTTTTGTGAAAAAGTGTGCTTAGCCATATTTTTTGGGATCACACTTGATATTCATGAACCCAAACAGCACAAAATGTCAATCTATGCCAACTTAGTAAGGCCCATTATTTTTTAATTATTTCAATTCCTGAATTTTCTTTTCATTCAACTTTGAAACGTCACTTAATTTAATGCCTTCATATGATAGATTGTATTTGACTACATGAACATTTTTCTGGAGGAATCCTTACACGTCGAAGTTTAGTTTCTGTATAGCCTTCGTGTAATTGTAAAGATACGTCGATTTCGTAATGCTGGAATTCCTGCTCCAGCAGCTCTAATTCTTTCCGATAATGTCCCTTGCGGATTCAAGTTCTAAAGAACCATTAATATATTGTTGCTCAAAAAGTTTGTTCTCTCCTACATAGGAAGAAATCATTTTTTTTATTTGACCAGTTTGCAATAATAAACCAAGACCAAAATTATCTATACCACAATTATTACTGATCACCGTTAAATTCTTTACTTTTGACTTTAGTATAGTATTAATCAAATTTTCAAGGAGAACGTTAGGTGTGTACGGGCTTCACAGACCCAAGGTACCCGAGTAATCTTTTCTTTTCCCACGGGGTTTACTGTCTTTACTAAACACGGGGGTCGAGCTCCCGTATTACACCCAAGCGATCTTTTCATGCTTTCATTCCACTATTCTGTTCCCCAATCCCCCTTTTTCCTTTAACGAGATTTTTTACTTGACTTTGGCGCAGCTGGCCAAATATGGCCCTTGCACCATAAAACCCCCAAACAACCTACCAACTTATGGAGAACGACTTGCACCAAATGCTCCTGCTGCCACCTAGTCCTACCTAATTTATGAACCGGTCGCCGTGCTGTGATATAAACACGTTTAGTACACGGGATTAGAGGACCTCGTTCCATTATGCAAATACCTCTGTAAAATCGAGTGAGGGTCAATCATTCGTGCTGGAAGTCTGTAGTTGGAGAGATTCAATTATTTGCACCCCAATTGGGCTCATTGGCCAGTGCCTCCGGCAAATGTGGCTCACGAAATGAGATGCTAGTTTGGAACTTTAATCCTGGGGAGCCCAGCGCAAATTCTGATTCGCCTGTGAACCTATAAGTGTCCCATGCGGAAATCCAATACCCTCTAATCCGATCGGCAAATTGCAACTCCGATAGGCTGTAGAATGAGTTAAGGATGCTAATGATACAAGGAATGCTTGGTGTGGAAAGTATTGGTATAGTTTGTTTGCGATTGTTCAGGTTTATTAGAAAATATTTTTTCGACAGTTCACCTCCACTTTCTATAAATCTAGAACTTTTTATATGTCGGTAGAACAAACAAATGATACGCTTTCCATATTTAATTTATTTACAGTTTGAATTACATCGCTAGACGAACGCTGTCAACATCTGACATTTCTATATCTGATCTGTTTCAGAACAAGAACTGTTCGACGATTAATAACAAAATAGATGTGCACAAAAGCATGCGCGCGTGTGCATTCTAGATTCGAATTTTCTGGTTCACAATTTCATCTCTTTAATACCGTTGTTGGTTTTATAAAAAGTTACATTTTCCTTAAGTTTCTTCTGCTGAACGTTACCGTTTAGTCTTCGTCTGTTTCATCAACAATTGACTTATCATCTATATATATTTTTCAAACGTACGAAGCACAGAAATCATTGTTATTTGTTTATTGTCGAATGGCAACAACGGATATAAACAATAAAAAATCGACCGCTACGGGATTCATTCGCTATTTTTGTCGCTTAGTTTAAATATGCTTGATTTGAGTTATGGGGCTGTGTAATGTTGCTAAAACTACACGTAAGACCTCGCCACGCATGAAATTCTTCATCAGTCGGATGACAGAAAGCGATAAGAAATATGGAAGATAAATCAGCGCAGAAAAGAACATGAGCAAACATGGGTTAGCATCAATAAATTCCGAATAGCTTTTGAACTAGGGAAATGGAGTGAAATTGGCGTTCAAAATATGATTGTGGTATCAAGACTGAAGTGTGCACATTTTGCATTTTATTGGGGGGGGGGGGGTATTTCAATTAACGTCACACTGGAGCTACACAATGGGCTATTGGTGACGGTCCGGGATCAATCCCAAAGGGAAAGATTCGAGGACAACACCACGTAATTTTGAACCACGCATTTTATTGGAAATAAACGAAATACTGTTACATATTTTTGAATAATTTTATTTCATTTGGAGGTATGAATTCCATTTATTGAATATGGATACCAGATTCGTTATAAATGGAGTGAAATAAGATATGAAACGTGAGTGACGATACTTTTCCATCAATAGATGTAGGCAATGAAGAAAGTTCAGCTCAGATGCGATTCGCGGGTCTGATAGTACAAATAATTTTGGACTGGTTAATAAATAATTTTGATTCTGATTTGTCACTCTACAAACCTTTGTTTATTTTGCCTGAGCAAAGGGTAGTCTCATTTAGTGTATCTTAATCGCTATAGTATTTGACGCTTTCAAAAAGTTCAAGTGAATTGTTTGATTTAACTTACTGTATAATTTTGAAAGAAATTCGGCTCTTTAACTGGTACTGCTTCCAAACCGCGTTATATGCACGCCATTTTTCCTTCTCTGCTTCCTTCCATCGGTTATTTTAAATTTCTTCTCCCTCCACTTGCATTCAACTGTTCTCGAAGATTCCTTTTCTTTTGCCTCGCACAAATCGTTCCTCTGAATCAAATTCAAAACCTGCGGTAAGGCTTCCAGAATGATTAAATGGACTCGGAAGTCGTTCTGCATTTTATTACTTTCTTTTACATTTGCAGCTAATCCCGTTTCCTCAACAGGGTTTGGATTGGAAGAAATCTATTCCACTTATTCTTTGCCGAGTCTCCGTTCTCACAGGAGGCCATTCTGTATGTAATATATATTGCATATTTTCGGTCCCTTGAGCGGGTTGCTTTTCTTGATGTGTGCCGGTAAAACATTTTTTCCCTTTATCCTGTTAAGCGCAAAGAGGTTCGATTTTTTTGTGTTCCTTCATAAATATTTTGAGACAAAGGAAATGCTTCTTCTGTGCCTTTATTGAATTTGCCCCTTGTAGTGGGTTTTTAGCGATATTACTCG
Source organism: Meta bourneti (assembly GCA_933210815.1). Lineage (NCBI taxonomy): Eukaryota > Metazoa > Arthropoda > Arachnida > Araneae > Tetragnathidae > Meta > Meta bourneti. The sequence goes on from OW119927.1 coordinate 86,982,776, forward strand.
CTGCTCCTGCGAGACCCAGGACTTTTGATCAAAGTATGAAAACTTTTTTTTGCGTTCGGTAATTTCTTTGAAGGCCTTTTTGGGATTCTTTATGTGTTTTTTATTTTCGAATACATTCTGATGCGACTGCTGTGGGACTTGCAGATTGGAACTTTGTGTAAAAGAAATGCAATTTTACATTTATGTTGTTGCTTTGTCCATAATGTAGCAAAAAAAAATTATTTTCGCCTTAGACAGCGTAAAGTATAACACTGTCTCTTCTTGTCATGTGCCGGGGAGTTTCCCCGGAAATACTATGATTTTGCACGGCATTTTATGAATAAATCTCACGATTGTGTGCGCCTCCCGCTTTTTACGGTTTGTAAGTTTGTTTTGATTTCAAAATAATGGATTCATATCAGAATATCAAAAAATGCTTTTCGAAGTCTTGTATATATTCAAAAAATAAATGGTCATTTCTAATACTAGTCATGAGTTATCGAAAATAATAGCTTGAAATAGAACCTTTCAGCGTACCGTGTCTACTTTTTTTGTTTGTGCCAACACGATTTAGAATAATTAATTGAGTGTAATTTGTTTCTCCCTCGGAATTGAATAACTTATCTAAAATGAATCGAAAACTGTTTATCATTTTGCTTTGAAAACAAATTAAGCAGTACTGTAGATCAATTTGCATGATAAGCGATACTCTTCCCACTTATTACGTCATATTTCAATCGGTTTATTTTTTGTAGTATAATTATGATCGTTTTTCAGTATCTTCGATCCATTTTAATATTTGGGAATAGAATAACCTCCGTGCCCTGAAAATTATATTTAAAACCTGTCTAGAATTCGACAGAAAAAAGGAACGGTTTAAATTCTACAGACCCTTCATGAAACTAAATCTTTTAGAAATATATCGGGCCTTAGCAGCCCAGTTGACAGAATCGCGGATTAGCAATCGGGGAGTTGCGAGTTCGAAACTCGATCCAACTAAAGACCGTCGTGTACGTGGGGGATGGTGAATGTAAATATTCCATGGCCTCAAATGTCGTCACGTTGGCGTGGTATGGAAGTTTGGAGAATGGGGGGGGGGGGGGTGCCAGCTCAAGTATTGACTTCGTCATCCGACCTTGGTTCAAAATGACGAATTGTCCTCGGTTCTTTCCCTTCGGGATTGATCCCGGACCGTCGCCTATAGCCCGTTGTGTTGCGCCAGTGCGCCGTAAATTCATTTACCTACCTACCGAAATATATAATGAACCAGTGACTTGTTTTCCCTGTAGTGAATTACCGAAATTCAATAGAAATTTTTGTATGTACAGTTTTAGATGTAAAGGGGGACTATTAGATATTACCTACTCGAATGTACGACACACAGTGGAATAGCTAAAATAATCATCAGAATGCTTAGAAGAATTGTAAATAGAATTTCTAGTTTTGCTTTTCGAAAGAAAACAAACCGAAAGTGTACGAAAATATAACACATTATTGTATTAAAAAAATGTTTTTAAACATCGATGGTTTTTGTTTTCACTAGTTCCGACTTTCTTCAATTGATTTTTCTCTAGCATTCGAAAATTATTTTCAACTCTGAAAGAATGGTTTTGAATGAAAAGTTTACTCTTCTATAATCCGAGTAAAAGTAAATTATTATTTTAAAAATTATTTTTAGAACTGAAAGAATGTTTTTGGGAATGAAAGGTTTACTTTTTATCCGAATAAAAGCAAATTTCAAATCCAGTGTAACCAGATTTAACAAATATTATCAGGGAAGAAAATATTGTTTTAAATTTAAAATAAAATTTTCTAAAATATGGGACGTAAATGGCCCATCGCAGCAAATGATGCCTGATAAAGTCAACATTACGTGAGGATTCCTGTAAAATTTTTTACATTCTCAAATTCAGTTGTTTTGTGTGATCTTAATCATATCTAGATTTGATTATTTTAATGCTTTTCAAGCTTTATATGTTTATTTACTCTTATAGGTGATGCCAAACATTATGAATCTGCATATATCAGAGCACTATGTAAGTTTCATTTCAGTCCATACAATTATTTTAATATAAGTTTTTGTTTGAGAGAATTGCTCGAACTTTCTTTAAGAGAGAGAACTTTCTTTAATCTAAGACATTTTAATACAAGAGTTGAAGTTATTACATGTTCCATAATCTTTAACAAATATTTTTTAGACAAATGGAGATAATGAATGGGAATATGAAGAAATCACATTAGAAAGGGTTCGTACTTGTATTATTTCTAGTTTATTTTATATAGACAATTAAGATTTAAATGTTTTTTTATTGATATTCATATTTTGTATTTATTTAAAATGCTGACTGACAGAAAACTTGATGAATAAAAATGATTCTTAACCTCATTTTGAAACAGCTGGTTCCAGGGCTCAATAAGGTTAAGTCACAGTGAATGAATTACCTTTCAGTAATAAAATCTTCTCCAACTCGGTGATTTATTTTAAAACAAACATAATTTTTTATATTTTGAGACACCTTTACTAAATATTAACAGATTTTGATAAGGCGTTTAGAGGAGATTCAAACAGTTAGCTTAAATTCCTCGACAGATTCAAAATAATGATCTCAGCAACATGATGGACAGGTCCTCGCCAATTGGAGATTTGGTCTAGAAGCTGATTACATCGATAAGAGCTATGGCTCTAAATTTATGTCAAAGTGGAAATGATTGCTTAAATACTTTAAAATTAGCGTAGGTTTTCCTCCTTGATTGCAGTGGCAGCATGTCCTTTTCTGGACCTTGCGCCATAAAACACAATAATCAATCAATCAAACCTTGATTTCAGTGAAAACGTCTTTCTAAAAATAAGAGTACAAAAAACTTCAATTTAAGCTATTTTAATCAACAAATGAGAAAGCACCTCATTCTTTAGCAATATTTGAAAGTTAAAGGCTGATTATAGCGATTGCTGTGTATGTTTAAGATATTTGACATATTTTCAATCAATTTAAAAGAAGTAATTTAAATGAAACAAAGTTGTAAGAACTATTCAGAATTCGAATGGCTTTCAGATAAGTGTTTTTACTGAACAGTGTGACAAAATCAAAATTCAAGAGCTTAATAGATTTAAATACAGATGTATGTTGTCGAGATCAGATTTAGGTTGCTATGAGGAATTACTAAAACTAATTTGATCCAATCTTAACAAAGACATAGATAACTGGTAACCATAGAATTAAGTATGTGATTTATATTGGTGTGTGTAGTGAGTATACTTTGATTGTCGAATCTACAAGAGTTTTCTGATGTGCTTTTATTTATATTTTAGGGTGGTGCTGGTTTGGGCTTCAGCATAGCTGGTGGAACAGACAATCCTCATGTAGGTGATGATCCTAGCATTTATATTACAAAGCTCATTCAAGGTGGAGCAGCTGCTGCAGATGGCCGACTGCAGTAAGTTTATATCTACTTGTCTTATGTGAAATGTTTAAATTTATGTTTTAAACCAGTGGTCAATGGTAATCCATGTAATTAAAGTAGGCACATCAAAATCCTGACTCATTTCTAATGTATACTCATTCTCTCCTTATAGTTGTGCATAACTCAAATATTTAGCAAAATGGCATGCATGAGAGGATCTGTCTGGTTTTATTTAAATAATTGAATTGAGCACAAGATTTTGTTTAATAAAAATTGCATGCTGTTTTCACATTTATTTTAAACGCTCTTGAGATTTGTGATTGGTACAGAAAAAAAATCCGCAATTTTAAAAGATGAGTTATGAAAATATCTCTATACGTATAGACAGTTTGAAATTCTTGAACAGAAAAATTTATCATGTTAATTACAGGGCTGCTACAGGCGACTTTTTTGCTATTTTCCAACCTTTTCGACTAGGGGTATCGTATAAAGCAAAATCGTCGCAAAAGCTCCTATTTTCAAAATTTTGGCGACTTTTCGAAAGTTTTGGTGACTTTTAAAATTCACCCAAGTTCAACGAAAATTCAGGTCCTCGTGTTTTGACTAATAGCGGACTGTAAAAATATTTTTCGGATTTTTCTTTAGGGAGAAAATTTTCCAACAAATGTCAGTTTCTAAGTTTCGGCAACCATTAAAGGAAAACTCGGAATCTGGTTGCTAGATAGTCATGAAAACCTTATTAAGAAAATGTTTTTTTTATTTAAAAATTTAAATTCCTTGGTAAGATTTTCAACTCTTGTTTCCAAGTTTCATACAGGAGAAAATCTTTATTATCACAAAAATTGCATTAAAAAAGGTGATTTTGAATTACAAAGAATATTCAGAACTTTTTAAGACAAATTGGCTAGATTCTGGAAATAAAAGCACATTTAAGCATTGGTTATTCCAACTCCTACCACTTCTTTCCTACTCACCCATTTCAGTCCAGGTGCATTCTTGGTCCTTTCATTTCTTATATTTGGTGATAAATTTAAAAGTACCAAAGCATGAAATTAATGAAAATTTTCAGCTTATATAACTGGAAAATGTCTGCCCAAAATTTTAGTAGAATAAATACAAAAATCCATTCTCTCCAATTTTTATAAACTGAGAAGCCAGCACTCAGATATGAGATATTTTGAAACGTGTGAGGATTGTATTTCTGAACGAAGTTGATCAGATTATGTCCTAAAATATGAATTAAAGAAATGTACTCTGAATGGAGTGGAGTCATGAAAGAAATTTCTTTTTTTATCAGATCTGACTTTTGAGAGTAAACTGAAATCCCATTTTCTAATTTACTGAGTGCAAAGCAAGACTCACAGAAAAAGAAAGTAAACCCTTTTATAACTGAAGAAATCCATACAAGCAATACTGCCATGTACATTTGAACAAGTTTTTGTTAGCTCTAATAAAATCTATTAAAAATTTAAAGAAAAAAATGTAAAATAATTATAATCTAAGTTATTGGGGAATGTTTTACAATCTTATTAGCTCTGCTCACTGCATATAATTATTATATAAGGAAAACTTTTTGGGGGATAACTTCTGTTCGTTTCAAATTTTGAGCCACAATCCATGGATTTCTGAAACAAGGATCTCTGATACCAGTTTGATGACACAATCTAAAAATATTTATCATCATTACACAAAACATTTCATATTGGATTTAGACTTTCAAACCTTTTATGAATTCGGTGATCTTTAAAGTCGACTTACAATTATTTGATAAAAATAATGAATTGCTGAACAAAATGTATTTAGGGTGTTAACCTTTTGAGCCAAATTCTGAATTTAGTTGAATCTCTACAGTTTTACTTTATTGGAGATGATTGTGTTTTATTTTCTCCTCGTATTTATTTTTATTACTGTGCGCAAAGTTATTTATTTTGAACTTTTTGCATAAATTATATTGCATATTTTTATTATATGCATGCAATCTATGCATTATTTTGCATGATTTGCTCTAAGTCTTATAATTTACCTCTTATTTTATTTATAATTGGAAAATATATGAGATGTAAATGGTTGCAGAAATCTGAAATTCTGCTGTGATTTGTCCAGAAAAATTATAAAATGTTTTTATGATGATACAAACTGCAAAAATTATAGTACTTTATTTTTAAATATTTCTTTTCAGAGTTAATGATATTATTTTAAAAGTTAATGACGTTGATCTCGTTGACATTCCTCATTCCATTGCCGTTGATGCATTAAAAAGAGCTGGTAACATTGTTCATTTGGTAAGTGAAAAACATTACTTATGTTCTTCAGTTATTCTTTTTGTTTCAACTTAGTCTTACATCAATCTCCTATGAATCCATCTGGAAAATAAATATTAAAACATAAACAATATTCCCCATTTACCTTCCATCTGTTATGGGGAAGACAGTGTTTTGCAATGATGGTTTTCTTCCAGGATGTTGTGTCCACTTAAAGTATATATATATATATATATATATATATATATATATATATATATATATGAAATAATACTTATAATTACCCCCTAAAATACAATTACCACGGCACATAAGTCCCTTAATGTTAACCCTTTCTCTAATTTTCACCTGCTTGTCTGTCTCTTCTCTTTCACCATAAGGCCAATACAGCTTGTCACCAAATTTTACCTTTGAACTTCTTCCACCTTGCCGACCTTGACTTCAAACGGACCTGCCCACTCAAGAAGTTTGTTTCTTACCTTTCAGATTATCAGTGCAAAGATGTATTTGTAGATTCATAAAGACTGACATTTGTGCCAATGAACTTCCTTGATAGATCCCCTTGTCCAATAACCTTTCACTAAATCCTTAACTCCCTAGCAAACAAATTTTTAACTGTCCATTCTCTCATGAGCCCCTTAGATAAATGAGCCATTCCCAACACCCTATATACAACATCTAATCCCTCCATGCACTCTGATATAGCAACTTGTCAACTATTGAACAAGCTATTGAACAAGCCCCTATGTATCTATCCATTTTCCAACTGCCTACACCACTCTTGACTGCAGTTTTGAAGTGCTAGAAAATCTGGTATACCAGTCTAATACTTGGCAGGCCTCCCGTGGAAGCAAAGAACTGCAGAAACATGACAGGGCATGAACTCCACGAGCTTAAGGAAGTATTCTGTAGGCATTGAACATTCTACTTCCTGCAGAATGGCCATTTCTGTTGTATTCCGAGATGTAGGATTTCTTGTTTGACAGCATGTTGGCATGGCATCCCAGATGTGTTCAATAACGTTGAGGACGTCTGGTGGCTTAAATGGGAATAGCAAGACCTCGATGAGTGTTCCTTTAACCATAATTTGACGACTACACCTGTGTGGTGGCTCGTTGTCTTGTTGGAAGAGGCCTAACCCATCAGAATGTACATAGGCCCTGAATGGGTGTAACTTACCAGAGAGGATGCACACATAGCTACCTATCAGAGATGTTTGTAGATATACTAGGGGTCCCATTAAATGCCAGCTTAAGAAACTCAATACCATTACAGAGCCACCTCCAGCCTGTACAATCCCCTTCGATGTTCAGGATTCATAGGTTTTTCTCCTTCCATCCTTCCATCTATCTGAAACAGTTGGAAGCAGTTTTGCATTTCATTTTTTTATCAAAAATCCTCTGTCAATTACTCAGATCAAATACTTCATAAAACTGTATGCAGTCTTGTAATGTGTCAGAAGACTTGTTTTTTAATATATGTTGACAAAGAACATTTACTGAATTGTAATTGTAATTTCTTATCAACATCGTAAAGTAAAATTCTAATGTGTATAATAATGTCATGTACTTAAAATCAATGATGTGTGCTTTATATCGTCAGCTGACAAATAAAATACAATAAGTCAAATTTTTAAATATGAGCTTTTTATTTTTCCTGCACCAGAATGTGGCGATCTTTAAACTGGTGAAAACTACTGTCATTTTTCTTTGCACGAAAATTCGATTTCTTGAGAGACACACCCCAGAAATGCACAAACAAATGAGTAAATGTACATTATGCATTATAATTTTATTAATAGTTTGCTATTAAGTAAATACAGAGTGAAAAAAATACTGAAATGATAAAATTACAATTTTTGTATTGCTTGAAAATTAGAATTTTCTCATAACTATTTTTTTATCTGATGTGTTTCACTTGTAAGCCAACAATATACAGTCTAGCTAAACCAATATGATAATTTTTTTGTAATATCAGTTCATTCTATTTATATAAACCTTTAAAAGTTGCTCTATGTATTGAAAATAGCATTTATAAACATTTAGTCAAAATGAATTCAATTGCTACGTTTTGTGAACTATTAATTACAATATTCGTTCCCTCTTTGCTTCATAGTCTTGGTGCCATGATACCCTTTTGCTTTTTGCTTTATCTTCCTCCCTCATTGTGTTGTCTATCTTGTGTTTGGTGCAGCTTGGCCAAATATGGCCCTTGTACCATAAAACTTGAAAACAACCAACCAACTTGGTACCATGATCCCATGTGAGGAGCCTGTCTTTCAGAGCTCGCACAAAAATACAAGCTTTCATGAACGGTAGTGTGACGAATTAATCCGAACTTTTGTTGGACATTAAAAAATAACATTTATTTTAACACAGACAAAACAATGGGTTTACAATGGACGCGCGAAACAAAAATGCTTATTTTCATTTTAAAATTTACGAATTGCTACGAAGACGTCTCAACTAGACGGAGTCCGTGAGCTAACTGTTTCTCATTCTCCTCACATGCGCAAGCGCAGTATTGAAGGACTTTTTAACAGGAAACTTCCGGGTCTGCAGCCGGCCATTCTAGACTCTTAGGCGCTAAGATGTCACAGTCTATTTCCTCCCTCCTCAAGATTCTTTTTCTGCAGAGACAGACACCTGCAAAAAAGATACAAAACAGCAGCAACAGAATTTTCGCGAAGGCAACAACTCATGCCCAAAGCAATATGCAAGTAGACCATACACCCTAAAGATCCTGGCTGTGTACCGCCTACTCTAAATTAAAAAAAAACATATCATAATTTTAACAAAGTATAATCAAAATTTTGCTCAGTGATAATCATCAAAGAAGAAATTCAATTTCAAAATATTTAGATTTTCAATTCAAATTTAACACTTTTTTGCAATTCAAATGTATCAATGTACACTAGGAATAAAATATTTTTATATATGCAAGACATCACAAATACAAACAATAGTAATTTAGTTTTGTACGTGAGGCGTACGACTTAAACTGTCAGCGTTTATATGCTGTTTTCCTTTTCTATGGACTACCTCGTAATCCTGGATCACAGTAAATTCAACTTTGTCTCGTAACTTTTATGCTTTCCTCAAACGACTTTTAGATTTGTCTAAGCATTCAGTTATTTCACCAACCGAACTTTCAGTTTCAACGTCCTCAAATATCACTGTCCCTAAGGGCAATTTAGTTACACTTACAGCAACTTCCTTGTTTCGAGTCTGTATTCCAAATTCAACATCATCGCCAAGATTAAGATTTTTGAACACTTTGCATTCACTAGAGTGGAAAAACATATCCTTTACATCACCCCTTTTAATAAAACCAAATGTTCCTTTAAGAGCACAGATAACACCACGGTATCTCACAGGTAAGGGCTGTTCCGAACGCATTTTACAAGGTCTAAGGTTTCTTGTATTTTTGTCAATAGCAATACTAAAAGTGATCTTTTTAGGAGGATGAAAATCTACATTACCATCAACATTTTCAGCAGAATAGGGCCGTTCGCCATTATTTTCATAAGCAACTTTACCTTCAGTATTTTCCTTTTTTTCAGTGGTTTCAAATCCAGAAACTGTCTCTTTACACATTATTTTACAAACAGAACGAGCAATTGGTTTTCCAGTACGACGATTATGAGTAATTTTAAATTCAACTGCATCACCACGTTTTAAATTATCAATATTTCCAGAAAATTGACTGTAGTGAAAAAAATATATTGCTTGTCTTTCGCAACATTGTATAAAACCATATGAACGTAACAAATTTTCAACGATTCCAGTCTCTTTAGGAGTAACACTGCTAGAACTAAAACGGTTACTGTTACAAGGGCAGTCGTTTTTCGATGTTTCATTTAAATATGGAGAACTTTGGCACTTGGGCGTTGCAGAGTCTTTTACTTCAATATCAGAGCCTTTGTCTTTTTTCATATCTTCTATAAGTACAACGGTCTTGTTGCTTAGTAAGTAGCGTTCTTTATCTAGGAAGTTATCCTTGACAGCAGCTTTGGTTATAACATGACCCAACTCACACACTAAATTTACTTCCGCTAAAGGCAAGCAAATAGGGTTATCCGCTAAAGGAGATGCTACCCATACATGTTCACCCGTATACATGTGTGGCTTAACAAACTTCCTAGGAATTAGATCTATGCTGGATCCTGTGTCTCGTAAGATAGAAATCTGAGATCCATTTACAGTTCCGACACTAATGTAGGGAGACATCAAATCTATTATTCCCTTTCCCATAATTTCGTTAGCGGCTATGATTTCAGTTTTCTTCAACTTAGGACATTGAGGTCTAAGATGATCATAGGAATTGCATTCATAACATTGAAGTTGCTTTCTTTTTTCAAAATTTCTCTCTTTATAATCTTCTCTGTTTACTTCTGTTTTCCCAAAGGCTTTGTTTTCTCTCTCAAACTTACGAAAACCAACGGATGTTTTCTTGATACCCTCTGTATTCTGGGAACCTTTAGTATTTCTGGGTGTAAGACTCTCCTTCAAGCTTTCAAATTGATCTATTTTTTTAGCTAATTCTAACGGAGAATTTAAGTCCATCCACTCCTCCAGAAAATGTTCTTTTACTTCAGACGGCACTCGTCTTTTAATCTGCTCAGTGATATGCAAGTCTCTGAGTTCTTTAAAAGTTTTGATTTCCAAATCAGAAACCCATTCATCATAGTAGCTTGTAAGTTCATGAGCGTAACTTCTCCATGTTTTATCCGGGACTTTTTGATGACGGTAAAACATCTGCTTCAATTTCTCAGAACTCATTTTATACCTCTGAAGAATAATATCTTTCACATAATCGTAATTCTTTGCATCTTCAGGCGATTCTCTAGCCATCATGCTCGAAATTTCCGAAGGCAATACGCCTAGTAAATACGGCACCCAATCTTCTTTAGGCACACCTGCCATCTCAGCTCTTCTTTCAAAATTTATTAAATATAGACCCATTTCATCTTTCTTTTCCTCAAATTTCGGGGTAATTTTGATGAGCTCAATTTTATGATTTGGCATCCGTTCTCTATTAGATAGTCCTAGCTCACTTGCAGCTTGCATTTCTAGCTTTTTCTTCTCTAAAGCTATTTCTTCCATTCGAATATTACGGTCTTCCCTTTCTTTTGCTTCTTGTCTGGCAATTTCTTCTTTTTCTTTTGCTTCTCGTCTGGCAATTTCTTCTTTTTCTTTTGCTTCTCGTCTGGCAATTTCTTCTTTTTCTTTTGCTTCTCGTCTGGCAATTTCTTCTTTTGCTTCTTGTCTGGCAATTTCTTCTTTTGCTTCTTTCTCTCTCTTTATCCTATCTTCCATAATACGAGTTAAAGAAATTTTAACTTCCTCTTCTTCATAGTTTTCACTGTTTAGGATTATTTTCCTTATCTCAACCAGTTTACAATGATGCGATACCTTTTCACAAAGTTCATCTGCGAGTTCGAGGAGGTCTTCTTTTCTCCCACGAGAAAGAAAAGCCATGATCGATGAATAACTTATTAGTAAACAATCCAATTTTGTTATCATAAATATAGTTACCAATATTTTCTAATAACTATATGATTCACAAAATATATTCAATGCCAAATATGCTTCAAATACTAGATAAGATTTAATATCAAACACAATTCTCAAATATAATAACAGAATCTTAAACTATATCGTAGCATATACAATACACAAGATGCAATATATATAGTTGCAATTAAATATTTGTTTTCTTTTACTAATGTGTAATTACCATATGTAATTCAAATTATCTGATTCTTTTCAAATCATTAAATGCACAAAACACAAAATTTCAGTAAAATCAAAACGAAATTTAAATTTTCGTTCACTTTCGATTTGGCACTTTTTGGCCGTGACTTTATCAACTTGATAATATCTACTTAGTAGAACATGCAAATTCACTTTATCATCAACTTCTATTAACTTTCATAAAGACAAAATTTAAATAACCACAAAATAAAATTGGATATGTAGTCATTTCTTTTTTTTTTTTTTTTTTTTTTTTAACCAAAACTTTTTAGGCTCTTTGCCTCACTAATTCCGGTAAGCCAGAACCTTAGTAAATTTAATTTAATACAAGGGTGGGCCTACCTGCATTTCCTGCTTTCTTGCTTCCATCCAACTTCCAGGACACCAAATCTCTAGTCTGTGACGAATTAATCCGAACTTTTGTTGGACATTAAAAAATAACATTTATTTTAACACAGACAAAACAATGGGTTTACAATGGACGCGCGAAACAAAAATGCTTATTTTCATTTTAAAATTTACGAATTGCTACGAAGACGTCTCAACTAGACGGAGTCCGTGAGCTAACTGTTTCTCATTCTCCTCACATGCGCAAGCGCAGTATTGAAGGACTTTTTAACAGGAAACTTCCGGGTCTGCAGCCGGCCATTCTAGACTCTTAGGCGCTAAGATGTCACAGTAGGTAACTATATTTACATTGATTCAAATTGCTATACTAAGAACACTAATAGTTCTATCCTAAATACACAAATAGTTGTACTATCCTAAGTGCACGAGAAGTGATTCCTGAAACAGAATGCTGGCAATATGAACTTATTATGTCGAGATCAGGCACAAACTGAGAAGTTGACAATTCTTGGCACTCGCCAAGTACATGAAAAATTACGCCAATTAAAGAGTAGCGCCAACAACTGTCACAGATATGCATGGTGAAAACATTAATAGTGCATATTTCATATAGTAGACCTGATAATTTGTGCTTTATGTGAAAGTGTTTTGTATGGATTTAGAAGTTTCTGTTATTCCTAATCAAGATTTTATAAATTTTGTGTATTTCTCTTCAGCTTGTCAAAAGACAAAGGATAGCCCCTCAAATTGTAGAAATTGAACTGCTGAAAGGAAACAAAGGTCTGGGTTTCAGCATTGCTGGGGGCATGGGAAACCAACATGTTCCCGGAGACAATGGCATCTATGTTACGAAAATTATGGAGGGTGGAGCTGCTCATGTTGACGGAAGACTGGAAGTTGGTGATAAATTAGTAGCTGTAAGTTTCTTTTTTGTGGTTATTTATAATGGGTAGACTAGACTGGGCATTACTTGAAAAGCAATTCAAAAGATTTTTTGGCCTTCAAGGGGGGCACATCTCATTTAGGTGTTCACTGGCTTCACGAACTTGAGGTACTTAATCTTTTCTTCTCCCATGGGGCTTACTGTCTTTAGTTGCAGGTTGCTTTTTTTACTGCAGGGGTCGCACTCCTGGGATACCCAAGTGATCTTTTTCTACTTTTATCCCCCTACCCTATTCCACAATCCTACTTTTTTCCCTTTCACGACATTTCTTGACTTTCTCTTGTGTTTGATGCAGCTTGGCCAAATATGGCCTTTGCAGGATAAAAACTAAGAAATTAACCTACCAAAAGAGTTTTGTCTCATCCACAATACTTGGATATGCTACACAATGACATGACTTGGTTAATTTTATTATGTTGTCCAGTTTTTTTATTTTCTAGGGAAAGGTCTCTTGATGCAGATATTGCAAATAAAGGTTTAACTTTTTACACTACACATGTTTTTAGTTTCAATTAACTTCACTTTATTTCTTTTAAGAAAAATGTGGACATTGAAAAGTCAATTAAAATGTCACTCACAATGAACTAGTACATTTTAGATTATTTCTATAGTATAATCAAAAGTAACTCTCAAAATATACTTCTATAGTTCAGAGTTGGGTTACAGAGTCATTTGTATGTTATTTCTTTACTCTTTTGTTTTAATATTCTAATATTTTCATTATATGTGATATAAAATTCGAATAATTTTTAAATATAATTATTTCGAATATCAACATTTCCTGAAGGATATTTTTGCCTTGAATTGACTAAGTTATTGTATTGTTTGGTGAGATAACATTTTGATTAACCACTCTTAGGCAAGCATGTGTAAATAAAACTATTTCTGTTCATCCTTTGTATTTAAGAATAGATGTAACTCATGCTGTTGAAGGAATCAATGTAATGTTTTGATTTTAAATCATGCACTTTTGATCCTGAATACTCAAATATTCACACTGCAAATCTATTAAACATATTTATTCTCCAAGATTAACGATTGCAACAATGAAGGTCTGTTAATTGAGAATTTTGATGTACCCAAATAAATGTGAATTCCCTTGAAATTTGTTTTAAATTACCGATTGAAAACATTTATCTCACCACAATTTTAAATCAAGATATCAAAAAACTTAACAAATGTTATGATGGTTTGAAATAGAATTTTAAATGTAGTATTAGAACTAATTAACTGCATTGTTTTAAAACTAAAAATACAGCTAGCACATGAATGCACTTACTAAGCACCTGCTTTAATTAGAAGAAATGAGCACTAAAAAATGGAAATTAATATGTATATTGTATTATCGTTTTTTATATATATCATTGCTACGCAAGTAGCAAGATATAGAAACGTAGCAAGTTTTAAGATATAGAAATGTAGCAAGTATAAGTATCAACAATAAAACAATGTAGACTGGTGCAAATATTATCTAATTATTTTCTATTTGTTTTTATAAAACTGTTCTATACGAGTCCAATTTAATTGCTAAAATACTTTCCATTTTTCTCTGATTTCTGTCATTTCTCATTTCAAGGTTGGTGACACAAATTTACAAAATGTCACCCACGAAGAAGCCGTAGCCACCTTGAAGGCCACCTCAGAGAGGGTTGTCTTAACAGTAATCAAACAAGCTGCTGGCAGTATGTTCAGAAACCACTCCAGGAATCCTTCACCCTTACCCACCGCTAATGTTGTTCAGACACAAGAAGTTATCAGCAGAGCAAAGAGCATCACACCTCCTCCTTGTTAGTATAGGTTTTAAAAATAAATCACTCCTTAACATATATCACTCCGTAACATTGAAATATATCACTCCATAACATATTAAGCTGATTTTTGTTCTCTGTTAATCAGGAATGCAGTGACTGTTATTCTTTGATCAAACTTTTCTCAGTTCAACTTTCAAAAATTTGTTTTATCCTTACCTTTAATGCAAAATTTTTGTAAAATAATTTTGTTTTTGTATTTCCAAAAAATCTTGATTTACTAAACAGTAAATTTTAAAGTATACCTGTATAATATGAATGTTTACATTTTTCCACAATTGTGTACTGTAAGTGAAGACTCTTTTTTACTGCAGTCAACTTTCGCGAAACAAGTTTTATTATGAAATGACTCGTCTAAGGATTAAAAATAATAAATAGAAGATATCCTTATATAGACACCGTGGCCAAATATGGCCCTTGCGACATAAAACCCTAACAAACCAAACCTTATACACTGAACTCACCTTATATTAGATAACTGAAGACTTTATATTCTTCCCAATAGAGAATACCAACTTATAATTTATACCATGCTTGACATTAGGGGTGAAGTTGTTTTATAATTCATCCTTGGCTTACACAATAACATGAAATAAATTACACTATTCATAATTACTTTCAGAGGAATGCTATTTATTATAATTAGAGCAACAGAAATTGATATGTAAAAATTTCTTGTAGGTAATAATAAATTTGATAAGAATGATGATTATGGATTATAATTTTTGAATGAAATGGAACTGATATTGTGTTGTGCTTCTGTTCTGAAATTCCCAAACTTCCAATTATTATATGTTAACCAAAATACAACCATCTGCTTAGTTCACCAAAAAGCTTATCCTGATTCTCTTATTGGACAAGATTTCCTCCTGCCTTTGAAAATTATTTGGTTTTTTTTCTATACTTTTACTGAAAATGTAGTCTTGTTCCTTAATTGCTTTATGTGGACATAAATACATAGAAAGTGTAATTGAGAAATAAAATAGCACATTTTTGATACTTACTGCAAGTTTTTAAAGTGGAATACTCTCTGGAGAGTATTTCTCTCTGTTGAGAAAATACTACAATTAAGCATTCTTGATGTTGGTTTAAAAATTTTTTCTAAGTAACTCGTCTTTGAACAAGAATATATAATGAGCAAAACAAGAGTGAAGTATCTAACTGGAATTAAATCCAGTTGTAACAGCAAGACTCTAAATATATACTAACTTTCTACTAACTGGTTTAAAATGGCAATTCTGAAAATATGCATGTAGAACCTAGAGAAATATTACAAAAAGCAAGAGGAAGGGTAGAAAAAAGGATTTACAGAGCATGTTTTATTAATATCTTAATAAGTGATGCTAGAACCTAGATTATAACAGTACATTGCTTTTCGACTTTATTGGAAGATAAAGAAACCCTTTCCCAGAATTTTTTTATTCTTTTGTCTCTCTGATGTGATTGAAAGACATGAAAACAGACAAATTGTTCTTTTGTACACTATAAGATTGCACATGCATTTTTGGAATTGGAAAATCTGTGGCTTCCCTACAAATACAAGTCACATATTATATATGTGTAGCTACAGATTTAAATCTTAAATGTCTATTAAAATGTATAATTCACCCCCCCCCCCCAAAAAAAAAAGAATGCTATTGGTAATTCAGTTGGTTAAAAATTGTAAAATTAACACTTCTTTCAGTCTTGGACACTACCAATATCTTTGGAAGTTAATAATGAATATACAAATCGTAATTGATCGGAAATCTTATTCTTAGTTGCTGTGTGGAATTTCATTGAAAAAACAAGCACTTCACAGTGTTTTCCAGTCATACAAAACGAGAGGGCTGCAGGGGCTTTCCTACCTCTTTTCTCTGATGAAAAATTGGCATAATTGACCAAATATTAGTAAAATTTTTGTTAAAAAGCTTTGGGTGTACCCTATAGAATTTGTTTATAGCCCTATTCAAGAGTCAGTTATTTGTGTGCTGAAACTAGAATCTTTGATAGTAAGGCATATTTTGCTTTCTGTAAGAAGCTTTTGTGCAGTTAGCCCATTCTCCCCTGTAAACATAATTATTGAATACATTTATTTAAAAAATGTTTCCAGATTGTTATTTTTCATGACCAACAATGAATTGTAGGTACTATGAGTACACACAATACGATTCAAGAATATTTTCTTTATTCCATAAAAGATCCAATCCCTTTCTTCAGCTACTGACCCTAACAATTACCCTGCATAACACTAATGTTCTCTAGTAAAAGTTTTTAATTAAACTCGGTAACTACCATCAATTATAAAAAATTGTTTACCTATGCAGTTTGTGTTGACAGTTATCTTCATCAATACTTTAATTCAAAATTCCATTTATAAAATTGTTGAAAAATAGAATATTTGTTCTTTACATTAGTTTTTATTAAATACAGTATTTGTATGTTAGTATAAATGAGTGTATAATAAAGGATTTTAAGTTAATTTAGCTTGTATTCTGCATGATCTTTCCTATATGAATTTCAAATATAGAATTCAGTATTGACTGCCATTCTTTTCTGTATCATGATTTGTGTATAAACCAATTTTCTTTGTACATATTTCGTTTTTGTGAATGAATTGCTTGTTTTAAAAACACCCAAGTTTGCAGAGACCTTCTAAGAACTTGTGATTCTGTTTTGATTTCATTTTGATTTTTAATTTTATATCTTGCAGTTAATATACCTGCCGAGTATCCACTAGAATCTCCACCAGATGATCAACCACCTCTTCCAAGGGCAGCTACAATAGAAGACTTCACAAAGTAAGTTACAACTTCCTCCCTATACTGACTTCATGCCTATTGGCTATAAAATAAAGTTCTTTCTATGATAGTAAGATTCAAACTATAAAACACAGTCCAGATTTGTTTTTGGAAGGAGTCTTTAAGTTGGAAATATAAAATTTGGACAAAAGTAAGTATTGAACACTTGTAATCCATCGGTTTCTTTTTTATTTAATCAAGTTTAATAATTTTTTAAGAAATTCAAGTTTGTTTCCTATTGCAACAAGATGTAAACAACTAATTAGACAGTCATTTTGAAACTTGTTAGTCTTATATGTTGTAGTAATCCATGAAGTCTGGGACAGAGGTAGAAAAACTGATAAATTGAAATTCATGAGTTTATTTATTTCAGTCACAAGATGTCCAAATATTGCTTTTTAATGCTTTATTTGCAAAAATAATTGTATAAAAGTAATTTTGCAAAAATTACAAGGTTTATACCCCAAAATGGCTCTTGGTTTTTGCACCACATACTTAGATTTTTGGAGTGTAACAGTTGATTTTGAAATTTTATTCTGCTACAAATAATAAGCTGGAACACTTTCCTCTTTTCCTCATCATTTAGCTAAGTTAAAAATACTTTTTCAAAATAATTTATTGACTAATCATACCTTTAAACTAAATAAAAGTAATGAACTAAGTAAAAGTTAACTTAATTGAATAATCAATATCTTTAAACTAAAAAGTAATTTGTGACTTGTATCTTTTACATGCAACAAGTCACAAAAACATACATTTTTTGAAAAACTTAAAGAGAACTTGGTCAGTTTAAGTTTTATTTTATAGCTTCCTTTTGTGATAGACACAATTAATACATAATTTTAAAAAATATTTATAAAGAAGTGCACATAGACAATAAACATTAAAATATATTGCAAGATGAGCATGATTTAATGATAAAATATTCCATTAATTAATTTAATGAAAAATTAGAGTGAAAACAAAGTAAGACATTATAAAACTGAACACTTGAACTCTGAACATTTGTAAGCTCACACCAAGACATTTGAAATAGAATTATATAAAACTGCTGGCAAAGAAGTACCAAAACACAATTAGTTTACAACACCTGATAGTAATTAACAGAATTTTGGATATTTTTAATAGAATAATATAACTGAAGTTGACTTCCAAAAAGCTGTATCTATATGATTTATATAAGAGAAATTTGTAGCTTATTCAGATCAAATATTTGAGGGTCTATCAAAGTATTAAGTAGGCATAAATAAAATCTGTTCCATCTTAACAATTTAAGAATCGTTACTTAGCAGTGACTATTTGTGTACTTCAAAAGAAGTATAATTTCATAATAAAATGGAATTCCTTTGCCACATCAGGGGCCATCGTCGTGGCTCAGTGGGTATGCCCACTGTGCTAGCAACCCTTGAGTTGTAGGCGGCACAGGTTCGATTCCTGTCAGGTGCATTCCTTCTTGGGTGTATTTCTCTCTTCTGTGTCAGTAAAACTTTCATTGTGAGTTTTTATTACTTGATATCTTGATGTCTTGTGTCTGGTGCAGCATGGCCAAATATGGCCGTTGCGCCATAAAACCCCAAAACCAACCAACCTTTGCCACATCACATGCCTGTAAGGAATCGGATTCAGTGAAAAGGTAGATATAAGTAGTACCTAAGAGATGCCAACCACACACATTATAAATTTGATATTTATTTTACTGATTATATTTGAATTGTATTGTACAGTTAAATAGTTTCATGAGAATAATTCTTAAAATAATTTATGTAGCCACGATAGAAACAAAATTAAAAATATAATTGTAGTGTTATGTACTTTTGCCAGAGGGCGTGCTGCACTCAACCCATATAGAAATGTAAGTCAATAAGAAAAAATTGCTTTCGGCACCAGCGCGCTAGGTCAGTTGTGAGTGGATGGGTGATTTCCGTTCATTTGGCCATGTAAGGCCTTGTTGTGATCCTTTGCATAAATATAGATAAAGGTTAGTATGTGAAATATACTCAGTGTGCTGGATCCTTTTGAGGTATACATAACCACAATAATTATGTGCATTGTTTACATTACCTTTTACCTTTAATTGTAATTAAAATGTCATATTTGTAAAAAAAAAATCATTACTGAAAACATTCCTCATCAAACCTTGATCAAATCGGACATTGGCAGGGGTATGTGTCTGGTATTGTATTTTTTGCATATTGGTTATGGTCAGGATCCAGGTATCTTACATTAGCATGGATGATTGAAACTATTCTGTGCATGTCAATGTAAATATAAGTAACGTACTTACTGAATCTCTTATAATTATAAGTTTGACAGAAAGACGGATTGTGCAGATTATCTTCAATGAAGACGCTATTTTTGTCATTCATTTGCCTAAACACTAAGTCTGTTTAGGCTGAACTACATAACAGTCTCAACGAAGCTTATAGCATTTACAGTGAGACGTTATCAGGTACCACAGAAGGCAACCTTTGGTTGACCCTGTAGGTGATTAATTTTCAATAATGATTATGTTTAAACATAATCATTACTGAAAATTAATCACCTTACAGGGTCAACCAAAGGTTGCCTTCTGTGGTACCTGATAACGTCTCATTGTAAATGCTATAAGCTTCGTTGAGACTGTTAACATTACATATAGTTAAGTTAAAGTTCGGGAACCAACAAGTCTTTATATTGAGACCAGAAATTAATTCTCATGTTAGTAATCACCAAAATGATCTAACAAATAACCTTTTCAATGTCATTTCATATTCTGATCTTCAAAGTTGATAACTAGTATTTAGTTCAGTGTGAGTGTATTAACCTGCCGACAAAATCGAGATATTTTCTTACATGACTGAAGGATGTCCAACTCAAGTTGTAGAAAATATAGAAAAACATTAGAATTGGATAAAAGAAACTGATATTTTTTAATAAACTTCGAAAGTTGGGACATGCTAATGTTAATTCACTTGAAATTTTTTTGATTCTTATGAATTATGTTATAAAATAGTTAAATTAATTGTTACTTTCGTACAAATTCGTTTAAATCAAAATGTGTTCTATCTCTGTTATTTTTTACGTTTAAGAAATTATAAATTGGAAGCACATTGAAATACACCATTAGAGAGGTATGTAATGAGAGTTATGAAAAGGATGTAATTTGGAGTTGCAAAATTGACGTAACATGAATCACAATATCGATGCAACATGACTCTCAATAGTATTTTCAAATTAAAATTCGTACGATATAGTTATTTAAATTCTAATGAGTCAATAAATATTTTTTTATCTATGTACTTAAGTTTTCATCATGGTTGATCTCTACAGTTTAATAAATTGAAATTTTGAATATGTACAAAAATTCCATGTCATTTTTACTTACATGAGTCGCTTTTATTTTTTATGTGAAATAAATGTTTAATATTAAAATATTTTTTCAAACTATCTACAATTCAAATCTGTATGCATTTTTAATATGGGAAACCAAAAGTAAACTTTTCTTGGCAAAAGTATAACCCATTTTTTTTTAATTTCTCCAATTGTAACAAGTTAAGGTGTATTAACTGAAAAAAATGTAAGAAATGTTGTGGGTTTTGAGAGGATTCCAATATTGGATAAGTTACTCTGAAACTATTCATGATGTAGATACTCTCAGTTTTGTTCCATTGCAACAGGAAGATAGCATTGTTATTTATGACCCAATGTTAAACAGAAAGCTGAGGTGTTAGCTAAGGAGCTCGATAATGATAGAACAGCAACTGGTTGTCTCATTGAAAATGGACGCATCATATCCTTTTCAACAATATACCCTCTGGAAAAATTAAAGCTGGTATTATATGAGGGTCATTTAAAAAATATGAGTGTTTGCATTGTTTAGAAAGTGTTTACATGGTTTGGTCAAGTAATACAGCAAGCTGTACTTTCGCTTACGTACTGCTGGGGTAGTTCATTCTGGACTTGAATTCACTGGTCCCACATTTGTAGCCACACCTGGAAGGTATGTTATGGTGTTCAGGATACCCATCACAGAATTGTTCACTTTAATTTTTATCTAGTCATTTGTGTAAAAGTGACTTGATTGCTTTGATGTAAACTCACAGTCGATGTGTCAAAGTGATGGATGAAACAGTTTATGAAGTGGTGGAAGGATTCAATTCCTACTTCCTACTATTCAACTGTAAAATAATTTGAGCTTCTCGAAGATTCGGTAATTTATGTGCAAAAACTGTTCTTAACTTAAACAATGTTGGTTGTTTCGTCAAATTGTAACTTTTCAGGTTATTTTTTGAGTTTCCCTGTTTATAAATGTTATAAAAATTGTAAAATGTTTCAAATCATCACAATTTGAATTGTATGTATGAGAAAGATTTTCAAAAATACAAACAACCAGACGGAAAACGGAGATTTTACTTCCTAGCATGATACATATCTGGTTTACCTTAAAATATAGTTTAACGAAGTTTGAATTTTCATCCAACTTATGTTCCTCAATCAACTGTCCTATATTAATTTGGAATTCATTCTTTGGAATTTTTATTGTCTAAGTGCTGAAATCGCATTCGAAAAGCAAATAAAATGACGCCACGTTCGGAATACATACAAGAAAATTGTTCCGCCGCAGAAACACCATCTCCCACCTATATATAGGTTGAAAGAAAAAGCCCTCTCAATGGAAAAAGATGGTGCACACTGCAAATGATAGTTAAAGGTGAGTGACACACGAGGTGACTTGAGCAGCGTGATCAGGCGGGTGAATAACTTTCTACTGCTCCTTTTACACGGGTAGCACTGCTCATCCAATCGCGCTCAACTGTTGACCGTCCGTTACTCAGCCGCGATTTACAAATCGGATCACCTCGTCAACCTACTGTTTTCTTAGGCATGTGACACATGGGGTGCCTTAGGAAGCGCAACTCTGTTTAGCTTTTTCTCTGACAGGGAAGAAAACCGGTTGAACCGTTCGGAACGTGTCACCCAGGTCTAGTGCCAAATCTCAACGAAAGAAGCGCTTTCTGGATCGCACTTTACAAGTCGCTCCGTGTGTCACCACCCTAAGTTCCCAAAATTCCTCACCAGGCTTGCGATAAAAAGTTGGTGCCGGCCATTTTCTACTCGGAATTGCAAATGGATACTGTATGAGAATTAGTAAATAACTTATTCGGATTGAAGATTTATTCTTTGAAAAACAATTTAGAGCACATAGAATTGACTCGTGAGAGGCGTTAACCAGTGAATTTTAGAACAGCTCGTCCCTATAAATTTCCATGGCGATCATTCTTCCTCTTTCACCTGATACCTATGGATTTGAACTAAATATCGAACGACTGTTCCGTTACTAGGAAAAGTTTCAGAACGGAAACCCTATGGCTGTGCTATCGCGTGAGAATGAAGCTCTTTTATTTCATCTGCGTACTTACTACTTAAAATGTTAAGCATGGATCGATTTTACTTCCTGCTGCGAATCGAATTTCACGCGATTTCGTTGCTGTGGCCGGAATGGACAAAAAAAAATATCCATGTTACAGAATCGTTAATATTTTATTTTACCCGTTCTTCTGAATTTTTTACGTCACATTCGAAGAACACCTGCGCGTTTTTCCAACGATCCCGTAAGAAATGTGCCGTGCGGGGCAGCGCATCTGTTTTTCCTTTCCTTTATCTATAAATAGTTAAAATAGTTCTTGGTATTCAGTACCTAATTTAGGTGAAAGAACACCGTTTCACGTGACAGTTGGATCGTTCTTTTTAGTTTTGAGGATTCGATCGAATTTCAAGGTGATTATCAGGCTTCTAAATTAATGGAATGAAAATTTGGTACAGAAACCAGAGTGCAAAGACGATGCTTTATTTATGGAATTGCAACTCTCTAGTAGGGTCTCCCACTCAGGGGAATGGGTCGTACGGGGCCTACGCGACCCCCGAAGAATGTGAAATGTTCTTGTACTATATTGTGTCGTCGTTTTCTAAGTTTCTAAAGAGAAATTCTTTACATTGTGCTTTTAAAAGGTGTACAGATATTGTATATGGGGAAAGGAGAGAAAAATTTGTACGCTTGTGTGTCAGCTTAAACATTGAAGGCATGGGGTATGCTTTTTTAAAATTTCTTATTTCTTGAAGGGGCCGCGGTACACCGGTTGGAACAGTAGCGAATTAGCAACCGGATGGCCGCTAATTCGAAACTAGTGGGGGCTGGTGATTATTAAATTTGTCGTGGTCTCAGATGTCCTCACGTTGACGGGGCGTGGAAGTTTGGAGAGTGGGGTGCCAGCTCAGGTGTTGACCTCATCATCTGACCATGTTTCAAAATGATTAGATGTTGTCCTCGATCCTTCCCTTCGGGATTGATACCGAAAAGTCGCCAATTTAGCGATAATTTTCCTTCGCTTATTGGGGATAATTTTGGAATATGGTAAACCGTCGTAGTCCTATCCAAAAGACGCGTGACGACTGACCGGTACTGTGTTATTGGGTTTTACCACTTTTGCCCGAATTGCAGATATGGGGGTTTGACTCTTCATTCTTTACTTAAGACTTTCAATTTTAGGTTAACTTGCTGATATTTTCACTGAGTATCTACTTACCTTTGTATTTCTTGACGCTTCATTTGTTTTATTCATATAGTAAGCAGTTAATTAACGTCGCACTGGAGCAACACACGGGCTATTGGCGACAATCCGGAATCAATCCCGAAGGGAAAGATCCAAGGACAACGTCTCGTAATTTTGAACCACGGTTAAGTGGTACCCCACTCTTAATACTTCCACATCACGTCAACGTGAGGACATTTGAGGCCCCGGCAGATTTAACGCGCACCAGTCCCTGTGTACACGATGGTCTTTGGCTGGACCTAGTTTCGAACTCGAAACCCTCCGGTTGCTAATTCGTTGCTCTTCCAACTGGGTTACCGCGGCCTGGTTTATTGATGTGATCCAAATTGTTGTAATAGAGAATTCCTTTCGTTTTTTAAAGAGAAATGAGTCCAGCCACGCGCTCGCTTTTTTTGTTAGTTTTAGTGTAATAAAGGTGAGATAAAACTAGTTTTAAACCCAGAGGAAATAATTATTGAAACTGATAAACAGACATAAATAATAATGCTTAATATTATCAGTGTCTCATAATTTTGTAGCAAAATAAAACAATTTCTGTGAATTTAAAACGTAATACTCAAAATATTATTTTATATCTATTTCAGAATGTTTCATTCTTCGATAGTTTACTCAGTCATGCTCTCTTCTAAAATTCTTAGTTGTGTAACGTAATAAAAGGAAATCTTACTAGTGTAAACTTTTCTTGTTTCATCTACGTTCCCTGCAAATGGAAATGAGTTTTCAAATTTTTACGCTCGGAGTAGAATTTTGTATTTAAGGAAGGATTTAATTTTCCTTGAAGGTTCCAGTTTATAATGTGAAGGATTAAGGCAATAAACGAGAATGCTGATTACATTTGCACTGTAGCTGTGTATTTATATTTTCGGAAAATTTCCTTTAAAGTCGACGGAACTCCGCTAATAGGATAATTTACATCTTAATGAACTCTTAAGTTAGCTATTTCGTAACGAACTTTAATACTTAAATGAAAGTGATTAGTCATATAGCCTGGTATTCAGATTTTCTCTAATAGCACAACGCTAATGCAACTCTGCCACCTTAACAAAAGATTAGTATTGAAACAGTCCCTGAAATGTGTGTATGCAAAGTTATTCTTTAAAAGTAATTTCAAGGGCACCGTTTCGTATCAAGTATTGTATGGAGGTAGATAGGTACTGAATTAACGTCACACTGGAGCAACACATTGGGCTATTGGCAACGGTCTGGGATCCATCCCGAAGAGAAAGATCCGAGTACAACATCTCGTCGTTTTGAACCACGGTCAGATGACCAGAACACGAGCTGGCACCCCCTCTCCAAACTTCCACACCAACGTGAGGACATTTGAGGCCACGGCAGATTTAACGTGCTCCAGCCCCCACGTACACGACGATCTTTGATCAGATCTAGTTTTGAAATCGCAACCCTCCGGTTGCTAATCCGCTATCTACCAACCTGGCCACCGCGGCCCGATGTGTAGAAGAATGCGTTCAAGTCTTCTCACCCACAATCCCATCA
The DNA here is from genome assembly GCA_933210815.1 of Meta bourneti. Lineage (NCBI taxonomy): Eukaryota > Metazoa > Arthropoda > Arachnida > Araneae > Tetragnathidae > Meta > Meta bourneti. The sequence goes on from OW119927.1 coordinate 87,008,140, forward strand.
AGCGTTTTCTTTTCATGTAGCTGAAACGAATTTTCCCTCCCCTATTATAGGGTGATCAGTTTCACCTCTAATCTGCATTGAGATACCGTTGAATTATTCAATTACTCATAGCCAGAAGGGAGAAGCTGAAATGGTTCCGTTGGCATCTGCCAGCAGCGCCGATTTATCACGGGATCTCAATAGGAAGGCACGCTCCTATCTGGTTTAGTTCAAAATCAAATTCGCATCCTTCACTAATGCCCTAAACATGACTGCTTAGTAACTAAATTCCGATAATAGTTCTCGTTTCTCCATGTGTACACGAAACGTCATTTGATCTGTAGCGTCTGCTAAAATATATCCAATTTCTGATGTGTATTTCTGCAATTTGTATCCGTAGTGTTATCACACCTCCATGTTTGATTGGAGCTTTAGCTTAAGCTCTCGTCAAGGTCCTTAAGGGATGATACAATTTATGATAAGCAGTCTCTCCCCCATCCACTAGTTTTTTGTAAAGGTTATTGTAGGAATTTTTACAACGAATCTATGTACGAAAAAATATTTTTGTCGTGTCCGATTATACCATACCTATTGTCAAGGCTACTTAAAGGTGACTTTTTGCTATTTTTCGACCTTGGTGGATAGGGGTATCTTGTTAACTCTCCTGGTGGTGTCTCGACGAGGTATCTTGTCATTAGCAAAACTGACCCAGATCTTGATGGAAGAGATATCTCGTCATTAGAATAAAACTGACCAGATCTTGATCTCATTAGCAAAATTGGTCAGATCTTGATGGAATATATCTCGTCGAATTTACTTGGAGGGTAAAGCAAAATTGTCTCAAAAGATCCTATTTTCAAAATTTTGACGATATTTCAAAAGATTTTGACGATTTTGTTTTTGAAAACTTACCAAAGGCCAACGGAAATTTAGTCCCTTTTTCAGCAAAAAGGACGGACAAAATATTTTTCGTATTTCTCTTTAAGAAGAAAATTTTCTTAAAGAACTCTGCTTTTTTTACCGAAAAGCGAATAGGATTTCGATGGTTTTCATTTTCAGGGGCCTGCTGTCAAGTTTTTTATTGGACTCCAAAGAATTCTATTGCTCCAGGTGGGGATGGAATAAATGTATAAGAATAAAATTTCATCAAATAAGCTCCCTTTAAAGGACGTTTTCCAAAATTTATCGACTCACTCGTCTTTTTGCATTGATCTGAATTTCCTTTTAAAGTATTCAAAAATAATTTTAACGGACCAAAGTAGAAGGAAAACATCTTGAGTTTGGAAGTTTTGTGTACTTAGTTTCATAATTTTCATATTTAAATATTTCCTTCGAATCTTGGTGAGCCTGCATATATACTTACTGCCTTCATGTCATTTTGTTCCCGTGCCCTATCAGAATGAGCGGAATTTTCAGTTTGAACTAACAAAGCAGACGAAAAGTGAAGATTTTACTTTCGTCTGCTTTGCTCTCTAAATGCTCTCTAATGATATGTATCGGGGTTACATGAAAATGTAGTTTTTCGGAAATTTGGAGACATTTGGCGTTTAATCTAATTGATGTTGGCCAATCAACTATTATTTTTTTATTCTTTGAAATTTTTATTGGCGACGCACAGTACCATTTTCGCAATCTAGGTGGACAAAATTCAATTTTCTTAGTGTCGCAGATTGTCAAAAAATACATCATATCTTAAAAGCAGTATGTCCCCTTAGCAAGACCACGGGGGTTTCTAAACAATTTCTCCTAACAGGAAGTACAAGGGTAAAAAAGTCTTACTTTCTGCTTTGGCTATAAACACAATCTGCCGAATGCGTATTAGTACCTTGAGGAAAACTGAAAAGTATAGGTACTATATTTTCTATAGTGCTATTTGGTGAATACGATCATTATCTTCTATTCATCGAGGTATGTTTACGTGCTTTTATTTAAATACTATTTCATTAATTTGCAAGACTTTTGAATTTGTAGCTAATTAGCGTCTAACGCAACTGTTGATTTCGAATTTCAACTAGACTTTTAACACATTATATAGTCGTATATTACTTAAACATTGTGTATTATAGCCTAACTCATTTGACGTGCGCAGAACAAAAACATTCTTGCTCAAATTTGCGAAACAGATATTCCTTAAATTTCAGAATGACTGGAAATTTTTCGTCAGTCCATTTTTGACATTTGGGTGATAAATTCGAAGCAAACGAAAATCGATGCTATTATAACATATATTTCTGAAGAAATGGATGAACATTTGTTACCACACTGTTTTGAATCTCTTAAATAGTATTAAAGCGAAAATTCTCGAATTACCTGCCAAAGAATCGAACAAAAGAGGAGTAAAGTGAACAGGCGCTGAAAACTATTCCGGATAAATAATTTTTCTTGACTTAAAGGAGATCTTACCTTTCTTCATACTGTAATTCAACTTCTATCGAGTAATTCAGAGGTTTGAAAAATAGGCCTAGAAAAGCCTCGAAAAGATTTTTAAGCCTGTAGTTCCAATTTTAAAAAACTAAACCCGTAATCTTGTAGAGAGAACAAGTCAGAGAATTGTAAATGGCCTCTGAAGTAAATTATGAAAGTCAGGTATACGATTTCTACTTCAAATCGTCAGAGCTCTCTGTTGCTCTCCTAGAAGAGGTACATTTATGAAAATGACCCGTGTCTCATTAAAAAGCCAGTAAAATTATTTGCAAATCATGTGCTTGCGCTTATAGTTGACGCTAATCTTTATATAAGCCAATATAAAATTATATGTCAACAACGTAAAAGACATTGACTCTAATCTGTATACTCCACATAACAAAATTAAATAAGCTAAATGGTTGTTACTCTTCTGGGATCATTATCACGGAAACTTCTGCTGTAACAACTAGTCACTTATCAACTGCTCTGTTATACGATTACATACAATTAATTCATGAGCAATCCTTGAGACTGATTTTGTCAAAAGATAGTATCATAAATACAATTATAATGTGAAGCTGTGATGGTGCTGAACAGAAAAGATACTGGCAAATTTTTTTCTGAAAAATATCAATCTGAGCAAAGTATGTTTAGTATTTCTGCGGTACTTTTGCAATCTATACTTGTGCTAATGAGGGAAAAAAATTATTTGGCAAAATCCTGCTCCACATCTTTCCATCAAATTTCTTTTCGCCAAGTAATTAGATTTTACTACTAGGGAAGATAATAATGTGTAAGATAATTTTAAAGCTTAGTTTGTTGTTTTGATAGATGTAACCAAACATCAAACAGGGAATACTAACGATAGAAATACCGCTCGTATATTTTTTAGAAATGCTGAGTCTATTGAAATAACTGGGATTAATGTAGTGATCAAGCTCTTCCAAGTCATTAAAATGTTTAAATTCCGGTTTCCAGATAAACTGATAAGTTTTCTGAGCACGAAGCAAGTACATACATACCTCAGAAAGTATCCTTGGTACCCCAGTGCCCGTAGATTGCACATAAAATACTGGTCCATGGAGAATATTATTTTGCGTCTTGTATTCTTCCGATTGGTCCGCTCTTAAAAGCGCAAGAGACAAGAAATAAACACAACAGGTGATAAGGGAAATATTTACTACAAAAATGTAAAGAACTGATACGAATGGATTTAATGAATATATTACTCAGTATCTCAGATTCACTAATTGTAAGTTTACGAGCAAGGTCTAAAATTAAACGCAGCCAAATGTTTCCAAAAAGGTTGCATTTGTTTGAAGAACCTTCCCGTCAATACATCAGTAGATTATTTAGGTAGTTGGGATTCCAGGCTACATAATTTTGTAATACTTTTCAAGTAAAGTTTTCCCTACTCGTAGTTTCTATTACATACATTTGCTTTATTTTTCAATGGAACTGTTATGGGTATATCTGATCATTATTCAGGTGTATATTAATATAAAATTGCAAAAAATACGGTTAATAATTGATCGAAGTATATCTTATATATGGAACAAAGTTGACAAATTTCTTTAAATTTAGCATATTTATACATTGAAATAGTAACTAAAAATCGTTAAATATGTACCAAACTAGTATTTTTTCACGCAGCCTCTTATAACCACCCAAAACCAGCGTATTTTTGATGCAATAATTTTGTCCACCTAGATTGCTAAAATGACACTGCGACGTGCTGAATCGTGAAAAACAAGCCAACTGACGTCACTGTCAGAATACGCACAGGAAACAAGTATCGCCATAGAAACACTATCGCCACCTACATTTAGTTTGGTAGGTAGTTGAATTTATGTCGCACTGGAGCAATAAAACAGGCTATTGATGGGGATTTTGAACCACGTTTAAATGAGATATTTCTCTCTCTCTCTAAGCTGCCCTCACTTTCTTAACTTCCACACCACTCCAACTTGTACAGGTAACCCCCGTATAACACGGCACTTCTATAGCACGGATTCACTCTAACACGGTTCGAGAATATGGAACATCCCCATATAACACAGTGCTTTTATGGAATGATTGAACAACGATGCGAAAAGGACGGGCATTATGAGTTTAATTTAAATGGTGTAGCATGGGAGTATCCGAAGAACTACACGCGCGGATATTATCTCGAGATAAATTAAATAAAAAATAACTTAGCTTAGAAGAGACATGTCGTCTCTGGGGGATCCCCGCTCGTCATCAAAAAGAAAAAATGGCAAGAACGCTTAACGCGTTTCTTTCTCACAGAACTGCAAGGTCGATGGACTGGGGCGAAAAAAAGAGAGCGTATTCTTCCTCTCCACGCCTTTTATCAGTTTTTCAGGGGGTCGCAAATCAGGGGAGATGGTCTCGTCAATCAAGGGAGCTGGACTTCCTGATTCGCTGTTTTTAAACTAGCTCATCTGTAATTTGTTAGACGGACACACATGACATGGCATGACGTAACTTTCTGGAAGATTCTTAGCTTAGTTAATGAGCGTCACTGGAGCGAGGGAGAAAACGGAATTGAGAAATAAAAGACTTAAAAAATAAATGTCATCACACTGATCTCGTGGCTGTCACTCAGAGGATGAGGATATCTTTAAAAAAAAGAAAACACCCTCGGTTAGTAGTGCTTAGTGATGACGAAGAAAACATTGTTTAATTCATATTAATATGTATTACTTAAGAAAATTTTAATAAAGATATTTATCTTAATTATGAAAATATAATAGCATGTTTTTAATTTTTGGAACCTAACCCCCCCCTTTTCGTACTAGTTCTTTGTTTCGTATAACACGGATTCGCATAACACGGCAATTTTTTGGAACATAACTCCCGTGTTATACGGGGGTTATCTGTATATGTTTAGTTGGACAGAAAATGCCAATCAGACGCCAAAGAATACGGATATCACAAGTCGATATTAAGAAAGCACAGCGTTTGATATCTTTGAATTTAAAGTTGAACCTATGCGTAACTTCATCGTTTTTACAATTTGCAAACGATATTTACGCGTTTCACAAATTACCCAAGTGGGGATGGTATTAGTTTTACAAGTTGCTGATTAGCTTAGGCTTATGTTGGGAACAACTTGAGAGGACAAGATTTATGATCACACCTGTTTGAACCACGTCATCAGTTTTCGTCCAGGTGTGCTTACCACTTTGTTGAGACTTGTGCCGGACTGAAATGACAAGTATGGAGTGCAAAATGCAGTGAAACCGAACGGAACTCAGCGGTCAACCTTGTAAGAACATGAATTCTTACAAATTTGTTTCTTGTGGTTTAAGGGGACAGTGAATTTTCAAGATATTTTTGAAGTTATCCAATTGGCTATAAAATTTAGTTTCCTGCTGAACAGCCCTATGTACGAAGTTTGATTCAAAAATATTAATTTCGGATGTTATTACATAAGTGGTCAAATTTTTTTGATAAATTAGCAAAAATTGATAGGTCCCACGCGCACTAATTTTTCATGTATTGTCAATATTTAAAATCACATACTAGTTTGTAAATACATGAATCAAATTAACCGCATTTGGTAAATATACCACTCGATTGTGAAGTTAAAAAATATTTTTGTTCTAAAACCTCTAAAATTCTACAAAAAAAGGGTTGTTAAGCAACATTTTAAAACAAAATTTGAAAACAAGATAAATTTCTCATTTGCACTTAGCTACATACAATAGATTGCAAGTATTCAAAAACATTTTCAAGGAAATCGAGAAAAACCAGAGCTTGTCCGCTTTTGGACCTTGCGCCATTTCACCCAAACATCCAATCCAAGAAAAACCAGATGTTCAGAGCAGTTCGAAACCAGAATGTCCAAAAAAATCTTCAATCGCAGATAAATTTGTTTTGTGTAGTAGACTTACTATACTTATTATGTTGCATATAACTCCTTCAAAAGTGATTGTAATCGAAAAATTCTTTTCGCTGTCTGTAGAGTTTGATACCAATTTTTGACGCTAAAAATCGATTTAGGTGATTTTGAAAGTACCGTCCTCTTAAAAAGCAGGCCATCCCGTCAGCCTTTAAGATCCAACTTTATGCTGTAGGAATAGCGCAGCTTGTCCGCTTTTGGACCTTGCGCCATAAAACCCTAAAATCTAATCCAATTATGCTGTACGAAAATAATATTTTATGTTAAGTTTATTTAAGTTCAGATATTTTTGGGGTGAGGTTGCCAGACTTAAAAATGTAAGTGTCTTGCCAAAACTTCTTTATTTCTGACATTTCAGGTAGTCCGAACAAATAAAACTCAATTGAAGAGGTATTGATAAAAACATGGGCTTTTACATTGAAACGGTCTAATAAACATTGTTGCAAACAAGAAATAACCAGTATTACAAACAAAAATTCGTCTTAAAATATCCGACTTGAAGCAGAAAATTCCGTGAACGACTGACATTTTTTGTACACAAAGCGATTCGTTCAATACAACATTTGTATTAAATCGATTTCTCTGAAAAATCCAAAAAATTTATAATTCCTGGCGGAATCAGCAACGCACGCAAATTCCGGACTTCTGGTAACTCAAGGAGAGGGGAATTTTTAGATATCTCGTTGCCTTTGTGTATTCAATTTTTTGAAAACGGTATAATCTCCTCCAGTTCATTCTGAAAACACGAAACTCTTCACGAAAAAATTGCAAATAACGTTGAACCGGATTGCATAATTTTTAATCATGTAAAAAAATTTGTGCATGGAAAATTTCGAATGTTGTCCACTTATCTGGCAAATCTGAACTCTCCAAACATTGATAAACCAGTGTTTCACGATAGAAGTCGAGAAATTTCTTGCTCAGTTGCATACAGGAGATAAAGGGCTGGTGTTGCTCATTTGGAAAGAACACGAACGGTTGGCACTTTGTCCGAGCGAAAGACCCAACCTGATCTTTGTTTTCTCGCATCATTAGTTTCGTTCGTTTACTGCCCTGCTTGAACTCGACCGAGTGTGAGTTCGTGGGAATTGCATCGAGCACAATCCCCTTTGGAATGCGCAAAGGGGCTCGGTCCGGCTGGCATTTGCGTGCCCGAGAGATTTACCTCGCATCAAAATAAACGAAAAACCGCGCCTACGCAATGAGCAGGGAAAAACAAATCCGAAATAAAAACTCGTCTGTGACGACATGATGAAAAAATAACAACCCGGCTTTAACTTAGGCGACGCCACACCGTCGCTACGCACGCACAACTTGACAACGGACCTCGGACGCATGCGCGCGACGGACGTTGTGCTGTAAAGTGCGTACTCTATTTTTTCCCTCACGCACACTTCGCTCACTCCTGTTAAAGCGGACGGTTGTTTTGTGCGCGATGTTCGACTTGTGTTGATTGATCCTGGACGTGGTTCCGGCTGTGCAGTGTTTTGGATACGATACCGGCAATCGCTGCTAAATAGTGAAGACTGTTTTTAAATTGTGTGCATCATGCCTCAGTTGTTATCGCCCTGCGCCCCCGACAGCAACGGCAACACCACGGTTCATTTTCTTCGGAGGCCCGTACCCGAAAAGAATAATTTCCCCAGGTAATTTGGCAATGTTTTCCTTAGGAAATGTTCCTGTTTATGCTGTTGTACTAAAACAACTTATTTATTAATCAGCCGTGTTAATTGCATCATGTTGTGACACTATATGTAGTATGTGACGCAATCCTGTCTTTCTGTGTTTCGATTTGACTAACTCACGTTAATTTATCACGTCTTCGGCGAAAAGTGTATTCAAAATGAGAAAATATAACTTCCAACTTAGGTTTGAACTCGAACAAACCATGTGGAATTCAAAATCGGGAAATATGCTACCAATTTCGTTTAAAGATGTACGAAATCCTCCGTATTTCGAAGCAAAATGTGCCATGCCTTCCTTTACAATCATTTGGTTTTTCTAATTCGCTTTTTAGTTGTCATTTTTCTTCAGAGGGTTAAGAATAATTAAGAATTGAACCGATCTTCGAAAGAAGATGGTTTGTATGCATCTTAAATACATTCCAACATCGATTTCTTTTACTTTAGACTTTTAAGTTTTTCAACTTCTCTAGGGAAAAATATTTCTACTGATACCAGTGTTACTCCAACAATATGGCTACTAAAGCCAGTTTATATCTTTCTCGATTTGTATTGTTTCTTTATCTTTCACCTATGTCTCAATCATTGAACCTTTGATTTTCACGATCAACTGCCAAAGACTGATATCACATTTGCGTTTCCTCCTAAATATAAATCTTTGTATACATTTGTGGATTTGCAATCTGTCTAGAAATATTTTTAGCTATGATTTGTAAATTGAAAAATATTGCTCTACTTAAAATCGGTATGTTGTTTCTTGCTATTTATTTCCAATTATGTTATGGGAAAATGATACTTTAATGTTTAAAAAGAACAAGCTTTCCGGTTTTGCATGCTCTCCATATTTTAGAACTAATTTAGTGTTCTGTATTGAAATTTAATTTTAGACAGTTCTTTTCTGTACATAGCTTATCTGTATTTGCCAAACTACAGTTAAACCCGTCACCGTACAGAGCTCATTAGGGGCACTGGCTGAAATACGGCATCGTGTTCATTTGGAAGTGGGAAAAGGTTCTGAAGTTATATTTTATGTACACACTCCACGCAACTATCAATCGTAATTCATGAGAAAGCTAAACCAACCAAGCAAATATACGCAACTGTTAGCAAATCTTAAGATATCTAGAAGATGCTTATAAAAAACATTGTGGGACAATGTTTATCAAGAATCTTTCAACTTAAACTCGTTCTTGAATAAAGTTTAACTCGTGAATTTAATTTTTTAAATCGAATTTTAGGATCAAGCCATTCTTACAAAATTGCACTTTTAACTCAGTAAAGAGGGTAGGGCCCTGTATCCCCTCTTCACAACCCTGGTTAGACGAGTCCTGGATCATCTGACCATGGTTCAAAATGACAAGGCGTCCTTTGATGTTTCCCCCATCGGGATTGATCCCGGACCGTCCCCAATATCTCGTTGTGAATAGGATTCTAATTGCGTCAATTTCTATCTTTTCTCTTATTTATTTCCCTTTTTTATAATGCTTTAAGACACTTTAACTTCCCTTTTATAGAATTTTTTTAATATTTTTTTTCCTCAATTATGATGCGGAGGTAAGCTGTTAACATTTAAGTATTTCGTAATTGACATGTCCGTTCTTTTCCAATAGTCATTGAGTTGCTCCAGTGCGACGTAAATTCAACTACCAACCAACCTGGATCATTCATTATATTGCCTTTCTCTTATGATTTCAATGTCCAAGTCCAATGTCGGTGGTTAGAATTTTTATTACCGAATCCTAATGTTTTCATCTACCCATGCTCGTTTCCGTCGATTTTCAGTAACAGGAATTATTTTTTAAGCTTGTCGACAGCGCTACTGCGGAGACCGTGTTTCTAATTGGCTCATTTGCTGCAGAGCCATTAATGGAATCGGGGACACACCCTCCGCGAAGGGAAAACGGGGCCATCCGAGTACCTCTTGCGGGTTTCTTTTCGGCAGAAAAAGTTAGTCGGGTGTCCAATGCGGATCACGTCGAGCGTGTGCGTGTTCGCCCGTGACATTCGAAAAACGTTGAGCCATCTGCGTGTGTCGGTATGGCCATTGCACGCGATCAAGTTGTGAAGATGGGGTTTTTTAGGGGTTCTAAATCGTTGATGTGTTTCGAAAACTATGTAACCTTTTTTGCGAATCTTTCCTCTTCTGAGAGACAAGCTGTATGATGGTATAGGAATAATCCGGTGTAGGACTTAAATTTTAAATATGCAAATTGGCAAGTCAACCTGAGTAACATAACTGAACGCCTTTTATGTTTTGTTACTAGGGTTGTCACCTTCAGTACTGTCTGCCACGAGTACTGCTCCCGCCTCAGTCTATGTGTCTGTTACCGTAGAAATGAACCGTATCCTATTTTCCATAGGGGTGCTCGAAGAAATGTATTCGTTTGTCACATTAGTGATAAATTGGAATTAAATGAAGATTTTTACTTTCATCTAAGACGTGGACCAGTGTACTACCTCTCCCCCTCGCCAACATTCGCGAAAAACAAAATGAAATTTAGTCATCCCGGAGTTCTTGCTGTAGACAGCCAATGTCTCGGACCCTGAGATTTTTACACAAAAAATCTTTTTTGGTAACTTTTTATTTCTAGTTACGTGTAAAGAACAAAAGTAAAATGACCATTTAAAGTAAAAAGATCAAGCGTCAACAATTTAAAAACACTTTAATTACGCTATGCATATGATACAAATCTGAAAATCCAGTTGAGAAATCAATTCACTTGTAAGTTTAAAACTGTGTTTTGACTTCTCGTAAAACGTAATGAGCAACTATTCCAACTTCCAAAAGTGGAGGATTCGTGGAAACTTTGTCTAATTTTACATTGCGAATTTCGCTACTTCGTTTCTCAGAACCAGTGCATTCTCACTGCATGAAAAGAATCTTAGAAGTGAATTCTGTTTTCGTAGCACTAGTTTAAATTCTTAGTTTCATTTTTAATGAACCCGAAGACTGCCCTTGGAAACACGAAGATGTATTTATGTAAAACTGCGGTAGTAAATAGCCATGATTATTGTCTGAGGTGAGGAAGTTGCTATTTACTTGAAGGGTAAAATGCCATCGTCGGAAATTATCTTAAGTAGCTTTTCATAAATGTTAACTGGTCGATGACTTGACAATTTTGTAAGAACCTTTACTTTCGAAAATGGCGCTTTTATCTCAATTGAATTTCTTGGGAATCCATACTTGTGCTTTCGTCATTCAGAGTGCGACTTTAGATTTTAGGATAGATTTGGAAACAACCAACGAGAGGCTAAATCTTGAGTTTATTAATTCAAATGCGGCAGTTTTGGCACATCAGCCTTTATGTAACCAGTGGTATAATCAAAAACGGGAACTAAACATTTTCGCTTTTCATTTTGGAGAAATCAGTGAAAAATTGTTTGTAAATATTTGTAAATGCGTTAATATTCCATCTATCATGGTAATGAACTGAGAGAACATGAATTGATATTTTTCAGGTTTGCTAATTATGAAAAAAATTGGCGTTATATTTCCGTTACGAATGTGGTGGGAGTCCATAAGTTAAGGATATTTCTGTTTTGGCGATACTTTGTTTGAAAATAGACACGCTTTTCTGTTCTGCGTTTTTAGGACAAACCGAGATCATTCTACTGTTTTGTTTAGGATGTTCTTGTTGACCGTCAATATCGAAGTTCCCATATGCAATTTTGCTTTTATTGCATTTTTTGCACGTCTGCCTTCTATGTATTTTTAGAGGGTTAAAATATGCCAATGAGATTCATGACTCTTATTACAACTATTTTAAACACGGAATTTAGTGTTCATTAAATAATTGCTAGTTCAAATTGATGTTGCCTTAGCAACCGTAACGTTTACAAATCTGACGGTCATTGATTTATGTGCTCTACATATTTGGTATTCAGACCTCCGGTACATGAACGTTGACGATTTAATGATTGTTATCGATTTTTGTACTCATGCAGCCCATGTGAAATTTTTCTGCCGTTTCATTTCTTGCATAAGCAGAATTCGATCTTGAAAAAATAGCCTTTCTTTATTGAGATTTCTGATTTTCAGAGCACTACAATCTAACCAATCATGTGTTAAGATCCTAATGATCATTGTCTGTCAAGATCCTAATGATCATTGTCTGTCAATGTTACAACATACGAGGGCTGTCTAAAAAGTATCCGACCTTTGGCCAGGAAAAATATATTACTTAAGTGACGAAATTGGGACCCTAATCCCCTTCAAAGTAGGCCCCTTGCGCCTTCACACACTTAGCCCGCCGATCCTTCCACTGCCGAAAACACTCCTGGAAGGCTTCTTTTGGAATGGTGTTCATCTCCGTTGTCGCGTTCTGCATTATCTCTTCTCTACTCTCAAAATGGGATCCTTTCAACGGCATCTTCAATTTCGGAAACAACCAGAAGTCTCAAGGAGCCATATCTGGAGAGTAGGGAGATGACTGGAATTCCGTGTTTCGCCAAGAAAGTCTGGATCAGGTGTAACGAATGAGCCGGAGCATTGTCATGATGCAACTGCCAGTTTTTCGTCGTCCAGAGGTGTGGTCTTTTGCGCCGAACTGCATCTCTGAGTTGGCGTAGAACTTGTTGATAGTACTCTTTTGTCACTGTTTGTCCTTCCGGTGCGTATTCGTGATGCACAATTCCACAGATATCAAAGAACACAGTTAGCATCACCTTGATTTTGCTTCGCACCTGTCAAGCTTTTTTCGGCCTTGGAGACTCGGGATGCTTCCATTGCGACGACTGTGCTTTTGTTTCTGGGTCGTACCCGTATACCCATGACTCATCCCCAGTAATCACGGTGTTCAGAAACTGAGGATCAGTGTTGGTAGTGTCCAGAAGGTCCTGTGCAATCTCAAGACGGAGTTCTTTTTGTTGTGCCGACAGCAGCTTGGGCGCAAATTTTGCAGCCACTCTGCGCATGTTCAAATCATCACGCAAAATTGCATGTGCGGAATCTTTACTGATCCCAACCTCTTCCGCAATTTCTCGTACGGTCAAACGACGATCTCCCTTTACCAGATTTTCCACCCTCTCAACAACAGCTGCATTCCGAGCGGTTTGAGGCCTCCCTGGACGCTGATCACTCTCCACCGATGTGCGGCCATTTTTGAATCGGTTAAACCACTCCTTCACTTGTGTTACCCCCATAGCATCGTTTCCAAAAACTTACTGAATCTTACGAATTGTTTCGCTTTGAGAATCACCAAGCTTTTGACAAAATTTGATGCAGTATCTTTGCTCAACTCGTTCAGTCATCTTGAGAGAAATCAAAAATCCGACGAACACTTATAACAGCACCTTACTCAGCGGCTAGCAGGCAGCGACTGACACACTCGAACACAGAGAAAAAATTCAAGCATGCGCATTAAGTTGTCTTCTTCCATTGTGCACAGTGGCGCCGCTCTAGCATCATTACCGTACGCAGGAAAATTCAAGGTCGGATACTTTTTAGACAAACCTCGTATATGATGCTACGGTAAGAGCTTCAGTAATGTATCGTGATTCACCTTTAAAGAAAATAAATAAAACTTGGGATAATTCTTTGTTTTTAAGAATAACAAGACTTCCAATTTAAATTAAATGCATTAGTGAATTTTCACTGAAATGTTTCGAAAAGAAAAGGACTAAAAATTCAAAACTGTTCCGAGTTCTCTAAAACGTTTTCGTTCGGGTTCAAGTGTCTACTAAAGTTGCCCGTTTACGAAAATAGAACGGTCGTACGGATGACGAATTCAGATTCACACAACTGTCTTTTAACGTCATTTCAGCGTTCGTGTTCTATTTTAAGTTTTCTCATACCAAAGATATTTCAAGAAAATGTAGCACCTCAACTGACGCTTCACTACGTGCAATGTAGACTAAAAAGTACGAATCTTACGTTATTCTGTGAATTTGTACTGCACAGATCGTGATATAATTTAATTAACCTTCGGGTAGCAAAAATGATTTAGAACCATGTTTTACCGCCTGTTTAAAAAACATTCCTGCTTTTATAGTTATAGAATGGCAATGTTTTCGAAAGCGAATTAATGTTTCATGAGATTACTTAACGTACTAGATAGAAAATTGTTTTCCCGCGCTTTCCTTTTTAACTCTCAATAGCCCATTGTGTTGCTCCGGTGTGACGTTAATTAAAATAGCTACCTTTATTATCGCTACTGTCAATTCCTGCGCCGTCGTTTCATTTTCGGGATATTTTCTTCCATTTCTTAAAACATTTGCTCTGTATGAGAGGGATTTTCAAATACAAATAAGAAGGAATATGATTTTGTTTCTGTCCTCACGTTGGCGTGGTGTGGAAGTTTGGAGAGTGGGGTGCCAGCTCAGGTGTTGCCTCGTCATCTGACCGTGGTTCAAAATTACGTGGTGTTGTCCTCGGATCTTTCCCTTTGGGATTGATCCCGGACCGTCACCAATAGCCCGTTGTGTTGCTCCAGTGTGACGTTAATTGAAATAACAATAACGATTTTGTTTCTTCTATCCAAATGCCCCTTCACTTGTTTACTTTAAAATGTAGTTTATCTCTGTTTTGGAAACGTTTGGGCGTTTAATCTATTTTGCTAATCAACTATCATGTTTCAATTTTGAATTCATTTGGAATATTTATCGGCCAAGTGTAGAAATCGTATTCGAAGAACAAGCCAAGTGACGACACTTTCGGAATATATCTAAGAAACACGTTGTACCACCTACACTTAGCTTGACAGGAAATGTCTCATACTGGCATCACCTTCATGTCATAAACTTGTATTGATCTTGATTGGGCATGTGGTGAGATATAAATTTCCTTCCCCTTATTTACATTCCGTTTGGAAAGCCCTAATTTAAAAATTTTCTTTGGCAATCGCACACATCTTGCGTAAGACAAATCGCAAATAATTACACAATTCACATTGTTTGCGGTTTGTATCAAATATTAAAAATGCAGCTTTGATGGGACATGTCACATGTGAGTTATTCCCGTTTCCCTTTATTGTAGAAGTCTTGTAACCAATTACGTCATGACGAGATATCCATAGGGCATTCTTAATTCCCTTCGTTTGTCTTTCGCAACTTGCAAAAGGAAAGTAAAAGTCGACTTTCCTTTTTGTTCCCTTCACGAAGTTTGACTTGACCCAGGAAACAATGTGACCGTCCGCCTGAGTGAAAGCGATGGCGAAGGTCGAGACCGTATAATTTGTCTTCATTTGGAGGCGAGTGCAGATTCTTTTAAGCAGTTGACGGGGAAGATGGCTCAATCTCGTGTTTACACCATTCTGGAATTTCGTTTGCGAAGGGGGTTCGAAGGCATGTGAATTTGATAAGATTAACTTTTAGAATGCATCGAATCTCTTGAATCGTTCTTTTTTGTTCTAATGTTGATTCCAAATTTATCGCCTTCAGTAAGATTAAGCCTGCCACTTCTAATTTGACTCGGGAGTTTCCGATTCGTGCAAAATTAAAAACTGCTTTGAGATAGAAGTGCAGGAAGAAATAGAAATTGGATATTTTCGTAGACTTTCGTTTATGGTGAAAGTATTTAGCAAATTTTAGATCTGAATTGTAAAATTAGATTTGTAACGAGTTTCTTCAAATTCTTTTAATTTTCTGAAGTCGGAAAAATTAAAACTGATTAAAAGTTGTGCCTTGAGTTAAAATATGATTTTTAGCTTGAACGGCAAATTGATAAGGGTTTCTTGATTTTTACAGAAAGATAATCCATATAATCGATACGATTATCTCAGACGATTTATCGATTCCTTTTAATTATTTATTATTTTAGAATCTTAAATTTTTATTTAATTTGTATTTATCTAATCTATATGTAGTTAATTATATTATGTATAGTGAGTAAAAAAGTTTCCGTACGCACTTACTATTTGAAATAAATGGCTTTATTATTTGTGTGTGTGTGCAGAATATAATTGAAGAAATAAAAATGGAAAAACAGATGAGCATATTTGCATAGAAAGTTTCTATTGCATTTAAACAAAAAATATTAATATAATTTAAAACATAATTCACAACACAAAAATATAGCAGCAAAAAATATACAGCAAAAAAGTCTCCGTACGTTGAAAAATATTTCATTAAATGTTATCCCCATGTTTCATCATCTAATGGTCAGTTGAATCTGCTTTTGCTTTAATGACCTCTCAGAAGTCTAGGCATGACTCCAACAAGTATTTTTATTTGTGGAGTAATTTTGTTCCAGACGTCCAGAATGGCACTTTTCAGGTTTTCTTTTCTGATGGTATCATAATTTTTCAGTTCACGGCCGATTTCTTCCCATAGGTGTTCCCAATAGCCCGTTGTGTTGCTCCAGTGTGACGTTAATTGAAAATACCAATACCAAAATACCCATAGGTGTTCCATGGGGTTTAAATCAGGAGACTTGTGTTGTGTGAAGTTGTTGAGCAAGGACATTTTGTTTTGAAATGTCTAGGTACACATAGCTATCCATGTTACCTTCAACAAAATATAAATTATACACCAGAACTCATACAACCCCATACCTTTACATTTCCTCCTTCGTGTTTTACAGTTCTACATGAATTTTTTGTTTGCATTTGATGTTTTGGTTTTCTCAATACCATAACTCGTCCATTTGAACCAGAGACAAAATTTTGATTCATCCCTGAAATGTACAGAATCCCAAAAAGTTAAGGGCTTACATGCTTTTTTGCAAACTCAAGACGCTTTGTTCTGTTAAGTTTGCTAATGAATGGCTTCTTACGTGCAACATGCCCATCGTAGCCACATTTGATTACTTTTCTTATAGTTTGAGATTATATTGCAATACTGTAATAAGTTTTCAACAAGGATGCAAGTTGTGGTGCACTAAATTCGTGGATTATCGCGAACCTTTCTCAGAATATTTCTCGCGTATATAGCTCAATTTCTGAGGTCATCCGGATTGTGTGTGGTTCCTATTTTCCAGTTCCTACCTAATTATGTCTTTCAATAATTTTTACCGTAGATTTTGATTTGTTTGCGAATTCGCCAATACTTTCCTCATTGATAAACCGTCATTTTTCAACTTTATCACCAACAGGTGAGTTTTTGGAATTCCCGTTTTAGGCGATCCACTGGTATAAAAATAGTTTGAAATGATTACTTACACTACTCAAGTTCTTTTTCATTCGATAATTATAATAATTGAATGCGGGGACAGCTAGACTACTTTAAAATGAATTGTTCAATCCGTACGGAAACTTTTTTGCCTTTCATTTTGTATGTTTTTCTCAAAGTTTTTTAATTAATTACTTTTTAGTTGTGAAAAGTAAGGAATTTTTGTT
Organism: Meta bourneti; assembly: GCA_933210815.1. Taxonomy (NCBI): domain Eukaryota; kingdom Metazoa; phylum Arthropoda; class Arachnida; order Araneae; family Tetragnathidae; genus Meta; species Meta bourneti. Next base: position 87,025,386 of record OW119927.1, read on the forward strand.
GCGAGCGCATTCTCTAGTATTAAATAAGTTTCTTGTGCAGTTTCTGAATCTGGTGAGATTTCTTTAGAAATTATAATAATTTATACGCCGTTTTCGTTTCCGTACTTAAACTTTTTATTCACTGTATACCTAATACTGCAATTCCTCATCGCGTTTCTTGGGGGAGAGTAATTTAGCGAGAGACGAAAAAAACTTGCGTATTGAATACAAAAAAGCACAATTACTGTTTTTACTTAAAGAATTGTGTTTGCGCGCGTGCCGGATAATTATCGTTTGAGCGCGCGTATTGATATTTTGTACGTAGCTAATTACTGTCTTGGCCCGCGAAAAAATTAAGAATCGTTTACAGTTTTTTAATTTTTGTTTTCATTGCTTTGACGCCAGTTGTGGCAGTATTTAAAAATATATCTTTAGAATTTGTGTTATTGTTCGTGTTAAGAATTCTAGCTGTATACCAATTTTTTTATGCCTTAGCGCAAATTTTGTATAGACGCATGAAATCATTGTTTTAGAGCTACGGCCTATATTTATGTGCATGTAACTTAGTTTTAATTATACAGTCCACTTATTTGAACCTACTACATCGCACGGAACATGTTCAACTAAAAATCGATGCTAGATCTTTTAGTATGACATTGAATACGTTCGAAAGATCGTCTTAATAACTGAAAACATAATGAAGATGGCATCCCTGAATAAGATCCACAAATCTAATTGTGATTTTGGTGAGTATGCGTCCTTACGAGCGAGACGATATGTTTGGGTCTCTTGGGAGTCAGTTCGGTTATTTTCCTGAAGTGCTTCAACTCTCTTAAAGAAGTCGTAAATTGTGATTGGTAGCAAAGAACACCTACAAATGTTGACATAAGCGTAGTTTCGAGAGTTGTAGGCGTTCACTGAGAAATTGAACTCCAGCGAAATTGTAGGTCTACTCTTGGCTTTTTAGTTTTTGTGTTGTGTTGAATCAGTCTCGTTTTAACTCGTTATTTTGGTTTTATTAATGTTTTAGTTCAAACAATTTCAATATTAGATCTATACATATTTTTTATTTACACTAGTGAAATAATATTGCCAATTTATTGATACAAAATTTAAATGCGTTTCACTTTATTGAAAATCCGTACAAAAGCATTTAAATCGGGCGGAAAACAGATAGAAAGTTTGTTGTGTTATCGCAATGAAACTTTAAACGGCGTTCATGTACTTGACTATGCAATACAGAAAAATTAGGTTAATTCTTTTTTGAATTAAGTAATATTTTATTCTAATTTACATTAAGCTCAATCTATAAGATAAATATTTACAAGAACTTGCGCGTAACTTTCTGAGACAACCCAGGCATTTTCTTCCAAAATGACTGAAATGAGCAACAGTGTGTTTTAAATTAAAGCCAAAAGATCTTATTCAAGTAACAGAAAAATATGAAATAATCAATTATTATTTCACTGAATTGGTTTTTTTAACTAAGTTCCAAATTTGAGTAAACCTCTTTTGTGCAAAATTTTGGTTTTATTTTGTATCTTGAATGATCCAACTTTATTCCAAATTTCATATGCATTCATTTCAAGTTTAAGATTTACATTGCGCGCAGTATTGAAAATTGTCATTCTGAAAAAAATGCGAGAGTTAAAACTCAAAAGGGGTGTCAGAAAAATCTATTAACGAACTAATTAATGCGAATATTTTATGCGTTTTTTTAAAACTAGAATCAGAACATTTCCAACTTTCTAAATGTATTGAAATTTAAAACCATGAATATTACAACAAAGAACTCGTTCAAAAATCCCTTACATCTTAATTAACCTTTCCACATCGTAAGAAAACTTTACTCTCCATCACACGGAATTAATTGGAGTTCGATTATGAAATCTGAAATTATGCGAGACGTCTCATGATGCCATGCAGATTTTCAATGGGACGATCTCTTATTTTAACTCCCATAATAAGGCTGCCTGCGGAAGATGTTTTTCATGAAGCGTGAAAATAACTTGTGTAGCTAACTGTCCTTTAAAATGAAAGCTTTGAATGTCTTTGTTACAAGTAATTGAACACGTTTTTTTCTTCCTGAAAGAATGTTTGACCTCGGGCTTACTTTTGTAAGGTACTCCTTTTATAAAGATTTCTGCTCGTGACGCGTTTTTCTGATGGGTAATTATATTTTTGTGTGGAAGCGCTCTTGTAAAAAGGATTAGATGTGAGCTTTGTTGGAAGTATATGTAAGGCAATAGGTTTATTTTGGTTTCGAAAGCTGTTACATTTATGGATTATGATTTACGTGGTCACCGTCTTCAATTCACGTTTGAATGTTAAATTTTGTGTCAGTGCTTGTTAAAAAACTTTAAAAATTAGCAATTTTTTAATATTTTAATGCTTTACTATGCTCCTTTTTTGTATCGCTGTTTCAAAAGGCTCCATCTGTCAAATGAAGGTTCGAAAACAGTTTCTTGTAGTTTGAAATATTTCGCTAAAGCACTTAAGAGTGGAAAGGTCGAAAAACAAATTATCATTTAATTTATTGTTCAGCGGCTGATCACGTAATACAGTTCAGTTTCCAAACTTTTTTTTGGCTCAATGTCCCCTTTTCAAAGGCAATTTCTTTTCGGCTCCCTCTGGGAAAACTTCTCAACTAAAATAAAGAGCAAATGTGACTGCCTATGATTTTTGAATTTTCTTAAGATATTTATGTAGCTATGCTTAATTTTAGAATTTCAAAATGCTAGTTTGGAAATAAAACAGTTTGGAGCTAAAATTATAAAGCTTTTTATTAAAATGAAGCAAAACAAGTTGTACATGAACATTACCCATCGCTCACTAATATCAATCAAATCAGCAATATTTTTCAAAATCACTAATGAGTAGGATGAGAGGTGTTGTGTAGGATGAGAGGTGTTGTGGCTATCAGTTTATTTCTATTATGCTCTATTTTCGTCTACAGTGTCCTCAAATCTCCATACAACAATTTTCAATCGGTTCTCCTTTTCACTTAATAGAATCGGGTTGGTTGTTTTGGCGTTTGATCACTTAAAGACCATATTTGGTCAAGGTGCGCGAAATGTAAGACAACGTCAAGCAGAAAATGGCATGAAGGGGGAAAGAGGCAATGGGGAACAGAGTAGTGAGATGAAAGTAGAAAACGATCGCTTGGGTATCCCGGGAGCGCGACTTCGGGAGTTGATCCCTGACCGTCGCCAATAGCCCATGTGTTGCTCCCAGTGCGACGTCAATTAAAATACCTACCAACCCGGCAGCGCGATCCACGTGTTTACTAAAGGTAGTAAAACCCCATGTTAAAAGAAAAGATCACTTCAGGTTCATCTCCTTCAGGTGCACACGGGTTCGTGAAGCCCGTGTACACCTGAAGGAGATGTAGGTAAAAGACAGTACATATTGTGTTGGATGTCTGCTTTTATTATACACTGCAATGCACGAATTTGCAAAAAATGAACTTTAAAATTTTTTTCAAATCACGAGTATATTTTTCGCTGCGAAGAAATACAAAACTTTGCTGCCCTTAATTTGCTGATTTGGCCTGTGGTCTACTCAACCTATTCAGAAAAATACCTTTCGTTGACTGTCGTGCATTACGCTACCCTGTTATGAAGATTAAAAAATAGTTCCTTCAGTAGGTTAGGGGGTACACTGTTGCTTTTCATTTAGAAGCCCAGTGGCATCAAAAGAGTTGCAACTTTTCGCATCTCGTTCCATACATCAAATGTTACAACTTTTTTATATTACATTTGATCCATTTCTTGTCGCATGTCGTCGTCTTATAGCCGTCTATAAATTATTCGCCTGGCGCCATAACCAGACTCCGTAGATTCACGTTAAATGTTGGAAATGATTCGGTAAATCATACCTTTTGTCCGAGTAATGATTTTCGGGAGCAGGGGGAACGGTCTTGAGGGGGCGAGGGTGTACAGGATTGGAAGATTTATGTTCTTTTCTCTGCCCGTTGACATTGTGGGCGAAATTATCTCCAGCATATTTTCCCAATAGTAGTTAATGTGCGTGTTCATAGAAACAATGAGTGGCGTGGTTTATTAAAGGTTCTTAAGAAATCGCCAAATTTTACCAACCAGCGGAGTGAATAGTCGTCCGGTGAACTAGGCAATATTTTAATGTTTGCTTTGCGGAAAGAAAAAGTTCCGGATTTAGGTAGACATTCGTTATGATCTATGTAGACAATTTCTTTCACCATTGAATTACTTAAAAAGTAAGCTCTTGTGTTTCTTATGCTCGTCTATTTGGATTAATAAATTTTCAATCTAAGATATGTGTAAAGCAAGGCTGCCACAGACGACTTTTGCTACTGGGTCATTCCATGTGAAATGAGCACAAATCAGAAAAAAGCCTGGTCGCCGTAAGGTGACGGATTTTCATGAAATTTGCTACAGGGGTTAAGTTTATGCATAAATAACGATATCCAAAATATTTTGACTCGAAATGAAATATTTTGGAAGTTTCAGGCATTTTAAGGACTTGCAATTTAAGAGCAGTTGTGATATCGCTTGGAGTTGCATGTTTGAAGATCTTTCTCAAAAACTACCTAATGTAGACAACAATATTTCATATTTTTGTAATCTAAGAAGAATTCTCTTTTTATCCATTTGGAAACAAGAATTTTAAACATATTTAATCTAAAAATTAGTAGCGAAAATGGAAAACCGTCGATTTTGATAGAATTAAAAAAGGTTTCTTTGGGCTAAAGGAAATTAAATGCATCGTTAAAATTCATACCAGATACAGTGCTAGGTATGATAAAAACTACTGCTGAAGTTTGGAGTCGGCTTTTATTTCCTTCATCTTTCAAACAGCAAAGGAAAATTATAAAATGACGGGTTTTCACTTAAAATAGGCACGCAAAATGAAATGAAGGACAGCTCTGACGAAAACTAAACTATAGTTTGGAAAAATATAGTTTAATATATCTATTACTTGTAAAAAAATTCAGGATTGTATTTTGAGTCCCAAAGTAACAATAACAGAATTAGTAAAACGCAAAAACTCATTCTTGCCTTCCAATTAATTGGCGACTGAAAATTTCGTCGCCAAACGATTATTAGGATGTTCTACGACGGGTTACCATATTCCATCAGTATCGCACTAACTGGCAATGTTTATTATCGCCAATCATAGCATTTCCTTCCCATTCTATGCATATTACTCGTTTCAAATGGCAACAATGAAACCCCAAATCAACAATGAACAACCAAACTATTTTTAACTTTAGAAGGAAATTTTAAAAGCAGGACATCAAATCACAATTAAAGCTTAAACATTTAAAACCTTTATTTGATTGTCTTTTCAAATTCACTTTCAATCTGATAAAGGTTCTCTTATTCAATTTCGTAGTTGCATAAATTAAATTTTCCTAGTGCTGCCGAATCTTGAAATCTTTACTTATTTCACTAGTGATTGTGATAAATATGGGAAAAGGATTCGTGAGTTATGTACATTTAGGAAAATCGAGTTTAACAACGATGTTTAATTTTTTTCTCTCAAAATTAGTGTTTATCCGACTAATGATGCTTAATATTTACAAAAAGCATTTACCATTTACAAGTAGTAGTATTTAATACTTACGTTTCCAAAGGAAAAAGCAAATCGAAGATTTCTCTAACAAAATTAACTTTCCACCTAATTATTTCATTGATGGAAACACTCCTTGGATTAAGCAAAAAAAACTTGAAAAAGAAATTTCATGTGAAATTTTGCACGTGCACCATAATAGTAGCTATATTTCATTCTTATACCGCATTTTTTATATTATCGGAGGTTATAACTCATTATCAGCTGCGATAGAAAAGTAAAAATTTTGTCTAAAAATTTTCCCGAGACAAAAATAATCAAATTACAATTATGAAAATATTAGGACATATGATAGACATCTTGCTCTTTTATGTTGAAAAGTTTTGATGTTCTTGGAGCTTTCCCTCACAGTGAAATATGCATTTTTAAAAATTGAAAAATCGTATTTTTCCATAATTTTTACATTTAAATGTTTTTTCTTTATAAAGGAGTAGAAATACAATCACCAAAATACGCCACGCTATTTGTTAGGACAGGCTCTTCATTAAGAATAATGTTTAATATTGTCTTTCCATTTCTAGCGATACCAGAGCAATTTGAATTAGTAGCAAATTGGAAAAATTTCTATTTTCCTCGATCCCTCAGATTCAGAAATGACGGCTGTTAAATTATATTCTGACGTTTCCTAAGATACCTTTTTCTGAAGAATGCAACGATATAAAAATTTTAAATTTGTGTCGATAACTTATTAAAATATAGGGTCGCAAAGGGGCCACTTTTAGTGCTAGAAAATCTGAATTTGTGTGACCTTGAACTTTAAATGTCAATAATTAACAAAATATAGATTTCTGAAACCTAATATTTTGCAGTTGCTCATTACTATGTGTGACCTATTTAAAAACTGATTTTCATTAAAATCGGTGATATGTCGGCCACAGCCGATTTGCTCATTTCGCGTGAAATGACCCTACTGTTTCTCAACCTTGGCGACTAAGGGCATCTTTTTTAAAAGAAAATCGTCTAGAAAGCTACTAATTTAAAAATGTTGGCGACTTTTTGTAATTCACCAAAAGTCAACGAAAATTGAGTCCTTTTTTAACAGCGGGCGGAAAAAATGTTTTTCTTATTTTTCTTAGGCCGGAAAATTTAGCAACGTACGCCGATTTCGAAGTTTTAGTGCCAAATAAAGGAAAAACATCGGTATCTGATTACTATCAATAAATTGTCGCAAAATTGCCTTTTTTTCTTCCAATTTTAAAATTTAGTTTTCTTGGCGAAACCGTCAACGTGTGATTTTTCCCCATATTTAATTAGCACATTTTGTGTTTTAGGTGATCGATTTTTTGTGTCGGAGCAATTAAAATAGGGTTTAAAAGCAGACTTGGAGGGTAACGATTGAAAATTAGAAAATCTAATTATATCTTGCAACCAAATTTTAAATGTGTTACTATATATATATGCTTCATTATTCGGAATTTCTGATAATGGAGATAGAAGTAAAAAAAGTTGTGGTTTTAAATAAACCGAAGTCTTAACGAGGGAAAAAAATCATTTAAAAAAAACCGATTTTGTGATGATGGAGGTATGTAGAATTTTTGTTCTCTAAAAGGGACACGAGGCCGTACGGTTTGCGTAAACCGCTGAGAAGTCCAACCTGAATCCATTGACCCCGAGATCATCTTCTCCAGGTTCTTTGGCCTTTCCTTTGCACCTCACCTAAAGATGAGCTTGTTTGTTTCTCATTCCAGCTTAGATCTGTGGAAAGTGTGTCAATGAAAAACAAAAGGCGAAGATGGAGAGTTTAAAAAGACTGCATGCCTTGGTATGCGAAACCTGTTACATGGAATGGATAGTTTCCATTCACTCGAGTTATTCAGACCCTTTCGTTACGGCAATCGAACCATAGAAAATGCTTAATTGAATAAATGATCCCCTCTGCGACATACTCCATTAAGTTCAATTGTTGATGTGGATATACGGTTTGTTGTACGCTACCGTCTTGCGTCCTCTGAATAGGCATTTCTTTTATATGCCTGTCTGGAGCATCTATTTTGTGTTGTACTGTGCCCTGTTTTCCTTATTTTTCTGTGGCGCAGCTTGTCCGCTATCGGACCTTGCGCCATAAAACCCAAATCAATCAACCTTATTTTTCTGTTTTAATCTATGTTCATGCTTATTTTAATTGGATTCTTCGTGTAGATTTTATAAAGCTAGAGCTAGCTCACAAAAATTAGCGCATAATCTTTCATTGCGAAAGATTCAAAAGCAACTTCATTTGACACAATCAATTATTGTTAAATAAATCACCCGGAAATCGAAGCTTCCTTCATGCATAGCTCAATCCTTAACTTTGCAATCGATCCTTTCGAAATTAAATTTAAAAATAATTTGATGTTCTGAGAAAGGACATTGGAAGAATTTTGTCCGAGAATTTCCTTATTTTAAAAATTTATTAAAAGCTGTCTTCATTCAAACATCGACCTAGTCGAACCAATTCAGTCAGTCACTTTAAACTTGTTAGAAGAAGTGCTTTTTAGACACTTTTTGGGCGGAATTACGAACCACTTGTTGTTACCCTGATGCACCACGGAGGTGGGGTCAAGTTGAACATTCGAGGCACAATCCGTTCATAGAAGCCACACATTCACTCCAGATGGACAAATACCCCGTTTTTAAACCAGAAACCTTCCGATCCAGCACCTTGACCACCAGGACATTCAATCTACTCTTCGATCCTTTATTGATTTTCAATAGCATGTTTCTTCTGAATAGTGTGGTTAAAATAAATATGCTTGTTAAAACAAATTATTGTGTTAAATGAGTAATTCTGAAGATGTTGCGAGGGGAAAAATCATTCACTAAAAACATAATTTTTTGCTGATATAACATGTATTCAGGGTTATCAAGGAAATAATATGAAGGGATTCAGGCAACATAAAAATAAGCCTTTTTTCAAATTTTTTGGGCTCTCAATTTCCAAGTTTCAAAAGATTCCGCAATTATAATGCTGAATCTACTATTCAAAAGATCATGTTATGTTAAATTTTCAAGTATTACGCACTTATTCAAACAATCAGAAATTCTTTTGACCTCCTTGAATATTTTGTTAACTTTTTCATTCGGAAAAACATTTCTGTGGCTAATCACTATTGTCCGGGGCCCTTCGTATTTTTTAGAAACGGTGTTCTCAGAAATCATTCGTACTTAATATCGAATTCATTTCACTCGAGTTATGCCAGGTGGCATTTTGGCTGTGGATTTTGTTCGAGCTGAATAATCAATTGAACTGTCGTTCTGAATATTTTACGCTGAACCTACAATAAATAACTGCTAACAAATCCATGCATAGCATCTGCGCTTAACATTCTTTACTTATATCCATTGATGGTTAAGTGTTACTCGCATTTCATATCTTATTTCAATGTATTTTAATGAACATATTGCACCCATATTCACAATAATGCGTTACATAATAGTAAAATTATTCAAAAATAACATAATTTCGTTCATTTTTACTGGTGTTGATTCTTATTTCTAATACGGGTTCGCGGTACCAACTGAGAATTAGCAACTGGAGGGTTGCGAGTTTGAAACTCGATCCAACCAGACTCGTGTATGTGGGGGCTGGTGCACGTTAAATCTGTCGTGGCCTCATGTTGGCATAGTGTGGAAGTTTGGAGAGTGGGGTACCAGCTCAGGTGTTGACTTCGTCATCTGACCGTGGTTCAAAATTACGAGGTGTCCTCGTATCTTTCCCTTCGGGATGGATCCCGGACCGTCTCCAATAGCCCATTGTGTTCCAGTGCGACGTAAATTCATTTACCAACCAACTTTGTTTCCAATACAATGTACGGTAAAAACACATCTCGGTCATGTTACCATGATTAGATTATGAACGTCCTCTTCATCTCATTCCCTTATTCAAAGACAATTGGGCATTTTCTTTGCGCTAGACCTATTTTCGCTCGTATGTTCTTTTCTGCGCTGATTGGTCTTCCGAATTTCCCATTGCCTTCTGTAACCAGACTGCTGCAGTTTCACGAGTGGGGAGCTCTTCCGTGTAGTTTTCGCAACATTATGCAGCTCCAAAACGTAAATCAAGCATATTTAAACAAAGGCAAAATTGGCGAATGAATCCCGTAACTACTGGGACTACCCGTACTGTCCATTTTATATTGTCTATATCCGTTGTTGCCATTCGACAATAAACAAATAGGGTCGATTTATGTGCCGTACGTAGTGAGATATAGAGATTTTCTATCAGAAATTTCTCCAAACGTGCCATTAACACTGCGTGGGCTCTTTCCAAAATCTTACACACCACAATGACTTATTTTATCTCATTTCCTTTTTCCCCCTCTGATAAAAAAAAGTCGACTTATCCTCGTATTTAAGTGCACGCGAGTGGGGTTGAGTAGTGACAGATGAGGAATGATGGTCTTCTCTAACGACTAAAGTTCTGATCTTCCTGAGAGACTTCTAGGGGATGGCATCCAGAAGTGGGTCCATCTGCCCACTCCTCTCGATAAGAAAATGACGGGTGTGGAGGATTTATTTGCTTTGGTCCCCTCAACTTGGCGTTTCTGTTCGGGAAGCTCATGCATTTCGCTGTTTGGCAGTTGTGGAAGACGGGGTATTTCAGTTTCTCTTTTCAAAAAGTACTGGTTTTCAAGTCTTTTTGACCCTTAAATATGACCTCTGGCGGTTCTATGACAAATATAGTAAACACCCCCTAATATGAACCCATAAGACACATTATACAACTTTCCCAAACAAACTAAAAATAATGCGCGTTAATATACGAATTAAAAGTGCATAGTATTTGATTACTTTATAGTTGATATTTCTTAAACCTCTGCATTTATCTATTCGGCAACCAGAAGTCTTTTCATGGCTTCTGTTTTCTGCAACTTGGCCAAATATGATCCTTGCGCCAACCAGACTCTTGCACCATAAGCCATTGCAACCACATCTTGAGCTTTGACCAATAGAATGCTATGTACGCGGCCCCTATATTGATTCTTGCAATCAATATAAGGGCCGCGGTAGACCAGTTGGTAGAATCGCTGATTGGCAACCGGAGCGTTGCGAGTTCGAAACTCGATCCAAGCAAAGACCGTCGTGTACGTTGGGGCTGGTGCACGTTAAAATCTGTTGGGGCCTCAAATGTCCCCATGCTGGCGTGGTGTAGAAGTTTGGAGAGTGGGTGCCAGCTCAGATGTTGACTTCGTCATCCGAACTGGCCAGGAAAGTAAAACTACTTAACATCTTTTGTTCAAACTTAGTCCCGTTCAAAATGGACCGTTTTTCTGAGTCTACACACTTCTCCCAGTGTCTACTGAAAGCATTTTTGAATGCCACTGCTTGGGGATCTCCATTAAAAGCTTTGTCTTTCGTTCGAAGTCTTGCCGTTTGAATGTCATCAATTAGAGCTTTAGACCTAGGACATCTCCGATTACGATTTTTTTTTCATTAAATCTGGATCAATATTTGCGCATTCAGCATGTCTTGTGCAACAGTCATGTTAACTGGAAACCAAAATTCGACGAACACAGAATACATATGCAACTAGAATGTCTTCATCTCAGTGATTGGTTGAATGTATTGTGTTTGGCGCAGGATGCCAAATATGGTCCTTGTGCCATGCAACCAAAACCAACCTAGCAGTGATTGAAGGGTTTCTAGAAATCATGGCATGTGTAGTATGATCCTGGGTTGCATATGCCAACTTTTTATCAGACCTCGTATACGCTACCAAGGATCTTTTCCGACTATGCGTGTCTTTTTGGCTGCATTCATGTATGTTCATAATCTTGTTGATCATCGGGCTAAAGCGTTTTGGGAACCAATGGCTTTCACTCAGGGGATCGCTCTTTCAATTCTATTCCGTCTGATATTGTAAAAAGAAAACTTTCCCACCAAAAATTAATTTTTACATTGTAACAGAGAAGTACTGGACATCTTTGATAATGATTTTTTCATGAAATCTAAATTAACATTTGCGATCCAAAAACAAATACGACAAACACAGCATACGTGTGCAGTATGCTCCTGGTTTTCATGTTTCATAAGCTACCAGACTTTTCGGACTATGGATCGCCTGTTATTTTGGCAGCATTAATATTTCTGTTGTGAAGTTCGATTGTAGGACTAAAAAGTTGTGGAGCTCGATTCCGGGACGGATCAGAATTTAATCCTTGTGATTCTTAAACGGGAACTTTGGAAGAGCGATAAGAATCATTATCGAATCAGAACAGTGTTTAACGGTCGGCGTCATATAAATTCACTTTGCGCTTGGCCGTCATCTCGAATGTTCGTGGTGTGATCTGTATCCCTTGTATGTTAAATTAAAGAATTAGTTCCTTTGCAAATGAGTTTTCAATTCACGAAAACATTCATTATGTTGTAGATCATTAGACTGGAGAGTTTTTAGGGCAGCATTGGCACTGTTCTTCAGGTTATTGCTCTTCAAAATTCTACTCTGTATCATTTCGTAAAAAAGAGCAAACGTAGCAAATTCGTTGTAACAGGAGCATTGGGGTGCTGATTGGGTGGGTTCGAAGATAGCCGCTTCCTAAACATAACTCAAACCATATGTGAACGGAAGGTTAGGTTTTTAAAATCACACCCTCTCTGCCCCCCTGACTTACGCAAAAGAATGCATGTGCATCCGGGCACTGCGCGTGATTTCCGTTTTTCACTGTTGTGTCCACATTCTGCGCTCTTCCACCATAAACGAAGCAGGTCGTTGCCAATGTCACTACGTATTCACCCTATTCCCAGCAGCTGGTAACTCGTCATCGCTAATCTGTTTTGGTTTTTTATCCTCTTGCGAAATCGACAAAGCCAATTGAGCCCTCCTCCATTTTTCTTTCTGCCCGTCAGCGGGAAATTACTCGCATTTTCAATGAAATTTCCGGGTCTCCTGTGTTTCCTCGTTTTTGATGGCCTGGGAAAATGACTCTGACGTTGGTAACATTCTTTCAGTGGGCGTTAATGATCGACGATCACATGTGCCTACGCTGTGCTATTCTTGGATCAGGATCGATTAGTTTTGATTTTATTGTTTCTGTTGGGATGGGAATTGAATTTTTTTTTGTCTGTCCTGTTATGGACGTTACCAGTTAAGAGTTTCCTCACATCGGGAGTTGCATACAAATTCCATCTCTCGGTTTATTCCAGGACTGGAGATGGTTGGTGTTGACCGTCAAATTTGATTCTGTATTCAATCTACTCTCAATAATAAACCAAAAGCCGTATCTTATTTTCCACTTGAAATGTAGTTTTATGCTTGTCTGGGGAAGGCGTATCCATGTTCGCTGTTGATGCTTGATAGCTTTTGTGCAGCTGGACTTATTGAACTTTTTATATTTTTTTTCTTTTTGTTCTATGCTCCAACTTTACGTGACACATGGAGCTACACAAAGCAACTGTTGTCGACAGTTCGGGATCCGCCCCAAAGGGAAAGATCCGATGACTACAGGTCGAAACACAGTCAGATGCTTAGGTTCAACACATAAGCTAGGCACCCCACTCCTAACTTCCACAGCACGCCAACGTGAGGACTTTTGAGGCCACGACAGATTTAACATACACCAGCCACCACATACACCACGATCGAATTTCGAACTCGCAACTCTCCAGTTGATAATCCGCTACTCTTCCAACCGGGCTTCCTCTGCCCCGTGACACATGGATTGTTGCATTAATATATTTATTTGTCTGTGCCTTTGCTATAAGTACTTCCCTAAATCATAAAGATACTGGATTTGAATCGCGACATATGCCGGGTCTGTCGTGGCTCAGTGGGTATGCCCACTGCGCTAGCATGCTTCGAGTTGTAGGCGGCGCATGTTCGATTCCTGTCAGGTGCATTCCTCCCTGTGTGTATTTCTCTCTTCTGTGTCAGTAAAACTTGCATTGTGTGTGTCTATTACTTGATATTGTATGTCGTATCTGGCGCAGCATGGCCAAATATGGCCCTTGCGCAATAATACCCCAAAACCAACCAACTGCGACACATGCCGGAAAAGTATTTTGACTCTTCCTGCATCGTAACCCCGAGTTAGCTTCCCCGAGTATTTCGCTGACAAATTTCCTCGTATTTCTTTTGTTGATTGATCACTGTTCCAACTTTGTATTTCAAGAAGGCGAATGAATGCCGTTTTCCAAACTAGAAATTGAAGTGATATGGTAATCGGTGCCATTTTTTAAACCTGTTACTGAATTTCTTACCCCCATCTTATTTATTCATTTATTTCTTTAAAAAGGTTGAGAATGATGCACATCTATCTACCTGCGAGACGAATACAAATGTGTGCAACTTTTAACCTTTGAAAGAAAAAATACCTACCAATCTTCCTAAGCGGAATTTCGCGTGCCACAAGGCTTGCTTCCTTCTGTTTGGATATATCGGTCAGACGGAGCACCTTACCGGACGTCGACGGAGCTTGATAGATGGTCGATTAATCCGAAATCTACAGACCTCGGAGATTGCTGTCATTGAGACCACCTGCTGTCCCAGGAATCACTCCGCCTCGGTTATTTACTTTCGCCTTCAACACTTTCTCGCCCAGTTGTATCTCCCCATAAATCACCTCTGTTGAAATACGCGCGTTGCCAAGATTTGTTAGCCTGTTCCTTTCTTTTTGTGGGGATGGTGGTTTCTTACCCCCCTATCTTATGTGTGCAGGGCTGCCATAGGCTACTAAAAGGCGACTTTTGCTGCTATTTTTCTACATTGGCGACAAGATCTTTTTAAACAAGTCTCAAAAGCTGCTATTTTCAAAATTTTGGTGATTATTTTTGAAAATTCACCAGAGTCAATATATTTATGCCATATTTAGTCCAGCTACGCTTTACACAATACAGACAACGTCAAGTAATGGACCCACAAGGGAAGTTTTATTGACGCAGAAGAGGGAAATACACCCAGGGTAAGTTACAGGAACCGAACCTTCATAGGAATGGAAGATCGTTAACTTATTTTTATATAGCTTAGGTTCACCATGCGATTACAAATCCATCTACTTGCGAAACAACTTGCACTTAGCATATAAGAGGACAGCATTTATTTGGGTCTACTCTTGGAAGGAATTTTTTTTTGGAATGGATGGTTAACTAAGGTAGTGATAGAAACAATCTGCCCATGTCTAGATACTTTCATCAATGTGACACTTTTGACGGGCCTTGTGCATTTTTAACTGGAGTAAAAGTAAAAACGAATAACATTGCCGATTTATCGATCAGTACTGGCTTCTGGTTATAATCCGGGGTAAAACATGGATATTTTTCCTTCCTGAATGGGCCCCGGTAGCTTCAATTGGAAGAGTAACGGATTAGCAACTGTAAAGTTGCGAGTTCGAAACTAGGTCCAACCAAAGACCGTCGTGTACGCGGGGGCTGGTGCACATCAAATCTGTCGTGACCTCATATTGACGTGGTGGGTAGGTAGTTGAATTAACGTCGCACTTGGAGCAACACAACGGGCTATTGCGATGATCTGGGATCAATCCCGAAGTTGACCTGGTGTGGACGTTTGGAGAGCGGAGTGCCAGCTCAAGTGTTGACCTCGTCATATGACCGTGGTGTCCTCGGATTTTTTTTCTTCGGGATTCGTCCCGGACCGTCGCCAATAGCCCGTTGTGTCGCTCCAGTGTGGCTTTAATTGACTACCTACCAGTCCTGAATGAATATGGCTTCTCTAAGCGGGTTGTGCCTAGAATATATGGTAAGAATTTAGGATACAACGTGAATTAGAGAAATCCGTGATGCACTAAGGTAACGCTAAGTGGCTCTCAAACATGACAAATTGACTCTGCATTGGGAGGGGGGCATTACAATTGGCTTGAAGTAAGAAAGTGAATTGGCTTGATTTTTATAATTTCATACAAAATATAATGTTCCGTGATAAGCTTTGGGCTGCTCAAAGGTGGTAGAACCTAGTAAGCGATGTGATCAATAGTTATTAATACTATTTAATGTAGAGTTAAATTGCAATTGCCATGAAAATTATCAATTCAGGTGAACATGTACAATCTGAGTTATGAGTTTTATTTATTTGGGCATGTTTGACTGATGCTTGTTTCTTTTGTTCCGCAGGGAGCCCCGCAAGGTGATTCTGTCAAAGGGGGCGACGGGACTGGGCTTCAACATCGTCGGCGGAGAGGACGGCGAAGGCATCTTCATTTCTTTCATTCTAGCCGGTGGTCCCGCCGACCTCAGTGGCGATGTCAGGAGAGGAGACCAAATCATCTCGGTAAGTCAAGTCCCTTTTGCATTCTTATTAGATTCGTGTGCTCGGTCCCTATGAATCCATTGCTATGGGTTCATTAGCAGATATGAAAACGGAAGTATTCGATACGAATCGTACAAAATGTCGATGCTTTGTTGGTAAATTACCGATTCCAATCTCAAATACAGAGCTGCCACAAGCGACTAAAAGGCGATTTTTGCTATTTTTCAACCTTTGCAAAAATTGTTTCAAAAGCCTTGTTGCATTACGTCTTTAATAACTTCGCGTTAATAAATTCGTGGAGTCGCCATGAATTAGGCAGTTTGCCCACTGTCCTAGCAACCTGAATTGTAGACGACGCAGGTTCGATTCCTGTCAAGTTCGACTTCCCTGGGTGTGGTGTTGTGGGTGTGTTCATTTACTTGATGTTTGGCGCAGCTTGGCCAAATATGGTCCTTGCTCCAAAAAACCAACCATATAACTTTGCCTTCTCATATTATCTCGGAAATTCGAACATCACTTTTTGCACTTTCAAGGCTGTATAACATTCTTCGTAGCATAAAAACTTAAATATGAAATGTGTTTTTTTTTTTAATAAAGAAAATCAGACTTCAAAAATAATCCAAATTGTCGAATTTTCGAAATAAATGATACATTAAGGAAACAAATCAACGAATGACCAAGATTTACAAATAAGAATCTAAATTCTTTTGCACCATTATTTCATTAAATTTCGAAAATACGAATTGAAAATGAAGCTTTCGTACTCCTGTAGATTTACTATTCGTATTGTTTTATTTGTACCTCAATTCTAGCCTTGATAAAAGTAGTTCATGGTCATGAGAAATAAATTTCGTCACAGTTCTTTGTCCGAAGGTCACTTCCTTCTGGATTCTCACCTTCTCGAGATTAGTAAATTGTATCTAGCTAATGTTTATATTTAGAGCAGACGTCTTACCCAATCTGGATTGCGTAATAAAATTATTGGACTAACTCCGAAGAAACATTATCCACCCTGAATGCAACTGATGTTAATAGTCAATGTATATGAATACTAACTATTGTCAACTAAACAAAGGATTATTGATATGAAAGCAAAGCATTATATAAATGGAATAATTGTGTTCGTCTCATTTTTCACTTTCGGTATCAAATGAGGATTTAGAATAAGGTTTTTTTTATCCTTGTCGCCTATTTTTGTTCGACAATTCTGTTTTCTCAACCCCTGAGAAAGGAAACGTTTTAAATGAAAATGCCGATTTCTTATCTCCATTTTAAATGGTTCAAATTTTTATTTGTTCTGAATATTCCCGACTGAATCCGGAGAAAGCGCAACAGGATTCATAAATTTATAAAATAATAAAGTACCATTTCTAACATTCTAAAAAACAAAATGGTCAATTCCTTTTAACTCGTGGGGCCCCGTGGGTTTGTTCCACTGCGCTAGCAACCTGCGAGTTGTTGGCAGCTAGTTGGCAGGCTCGATTATTCCCTGTAATTTCTTCTGTGTCAGTAAAACTTTCATTGTGTTTGTCCATTACTTGACGTTGTCTCGTGTTTGGCGCAGCTTGATCAAATGGCCCTTGCGCCATAAAACTCAATGCAACCAACCTTTTAATTTGTTACTTAAGTTGTAAACATTTTTACTTCTAAATTATTTTAAAAGATCGCTACAGCAATCTCCATTTATTAACGTTTGATAGAAGCTAATATGCCTTTTAACAATACACTTCCTAATCCGACCATTCCTTGTAGAGGGGTGTCAGATTAGCGAGAGTATTAAGACAAATTTTTAAAGGGTTCCCACCGGCCTTAAGGTCTGATTTTTCATTTTAGAATTTAAGTACTCTTAAAAAGCCTTAATATTTAAGTCCTGAAAAAGTTTCAAAAGGCTTTAATTTTAATACGAACACTGCTTATTTTCTTTCACCTGCATTCTAAAGAAAATTTTAGCGACTGAAAATTACCGAACGTCAACGAAAATTAAAGTCTTCCTTATTCAAATAACAGCGGACGGAAAAATATTTTTCGAATTTTTCTTTTGGAAGAAAATTTCAAAGTTTCGGCGCCAAGCCGTGGCAACCACAAAAAAAATCCTAATCTGTAGTTGCTAGACTCATGGAAAACCTTATTAAGGAAAAAAATTAGTTTACTTTGAATTATAAAATTTTAATTTCTGGGGGGGGGGGATATCTTCAATGTCTGCTTCATATTTTGCACATTTTGTGTTTTACCATTTCATATCTGATCGACTAAAATAGGGTTTAAGAGGAGATCTACCATTTTTAAGAATTTATGCTACCATTTCACATGTGCTTTGGCTATGGGCAGCCTTATTTACATCATGACTGGATCAACAAGATAGTATTATATTCCTTTACGGGCTTAAGTTTCGCACGATCCAATGTATCGTTCCGCTTGTTGAGATGTTACGAGATTTTCTTGAATTCTTGCGCTTTCAAGGCTACATTTCGAATTGCCGTTGTCTCGAGTCTCTTCATTTCTCATCTGGGGAAAGGACACACATTGTGATTGTAAGTGATGACACCTCAGAGACGCGCGAGTGAAGCCAGTCCTCCTAATCATAATTTATTTCCCGAGATCGTAAAGAACTCGAGGAATCCTTAGTTCCCTGCGCTAATGGAGCGGGCGTCGCGAAGACGTAATGAACGCGTTAAGCTCCCCTTTCCCAGATAATTCCCGGGAATTATCTCCGGAAGGAATTCCCTGATTGATCCTTGTTCTATTAAGACGGTTGGCACTCAAACGCGATGTGTGTGCACTAAACTTGCGTGTTGAAGCATTCCGCGGGGGGAAGCCCCTCGTGAAAATTGCCCAGATTTGGCGGAGTGATATATAGTGATATTTGCGAGTTCGCACCCGCTAAGGAGCTATGCAAGTTACTCGTCTCTTGGCAGAGGACTGAAAGAATTGGAAAGCTCGTGTCAAAACTATAGGGGTTTGCTTTTTCTTTGAGGACCCGCGGTAGCCCGGTTGGTAGAGTCGCGGATTAGCAACCGAAGGGCGGAAGTCGCGGATCAGCAAACATCTCATACTGACGTTCGACATCAACCCTGCCGACACGAATCAGCGGCATATCTGAGCTTCCCAGTCCGAGCCTATGTCCCGAATCCTCAGCGCTGCTTCGGCTGCCAGAGTTTCGGACATTCGAAGATCTCTTGCCACAGCCCAATCAGATGTGCCCGTTGCGGTGAGGTTGGCCACGGCAATGACGGCTGCGCCGCTCCGGCTCACTGCGTGAACTGTGGAGTAGACCATCCCTCATTTTCCAGGACTTGTCCGAAGTGGGTTCTCGAGAAGGAAGTACAATCTGAAGGTTGAACAAAAACGTTCTTATCCCGAGGCCCGAAAAACAGTTGAATCACGAACCCCAAAAGCAGGAGTACCTTATGTGACAATAGCCAAGAAACCCTACCAAACCATCGCAACACAGAATCTCCCTCAGCATCCCAAACTAACCCGTCAAGAACAAAACAAACTACGTCTAATCAAAGCACTTAACCTTCCAAAAAAATATTTCCTCCCAAAAGAGAATTTTTCAACATCATCAAAATCTAACTCGCCCAATCAATCTACAAAACCAATATGTGCCTCATTCTAAAAAATCCAACACCACATCTAAATTCCAATATATCTAAAGAACAAAGAAAGCATTTAAGCGACCCAAGTCTGACGGATCAACCAAACATAAAAATTCAAAATTACGAAAGATGACGTGAAGGAACTTATATCCTCCTATCATCCAGCATGCTTAGCTCTTCAAGAGACATTCTTAAAAGCACATCACTCTTTGAAAATCAGAAGGAATAGTTGTATTCGTCAAGAACTTGATTCTAGTACTACAGTGTCTGGAGGCGTGTATTTTCATTTTACGTGATTATCCCAGCACTGTAGTTTCACTATACACATCTTTCCAGGCTATGGCTGTGCGAATCCATCTGCATACCCTAGTTACAGTCTGCTATCTATACCTGCCACCGCATGACGTCATCCAACAAGAGGAACTAAACAGGCTGGAAAACCAAATCCCAGCCCCTTTCATACTACTCTGTAACTTTAATGGTCACATTACCTTGTGGGGACATGAACGTACGAACCGTCGAGAGGTCAACAGATCGAACTGTTTATTTCTGATCAGTCTGTTTACTGAATACCGACGCGAAGACGCACTTTCATGAACCCACTCGAACATCCCATTCACTAGACTTGGCCATTTGTTCTTATGCCGTTGTTGAGTTTCGCATTTGGAGGTGATTTACAAAATAGTGATCACTTCCCCCTTTTCGTCACGCATGTCAGTAGCAGTAGGATGAGACGACGTCTACCTACTTGTACCATCGAGCGAATTGGGTTGCATTCTCACAACTGGCGTTGATTACGGAAACAATGGTCAAATGTGATACAATGAGGCAGCGAAAAATGTCACCGATGTAATAAGTGAAAGTGCCAACGTGACCATTCCGAAGAGTTCCTCTAAGCCACACAGACTTTGTAAACCATGGTGAAACCAAGACTGCCAATCTGCTTACAAAAAGCAAAGGAAGTTATGGAACATTTTTCGGAGATACCCAACTACTACCAACTTGGTCGCTTTTATACAGGCCAAGGCATTCGCTCGTAAGGTGAGACGTCAGAACCAGAGGGATTCTTGGACTAGATACGTCTCTTCTATCGCATCTTTGACATCGAGCAAGCAGTTGTGGAGGAAAGTGAAAGCAACGAACGGTCTGTATCGGGACTTTTGCATCCCCATACTAGAAACCGGGGCGGGGCTGCTGTTTATTCTACTCCACTTAACAGCGTCATCGGAGAGGCTTTGCTAGTGTGTTCAGCTCCGACTCTTACAGTTCAGCTTTTCAAGCGACAAAGAGTCGAGCTGAGCTAACAATTAATTTTAAAAGCACATGCGCCTTCCCTTATAACTGCGAGCTCACGATGTTGGAGTTGAAGAAGGCGCTATCTAGAGCTCACAACACCAGTCCTGGGCCGGATGAAATTTCATACCAGCTGCTTCGCCACCTGCCCCAGATTCCTTACAGAACATCCTTCTATTTAATCGGATCTGGAGAGAGCAGAAATTTCCAACTCTGGAATGAAAGCCTAGTGATTTCCATCCTGAAGCCTGGAAAGGACCCCAAAGACCCTCTGAGCTATCGTCCAATTGCCTTGACGAGCTGCCTGTGTAACACCTTAGAAAGTATAGTTAATGCCCGACTCATACGTACTCGAGAAGAATAACTGCATCCCTCCGCAAGAGAGTGACTTCCGGAAAGGAAGGTCCACTCTGGATAACATCATACATCTGTAGACACAAATCCGAAATGCTTTTGTACGGCAGAACCATTTTGTCTCCATTCGACGTAGAGAAGACCGTACGTGGCGACACGGTATTCTCCGACGTGTTTTAATTGGGTTTAAAAGGAAATCTTTCAATTTTTATCCAAAACTTTAAAATTATGCAATTTTAGAGTCCGCATTGAACAAACTTTCTCTGATAGTTTTATTCAAACTGATGTTGTCTCAAGGATGTATTTTAAGTGTCACTCTTTTAATCCTTCAGTAGCATCATTCATACTCTTCAGTCATCAGTTCATGGATCACTACTTTGATGACTTGCAGATATCCTGCCATGGATCGGATATACGCTTGATTGAACGACAACTTCAGACCGTTGTTAACAAATTGATTAAGTGGTGCTACCAGAACGGTCATACGCTGTCCTCAAGCAAGAGTTGCTGTATTCATTACGGAAACGAGGATTGACAAAAAACTCACCTTGCCTCACATTCTACACTTAAGAAGTGTGAGAAAACACTAAACATTGGAAGTACTCTCCAATACATCCTGGGGAGCAGATCGCAAAGCATTGCTCCGAGTTTATCAGGCTGTCATCCTGTCTCGTATTGACTACGGATGTGTTGCATATGACACAGCAAATGCGACCAATCTACGCAAATTGGACACTGTCCATCACTGCTCTGAGGATATGCTCTGTTGCATTTCGCACGTCTCCAGTTAACAGCCCCTACGTGGAATGTCACCAGCTACCACTTGACCTGCGACGGAAGATGTCCATCAATTATTATAAGATAAAATCAGTGTCATCCCATCCCTTGAAGCATATGATTCTTGCTCCAGGTTGGAACCACCTTTACGACGCTCGTTCCTCTTGCATTAAACCTTTTTGCAGAGGACCAATTCCACCATTAACGATTCTTACCTTAGTGATATTGTGACCCAACCAAATGAAAATTTTCGTTTCCCACCATGGGGGACTTTCCATCTAAATTTTATCAACCCTTTCACTCCGTATGCAAAGTTTGTATGCAAAGCTCCAATATTACATCAACAACTATATAACTTACACCGATGTCACTTTGACACCTATTTGACACGGAATTGTTTCCTAACACTACAGTTACGGAATTCACACTTCCTGCTCCGTCTATACTGCTGAATCGGTGGCAATTTATTGCGCCCTTCAGCAGATATCCTCTAGCACCCACCATAAGTACTGCATTTTACACTGACAGTATGAGTGTTTTACAACAGCTGGAACAATATACCATCACTTGCCATCCTGTCGTGTCATATTTTCACCATCTTGCGTACCTTACATAGCAAGGATTTTGATATTCTGTTTTGTTGGGTACCTAGTCACGTAGGCATCGAGGGTAACGAGCTTGCTGACAGTGCTGCGAAGGCAGCTTCCGTTCCATTGCAGCAAGCCCATCCTCTAAGTGACATCAAGATATCCACAAAGGAGTTCGTCGACTCCTTGCGGCAGGAGTCATGGAATCTGCAAGTTACCAATAAACTGCATTCTTTAAAACCTATCATTCGTCAGTGGCTAGTGTCTCCAATGCGGAGGACAGATGTCAAACTGACTCTCTTTCGCATTGGACACGTTTCAGCCATCGTCATCTTTTGCTGGGCGAAAGCCCCCTTTTTTATACTTCATGTTCCCTTATTATATTAAAATATGATGATTTTACTATTCATCATATTTTAATTATAAGTCCTGCTTTTAATCATCATCGCCAAAAAATTTTCAAAAATACATTTTTAAACTTACAAGATTTGGTTGGGGAAAATCCCCATCCAAACCTTTTTGCATTTTTACGTTCAATTGGTTTTTACATCTCATCTAATTTTTTTGCAAATTCAAAATGACTCACAATCTATTTTATCAAATTCTTTTAAATTTCACTTTCAAATTTTATGCATATGTAAACTAAATTCATTAGTTATGTTGCAGTCTATTGTCTTGTTTTTATCATCTATGTATTATTCTCATCTACACATTTTTCATGTTTTAAATCTATCTTTTATCTTTGTCTTGGACTTGATTTTTCAATGTTTTGTGCTTTTATTGGGTTATACTCTGTCTTGTATTTGGCGCAGCTTGTCCTCTTTTGGACCGTGCGCCATAAAACCCTAACATCCAATCCTTATAATAGGAGGCTGGTGCACGAGCCTCAAATGTCCCCACGTTGGCGTTGTATGGAAGTTTGGAGAGTGGCTCAGGTGTTGACCTCGTCATCTGACCGTTCAAAATGACGATGTGTTGTCCTCGGATCTTTCCTTTTCGGGATGGATCCGTCGCCAATAACCAGTTGTGTTGCACCAGTGCGATGTTAATTCAACTACTTTTTTTAAGATGGTTTTGTTAGTTTACCCTCTAAATGGTCTCGGCGAGATATCTCATCCATCAAAATCTGACCAATTTTGATAATTACGAGATACCTCGTTATCAAGATATTGCCGATTTTTTTATGATGACGAGTTCATGATCTGATCAGTTTTCTCCAATGATGAGATATTTCGTCCATCAAGGTCAGATTTGGAAATGACGAGATACCTCGTTGAGACAACCTTCAGGAGGATTAAATCAGTTTGGATATGTTGTATTAGTTAATATTTATCATCTATGCCAATGAAATGAGGAAGATGGAAAACTTGGTAGTTTTATGAAACGTATCAAACTTAAAACTGAAAGGTCTCTTCCCAATCTCTTAACATTTCGTGTTGTAAGCGGCAGTTATGCCCAAGCTATTTTTCTTTACTTTCCCCTCCATCCTTTCTTTTCACTATTGAAATTGTCTATGCGTTAGACGCAGTTTAGCCAAATATGACCCTTGCGCTATACAACCCAAGACCATCGGTTTATTTAATATTGAAGGCCAAACTGACCGTCTCAATATTTTACTGTTGAATTGTTTTTAATTTTTGCGAAAAGTAGATTTTCTCGGCTTGTTGACGCACATCACACTGCTGTTTGCGTGCAGGTAATCACCGTGCGAAATAATTATCCCAATAGGAACGACCATTTTGCGTTTGCGAGTAGAAATTTGAATGGAATATATCATCAAAATTGACAGCCAAAGTTAGCTTTGATTGTCTTCGAAAATGTGGAGTAAGGACTATAATTGTGATTTAATTTGCGTGTTATTATCCTTTAAATGAAAGTAAAATGCAATCTAGCGAGATTCTTCTGTGTTGTGTAAGTATAGCTCTAGTTAACCCCCTTATTCTTTGATTAATCATCGAGATGGGATGTGTCATTTGTTTAACTTCCATGCAGTCTATGGCCAAATATGACTCTTGCGCCATTAATCCCCAAAACAACCAACCATACAGTCTAGAGGAACGCCGTGGCTCAGTAGGTATGCCCACTGCGCTAGTAACCTGCTAGTTGTAGACGGCATAGGTCCAATTCCTTCCAGTGTATTTCTCTGTTCTGTATCATCACAACTTTCCTTGTGTGCATGTACATAACTTGATATTGGTGTCTTGTGTCCAGCGCAGCATGGCCAAATATTGCCCTTGCACCATAACTCCAATCTCATGCAGTCTAGGGAGTAATTTTTATTGCAGAGATAAATACTATTCCTCAAGTTTTTTAAGGCATTTATTTGAAGGCAATAATTGCTATCTTCATTAGATTCGTTCATCGAGGAAGAAAATACTAGTTAGGATAGATATAGTGAAATCGCTTTCCGACTTTGAGAACCACCCCATCTATTCGACATGCACATTCCGCCCTAAAAGACACCATTACAATGAGCACTGTTGCAAAAAAGAAGAGCGCACAATGAAGCAAATACATTAGGAACAAAACTGGCGAAAATTTAAATACACTTCTGTTTTCAAAAGACTGAAATGTGTTTTCCCCAAAAATCACTTGTTAAATCGATGCACCGTTCATTAATAAAACACGCCAAAAAAAATACTGTGTTTAAACAGGTCGACTTTTGTATTGCGCTAATCTAATCAATCTGTTGATTTTCGTTCCTTTCTTCAAAAGTCCGATTGCGTAAATATTCGATTTTTTTTCGTAGACCATATCGGTTTTATTTTGTCATCTAACGTCATCGGATTACTCACGAAAGCAAAATTATCCTCTAGAAGAAATTTTTTTCACTCCACAAAATGCTTTTAATTAGGTTGGTGTAATATGAATTAAGGATGCGCGTAACTGCAAATTAAACCTTGGTAAATTGGTGTGACCTCCCTTTTGCTACTAAAGTATAGCTATCTGGCTTTTCTATATTTAACTTTGAGTGATGTAAATATCTTGTATGACAATGTTACGAAATGTGAGCAACACACTTCTGTTAACTCTCTATTGTTGAATTCTGTGTGTGACGATCGCTGATCGTCCGAGTTATCTTTATTATTTTGATGATTTAATATTCTTCCTCCAGGTGAACAACATTGATCTGAGGCACGCGACTCACGAGCAAGCAGCCGCAGCTTTGAAAGGAGCGGGTCACACAGTCACAATGCTCGTTCAGTACAGGCCTGAAGGTAAGTTCTTCCAAATCTCATCTGCCATTGACTTTGCCTTGTGTTCGGCCCAGCTTGGCCAAATATGGCCCCTGACGCAATAAAAACATACTCTAACTCATAATTTGCCACCTCCAAGTTCTCAAGGAAAATGGGATTTTTTTATGTCCAGTCCTTGTAATAAAGCGACTGATACAAAATTTAGAAAATAAATTACATTTAACCCTCTAAGGGGTTTAAGCGCATATATCCGGTTTGCAATCTAGTCTTTCATGAATTTAACCATTTTTGAACTTCTTCCTGACCAATATAACAAGAATAGTATTTTCCTGGGATTCTTTCAACCAACAGATGTGGTTATTTAGTCATGTGTGGAAGAGTAATACTACACTTCTTGGAGAGGGTTAAGATCTGAGCTTTTTCACCTCATTTCATTTTTATGTTCATTGATTCTCACATTGAAAAGCAAAAATGACTGAGCAGTTTTCCAGTACCAGGTTGGATGAAGGGCCTCGGTTCTAAATTAAGTTGATGGCCCCTCATAATACCAAGTAGTGATTGCTTAACTTGCACATATGTATCTTTTTTCTCTGTTCCTGTGCAAATTTTTTGCACGGCTTTATTATAAACCCATTGAAGATTTAAACTTTGACTACACTTTAGGCACACAAGAACTTTCCACCATTTCATGGCCCTCAATCCTCAGTATCATGGTACCGGTGACCGACCCCATGTGGGGAACCCTACTTCAGAGAATCCTCACGATCGTGAGTTTAAACTAGGAGAGTTGGGCAGACACAAATCGAACCAAGTGCTTCAAACAGCTCATCTGTACCTTAAACAGCTTAGCTGCATCTAAAAGTAACATCAAATGCAAACCACACATTGGTCCACCCCGACACTAAATTGGCTCAAATACGCATGCGTACCGACATGTTTTCTGTTCAGAGTACGCATGCGCATATTTTGTCCCATGCTGCTCCAGTGTATGGCCGGGCTAAGGCATACAACAACGGTTTTCACCATGTTCGTGTCTCTTGGTTAGAAATGCGGTTTGCCACAAAACCAACCAACCCATTCTTCCTTCCCCTCAGGGGCACACCTTTTTGTGTCTGTGGGCTTCACGAACCCAAGGTTCCAAAGTGATATATTCTTTGCCCATGGGGTTTACTGTCTCTGGGAAACGGGTCGCAACCCCAGGATGCCCAAGCAATCTTTCTCTATAGTTTCTTACCATCCTTTCTATTCACAATTACTTGACATATGTCTTGTTTGGCGCATCTTGGCCAAATATGGTCCTTGCACCATAAAACTCAAAATCAACCCATTCTTCCTTTGATGGTACGGACTTGCCAGTCCTAAAAAGCTGCCCATTTTCATGTCGCATAGTTTAGGTGCACCGAGCGTCGCCTATTTTTAAGAAGCGTTTTTTTTTTCGTTCATTTTCTTTCTGGTCATCGTGATTTCGCTTCATAATTTTTCAGATTTGGTTTGCACCTCACTGACCGGTGTGCTTTTGGAGACGGTAACGCAGATCATTAGCTCGATAAACGATGAAATATAAATTCCGTGCATACACCAGAGTTAAGATAACATTTTGTTGAAATCCATTCCCTCCTCTTAACCGGATAATGGGGCAAATTAGGTTACTTAAACGGCGCGGAAAACTTGTTCCAATTTAATAACTAAATAATTAACCGATGACAAGTTTTCTCGAAACTCAAATTGGGATTAAATAAGTAATTCAAAAGTGGAAGTGGAGCACTCGGTCGTTTTGAAAACATTTCTGGAAGTCGTAAGTGGTGACAGTTAATAAATAAGTTCCTAAGCGTTGTTTATCATGCGTGAATCTACTTTACGCACGCAATCCAAGATATTGGGATATTAAATGTAGTAATTATTAGTTTCTACACATGAATGGAATTTCAGATACTAACTATTGCTAGAAACGGGAGGGTTTGAATGTTGCTTACTCTATCCTCACTCTCTATCATGTTGTGAGATATGGTTTAGCGCATATGAATTGCACAATCGAAATGTATTTGATCACCTAAGGAGTATGATTGTTTTTGTAAAAAAGTATTAAAAGGATTACATTTTCCCGTGAGCATAAAGTTACCACAGGCGGCTTTTTGCGACTTTTACTACTATTTTTCAACCTTGGCGACTAGGGGATATCTTTTTAAACAAAACCGTCTCAAAAGCTAATTTAAAAATTGAGGCGAGTTTTTTTTGAAAATCGAAGTCAACGAAACTTTTAGTTCCTCTTTCTTAATAGCGGACTGAAAGAAATATTTTTTGTTTTTCTTTGGAGAAAATTTTCCAAGGGACTCCAAAGTTTTGGTGCCAAGCCGTGGCAACCACAAAAGAAAAACATCGTATTCTGGTTTTGTCTAGATTGTCATGAAAACCTTATAAAGAAAATATTTAGTTTTTAATTTTAAAATTTTAACTTGGCGAAATCTTCAACGTCTTTCACTCTTAATGTCCATTTTGTGCTTTAGTTGATTCAGTTTGTATCTGAACAACTAAAATTGCTACTAAATAGGTTTTAAGATGAGACATTTTTGCTATTTTTAAGAATTCATGCTGCTATTTCACAAGTGCTTTGTCTGGCAGCCCTCCATTGATATCCCTCTGCAAAAGTGCCACAGCTAAAAAAAGTCGATTATGAATTTTGGAATGATTATGAATGCCCCATCGTAAGTCCGTCTAAGACTTCGGAACTCATTGTGAGTGTCAAACATGGCCGACTTACAGTCTAGCACTCAGTTTATTTCTATGGCTTCAAAACTTTTAAATGCTACTCCAGGAGAAACGTACTTTCTGAGTTTGGGGTACTTTTGCAGCTGGAGTGAGATTTCGCTTGTGTTCTCTCCACGCATCTGGATATCGGGCACACTCCGACTTTGGTGCCATTTTGCAGATGGTGCGAAGTTCGCCTCAGACCTGAATTCCAAAATAACTCAAGAGTAGTGGATACGTCAAAAAGTTTTATTTTAGGAGTTTTTTCCCCGCTCTCTGGTAGTGGATGCTGGTATTTCCTTCTCGTCTGGAAATGAAATACTGTGCAGTTGCGTGGAACACGTCTTTTCAGAGATGTGTGGCGAATGAC
Source organism: Meta bourneti (assembly GCA_933210815.1). Taxonomy (NCBI): domain Eukaryota; kingdom Metazoa; phylum Arthropoda; class Arachnida; order Araneae; family Tetragnathidae; genus Meta; species Meta bourneti. The sequence goes on from OW119927.1 coordinate 87,054,074, forward strand.
GATGCGCCATTTTTTTACGCAGACGTTCTATTTGAATTGTTAGAACAGCAGTATTATTTGCATGTTTGCCCCATTTTGTGGAAATTATTGGGGAGGATAATAAGTGTGTTTTTGGAAAAATTATTTTCTGATAATTGGTACAAATTTCTCGTTTCAAATAGCCGCCTAAAGCCGGGCCCACACTGGCCGCGCATAACTGCGCCGAACCAAAGGCGGGATTGCGCGGGCTTTCTGACGGCGAACCGCGCAATGTTGTGCAACTTCGAACGCGCTCCATGTCGGTACATCATAGGAAAGTGTTTGTGCGCTGTATTTGGGGGACTGCAGTTCACTCGCGCACGCCATACGATCCGGTTCATATTCACTCTGCTGATATCATTATTTCGTTCGCTTAATAATAAAACCCATTCCTAGCCGAACCACTAGACACGTTTCAACACAGTCAAAGCACGATTTTGCGCTTTCTCCCTTTTCGTACGGGAAATTTTCTCGTCCCCAATCTGGAAAGATGGTTTTTCTGCAACATCGGTTTTACCTTTTTCTGATTCGTACATTTTTTAGATTCTGGTCCCTAGATAACATACAATCGAGGTTTCGATATTGCTTGTGTGTGCTTATTATATTGGACCGTGTTGCTACACGGACCAGACACTCCATCAATTCAAGGCGCCATCAGATTTCGTTTTTTAACCCTTTCTCTTTAATAAATCGTCAATGACAATATACGCAGCACCCGCGATTATGCGCCGACTTTGTAAAGAACGGGACATTTAAACAATTTGTTTTAAACAATAAGTTTTCAGTTTAATTTCGCACACAACCTCCAGCACGCACGCAAGCACAATGGAACACGCTGAGCACGAGCCGTCCCACCATACACCTCGCTCCGTAGTTCGTCCTCCTCGGTTTTGCGCATTTTCGTGCTGCGACGAACAGAAAGAACATTTTGCACGGCTCAGTTCTGCGCGGCCGGTGTGGACCCGGCTTAACTGGCGTTGTCATAGCTTTTACCTGCCACCCAGTAGGTTCCGGGTTTCGAATCTCAGTCTGTAAGAGCATGGATATTAGTGATTTACCCACTGAGTGCTATTTCACAAATAGCTGTTAGTTCGCCCCTTGTGCCAAAGGTCAGTGTTGTATCCCTTGTGTCTGGAGGTAGCAGCCAAAAGACCTATTGAATAATAGGCCACTTATATAATCTTTGTATATGTGAAATCGATCCTCGTTTCTCTTTTAGGGTACATCCCAAGTATTTGGGCTCCTTAGTGCTTACTCCTGTCTATGCAACACCACGGCAACTTTTTTAAAACTTGTCTTTCATGATTCAGTTTTAATTTGGGTAATTCGGATTCGCGACCCCGGGATGCCCAAGTGATCTGTTTTCCCCCTTTTCCTTTCTTTTCACAGTTACTTGACGTTGTCTTGCATTTGGCAGCTTGGCCAAGCATGGCCCTTGCGCTATAAAACCCTAAAACAGTCGACCATTTGGGTAATTTTTCTTTGCAGGATCTAGCCTTATCTAGCATCTCGCAATGGTCCCTAACAACTTAATTTCTCGATTCCTTTTATTTATAACCACCTGGAAAATCCTGAGGTTCCCAGTACAAAACGCTGCGTGTTGTAGGCGGCGCTGGTACGAATCCTCCGTGGGCGTACATCTCGTGTGTCAGCAAAACCTTCCTAGAGTTCCTTGTCCGTTTACTTGATGTTTTACCTAGCTTGGTTTAATATGGCCCTTGTACCATAAAACCCAACCAACCAGAACAAACTAATTCAACAAATATACGAACGGAATGTTTGAAAACAATCGTCACTTTCCTTCAACTATAATTTGTGTACCCAATTCTCACCAAACGTTACCATGTGCTTCCATCCCACTTACAGTTCAGGAAATTTCCTTTTAAATTTAAGAAATTATCATCCTAAATGCTGTAGTGATGGACCAATCGGTCTAGTTTAACCAATTAATCAAGACATTTAATCCACACATAACTGAAACGAGCGATAAAGAAATTCCAAAAATAACGATCGCTTTTATTGCAGCTCTTATGATCGATTAAAATATTTGCCGCCTAAGAACCGCAGTGTTTGTGTTTTCGTCGCGGCTTTCTGCTTTCCCCCTCTGGTTGACCTTCAAACGGCCATATTTAATATTTATTGTGTTGTTTTCTCTTTGGATCCTTGAAGGGCCGGTCCACGTGCTTTTTCAAGATGCACCTTTTGGTAGACCGAGAGGACTGGATTGTGGTGAGCTACGTCACACAACCGGATCAATCGGTTCTCCCACTCTTGCGGTGCAGACGCTCGTGACTGTCTGAACAAAGTTACGATAAACGGTATTATCCTTAGTGTACTTAAGCCACCGCTACAAAAATTGACGCACAACACAGTAACATATATCAGTATATCCTATCTCCACCATGAAAGGTAAACACTGGGATAGCGCCCCTAGGATACTCAAGCGATCTTTTTCTGCTTTCATCCCCCAACTGTGTTCCCCAATCCTTTTCTCTTTACACTGCATCTTTCACTTGAAGTTGTGTCTTGTGTTTGTGTGGTGCATCTTGGCCAAATATGGCCCTTGCGCCATAAACCCAAAACCAACGATCCACAACATTTTTTACTTGACGTTGTCTCGTGTTTTGGCGCAGCCTGTTCAAATATGACCCTTGCTCCATAAAACCCCAAAACAACCAACTAATCAACCATGAAGTACTATTTGGTAGACAAATTTGCACTCACTTGCTGAATTGGCGACTGATGGATGTGATATTAAATGCGCACTCTTTAAAACAAGCCCGATGGCTCTTCTGAGAGACAAAATACTGAATGGCGCTCGCAATTTTCGGCACGCCCTTCGATAGGTAGTGTTCGAGGAACAAGTTGAATTGCGAATGCGATGCCAGTCGTTTCGAACAGTATGATTTCTATCACGACTTCACTCTTCGTTGCCACTTCGCCTTCTATTCACACAATAAGCAGGACAGTCAAACGGTCGCAATCATCCATTGCATGACCTTGACCACGCATATGGAAGTACACGTGATCTTTCTACGGATGGCTAAATTCCGAAGAGAGAGTATTGAGAAGTTAGACACCACTACAAAAATTAGGCTACAGAGTTTTTGTAAGTTATCTCCACCATGAATACTTTTCGGTGTTAGGCTAATTATCTTAATAACATTTTGAGATTTTTCTAAGTTAAATTAGATTGCCAGCTGCAATAAAGAAACATCTTAGCTATATATCTAACCCTTTCTGGGGCGGCAGGATGTCTGGTATCCCAACTCCTTGAAATGGTTACTAAGTGTATAAATAAATATTCTGGGTACATAGATATTCTCCTATTTGATTTTCTGATGTCCTGAATTGAATTGGATTTTTATTTTGCAAGGTCCGAAAACTGAGAAGCTGCGCCTGTCAACTCTTGTACCACAGAGCATACTATTTGGTAAATGCGACAACAGTGATGTTCTAATAGTTGTTCATTTGATTGTTTAGGCAGTTGGGGACAATTTAAGAAAAGGTTTACCACAACCGAATTGAGATTTCTTTTCCAGTGGAATGACAATGACTGGCAGTTCAGTGATATTTCTAAAAGCATACTTCATTTGCAACTCGTGATTGGGTACGGATTTTTTGCAATCGTTTCGATTACTTTCAGTCGTTTCTTGATTAGAGGTATTGAGTCAGTTTTTGTTATTACGATAGCGTATTTTTTATTACATCTTAAAATTCCTTTGGGATGCGTTCTATGTAAATCTCGAACGACACTTAGCAGTCGTGACACATCTCCAATGAGGGTGCTTATTGTTTTTGCAACCTCCCCGGTGCATTTTTGCGACCTCTCATTCTTCTCGCTGTTTACGATGTCACGCTAAGTGTTTTTCGCCAACGTTCTTAAGACTTGACGACATTTTGCAGTTTCCTTTCTTTCCTTGATTGTTCTACGATATTACTTTTTCGTGTTTGTCGTCTCTTCAAGTGAGTGACGTATTTTGATGATCTTGCAGCGTTCTTGGAATGTGGATGTCTGTCTGCATGCCAAGTTCAAGTTGCAGTCAATCACTGCCAAATGTGTGCAACTCTTAAAAAATAAAAATTGACATTTAGAGGTGAAAGTTGATCTGACAAAACTTTCTATACTGTGCATAAATAAGATTTTCAAAGATTTGGTTTGAATTATATCATTCGGCAAGTTATTGGTAAAACACGTTACAAAATTCCTTGCACTCTGAGGGGGTTGCCGTGGATTTGCCCACTTGCACTAGCAGCCTGCTACTTGTAGGCGGTGCAGGTTCGATTCCTGTAACTTATTCTGAGTGTACTCTTCTGTATCAGTCGCCCTAATTGGTAGAGTCGCGGATTAGCAACCGGAGAGTTGCGAGTTCGAAACACCATCCAACCAAAGACCGTCGTGCGCGTAGAGGCTGTTGTGGCCTCAAATGTCCTCACGTTGGCTTGGTGTGGAAGTTTGGGAGTGAGGTACTTGCTGAGGTGTCCTCGGATCTTTCCCTTCGGGATGAATCCCGAAACTTCGCCAATGGCCCTTTATGTTGATGCCGTGCGACGTAAATTCAGCTACCTACCTCCTTCTGGATCAGTAACTTTCCTTGTGTGTGCATGTTCCATTTACTTCGTTGTTTGTCTTGTTGCGGCTTGGCTAAATATAGTCCGTGTCAAAACCCAACATCGCACTTTGAACTTCGTTTTGCGAAAACTGACCAAAGAATAACAAATAAACTTTGCACTATAAAGGTTCTTGGTTCGATTTTCGAATTACTACAAAACAGGCCTCAGGTTTGCTAAGTGAATTCTAAACTCGTATGTGGTTGTTTGCATCATGTTAGGTTTCAGGTTCCTTTAATTGATACAGAAAATCGGTTGCTGTGGAACAAATAAAAACTTGCCCTTGTCCGATCTTGTATTCCTAAATTTTTTCCTAAGAAAACAGGTTTTACTCGTTGCTAAGGTATCTTGCATTTCCATCTTAGTGCATATTACACTTAAAAATGCTTAACTTGTGTGCCGTTTTAATTTCTTAAACTAAGCTAAATTTAGAAGTAGCTTTCATTTCTTAGCTTTGAAGTATGCAAAAAGGGTATTTCTGCGAAGTGTAATTTGTTAACGACCCTTAATTGAAATCCTTGTTCAAAATTATCACCCGCATTCCTTGTTATGTTTAAAAGTGATTATTAAATGAAGGAACTCACATTCAAACCTACATTCGAGTGAAAAGATCTAGGTTAAAAGTGTGTGGGAAAGGACATCAAAATTGATAAGAAACAAATGATGGCAAGCTGGCCTGATTTTATACGCCACGTAAATTTTTCATCGTGCTGTTTTTGTTTTGGCTCACTTACATAGCATTTTCGCAATCGACTTGTGGTACAATTAATTTTATTTAGAGCTGCCAAATCACGAAAATAACTTTATGTTTTCTAAAAAAGTAGCTGCTATTAAGAACTGTGGCACCTAACTATTTTTCTGCAGCTGTTTAATTCAGAGTATTCTCGATATTTAGTTCGTTTTCATGAAGAGACACTTCAAATTGCAATCACTGTTTATGAACGTAGTGATATATCACTACGTTTGCAGCTTTCGCAGAAATCTCCAGTTAATAGTGATTTATGTATTCGTATCCTTTATTAGTTCATCTGAAACAAATTTATCAGCAGTGTTTGAGTTACTTATCGCTTTAGCTACTTTTAATGACTCGTAAATATGTGAAGGAAAACTAGCTTGGTAGACATTGTGGGAGAAAATATTTTTTATTTATTTTTTAAGATTTGATGAACCTACGAGGGAAGTTACTGGAATGTTTCTAAAGTTTGATCGACACTAAAAATTCATACTTCCATGCATGCCATTTTGAAAAATATGAATGAATCATTTCCAATGAACCGGTGTTAATTGTTTTAGGTGTAAGAAAGATAATAAGATCTGCATGTTGTCTAATCAGTCAATATTTCCGTGTTCGAAAAAAAATCCTGCTTATATTTTTTTGAGTATTCAGATTTGCTTTATTTTTAAACTACTTGGTGTTTTAGTGTTAATTTTGGAATATGATAATCAGATTCTTATGGTGATAAGTGCAAAGAAAGTTTATATTCAAATGAAAAAAAAGCATCTATTATCGTCTTACACTCAAAAAAGAACTGCCATTATCATTTCTAATTCATTCCGCTTGAACTTCGAACTTTTTTACTGATAAAACGCTCTCTTTATGATAATATTTATGTGGGCTCTTTTACCATTCGCTTTCGGAACGTGAAAATGCTGCAGGTGTTGAAAGTATGATGCAGTCGTTTAGAAATCGGCTCTCATTTATTCCATTGTGTTGTGGGGGGAAAAGAATTCAGCCATAAGTTTTTCGCAAAATGGCCGTCCTCTTTGTTTCCGAATGGAAGTGCTTGCGTTCGTATTGGTTGTGCCGATTAATCAATGATCTTCCACCACACGTAAGAAATAACGTTGAATTAATTCTATATGAAAATGTCTTTTTCTTGTCCCTTTCATGCTGTTTATTTATGAGCTAAAGAATGTCTTATGTTCACCATATGGAAAACCCTTTGAGATAGTTTCGTTAGCAGACTTCTCTAAAATTAAAACGCAATGTTATAAATATTTTATTTAGAGGCACCGTCAGCCCTTATTTTTGAAAATAAAGTTTTCTTTAATGGTGTGCAATTTAACAATTGGATGCTTAGACTAGTATGGCATCTTCATTTCTTTTAGGTTTTGGGTGGGGCATGTCTGCATTTTGAGCTTCCTCATTTTTTTATATTATTGCATTTTATTTGAATAATTAAAAGCAGGTTCACGAAAGCAACTGATGTTTAATTTTACTATGAAATTTTGAAACTGAAGGAAACGTTATTTTTAAAATTGTATTTTGTACATAGAAATTTTTTGAAGTACAAATTTTAATTCTTCCTTTCAATAGTTTTTGAAGACTAATCCTGTAATATTCAGTAGTTTTTAGAAAAAGTTCATGGCCACCTTGGGTAGGGGACATTATGAACCAGTGCTAGCTGCAATAAAGTATAGGCTGTTTTAATTCCGTTGTACTCAAGAAATACTCATCTTGCAATATTCAGACATCGAAGAATCATAGTATACTTACATAAATTAGTTTAGGAATTTGAAATTTTTTACTTATAACTGTAATTTACTTATATCAATGTTTCCTTTCTTTTGTATTGCAGAATACAACAGGTTTGAAGCCAAAATCCATGATCTCAGGGAGCAGATGCTAAACAATACATCTGGCAGCTTACGAACATCACAAAAACGATCTCTTTATGTCAGGTTGGTTTCTTTTAAATAGTTTGCTGCCTCTACGAAATTCAAAGCATTTATAATTTTCTAACTATTGCACGAAAATGGTCATGAAAACAATTGTTTAAAGTATTTTAATCTCATACTTTTCTAATGTACAGTTGGTAGAAAGTTTCTTGATAAAATATCTTGTCAAAATGTTTATTATTAAATTTTAATTTCTTGATTAACTAACCTTTTGACAGTTTCGATTTTTAAATATAGTGCAATAAAGAAGTAGCAACATTAGTTTCTTCGTGTTAGGGCGAAAGGGGTTAAGTCAAAATGGATACTTCTCAGAATCTTGAGTTGCATATTTCACTCTCTCAAATATCCAGGAAGAAAAATAAGCATACAGTGATACATAAATAATTGTAATTATATTCGGTAGATTTATTTAGTTTTGTTCAAAGCATATCATTTTTTAAATTATAATGATACACTTGACTCCTTTGGACCCATCAAAAGTCAGACTTAAACCCCTTTGCCCTTACACTGAAGAATTATTCTCCCATCTTTATGCTTTTTTATAATAAACGAGTTCATGGACATACTATCAGACGTTCTTGAATATTATTGTTTGCAATTACCGGATGAAAAAGGAAATTGAGTTTTCAATGTGTAAGATTTATCATTTTTTTGCAACTATATATGATAAAATATAACATTGAATAACTTCCAGTAAAACATCGAATATTCTGTTTGGGGATGACTTTTGCTTTCAACAGTATTGGAGTGCAGATTAAGTGTCACTATGTATTCACATTTAATTTATTTTAATTATCTCGTGTTTCATAATGTGTTCATTTACTGAGACTTCTTGATTTTACAGGGCTTTGTTTGATTATGACCCATCTAAAGACAGTGGCCTCCCCAGTCGTGGTTTGCCTTTTGGTTTTGGTGATGTACTCCATGTGACCAACGCCAGTGACGACGAGTGGTGGCAAGCCAGAAAAGTTCTATCCACTGGAGAAGAGGAAGGCATGGGCATTATTCCTAGCAAGAGGAGGTGGGTGCTCTTTATCCCAATTAAATAAATTGAGAGGGGAACAAATGGCCAACATCCGAACCACTCCTGCGATTACTTTTATTTCCTTAATTTGCAGTGTTCTTGTGTCATACAAAATTATCATGACTTCATCTTCCAAACAATCCAATCAACCAACTTTTATATTTGAAACATATGTGCAAGGTGCTTTTTAGACTTATCTATTCATTTTTATTTCATTCAATAGTGATTCAGAGAATTTTTGTTTATTATATATAATCCCTGGTAGTGTTAGTCGAACACTGATTGACACATGTCAATTAGTTTCTGATATTGTGAGCATAATATTTTTAATTGGCCAGTCTTAATTTACAGTAGTGCATCTTATGTTTCAAATAGAAGGCTTACTATCCTAAGGAACATGCAATAATTTAAAATTTACCTATGGTGTTACTCAAATGTATTTTTTTTGGGGTGGGGCAACCAATTTTATAAATTCATAGTGATTTGAATTGCTTCTTATGTATTGTCTTTTGTTTTAATTTACTGACTTTGTATTTCTATTTTAAAGGGTCGAAAGGAGAGAAAAGGCCAGGTTAAAGTCTGTTAAATTTCAAGGTCGAAATAGCTTTTCAGATGGAAAGGTATAATTTAAAAGTTTTCTCTTGCTTGACTTTTCATATTTTCTGGAAAAATATTACATTGTTGTAACACAAATTTTCTATTTTAGAGTACGTTAGAAAGAAAAAAGAAAAACTTTTCCTTTTCCCGTAAATTCCCATTCATGAAAAGCAAAGAAAATAGCGGCGATGATAGTGACAATGATCGTAAGTACTCTTGACTTTAAATCAGATTTTTAATGTTGAAATTTTTAAATTCTTCAAATACATCATAAAAATGATTATGCCTACATTTTTTATGGCTAAGGCTTAAATGTGAATTACTTACCTGCTAATATGAAATAAAACTTGATTTTGTATACAAGTATTCTGTTTCGTCATTTCCATTTTATTTTAACATTGTAAAATAGCAATACCGTTTACCTCATTTTCAAAATAATTTAATTTTAATGAAAAAATAATTCCAAATCAAAGGACAGTTTTATTTGTCTGAAGTTCTAAAAAAGAGTGAAACAATTTTATTTAGAAATCTTAAAAGGAATGTTATGTATGCTGTAAAATCTAAAAAGCGGCTTTATAAAAGTTAAGCATCACCAGCAGTGAAATAGATATTCGCTTTTTACTTATTCCTTAGCTTTAAATGTGAAAATTTAGCTTTTTGTCTGTGAGCTGACTTTATATTAATTGCTCTGTGTGCAGTTTTCTATAAATTGTTTTTAACATTAAAAAATGTGTTCTTTAGTATTGCTAATGCTGACAGCCAACTATTACTTTTCATTAGTCAATGTACAGAGTATGATTTATTTTGTAAAATACTTAAACACATGTAATTTTGTTTTGTAAATTAGTGAACTCTACCTAATATTAATAAAACATTTCTGAAATTTTAGAGGATGAATCTCCAACAAAAGGTCAGTTACATTTCGCTATGCCACTGATGCGTTCGCTTTCACTCGTTTCTCTTACCTGCTTTTGTCGCATGAATGCTTTCATATGAATTTCTGCAGCAAGCTTATTTGCATTGAATCAAGCTTATTTATTAAATATATTGCAGCAAGCATATTTTTTCATCTTATGTTCTGTATTATAAATTAAGGTATGCATGCAGTTCGATATTTGCTTTCCTAATGCACAGCATAATACTTGCTCAAGCGAGTTTCAAAAGTCATTCATATTTGTGTGCTCTCATTTTCTCCTAAAAGTTAATATAAAACATCTTGTATTTCATTTTAATCCATCATAATGTTTTCAATTCTAAGAACTCGTTTAGAAATCAGAATTTTACAATATTAAAAACTTTTATTTTTAAGTTTTCTTGTGAAGTGAAGGGGATACATTCACTATCGAAATGAGATGGTATCGACCTGCACTCTTTCATTGGACTAATTCTAGTAATTCTGTTCTGTAAGATAATATGAGCTCTTACAATATCCTGCATCTGAATTTGCAAAGAAATTTTAACTCAGTGGAGTTAAGTCAACATTGATGAACAGTGTCGGTTTCTTAAAAGTGTTATACGTTTTCCAGCTTTGAATGGCCTGAATGTTAAACTACTAATTATAAGATGTTTTGATCCAAGTCCTTAAAACAATTTTGTAAAAAAGTGCTTGCCTGTAAAAAACTTTAAGTCTATTTTACTTATTTGACAGAAAATATTTTTATGAATGTGACTTAATGCAATTAAAGTTATCCAATTGATAGATTTTAAATAAAATATTTATCAAATCTAGCTGAAAATTTACACTTTTAAAAATATGAACTGTGATAGTTCTTTGGCCTTCTGCCTCTTGCTTTTGGAAGTACCAACTCAAATATGGACTAGCAGCAATCTTCAATTACTAGATGTTTATGTGTTCTCATCTGTCATTCGATAAGAATAAAAATAAATTGTTTTCAAATGTTGTAATTTAATGGCACTTTGACTTGCACAAGAAAGATTTAAATGAAGAGAGGAACAGCACACACATGTACAACTTTATATATAATTTCGTGCAGAACTGTCGGAAGATGTGTGCGTACATGCTTGAATTTGCATAAGGATGTTGCCAGTTTCACTGGTGTACATTTCATGGCATGGCTTCAAAATTCCAAGCAGATTGCTTCACTATTTCTTGAATGATGTGTCTAAGGCAGGGATGGGCAAACTTTTTCGGTCGCGGGCCAAAAATCGAAAAAAAAAGTTTGGCGGGCCAAGATAAATTTTTCTAAAATTTTAAAAACAATATACAAGTATTACAATTTAAATATGTTAATGAGATGAATGAAATTGCGATTTCATTTTTAAAAGTTCCTTTTATTGAGGTTCGAAGTGAGATGTACTGATTCTAAGGAACGAGGCTAAATGCTCATCTGTCAGTCTACTTCTGAAATAATTCTTTCTAAGGTTCATAGTTGAAAACACTTGTTCACATATATAAGATGAAGCAAACATAGCACTGATTTTCTGGGCGTGAGATATTAAATTTGGGAAACTTACTTTCGATAATGATTTGTAAAACTCTAACTTTGGCATATTTAGAAACAGCTGCTTGAGATGATTGTTAGATTGCAACTCAATTAATTCAAGCTGCAAATCTGACCTCACTGCTTCACAATTTACGTTGAAAGGCATGGTAAAAATATCCAATTCTGTTTGAATGACACTGAAATCTTGAAATCTGCATTCGAACTCAAAATGCAATTTTTTCAAGCCATCTTCATAATTCTTAAGCTTCTCTTCATTTACTGAGGGTATTGAATTTAACCTCGAGAAATGAGACAAGTCGTTCTTAGCTAGCTGCCCAGCAAACAGATTAAGTTTTAGTTTAAAAGCTTTGAGATGGGCCCAGATATCGTCGATAAATTGATTTTTCCCTTGCATCTTGACATTCAAGTTGCTCATATGACAAAGAAGATCTGTGAAAAATGCAGTCCGAAAGCCATTCTGTATCTTCTAACATTTCGCACTCCGCAGAACACTGTTTCTCATGGAAGAACGACACAATGTCGTCTTTCAGCTGCCAAACTAGCTCGAAAACACATCCTGCACTAAGCCACCTTACTTTCGTGTAATACAGTACATCAGAGTATTCAGATTGCACGGACTGAAGAAAATCTCGAAATTGCCTGTGAGAAAGCCCACGAGATCGAATAGTATTTACAAGCTTCACGACTGCATCAAGCAGGGGTTTCATATTCAATGCAGATTTACACAGAGCATCTTGATGTATAACACAATGTAGAAAAACAACATTGTTCCCGGGATAGTTTTGATTAAAGAGTCCAAGAAATCCAGATTTTTTTCCTGTCATATTTGGTGCTCCATCGGTTGTAATATTACATATATTTGTTATAGGCACTTTCAAAGTTAAAAGCCCTTCCTGAAATTCACGAAAAATATCACATCCCGTTGTAGTTCCCTTTAAAGAACGCATGCACGCCAGTTCCTCGGTAATTTCAAAAAGTTCTCATCAACACCTCTTATAAATAATACTAATTGAGCAGTATCATTTATATCAGTGCTTTCATCCATAGCCATGGAGCAAAATTTAAACTGGCCAATCTTTGACTCTAATTGTGATGTCAAATTTTTATCGATGGCTTCGATTCTAGAAGTCACCGTTTTTCGAGATAAGCTTAGTCTCAAAATTATTTTTCTTGTCTGGACATAAAACATCACAAACTTGGAGCATCCATTTTTAACGAACTACCCATCACTGAGAGCTTTATTATTTTTAGCAATATTGTATGCTACAATGTAACTTGCATGTGTAGCTGCTTCTTGGATAGTGTTTACCTTCTTGAAAAAATTTTGTCGGCCTGATAATTTTTAAAGACTTTCTACATTTTGTTTTCTTTCATATTCGGATATTGCTTCGTAATTGGAATTCTTATGCTTAGATGTGAAATGACGGGAAATGTTATATTCTTTGAAGACTGCTACAGCTTCATTGCAGATGAGACACACTGGTTTATCTTTAACAACTGTAAAAAAATATTTCCAGGTCCATTCATCATTAAAAACACGGCACTCTGAATCAACTTAACGTTTTTTAGTAGCCATTTTGGGGTTGAAATATTTTACGAATAACCCAAACAAGCACTAGCTACGCTATACTTTTTATACTTTCACCACTATTCACAATGATGCTATATGTCTGTAATCTTTCCATACGCAATCAATATTAAAACTCGCGCCAAAAGAAAAAGCCGCTGGCTGGAGCTTAAAATGCGCAGTCTGCCACATGTGAGGTCTAATTCACCTATATTGGATTCCCATATGTCTGCTCCCCGAGAAAGATATAACGCTTGTTGGCGCCAGTCTACCAGCTATAACTAACAAAGAACTTCCGCTTTTAACACTTTACCGATTGAAAGCTGTCTGTGCTTGCTATTTCCGTCGATTTATGTTTTGTAGAACAAAAATAGAGAAAGTAAAAGATCATCAGTCCTTTGAAAAAAAGGAAGAAAAAAATAATATTTCAACAAAGTAGAAAAGGAGATGGATATATAATATATAAATCATATTTTCTTTTAATTTCCGTCGGACCGGCAAATTAAAATTCTATCCGCGGGCCACATAAAACCTTCCGGCGGGCCGGAGTTTGCCCATCCCTGGTCTAAGGATTAAGGAAAAGCTCCAAAATTGTTTTCTAAGAGAATGAAATTTACTCAGCATGTTCTGCTCCAGGACCATAAGTATACTTGCTGTTTCTGTGTATTAGCTCTTTAGCTATTTTTTTTATCCAGTTATGTTCTCCATGAATTAATTGTTTGGAGGATTTTATAAATTTGATATTAAATTGTGTTCCGTACTTTGCACTATCAAACCAAATCCTGAGATTAAATCTTCCTTGCATATGTAACTTGTATACTGATTTTGTTAACTGGGGTACAACAGTTGTTCCTTAATAGTTTAACACCAAAAAGAAGCCATACCATAAAGGTTAATTGAATATATGAAAAGTAATGTTTTTTTTTTTTCCCCAAATTTTGTTGAAGTTTACAGTTGGATATCTGAAAAAGTTTGGTAAATTTAAATTTTGTTGCATTTGTATTGCAATTAATGCATGCATTTTTAAATAGTCTGCACCTAATTCTGGATATACATGATTTACGAGTGAAGGTTATGTATTCTCCTTTAATTGATTTTTTCTCCTTTGCAGAAGCACCCAACATTTCTGCTAGTGACAGTGAAGGAGGAAGCATACGTAAGTAATAATTATGGCATAGATAAAATTTCATATTCTCATTTTTCAAAATGAGCAAAGTAAATGAATAGGGAATTAAAGGAATCATTACAATTCCCTATGCATATTATATTAAGTGTGAAGAGATTAACTCAAAAGCATTTTTAGAAGTTACTTTTATAAAATTTCGTTGAAATGTTTAATAGTTGGTGAAATTTTTAACAAATTCCTCTGTTGTGTTCTCAAAGAATGATTTTTTTAACTTATTCATTGCAGGTGGCCCCGATGAACCTATTCTTTCCTATGAAGCTGTGACTCAGGAAAAAAGTATGCTATATTTTGTTTTGATTACCAAATCCAATATTGAGTTTCATAAATTAGAACAGCTTGTCCAAATTTTGAAATGATTGATGATTAATTTCTGTCCTCTAACTTTGGAAGTAGAAGTATTTATAATCCTATGTATCAAATGTTGTACAGGTAACCCCGTATAACACGGCACTTTTTTAGCATGGATTCACTCTAATACGGTTCGAGAATTGGGAACATCCCCGTATTACACGGTGCTTTTATGGAATGATTGGAACAATGATGCGAAAAGGACTGGCATTATGAAAGTTTAATTTAAACGGTGTAGCATGGGAATATCCTAAGATCTACACGCATGAATATTATCTTGAGTTAAATTAAATAAAAAGTAACTTAGCTTAGGAGAGACATGGCGTCTCTTGGGGATCCCCGCTCGTCATCAAAAAGAAAAAAATGGCAAGAATGCTTAATGTGTTTCTTTCTCGCAAAACTGCAAGTTCGTTGAACTGAGGCGAAAAAAAGAGAGCGTGTTCTTCCTCGGCACACTTTTTATCAGTTTTTCAGGAGGTCGCAAATCAAGGGAGATGGTCTTGTCAATCAAGGGAGCTGGACATCCTGATTCGCTGTTTTTAAACTAGCTCATCTGTAATTTGTTAGACGGACACACATGACATGGCATGATGTAACTTTCTGGAAGATTCTTAGCATAGTTAATGAGCGTCACTGGAGCGAGGGAGAAAACGGAATTGAGAAATAAAGGACTAAATGGCATCACTGATCTCATGGCTGTCACTCAGAGGATGAGGATATCTTACCAAAATGAAAACACCCTCGATTAATAGTGCTTAGTGATGATGAAGAAAACATTGTTTAATTCATATTAATATGTATTACTTAAAAATTTTAATAAAGATATTTATCTTAATTATGAAAATATAATAGCATGTTTTTTAATTTTTGGAACTTAACCCCCTTTTTGTACTAATTCTTTGTTTCGTATAACACGGATTCGCATAACGCAGCAATTTTTTGGAACATAACTCCTGTGTCATACGGGGGTTACCTGTACTACGAAAAAGAAACCTATATCTGAAACCTTTCGTTGACATTTATTTGTGCACGAGTTAGCAAAAGATTACTTGGCAAATTTGCATGGAACCATGTTTGATAATCTGTTGTGCATGATTTACTTAAATTATATTTGTGGTTCTTAGTAAAATTAAATCCTCGGGACTGAAATTTAAAATGGTGCAGAAAATTGAGGAGCAAAATTGATTTAGGAAATTTTGTTTACTTAGTTTACTGAAAGTAAATTTTAAATAAGGAATTCTAAAACCACACATGGCAATAACTTTTAAATGAATAACAATTTTTCAGTAGAGATGTCTTAATTATTTTTAGCACTTGTTCTTGTCATTTGTACTTGCATGATCTTAGAACTTAGTTTTTAAGTATTTAAAACCATGGTAGTATTGAGTAGCTCAAATATTCATTCTACAAGAATGGAAACAATTTGATTGTACATATTACTTTTTTTATGAAATGTGCAACAATAGCACATCATTTATGTTAGGAGATATAAAAATTTTATATTGGGAACATGTTAAGTATAAATAATTTTATTAATTATGATACTGTAATATGCTCTTTATATACACATACTTTATATCAGTTTTATTCTTTCAGTTACCTATGCGAGGCCAGTTATAATTCTTGGTCCTTTGAAAGATAGGATAAATGATGATCTAATCTCTGAATATCCTGATAAATTTGGAAGCTGTGTTCCTCGTAAGTTCATTTTTTTTTATTACGATTCTAAAATATTTATTGCATTCAACTTAAACTAGAAAATTGTTTTGAAGCAATTCTTTATGTAGCTTGAAATAAAAAGCTTTTTAATTGATACATTACTTTGTTATTTTAATTCATTAATTGAAGTGTAGATCTCAATGTAGTTAAAATGGTCTAAAATTAATTGCACTGAAAGGTGTAACAACTATAGGCAATTCATTTTGTTCTCAGAGACATTAGTATTTAGAGGAATTAACATTCTTAAGAAACATTAAAGGAAGACCCTTTAAATATTGATTATTCTTTATAACACTTACTGGGGAAATGCATCAAATTACTTGAGCAAATTTTTTTTATTCCAATAACATTGTTTTGGTTTGTCTATGGTCTTGTGATCAAAATAATCCTGAAGACCAATAATGACCGTATAGTGTTACGAAACCTAAACATACTGTAAAAAACTTGTGAACCTTTCTTATCTGACGTATTTGAGACTGACGCTTACATTTTTTTTAAATCAAGAAAAGATTAAATCCGAGTGAAAATTTTTAGCACATTGCATCGAGTTAACATTTATTACATGTACATTTGGAATAGACTGCATAACCAGTATTGTTTTCTAATAAATAAATGGATGATACTTTTTTAAGTAGTTTCAATTTAGTTTCCTTGAGCTCATTTAGGGGGGGTGGGTGAAAATAAATCCTGAATAAGGAATATGACAATAACTTGTATACACGAATCAAACAATTTTTCAGTTGGAGAAATGTCTTAATTCTTCCTGTTTTTTCTTTTGAGTTATCACATGAAAAATATACAAATCTGATAAGTGATTAAAATTTTACAATTGAATGAAATTTATAGCTGAGATGGATTTTAAGTGTCAACAAACTACTGAAGAAAAAATATTGTGGTTAAGAGCTAATTTGATTTTATCGCCATTTTGGGGGCATTAATATCTAACATAAGCAACATTCTAAAATTGCATTTGACTAGACAATTTGCATACTAGCATGCTCTGTATTTAGCTTTTCATAAAATCCCTCATATCTACAAATGTACTCAATTCCATTTTATACTTTATGAGTAACTGATAATTTAAGCTATCTTAATTGTAAATGTGTTAAATATGAAGTCTTAAAAGATGCTAATGTAAACAAAAGATATAGTTGAGAATGTTTTTATTTGACAGATACAACACGTCCCAAGAGAGACTATGAGCTGGATGGAAGGGATTATCATTTTGTATCATCTAGGGAACAGATGGAAAGAGATATTCAGAACCACATGTTTATAGAAGCTGGACAATACAATGAAAACCTGTATGGCACCAGCGTTGCTTCCGTTAGGGAAGTGGCAGAGAAGGTAAATTGCTAATCATTAACTTTTACTTATGGCTGATTTGAAGGCTTTATAAAGTTATTAGAATCTAGGTTTTGCAATTTTAACTTGAATTGAAACCTAGATTGAGATTATTTAGCTCTTGCTTGTCATTTGAGTCGCATGGTTGTAGACAAATATATTCATTAAATTAAGGGGCAGGTTAATCTTGAATAATGTGTTCTTACAGTTCGATTCTTCAACATGTCTAGCTCCGAGTTTATCTTTTGAGGCCGGAACAATTGTCATGCATAATATTGAGCCCTTTCCCCTGCATGCTTAACCACCTTTCAAGGTCATCTGCCTTCTCATTTTATATGTATGATATCACTGTTTACTCAAACAAAACAAACCTGCAAACATCAAAATGATTGAGTTTCAAAAATGCACAATTAGACATGGTTTTTCAAAAAGAAACATTACAAATCAGGGTATGCCGCTTTAAATCAAGCTGATCGAATAATAGAAATATTGAAAATCATCCTCCCTTTGAAGTAACTAAATAACAGTATTTTTTTTTATTGGGATCATAATTACTAGACAAACATGTATTTCCGTCTTAGGTCATTGACCAACAGGTGTCACTCACAATCCTGCTCATCAGTATTGGTTTTGTTTTAAACATTCCGTGTGACTAAATCGCACATAGCCAATTTTAAACTATTCACTAAGCGATGATGCTCGAAATATATTCACTCAAATTATTAAAATTGTGGTAACTTGCTTTCTTTTTAAGATGTTCTATTTATTTAGTATTGTAGTCTATTCATAAAAAATGCACAACATAAAGATTTTCTGCAGTATCACAAAACCATTCCAAATTTGCACATGAATCTTTATAATTGGCAATTTTAATAGTTCCATTTTGTGTAATGTTGATTAATTTTTATTTCAATTTATTGGGAAATTTTATGCATTGATCACTTAGAATTCCTTACATTGCTAGAATAACTGTTCAATATTTATGGAATGTAAAAGTTAATTCACTCATCTGATAATTGAGTATGTTGGGAAAAGATTATGAATTAAAGTGGAAAGCTATTGGAATTGATAAATTTTGATGGTAAGCTCAAAATACCACTGAATTAGCATTATCTGAGCGATTCTATTACACTTGTTCTATGTTGTTCATAGAGAAAAGCTTCATTTTCTTATATATAAACCCCTTTTGTATGCTTCGATATACCTATGAAATACTTGTCAATGCTCAAAGAATTTGAAAAATAGACATTTGATTTCAAATTTGTTTTTTCTCCAATAAGTTATTTTTCCAATTTAAATATTAATGAGTCGGAATATTTTCATGATGCAAGTTCCTTTTTTTATTTTCTATTGGCAATATGATTTTTTTCTCAAAAGCAAGTCTTGAACCAATATTTTATATCAAAATAAAGTAATTCAAAACATTTTATTCATATATGATAAATATATAATGCTAAAAAATTCTGAAATTTGTATGAATTTGTTGAAAAAAATGAGGTATGGTGTCAGTGGAATCCCGCAACTTTATTTATCCTCGTCCAAAAATTTCATTCCACTGATGGGTAATCTAAACTGCTTAAGAACCAGATGGAAAAACATTGCTTATACTTGGCATTTGGGGCACTGTTCTATTTACTGTCATGTGATTTTCTTTGCTAATTCCTATGTCGCGTTTTAATCTTTTAAAAATTTACCCAGCTATATTTTCTAATATGTTAATGTTTAAATAAATCACAACTATCTAGAAACTGCACTGTAATTTGTTGTGTACGTCATGTCTAACAAATTTAAACTTGTACGGGCAAGGAATTAAAATCATAAAAATCCTATTTAAATTTTAAAAACCTGATTTAAATCCAATGTTTTTTAATTTTTTTAATAAAATAATGATTTTTTTCATACCCTGTTACAAATGAGAGCTGTTAAATTTTAAATATATATTTGTTTATACACATTGCAAAACTAATACTTCTGTTGCTAAGAATAGCATTCGTGTTTAAATTGAAATTGAACATTATTGCCTTTGGCCCTTGAAGTGCATAAAGTAGTGTTAACCATTTGTCCAAACGAATCAGACAATTGATTTTTTCCATGAGATTCCAAGATCATATTACAAATCTTTCTATAAATGAATGTTTTTACTTTACAATAATATTACTCAGTTCAGAAATGTTTTTTAACTTGACATACATTTGTTTGAATAAAAAGTTAAAGCAACAGCTGAAGTATTCTTGTTTCTATAAACTTGTCATATTTTAGGGCAAGCATTGTATATTAGATGTGAGTGGAAATGCAATAAAAAGGCTTCAAGTTGCTGGTCTTCACCCTATAGCTGTATTGCTGAAGCCAAAATCTGCTGAATCTGTTATGTAAGTTTTTCATATATTAATTATCCTTATTTAATATCAAGCTTCACTGAATTATTTATAATTCACTCAACTGCATTTGCCTTGGAAGTGTTGCTATAAAATGTGGAAAATTAAGTGTCTTTGCTTTTACAGAGAAATGAATAAACGCATCACAGAAATGTCAGCTTTGAAAGCTTATGAAAGAGCCCTAAAATTGGAACAAGAATTTGGAGAATATTTTACTGGTAAGTAATTTATTTAGTTTGCTTTTAAAATGGGTGTCATGAATACAAATTTGAAAGCATTTATATTTTCTGTCAATTATGAAAATGAGACAAAATGTCCTATATTCAGTGTTTAAAGGCACACATATAGAAATTTCTTTTGTGAAAATTAGGAATTTTTCATTCATTAAATTTAATGAGGCATATAATTTTATCTGAAACAATATATTTCGACATTTCTCTTTTTTAAACAATCCTTTAATTACAGTGGATGATCATGTTAGAGCCACATTTATATATTTTAGCATTTATACATCTCTACCAGTTATTAAAAACAAAACTTGGTGACATTGAATTATTTTTATGACATACTTGTGTTAAATTTGAAATAATTCGCTGTTGGTTTCACAACCTTTCATATAGCTACCATCCATTCTTATTCCAAACTTACACCGTTTTGCTCAGCTCAAATGTGATCACCCACTGTAAAAGTAGCTTTTTGAATTTTTGTGGCATTGTTGCTTTTCCAAAAAGTGCATGAATCCTGTTAGAAACACTTTCCATACTAAATCCAGTTAGTTTTATTTGTTTACAGTAATTTATGAACTATTTTTGTGCACATTTACCAAAATCTGATCTAGGTTTTACCCAGCATCTTTAATAGGGTTCTTGTAATATGTACCAAGTAGGCATAAACCCAATCGTTTCATGTTTTATCTGATGTAAACTTGTCAATATGCATCTTGGTTTGCCTCAGTTACTTTAAAATATCATTCCTCCTGTTTTAGTTTAAGAGGAATTGCCCTTGTAATTTTAGTGCATTCCAAGTCTACTGCAGATAATACTGAACGCTTTATGGTGACAAATTTTCTAGACCAGAATGTGATTTTATACTCCAAGTCCACTAAGTCATCAGTTTTTTTTTTCTTGAAAAACTAAGTAAAGCTACATAATATAATTTTTCCTCCTTTTTCTCAACTGTTTCTTGACATGGTAGGTTTCACTTGTATGCCGGCGATATATAGTGATGTTTATGTAGCACACCAATGCAAATGTTTCTTATGGATTAATTAAGCAAAATAAGACATTAAAAACTACATACCTTTCAGGATGAGGTTTTAGTAATGATCCTTGTGCAATGAGTTTAAATACGTTTTACATGTTGCAGCTATCGTACAAGGGGATACTCCAGAAGAGATCTATAGCAAGGTGAAGCAAATCATCCATGACCAAGCGGGTCCCTCCGTCTGGGTGCCAGCCAAGGAGAAACTGTGATCCGAAACCCAACATATCTCGAGTCTTTCATCCCTGCTACAAATGGACTCTCTCAACTGAGTTTATCTCATTGGAAATATATATTAATTTTATCTAGAAGACATGGGCAGCTTTATAGTATGGCTACTTCAAAAGCAGCGAGAGAGGATGGCCTCGAACGGCAGGTTTCATGCAATATGTGGATAAAAGTGCTTTCTAGAAGTCATAACTTGTTTCCCATTAATTCCTGATGAGAGAAGTGACGGCCTTCTTTACTTTTGACCACAGAACTGTATAATGACTACAAAAGTATATATATTATAGCATTCCTAATCTTATTATCGGAAAGCAAGCGTGACAAAGCTCTCTTACCCTTCAGCTGTATATAAGTGTAGTAGTACTTAAAAGGAAGAATTAAGTTTATTTTTTAGAATACTATTTTTTTCGGATGAAGCGATGGCTGAGATTGAAAACTTGTGAAAGTTAACCCTCCTTAGTTTTTAGCCAATTTACAAGTATACAAAACGATCTTTTTAGTAGTGCTCTTTTATGTATATTTTTATGCCAATCTTATGTGTGACATTTTTCACAGTGGGACAGGGCCAGCATTTTGCAAAAGGCAGTCTTCAGGATAAGCATTCCAGTGTTCTGTTGCTGCTAACTAATTTCATTTTATTCCATGTTTTTAAACTCATTCTTATCTTTACATTTTTATTTAAGTATGAAACATTTGGTGGAATACGAAAGCATTCATTCAACCCAGAGGACCTGCTATTTGTGAATTTAGTGTACTTAATTTGTTCGTTTTGCACTTTAAATTTTTTGTGCTGTGCCTTTATTTTTCTAAATGTGAGTATTTTACCTCAAAATTCACATTCGTTTCTGTTCGGTAACTGCAATCCGATCGTGTTCGTTATAAGCAACTTCCTCGGCTTAGCATAATGTAACAAACATTGTACAATTCATAAGTTTCGACGAGCTGTGCTTTGAAGCGAAGCAAGAGCTCTTTGTTTTTGGAATTGGTATCGAGAGGGATCTGAAAGTGTATTTTTTGCCTCTGCAAATGTAAATTTCTCATCACAGGTGTGTATGTGTGTAATGGATATGACCAACTCAGTGATATATGTAATAAAAGTTGACACTTGCAAACTACTAAGTGTTGGTTTATTGTATTTAGAGTTTTTATAATACTATTTTCTGTTGAGCAGAAATGAATGAATAAAGTGAGTGAGGTAAACTAATACCAAGCGTTATTTATGCATCTAACACAACACCCCAAACTTTTGAAGTGATTTAAACATTAACAAAATACAATGTCTAAAAGTTATGTAAACTTATAAATTTGAGGTTTGTTCAAAAATACCATGGTTTACAAAGCGATTAAAAACCTTGTTTTGTTTCAAATACCAGAAAAAGAATCTACCAATTATGCATTACTTAAGATAAATTTAAAAAAACTGTCAAAGGTTTAATTTCTCACAATATCTTCAAGGATGGCACAATCTATTCAACTTAAAACAGCTTTACTAATTTCATGAGAATTAAATGCTAATTGTAGTTTATAAAAAATCTTGGTCTTTTACATGAGAACAATCCATCATCAAATCATTTATAGAACATCAATTTTTATAATGCTATATCTATGTACTGGAAGTTTTGAAACTCAAAAGTAACTGCCAGCATATTAATCAAATTTAAATACTAAAGGATCAATGGTAATTACACTTCAAATTCCATGATCTTCCTGTTACATTATGAAAGAATCAAAACACTAAAAAGTATATTTCGTATGCTGTTAAAATTTTAAAAAGTAACTAATCGGGTGTCATCAAAAACATGCAAAATGGATATAGGCCTTTTTTCTACCTAGGTAGGGAAATATTTTGAACACTAGAAATAAATGCTCAATTGAAATTAATTGGTCCCAGTAATTAATTCAATGGAAGAATCGATTGAGTTGCATACATCAACTTAAAAAAAAAACAACCTTTTCCATTGTGTAAAAATATATTTATTAGCTAAAAATTGTTATGTACATACATTAGATTTAAGAACATTTCACCGTTGGCTGCTTTTACTTAATGCCCAAATAGAAATTAGTCCTAAAAGAAGCAGCCATAGGCTTGATAAAGAACTGCTGGCTCCTCCAGTACCGAAACGCTCAGTAATATAGTATTCAGCAACCTCACGATTTGGATTTGCATTAGACTCATCAAACCATATCTGCATGCAAGGTTTGTCATCAGATGTGTATGCCCATGAATGGTCCCATACCTGAAAATGTATAAAATCATTACTTGACATCAGTATATTTTTAAGCATGCTATGGTTCTATTAACAAAGAAATTATGGAAAGATAAGGAATTAGTAAAAGACTACTCAAACCAACTGAAATTAAACAGGTTTTAAATAATATTGAATCTGATTTCATATCTGCATGAAGTTTGATGGCTGTCACACGACATTATACACGCAGCATTGACAAAAGAGAGCATCAGTAGTGTCTATCACAAGAACGACTATGAACAGAAACCATTCATGAAGGAATTAGTTCATATTCATAAATTATTGCAGGTACCAAATGTATTTCTCTAGGACAGATATCTAGTTACATTAAAATAAACAATCGGAATAAGGTTGATATTTATAATGCCGAGATAAATTATGTGCAGTTTTATACTACAGGGAAGCCGCCTAACTTTGGATGTTAGTGATTGTCCATGTTAGGAGTAGCAGGCAGCTAATCCACTGGGTGCACACCATTTCACACCACAGCTGGAATACCAGGATTACTCAAAAACAATTTCTAGTTTATGTGTAGAAAGACTACATACATGTTACATAATATATGCTGAAAAAATGCCCTCTACTGGAGTATACAGTGGGGGCAATTGTGCAGCACGCAGAAGCTTGCATTTAGTCTTTACATAAAAATAGAAATTCATTTAATAAATATTTGTACAACATAATATTTAACTTCCAATATATATAGGTGAAAAATTAGGATCATGGTCTCATGAAGATCTTCATGCCCTATTCCATTTTATAATATCCAAGGGGTCCACCAAATTTTCTAATTTTCAAGGGGTCCTTGAACTGAAACATTTGAGAACCACTACCATAAGCCATACTAAAAATTAGAAATTTGGCTGTGAAACATTTCATGCAAAATTATCCACAAGAACTGCCTGAACTAAATTGAAATTGAGGTTTTCAGATAATTTGGAATTAGACTTTTTCTGAGCAACTGCATAAATTCAATATCATTTTACTTTTGTTTGTTGTGGACCTCTGACTATTAATCATTCCGAAATCTTTCACAATGTTAAAAAGTTATCATTCATACATACACTTGCATGCTACTTATACAAACCTCCCCATAGCATGGTTTTGCGAAGTTTTTGACGAACTCTGATGCAAATTCCTTTAATTTTGTGACGAGAAATCAGACATACAGCTTCACTAACAAAAACAAAGCATGGGAAAATGTATTGTTATGCATTTTACAATAATAAATTATTTTACAAAAAAAAAATTCTACAACCTGTGTATCTTAGGTAAACCAAGGAAACTGAATCAGCAGGTAGGGGAAAAACGACTATTTTTGAGATAGTTGAAAATTAGGGCAGATAATTTTGTTTGTCTTTTCATATGGATGTATCGTAGACTATTAGAATGCAAAGGCCTAATGTGCATATTTTTGTACTGTAGTTATAATTGATCTGTAAAATAACCCAAGAGCATATGGATGGTTCTCGTGTACAATAGATAAGTTACAAGGTTCTTCTGTACTCGCGATTCCTTTTATTTTGCATGGTTCTAAATCATAACTAATCAATCCACATACTTTTTTATTACACCTATGTCTACACATCAATTATAACTGCAGTACAAAAATATGCACATAAGGCCTTTGCGTTCTAATAGTTAGATGGACATACATCCACATGAAAAAACTCAAACGAAAAAATTATATCCACCCATAATTTTCAACATCTTGAAAATAGTTTTTCCCATATCCACTGATTCAGTATCCTTGGATTACATTATATACATTGGTACAATTTTATTGCAAAATGCATAACATATTTTCCCATGCTTATGCAACACTTTGATGGTAAAGGGTGATTTTTATTTATTATTCCCTTATTAGATAGGGTGCAGCCTCTGTTCCAACCAGTTTAGGCTACTACAGGTAATTGGGACAGGCCCCGGAATAACAGGTCGTTGAGTGGGGACCCAATCTGTGTTGCGACATTTAACATGGTACCTAATGTGATAACAGCTGTCAATAAGGTAGGACCTTGCATAGAAACTGCTCCTGTCATGCAAAAGTTTAACTATCAGGCAAAATACCCTGCTGGCTCTATCCTATTTAACCTGTTAGGTTAAAATGTCAGAATCCCTTACTTTCATGCTTACATGAGAATACAATGTGCCATATATTCAACCACCTAATGTCTGCATTTATATATTTTAAGAAAATATCACATTAAATATAGCATTTGGGGTTTTCTACAATAGGTTTTGGAACAAATTACTTGTGGATCAATACCAGATTGAACCATATAGTTCAACTAGATATAAATTTTTCTGTGTAGAAATAATTGAAGGTTAAGTTTAATATACATCACAATAAATTTATACTTAATAAAATAGGAATATGCTTATAAAAAGCCATACATACTGAACACTGTTCTCTAGATATTCTCTTTTTAAAGTAATTCTGATGATATCATTGACAAAGTAGAACTAACTAAATGGTAAAATTCTTAGTAACTAAAGGAAAAGTATAATTACGCTTTCACAGAAGTCCTTTGCTGAGCTATACATTTCTTTGAAAGTAATGCACTTGGATTCTTCTTTACAAGTGTTACGACCTGTTTGTAAACAGAACATGCGTTTGTCATTAAATCACAAATTATGAAATTACAAAGGTTGAACAGAGTTTAGTTTCATGAATGCAAAATTTTAAAGTAATGAAAATGACAATTCGCATTTCTGAATATAATAGAAAGAATTACTGTAGAAATCAAATAGAAACACTTTCAGGTTGGTTGGTTTAGGTTTTATGGCACAAGGTCCAGAAATGGACAAGCTGCGCCAAACGCCAGATAAGATAATAAAATATTGGAAAAAGAGTTAAATAACGTCAGATTAAAATACAAGAGTTAAAGCATGTAGATAAATTAGGATAAAAAACACGATTTTAATGAATTTAACATTTAAAAATGTCGAGATCAGTACTATGCAGATATAAAATAGATGAGACTATTTACAAGTAATGATAGTATGGTATAAAAGGTACAAAATTATTATATAGAATTTAAAAATTGAATGCTATGTAAGAGGTTAAAATGTTTAGATGGGGTTTGTTCCCTATTCCTGTAAAGTTAAAACAGAAGTACAGAGTGCAACTTGGATAATTCAAAGCTGAAGGGACCACTAAAAAAATTCGAATTATCCAAAACTTCGAATTAAAAAAGTTACATCTTTTAACTTTAATTTCAGGTCCACTGAATGCTTGAAAAGATTATTCTGTCAATAAGTAAATATTTATTCAGAAAGATCATGGTGTGAAAGACTTAAACATTATATGTATGTAAACAAAATAAGATTTACATTACGCAAGCTACAGTACTGTGACATCTTAGCGCCCAAGAGTCTAGGATGGCGGGCTGCAGACCGGAAGTTTCCTGTAAAGAGTCCTTCACTACTGCGCTTGTGCATGCAAAGAGGATAAAAACAGTTAGCTCACGGACTCCGTCTAGTTGAGCCGTCTTCGTAGCAATTTGGATAAAATTTAATATGAAATTAAGCATTTTGTTTCGCGCGTCCATTGTCAACCCATGTTTAGTCTAAAAATAAATGTTATTTTTTTAATGTCCAAAAAAGTTTGGATTAATTCGTCACAGTACATATTACATGTACTGTAGCTTACTTAACTTTACATGTATTGTACTTAAACTTCGAATTAAGGAAGTTGAACTTTGAATTATCCACAATTTTTTAACATTGATTTAATGAGAAGTTCAAGGGATTAAGAGAAATCTTCGAATTACCAACGACTTCGAATTAGAGACGTTCGTTTTATCCAAGTTGCACCGTACTAAAAATGTGGTTGCGATGATGGTTGAAAACGGGACAATCCATTAAAATATAGTGATGTTACACGTTGGGAGGGGGGGGGATTTCAATTAACGTCACACTGGAGCAACACAATAAAATATAGTGAAGGGAACTCCACACACAGGAGCACTCTATCCTACGAAAAGATGCCTGTGAGAAAAGTGTGTGTCCAATGCGTAGGCGAGTCAGAATTACATCGAAATGTCGAGAAGAATGAGGAAGCCATAGTGATATATCACTGAATACTGTGGAGCTTATTGTTTGTTTGAGTGTGTTCCAGTTGGTTTGCCACTCGTTCCACACAATGTCCTGGACAGCGTGTCAGAGATCATTGTATGGAATGGGGAGACCCAAAAAGGTCGCAGCACTTTTAGCTGCTGCATCAGCCTGTTCATTGCCTGCAATCCGGATGTGACCAGGTATCCAACAGAAAAAGATATCTAGGCCTCTCTGGGTAAGTTGATGTAATTTCAACATGGCAGTAGCTAATGGATGTTGAGGGCAGTCTGATGCTAGGCTGTCAAAAACCGAGTATGAATATATAACAAATTTGTCATTTCTGAGGCAAGATATATGTTTTAAGGCTTCGTATATTACGATAAATTCAGCAGTAAAAATAGAAACTACACAGGGCAGTTCGAAGGATACAGTGGTTGAACCACAAATAAAAGTACAGCCAACATGACGTGTAGGCTTCAAACTGTCTATAAATCGCTGTGTAGTCTATGTCAATGATGCTTAAAAATTTGGTGGTAAATGATGTCAGTTGTATTAAATTTATTGTAGCCGAAGTGAAGTTCAAAATGCTCCGGAACAAATCCTTAATGCAGAGTGGTGAATTGTATCAAGCTGACGCAACACAGAAGGAAGGGCAGAGCCATAGACTGCACAGCCGTAGTCCAATCTGGAGCGAATAATAGCTCGAAAATACTGAGCATAGAAGATCGTTCCACTCCCCAAGATGCATTTGAGGACTTTCAGTAGATTTAGTTTGTTCTCACAAGACATCCGTAACTGCTCGACGTGGGGTTGGAAGGTAAGTTTCCAGTCGAAAATGATACCGAGAAATTTTACACTATCCACCACTGCAATCCTGTTATCGTCCAGAAAGATCTCTGGGTCAGGATGCAGGTTCCAACATCGGCAGAAATGAACGTAGGATGTCTTTTGAGTGGGAAAACTGAAACCATTGTCGACATTCCACCTCGTCAAGCGAGAAACAGCCGTCTGGAGTTGTCGCTCGGCAAATCGCATGTCTTGACCTTGACAATGGATATGAAGATCATCCACATACAGATTACCCTTAACAGATGGGGGAAGCTGAGTTAAAATGTTATTGATTTTTAATAAAAAAAGTCACACTCAGGACATTCCCCTGTGGAACACCCTCTTCCTGGATGAAAGAATCAGAGAGGGCGGAGCTTACACGAACCTGGAACTGTCTGAGGGCTAAAAAATTCTTTATGAATATCGGTAGATGCCCTTGAAACCCAAGAGAATGTAAATCACAGATTATACCATAATGCCAAGTGCGATCGTACGCCTTTTCCATATCAAAAAAGGTGAAAACGAGACGATTTCAGCGTAGGAACGCACGACGTATTTGAGTTTCAAGGGACAAGATGTTGTCTACCGTTGAGCGGGCAACCTTGAAACCGCTTTGAAATGGTGAAAGAGCCTGTGTCATCTCTAAGATGTAAGTGAGATGAGAGTTTACCATCCTTTCAAAAAGCTTACATAGACAATTTGTGAGTGCGATTGGCCGATAGTTATACGGGTTGATGGGATCTTTTCCAGGTTTTGGAAATGGTATAACTATGGCGTGTCACCAAGAAAAGGGAAAGTTTGTTCCTCCCATATGCAATTGAAAAGATGTTAAGGGAGTGACAGGAGAGATGTAGCATAATATAGCTTATGCCATCTCAGGACCAGGTGCTGTCATTCTGGTCTTCTGAAGGCATTGCTTCAACTCCCTTTCAGCAAATTGAATTATAGGCGAGCTCTGTAGGAGAATGGAAGTTAAGACGATGGGATTCCGCACGCAAACACTTTGAGGATAATTGCGATAAAGGCAGGTGGGTAGTTAACATCACACTGGAGCAACACAATGTGCTATTGGTGATGGTCCAGAATCGATACTGAAGGGAAATACCCAGGACAACACCTAATACTTTTGAACCATGGTCAGATGACCTTATCTGGCATCCCGCTCTCCAAATTTCCACACCAAGCCAATTTCAGGCCAAGACAGATTTAACATGCACCAGCCCACAAGTACACGTTGGTCTTTCATTGGATGGAGTTTCCAACTCATCACCCTCCAGTTGTTAATCTGCTACTCTTCCAACCAGACTACTGTGGCCCCTTTGTGGTAAAGGAGGACGAGATATTTATGCATATATATCATATTAAATAGACATGCACTGTTGTACTCATAACTATCCAAATAAGGGTCCAGCAATACAACCACAGGTTTAAATTATAATTTATGAACAAAATATGTATTCAAAATTAATGTGAATAAAACTTTTTTATCATATTTCAATTTTGGTAAAATTTCCTTTAGCATTAAAAAAACTAAGTACAAAAGTGCAACATATTATATACCTTTAGAGAACTTGAAGTCTGCAGGCCAGTTGTAGGCACATGTGTAATCATCTTTACAAGCATCAAACCAAGAATCACAATCACTAGCACACAAAGGCACATTGTAGAAGCGTTCTTTAGAAATCTTCCTAGAAGTCTGGCAGAACATATTCTTGTCAAAACAGCAATATTGGCATTCATGATTGTTCGAAATTCTTACAAGCCATAAAACTTGCATTTTAAATAACTCGAGTAGGAATTATCTCACAGTACAGCAGCATTGAGAGTAAAAATGAGAACAGAAAAGAAAAATAACTAAAGATGAATAAAAAGTTGGGTAGGTAGGTATTTTAATTAACGTCGCACTGGAGCAACACAATGGGCTATTGTTGATGGTCCCGAATCAAACCCGAAGTGAAGTTCCG
Source organism: Meta bourneti (assembly GCA_933210815.1). Classification (NCBI taxonomy): domain Eukaryota; kingdom Metazoa; phylum Arthropoda; class Arachnida; order Araneae; family Tetragnathidae; genus Meta; species Meta bourneti. The sequence continues at coordinate 87,084,598 of OW119927.1, forward strand.
AGAACACCACGTAATTTTGAACCACTGTCAGATCATGGTCACACCTGAGCTGGCACGCCACTCTCCAAATTTCCATGCCAACGTGAGGGCATTTGAGGACAGGGTATGAAAAAAATAAAAAACGGATTTATTTGATTAAAATCAGATTTTTACGATTTTAATTCATTCCTTGCCCGCACAAGTTTAAATTTGTTGGACGAGACATGCAAATTAGTGTAGTTGGTATAGTTTTGATTTATTTAAACATTAATGTTTTACATAAAAATATTAATGTACTAAGAAATATAGCCATATAAATTTTCCAAAGATTCAAACGCGACATAGAAATTACCAAAGTAAATCACGTAACAGAGTAAATAGACAGTGCCCCAAATGTCAAGAGCAATGTTTTTCCATCTGGTTCTCAAGTGGCTTAGATTACTTTCAATTGAACCCATAACCAGTGACATGAATTTTTTGGACCCAGATAAATATGGTTGCTGGATCCTACGGACACCACATTATAAATTTTTTCAATCATACAAATTTTACAATTGTTTTTCATTATATAATTATATCTGAATAAAAGGTTTTGAATTACTTCAATTATTTTTATAAAATAATTAATGGGTTCAAGACTTTCTTTTGAGAAAAAAATCATGTCCCCAATAGAAAATAAAATAAAAAGAACTTGCATTTTGAAAAATTCCTACTTCTCATTAATTTTTAGCTTGCAAAAATTATTGGTGAAATTTTTTTAATTTTTTGTAAGTTCAGTAAAAAAATGAGACGACATGAAAATACATAAATTTGAAATCAAATGTCTATTTTTCAAATTCTTTGAGCATTGACAAGTATTTTATAGGTATATTCGTAGCATACACAAAAAAGTTTATATATAAAACAAAAATGAAGCTTTTCTCTATGAACAGCATAGAACAAGAGTAGTAAAATCCCTCAGATAATGCCAATTCAGTGGAATTTTGAGCTTGCCATAAAAAAATTACAAATTCCAATAGCTTTCTGCTTCAAACCATAATCTTTTCTCAACATACTCACTCAATTATCAGATGAGAGAATTAACGTATACATTCCAAATTTCAATTCCATAAATATTGAACAGTTATTCTAGCAGTGTAAAGAATTCTAAGAGATCAATGCATAAAATTTCCCAATAAATTGAAATAAAAATTAATCAATATATTACACAAAACAAAATGAAACTAATAAAATTGCCAATTATAAAGATTCATGCGAAAATTTGGAATGGTTTTGTGATACTGCAGAAAATCTTTATGTTGTGCATTTTTTATGAATAGACTACAATACTAAATAAATAGAACATCTTAGAAAGAAAGCAAGTTACCACAATTTTAATAATTTGAGTGTATATTTCAAGCATCATCGCATGGTGAATAGTTTAAAATTGGCTATGCGCGATTTAGTCACACGGAATGTTAAAAACAAAACCAATACTGATGAGAAGGCTTGTGAGTGATACCTATTGGTGAAAGGCCCAAAATGATACTAGTCTGGTAATTATGATCCCAATCAGCAAATACTGTAATTTAGTGTCTTCAAAGGGAGGGTTATTTTCAATATAATTTTTGTGTGAACTCAGTACGAGCAAAATTACTAACTTATTTGAATAAAATAACATGCATCTTGTATTTCATTCTCAATATTATTAAATATAACAGAAAGGAAAATGGAATTTAAAATTTTGATTTAAATCAATCACCAATGATTTTTTAATAAAAATCACTTGATTTTTAAATCATGATTTAAAAATCAAGCTGACTTGAATCGGTATACCCTGTTTGAGGCCATAACAGATTTAACGTGAACCAGCCCCCATGTACACAACTGTCTTTGGTTGGATTCGAACTCGCAACCCTCCGGTTGCTAATCCGTTACTCTTCCAACCAGGCTACCGCGGTCCCCCAATCTTGGAAAAATCACAATTTAACGAATCATTTTACTCACATTCTATACTTATTCTCCAATTATTTAGGCAACAGTTATCACATCTTGATCACTATTTCAGATAGTGTGCTTTAAAGTCTCGGAACATTTATTCAGAACGGAAAATAACAGAGCTATTAATATTGCAATTATCATGTGAAAAGTAGCAGCTTAAAAAAGAACATTTTTCAGGAAAGCTCAAAAATTGAAAATCTGTAAGCATGTTTACCTATGAATTCAAATTTGTAGACTACCTATCATATCTGTATCAAAAATAAACAACATATTTCCTAATTTGATTTCCGATGATTGGACTAGTTATAAAATTTTTGGTTCGTTGAAAATACGAAATCTCTATCTTGAGTTTCAAGATGGTTGGTTGGTTTTGGATTTTATGGTGCAAGGGCCAAGCTGCACCAAACACAAGACAATGCCAAGTAATTGTGAAAAGAAAGGATGGAGAGCAGAAAGTAGAGGAAGATGACTTGAGCATCCCAGGATCACGACCCCCATATTTACCAGAAGCAGTAAATCCCATGGGAAAACAGATCACTAGGGTATTTCAGGTTCATGAAGCCCGTACACACCTAAAGATGTAGCTTTGCTGTTGTTTGTGAATTCTTTTACAAAAAGAGAGCTTCTTGGTTTGCATTAGTGCTCTTTAAGGTAATCCTTTTGTGAAATATTCACGCTCATTTTGACCTTGTTACCCAGGTCCATCTTACTGCTGTGTTTCCCGATTTTGCAATTTCCTTGAAAAAATAATGAATAGAAGCAACTGTCCCTTCCAAAACATTAAATTGAGGTTTAATTGCATATCTGATAATTAGTAGTTACTATTTAAATGATATGGCATGTTTGATTCAAATTCCTTTGAATATCATTTAACCCAACCAATGCCTTTTGCCATAATTATATCTACAGTTAACAATCACAATTTATAGCCCAGCAGTGTAACCTGTTAAACTAACAAGCAAGTTCTACGGAATTTTAAAATAATCCGTCTCTAGCTTTTACTTAATCATACAATAAGAGGGACCGATGAGTAAATAAGTATGATTGTTAGCGACAAGAAAACAAAATTATGGTGGTGTATGTGGTAAAGAATATTGATTTTCGCCATCTGAATCCGCTAGATCATATGTACTGACATAATTTTGCTATTCATATATCTTCTACTTTTAACAAAGGTGTTAAAGGTATTGTTCAGGAGAAGCTAAAAGTAGATCTTGCAGCAAAAATATGTTAACCAATTCACTTGAACATCAAATTGGATTGAAATTGGAAAGTAAAATTGTTTTTGGCTTCCCGAAAGCAGAAATTTTTACAATAAATATCAGTAATTTCAGCAATGCTTTCCAAAGGTAGCTATTAGAACTAAAACTAGTCATTCTTTAGAATTTAACAGGTAAAAGCATTCTTATTTCTTAATTACTCAAAAAGTAGAAATAGAAGAGAACCTAATTTGCGTAGGCTAGGCAGATAACCTAATGCATAGTAGGCCATACCTTATTTCTACAAATTACTTTCCAGTTGTATAAAACACATTTTTATTTCAAATATATTCACTGTAGAATTGGTTGATTTGGGGTTTTATGGCACAAGGGCCATATTTGGCCAACCTGCACCAAACACAAGACAGCGAGGTAGGAAAAAAAGTAAAAAGTAGAAGGGTAGGACAGTGTAAAACAGAAAAAAGGACATATCACTGCTACCTTAGGGTTGTGATGCCCATATACACCTAAAGATATGCCTAAGAGGGTTTAGAGCGATAAATTACTTTTTAGAAGAGTGAGCATGAAAACTTACCTTAACTACCCACAGACCAATATGTGGCTCGCATTCATAGAAACAGCTATCTCGGATAAAATGTTTCCTACACTGGCTTGACATAGTTCTTTTGGTTGCTCTAAAACAATGATCGAATGTAAAATTGTACATATTAAGCTCATGGACGGCAGTAGCCACTCCTTCAGAGCAGCAAGCATGATCTTTCCATGGTGAACACTAAAACAGAAAATAAAACATTTGGTGAACTGTATTACTTATTTTATTTTTAGGAGAAATCTCCTTTTATTGTTGGATTTCATATATAAAACAAAGATAAAACCATACCAGGGTTTCCACTCTCCAGGTAAAAGAAAATAAGGGCCTTTTCAAGGCTATTTTGTATTTTTTACATAGATTGCAAGAGATTAATCTGAAAGTCTGGTCCGATGGTCTGGAATCAATCCCCTAGGGAGAGATCAGAGGACAATACCTAGTAATTTTGATTCACTGTCAGATGATGAGGTTAACATCTGAGCTGGCCCACCCACTCTCCAAACTTCTGCACTATGCCAAGGTGAGGACATTGGTGGCCATGACAAATTTAATATGCACCATTCCCACGTACACAACGGTCTTTGGTTGGGTTGAGTTTCGAACTGGCAACCCTCCAGTTGCTAATCAGCTAATCTTACAACCAGGTAGTTTTAAAAATTTACATATGAACTCCATTCCATGAATTTAAAAAATTATAGATTTTATACATGAATTTCATCTGTGGATATGTAATTGCTGTGATATGAAAGGACTATATCAGCTCAAATTGATCACAAAATGAAGACATGATTTTATTCTCTAAGAATTCCAAAGACTGGCATAAATTAGCAAAGATGAAAGTGGAGATGTAATGATGGTAGATGATAGAATTTGCTTACTGACTGAGTTAGAAGACAGTAATTGGGTGTCAACAAAGTATCAAAATCATCAGATTCAGATTAGGATGTACTTATTCAACAATAGTTTCCAAACTGTTTGTATATATCAAGATAAGAAAAACAATGGATGCCTGCACTACAGCTAGCTCCAAGATTACAGAAAAGCAAACATAAAACTTATTTTCATTTGCTGAAATATGTTATACACCTTTTAGAGTATATTTCCCCTCAGTTTCTCCTTTGTATATCTTGTAAGGTACAAAAATATTAGATTCTGTGAGAAGTATCTGGCATATTTTAATGTGGATCTAACTGAATCTTTAACATAAAAAATGCAATTCTAAAATGGCACAATACAGATTAAATATTCTTCAATAAAAGTGGAAATATTTCAATTCTTAAAAATGTGATATTTAGGCCCTAAATGCCTACAAATTTTTCAATATTGAGGATTACTCGCAAGTCCTTAAAATAGTAATGGTCTTGGATTGGAGAAACACAAGATGAAATGGAAAAGCAATGTAAAGATAAAATAACAGTGAGAGCATCAAAATCAGACAAAATTTTGTTAGGTAAAATTTACAACAAGAAATGTTTTAAAATACAAGACACTAAGGGTAAAAATCATGTACAATTTCAGAATGTAAAAGTGCAGAGATTTGTATGGGAAGTTTCCCCAAATGTGATGAATGATAAAAATTGTTCCACAAGTATCACATAAAGGTTGGTTGGGATTTTAAGGTGATTGAGCCATATTTGGCAAAACTACATCAAACAAGCCTTCCTTGTGTGTCAAATGGATATACACACAAGGAAAGCTTTACTGACGCAGAACCAAGAAATACATCCAAAGGGGAATCGAATTTGTTCCATCTACAACTCGCATGTTGCTGAAGTAGTGGACAAACACAATGGAACTGCTGCTTAATAAAAGATGTTTATGAATGAAATGCATGCGTGTCCAATGTAAAATTCGGGAAATGTGACATTTTCCCTTCGCTCTGCTCCTGCACTTATGGGCAGAGCTACTGCATATATATTAAGAGAAATATCCAAAAAGGAATCATACAAGTTAAATCATTTTGATGAAAATTTATACTTTCTAAAGGTGTATACATTGCAAAATTGGAACAGTGAGATTGAAGACAATACAAATGTTGAATATTAAAAATAATATAAAAGATTAAACATTGAAATGTTTTGACAAGATAAAAAAGAGCCAAAGTTTCCCTTAAAACAAAGTTGTTAATTTAGCATTAAAATGCATTTGCTGAAAAATATATATATAACTATATATATATATATGTGTGTGTGTATTAAATTTATTCTAATTACTCTAATATGCTTGTTATAGTATTCAAAAATGCAATAATAAAGTAATTCAAGACAAAAAATAGTTCAATGGATAAGAGAGGTGAATTATTGTACTTGTGAATGCAAGGAATCTTCTTTTCCAGGCTTAGGTTTATGATTCTGACTTTCTAAACACCAATTTAGTAATTCATCTCTATCTTCACTTAGCTGGGCAGCATTTCTTTGGATAAAAGTGAACACACTAAACACTAAAATGTAGTAAAAATTTGCCTGAAAGGAAGAATGAAACATCTTCAGAAAACAGCTCTAAAAATTTATAGGGACAAATACATTAACAAGAAACAAACACTTTAAAAACCTAAAAGGCAATTAAAAAGAGAAGGGATTTAGATGCAGATTGTACAATTTGATTACTTGCCAGATGTATTCCAGGTGCTACATGGGAGATACTGATGAACCTGGTTATTCCTACCTCCAAGAAGAATGGAGAAAGAATGTACTTAATGATTATGGGAATTCCCCAGTTACCTGCATAGGTTCCACATAACCGAAAGCGACCAGTGCCTATGCGGGGAGATCGGCACCCCCAACTATTATGTCTTTGGGTGCCCGTTAACGTGTAGTAATCACGTACGGGCACCCACCCAAACAAATTATGGAGCCTGGGCCGCGAATACGGCAAAAAACAACACAGTGCCACATAAAATTAAGAAAATAATGCAATTTCTCACGGAAAACATTGACATTATTAAAAGGTAGTAAAGCACATAAACTAATGAGTCAGTGCATGTAACCCAATAGGGGAGAACAATCCATGAGTGATAGAAGTGAATGTGAACAATACCGCATACAAGATTGTGCTAAGGAAAAATTGTAAATTATTGTGTTGTGCCTTTGTATACCTGTATTTGCTAATGGTTTATCTTGTAAATATTTTTGTACAAATTAATCTAAAATTGAAATTTATGCAATTATGCTTTAAGGAATGAAGCCAAGACGTCTGGCCACGGTAGTGACTTCGGTCACAGCCGTGACTGTCGCCTCCCAATAGGTGAATTCAGACTATTTTCCCGTAGGTGACCTAGACACCACTTAAACCTGACTCCTGTTGGGAGGTAAGTGGTCACCTGCGGTGCCCATGCCCATGATTATGGGAATTCATCAGCCCATGGGAGAGTGGTTATTTTTCTCAAGACAGTGTCAGTGGATGACCGAAATGGAGTGTTTGACTGAAGTGGTGATGTGGACTCCAGAGGGTGCTGCTTTTCAGGTCAATTGGAAGCACTTCAGGTCTTAACAGCCTTGAAATTTCACCCTTAGGAAGACTTGGTGGACTCTGGGTTAGAGTCCTGCAAATTCAATTCCGCAATAACAGCAGTATCATGTCTCTCCACTTGGTGTGTAGCTCTTCAGCTGGGCGATGAATCTACAAAAGAGGAAGGCTTGGGATGTCGGTGAAAAGGAATCAGACTGCTCAACCATCTGATTCCTCAACAGTTTGGTCATGTCTTTGTCACACATGACCAAGGTATGAAAAGATCACGATTTAAAAAAAAAAATTATAAAAATCGGTATTTGATTTAAATCAGATTTTTTAAATTAATCCCTTACAAGTTTAAACTTGTACATGGGACATACAAATCAAAGTAGTTTCTAGATAGTTTTGATTTATGTTATATTAATATTTATGATGAATAACATTAAAGTATTAGGAAATATAGCAGGGTAAATTTTTGAAAGATTAAAACGTGATACAGGTTGTTTTGGGTTTTATAGCGCAAGGTCCCAAAATGTTCAAGCTACGCCAAACACAAGGTGATGCAAACCAGTAAAAATAAATAAAAGGTTAAAATTGTCTGATCAACAAAAAGTATATATTTTTAATTATACATTTTATTGTGTATGTAGTATTGATGATATAAAAGGTGCTCTATAAAAGATGTAATGTATATTGGCACTATTGGTAAAAAAAATATGAAGGCTAAAAACAAAATGGAGAAAAGTGCGATAAGATGGGGTATCCCCATTTTAGTCAGGTATTAAAATCCTAATGAATTATAATTAAAATATAATGATAAATTATATCAATGGTAAAATGCCACAATGATGTAAGAATGCAAAGAGTGATACATGCGGGGATGACCCAATAAGTTTGATAAAATTGGTGATGAAATATTAAGAGTTGATAAATGTCTAAGACTTTGACATGAAGTTAAAATGTGATTTATGGAGAGGTTCTTGGCAATGCTGACACGATGGAGAGGTATCCCCAACCAATAAAAATCTATGCATGACTCGTGAATGGCCAATGCGAAGTGATATAGGATTAGCAAAGTTAATCACATGATAGAGTAAGTAGAACAGCACTACAAATGCAATGATAGCAATGTTTTCCCATCTGATTCTCGAGCAGTTTAGATTAGTTTACACAACCTTTTCACCTTTTGCACAGCAAATGGTGAAAAGGTTGCAAGTTTCCATTCAGGGTTATTCATTATTAAAAATTTAGGTATTGAGCAAGTATTGTTGTTAGAGGGATTTAGGTGTCCTCTAGGGCACAAAGAAAATTTTGGATCCATACATAAAATAATTATCTTCTCCATGGTGAACCCATACCCACCATGGAGTCCAAAAATGGGAAGTGGTTGCTGGCTCTGGAATATTCCAGCCTCAGCACATACTTCAAGATACCACCATCATATAGTGCTACAGTATTGGGATATGGATCCGCTGGTTCATCCAGGGCATCCCTAGCTGCAGCACTAACCCAAAATACTTAAGACCAGTGAAGTCCAGCAAGACAGAGGAGCTAAGCACTTTGACGTCGTGAAACCCAGAGAACTTAAGTGAGCCGATTGACTAGAGCGGGCTCACTCTGGTCACCTGTCTATGCTGAAGCATGGGCCAAAGGACACACATCAGGTACCCCAGGATTCCATTTTCCCCCGATACGGGAAGTAGCACACAGCAAACATGCGGGTCAGAAAAAGTACTGACATTTTATAAAGTAAAAATTAAACATAACTCATAGTGATGGGTATTTTTTTGATAGCAAATCAAATTGAAAACTCAAAATAGAATCTTGATATGATTGATGATATAATAATTGGATTTCAAAGCAAAATTGTTCATAATTTCAATGCTGTTCACAAGACACATGAAAGGGAAAATCAAGACGGGGTGGGAGATAGAACAGTAGGAGGAAGAGAAAAGATAGCTTAGGTACCCTGGGAGTGCGATTCCCGTGTTTACCAAAGACAGTAAACCCCATGGAAGAAGAGCAGTTCACTCAGATTCGTGAAGCCCATACACACCTAAAGAAGGTGAGCCCCTGAGGGGAACTTTTATATGGATTTGACATCAGTGGATCCTATGAATGATTTTGACAGTTGCCTCTGCAATACATGAACAATGAGTAGCAAATTAAAAGTCATTTATACCAGAAAATTGTTATTGGTTAAGGTGAAACTTAGACCAAATCATGAAGACCAACAAGATATACAATGACTTTCAAGGCATACAGCAACAACAAAGTCCTGTTCATCCAGGAGCACTCCCACAGACCCCGAAAAAATCCAAATTATGGGAAGAAGTTCCAGAGCATGGACAAGTTAGTAAGTAGATAGGTTGTTGAATTAACATCGCACTGAAACAACACAATAAGCTATAGGAGACGGTCCAAGATTATCCTGAAGGGAAAGGTCCGAGAATACCTCGTAATTTTGAACCACGGTCAGATGAAGAGGTAACACCTGAGCTGGCACACCACTCTCTGAAGTTCCACACCATGCCAATGTGAGGACTTTTCAGACCATGACAGATTTAATGTGCACCAGCCCCCACCCTTGTACACGAGTCTGGTTGGATTTGAACTCTCAACTTGAACATTGCTAATCCAACTGGGTTGCCGCAGCCCTCACATACTTCAATTAAACAATGATCGGCAGATTTCCCCCACCCAAATGAGTCTGATTGGATCGAGTTTCGAACTCGCAACCCTCCGGTTGCTAATCCGCTACTCTGCCAACTGGACTACCACTGTCCCCATGGACAAGTTGGAAAATTCCTAATTCCACTCACTAGTCATATATGTATGCAAGCTTTTAAGTCTTGCCAGAGCAGTCTGGTGACGTCTTGAAACTTTAAAATGCAACCACAGCCCAGGGTTGGTCGGTTGGGGGTTTATGGTGCAAGGGCCATATTTGGCCATGCTGCGGCAGACACAAGTGACATACACACACAATGAAAGTTTAACTGGCAGAGAAGAGAAATACACCAAGGAATGAATACTCCTGACAGGAATCAAAGCTGCGCTACCTACAACTCAAAGGTTGCATATATAGTGGACATACCCACTAAGCCACAACGGCCCCCAGTTCAGGGTGCTTTGCAGGATACCAAGAATGCAGGGGAAGAACAGACCATGAGGTTGTAGTTTTTTTTTATTTGTATGAGTAAATTTCCAGTGATGAGACCTACTTGCTAGGCTGATCTGCTTCCAACCATCCTTTGCCGCCAGCAAAACAGCTACCTCATTACCAAATAAACCAACAGAAGATGGTATCCACTGTAAGTAAATACAGCCTTGTGCACCAATTGCGACAATAGAATATCTTGATTAGTTCTGTCCAAATATAAGGTCGAGATTTAAGGTGCATAATATAAGGCCAAAATTTAAGAATTGAACTTTTACTGTCATAACCTGGGCTCTTTTCTAGAAAACACAATGCATCTCAAAGCCTGACAAACAAGAGTGCTGATCAATACACTGAACCACGATTTGCATTTTTAAAATAAGAATGTTAGTCAAATAAACTGATGAATTCTTCAGGATATTTAATTTGAATGCAATGTCCACTATCTTAAATTTGACTTTAATTACATTTCAGCATTTAAATTAGATTCCCATAACTTTCAAGATGTACAGGGAGACAGCCAATCACAAGCTAACACTCAAGAATTGCTAATCTCTACCAGAAAATGATTTCTATAACAGCATGACAAAGCTTTAAATGGCCTGTTGCATCGGCATAGTAACGGTGGACAATGAGCACGTAGTTATAATAAACTAGTAAAATGACCGAGAATCGATATTTTAAATATAAATCATTTTAGGTCACTCCAAACACCTGTATGAAGCAATAATGCAGCACAATTTGTTTAAGTGCAATACTAAACCTTCAGTGTACACAGGTGACTGAGCCTATTCATTTACACAGCAGTAAGGACTGAATTTCTGAATGAATCATAAGATAGAAATTAAGATTTCCAATGGAGCTAAGCACACCTTTTCACCTTTTCTAGAATGGTACAAGATAGGTTGATTTACAGTATATTTTGACTTTTTGTCACAATTGTTAGGCTGAATGTATTTTAAATACAACTTTGCAAAAAAATTAAATTTTGTGCAATAATTATCAACATTCATGAATATGTATTCATTACAGGCGAAAAAGTTTGAAAAATCGGTAAGCTATACAAGCACCCAATTCTCAATTATTAAAATAGTTTACTTCATCAGTTTGAGTTACATAATTAAATATTTAATTATGTAACTTCTTTTAAAAGTAACCTTTACTCTAAATAATATTTAAAATTTCCCACTTACCTTCAAAAGTAAAGGTAGTGAAATGGTCAACAGTAGTTCACATGATTACAATCAGGTATCTAAAAACTTTTACCAAGGTATTTTCAAATGTACTCCCGAGTTTCAAAGGTATGACAATTTAACAATTGGATCTAAATATTTTCCAGAGATATAATTAATATAAAATTACTAAAGAATACATCCTTTCTACGATGAGCTATTAAAGAATATATCCTTTCATTGATACTAAAATTTGTTGGAGTGTTTTCTTTCCATTTATGTTTTTACAAAGAATGAATAGGAATGCCTTCAAGTCTCTGCAGGACAGCATCTATGATGTTACATGAATAATATTAGATTACTAGAACAGAAATTAATATATTTCGTAGTTTGCAATGAAAAACACACGAGTCGTGTCTTCGCAATAATAGCTTATGAAGCATGAGTAGTTGATACGGTAAACTATAAACTGATGTGAGAAATCAACTATTTTTTCATACAAAAAATTTACAGTAATGAGAAGTCGCAAATATACACTTTTTCAAAAAAAAATTACGAAACCACTATTTCCCCCCTTTTTATTAACGAATCAGTTATAGTAATAAGCAGTTATTTTATTCTGCTTTACTCAACAGGAACATAACGGAATTTAAGAGCTATATTCGGAAAATTAAAAAATAAATTGGCTTGTTACAAATTGCTTTCTGGAAACAAACTTACACAGAACCAATTTAAAAACTGGTAACAAAACATTAAACATGAGTGTAAAACACACGTGGTTATATAAGAGTATAGATCAACACTTACCATTAAAAATGCTGTAGACTAGACCAAAAGGGAATGAATTTAACAATTCAACCTGTTCCACGGATAAAGAGATAAAAAGATTTATAAGATACTGCGTTTGCCAGCTTGCATATTTTGCTAAGTGGCAGGAGATGTTTGCTTCGCGTTTTCACGAAGCCAAGTCGACCGGTCATTCCGATTCCACAAGCTAAGAAAACGCGCGTATAAATGAGCGCATGCGTAAGCGGAGATGAATCTGTATTGGAGGAGAGAAGAAAATGACCTTGAATTTACCTGAATAATCTTGGTACACGCCCTTGAGTTTGCCTGAATAATCTTTGTACACGCCTTTTGCTTTTCCCGATCATTTCAATCTAATAATTTCCTCGATTTGGTACAAGTTTGCAACAAAGTGATTTTTGAAAGTACACACTTTCTTTCAGCTTCAATCCTTGGCAGTTGTGTCACAAGTAACTCACATCGACCTTCTAAAGAAATTATTTCATCAGAAGGTCGATACGATGGCAGAGTAAAAGAAGACATTTAAAAATTGCTAATTTAAAACATTTATGCTAAAAATATGTAAAGAATATTTAAATTTTAATTAGAAATACAAAGCAAAAATACAAATGGCCTTTCAAATCGTAGAAAATGAAACAGCCAAAGTAAATAAGCTAACGGGTAGGGATGTATTTAAATCAAAAATCATTCTGCTTTATCGTATATTTGAAGCTTGTGCTACAACAGTCCTGACCCCATCTTTTCAGAATTAAAACAAACAAATCTGTTGACATTGTTTGAATAAACAACCCCAGCACTGTAACACACTTAAAATGTACATTGGTTGGTTGATTTCCTTGTGACTTTTAGCTGCAGAATTAAAATGTACATATGAAATAAACACCAAAACAGTAGATAAACTCCCACCGACGGCGCCACCGTCTATTCAATTTCCCATGTTATTTATCAGACCATTTCTTCCTAGGGCAGTGATCCCTCTGCATGCATAGCTATTTACTCTGTGGTCGATGGTATTTCCCATAGCTCTGCTGTCATATTCTATATACAAAACATTTTGTTCTGTTCAAGTTTTAAATTGTGCATTCCTACTTCTATGGCAATTTTTTGTTTAAAACTTAGGGAAAGCCTTCTCCCTTATTTTTCACTGTTTCACTTTCAAAGCAAAACTATTTCACTCCAAGTATAGGAATACTTAAACGACCAATTATATTTTTGTAAAAAAATAACAAGTCCTTGAACGCACGTTTAGGGTGAGGTGTTTGCCCAGTGTTTTCCAAACTGGCGCTCCCCTCGGAAGGGCACACAGCCTTTTACCAAAATATCAAAATGTTCGAAAATAATTTTCTCAGACACTTTCCGTGAAAACAAATTTAATTCGTTGCGCATAGAATGTTGTATCAAAAAAATTGGTAGGTTGTATCGAGGACACAAATCGTAGTTTTGACGTGTTTACTCGGGCCTGACGTTGGATTACGGAATGAATGAATCAGACATAAGAAGTTTGAACGATTGTTTATTGCGAACATTCAACAGTTAATTTTCAGTTTGAACCATTAAAGTGCAGTTTGATATTAATTATTGTTGAAATTCCTGATGTCCAATATTATTTGTTACGTAGTTTAGAAACTTTCGAATGACACTACATACGCAGTCCTGACCCAAAGCTCACTCAGCACCATAGAATTTCGATATATTTCGGACCCCTTCCCCGTGCTCGGTGTGTCTGCGCACTCTGTCCCATTCTCTGAAATCTCAATCTAAAAACTACTACATGAAGTTAGACTTACAGTGAGTAAAAAATGTTTCCGTACGCACTTACTATTTGAAAACAAATGGCTTTATTATTTGCAGAATATAACTATTGAAGAAATAAAAATGGAAAAACCGATGAGCATAATTGCATAGAAAGTTTCTATTGCATTTAAATAAAAATATTAATATAATTTAACGCATAATTCACAATAACACAAAAATGTGGCAAATATAAAGTAAAAAATCCTTCCGTACAGTGAAAACATTTCATTAAATCTTATCCCCCTGGTTTCATCACTTAATGATCAGTTAAACCTGCTTTTGCTTTAATGACCTCTCTCAAAAGTTTAGGCATGACTCCCACAAGTCTTTTGTTGTTGTTTGTGAAGTAATTTTGTTCCAGACGTCCAGAATGGCATTTTCAGGTTGTCTTTTCTGCTGGCATCATAATTTTTCAGTTCTTTCCATAAGTTTTCTTCCCATAAGTGTTCCATGGGGTTTAAATCAGGAGACTGATGTTGTGTGAAGTTGCTGGGACTTATGGTAAAGGCATCATTCTTTATAGAGCGTTGCAGTGTTTTGAATCGTTGTCTGTTGCAAGATAAATGGTCTTCCAAGATAGTTTCGTAGCACTAGCAAGGACATATTCTTCCAAAATGTCTAGGTACACATAGCTATCCATGTTACCTTCAACAAAATTTAAATTATACACACCAAAAGAACTCATGCAACCCCATACCTTTTTATTTCCTCCTCCGTGTTTTACAGTTCTACATGAATTTTTTTGTTTGCATTTGATGTTTCGGTTTTCTCCATGCCATAACTCGTCCATTTGAACCATAGAGACAAAATTTTGATTCATCCCTGAAATTTACAGAATTCCAAAAAGTTAAGGGCTTACATGCTTTTTTGCAAACTCAAGACGCTTTCTTCTGTTAAGTTTGCTAATGAATGGCTTCTTACATGCAACATGCCCATTGTAGCCACCCTTTTTTATTACTTTTATTAGTCTGAGGTTATATTTCAATATTGTAATCAGTCTTCAACAAGGATGCAAGTTGTCGTGCACTAATTTGTGGATTATCGCGAACCTTTCTCAGAATATTCCTCGTGTAAATAGCTCAATTTCTGAGGTCTTCCGAATCGGTACCTATTTTCCAATTTCTACCTCATATCTTTCAATGATTTTTACCGTAGATTTAGATTTGTTTGCGATTTCGCCAATATTTTCTTCATTGATAAACCGTCATTTCTCAACTTGATCACCAACACGCGAAAGCTTTCGGAATTCTCATTTTAGGCGATCCACTGGTATAAAAATAGTTTTAAATGATTACTTACACTGGTACTCAAGTTTTTTCATTCGATAGTTATAATAATTGAATGCGGGACAGCTTTACTGTACGTTATAATCAATTTGCATAGTGCGTACGGAAACTTTTTGCCTTCCATTTTGTGTTTTTCTCAAAGTTTTAATTAATTACTTTTTACTTAAGTAATTTTTGTTGCGAACGCATTATCTAGTATGAAATAAGTTTCTTGTGCAGTTTCTGAATCTTTGGTGAGATTTCTTTAGAAATTATAATTTATATGCAGTTGTTGTTTCTGTACGGAAACTTTTTTTATTCACTGTATGAAAATTTTAGGAGGTGCAACAATGAAAGTTTGAAAAGGGTTTTTTTATGTAAAAGAGAGGTGTATGTACAAAAAATTCGGAAACCACTGACCCAATGGTATTTCCTTATTAGCACTTGCACTTAGAAATGCGTTTAACTGCATATACGAACGCTTATTTCTTTGGACAAGAACTCCTTTCAGTACCTTATCAACAATGTTTTTATGATTGTGATCAAGTGGATAAATGTTAAAATATTTTAATATTGGGAGGAAATGTATAAACAAAATGTGCTATTAGAATGGATGTTGGTGGAATATTATGATTTTTATGACAAAAAAGTCAAAACAGACTTTACGCAGGTATTAAAATAAAAAATAGTTTTCTATTTGTTATAAGGACTGTTTTTATAAGGAAAAAACATAAATGGCAGAATATTGAACTATGCAATCGAAAATTTTCTTCACTCTCAAAGTTTTATTTGTATCCCTATTAACTCTGTGTATCATTTTAAAGTTAGAAATTCAAAAGATCACAAAACAGAAAAATAAGTCCACTGTTTTAAATTAATTTATGTCGATCGATTATGACGATACAAAAACACGAGGAAAAGTATATCCGTATTATATAAAGAAATATCTCGGCACTTACTCTGATCACGAATGAAGCTAGAACTGATACAAATTCTCTCTAAATATTTATCGAATTAATCAGGAACAGAAAAACACAAGAATGACACCAAGAATTTTCTGATATTTTAAATTCTAAAATAAAGGGTTTAAACTAAAAATACAAATGATCAGAACAAAAACTAGAAAAATAAAAATTGCAAGATATCTTATATAATAATAGTTTTTATTTATTTTTTGGCAAGGCAAGCGTTATTAGAGCATTTTCGAAACTTGTACTCTAAATTGCATTTTTTGTCATTTTAAGGCATTTGTTGTTGTTATTTTTGAGACATTATTTTGTATATTTTGGTATTTTCCAGGGGTAGTTGAATTAACGTCGCAGTGGAGCACCGGGCTATTGACGATTGTCCGGGATCAATTCTGAAGGGAAAGATCCGAAGACAAGATCCTGTCATTCTGAACCAAGGTCAGATGACAAGGTCAACACCTGAGCTGTGTGACCAACATGTCCCTAGTAGCCACGTGATTGCTCAATGAAAAATTGCCTTGATTGGCCTATTTGGCCTTTTATCGTCTCGTTTGATGATATAACGTCTAACAAGAGTAGATGCGTGAATGTGCATAAGGATGTATATTACTTTCAACCATTAAATCATCAGTAATTTGTCCCTAACTTTTAATTTTTTTTATTTGAGATTGTGGATGCTTTATATTTTGTATGAAAATTTTTATAAAATTGGAAATTATTAAGAAATTAGAGGTTTTAAACATAAATGTAGAAATAGTTGTCCCTATAATTTAATTTTGTTTATTAGATTCGTTGTACTTTGTTTCCCTAAAAAGGGCAAAATGGGGAAGGAACATTATTAGATATTCTTTTATATTATATACTTAATATTGTTAAGCTATTTGTTCACTCTTAGACTTGTTTAAAAGTAAGGAAATAAGTTAAATATATACATCTAATTCTATCTAAATTCTAAAATTTATCAAAGAAAAACATGTTAATTACCCTTCTAAATTTTTATGACTAAGGTTTCGTGAAAAAGTTTTGTATAGGTTTTTATATTAAATTTGTATTCACTTGCAATCCATGCTTTATAAATACTGAAGATAACTAATAAACTATAAAGTTCTAAATTT
The DNA here is from genome assembly GCA_933210815.1 of Meta bourneti. Classification (NCBI taxonomy): domain Eukaryota; kingdom Metazoa; phylum Arthropoda; class Arachnida; order Araneae; family Tetragnathidae; genus Meta; species Meta bourneti. The sequence goes on from OW119927.1 coordinate 87,102,094, forward strand.
TCTTTGCTGTCAAATTCATATTGCATATGTATATAACCAGCAATCTGTATACTATATGAAACTTTGGCACATGTAAGTACATCACATAAAGCATAAAAAAGTACTTCACTTAAAATGTTGAAGTAATTTTAACCAAACAGTTTTCTTTTGAATTTTGTTTCAGTTCTCTTTTGTTCTCGAAATAGTTCTCTTTTGAGTTTATTTCTCAAAAAAATGTTCTTTTCATCTTATGTGGCAAAACTAATAAATGGCATATAATAAAAGTTCTAAATTCACACAAACTGAATAAAAGGATTTTACCCAGGTCTCTTAGTATCAGAAAAATATAAAGCTTCATTTAACGTTATGCATTGCATAAATACACAATTATTTTGAATCAATCGAAAGACAATGCCTAACATGTTTTGTTTTTGGAAAAGTTATCACAAAATCAAACTTTAAAAATCTAGTTTTCTCAATGTAAGAAAATTGCATCAATGATAAAAAAATTCTTTTAACAGGAGAACATGTATTTGTATGCATTAAGTTTTACAAAGTATTTTAATTTATTTAATATGCTGTATTTAGAGGAAATGATTAAAAAGTGCTCCATCTAGGAAGATTATTCGTTTAGAAGAAGATTATTCGTTTAGCATTTTTACCAGAAGGATTATTCGTTTAGCATTTCTTTGACGAATGCGTTTTTTTATCGTAGTAGTATTTATTTCATGAATTGAAAAACAATATCAAAGACATAAATGTTTTCAGGAATTGCTCGAACTTATCTAATTTTATACAATTCATCATAAAATTATAAAAACGCAAGGAAGAAAAACAGATTTGGTTTGGAATTGGAAAAGAACGAATTGGTTATCGTTTGTTTTATTTATACTATACAAGGAGCAAAATTAGGAGTGTTAAGCAGATGCTTTCGAAAAAGATATTTTCAGCCGCTCTGATTGCTTAGAATTAGGTCGAAAAAATTCAATTTCGTTCTCTGTTTTTACGCTATTTCATTAAGTCGTACTGGTTTTTTTTGGTCTTCTTGGACACTCGCTAAATTTTATGTAAAATAATACATACCTCTAAAAATAACTAGGTCATATTTATTCAATATCTGTCAACGCATATATTTGGTTGTCCGTTAAAAACGACGCATTAAAAAAATTTCAGCAGAAAGTTAAATTAAGGTGTATGTCACACTACAAATCAAGAAAATTGGCCAGAATATCGATTTCGCTTTTATTGCTTCAAAATATTTCCCGATTTCTGAGCATTTAAACGATACCAAGATCTAGTAACTATTCGGAATACTTTTCTAATTACATGGGTTTTTCGTTAGGTACTGTTAAAAGAATAAACATGTTTCCAAAACTTTAAACTCAATTTTTGAAGACCTGTGTTTTTGCGATACGATGCTTTGTTCACATAGCGATAACTCAACAATGAATCGATCTATTGTAATTATTTTTGTATCATTGTAATTTATATAATACAGTGGATGTTCTGAATCTCAATCAGAGTTTTTAGTTAAGAAATTAATTTTTAGTTGATTTTAAATGTTAAAATTCCTGAAAAAAATCTTGATTTTTTAGACTTTCTTGATGAAAGAATTGTAAAAAATAACCTATTCCCTCTAGCAACTTGATTGAGGGTCAAAACATGAAGAATAATATTAGGAATAATTTCCAACAGAATTGTCCTTCTGAACAAATTAGAGTTTGAGGTATCTGTTAAAAAACATGCTAAGTACCTTATTATATCTAAATTAGATAATTAATAATTAGCTTAGTCTGACTTTTTCTCACTGAAATTATTTTAAGCGTAAGCAGTGACTTGGAAAAAAATTGGACTTTTAAAGTCAAAATTTAAAAAATCATCTTGTGCATACATATACTGACAGAAGCACTTTTCAACCAACACAATAATTCTTTATAATTAATATAAAAGATTTTGCATACATTTTATGTATAATTAGAATAAAATTTTAGATATATTTAGAATGAAAAATATTACATTCATCAAAAGTTATCTGAAGCTCATATAAATATGTTTCACATATGGTCTGCGAAATGCTTTAAAGTGGCTACACACGTAACTGCAAGCTTGACAAGCATGCATGATCAATCTTTTTGTACAAGCCAGCACAATTTCCCTTTGCCACCACACGATACAAGTATACTTGAACAAGGGCCAATTTATGCCTTCAAAATGTTCGAGTTTGGACGATGATGCACTTGCTTTTGTCTTGGTGTATAAGAAAAGAATGCGAAATAAAAGACGTAACATGTGGTGTAAAGACTGGTTAATGAAAAGAAAAACCCATTCCCACATTACTTTAATGAGTGAGTTGAAGATATATCCGCGTGATTGGTATAATTATCTCAGAATGGATGAAGAAGCTTATTTGAATCATTTGTCACTTGTAACACCTTTCATTAAAAAAAAGGATACAATCATGAGAGAAGCTATTACACCTCATGAAAGATTGACAGCAACATTGCGATTTCTTGCGACTGGAAGGAGTTATGAAGACCTCAAATGTTCAACTATAATTTCACCACAGACACTAAGCTACATAGTTCCAGAAACATGCCATGTTATTTACGAGGTGTGAAAACAAATCATTTAAAGGTAAGTAAAATTATTGTTTTTAAATAATTTTTATTATAACTTTTAATATTTACAAGAGGTATGCAACAGTAGAAAAATACAAGTTTGAAACGTTTGTAAAAATTAAGTTAGACATTGTAAAGACTTCAGACTAAGATAGATGGCGCCCTTGCGCATGCCCAGAAGGACTTTGAGAAAGGAAAGAGTTAAGAACGAGTGTGGCGAGAGACGTGTGGGTTGTTCTTTTTTGGAGAGTGATCGAGACTGAGATGTGTGGATTTTGATATATACTACCTTTTCTATTTATGTTGTGTGTCGTGTTTGTACTGTGTCTGTGAGTTCATTAAAATGGTTTAAACCAAAAAGGGAGTATTCCTTGTGATGGTAATTAAAATTTTGAGCAAGTCAGTACAGACGACGAAGAAATGGTGGCAGCCGTTTGGATACGATCCTGGTATTGCTGATATCTCCAGTGCAAATTATTGGGTGAGTACCAGATTTCATTAGCAACAGTGCCTTTTTAATTGTAATTTGTAAAGTTTTGCATGTTGAGTTTTGGTTCATTGAAGAATCGTTGTTTTGGTTTCATGCAGTTTTGGTTTTGTAAAAGGCAGTTGTAATATGCAAAAATGCTCTCTTATTTTAACTAGACTGATATAGTTAAAATTTTGTTTGGTAAAAGGAGTGATAATTTTGAAAAGTGTTCTTATTTTAACTAGGCTGATATAGTTAAAACTTTGTTTGGTGAAAGGTAGTTGTAATTTTGCAAGTGTTCTTATTTTAACTAGGCTGATATAGTTAAAATTTTGTTTGGTAAAATGGAGTGGTAATTTTGAAAAGTGTTCTTATTTTAACTAGGTTGATATAGTTAAAATTTTGTCTGATTTTGAAAGGCAAATTTATTCTGTTGATTTGCAAAACTATTCTTATTTTAGCTAGACTGATATAGTTAAAATTTTGTTTGATTGTAAAAAAAAAAAAAAAAAAAATTTAGGACACTCATGTGGTATATAAAAAAGAATTTTCTGTTCTGAATGGTTAGAATTAGAACTATTCAAATGGTCAGTTTGAGTTTTGTTTTCTGAGAAAAGAGAATTATTTTAAAATTTTAAATTGAGATAGCCTAGTTTGTTTTGTGTTCTTTTGTATGATGCTATCTGATGACAATTGAAGTGTTGTTAAAATTTGATTTGATTCTGTTGTATGATTCAAAATAGAATTACAAATTTGGTGTAGAAGTATATAGTTTGAATTACAAGTATAATTCTTTTTGATGAGTGTTGTCAACAGCACCAAATGCCTAGAATTTTCAATATTTAGTGCGTCTTGGGTTATTTTGCTTTGGAAAATATTTTGTTATATTTCTGAATGAATCGGAAATTCATTTAAAAGAGTTTTGGAGTGTTTTGAAATTGTCATTTTCATTTGTTGCTCATTTAAATGACTAAGAAACCCCTTAGAATTGTTTATTTATTTTGCGGACTTTTGAATGTCTAACTTGTGTACTTAAGGAAATTTTTATTAGTAATTTGAAATTGCTTTGTGTAACTAATTTGGCAAATGTGAGACCATTTTGTGTTCAGAAAAAGAACTCGAAAAAAAAAATAATCTGAAAGTGTGGATTTGAATTATTCACTTCCCGTGTTTGTTGACGAAAAAAAAAGAAAAGGAAAAGAATGATATTCTGTTTTATATTTTTGTGTGTGCATTTATGCTTCTGAGTGTGAATCAATTGTTCATAGAGAAAAGGGAATTCTTTTGAACTGAAAATACCTTTTCTTGATTAGACAGGAAAGTTGAGTTTATATTCTGAATTGTATTTTAATTGTAGTATTATTTTCAAAACAGCTGTTCTTTAGTTGAACTTTTCTTTAACTGTTTATTTTCTTCTCAATTTGAAAACATCTTTAAAAAAAAAGATATTGTTTTAATGAATGAAAATTTTAATTTGTTTATGTGTTCGAAAATTATTTCTATTGATTTTTGGTTGTTCGGTAAGAAAGTTGTAACGTAGAATTAGCGAATTTAATTCTTTGATAAAGTCTTGTGAATTCTGTTGGAATTTAATACCTTAATAGAGGTTTTTGATAGTGTTTCCCCTGGCCCTTAATCATGGCATTTCTTGCAATTGGTAGAAAGCAGGACTTAATTGCTGTTGCGGAAGAAATTGGTGAGAAGGTACCAACTTCGTGCAAGGTTGCGGATATTAAACAAATAATTTTAAAAAGCCCAAATTTCGATCGGGAGGAGGTAACGATAATCATGGAACGAGTCATAAAAGATAGACTGGAAGAGGAAGAATTAGCTAGACAAGAAAAAATTCGTGAGGAAGAATTAGCTAGACAAGAAAAAATTCGTGAGGAAGAATTAGCTAGGCAAGAAGAAGAACGACAAGAGCGGGAAAGGGTCAGACAACATGAACTCGAAATTAAAAAACTAGAAATGGCTCAGAAGGAATTTCGCCGGTCTGAAGAGGAATCTGAAAATGGGGCGGATAAAAACAGAAAAATCCAACTTACCCAAATCACTCCCAAATTTGACGAAAAAGGGGATGAAATGGGATTGTATTTGATCAATTTCGAGAGGAAAGCAGAGATGGCTCGAGTGCCGAAGGAGGACTGGGTGGCTTATTTGCTGGCCGTTTTGCCAGCCGAGTTATCTAACATGCTTGCCCGAGAACCTCCTGAAGTGGCCAACAATTATGATGTTGTGAAAGATCTCATTCTGAAACGATACAAAATGAACGCTGAAAAATTGAAACAGTGTTTCTACAGACATCAGAAAACAGCAGAGAAAACATGGAGAAATTATGCTCATGAACTGTACAGCTACTTCACTGAATGGCTTGCTGAATTGGAAATTGAAACCTTTCAGCAACTAAAAGATTTAATCGTTGCCGAGCAATTGAAGTATCGTGTACCAGATCAAATCAAGGAGCATTTTCTTGACAAATGGATGAAGTTGAAGACACCTTTTGAATTGGCAGAAGTGATCGAGGAGTACGAAACCATCAGGCAGAGTTTCAGGAAGAAGGAATTTCCAAAGAAGTATGGCTATCAAGGTTCAAAGGGACATTTTAGTGGAAGTAGACCCAAAGTACCATTCAAGGATGACAAGAACAAACATCCGGTCAAAACCGAACCCGCAAGCAACGAAAACCGTGAAAGAGAGTTTGAGAAGAGAAGACAGCTCCGATGCTATGAATGCGGTTCGTTATCACATCTGAGACCCCAATGCCCGAAGCTCAAGAGATCTGAAGTAGTAGCTGCCAATGAAGTCTTTGGAAGACACGTGCCTGAGTTGATGTCTCCTTATACTAGTGCTGGGACAGTAAATGGAGCCCAAATGTCTATCTTGAGAGATACTGGTGCCAGCATCGATCTTATTCCCAGAAAATTTATCAAACCACATATGTACACAGGTGAGCATGTGTGGCTCGCTTCTCCATTAGTAGACAGCCCGGTCTGCTTGCCCATTGCAGAAGTTGATTTGAACTGCGAATTGGGACATGTCCTTACGAAAGCTGCTGTAAGAGACAGTTTTCTGGATCAAGAGCATTACCTACTAAGTAACAAAACCGTTGCTCTGATCGAGAGTATGAAAAAAGATAAGGAGCTGGAGATCCAAGTTATTAATGCAGTTCAGACGAGAGCTCAGAAAAGTCTTTTGACAGCCGAAGTTGAAGAGTATCCAGTTGAGTCGAGTCCTGGAGAAGAGAATGACAGTACCGTGTTAACAGAGGAAGACGGAGAGGTATTGCCTATGGCGGAAGAAACCTCACTTCCAGATCTGATTAAAGCCTCACGGAATGATTTTGTCGAAGAGCAGCGCAAGAGTAAAGAGTTGAAACCACTTTTCCTAGAAGCTGAGGAGTTAGCAAAGGAAACCAAGTATGCAATCGTTAATCAAATGCTGTTCTATCTGAAAAGTGACAAGGATGGTACGCAGAGAAAACTGCTGATTGTTCCAGAGAAGTTTCGGGACCAATTAAAGAAACTTTCTCATGAAGGAACAGCGGCTCACTTAGGAGTGACCAAGACTAAAGATGCTCTTTTTAAAACTTTTTTTTGGCCGAATTGTTACAAAGATGTTGAAGAATTTGTCAGATCTTGTGACCAATGTCAGCGAGTCGGGAAACCTCGGGATAAGAAGAAGGCACCCATGAAGATCGTTCCTGTCATCTCGGAGATCTTCACAAAGATTAATGTGGATGCTTGTGGTCCTTTACCTACTACACCATCTGGAAACCGGTATCTCATCACTGCAATTTGCATGTCTTCCAAATATCCCGATGCAGTTCCTGTCCCAAATCTTAGTTCTTCAACCGTGGTCGATAGTTTCCTGCAAATCTTTAGTCGGATGGGTTTCCCGAGGGAGCTGCAAAGCGATCAAGGAACGTCGTTTACAAGTGCACTCACAACGGAGTTCCTGGAGAAATTTGGAGTTAAAGTAGTGCGAAGTTCCGTACATCATCCCCAGAGCAATCCTGTGGAGAGACTACATAGAACTTTGAAGAGAATTCTTCGAGTCCTGTGTCTGGAGTCAGGACCTGATTGGGAGAAAATCTTGCCTCATGCCCTGTTTGCTCTACGAGTTGTTACTCATGACAGTACTGGATATACTCCAGCTGAGCTGGTTCATGGACAGAATTTGAGGACTCCCATGACTCTACTGTACGAGAACTTGACGGAAAGCGAGGAAGAGAAGACTAGCGTAGTATCATATGTCTTCAAGCTACTAAACCGCATGAAAAGGTGTCAAGAATTAGCCGTCCAAAACATGGAGAACGCCAAAGACAAACAAAAACTATGGTATGATCGCAAGGCTGTGAAGCGTAAATTTTGTGAAGGCGACCTTGTGCTGGTTGTCGCTACATCTAGGCCTAACAAAATGGCAGTTCATTGGATCGGCCCAGGGAAAGTCGTTAAACAGCTTTCCGAAACCAACTACATTGTGCAGTTTCCAGAAAAAGACAAATCCCATGTGTACCATGTGAACATGCTCAAGCCATATTTCCAGAGACCCGAAAATGTGAATTTAATCTGTCTAAAAGAGATTAGGAACTGTGACAACGAGGAGGACATTCCAAGTCTCGAGCAGAAGCCTGAAGTCTCGGAAATGACACAAATTTGGCAAGACATAGAACAAAATGGTCGCTTGTCAGAAGATCAGAAGGAGCAGCTGAGAGAGTTGCTATCAAAATACTCTAGCTCATTCTCAAACCAGCCGGGGTGTACTGATCTTACTGAACATGACATTGAGCTTGAATCTGAGAGGCCCATCTGTGCCAAACCTTACAAGATGTCTCCACGCCAAACAGAAATTTTGAAGATGGAGGTGGAGAAGATGCTGTCGCTCAAAGTCATTGAGCCAGGAGAATCTGATTTTACTTCTCCTCTTATTCTGGTAGAAGTACCAGGAAAGGATGCAAGACCGTGCATCGACTATCGAAGACTCAACAAGGTCACTAGAACCCAGTACTTTCCTCTGCCAAACATTGAGCAGCTTGTTGAAAAAGTGTCAGCTGCCAAGTATATCACCGTTCTAGATTTGACCCGAGGTTATTGGCAAATACCTCTGAGTAAACGAGCCCAAAGATATTCAGCTTTTGTAACCAGTTTTGGGACATTTCGACCGTTGAGATTGCCATTCGGTTTGAAAAATGCCCCTTATGACTTTAGTCGTTTGATGGCCGAACTGTTGAAAGACTGTGGAGAATTTGCATGCCCTTACTTGGATGATGTAGCCATCTATTCCCTAAGTTGGGAAGATCATTTACAACATTTGGAAACCGTCTTAGAAAAGATGAATACAGCTCATCTGCACATCAAGCCTTCTAAGTGCCAGTTTGCTCGTGCGTACGTAAAGTACCTTGGTCATTTGGTTGGTCAGGGCCAGAGAACACCTGGAGAATTGAAGATCCAAACTGTAAAGGACTTTCCGACCCCTGCAACTAAGACGCAGATCCGATCTTTCTTAGGACTTGCGGGGTATTATCGAAAATACATTCCTGACTTTTCAGTCCTCTCAGCACCAATTACAGATCTGCTGAAAGGAAAAAATCGTCGTGCTGCTGTCATATGGACTGATGCTTGTCAAGAGGCGTTTGACAATTTAAAGAAACGGTTGTCGGAGAATCCGGTGTTGTACAGTCCAGATTTCTCGAGACAGTTTCTCGTCCAATGTGACGCGTCAAATCTTGGGATTGGCATCGTTTTGTCCCAAATTAATGACATTGGTGAGGAACATCCTGTCATGTACTTGAGTCGGAAGTTCTCAAATGCAGAACAAAAGTACAGTACCATCGAGAGAGAGTGCGCAGCTATCGTGTTCGCCATCCAAAAGCTGCGATGTTATTTGGATGGACACCAGAAGTTCATCATCCAGACGGACCATAATCCCCTTGTTTGGCTGGACAAAAATACGGGAACCAACCCTAGACTTTTACGTTGGGCTTTGATCCTGCAGCCATTCAATTATGAGGTTGTCCATAAGAGGGGGAAACAGCATCAAAATGCTGATTCATTAAGTCGCATCCCATAAACCTCATATCCTTTTATTTTATATTAGTAAGTTTATTGTTTATTTTGATATTTGTATTATGTGTGAAAATTTTAAATTTTTCTTATCATTAGTGTAAATTGTTTTCCTAAATTTTTAATAAGTATATAATTTTTTGTATAATATTTTTGAGTTCAAGGCACTGATTGCTATAATCTGGTACATGTGCAGTGTATTTTGTGTACTTGAACTCTTGAACTTTTCCAATGACTGCACCTATCTGGAGACTTTTTCAGGCAGTGGAGTCATCAAAACTTTTCCCTCATTCTTCGAGAAAAGTTTCCTCCTTGTGGGGAGGAGTTTATAAGTCTGTAAAGACTTCAGACTAAGATAGATGGCGCCCTTGCGCATGCCCAGAAGGACTTTGAGAAAGGAAAGAGTTAAGAACGAGTGTGGCGAGAGACGTGTGGGTTGTTCTTTTTTGGAGAGTGATCGAGACTGAGATGTGTGGATTTTGATATATACTACCTTTTCTATTTATGTTGTGTGTCGTGTTTGTACTGTGTCTGTGAGTTCATTAAAATGGTTTAAACCAAAAAGGGAGTATTCCTTGTGATGGTAATTAAAATTTTGAGCAAGTCAGTACAACATCGCTGAAACTTGAAACATACGAAGCGATTGACTGATTAGAGTTTTCGCTATTCCCGGTTTTTCTGGAGAAAGAGGCTCATAAAATATCATTGTCTGAGATTGAGGGTAATTATTATTAAAATGCTGCGATGCAGGAAAACACACAGAAGATGTACTGTTTATAGAATCACGAATAGCATGTGACATAGTTAACTGACCCATTTCAGCCATAAATAAAGCGTCATCAATTACCTTTTCAACTTTCACTCTTTGAATACTATTTGATATGTCTTTTATCCTTAGAGCCACATTTTTTCCAAAAACATCATATCTATTTTCTTGTGGCTTAGGTTTTTTAAAATGATGTTCAATCGTCTGTAGTACAGAATCACATTTATCGTAACTTTGTTTAGATGATCTAGCAGGGGTGGTTTTTTGGAGTTGATTGAATGGCCTTGCTTCAGATGAAGTACATGGCGTATCATGTGGCGTTGGCTGAGATGGCTCGTATTCCTGAATAGATTCCTCCAATTATTCTAGACTCCTCAGTTGGGTTTTCTCCCTCTTCTTCCCGAAAATAATATTTCATTATAATAATTTTATTTCCATCTGACTTAATTACAGTTTTAATAAAATGTTTTACTATGTGTTGGGAAACTGGGATCACAACCATTTATTGCTAAAAAATGTGTACAATAAATTGAAACTTTCATCGTAATTTTAAATTATTTTAGATATTATTTCTAATGTAATATTTATATTTTTTTTAGGTTCCACAAACTGAAAATGACTGGATGACTCTAGCCAGTGATTTGGAAAAGAGGAGGAATTTCCCTCATTGTCTCGTGGAATCTCCATGTTTTCCATATGCCTAGATGGAAAACATATTGAAATAGTTCCTCCAGCTGAAAGTGGTTCGTTTTTTTCAACTACAAACATAGACACAGTATGGTCCTACTCACCATTGCGGATGCAAATTATAGATTTAGTTTGTTTGATTTTGGTACGAATGGCAGAGTATCGGATGGAGGTGTTCTTCACAATACATAATTTTTTAGAAAGCTACAGGAAAATTCATTAAACATTCCGGAAGAAAAAGTTGCAAATGGTTCACGAAAACTTCTGTGCGCTTTCGTTGCAGACGATGCTTTTCGTTTGAGGACTGGTCTGCTAAAACTGTACAGGCAGAGTGATTTAAACTGCGCTATCAATTTAGAATTACAGCTCATTGATAAAATACACTGCTGGCCACCCAAATTGCAACACCAAGAAAGACAAGAGATATCACAACAAAATTTATTTTGTAGATAACATGTTGACCAAGTATCAAATGATTAAATTTATAGACTTCTGTGAAGTGTGGTTCCTGCCAAAATCAGTAGCCGCCATTGTTGGAGATCACCGCTGCCACACGCCTCGGCATTGATTCAAAGAGACTTTGGATGTGTTCTTGGGGTACAGCAGACCAAGCAGCTTCCACACGTTGCCAAAGTTGATCTGGTGTGGCAGCTGGGGATGTATTCTGGGTCAATCGTTGAGCAACCATGGACCACATGTTTTCTATCGGCGAAAGATCCGGAGAGCGAGCTGGCCAGGGAAGCAATTCAATCTGGCGATTGACGAAGAACCCTTGGACAATGCGTGCCACGTGTGGTCGCGCATTATCCTGTTGAAATATGGCTGTGGGCAAGCCCTGAAGGTAAGGAAGGACAACTGGCTCCAACTACTCGGAGATGTAGCGCTGGCTGTTTAAAGTACCGGCAATGCGTACTAGAGGAGTGCGAGAGTGATATCCAATACCGCCCCATACCATAATACCCGGTGCAGGACCAGTGTGGCGGTGCATAACGCAGCTGTTCAGCATCCTCTCTCCACGGTGTCTCCAGACTCGAATCCGACCATCGTGGTGTTGCAGACAGAAGCGTGACTCGTCAGTAAAGACAATTTCATTCCATTCTGCCGTCCACATCTTTCTTTCATCGCACCATTGGCGGCGGAAACGTCTGTGGTTCTGCGTCAAGGGTAGACGAAGCAATGGACGTCTTGCGGACAGACCACTCTGTTGTAAACGGCGTCGAATGGTACGCGCAGACACTGGATGATGCGGTACAGACTGAATGTGCTGTGCTATGGTTCGTGATGTGACTGAGCGATCCGTCACTGCCATACGCACAATATGCCTGTCATCACGTGAAGTGGTGCACTGAGGTGGATGCGATCGAACACGTCGGTCCGTCGTACCCTCCTGCATCCAACGATCACATATCCGCATTACAGTTGTTTGGTTTCGTCCAACACGACTACCGATTTCCCTGAAAGATAATCCACAATCTCGGTAGGCCACTATCCTTCCTCTGTCGAACTCAGATACTTGATCAAAAGATGATCGCTGTTTTCTACGAGGCATAATTGATCGTTTTTTTTTTTGAAAAAACCACAAGAAAAACACAATTGCCGTACTTGAAATCGTCGAAATCTCCAAGCCTTAAATAGCGCTTTGAAGTGGCGCCACAGGCGCGCGTGATGTGCGTCTGCGCTGAAATTCTAATCATTTGCATATCTCACCTCCGCTAATGCATGTTGTAAATTTCATATTATTTGCATGCTTCCTTCAGGGTGTTGCATTTACGGTGGCCAGCAGTGTAGTAAAATCAACTCGTGCTTTACATAATTATTTAATGGCAACTGTGAATCACACCTATGCTCCACCTGATTATCTGGACTCTGAGGAAAATGACCCAATCCGCGTTGGTCTAACATCACAGAATTCCAATATGTCATCTTTACAAAGATCTCGTATCACTGGAAATATACCATTTGATGCTAAACAAGTAAGACAAGAATTTATGAACTACTTTGCCAATGAAGGACAAGTGCCTTAGCAAGAATATTTTGTACATTGAAAAAATAAAAATCTATGTATTGAAGCTATGCGAATAAATAAATGTTTTGCATAGGTACATAAATAAATGGAAATAAATTTATAAAATGTGTATGGTATTTGTATACAGCCAGGATAAACAGAAATTAAAACTCACCTCTCTTTCATTTAAGTTGGACAAAGAGCTTCTTGGAGTGTCTTGATCCCCCAAAAGTCAAATAAGTGGTAATACCAAAGTGAGGGCTCATATATTTCATCTGTACCCCTGCCAGAGCGAAAAGATTCTTCAACTTTCTTTTCTCTTCTATAATTAATCCTAAAAGCATTTATCTTAACAATTGCATTGGCATGAATTAATCTATTTTTTATAACATATTGTACGGTGCATCCCTCCGCGCCTTATCATGATGATAGTCTTTCGATTTAACACGCCAAAGATGCGGTTGTCTTTCATATGCTCGAATGAAATCTTCAAGTAATTCACGGTTGCTTTTTTTCAAATCACTAAACATGGTGCAAATATTAACACCAACAAAAATTACGACTGACGTTTTCTTGTACTAACTTCCACATCCTTGGTACACACGTTCAGTCTTGCTTGCGCAAGTTCAGCTTGTTCAAGCGTGCTTAATTAAAATTCGTTCAATCTTCAAGCCGCTTGTACAATTCAAATGCTTGCACAAAACATTATCCTACAGACTTTCAAGCATGATTGTACAAAAAGATTGATCATGCATGCTTGTCAAGCTTGCAGTTACGTGTGTAGTCACCTTAGTTAATTTCATCTAATCAATTTAGTGTTGAACATAATACCGGAGTTTCAAACTTCTTTTACTTATTGATTCAAATTTTCATTCTTCTACAGATAGGTTAAAATTAAATATTTTTGTTCAGCAAGAAATAAAATTTTAAATACACATTTTTAAGTTTATTTTACCATTTCATAACATTATTTATTTTATTGACCAGTTCTACATAAAGAGTTGGGTATAAAATCATCGTGAAGACAGAAAATGATTTAAGACAATTTTTTAAAGATCGGTTTATTATTTCAAGCAATTGCCCGCGCACAGTTTATTATAGCAAACACCACCCGATTAAATTATTTTATTATTTTAAAAATTACCTCGAATATAAACATTAATTGCAAGGGGTAAGAAATGTTTTATCATAAAACTGGAAATGTTCATAAGTATATTGATTCCAGTCAGAAAATCTACTTTTAGTTTACCAGGAAATACTAAGACACTTTTTTTGTATTTTAAAGAAATGCTTTTTTAAATTAATGTAAATCCCTCACCTGTGAAAAGGAAAATTTCCACCTTTAATGAATTTGGAATTACATTCATATGCACACACAGCAGGATAAAATAATTTTCAGTTTTCAGTCTCACTTTCAATGTATTTGCTATGGAAGAAGGAATGCTCAAACTATATGCGCGAGGGGAGTCTAAAGATCACGTTACTACTAGTTTTAGTCACAAGATCATGGATACAAAAAGTTACCATAACTCACTCTACTTTTATCTCCTTTGTACCCCACACTGCAAACTTCCACATAACTCCAACGTTTGGACATTTGGGGCCACGACAGATTTAACGTGCGCCAGTCTCCACTTACACGATGGTCTTTGATTGGATCGAGTTTTTAACTCGCAACCCTCCGAACCGCGGCACGGTATTTTCAGGTAGGTAGGTATTTTAATTATTACCGCCGTGAAGCAACACAATGGACTATTGGCGACCCGAAGGGAAAGATCCGTGGACAACACCACGTAATTTTGAATCAGATGACAATGGTATTTTCTAGTAAAAGGGCATTTTCGGCGGCGGATTTCTCTAAAACTCCCAATTTACGCTTGACAGAGGAAAACTTCTCTTTGGGATATTGAACAAAGTGACAGTTTATTTAAAGTGTGCTTCTGTGGTTTCCACTGAAGTGAAAAGGAGCTTTTCATGTCAAAATTGTGGCCAAAAAATCACTCTTTTGAAAATACGCATTTGGTTTTTGTTCAGCTTTTCAATTTTAGACTGCTGATATGACAAACTAAAAATATGAAATTAAATATATGCTGTAAAACTCAAACTTTTAATTTGATACAGAGATAAATGCAAGTTGTATATGTATTTTCTCTTGTTTTTCTATAGGGCTTATTTTTTTCTAAAACAAGGACTTTCAGTTTGGCAGAGAAACTATACCAAATTTCATTTTAAGGGTATTTTTGTTGTATAAGGGAACTTTTGATTTTTGTATTGTTTCATCAACCTCATTCAGATTAAGCTTTGCGAAAAGGAAATTGTTTAGGTTATTTTTGTTCTTTTCTGGACAGCTTTTTGCTTCATAAAAACATTTCGGAGGGTATTTTCTAGCGACTTGGGTCATCAAAATATAGCCCTGATTATACTATACCCAGGTTTTGAAAAGCATAAGAATAAATGGGTATGTCAAAACGATCATTGTATCTAAGGTATATACTTGGAAATGACCCTAATTTAAATCTTAGAAGACAAGGCTAAGCCTTAACATCTAGCGTTTTTAAACTAAACTATTATGTTAAGTAATGAGAAACGGACTACATCCTTAATTTAGTTCTTTTTACCATTTGTGTGCAAATTCTAACGTTGTATTCTGTAAAAACTACTGAATGAAACCCGATGTGGAAATTTGTAGTTTAATAACAAATAGTCATTTACAATATGACCATACAGATAGATATTCGAATACATGTTTCTTTAACATGAAAAACAAATTCATATAAAAGAGTTTGAAATACACTACTTAGCGCGTTGCATAAAATCGAACAGCTCTAATATAATTTCTTGAAAGCAAAATAAGTATATTCTTTTGTTAGTTAGAGAAAACTCTTCCTAAATGTATTGGCAAACAAATATTCTAATCAGTTAGTCGGCTAAATATGTTTAGAAAATTCTAAGCTAAGCACATTTCCAAGAATGAATTTATGCACCACTGAAATGAAAATCTTTTACTTTGCTTTTACGTCACCTGAATGATGTTTTGCTATTTCGTTGACATTTATAAAATGCATGTCACACTGTACTTTTTGCGTCCATTTAAGGTATATGCATACACTAGAACATTAAAAAAAATTTTGACTTTAAAATCTAGATTTTTCAGTTAGTCATCCGTTTATGCTTGAACTCATTTCAGTGTGAAAAAATCAGATTAAGTTACTATTAATTATTTAATTTAGATATAATTAGCTAATTAGCATGTTTTTTGAACAGTGATATCTCAAAATACAATTTGTTCAGAAAGACAATTCCTGTTGGAAATTATTATTAATACTATTTTTCATGTGTTGACCTCAATCAAGTTCCTAGAGGGAATAATTTCTTTACAATTCTTTTCACGAAGGAAGTCTAAAAAAAAATCAAGATTTTTTCAGGAATTTTAACATTTAAAAATTAACTAAAAATTCATTTCTTAACTAATAACTTTGACTGAGGGTCAAAATATCCGTGGTATTATAGAGATTATAATGATACAAAAGTAATTATAATAGATCAATTCATTGTTGAGTTATCTCTGTTTGAACAAAGCACCCTATTGCAAAAACAGAGTTCTTCAGAAATTGAGTTCGAGTTTAGTTTTTGAGAAACATGTTTGTACACGGTACTCAACGAAACCTAACGAAGTACCTAACGGAAGCCCTTTAACTTGTAAACAATTTAGAATATTTACAAGATATTGGTATCGTTTGAAAGCTAAGGAATTGGAAAATATTTTGAATAAAAAAGTATAGAAATTCTGGTCAATTTTCATGATTTCTAGTGTATACATACACCTTAAATTATTACCATTCGAAAACTATTATAATCTCCTTTCGATATCTGTTTCTTTTCTTTTTTATAGCTGTCTTCTTCATATTCATTTTCCAATTGAACGCCCTCGTTCGTTATGGATGTGAAACTTGACACCCGCAACTTATTAAACTTAATTCATTTTGATAACAAAAATGTGAAATCACTCAGCACTTCCGTTGGACTGCCGTAGTCCAGTTGGTAGAATCGCGGATTAACAACCGGATGGTTGCCAGATCGAAACAAGATCCAACAAAATACAATGGTGTACGTGGGGGATGGTACACGATAAATATGTCGTGGCCTCTCAAATATCCTTACATTGGCAGGGTGTGGAAGCATAGAGAGTGGGCTGGCAGATCTGGTGCTCAACCCTGTCATCTAACAGTCGTTCAAAATCGGATCTTTCCCTTCGGGATTGATCCCGGACCGACGACAATAGCCCGTTGTCGTTGGTCCGGGATCAATGCAACGTTAATTCAACTACCTACCTATCTTTATTTATAGTAAGACTAGCTGAATTACCCGTCGTTGCTCGGGTTGAATTATTTATAATTCATCGTAATATTACTCAGTATTATTCCTATTGAAATTTCGATTGTTTTTAGCCCCCTGTAGATCCAGGACAAATAAAACGGAGTTAATATACAGCCTATGCGTCCAGCAGAATTCTACAGGATGAATGTACCAAATTTAGTGTTAATTGGTCTGACATTGTATAAATACGCAATGTTGTTCCTATGAAGATTTCGAATTGTCTTTAGCCCCCTATACCATATCGACGATAAAAAAAAGACCACTTCCTATGAAAATAATCTTATATTATCATAAAAATTTACATTTCAGTAATAAAGCTACAGTTTAAGAACTTACAGACGGACACATAAAAGATATGATACTGACCGATTTTCAGCGCATCTGTGATTGCCTCATACTCCAAGATTCTAAAAAAATCCAAGGTCATCTTGAGAGGCGACTCCTGTAAATGTTAGCTCTGACGTCATCTGCGCAGCCAGACCGGGAGAGAGCGCCCCCTAGCAAGTGCTCTGTCCAGGATGACGGACGTTACACCCCTCTGGACACCCAAGACAAATAGAACGTGGTTTGATATATAGCCTACATTACCCGCAGGATTCCAAAGAATAAGTGTACCAAATTTGGTGTAGATTGGTCAAACGGTGTAGATTTGTATAGAGAAGAGAAAGACAGATGCCAACTCTGTTTAATATGTATAAATTTTATTAATTTTACTTCCAACCACTTAACTTGTTTCAGAGTTACCCCTTTCACCACTTATAACATTTCAACCCGATTGCGATAATAGGTTCAACGTCATTTTCAAAAATGTGTCATTTGAAGGAGTATTTCTTGAAACTTATTATTCTTTTTAAGTTAAGTTCCAGGTCCTGGTTCCATCCTTTTTCCTCCCGAGAGAATAACTGATGCTCGAGGATTGAAATTACTTCCAGTACTTTTCAGTCACCGGATCTCGCTTTTTGAAAGAGAAAAATCTTCGTCTGAAGTTCGTCTGGCTGCTTTCTTGAAACGATAAGAAGTTGAGTCATCGAGAAGCGTCATTTCTTCTAAGCTTCGTAGATTACAAAACACATATCGAATCCTCATTTTGCAACTAGATTGGCTTATTATAAAACTTTTTCCAGAAAACAAAATTTTCTTTCATGCAATAAGTGCAAAGTTCCATAGTTGAACCAACGTACAAAATTATCCACCTTGTATTAATTGGAAATTTGGAATATTCGCATTTCCTATATTGAATTTCTTGTGTTTTGACATTTTATTGATCTTTATTGTTTATTTTGGTATAAATCAAATACATAACAAGTATAAGTAATTGATAATGCACATAGCAAATGACTGGGATAAATAATTCATTTATTTTCGTGTCTGAAGAATTTGTTAACTTTCACTTCTACTCAGGAATGGAATCTGTATGGAAGTCCTGATCAGTGAAACTTCCACACCACTCCAACGTGAGAACATTTGAGACCAGGGCAGATCTAACACCTCCGCGTACACTACGGTCTTTGGTTAGACAGTTTCGATTTCGCAACCCTCCAATTGCTAATCCATTACTCTTCCAACTGGGCTACCGCAGCCCTCCTACCATTCAAAAATGGCTTCAAAGTCTGAAAATAGGTTTCTTTTTGATCATTTGGAACACAGTAAAACAGGAATATTACAATCGACAATCCACATTTTTTGCAATCTATAAAGTACCGGCGTTTTTTATGAACTATTAAATATTGTTATATGCTGATTTTCGTGTATGATAGATCCCTTTCATTACTTTTTAAAGTTGTGAACCTTCATTCTCCAAAAAATTTATGAAACCGGAAACTTTCGTTTTAGTGTGCATCTGCTGCTAACGATTATCAGTAGAATTAGAAAGCATAAATAAATTTTGCTGAATGGATTTGATGAAACACTAGTTATACGTATAAATCACACGGAAGCCGAGACGGAAAAGGACTACGATAAAACAATAAGACATTGTCTGTTCTTCTGAAAAATACTTTTTTTTAATTTTTTTTTATGGGGAAATGGAAAAAATCTTGGTAAAATGTCAAATCGTGCAGATGTGATAACTTTCTTACTTTTTAAGCAGCTTTGTTGCATGTTACAGTGGCATGGTTTTTTGGTTCGATTTTTGTAATTTATGGCAGACTGGGAACTCTAGTTATTAAAATATTGAATGAATAATGCAAAAATTAACTATAAAAAATTGATAGACCCCATTGTTTGCATTAAAAATATCATTACTCACTAACACTGATGTATGTAGTTTATGGCTGCCATGCTCTTAATTAAAATTTATCTTTACACATTGAGTGCTGATGCTTTTTGACGGAAACTACCAAATAAATTATATAAAATACAAAAAGAAAGAAAGAAAACATTTTTGGTAAATAAAGGCCATAAGGAGCAATAGATGATAGACGATTTTTAATACAAGAGTAGTATCAGGTATTCAATGTGAAAAGTACAGGTGACTATCTTAAGAAAACTGCTGAAGTAACTAATCCCATAACTAGTTCCTGTACATCAGATCTACCAGTTTAATTTGACGAGGACAGAAAATTATATTTAAAACAATTCAGTTTCGAAGAGTATTTATATTGGGGTTCCAATCTTCCATGAATGGATAAGTGTCTCCAAGAATTTGGAATCCAATGCAGCGTTCGAAACATCTTTCGCAATTAAAATTCCACTAATGATCTCACATTCTTTACTTTAACCTCGCGTTTTCCACACAGTAAGGCTTAAAAACTAATTTAACCCTCCAAGGTGGTTGTCTCGACGCGGTATCTTGTCATTAGCACACTTGATCAGATCTTGATAGACGAGATACCACGTGATTATAAAAGAACTGACTAGATCTTAATCTCGTTATCATAAAAAAGTCAACTATATCTTGATGACGAGATGCCTCGCCACTTACAAAATTGGACAAATCTTGATGGACGAGAGATCTCTTCGAAAACACTTGGAGGATTATATCGAAATCCAAAATCCACTACCAATGAGCCTTAAATACACTCTTACGGTCCAGATTACAAGCATTTACGTTTTACAATTATTATTTTCCTATAAAAGTTTTCATCAATTAATAAATAATATTAATTAATATGCTGATAATTGGGTCTGTATATTACATTCCCTTAAAATATTCATTAATCGAATTCAACCCATCGGGATTTAGTTGATGTTAAAGCTAAGGGGTCCAAAATATGCAGATTTCCTCTATATGTGAATTACTGAAGAATGATCTTTCTGTATGACTAACTAATTGCACTTGACCCTTTTTTATTTTAGGGTTTTTATTTATATCTCTATTCAACGTCACTTTTATTCTTGCTTTACATCTACATCTACCTTTTACGTGATTCAACTGCAGGAAGTGGTTTGAGTGCAGTAGCCAAAAAGATAACTATTCTTGAAAGTTTACGAAGACTGGGAGAGAAAGGAGTTGACAATGGTCCCGTTCCACCACGACTCAAAAAGTATCGCATATCTGACAATGACAAAAATCATGGCAGTCTTTTTGTACGAATTGGGGCGATAGGTAAGTAGACCATTCGTAAATTAAACCAATTCTATTAATATTTGAGCTTAATAACCAGTGATGGATGAGCAGTCAACATAATCCCCTTGTTCCCCGACTGAAAAGCTGGTAATAGAAAACTTGATATCAAGATAGACTCTTAATATGTTATCCATGATTGGATTTTTATACATATCAACATTCAGACACAAAAAATGAGAGGGATTTATGGTGCAATCAAACTAGACGGGAAATGGAGATTTTACTTCCTGTTTTTCAAATGCTTTTGC
Source organism: Meta bourneti (assembly GCA_933210815.1). NCBI lineage: Eukaryota > Metazoa > Arthropoda > Arachnida > Araneae > Tetragnathidae > Meta > Meta bourneti. The sequence goes on from OW119927.1 coordinate 87,122,873, forward strand.
ATGATACATATCGGGGGAGTATGTTCCAGTTCCACCACGACTCAAAAAGTATCGCATATCTGACAATGACAAAAGTCATGGCAGCCTTTTCCTACGAATTGGGGCAATAGGTAGGTAGACCATTCGTAAATTACATCAATTCTATTAATATTTGAGCTTAATAACCAGTGATGGATGAGCAGTCAACATAATCCCCATGTTCCCCGACTGAAAAGTTGATAATAGAAAACTTTATCTCAAGATTAACTCTTAATATGTTATCCATGGTTGGATTTTTATACATATCAGCATTCAGACACAAAAAATGAGAGGGATTTATGATGCAACCAAACTAGACGGGAAACAGATTTTACTTCCTGTTTCCCAAATGCTCTTGCATAATATACATACATCGGGGTATATGTTGCAAAATGTAGTATATCGCCATTTTAGTGACGTTTGGCGTTTAGTCTAATTGACGTTGACCAATCAATTATCATTTTTCAATTAGGAAGTCATTTTTTGAAGTTTTATCAGCGACGTCATGAAATCGCATTTGAAAAATAAGCCGTGACGTCACGTACGGAAGACGCATGGAAACACGCTCCACAAAAACACTACCACCACATACATTTGGCTTGATAGAAAAGCGTCTTATACAAACTGGCATCATTTTTATAGTTGCTGTTTGCTATCATGCTTTCAATATTTAACAATGCTGGTATTACCACCAGTATCCGTTTGAAATTTAACCCAGCTGCGAACATTCGTTAAAACTTATGAACACTAACTTTATTAGCAACCTGTCTGGAAATCTTGCTTCTAGCCCATTAGGTTTAATAATAGATGATATATATTATGAGTTGTGAATCTGAGGATATATTAATTTTTCTGTCCATTAAATCATAGAAGAGCGTATACACGAATACACACACTTACCGTTACACTAATGCAGCAATATGTACGTTTCAAATGTATTTAGCGGAACACTATTATTTTAAAATAAATATTGCGGCATTCTTATCAAATCGATAAAATTATTTTAATGATGCAAAAAAGCACAAAAGAAATCGGATGTGTGCGTGTGTAGATTACCAAGTATGTCTATATATGAAAATTACGTTTATAATATTTCAATAAATTCATCAATAAAATGCATTCAAGATATTTGAACTCAATCTGAAATGACGAAAGCAAGGCAACCTCAAAATATTCGTTCTTTTATAAGTAAATGTGTTTTATTACATACCATTTTTCTGGTCGTTCTCTTGCGTTTCACGTAAATGTGTACTCTTAACGAAAAATGATAGTTACAAATATTCCATTTCATACTTTTAAAATGTGCTTTTGAAAGGGTAAATTATTCAATGTGTTAGACTTTGTGTTTGATGAAATATATAAATTACAGTTTGTTTTATATCGACAGCAACACGAATATTTTAAATCTGAAGGAATCCATTTTGATATACTTTTTAAAATAAGCTTCGAGGTATTATTTTTTCATTTCATTAAACAACATTCCTTAAAAATTAAGGTAAAAGCTATATTGACTTTACATGCTCTTTACTTCAAAGTATTTTGTATTAAGAGTGAAAAAAAGCTTAAAATCTCGATGGAAAAAGAGTGGCAAAAATTTTTGATTAAAAGTACATTTTAGACTGAATTGTCAAATTTACCTTTTGATAATCTCTAAATGTAAAACGAGTCTATTTTTGAAATGTTTTAAAGCATAACAGAATTTGTGCTTTGACATATGTAGATTTAAAATAGGATTTTAGGCAAATACGTTTTTCAGTACTGTGTAAATTGATTTATATCCACTCACACAGCTATTTATATGCTTTTTTAGATGAAAGGATTTGGTTACACTTAAAATATTGGAATAAGATCTTTCTATTGTGTACCAACTTGCAATTTCAATGATCGATGTGTAGCTATAAATGTAGTAATGAGTAATGTTTTAAGTTTAAACTTGTGGTTTGTGTGTGCGTTCTGTAAACAAATAAAGGCTGAATCCGTTTGTCGTTTCATGTGTGTTTCAATTGATTCAGGTCCCTTTAAATGCAAAACAGAACTGAATTCAATTTGTTTATTTAAACATGTATACTATTAATTAAACAGTAATTTTTAAACATCATATTCATTCCTTCAGAAACACCTCAGTTTAAAAACTTTCTTCTTTCTCAGCAATTGTGTGGATATTATGTTTTGACAGCACCAAGGCTTGTTTAGAATGTATTGAATCCATTTCGTTATACTTTCAAACGTAATTTTAACAATATTTAAAACTTAAAAAATACGGGATTCATGTACTATAGATAGACCATTTTACATTTTAGGGAAAGTCAGAAATACATTTGCACCTAGTAATTTCAGAAAAGTTAAATTTTGAGAGTTCAGGCACTCAAGTTAACCCTCCTTGTGGTTGTCTCGTCATTAGAAAAATATTGACCAAATCTTGATGAACGAGATATCTCGTCATTAGAAGAAAACTGACCAGGTCTTGATCCCGTCATCATTAAAAAATCGGAAATATCTTGATGACGAGATATTTCGTCATTAGCACAATTGGTCAGATCGCTATGGACGAGATATCTCGTCGAAACCACCTGGAGGGTTAAGGAATCTAGTAAAGGCGTTACATATATCGAGACACTTTATTCATTAATTTGTTCCTCCCTAAAGATACCATTGGAAAAAGTATTTCTTCCTCACAAGTTGTATATTAGCTGTTTTTGTTATTGTTTACAGTCAACAAAGCAATCACGTCACCGTATAAGTGAACCGGTTGAGGTTCGTTCACAGCTTCTGAAGTCGGGGGTAATTAAAAGCATTTTTGAAGCAGCTGACACTGCACAAATTTTACTTCTTTGAATCCGAATGTATCTCATTTTAAAACATTTCTGAATTTAAATAACATGCACACAAGAGGTGGGCAAATCGATAGATTGAAAACAATGTGGAGATTTTTGAAACTTGGGTCGTTAAGTTTTTCCAACACATGATTCAGTAAAAATGTCGAGTCAGCACTAGTTGTCACGTGATCTGATTATTCCATATTTGTGGAACAATCAGATCACGTGATCTGTTTACGTAATTTTTGTTCCATCTAAAGTCAAATCTGAATTCTCACTAATTCGAAGTAATAAAGTTATTTGTAATAGGGTTCTTACTAAGAGAGAACTAAGCATTTTATGTCAGTAACGATCGAAGATAACAAAGGAACATTAAATTGACGTAAATAAGCTTGAGAAAAGCAAGTTACCGAGTACATCTGTGTGGATCACATACTGAATTGAAATTAATTAAACGAAAACAATGAATATGGGAAGTAAAGAATTAGTATCAATGTATTAAAACAGTCTTGCTACAAAAGATTAAAAATAAGAGCTAAAGGCGCGACACATTTTCATTGCTTCTCGAACAAATTCAGAACTCTTAGATTCTCATTAAAGGCTAGTATTTTTAATATTATGTAACATCGTCACTGATTTACAGAAAAGAAAGTATTTTAGAGAGCATGATCTGATTTTCCTCTTGTGAGTTAAATTTAGTTACCTAGAATGCTAATTTATTTAGCTACAATTAGCAATGAAACCTGTTCTTGTGAAAATGAAATGGACATAAAAAGTTTCCCGAGACGATTCGGTTGAACTGTAAATGCAAAATACGATAAAAAAGATTGAGAATCATCTTTTTAGTTACCCGGTAGTTTATAAAAAAACAACCGATTTCTTTCATTTTAATTTTTAACATTCAGTGCCATATTTATACCAGGCTAAAAATACACGAGAAATCATGGTAGGTAGTTGAATATACGTCGCACTGGAGCAACACAACGAGCTATTGGTGACGATACGGGATCAGCCCCGAATGAAAAGATAACACCTCGGTCAGATGACGAGGACAACACTTGAACTGACACACTCACTCCAAACTTCCACACCATGCCAACGTGAGGACATTTGCTGCCATGGCAGATTTAAAGTGCACCGGCCCCCACGTACACGACGGTCTTTGATTGGATCGAGTTTCTAACTCTTCGACTCTACCAACTGAGATACCTCACCCCCCGAAAAAGTAAGGAGAGATTATTTACCATGTCACCCACCTTTTCGTGTAAATCGAACAATAAGCATAATATATACTGTCAAAATAATTTTTGAATTTCTTAAGGTACCTACTTAATGCACTGTATACTCGTTGGGTAAAAACTAAATTTCATATGTTTTTAAACCTAAACTAAACATTAATTTCTACTTTAATGATAAAAAAGGTCCAGGATGGAATAAATAATATGTTTATATAAAGAATATAATTTAGAAAATAATTCATACAATATCACATATAATGTGCACCAAAATAAGATTACATCACAATCTTAGAGTTCTAAAAACATTCCGTCTTAATTCTGCCTAAGAAATATCATATGAAAGCTTAGCAATAGCTCATTGAACTGAAAATGAATCTGAACACTGGCATTAGGTTTTAGTTGTCGATTGAAAACAAAGCAATTGAAATATTTTCAGTAATTAGGATAGTGCGTATGTTGACTGTTCAACTATTGAAATCTGGACATTTTAACCCTCCGAATGGTTTCGACGAGATATCTCGTCCAAGATCTGGTCAATTTTGCTAATAACGAAATATCTCGTCGAGAGACAAAACAGCCATTTTTACTCCAAGGGAAATGAAGATCTGAGTCGGAAAAACAAATTGTTTCATGCCTAAAATTGGTGACAGTTTGGCACGGTTTTTGCATCGGTCTGGCTGCTACCAGATGGTTTTCAACTCAAAGGTAAACCACCTGGAGAGTTAAATTAATCAAAATGTTATCCTAAAAATGATTCATAAATTAATCAAAACATAAATATTGTGTGTGCAAATGCTCTTTTCCTATCAATGATCTTGAGAGTGTTTCAAGTCACATGTTGGACTGTTCTGGTTTTCTGAGGATTTGAATTGCGGGCTGCTCAGTCACTGTTGATCGTGTTAGTCACAGCATTTCGAGATTCAAAACATAAACTGTGGACAAATGCACTTTTCCTTTCAATCATCTTGAGAGTGTTTCTAGTCACAACATGTTGAACTGTTCTGGTTTTCTGAAGGATTTGAATTGCTGGCTGCCCAGTCACTGTTGACCGTGGAAGTCACAGCATTTCGAGATTTGTTGCTTCGCAAGCATTGGCATTTCTGATCCACTTTTCCCAACCGTTTCTCCTTCACCCGACGATTCTGGAACCAGATTTTCACTTGTTTTTCGGACAGCCTGAGACAGGTCGCTATTTCGATTCGCCTGAGTCGTGACAGATACATGTTGGAAGAAAACTCTCGCTCTAGCTCTACCAGTTGAGAACTGTTGAACGTTGTCCTTACACGTTTGCTGCTTGGAGGATCACTGGGTTTTGAAAGCTCCTTGGTTTCTGAAAGATAAATCACCAGATCAGAACATTAAAGCTGAAGCATGAACGTTAGATTTCCGTCTCTATTTTAATTTAAGGATAACATCTATTGAAATTAAAAATATAAATAATTTACTGCTTGGAAATTAAAAATGTATGGCATCTCATATATGCTTTTAATTCTTTAAGTTAAGAGTACATCTAAACCCTCCAAGTGTTTTCGACGAGATATCTCGTCCATCAAGACCTGACCAAATTTGATATAGACGAGATTTGATATAGACGAGAAATTGACGACTCTTTGATGATGACGAGATCAAGATCTGGTCAGCTTTCTTCTAATAACGAGATATCTAGTCCATAAATGTCTGGTCGATTTTGCTAATGACGAGATAACAAGTCGAAGCAATCACCAGGAGAGTTAACTTTGTTAAGTTTAGACTTCGGAGTAAAGAAATATAACAAGTATAAGTTTACGAAGTTGTAGGGGGAATAAACATGAATTTTAGTTTCTATTCAAACTGAAAATACATGCAATTTCCATTATTAATTCTTCGGTAACCGAGATCGATATGTTACAGCAATAGGTGCGCGATAAATCTCTGATCCGTCTCTTTTTATCTCAATAAAACATTAATAATAAACCTAAGAAGCTAAATAGAGACCAAATACACTCTTCGCACACAGAGACTGATTTTTGTTTAATAATGAGTCATCATTTGCTCAGGTGAGATTTTAGATGTGATTGTGAATATCATACTGGAACTCATACGGACAGATAAAACGAAAACGAAATTATTTGAATTCAAAACTTGATATCATCATCGACCTTCTAATGAAATAGACGGATCATGTGGGCGAAGTCGCTGTCGTAAGATCTCTGAAGGGTAAATCGCAAATCGACTTAGCCTATTGGCTATGGAAGACTATCGCAGACTACTGTTTTTGATCACGGTGGATAATCACTTTAACCAATCAATAATTTAGGATTCATGTTTTTACCCACAGCCACGTGACAGATCTTCAAACCGAGCAACTGGAAGAAATAACATGAAGCTGCGGGCACATGCTCCGTCTATTTCATTTTAAGGTTGATGAATATCATCGCATTACGTCAAGAAGAGTTACTGATGCCTAACTGGTATAGTGGTCATAACGTTTGTCTGCCACCCAGTAGGTCACCGGTATCGAACACCGGTTTGTAAGCGCATGGATGTTGGTGATAACAGCAGCTTACACCCTTTACAAATAGCCTTCACAAATAAAAAAACAGTTCTGCCTTTGTAGTGCCGAAGAGGTGGCTGGTCGAGCGTTAGAAATAAAAACGTCAAGGAAAGTTATCTTACAAAAATTCTCATGACTTTTAAAGAAACTAGGAAACTACGTTGCTATATATCTGTCAGATAACAGTGCAAAATTAAAAACTCTCCTTACAGTCAACTCACTATTCTTTCCAATACGCAAACAGCTTCCAGGTCCTACGGTTAGGCGCATAGTGGAAGTTTCAACCATATACTGCCCAGTGGTTGTCTAGCAAATACTAAGTGCAACCCTCTGAAAACCCTCTTTTCATCCTTCTTACATTAACCCTCCAAGTGCTTTGACGAGATATCTCGTCCAAGATCTGGTAAATTTTGCTAAGGGCGAAATATCTAGTCGAGACAAAACCACCTCTAAGGACAAACGAAGATCCAAGAAGAAAAACCAAATGTCCCTTGCCCAGAACTGGTGACAGTTCGGAAGAGGTTTTGCACCAAAGGCTGGCCACTAGGTCTAAACTGCCATGTCTAATTTGCCCTATTGTAGACAAACAAATGGCCGTTTTTATATGCTTTAAATAAGTACTAATGCAACAAACAAACATATACCCATATACAGAATACCTATCAACTAAACAATTTTGGGGGCATTGAGGACAAATATTATTGATTTACTTTAATAGAAATAATTTACACACACACCCAATTCTGAGCGGCGGAATAATTAAAATTAGGCAAATAAGATGAGAGTGAAATTAACAATTAGGTGTTATTAAAAGGAAACGAGAAGAGTAAGCTAAAAACATGACACGATTTGTTGTAATCAGAAATATTCTCACATGCCTTTTGAAAATATTAATTCATTTTTTAAAATAGATGTTTAGCTTTAAACTTAGATCGCAAGGTTTTCATTTGCGCTTTGGAGCTCTTTAAAAAACTGCCGTTACAATACTTTAATAAAAGTATTGCAAAATAATTGATTGTTAAAGAAAGGTGTCATGTGAATTAAATCTACTTAATTCGTTAATTAGCATGAAAAAACTTTCGTTCCCAAGCACGAATCTTTTAATTAGTACATGTGAAGATATCAGGTATAAAATTATGGATTTCGAAAGTTTTTTATTGTTTTCTAATGCCTCGTTGGAATGAGCATAAGTATTACATTGTATGTACATGAACCGTAACTCTTTAATAAACATTTAAATATTTCGTATCAGTTTATTTCAAATTCTTTCATTTTCTTACCCTCAGTTATCTTCTTAGTTGGGGAGCAGCGCCCCCGCACCGAATATTGCCATTACGGAGCATCGGGAGAGGCCCCAGTTCAGTTATCAATGAAGTAATGTTATGTATGAACATTTCTTGATACATGCTCTCAAAAGTTAGAGATTATAAAAAGTTAGTAAGCCCTTTATAAACTACATTTGGAGCTTATTTTGGGAAGTAACATTCTGAAATTTAAAAAGGTTGTAAAAGCGGTGACCACGAATCATTTATTAAAACTCCACTACATTAGATACGCTGTATCACGAATTTGATTTCCTCATTGTTTTTTCAATCTTTGGAGAAGGCGTTTAGTATTAAAAACGGAAGTTTTGATTAACATTCTTGAGGAGAAAACTAACAATGTTTTGATTTACGTGACTGAACAAGATGTGTGTGATTATGAGAAACTTAAATCATTAGCATTGAAAGAGTATCAACCAACCCCGCAAGAATGTCTTAATAACTTTAAAAAAGGGAAAAGAATTGAAAACGAATCGCATGTACAGTTTGCATCGCGATTGGCAGCTACATTCGAGTATTATTGTAAGTTAAGGAATGTGAATGATTATCCATCATTGTGTGAATTAATGGTATAAGATAAATTGTTTCAATCACTCGATAACGAAACTAAAGCTCACATAAGCATACGACAAGGTGAAAATTGGTTTAAACCACATGAACTGGGCAGGGAATGTGATGGTTTCTTTTCATGGAAAGGTAAAGCGCTAAACGAAACTAATCCGATGCGAGCTCAGGCAAACGAAAGTAGGCGGTTTCGGTTGAAAGAAACTAAGTGGTTTCCAAATAAACCGAATAGAAAACCTAATGAATATTTTGGAAATTCTCATTTAAAAAATACGCCAAATACCTCTTGTTATGTATGTGGAGATTTACACTGGGCAAAAAATTGTCCGAAACGGTTTGGAAAAATTCCAGAACACTCTAACAAAGAAAGAAGTAACGCGAATGAAAAACGAAATGAATGTTTAGTTTCTAGTGTTGAGATAAACAACAGGCCATTCAGTGAGTTACAGTGCGTCGAACTTTTCATCGATGGTAAAAAAATTATTGCAGTTTCTGATTCTGGAAGTCAAACAATTTGCATAAACAAAAAACTCTTCCCGAATAAATCCACTGTTGGAAAGTTGTTTTGACAGGTGCTTTTTGCAATACAGTAGAGGCTGACTTGGCATCGTTCTTATTTTCATTGGGTGAAGCCAGTGAATCATTACAATTTGAAAGTGCAATTTGCGAGAAATTAGCGGTCAATTGCATCATCCCGCCTGAATGTATCCGTGCACTTTCAGATCAAACATCTCGCAAAATGAATCATCTGTCATCGCTAAAGCGCAGTCAGGAACTGAAACTCAAAATGTTTCTTTCTCTGAAAGAAAAAACAAAAATGCAACTGATTCTGTTTTATTTCCCAAACTGAACTCCGACCTTGAACAGTCGAATTCTTGTTTTTCCGCTGGGATAAAAAATAATGAGATGGATTCTTTCTTGTTTCACGTAGCTTGTATTTTGGAACAAGAGAACGCTTTGGATCTGAGTCACATCATTGACAGAAGATTGCGTAAGGAGATTTCCGATTTGATAGAAGCCTATAAACCGCGAAAAACTGAAGAGTACTAATTTAAAAATGACCATCGTTTTAACCGACGATATTCCGGTCTGCCAAAGACCTCGTAGATTGTCATTTCCGGAGAAATTGGCAGTCGATGAGCAAATAAAAGAGTGGCTTCAGACGGGTATTATTCAACGCTCTTGCTCCGACTACACATCCCCTGTGGTGATTTGTCGCAAAAAGGATGACTCAATGAGACTGTGTAGATTACAGAAAATTAAATAAAAATTGGTTAAAGAACAGGTACCCATTACCACTAATTTCTGATGATCTCGACAAGTTGCAACCACCAGCCCAGGTTTTCAGTTGCGTTGATTTAAAGAATGGGCTCTTCCACGTAGAGGTCGATAAGAATAGTACCAGACTGACCTCATTTATTACACATGAAGGTCAGTACGAATTTCTCAAAGTTCCCTTCGGCTTGTCAAACAGCCCCAACGTTTTTCAGATATACATTCACCACGTATTTCGTGACCTTTTCAATGATGGTATTGTAGCTCTGTATCTTGATGATTTAATTATCCCATCCGTTAATGAAAAGGAAGGGGTAAAACATATAAAACGTGTTTTAGATACTGCTTCAAAATTTGGACTTTAAAAAGTGTCAATTCTTAAAGAAAAAAATTGAATTCTTGGGACATATTATCGAAAATGGTACGATTCGGCCTTCGCCAACAAAAACCGCTGCTGTTCGTAACTTCCCAAATCCTATAACCCCCAAATAAGTTCAAAGTTTTTTCGGACTCACTGGTTACTTTCGGAAGTATGTTCCTGGTTGTTCGGTTGTCGCTAAGCCACTAAGTGATTTGCTGCGCGGGTCAACAACAATTTGTTTCGGCCCAGACCAGAGAGCAACTGGAGTAGTGGACTGCATTTTTGAAACTCAAAAATGCACTGTCTACTAATCCGGTTCTACATATCTTTAAACAAGGTGCTGTTAGAACTTCACACAGACGCTAGTAAACATGGTTACGGAGCCAATTTACTTCAATATGATGACGAAGGTAAAACTCATCCTATCTATTACTTTAGTAAGAAAACGACGGTGCAAGAAGAAAAATATTCTAGTCACGAGTTGGAAGTATTAGCTATTATAGAGGCATTAAAAAGTTTAGTCTAATCTAGATCCCATTAAGTAATTTTAGGAACTACTTATTGGGATCTAGATTTCAAATCTACACCGACTGTTCTGCGTTTCAGAAAACCATGGATAAAAGGGATTTGACTCCCAAAATCGGCTAGATGGGCCCTATTCCTCCAGGATTTTGACTGAGATAAAACATCGCCCTGGTAGTAAAATGAAACACGTTGATGCACTTAGTAGGAATCCCATTATGTTGGTTGTACGTGATGACGTAACTCAAAAAATTGCCGCATTACAATTGAAAGATGAATACGTCTCCGCAATAAAAAATCTGTTAGAAGATGGTAACGAAAGTGAGTTATCTTAAAAGAAAACGGTGTTTTGTACAAAATTGTTAATAAGGATGCACTCGTGGTCCCACATTCCATGCAAACCGAGGTAGTTAGAGAAGCACATCTTCGAGGTCATTTTGCAGTTGCAAAGACTGAAAATATCGTGAGACAAGATTTTTATTTCCCTAACATTAGGAAGTGTGTAGAAAATATTGTATCCAACTATGTTGAGTGCATACTAGTGAACAAAAAGCAAGGAAAAGCAGGACTCTTGAATCCAATACCAAAGGAAAATACCCCTTTGAGTACTTTTCACATCGATTTTATTGGTCCGTTTCCTTCTACGAACAAATGCTACAATCACATTTTCACGGTTGTTGATGCTTTTTCAAAATTTGTGTGGCTGTACCCAGTGAAATCAACAGCCGCTCAGGACGCATTACAGAAGTTGAAACAGCAACAAGCTACATTTGGAAATCCTTTGAGAATAATTTCCTGTAGAGGTGCTGCATTCACTTCAAAGGAATTCGAAGAGTATTGCAGGAAAGAAGATATAGGTCACGTCAGAATAACCACCGGAATTCCAAGAGGAAATGGTCAGGTTGAGAGAATGCATAGGATACTGATCCCTGTATTGGCAAAGCTGTCCATTGACGACCCAACGAAGTGGTACAAGCATGTAGATGCTGTCCAGCGAGCAATCAATAGCACTACGAGCAGAAGCACCAAATGGTCTCCATTCGAGTTGCTTACAGGTGTGAAGATGAAGAGTCCGGACGACTCAAGAATTTTGCAAGTGCTCGAAGAATACATCACCTCAATGATGGAGAATCGTGAAAAACTTCGAGATGAGGCAAAGCGAAATGTCCTGAAAATACAAGAGAATCGCAAGATCTTCAACCGGAAAAGAAAAAAAGCTAGTTGTTACAAAGTAGGTGACCTGATGGCCATCCAAAGAACCCAGTTTGGATCTGGTGTGAAGCTACGTCCAAAGTTCTTCGGTCCCTATCGTGTGAAAGCAAGCAGAGCGAATGACCGGTACGATGTGGAGAAAGTTGGCCATCATGAAGGACCAGGTCTCACATCCACTGGTGCCGATCACATGAAGCCTTGGACTATTGAAATGTGTTCTTCTATTGTTTACTTTTAATTTCTTTTTTTTTTTAGATATGCAGTTCTGGTGGAATGGATTTTCAGGAATGGCCGAATTGTGGAATCCATCCCCATACCGCCACCAGAGATCGCGTCCAACGCGCGGAGTAGAACTGTGACTTTGTTTTTCCTAACGCAGTTCGGGTTAGATTTGGACTTGTGACTGTGAACGCTTCCACGCGCAGGTGGGCCGCCGTTTATACAATTCATGCATGTGCCAGCGTGTACCATGTAATCTTTCATGTATATAGTTCGTAGAAAATAATTAAATGTTCTGTTAGTTCTAATCTCCGTGTCATCCAGCTTCACTTCATCACATCCTAGACACCGTACTATATATATATATATATATATATAAATATATATATATATATATAAATATATATATATATATATATATATATATAGTACGTATACAATTTCACGAGTGATATATATATATATATATATATATATATATATATATATATATATATATATATATATATATATATATATATATATATCACTCGTGAAATTGTGTACTCCTGCCATAGTAAAATGACACGTAAAAAGTGATTACACATAGTTACATTTTAGTACATTTTTAGCTTAGCAACATAGTTACATTTGTTTGAAGTAAAACACGGTTCATTTTTTTGTTTAAGATTACTTGGAATTGAGAAATCATGCAAACCAGCGACCACAGAATTTCGCACATGAAAATTATTTTAAATTTTTTTTCAATATCTGAAATAATGATAAATAAAAAATCCCCAAAACGTGGATAAAAGAAAATCCCCTAAATATTATAAGAGTGTTTTTAGGATTTCATTTAAAACTCGAAGTAATTAAATTGATGAGAAGTTTGGTTTTGTCATCCTCGGATATTTTTTTGCTACACGAGGGCTACTTAGATCGTTGGATGAAAGGATCTTGATCTTAATGAGGGAAAAGTTTTAGACTATCTGGGATAGTTAACGGGGTAAGACTTTTGGAAAGTAACAAGATCACTTAACTTGAAAATTGCTCTGGCAAAGGATACTTTTTATTTTAAATAGTTCGTCACACAAACTGCTAAATTTCCAGCATTCTTTTATACAATCCAGAACATGTATCGTTTCTAACGGTACTGATGGGTATTTTATTACGTCCTCAAAAATATTTGTAGTAAATAAAAACTAAAAATTTGTAGAGGGAAATACTCTCGTTTATAGTATTTTCTCATTTCAGCCCGTATTGTCGTATTATAAAGAACCAATTCAATTTTAACAATTATAGATAATTCAATTAATCATCTTTCCAAGTGGAAAAATGTAAATGCGTTTTCTATACTATGCTTTTAATGAATTTTAGGGGATAAGTATATGGGGACACACGATATATTATTATCAAGAGGGTTTTATACAAGTGTATAAATATACATGTACTTTTAAAGTGTACTAAATATTCATTCATAAAATGGTATGTACTTATACGTGTATCAGTATTCATTAATAGGGATGAAATAATACATTTATTTCCAATTCTCTGCATTATCTTTCGAATATATCTAATTAAAAATAAAGTCAAATACGATAGTTATACTGTTGGATAGAAACATATTCAAAATAAGTACTTCATTTATATATAACACTATTTTATCCATATGATATTAATTAAATTACTTGAAATATCAAATTAGTCAAGAGTTAGATTCTAATAATATTTATATATTTATCCGAATTTTATTACATTTAAGATGAAACGCTCGAATTGAATAGATTAAAATTGGTACGGACTTTCAATTATTCAATTTTTCTTTACCAACTGTGATTTTATAAATATTTGGCACTCTCATTAACGAATATTTTATTTTAATAAGTTTCAGGTCCAGTCCAAATATAGAACAATTCAAATTTTTGCACTGAACTTTTCATCCTTTCGAACTATTTCCACAGTCTCTTGGATACAATACTAACAATCTGGTGTAAAAGAAAGTAATATGGAAAACGTGACAATAAAAGACGGCCAAAGACAGGGGAATTCATTGAACGGCAAATCACAACAAAATTTATTAAGAATCATGTGTATAGGAAATTCAACCATCCAAAAGTTTCACGTTATACTAAGAAAAGTAAACTAAGTTAGAATCATCGACTTGAAAAATCGGTATCTAATATAAAACACCTAACGAATTTGTCACACTCAAGCAACCTTTCGTTTTACGTCAAAGATGAATAATTATTTAGTCCTGTATTAAAATACATTCCTTTAATGTTTTAACACTTATTTTTAAATATATTTATCTTTTTCACCCTTGGAAAAAATCCTACCTGATTTTTGGTAGGGCATTCTGAATACTTCAAATGCGTGTGACATTCTTAAGCTTATTTTAAGAACAATAAATTGAACATTCAAAACCAAACGTATTCAATGATAAACCACGCAATGAAAATATTTTTGAAGTTTTTCTGTTAAATAATTGGCCTTTTAAATGAGTCTAAAATATTTTCAACACCTCGAAATACAAAAATGTATCTATTTAAAAACGAATTCTCGACACCTCAAAACTGAAAATCGGTACCTTCTAACATAGAAGCATATAGTATATATATATATAATGTAAAATTCAATAGATTTTGATTACCTGTTGAGATATCGTGATGTTTCATATTACAAGCACTTGCCCTAAAGCAGAGGTCGGCAAACTGCTGCTCGCATGCGGCTCTTTGGTTACGTACTATACGGCCCTGAAGTGAAATTGTTAATGTTGCAAGCTTCGTAGGGAGTCAGGAGATCGCAGAGAGGAAAACCATTCACAGATGGTGAATAAATAAAATATTCCTTGGTGAATGCATCTGAAGAACATTTTCGGGATTTCAAAACCCGGACATAAAGGGGGCTGGTGCACGTTAAATCTGCCGTGGCCTCAAATGCCCTCACGTTGGGGTGGTGTGTGGAAGTTTGGAGAGTGGGGTGCCAGCTCAGGTGCTGACCTCGTCATATGACCGTGGTTCAAAATTACGTGTAGTCCTCGGATCTTCTTTCCCTTTTGGTTTGGTCCCGGACCGTCGCCAATAGCCCTTTGTGTTGCTCTAGTGTGACGTTAATCAAGTACCTACCTACCTACAAAACCCGGACGTACAGAAACTTTCTAAGGAAATGCAAGCTCATTGCTCACTGATTAAAACCAAGGGAAGCAATTTTTTTGTGATTTTTCTCCATTTATTAAAGATATGATTCGTATTATAATTTGTTATATTATTCTAATTTTCCTAATTTGTAAAAATATATTTAAGGCTCTCGAATCATTTTTAAATTGTTCTGAGGGACAGGTTTGGCCCTTCCGTCTCAAAAGTTTGCCGACCCCTGCCCTAAAGCAACCTATTGATTATTTAACTATCCGAGTAAACTTAATTGATTATGGTAAAAATATGTTTATATTTTTTTATCGTATCCAATAAACTTGTACATTAATATATGAGTATAGTATTCAAATATTTTTTGGAATGCATATAAAAAATCGCCAATTACGAATAGCGTGCCATTTTGAAAATTTTATACGCTTCTGTACATTTCATTAGTTACTGCGTTTCCAAATAGAATTGTGAGATCTGATGACCAAATGGTTAGTCACAGCATCCTGATCTAGTCACACTGGCATGTTTACAATGGCTCGGAATCATTGTCAATCAGTTCTTGTTACAACCAGTCTTGTATAACAAATGACTGTAGAACGACAAACTAAATTAATTAGAAATAAAACAGAAACACAATATCATTTGTTATTAACTCTGATTATCAACACCCGAATTTCAAGTCAGTTAATTTTGAAACCTCGTAGCCACAAGTAACCCTCCAAGTGGTTTCCACGAGATATTTCGTCCATCAAGATCTGACCAATTTTGCTAATGACAAGATATCTCATCATTAAGATTATAACCGATTTTTTAGTAGGACGAGATCAAGATCTGGTCAGTTTTCTTCTACTGAATCTAACTCTCTGAGAGTCACAAGATTTCCGAGAAGTGTAGCATTGCTTTTACCTCACAAAAAACTAAAAACTCGCATCCATTGGTTGAAAGAATCCCAGAAAAGATTATATTAGTCAAGAAGTTAAAACCGGTTAGAATTCATGCAGGGAAGACTGCTGGTTGCAAGGTGGAATTGTGTGTGTTAACCCATCAGAGGGTTAAAAACGGATTTAAATTGGAACTGCGACATGATGCTCCTTCAAAAAAAGGTAGTTGTTAGACCTGTTTTGTGAAGTTAATTCTAATATGTAGTAAACTAATGTCTTCCACGCTTCTGCAGAAATCAAACGTAGGTTGAGACAGTTCACGTGATTTTCAAATACTTTTTTAAGGTTTCTAACCCGTTTTAGGCGTGATTCATAGATTTGATAAATGGTTGAGAGGACTTATTTCAACAAATGATCGTAATTAGAGGGTGATACATCGAAATCTACCGTTCTGTTACTCGATTCAGGGTGTAGTGAATCGCCAAGAGAGCGAGAATGTACGCGCCTTTAAAAATATAGCAACCCTGGTATGTGTAGTGGGGTTGCAAGAAAGTACGGAGAGAAGAGTGCGCGCTTATGAATTAATGTAAAGGATGGAAATAAAAAAATTGGTTTATCTTACAATGAATGGAGTTGAATTATGATTGAATATATTCACTGTTAACGAAGCACGTAAATATACCATAATGGTGACCCGGTGAGAATATACAGTGATTCTTATGAAGAATTTCAATGCGTGAGAGCTACATAGATTTGTGAAGTAGTTTCGTTTGGACAGCTCATTTTCAACTTTCTCTAGCGCCGAGGATTAGATACGCGTTACGCAATAACGGAATATCTCTCGGATTAAGACACGCCTGCTATTAGAAGAAAGGCGAACGGGGTAAGATCGAACTTTTTTATCTCTGGGTTACTTTTCTGTTTTGTTTTTACTTGCAATTTGGATATCTTGAATATTCCCTTGCACTATGTCTGAGGTCAGTGCAGTTCAAATTCCTGTTTTTAATAGATCGGATCCCGCCTTATGGTTTATCATGTGCGAAAGTACTTTCGCTTTGGCGGCTCCTAAACCTATTACAGAGTCTATGACAAAATATAATTATATTGTTTCTCATATACCACCTGAAATTGCCTCACTTATTCGTGATGTACTTGTAAAACCCGACTCTGTTGATCCGTACACTAAATTGAAAACAGAACTGATAGCTCGTTCCGGCGAATCTTCGCAACAGGAAAACAGACAACTTTTGTCAGGAGAGGAATTCGGATCTAGGAAACCCTCCGAGTTGTTGCGAAATATGAAACGTCGCGCTGAATCTCATAACGTCCCAGAAAATTTAATGTTGGAACTATTCTTACAACGTTTGCCGACTTCTGTTCAGTCTATATTAGCCGCCGTTACTGACCTAAAATTCGATAAGGCTGCTGAAATTTCTGATCGCATTGTGGAAGTTACTCCTTCTCCAATGGAGAATTGTGCTGTTTCACGTGAAGAGCGTAATTCAAATGAGGAAAAAATTTTCCGTGAAATTGAGAAGTTGAACAAAAGAATCGATCAACTTTCGTTTTCGCGAGGTCGTTCCCCATACCGAGGAAACAGAAACAGAACTAGGAGTAATTCCAGGCGTTCATCGGTTTGTTGGTATCACCGTCGTTTTGGTGATAAATGTAGGGCCGACAAATGTGTCCAACCCTGTTTTTATCAGGGAAACGAGAATCGCGAAGAATAGAGGCGACCTATTCTTTGCCACAAATCTCGCGTCGCCTGTTCATTCGAGACCAGACAACTAACGTATCCTTCCTGGTCGATACGGGTAGCGACGTATCTTTGCTTCCTGCAAATAATTTTCAAAAACGAAATTCTTGTCAACAGACACTTTCAGCTGCTAACTCTTCAATTATTAAGGTATATGGACAAAAAACCCTTTCTTTAAACTTTAAATTACGGAGAATTTTTACTTGGACATTTTTAATTGCAAATGTAAACACACCAATTCTCGGAGCAGATTTCCTCCATTATTTTGAATTGGTACCCGATCTCCGAAATAAATGTATAAGAGATTTAAAAACAAAATTTCAGACAATTGGGCAAATGAAAAATGCTGATATTCATTCAGTAAAAACAATAACTGGAGATTCTGTTTATCACAACTTTTTAAATAAATTTCCATCGATTTCTAAATTGCCGGATCCTAATCAACCGGTTAAGCATAATACTGTCCATTACATCACAACTGTAGGTTCACCTGTTGTTGCAAAACCTAGAAGATTAGCACCAGATCGCTTGAAAATCGCCAAAACTGAATTCCAAAATATGATGATGCTTGGTCATTTACGACCTTCAAAGAGCAATTATGCATTACCACTTCATATGGTTCCTAAAAAAGGAACATTGGAATGGAGGCCTGTGGGCGATTATAGGGCATTAAATGCACAAACTGTTAAAGAAAAATACCCAATCCCACATATTGCTGATTTTACTTCAGAATTGCACGGTTCCAAAATTTTTAGCCATGTCGACCTTATTAAAGCTTATCATCAAATTCCAATACACCCTGACGATATTCACAAAACAGCAATATGTAGCCCGTTTGGATTATTCGAAAGTACGAGAATGCAATTTGGATTGTGTAATGCCTCTGCAACTTTCCAAAGATTTATTGATGAAGTTACTCGCGATTTAACCGGTGTTTATGCTTTTGTCGACGACATATTGATTGCATCAAAAGATGATAAAGAACACTTAGAACAACTTGAAGCTTTATTTTCAAAATTTCAGGAGTACGGTCTTTGTATCAATGTTTCAAAATGTACTTTCGGTAGACCTAGTATAGAGTTTTTGGGATTTAAACTTTCCGAAAAGGGAATAGAACCTCTTCCCAATAGAGTCCGATGCATAATGGAATTTCCCCAACCCACAACTTTAACTCAGCTCCGTAGATTCTTAGGCATGTATAACTTTTATAGAATTTTCATACCTAAAGCTGCTCACATACTTGCCCCTTTAGTACAATTTTTAGAAGGACACAAAAACAAAAAGAAATCTCGCTCTAGTGTTCGAAATTCTTCCGAACAAATAAAATGGAACGAGAATGCTGAACAATCCTTCAATGCTGCCAAACAAGCTATTGCTCTGACAACTCTTTTAAGACACCCTATTCCCGGGGCACAACTTAGCGTTTGGGTAGACGCTTCAGACTTTGCCGTCGGAGGCACTTTGCAGCAACTTTCTCACAATCAGTGGGAACCCATTGCATTTTTCTCTATGAAACTGAACAGAAGTCAACAAAAGTGGTCAACATATGACCGTGAACTATTTGCAATTTATTCCGCAATAAAGAAATTTAAACACATGCTAGAAGGCAGAAGTTTTCAAATTTACACAGACCAAAAACCATTAATTTACGCCTTTAAGCAAAAATCTGATAAATGTTCACCTCGGCAATTACGCCATTTAGACTTAATTTCACAATATTCCACAGACATCAGGCATGTGCAAGGTTCTAAAAATTCTGTCGCAGATGCACTTTCAAGAATCGAAATTGATTCTATTACAAAATCTCCAAATTTGAATTTTAAAGATTTTGCAGAAAAGCAGAAAAGTGATTCAGAGGTACAGAAGTATCTTCAAAACAATGACTCATCTCTGACTTTGGAATATAAACCATGCCATTCATCTGACTGTGATTTACTTTGTGATACATCAACTAGTTCACCTCGACCTTTCGTACCTGAATGCTTTCGAAAGCTCATATTTGAGCATCTACACAATATTTCTCATCCAGGAATTGCAGCTACCACAAAGCTGATATCCTCCCGATATGTGTGGCCCAATATGAAACGTCAAATCAAGTGCTGGGTACGCTCCTGCGAACCCTGTCAGAGATCAAAAGTCCAACGCCACACGAAAGCACCACTAGGAACTTTCGCACTTCCTGATGCACGTTTCTCGCAAATTCACTTAGACATTGTAGGTCCTTTACCCCCATCTGATGGTCACGTCTATCTTCTGACACTCATCGACAGATTTACCAGATGGCCTGAGGCCATACCCATACCTGATACGACAACTACTACCATTTGCAAAGCAATATTCACCACTTGGATTAGTCGCTTTGGATGCCAATTATTTATAACCACAGATCAAGGATCTAAAATGATATAAAATTTGTATAAATAATTTGCAAACATTTTTGGCACGAATAGAATAAAAACGACTACATACCACCCAATTGCAAACGGCCTCATCGAACGTTTTCATAGACATCTTAAAGCATCTATCAAAGCACATGAACACGATAGATGGACTGATATCATTCCCATCGTACTTTTAGGTATCCGTACCGCGGTTAAGGAAGATATCAAAGCAACTTGTGCTGAACTTGTCTATGGCAAAACATTAACATTGCCTGCAGACATGTTAGAAATCCCAGACCACAAACAAATCGTTGATACCTCCTTTGTGACTCAACTCAAAGAGCGGATGCGGACTCTTAATCCCATTGCTACTTCACGACACGGTGAAAGTCCAGTTTTTGTGCATCCATCTCTCACAGCATGTACGCACATTTTCTTACGAGTTGATTCAAACAAACCACCCTTGAGTCAGCCTTACACCGGTCCTCACAAGGTAATAAACAGAACCAATAAAACAATTACCATTGAACTGAAAGGAAAGAAATCAACTGTCTCTTTGGATCGAGTTAAACCCGCTTTTCTTCTTGGAGAGGATAATGTTCCTATCAAACGTCAATCCACTGTTACCGAGACACTTCCTACAAAGTCAATATCTCTTGCAAAACCATCTGTTTCCAAAGAAACTATTAAGAAACCAACAACCACGACACGAACTGGTCGTCGTGTACATTTTCCACAGAGATATACTGACTATATTTAACTGTTAATTTACATCATATTTCTTTCTATTTTCTGTATGTCAAATTACATGTGTTACCTTATATTTATATATATATATATTTAAGTTATATTGTTCGTTCCATCGTACCCTCTGTCACTGGGGGGATACTCTGTAGTGAATCGCCAAGAGAGCGAGAATGTACGCGCCTTTAAAAATATAGCAACCCTGGTATGTGTAGTGGGGTTGCAAGAAAGTACGGAGAGAAGAGTGTGCGCTTATGAATTAATGTAAAGGATGGAAATAAAAAAATTGGTTTATCTTACAATGAATGGAGTTGAATTATGATTGAATATATTCACTGTTAACGAAGCACGTAAATATACCATAATGGTGACCCGGTGAGAATATACAGTGATTCTTATGAAGAATTTCAATGCGTGAGAGCTACATAGATTTGTGAAGTAGTTTCGTTTGGACAGCTCATTTTCAACTTTCTCTAGCGCCGAGGATTAGATACGCGTTACGCAATAACGGAATATCTCTCGGATTAAGACACGCCTGCTATTAGAAGAAAGGCGAACGGGGTAAGATCGAACTTTTTTATCTCTGGGTTACTTTTCTGTTTTGTTTTTACTTGCAATTTGGATATCTTGAATATTCCCTTGCACTATGTCTGAGGTCAGTGCAGTTCAAATTCCTGTTTTTAATAGATCGGATCCCGCCTTATGGTTTATCATGTGCGAAAGTACTTTCGCTTTGGCGGCTCCTAAACCTATTACAGAGTCTATGACAAAATATAATTATATTGTTTCTCATATACCACCTGAAATTGCCTCACTTATTCGTGATGTACTTGTAAAACCCGACTCTGTTGATCCGTACACTAAATTGAAAACAGAACTGATAGCTCGTTCCGGCGAATCTTCGCAACAGGAAAACAGACAACTTTTGTCAGGAGAGGAATTCGGATCTAGGAAACCCTCCGAGTTGTTGCGAAATATGAAACGTCGCGCTGAATCTCATAACGTCCCAGAAAATTTAATGTTGGAACTATTCTTACAACGTTTGCCGACTTCTGTTCAGTCTATATTAGCCGCCGTTACTGACCTAAAATTCGATAAGGCTGCTGAAATTTCTGATCGCATTGTGGAAGTTACTCCTTCTCCAATGGAGAATTGTGCTGTTTCACGTGAAGAGCGTAATTCAAATGAGGAAAAAATTTTCCGTGAAATTGAGAAGTTGAACAAAAGAATCGATCAACTTTCGTTTTCGCGAGGTCGTTCCCCATACCGAGGAAACAGAAACAGAACTAGGAGTAATTCCAGGCGTTCATCGGTTTGTTGGTATCACCGTCGTTTTGGTGATAAATGTAGGGCCGACAAATGTGTCCAACCCTGTTTTTATCAGGGAAACGAGAATCGCGAAGAATAGAGGCGACCTATTCTTTGCCACAAATCTCGCGTCGCCTGTTCATTCGAGACCAGACAACTAACGTATCCTTCCTGGTCGATACGGGTAGCGACGTATCTTTGCTTCCTGCAAATAATTTTCAAAAACGAAATTCTTGTCAACAGACACTTTCAGCTGCTAACTCTTCAATTATTAAGGTATATGGACAAAAAACCCTTTCTTTAAACTTTAAATTACGGAGAATTTTTACTTGGACATTTTTAATTGCAAATGTAAACACACCAATTCTCGGAGCAGATTTCCTCCATTATTTTGAATTGGTACCCGATCTCCGAAATAAATGTATAAGAGATTTAAAAA
This sequence comes from Meta bourneti, assembly GCA_933210815.1. Taxonomy (NCBI): domain Eukaryota; kingdom Metazoa; phylum Arthropoda; class Arachnida; order Araneae; family Tetragnathidae; genus Meta; species Meta bourneti. The sequence continues at coordinate 87,145,584 of OW119927.1, forward strand.
CAAAATTTCAGACAATTGGGCAAATGAAAAATGCTGATATTCATTCAGTAAAAACAATAACTGGAGATTCTGTTTATCACAACTTTTTAAATAAATTTCCATCGATTTCTAAATTGCCGGATCCTAATCAACCGGTTAAGCATAATACTGTCCATTACATCACAACTGTAGGTTCACCTGTTTTTGCAAAACCTAGAAGATTAGCACCAGATCGCTTGAAAATCGCCAAAACTGAATTCCAAAATATGATGATGCTTGGTCATTTACGACCTTCAAAGAGCAATTATGCATTACCACTTCATATGGTTCCTAAAAAAGGAACATTGGAATGGAGGCCTGTGGGCGATTATAGGGCATTAAATGCACAAACTGTTAAAGAAAAATACCCAATCCCACATATTGCTGATTTTACTTCAGAATTGCACGGTTCCAAAATTTTTAGCCATGTCGACCTTATTAAAGCTTATCATCAAATTCCAATACACCCTGACGATATTCACAAAACAGCAATATGTAGCCCGTTTGGATTATTCGAAAGTACGAGAATGCAATTTGGATTGTGTAATGCCTCTGCAACTTTCCAAAGATTTATTGATGAAGTTACTCGCGATTTAACCGGTGTTTATGCTTTTGTCGACGACATATTGATTGCATCAAAAGATGATAAAGAACACTTAGAACAACTTGAAGCTTTATTTTCAAAATTTCAGGAGTACGGTCTTTGTATCAATGTTTCAAAATGTACTTTCGGTAGACCTAGTATAGAGTTTTTGGGATTTAAACTTTCCGAAAAGGGAATAGAACCTCTTCCCAATAGAGTCCGATGCATAATGGAATTTCCCCAACCCACAACTTTAACTCAGCTCCGTAGATTCTTAGGCATGTATAACTTTTATAGAATTTTCATACCTAAAGCTGCTCACATACTTGCCCCTTTAGTACAATTTTTAGAAGGACACAAAAACAAAAAGAAATCTCGCTCTAGTGTTCGAAATTCTTCCGAACAAATAAAATGGAACGAGAATGCTGAACAATCCTTCAATGCTGCCAAACAAGCTATTGCTCTGACAACTCTTTTAAGACACCCTATTCCCGGGGCACAACTTAGCGTTTGGGTAGACGCTTCAGACTTTGCCGTCGGAGGCACTTTGCAGCAACTTTCTCACAATCAGTGGGAACCCATTGCATTTTTCTCTATGAAACTGAACAGAAGTCAACAAAAGTGGTCAACATATGACCGTGAACTATTTGCAATTTATTCCGCAATAAAGAAATTTAAACACATGCTAGAAGGCAGAAGTTTTCAAATTTACACAGACCAAAAACCATTAATTTACGCCTTTAAGCAAAAATCTGATAAATGTTCACCTCGGCAATTACGCCATTTAGACTTAATTTCACAATATTCCACAGACATCAGGCATGTGCAAGGTTCTAAAAATTCTGTCGCAGATGCACTTTCAAGAATCGAAATTGATTCTATTACAAAATCTCCAAATTTGAATTTTAAAGATTTTGCAGAAAAGCAGAAAAGTGATTCAGAGGTACAGAAGTATCTTCAAAACAATGACTCATCTCTGACTTTGGAATATAAACCATGCCATTCATCTGACTGTGATTTACTTTGTGATACATCAACTAGTTCACCTCGACCTTTCGTACCTGAATGCTTTCGAAAGCTCATATTTGAGCATCTACACAATATTTCTCATCCAGGAATTGCAGCTACCACAAAGCTGATATCCTCCCGATATGTGTGGCCCAATATGAAACGTCAAATCAAGTGCTGGGTACGCTCCTGCGAACCCTGTCAGAGATCAAAAGTCCAACGCCACACGAAAGCACCACTAGGAACTTTCGCACTTCCTGATGCACGTTTCTCGCAAATTCACTTAGACATTGTAGGTCCTTTACCCCCATCTGATGGTCACGTCTATCTTCTGACACTCATCGACAGATTTACCAGATGGCCTGAGGCCATACCCATACCTGATACGACAACTACTACCATTTGCAAAGCAATATTCACCACTTGGATTAGTCGCTTTGGATGCCCATTATTTATAACCACAGATCAAGGATCTCAAATGAGATCAAATTTGTATCAAGAATTTGCAAACATGTTAGGCACGAATAGAATAAAAACGACTACATACCACCCAATTGCAAACGGCCTCATCGAACGTTTTCATAGACATCTTAAAGCATCTATCAAAGCACATGAACACGATAGATGGACTGATATCATTCCCATCGTACTTTTAGGTATCCGTACCGCGGTTAAGGAAGATATCAAAGCAACTTGTGCTGAACTTGTCTATGGCAAAACATTAACATTGCCTGCAGACATGTTAGAAATCCCAGACCACAAACAAATCGTTGATACCTCCTTTGTGACTCAACTCAAAGAGCGGATGCGGACTCTTAATCCCATTGCTACTTCACGACACGGTGAAAGTCCAGTTTTTGTGCATCCATCTCTCACAGCATGTACGCACATTTTCTTACGAGTTGATTCAAACAAACCACCCTTGAGTCAGCCTTACACCGGTCCTCACAAGGTAATAAACAGAACCAATAAAACAATTACCATTGAACTGAAAGGAAAGAAATCAACTGTCTCTTTGGATCGAGTTAAACCCGCTTTTCTTCTTGGAGAGGATAATGTTCCTATCAAACGTCAATCCACTGTTACCGAGACACTTCCTACAAAGTCAATATCTCTTGCAAAACCATCTGTTTCCAAAGAAACTATTAAGAAACCAACAACCACGACACGAACTGGTCGTCGTGTACATTTTCCACAGAGATATACTGACTATATTTAACTGTTAATTTACATCATATTTCTTTCTATTTTCTGTATGTCAAATTACATGTGTTACCTTATATTTATATATATATATATATTTAAGTTATATTGTTCGTTCCATCGTACCCTCTGTCACTGGGGGGATACTCTGTAGTGAATCGCCAAGAGAGCGAGAATGTACGCGCCTTTAAAAATATAGCAACCCTGGTATGTGTAGTGGGGTTGCAAGAAAGTACGGAGAGAAGAGTGCGCGCTTATGAATTAATGTAAAGGATGGAAATAAAAAAATTGGTTTATCTTACAATGAATGGAGTTGAATTATGATTGAATATATTCACTGTTAACGAAGCACGTAAATATACCATAATGGTGACCCGGTGAGAATATACAGTGATTCTTATGAAGAATTTCAATGCGTGAGAGCTACATAGATTTGTGAAGTAGTTTCGTTTGGACAGCTCATTTTCAACTTTCTCTAGCGCCGAGGATTAGATACGCGTTACGCAATAACGGAATATCTCTCGGATTAAGACACGCCTGCTATTAGAAGAAAGGCGAACGGGGTAAGATCGAACTTTTTTATCTCTGGGTTACTTTTCTGTTTTGTTTTTACTTGCAATTTGGATATCTTGAATATTCCCTTGCACTATGTCTGAGGTCAGTGCAGTTCAAATTCCTGTTTTTAATAGATCGGATCCCGCCTTATGGTTTATCATGTGCGAAAGTACTTTCGCTTTGGCGGCTCCTAAACCTATTACAGAGTCTATGACAAAATATAATTATATTGTTTCTCATATACCACCTGAAATTGCCTCACTTATTCGTGATGTACTTGTAAAACCCGACTCTGTTGATCCGTACACTAAATTGAAAACAGAACTGATAGCTCGTTCCGGCGAATCTTCGCAACAGGAAAACAGACAACTTTTGTCAGGAGAGGAATTCGGATCTAGGAAACCCTCCGAGTTGTTGCGAAATATGAAACGTCGCGCTGAATCTCATAACGTCCCAGAAAATTTAATGTTGGAACTATTCTTACAACGTTTGCCGACTTCTGTTCAGTCTATATTAGCCGCCGTTACTGACCTAAAATTCGATAAGGCTGCTGAAATTTCTGATCGCATTGTGGAAGTTACTCCTTCTCCAATGGAGAATTGTGCTGTTTCACGTGAAGAGCGTAATTCAAATGAGGAAAAAATTTTCCGTGAAATTGAGAAGTTGAACAAAAGAATCGATCAACTTTCGTTTTCGCGAGGTCGTTCCCCATACCGAGGAAACAGAAACAGAACTAGGAGTAATTCCAGGCGTTCATCGGTTTGTTGGTATCACCGTCGTTTTGGTGATAAATGTAGGGCCGACAAATGTGTCCAACCCTGTTTTTATCAGGGAAACGAGAATCGCGAAGAATAGAGGCGACCTATTCTTTGCCACAAATCTCGCGTCGCCTGTTCATTCGAGACCAGACAACTAACGTATCCTTCCTGGTCGATACGGGTAGCGACGTATCTTTGCTTCCTGCAAATAATTTTCAAAAACGAAATTCTTGTCAACAGACACTTTCAGCTGCTAACTCTTCAATTATTAAGGTATATGGACAAAAAACCCTTTCTTTAAACTTTAAATTACGGAGAATTTTTACTTGGACATTTTTAATTGCAAATGTAAACACACCAATTCTCGGAGCAGATTTCCTCCATTATTTTGAATTGGTACCCGATCTCCGAAATAAATGTATAAGAGATTTAAAAACAAAATTTCAGACAATTGGGCAAATGAAAAATGCTGATATTCATTCAGTAAAAACAATAACTGGAGATTCTGTTTATCACAACTTTTTAAATAAATTTCCATCGATTTCTAAATTGCCGGATCCTAATCAACCGGTTAAGCATAATACTGTCCATTACATCACAACTGTAGGTTCACCTGTTGTTGCAAAACCTAGAAGATTAGCACCAGATCGCTTGAAAATCGCCAAAACTGAATTCCAAAATATGATGATGCTTGGTCATTTACGACCTTCAAAGAGCAATTATGCATTACCACTTCATATGGTTCCTAAAAAAGGAACATTGGAATGGAGGCCTGTGGGCGATTATAGGGCATTAAATGCACAAACTGTTAAAGAAAAATACCCAATCCCACATATTGCTGATTTTACTTCAGAATTGCACGGTTCCAAAATTTTTAGCCATGTCGACCTTATTAAAGCTTATCATCAAATTCCAATACACCCTGACGATATTCACAAAACAGCAATATGTAGCCCGTTTGGATTATTCGAAAGTACGAGAATGCAATTTGGATTGTGTAATGCCTCTGCAACTTTCCAAAGATTTATTGATGAAGTTACTCGCGATTTAACCGGTGTTTATGCTTTTGTCGACGACATATTGATTGCATCAAAAGATGATAAAGAACACTTAGAACAACTTGAAGCTTTATTTTCAAAATTTCAGGAGTACGGTCTTTGTATCAATGTTTCAAAATGTACTTTCGGTAGACCTAGTATAGAGTTTTTGGGATTTAAACTTTCCGAAAAGGGAATAGAACCTCTTCCCAATAGAGTCCGATGCATAATGGAATTTCCCCAACCCACAACTTTAACTCAGCTCCGTAGATTCTTAGGCATGTATAACTTTTATAGAATTTTCATACCTAAAGCTGCTCACATACTTGCCCCTTTAGTACAATTTTTAGAAGGACACAAAAACAAAAAGAAATCTCGCTCTAGTGTTCGAAATTCTTCCGAACAAATAAAATGGAACGAGAATGCTGAACAATCCTTCAATGCTGCCAAACAAGCTATTGCTCTGACAACTCTTTTAAGACACCCTATTCCCGGGGCACAACTTAGCGTTTGGGTAGACGCTTCAGACTTTGCCGTCGGAGGCACTTTGCAGCAACTTTCTCACAATCAGTGGGAACCCATTGCATTTTTCTCTATGAAACTGAACAGAAGTCAACAAAAGTGGTCAACATATGACCGTGAACTATTTGCAATTTATTCCGCAATAAAGAAATTTAAACACATGCTAGAAGGCAGAAGTTTTCAAATTTACACAGACCAAAAACCATTAATTTACGCCTTTAAGCAAAAATCTGATAAATGTTCACCTCGGCAATTACGCCATTTAGACTTAATTTCACAATATTCCACAGACATCAGGCATGTGCAAGGTTCTAAAAATTCTGTCGCAGATGCACTTTCAAGAATCGAAATTGATTCTATTACAAAATCTCCAAATTTGAATTTTAAAGATTTTGCAGAAAAGCAGAAAAGTGATTCAGAGGTACAGAAGTATCTTCAAAACAATGACTCATCTCTGACTTTGGAATATAAACCATGCCATTCATCTGACTGTGATTTACTTTGTGATACATCAACTAGTTCACCTCGACCTTTCGTACCTGAATGCTTTCGAAAGCTCATATTTGAGCATCTACACAATATTTCTCATCCAGGAATTGCAGCTACCACAAAGCTGATATCCTCCCGATATGTGTGGCCCAATATGAAACGTCAAATCAAGTGCTGGGTACGCTCCTGCGAACCCTGTCAGAGATCAAAAGTCCAACGCCACACGAAAGCACCACTAGGAACTTTCGCACTTCCTGATGCACGTTTCTCGCAAATTCACTTAGACATTGTAGGTCCTTTACCCCCATCTGATGGTCACGTCTATCTTCTGACACTCATCGACAGATTTACCAGATGGCCTGAGGCCATACCCATACCTGATACGACAACTACTACCATTTGCAAAGCAATATTCACCACTTGGATTAGTCGCTTTGGATGCCCATTATTTATAACCACAGATCAAGGATCTCAAATGAGATCAAATTTGTATCAAGAATTTGCAAACATGTTAGGCACGAATAGAATAAAAACGACTACATACCACCCAATTGCAAACGGCCTCATCGAACGTTTTCATAGACATCTTAAAGCATCTATCAAAGCACATGAACACGATAGATGGACTGATATCATTCCCATCGTACTTTTAGGTATCCGTACCGCGGTTAAGGAAGATATCAAAGCAACTTGTGCTGAACTTGTCTATGGCAAAACATTAACATTGCCTGCAGACATGTTAGAAATCCCAGACCACAAACAAATCGTTGATACCTCCTTTGTGACTCAACTCAAAGAGCGGATGCGGACTCTTAATCCCATTGCTACTTCACGACACGGTGAAAGTCCAGTTTTTGTGCATCCATCTCTCACAGCATGTACGCACATTTTCTTACGAGTTGATTCAAACAAACCACCCTTGAGTCAGCCTTACACCGGTCCTCACAAGGTAATAAACAGAACCAATAAAACAATTACCATTGAACTGAAAGGAAAGAAATCAACTGTCTCTTTGGATCGAGTTAAACCCGCTTTTCTTCTTGGAGAGGATAATGTTCCTATCAAACGTCAATCCACTGTTACCGAGACACTTCCTACAAAGTCAATATCTCTTGCAAAACCATCTGTTTCCAAAGAAACTATTAAGAAACCAACAACCACGACACGAACTGGTCGTCGTGTACATTTTCCACAGAGATATACTGACTATATTTAACTGTTAATTTACATCATATTTCTTTCTATTTTCTGTATGTCAAATTACATGTGTTACCTTATATTTATATATATATATATTTAAGTTATATTGTTCGTTCCATCGTACCCTCTGTCACTGGGGGGATACTCTGTAGTGAATCGCCAAGAGAGCGAGAATGTACGCGCCTTTAAAAATATAGCAACCCTGGTATGTGTAGTGGGGTTGCAAGAAAGTACGGAGAGAAGAGTGTGCGCTTATGAATTAATGTAAAGGATGGAAATAAAAAAATTGGTTTATCTTACAATGAATGGAGTTGAATTATGATTGAATATATTCACTGTTAACGAAGCACGTAAATATACCATAATGGTGACCCGGTGAGAATATACAGTGATTCTTATGAAGAATTTCAATGCGTGAGAGCTACATAGATTTGTGAAGTAGTTTCGTTTGGACAGCTCATTTTCAACTTTCTCTAGCGCCGAGGATTAGATACGCGTTACGCAATAACGGAATATCTCTCGGATTAAGACACGCCTGCTATTAGAAGAAAGGCGAACGGGGTAAGATCGAACTTTTTTATCTCTGGGTTACTTTTCTGTTTTGTTTTTACTTGCAATTTGGATATCTTGAATATTCCCTTGCACTATGTCTGAGGTCAGTGCAGTTCAAATTCCTGTTTTTAATAGATCGGATCCCGCCTTATGGTTTATCATGTGCGAAAGTACTTTCGCTTTGGCGGCTCCTAAACCTATTACAGAGTCTATGACAAAATATAATTATATTGTTTCTCATATACCACCTGAAATTGCCTCACTTATTCGTGATGTACTTGTAAAACCCGACTCTGTTGATCCGTACACTAAATTGAAAACAGAACTGATAGCTCGTTCCGGCGAATCTTCGCAACAGGAAAACAGACAACTTTTGTCAGGAGAGGAATTCGGATCTAGGAAACCCTCCGAGTTGTTGCGAAATATGAAACGTCGCGCTGAATCTCATAACGTCCCAGAAAATTTAATGTTGGAACTATTCTTACAACGTTTGCCGACTTCTGTTCAGTCTATATTAGCCGCCGTTACTGACCTAAAATTCGATAAGGCTGCTGAAATTTCTGATCGCATTGTGGAAGTTACTCCTTCTCCAATGGAGAATTGTGCTGTTTCACGTGAAGAGCGTAATTCAAATGAGGAAAAAATTTTCCGTGAAATTGAGAAGTTGAACAAAAGAATCGATCAACTTTCGTTTTCGCGAGGTCGTTCCCCATACCGAGGAAACAGAAACAGAACTAGGAGTAATTCCAGGCGTTCATCGGTTTGTTGGTATCACCGTCGTTTTGGTGATAAATGTAGGGCCGACAAATGTGTCCAACCCTGTTTTTATCAGGGAAACGAGAATCGCGAAGAATAGAGGCGACCTATTCTTTGCCACAAATCTCGCGTCGCCTGTTCATTCGAGACCAGACAACTAACGTATCCTTCCTGGTCGATACGGGTAGCGACGTATCTTTGCTTCCTGCAAATAATTTTCAAAAACGAAATTCTTGTCAACAGACACTTTCAGCTGCTAACTCTTCAATTATTAAGGTATATGGACAAAAAACCCTTTCTTTAAACTTTAAATTACGGAGAATTTTTACTTGGACATTTTTAATTGCAAATGTAAACACACCAATTCTCGGAGCAGATTTCCTCCATTATTTTGAATTGGTACCCGATCTCCGAAATAAATGTATAAGAGATTTAAAAACAAAATTTCAGACAATTGGGCAAATGAAAAATGCTGATATTCATTCAGTAAAAACAATAACTGGAGATTCTGTTTATCACAACTTTTTAAATAAATTTCCATCGATTTCTAAATTGCCGGATCCTAATCAACCGGTTAAGCATAATACTGTCCATTACATCACAACTGTAGGTTCACCTGTTTTTGCAAAACCTAGAAGATTAGCACCAGATCGCTTGAAAATCGCCAAAACTGAATTCCAAAATATGATGATGCTTGGTCATTTACGACCTTCAAAGAGCAATTATGCATTACCACTTCATATGGTTCCTAAAAAAGGAACATTGGAATGGAGGCCTGTGGGCGATTATAGGGCATTAAATGCACAAACTGTTAAAGAAAAATACCCAATCCCACATATTGCTGATTTTACTTCAGAATTGCACGGTTCCAAAATTTTTAGCCATGTCGACCTTATTAAAGCTTATCATCAAATTCCAATACACCCTGACGATATTCACAAAACAGCAATATGTAGCCCGTTTGGATTATTCGAAAGTACGAGAATGCAATTTGGATTGTGTAATGCCTCTGCAACTTTCCAAAGATTTATTGATGAAGTTACTCGCGATTTAACCGGTGTTTATGCTTTTGTCGACGACATATTGATTGCATCAAAAGATGATAAAGAACACTTAGAACAACTTGAAGCTTTATTTTCAAAATTTCAGGAGTACGGTCTTTGTATCAATGTTTCAAAATGTACTTTCGGTAGACCTAGTATAGAGTTTTTGGGATTTAAACTTTCCGAAAAGGGAATAGAACCTCTTCCCAATAGAGTCCGATGCATAATGGAATTTCCCCAACCCACAACTTTAACTCAGCTCCGTAGATTCTTAGGCATGTATAACTTTTATAGAATTTTCATACCTAAAGCTGCTCACATACTTGCCCCTTTAGTACAATTTTTAGAAGGACACAAAAACAAAAAGAAATCTCGCTCTAGTGTTCGAAATTCTTCCGAACAAATAAAATGGAACGAGAATGCTGAACAATCCTTCAATGCTGCCAAACAAGCTATTGCTCTGACAACTCTTTTAAGACACCCTATTCCCGGGGCACAACTTAGCGTTTGGGTAGACGCTTCAGACTTTGCCGTCGGAGGCACTTTGCAGCAACTTTCTCACAATCAGTGGGAACCCATTGCATTTTTCTCTATGAAACTGAACAGAAGTCAACAAAAGTGGTCAACATATGACCGTGAACTATTTGCAATTTATTCCGCAATAAAGAAATTTAAACACATGCTAGAAGGCAGAAGTTTTCAAATTTACACAGACCAAAAACCATTAATTTACGCCTTTAAGCAAAAATCTGATAAATGTTCACCTCGGCAATTACGCCATTTAGACTTAATTTCACAATATTCCACAGACATCAGGCATGTGCAAGGTTCTAAAAATTCTGTCGCAGATGCACTTTCAAGAATCGAAATTGATTCTATTACAAAATCTCCAAATTTGAATTTTAAAGATTTTGCAGAAAAGCAGAAAAGTGATTCAGAGGTACAGAAGTATCTTCAAAACAATGACTCATCTCTGACTTTGGAATATAAACCATGCCATTCATCTGACTGTGATTTACTTTGTGATACATCAACTAGTTCACCTCGACCTTTCGTACCTGAATGCTTTCGAAAGCTCATATTTGAGCATCTACACAATATTTCTCATCCAGGAATTGCAGCTACCACAAAGCTGATATCCTCCCGATATGTGTGGCCCAATATGAAACGTCAAATCAAGTGCTGGGTACGCTCCTGCGAACCCTGTCAGAGATCAAAAGTCCAACGCCACACGAAAGCACCACTAGGAACTTTCGCACTTCCTGATGCACGTTTCTCGCAAATTCACTTAGACATTGTAGGTCCTTTACCCCCATCTGATGGTCACGTCTATCTTCTGACACTCATCGACAGATTTACCAGATGGCCTGAGGCCATACCCATACCTGATACGACAACTACTACCATTTGCAAAGCAATATTCACCACTTGGATTAGTCGCTTTGGATGCCCATTATTTATAACCACAGATCAAGGATCTCAAATGAGATCAAATTTGTATCAAGAATTTGCAAACATGTTAGGCACGAATAGAATAAAAACGACTACATACCACCCAATTGCAAACGGCCTCATCGAACGTTTTCATAGACATCTTAAAGCATCTATCAAAGCACATGAACACGATAGATGGACTGATATCATTCCCATCGTACTTTTAGGTATCCGTACCGCGGTTAAGGAAGATATCAAAGCAACTTGTGCTGAACTTGTCTATGGCAAAACATTAACATTGCCTGCAGACATGTTAGAAATCCCAGACCACAAACAAATCGTTGATACCTCCTTTGTGACTCAACTCAAAGAGCGGATGCGGACTCTTAATCCCATTGCTACTTCACGACACGGTGAAAGTCCAGTTTTTGTGCATCCATCTCTCACAGCATGTACGCACATTTTCTTACGAGTTGATTCAAACAAACCACCCTTGAGTCAGCCTTACACCGGTCCTCACAAGGTAATAAACAGAACCAATAAAACAATTACCATTGAACTGAAAGGAAAGAAATCAACTGTCTCTTTGGATCGAGTTAAACCCGCTTTTCTTCTTGGAGAGGATAATGTTCCTATCAAACGTCAATCCACTGTTACCGAGACACTTCCTACAAAGTCAATATCTCTTGCAAAACCATCTGTTTCCAAAGAAACTATTAAGAAACCAACAACCACGACACGAACTGGTCGTCGTGTACATTTTCCACAGAGATATACTGACTATATTTAACTGTTAATTTACATCATATTTCTTTCTATTTTCTGTATGTCAAATTACATGTGTTACCTTATATTTATATATATATATATATTTAAGTTATATTGTTCGTTCCATCGTACCCTCTGTCACTGGGGGGATACTCTGTAGTGAATCGCCAAGAGAGCGAGAATGTACGCGCCTTTAAAAATATAGCAACCCTGGTATGTGTAGTGGGGTTGCAAGAAAGTACGGAGAGAAGAGTGCGCGCTTATGAATTAATGTAAAGGATGGAAATAAAAAAATTGGTTTATCTTACAATGAATGGAGTTGAATTATGATTGAATATATTCACTGTTAACGAAGCACGTAAATATACCATAATGGTGACCCGGTGAGAATATACAGTGATTCTTATGAAGAATTTCAATGCGTGAGAGCTACATAGATTTGTGAAGTAGTTTCGTTTGGACAGCTCATTTTCAACTTTCTCTAGCGCCGAGGATTAGATACGCGTTACGCAATAACGGAATATCTCTCGGATTAAGACACGCCTGCTATTAGAAGAAAGGCGAACGGGGTAAGATCGAACTTTTTTATCTCTGGGTTACTTTTCTGTTTTGTTTTTACTTGCAATTTGGATATCTTGAATATTCCCTTGCACTATGTCTGAGGTCAGTGCAGTTCAAATTCCTGTTTTTAATAGATCGGATCCCGCCTTATGGTTTATCATGTGCGAAAGTACTTTCGCTTTGGCGGCTCCTAAACCTATTACAGAGTCTATGACAAAATATAATTATATTGTTTCTCATATACCACCTGAAATTGCCTCACTTATTCGTGATGTACTTGTAAAACCCGACTCTGTTGATCCGTACACTAAATTGAAAACAGAACTGATAGCTCGTTCCGGCGAATCTTCGCAACAGGAAAACAGACAACTTTTGTCAGGAGAGGAATTCGGATCTAGGAAACCCTCCGAGTTGTTGCGAAATATGAAACGTCGCGCTGAATCTCATAACGTCCCAGAAAATTTAATGTTGGAACTATTCTTACAACGTTTGCCGACTTCTGTTCAGTCTATATTAGCCGCCGTTACTGACCTAAAATTCGATAAGGCTGCTGAAATTTCTGATCGCATTGTGGAAGTTACTCCTTCTCCAATGGAGAATTGTGCTGTTTCACGTGAAGAGCGTAATTCAAATGAGGAAAAAATTTTCCGTGAAATTGAGAAGTTGAACAAAAGAATCGATCAACTTTCGTTTTCGCGAGGTCGTTCCCCATACCGAGGAAACAGAAACAGAACTAGGAGTAATTCCAGGCGTTCATCGGTTTGTTGGTATCACCGTCGTTTTGGTGATAAATGTAGGGCCGACAAATGTGTCCAACCCTGTTTTTATCAGGGAAACGAGAATCGCGAAGAATAGAGGCGACCTATTCTTTGCCACAAATCTCGCGTCGCCTGTTCATTCGAGACCAGACAACTAACGTATCCTTCCTGGTCGATACGGGTAGCGACGTATCTTTGCTTCCTGCAAATAATTTTCAAAAACGAAATTCTTGTCAACAGACACTTTCAGCTGCTAACTCTTCAATTATTAAGGTATATGGACAAAAAACCCTTTCTTTAAACTTTAAATTACGGAGAATTTTTACTTGGACATTTTTAATTGCAAATGTAAACACACCAATTCTCGGAGCAGATTTCCTCCATTATTTTGAATTGGTACCCGATCTCCGAAATAAATGTATAAGAGATTTAAAAACAAAATTTCAGACAATTGGGCAAATGAAAAATGCTGATATTCATTCAGTAAAAACAATAACTGGAGATTCTGTTTATCACAACTTTTTAAATAAATTTCCATCGATTTCTAAATTGCCGGATCCTAATCAACCGGTTAAGCATAATACTGTCCATTACATCACAACTGTAGGTTCACCTGTTTTTGCAAAACCTAGAAGATTAGCACCAGATCGCTTGAAAATCGCCAAAACTGAATTCCAAAATATGATGATGCTTGGTCATTTACGACCTTCAAAGAGCAATTATGCATTACCACTTCATATGGTTCCTAAAAAAGGAACATTGGAATGGAGGCCTGTGGGCGATTATAGGGCATTAAATGCACAAACTGTTAAAGAAAAATACCCAATCCCACATATTGCTGATTTTACTTCAGAATTGCACGGTTCCAAAATTTTTAGCCATGTCGACCTTATTAAAGCTTATCATCAAATTCCAATACACCCTGACGATATTCACAAAACAGCAATATGTAGCCCGTTTGGATTATTCGAAAGTACGAGAATGCAATTTGGATTGTGTAATGCCTCTGCAACTTTCCAAAGATTTATTGATGAAGTTACTCGCGATTTAACCGGTGTTTATGCTTTTGTCGACGACATATTGATTGCATCAAAAGATGATAAAGAACACTTAGAACAACTTGAAGCTTTATTTTCAAAATTTCAGGAGTACGGTCTTTGTATCAATGTTTCAAAATGTACTTTCGGTAGACCTAGTATAGAGTTTTTGGGATTTAAACTTTCCGAAAAGGGAATAGAACCTCTTCCCAATAGAGTCCGATGCATAATGGAATTTCCCCAACCCACAACTTTAACTCAGCTCCGTAGATTCTTAGGCATGTATAACTTTTATAGAATTTTCATACCTAAAGCTGCTCACATACTTGCCCCTTTAGTACAATTTTTAGAAGGACACAAAAACAAAAAGAAATCTCGCTCTAGTGTTCGAAATTCTTCCGAACAAATAAAATGGAACGAGAATGCTGAACAATCCTTCAATGCTGCCAAACAAGCTATTGCTCTGACAACTCTTTTAAGACACCCTATTCCCGGGGCACAACTTAGCGTTTGGGTAGACGCTTCAGACTTTGCCGTCGGAGGCACTTTGCAGCAACTTTCTCACAATCAGTGGGAACCCATTGCATTTTTCTCTATGAAACTGAACAGAAGTCAACAAAAGTGGTCAACATATGACCGTGAACTATTTGCAATTTATTCCGCAATAAAGAAATTTAAACACATGCTAGAAGGCAGAAGTTTTCAAATTTACACAGACCAAAAACCATTAATTTACGCCTTTAAGCAAAAATCTGATAAATGTTCACCTCGGCAATTACGCCATTTAGACTTAATTTCACAATATTCCACAGACATCAGGCATGTGCAAGGTTCTAAAAATTCTGTCGCAGATGCACTTTCAAGAATCGAAATTGATTCTATTACAAAATCTCCAAATTTGAATTTTAAAGATTTTGCAGAAAAGCAGAAAAGTGATTCAGAGGTACAGAAGTATCTTCAAAACAATGACTCATCTCTGACTTTGGAATATAAACCATGCCATTCATCTGACTGTGATTTACTTTGTGATACATCAACTAGTTCACCTCGACCTTTCGTACCTGAATGCTTTCGAAAGCTCATATTTGAGCATCTACACAATATTTCTCATCCAGGAATTGCAGCTACCACAAAGCTGATATCCTCCCGATATGTGTGGCCCAATATGAAACGTCAAATCAAGTGCTGGGTACGCTCCTGCGAACCCTGTCAGAGATCAAAAGTCCAACGCCACACGAAAGCACCACTAGGAACTTTCGCACTTCCTGATGCACGTTTCTCGCAAATTCACTTAGACATTGTAGGTCCTTTACCCCCATCTGATGGTCACGTCTATCTTCTGACACTCATCGACAGATTTACCAGATGGCCTGAGGCCATACCCATACCTGATACGACAACTACTACCATTTGCAAAGCAATATTCACCACTTGGATTAGTCGCTTTGGATGCCCATTATTTATAACCACAGATCAAGGATCTCAAATGAGATCAAATTTGTATCAAGAATTTGCAAACATGTTAGGCACGAATAGAATAAAAACGACTACATACCACCCAATTGCAAACGGCCTCATCGAACGTTTTCATAGACATCTTAAAGCATCTATCAAAGCACATGAACACGATAGATGGACTGATATCATTCCCATCGTACTTTTAGGTATCCGTACCGCGGTTAAGGAAGATATCAAAGCAACTTGTGCTGAACTTGTCTATGGCAAAACATTAACATTGCCTGCAGACATGTTAGAAATCCCAGACCACAAACAAATCGTTGATACCTCCTTTGTGACTCAACTCAAAGAGCGGATGCGGACTCTTAATCCCATTGCTACTTCACGACACGGTGAAAGTCCAGTTTTTGTGCATCCATCTCTCACAGCATGTACGCACATTTTCTTACGAGTTGATTCAAACAAACCACCCTTGAGTCAGCCTTACACCGGTCCTCACAAGGTAATAAACAGAACCAATAAAACAATTACCATTGAACTGAAAGGAAAGAAATCAACTGTCTCTTTGGATCGAGTTAAACCCGCTTTTCTTCTTGGAGAGGATAATGTTCCTATCAAACGTCAATCCACTGTTACCGAGACACTTCCTACAAAGTCAATATCTCTTGCAAAACCATCTGTTTCCAAAGAAACTATTAAGAAACCAACAACCACGACACGAACTGGTCGTCGTGTACATTTTCCACAGAGATATACTGACTATATTTAACTGTTAATTTACATCATATTTCTTTCTATTTTCTGTATGTCAAATTACATGTGTTACCTTATATTTATATATATATATATTTAAGTTATATTGTTCGTTCCATCGTACCCTCTGTCACTGGGGGGATACTCTGTAGTGAATCGCCAAGAGAGCGAGAATGTACGCGCCTTTAAAAATATAGCAACCCTGGTATGTGTAGTGGGGTTGCAAGAAAGTACGGAGAGAAGAGTGTGCGCTTATGAATTAATGTAAAGGATGGAAATAAAAAAATTGGTTTATCTTACAATGAATGGAGTTGAATTATGATTGAATATATTCACTGTTAACGAAGCACGTAAATATACCATAATGGTGACCCGGTGAGAATATACAGTGATTCTTATGAAGAATTTCAATGCGTGAGAGCTACATAGATTTGTGAAGTAGTTTCGTTTGGACAGCTCATTTTCAACTTTCTCTAGCGCCGAGGATTAGATACGCGTTACGCAATAACGGAATATCTCTCGGATTAAGACACGCCTGCTATTAGAAGAAAGGCGAACGGGGTAAGATCGAACTTTTTTATCTCTGGGTTACTTTTCTGTTTTGTTTTTACTTGCAATTTGGATATCTTGAATATTCCCTTGCACTATGTCTGAGGTCAGTGCAGTTCAAATTCCTGTTTTTAATAGATCGGATCCCGCCTTATGGTTTATCATGTGCGAAAGTACTTTCGCTTTGGCGGCTCCTAAACCTATTACAGAGTCTATGACAAAATATAATTATATTGTTTCTCATATACCACCTGAAATTGCCTCACTTATTCGTGATGTACTTGTAAAACCCGACTCTGTTGATCCGTACACTAAATTGAAAACAGAACTGATAGCTCGTTCCGGCGAATCTTCGCAACAGGAAAACAGACAACTTTTGTCAGGAGAGGAATTCGGATCTAGGAAACCCTCCGAGTTGTTGCGAAATATGAAACGTCGCGCTGAATCTCATAACGTCCCAGAAAATTTAATGTTGGAACTATTCTTACAACGTTTGCCGACTTCTGTTCAGTCTATATTAGCCGCCGTTACTGACCTAAAATTCGATAAGGCTGCTGAAATTTCTGATCGCATTGTGGAAGTTACTCCTTCTCCAATGGAGAATTGTGCTGTTTCACGTGAAGAGCGTAATTCAAATGAGGAAAAAATTTTCCGTGAAATTGAGAAGTTGAACAAAAGAATCGATCAACTTTCGTTTTCGCGAGGTCGTTCCCCATACCGAGGAAACAGAAACAGAACTAGGAGTAATTCCAGGCGTTCATCGGTTTGTTGGTATCACCGTCGTTTTGGTGATAAATGTAGGGCCGACAAATGTGTCCAACCCTGTTTTTATCAGGGAAACGAGAATCGCGAAGAATAGAGGCGACCTATTCTTTGCCACAAATCTCGCGTCGCCTGTTCATTCGAGACCAGACAACTAACGTATCCTTCCTGGTCGATACGGGTAGCGACGTATCTTTGCTTCCTGCAAATAATTTTCAAAAACGAAATTCTTGTCAACAGACACTTTCAGCTGCTAACTCTTCAATTATTAAGGTATATGGACAAAAAACCCTTTCTTTAAACTTTAAATTACGGAGAATTTTTACTTGGACATTTTTAATTGCAAATGTAAACACACCAATTCTCGGAGCAGATTTCCTCCATTATTTTGAATTGGTACCCGATCTCCGAAATAAATGTATAAGAGATTTAAAAACAAAATTTCAGACAATTGGGCAAATGAAAAATGCTGATATTCATTCAGTAAAAACAATAACTGGAGATTCTGTTTATCACAACTTTTTAAATAAATTTCCATCGATTTCTAAATTGCCGGATCCTAATCAACCGGTTAAGCATAATACTGTCCATTACATCACAACTGTAGGTTCACCTGTTTTTGCAAAACCTAGAAGATTAGCACCAGATCGCTTGAAAATCGCCAAAACTGAATTCCAAAATATGATGATGCTTGGTCATTTACGACCTTCAAAGAGCAATTATGCATTACCACTTCATATGGTTCCTAAAAAAGGAACATTGGAATGGAGGCCTGTGGGCGATTATAGGGCATTAAATGCACAAACTGTTAAAGAAAAATACCCAATCCCACATATTGCTGATTTTACTTCAGAATTGCACGGTTCCAAAATTTTTAGCCATGTCGACCTTATTAAAGCTTATCATCAAATTCCAATACACCCTGACGATATTCACAAAACAGCAATATGTAGCCCGTTTGGATTATTCGAAAGTACGAGAATGCAATTTGGATTGTGTAATGCCTCTGCAACTTTCCAAAGATTTATTGATGAAGTTACTCGCGATTTAACCGGTGTTTATGCTTTTGTCGACGACATATTGATTGCATCAAAAGATGATAAAGAACACTTAGAACAACTTGAAGCTTTATTTTCAAAATTTCAGGAGTACGGTCTTTGTATCAATGTTTCAAAATGTACTTTCGGTAGACCTAGTATAGAGTTTTTGGGATTTAAACTTTCCGAAAAGGGAATAGAACCTCTTCCCAATAGAGTCCGATGCATAATGGAATTTCCCCAACCCACAACTTTAACTCAGCTCCGTAGATTCTTAGGCATGTATAACTTTTATAGAATTTTCATACCTAAAGCTGCTCACATACTTGCCCCTTTAGTACAATTTTTAGAAGGACACAAAAACAAAAAGAAATCTCGCTCTAGTGTTCGAAATTCTTCCGAACAAATAAAATGGAACGAGAATGCTGAACAATCCTTCAATGCTGCCAAACAAGCTATTGCTCTGACAACTCTTTTAAGACACCCTATTCCCGGGGCACAACTTAGCGTTTGGGTAGACGCTTCAGACTTTGCCGTCGGAGGCACTTTGCAGCAACTTTCTCACAATCAGTGGGAACCCATTGCATTTTTCTCTATGAAACTGAACAGAAGTCAACAAAAGTGGTCAACATATGACCGTGAACTATTTGCAATTTATTCCGCAATAAAGAAATTTAAACACATGCTAGAAGGCAGAAGTTTTCAAATTTACACAGACCAAAAACCATTAATTTACGCCTTTAAGCAAAAATCTGATAAATGTTCACCTCGGCAATTACGCCATTTAGACTTAATTTCACAATATTCCACAGACATCAGGCATGTGCAAGGTTCTAAAAATTCTGTCGCAGATGCACTTTCAAGAATCGAAATTGATTCTATTACAAAATCTCCAAATTTGAATTTTAAAGATTTTGCAGAAAAGCAGAAAAGTGATTCAGAGGTACAGAAGTATCTTCAAAACAATGACTCATCTCTGACTTTGGAATATAAACCATGCCATTCATCTGACTGTGATTTACTTTGTGATACATCAACTAGTTCACCTCGACCTTTCGTACCTGAATGCTTTCGAAAGCTCATATTTGAGCATCTACACAATATTTCTCATCCAGGAATTGCAGCTACCACAAAGCTGATATCCTCCCGATATGTGTGGCCCAATATGAAACGTCAAATCAAGTGCTGGGTACGCTCCTGCGAACCCTGTCAGAGATCAAAAGTCCAACGCCACACGAAAGCACCACTAGGAACTTTCGCACTTCCTGATGCACGTTTCTCGCAAATTCACTTAGACATTGTAGGTCCTTTACCCCCATCTGATGGTCACGTCTATCTTCTGACACTCATCGACAGATTTACCAGATGGCCTGAGGCCATACCCATACCTGATACGACAACTACTACCATTTGCAAAGCAATATTCACCACTTGGATTAGTCGCTTTGGATGCCCATTATTTATAACCACAGATCAAGGATCTCAAATGAGATCAAATTTGTATCAAGAATTTGCAAACATGTTAGGCACGAATAGAATAAAAACGACTACATACCACCCAATTGCAAACGGCCTCATCGAACGTTTTCATAGACATCTTAAAGCATCTATCAAAGCACATGAACACGATAGATGGACTGATATCATTCCCATCGTACTTTTAGGTATCCGTACCGCGGTTAAGGAAGATATCAAAGCAACTTGTGCTGAACTTGTCTATGGCAAAACATTAACATTGCCTGCAGACATGTTAGAAATCCCAGACCACAAACAAATCGTTGATACCTCCTTTGTGACTCAACTCAAAGAGCGGATGCGGACTCTTAATCCCATTGCTACTTCACGACACGGTGAAAGTCCAGTTTTTGTGCATCCATCTCTCACAGCATGTACGCACATTTTCTTACGAGTTGATTCAAACAAACCACCCTTGAGTCAGCCTTACACCGGTCCTCACAAGGTAATAAACAGAACCAATAAAACAATTACCATTGAACTGAAAGGAAAGAAATCAACTGTCTCTTTGGATCGAGTTAAACCCGCTTTTCTTCTTGGAGAGGATAATGTTCCTATCAAACGTCAATCCACTGTTACCGAGACACTTCCTACAAAGTCAATATCTCTTGCAAAACCATCTGTTTCCAAAGAAACTATTAAGAAACCAACAACCACGACACGAACTGGTCGTCGTGTACATTTTCCACAGAGATATACTGACTATATTTAACTGTTAATTTACATCATATTTCTTTCTATTTTCTGTATGTCAAATTACATGTGTTACCTTATATTTATATATATATATATATTTAAGTTATATTGTTCGTTCCATCGTACCCTCTGTCACTGGGGGGATACTCTGTAGTGAATCGCCAAGAGAGCGAGAATGTACGCGCCTTTAAAAATATAGCAACCCTGGTATGTGTAGTGGGGTTGCAAGAAAGTACGGAGAGAAGAGTGCGCGCTTATGAATTAATGTAAAGGATGGAAATAAAAAAATTGGTTTATCTTACAATGAATGGAGTTGAATTATGATTGAATATATTCACTGTTAACGAAGCACGTAAATATACCATAATGGTGACCCGGTGAGAATATACAGTGATTCTTATGAAGAATTTCAATGCGTGAGAGCTACATAGATTTGTGAAGTAGTTTCGTTTGGACAGCTCATTTTCAACTTTCTCTAGCGCCGAGGATTAGATACGCGTTACGCAATAACGGAATATCTCTCGGATTAAGACACGCCTGCTATTAGAAGAAAGGCGAACGGGGTAAGATCGAACTTTTTTATCTCTGGGTTACTTTTCTGTTTTGTTTTTACTTGCAATTTGGATATCTTGAATATTCCCTTGCACTATGTCTGAGGTCAGTGCAGTTCAAATTCCTGTTTTTAATAGATCGGATCCCGCCTTATGGTTTATCATGTGCGAAAGTACTTTCGCTTTGGCGGCTCCTAAACCTATTACAGAGTCTATGACAAAATATAATTATATTGTTTCTCATATACCACCTGAAATTGCCTCACTTATTCGTGATGTACTTGTAAAACCCGACTCTGTTGATCCGTACACTAAATTGAAAACAGAACTGATAGCTCGTTCCGGCGAATCTTCGCAACAGGAAAACAGACAACTTTTGTCAGGAGAGGAATTCGGATCTAGGAAACCCTCCGAGTTGTTGCGAAATATGAAACGTCGCGCTGAATCTCATAACGTCCCAGAAAATTTAATGTTGGAACTATTCTTACAACGTTTGCCGACTTCTGTTCAGTCTATATTAGCCGCCGTTACTGACCTAAAATTCGATAAGGCTGCTGAAATTTCTGATCGCATTGTGGAAGTTACTCCTTCTCCAATGGAGAATTGTGCTGTTTCACGTGAAGAGCGTAATTCAAATGAGGAAAAAATTTTCCGTGAAATTGAGAAGTTGAACAAAAGAATCGATCAACTTTCGTTTTCGCGAGGTCGTTCCCCATACCGAGGAAACAGAAACAGAACTAGGAGTAATTCCAGGCGTTCATCGGTTTGTTGGTATCACCGTCGTTTTGGTGATAAATGTAGGGCCGACAAATGTGTCCAACCCTGTTTTTATCAGGGAAACGAGAATCGCGAAGAATAGAGGCGACCTATTCTTTGCCACAAATCTCGCGTCGCCTGTTCATTCGAGACCAGACAACTAACGTATCCTTCCTGGTCGATACGGGTAGCGACGTATCTTTGCTTCCTGCAAATAATTTTCAAAAACGAAATTCTTGTCAACAGACACTTTCAGCTGCTAACTCTTCAATTATTAAGGTATATGGACAAAAAACCCTTTCTTTAAACTTTAAATTACGGAGAATTTTTACTTGGACATTTTTAATTGCAAATGTAAACACACCAATTCTCGGAGCAGATTTCCTCCATTATTTTGAATTGGTACCCGATCTCCGAAATAAATGTATAAGAGATTTAAAAACAAAATTTCAGACAATTGGGCAAATGAAAAATGCTGATATTCATTCAGTAAAAACAATAACTGGAGATTCTGTTTATCACAACTTTTTAAATAAATTTCCATCGATTTCTAAATTGCCGGATCCTAATCAACCGGTTAAGCATAATACTGTCCATTACATCACAACTGTAGGTTCACCTGTTGTTGCAAAACCTAGAAGATTAGCACCAGATCGCTTGAAAATCGCCAAAACTGAATTCCAAAATATGATGATGCTTGGTCATTTACGACCTTCAAAGAGCAATTATGCATTACCACTTCATATGGTTCCTAAAAAAGGAACATTGGAATGGAGGCCTGTGGGCGATTATAGGGCATTAAATGCACAAACTGTTAAAGAAAAATACCCAATCCCACATATTGCTGATTTTACTTCAGAATTGCACGGTTCCAAAATTTTTAGCCATGTCGACCTTATTAAAGCTTATCATCAAATTCCAATACACCCTGACGATATTCACAAAACAGCAATATGTAGCCCGTTTGGATTATTCGAAAGTACGAGAATGCAATTTGGATTGTGTAATGCCTCTGCAACTTTCCAAAGATTTATTGATGAAGTTACTCGCGATTTAACCGGTGTTTATGCTTTTGTCGACGACATATTGATTGCATCAAAAGATGATAAAGAACACTTAGAACAACTTGAAGCTTTATTTTCAAAATTTCAGGAGTACGGTCTTTGTATCAATGTTTCAAAATGTACTTTCGGTAGACCTAGTATAGAGTTTTTGGGATTTAAACTTTCCGAAAAGGGAATAGAACCTCTTCCCAATAGAGTCCGATGCATAATGGAATTTCCCCAACCCACAACTTTAACTCAGCTCCGTAGATTCTTAGGCATGTATAACTTTTATAGAATTTTCATACCTAAAGCTGCTCACATACTTGCCCCTTTAGTACAATTTTTAGAAGGACACAAAAACAAAAAGAAATCTCGCTCTAGTGTTCGAAATTCTTCCGAACAAATAAAATGGAACGAGAATGCTGAACAATCCTTCAATGCTGCCAAACAAGCTATTGCTCTGACAACTCTTTTAAGACACCCTATTCCCGGGGCACAACTTAGCGTTTGGGTAGACGCTTCAGACTTTGCCGTCGGAGGCACTTTGCAGCAACTTTCTCACAATCAGTGGGAACCCATTGCATTTTTCTCTATGAAACTGAACAGAAGTCAACAAAAGTGGTCAACATATGACCGTGAACTATTTGCAATTTATTCCGCAATAAAGAAATTTAAACACATGCTAGAAGGCAGAAGTTTTCAAATTTACACAGACCAAAAACCATTAATTTACGCCTTTAAGCAAAAATCTGATAAATGTTCACCTCGGCAATTACGCCATTTAGACTTAATTTCACAATATTCCACAGACATCAGGCATGTGCAAGGTTCTAAAAATTCTGTCGCAGATGCACTTTCAAGAATCGAAATTGATTCTATTACAAAATCTCCAAATTTGAATTTTAAAGATTTTGCAGAAAAGCAGAAAAGTGATTCAGAGGTACAGAAGTATCTTCAAAACAATGACTCATCTCTGACTTTGGAATATAAACCATGCCATTCATCTGACTGTGATTTACTTTGTGATACATCAACTAGTTCACCTCGACCTTTCGTACCTGAATGCTTTCGAAAGCTCATATTTGAGCATCTACACAATATTTCTCATCCAGGAATTGCAGCTACCATAAAGCTGATATCCTCCCGATATGTGTGGCCCAATATGAAACGTCAAATCAAGTGCTGGGTACGCTCCTGCGAACCCTGTCAGAGATCAAAAGTCCAACGCCACACGAAAGCACCACTAGGAACTTTCGCACTTCCTGATGCACGTTTCTCGCAAATTCACTTAGACATTGTAGGTCCTTTACCCCCATCTGATGGTCACGTCTATCTTCTGACACTCATCGACAGATTTACCAGATGGCCTGAGGCCATACCCATACCTGATACGACAACTACTACCATTTGCAAAGCAATATTCACCACTTGGATTAGTCGCTTTGGATGCCCATTATTTATAACCACAGATCAAGGATCTCAAATGAGATCAAATTTGTATCAAGAATTTGCAAACATGTTAGGCACGAATAGAATAAAAACGACTACATACCACCCAATTGCAAACGGCCTCATCGAACGTTTTCATAGACATCTTAAAGCATCTATCAAAGCACATGAACACGATAGATGGACTGATATCATTCCCATCGTACTTTTAGGTATCCGTACCGCGGTTAAGGAAGATATCAAAGCAACTTGTGCTGAACTTGTCTATGGCAAAACATTAACATTGCCTGCAGACATGTTAGAAATCCCAGACCACAAACAAATCGTTGATACCTCCTTTGTGACTCAACTCAAAGAGCGGATGCGGACTCTTAATCCCATTGCTACTTCACGACACGGTGAAAGTCCAGTTTTTGTGCATCCATCTCTCACAGCATGTACGCACATTTTCTTACGAGTTGATTCAAACAAACCACCCTTGAGTCAGCCTTACACCGGTCCTCACAAGGTAATAAACAGAACCAATAAAACAATTACCATTGAACTGAAAGGAAAGAAATCAACTGTCTCTTTGGATCGAGTTAAACCCGCTTTTCTTCTTGGAGAGGATAATGTTCCTATCAAACGTCAATCCACTGTTACCGAGACACTTCCTACAAAGTCAATATCTCTTGCAAAACCATCTGTTTCCAAAGAAACTATTAAGAAACCAACAACCACGACACGAACTGGTCGTCGTGTACATTTTCCACAGAGATATACTGACTATATTTAACTGTTAATTTACATCATATTTCTTTCTATTTTCTGTATGTCAAATTACATGTGTTACCTTATATTTATATATATATATATTTAAGTTATATTGTTCGTTCCATCGTACCCTCTGTCACTGGGGGGATACTCTGTAGTGAATCGCCAAGAGAGCGAGAATGTACGCGCCTTTAAAAATATAGCAACCCTGGTATGTGTAGTGGGGTTGCAAGAAAGTACGGAGAGAAGAGTGTGCGCTTATGAATTAATGTAAAGGATGGAAATAAAAAAATTGGTTTATCTTACAATGAATGGAGTTGAATTATGATTGAATATATTCACTGTTAACGAAGCACGTAAATATACCATAATGGTGACCCGGTGAGAATATACAGTGATTCTTATGAAGAATTTCAATGCGTGAGAGCTACATAGATTTGTGAAGTAGTTTCGTTTGGACAGCTCATTTTCAACTTTCTCTAGCGCCGAGGATTAGATACGCGTTACGCAATAACGGAATATCTCTCGGATTAAGACACGCCTGCTATTAGAAGAAAGGCGAACGGGGTAAGATCGAACTTTTTTATCTCTGGGTTACTTTTCTGTTTTGTTTTTACTTGCAATTTGGATATCTTGAATATTCCCTTGCACTATGTCTGAGGTCAGTGCAGTTCAAATTCCTGTTTTTAATAGATCGGATCCCGCCTTATGGTTTATCATGTGCGAAAGTACTTTCGCTTTGGCGGCTCCTAAACCTATTACAGAGTCTATGACAAAATATAATTATATTGTTTCTCATATACCACCTGAAATTGCCTCACTTATTCGTGATGTACTTGTAAAACCCGACTCTGTTGATCCGTACACTAAATTGAAAACAGAACTGATAGCTCGTTCCGGCGAATCTTCGCAACAGGAAAACAGACAACTTTTGTCAGGAGAGGAATTCGGATCTAGGAAACCCTCCGAGTTGTTGCGAAATATGAAACGTCGCGCTGAATCTCATAACGTCCCAGAAAATTTAATGTTGGAACTATTCTTACAACGTTTGCCGACTTCTGTTCAGTCTATATTAGCCGCCGTTACTGACCTAAAATTCGATAAGGCTGCTGAAATTTCTGATCGCATTGTGGAAGTTACTCCTTCTCCAATGGAGAATTGTGCTGTTTCACGTGAAGAGCGTAATTCAAATGAGGAAAAAATTTTCCGTGAAATTGAGAAGTTGAACAAAAGAATCGATCAACTTTCGTTTTCGCGAGGTCGTTCCCCATACCGAGGAAACAGAAACAGAACTAGGAGTAATTCCAGGCGTTCATCGGTTTGTTGGTATCACCGTCGTTTTGGTGATAAATGTAGGGCCGACAAATGTGTCCAACCCTGTTTTTATCAGGGAAACGAGAATCGCGAAGAATAGAGGCGACCTATTCTTTGCCACAAATCTCGCGTCGCCTGTTCATTCGAGACCAGACAACTAACGTATCCTTCCTGGTCGATACGGGTAGCGACGTATCTTTGCTTCCTGCAAATAATTTTCAAAAACGAAATTCTTGTCAACAGACACTTTCAGCTGCTAACTCTTCAATTATTAAGGTATATGGACAAAAAACCCTTTCTTTAAACTTTAAATTACGGAGAATTTTTACTTGGACATTTTTAATTGCAAATGTAAACACACCAATTCTCGGAGCAGATTTCCTCCATTATTTTGAATTGGTACCCGATCTCCGAAATAAATGTATAAGAGATTTAAAAACAAAATTTCAGACAATTGGGCAAATGAAAAATGCTGATATTCATTCAGTAAAAACAATAACTGGAGATTCTGTTTATCACAACTTTTTAAATAAATTTCCATCGATTTCTAAATTGCCGGATCCTAATCAACCGGTTAAGCATAATACTGTCCATTACATCACAACTGTAGGTTCACCTGTTTTTGCAAAACCTAGAAGATTAGCACCAGATCGCTTGAAAATCGCCAAAACTGAATTCCAAAATATGATGATGCTTGGTCATTTACGACCTTCAAAGAGCAATTATGCATTACCACTTCATATGGTTCCTAAAAAAGGAACATTGGAATGGAGGCCTGTGGGCGATTATAGGGCATTAAATGCACAAACTGTTAAAGAAAAATACCCAATCCCACATATTGCTGATTTTACTTCAGAATTGCACGGTTCCAAAATTTTTAGCCATGTCGACCTTATTAAAGCTTATCATCAAATTCCAATACACCCTGACGATATTCACAAAACAGCAATATGTAGCCCGTTTGGATTATTCGAAAGTACGAGAATGCAATTTGGATTGTGTAATGCCTCTGCAACTTTCCAAAGATTTATTGATGAAGTTACTCGCGATTTAACCGGTGTTTATGCTTTTGTCGACGACATATTGATTGCATCAAAAGATGATAAAGAACACTTAGAACAACTTGAAGCTTTATTTTCAAAATTTCAGGAGTACGGTCTTTGTATCAATGTTTCAAAATGTACTTTCGGTAGACCTAGTATAGAGTTTTTGGGATTTAAACTTTCCGAAAAGGGAATAGAACCTCTTCCCAATAGAGTCCGATGCATAATGGAATTTCCCCAACCCACAACTTTAACTCAGCTCCGTAGATTCTTAGGCATGTATAACTTTTATAGAATTTTCATACCTAAAGCTGCTCACATACTTGCCCCTTTAGTACAATTTTTAGAAGGACACAAAAACAAAAAGAAATCTCGCTCTAGTGTTCGAAATTCTTCCGAACAAATAAAATGGAACGAGAATGCTGAACAATCCTTCAATGCTGCCAAACAAGCTATTGCTCTGACAACTCTTTTAAGACACCCTATTCCCGGGGCACAACTTAGCGTTTGGGTAGACGCTTCAGACTTTGCCGTCGGAGGCACTTTGCAGCAACTTTCTCACAATCAGTGGGAACCCATTGCATTTTTCTCTATGAAACTGAACAGAAGTCAACAAAAGTGGTCAACATATGACCGTGAACTATTTGCAATTTATTCCGCAATAAAGAAATTTAAACACATGCTAGAAGGCAGAAGTTTTCAAATTTACACAGACCAAAAACCATTAATTTACGCCTTTAAGCAAAAATCTGATAAATGTTCACCTCGGCAATTACGCCATTTAGACTTAATTTCACAATATTCCACAGACATCAGGCATGTGCAAGGTTCTAAAAATTCTGTCGCAGATGCACTTTCAAGAATCGAAATTGATTCTATTACAAAATCTCCAAATTTGAATTTTAAAGATTTTGCAGAAAAGCAGAAAAGTGATTCAGAGGTACAGAAGTATCTTCAAAACAATGACTCATCTCTGACTTTGGAATATAAACCATGCCATTCATCTGACTGTGATTTACTTTGTGATACATCAACTAGTTCACCTCGACCTTTCGTACCTGAATGCTTTCGAAAGCTCATATTTGAGCATCTACACAATATTTCTCATCCAGGAATTGCAGCTACCACAAAGCTGATATCCTCCCGATATGTGTGGCCCAATATGAAACGTCAAATCAAGTGCTGGGTACGCTCCTGCGAACCCTGTCAGAGATCAAAAGTCCAACGCCACACGAAAGCACCACTAGGAACTTTCGCACTTCCTGATGCACGTTTCTCGCAAATTCACTTAGACATTGTAGGTCCTTTACCCCCATCTGATGGTCACGTCTATCTTCTGACACTCATCGACAGATTTACCAGATGGCCTGAGGCCATACCCATACCTGATACGACAACTACTACCATTTGCAAAGCAATATTCACCACTTGGATTAGTCGCTTTGGATGCCCATTATTTATAACCACAGATCAAGGATCTCAAATGAGATCAAATTTGTATCAAGAATTTGCAAACATGTTAGGCACGAATAGAATAAAAACGACTACATACCACCCAATTGCAAACGGCCTCATCGAACGTTTTCATAGACATCTTAAAGCATCTATCAAAGCACATGAACACGATAGATGGACTGATATCATTCCCATCGTACTTTTAGGTATCCGTACCGCGGTTAAGGAAGATATCAAAGCAACTTGTGCTGAACTTGTCTATGGCAAAACATTAACATTGCCTGCAGACATGTTAGAAATCCCAGACCACAAACAAATCGTTGATACCTCCTTTGTGACTCAACTCAAAGAGCGGATGCGGACTCTTAATCCCATTGCTACTTCACGACACGGTGAAAGTCCAGTTTTTGTGCATCCATCTCTCACAGCATGTACGCACATTTTCTTACGAGTTGATTCAAACAAACCACCCTTGAGTCAGCCTTACACCGGTCCTCACAAGGTAATAAACAGAACCAATAAAACAATTACCATTGAACTGAAAGGAAAGAAATCAACTGTCTCTTTGGATCGAGTTAAACCCGCTTTTCTTCTTGGAGAGGATAATGTTCCTATCAAACGTCAATCCACTGTTACCGAGACACTTCCTACAAAGTCAATATCTCTTGCAAAACCATCTGTTTCCAAAGAAACTATTAAGAAACCAACAACCACGACACGAACTGGTCGTCGTGTACATTTTCCACAGAGATATACTGACTATATTTAACTGTTAATTTACATCATATTTCTTTCTATTTTCTGTATGTCAAATTACATGTGTTACCTTATATTTATATATATATATATATTTAAGTTATATTGTTCGTTCCATCGTACCCTCTGTCACTGGGGGGATACTCTGTAGTGAATCGCCAAGAGAGCGAGAATGTACGCGCCTTTAAAAATATAGCAACCCTGGTATGTGTAGTGGGGTTGCAAGAAAGTACGGAGAGAAGAGTGCGCGCTTATGAATTAATGTAAAGGATGGAAATAAAAAAATTGGTTTATCTTACAATGAATGGAGTTGAATTATGATTGAATATATTCACTGTTAACGAAGCACGTAAATATACCATAATGGTGACCCGGTGAGAATATACAGTGATTCTTATGAAGAATTTCAATGCGTGAGAGCTACATAGATTTGTGAAGTAGTTTCGTTTGGACAGCTCATTTTCAACTTTCTCTAGCGCCGAGGATTAGATACGCGTTACGCAATAACGGAATATCTCTCGGATTAAGACACGCCTGCTATTAGAAGAAAGGCGAACGGGGTAAGATCGAACTTTTTTATCTCTGGGTTACTTTTCTGTT
Source organism: Meta bourneti (assembly GCA_933210815.1). Lineage (NCBI taxonomy): Eukaryota > Metazoa > Arthropoda > Arachnida > Araneae > Tetragnathidae > Meta > Meta bourneti. The sequence continues at coordinate 87,176,359 of OW119927.1, forward strand.
TTGTTTTTACTTGCAATTTGGATATCTTGAATATTCCCTTGCACTATGTCTGAGGTCAGTGCAGTTCAAATTCCTGTTTTTAATAGATCGGATCCCGCCTTATGGTTTATCATGTGCGAAAGTACTTTCGCTTTGGCGGCTCCTAAACCTATTACAGAGTCTATGACAAAATATAATTATATTGTTTCTCATATACCACCTGAAATTGCCTCACTTATTCGTGATGTACTTGTAAAACCCGACTCTGTTGATCCGTACACTAAATTGAAAACAGAACTGATAGCTCGTTCCGGCGAATCTTCGCAACAGGAAAACAGACAACTTTTGTCAGGAGAGGAATTCGGATCTAGGAAACCCTCCGAGTTGTTGCGAAATATGAAACGTCGCGCTGAATCTCATAACGTCCCAGAAAATTTAATGTTGGAACTATTCTTACAACGTTTGCCGACTTCTGTTCAGTCTATATTAGCCGCCGTTACTGACCTAAAATTCGATAAGGCTGCTGAAATTTCTGATCGCATTGTGGAAGTTACTCCTTCTCCAATGGAGAATTGTGCTGTTTCACGTGAAGAGCGTAATTCAAATGAGGAAAAAATTTTCCGTGAAATTGAGAAGTTGAACAAAAGAATCGATCAACTTTCGTTTTCGCGAGGTCGTTCCCCATACCGAGGAAACAGAAACAGAACTAGGAGTAATTCCAGGCGTTCATCGGTTTGTTGGTATCACCGTCGTTTTGGTGATAAATGTAGGGCCGACAAATGTGTCCAACCCTGTTTTTATCAGGGAAACGAGAATCGCGAAGAATAGAGGCGACCTATTCTTTGCCACAAATCTCGCGTCGCCTGTTCATTCGAGACCAGACAACTAACGTATCCTTCCTGGTCGATACGGGTAGCGACGTATCTTTGCTTCCTGCAAATAATTTTCAAAAACGAAATTCTTGTCAACAGACACTTTCAGCTGCTAACTCTTCAATTATTAAGGTATATGGACAAAAAACCCTTTCTTTAAACTTTAAATTACGGAGAATTTTTACTTGGACATTTTTAATTGCAAATGTAAACACACCAATTCTCGGAGCAGATTTCCTCCATTATTTTGAATTGGTACCCGATCTCCGAAATAAATGTATAAGAGATTTAAAAACAAAATTTCAGACAATTGGGCAAATGAAAAATGCTGATATTCATTCAGTAAAAACAATAACTGGAGATTCTGTTTATCACAACTTTTTAAATAAATTTCCATCGATTTCTAAATTGCCGGATCCTAATCAACCGGTTAAGCATAATACTGTCCATTACATCACAACTGTAGGTTCACCTGTTTTTGCAAAACCTAGAAGATTAGCACCAGATCGCTTGAAAATCGCCAAAACTGAATTCCAAAATATGATGATGCTTGGTCATTTACGACCTTCAAAGAGCAATTATGCATTACCACTTCATATGGTTCCTAAAAAAGGAACATTGGAATGGAGGCCTGTGGGCGATTATAGGGCATTAAATGCACAAACTGTTAAAGAAAAATACCCAATCCCACATATTGCTGATTTTACTTCAGAATTGCACGGTTCCAAAATTTTTAGCCATGTCGACCTTATTAAAGCTTATCATCAAATTCCAATACACCCTGACGATATTCACAAAACAGCAATATGTAGCCCGTTTGGATTATTCGAAAGTACGAGAATGCAATTTGGATTGTGTAATGCCTCTGCAACTTTCCAAAGATTTATTGATGAAGTTACTCGCGATTTAACCGGTGTTTATGCTTTTGTCGACGACATATTGATTGCATCAAAAGATGATAAAGAACACTTAGAACAACTTGAAGCTTTATTTTCAAAATTTCAGGAGTACGGTCTTTGTATCAATGTTTCAAAATGTACTTTCGGTAGACCTAGTATAGAGTTTTTGGGATTTAAACTTTCCGAAAAGGGAATAGAACCTCTTCCCAATAGAGTCCGATGCATAATGGAATTTCCCCAACCCACAACTTTAACTCAGCTCCGTAGATTCTTAGGCATGTATAACTTTTATAGAATTTTCATACCTAAAGCTGCTCACATACTTGCCCCTTTAGTACAATTTTTAGAAGGACACAAAAACAAAAAGAAATCTCGCTCTAGTGTTCGAAATTCTTCCGAACAAATAAAATGGAACGAGAATGCTGAACAATCCTTCAATGCTGCCAAACAAGCTATTGCTCTGACAACTCTTTTAAGACACCCTATTCCCGGGGCACAACTTAGCGTTTGGGTAGACGCTTCAGACTTTGCCGTCGGAGGCACTTTGCAGCAACTTTCTCACAATCAGTGGGAACCCATTGCATTTTTCTCTATGAAACTGAACAGAAGTCAACAAAAGTGGTCAACATATGACCGTGAACTATTTGCAATTTATTCCGCAATAAAGAAATTTAAACACATGCTAGAAGGCAGAAGTTTTCAAATTTACACAGACCAAAAACCATTAATTTACGCCTTTAAGCAAAAATCTGATAAATGTTCACCTCGGCAATTACGCCATTTAGACTTAATTTCACAATATTCCACAGACATCAGGCATGTGCAAGGTTCTAAAAATTCTGTCGCAGATGCACTTTCAAGAATCGAAATTGATTCTATTACAAAATCTCCAAATTTGAATTTTAAAGATTTTGCAGAAAAGCAGAAAAGTGATTCAGAGGTACAGAAGTATCTTCAAAACAATGACTCATCTCTGACTTTGGAATATAAACCATGCCATTCATCTGACTGTGATTTACTTTGTGATACATCAACTAGTTCACCTCGACCTTTCGTACCTGAATGCTTTCGAAAGCTCATATTTGAGCATCTACACAATATTTCTCATCCAGGAATTGCAGCTACCACAAAGCTGATATCCTCCCGATATGTGTGGCCCAATATGAAACGTCAAATCAAGTGCTGGGTACGCTCCTGCGAACCCTGTCAGAGATCAAAAGTCCAACGCCACACGAAAGCACCACTAGGAACTTTCGCACTTCCTGATGCACGTTTCTCGCAAATTCACTTAGACATTGTAGGTCCTTTACCCCCATCTGATGGTCACGTCTATCTTCTGACACTCATCGACAGATTTACCAGATGGCCTGAGGCCATACCCATACCTGATACGACAACTACTACCATTTGCAAAGCAATATTCACCACTTGGATTAGTCGCTTTGGATGCCCATTATTTATAACCACAGATCAAGGATCTCAAATGAGATCAAATTTGTATCAAGAATTTGCAAACATGTTAGGCACGAATAGAATAAAAACGACTACATACCACCCAATTGCAAACGGCCTCATCGAACGTTTTCATAGACATCTTAAAGCATCTATCAAAGCACATGAACACGATAGATGGACTGATATCATTCCCATCGTACTTTTAGGTATCCGTACCGCGGTTAAGGAAGATATCAAAGCAACTTGTGCTGAACTTGTCTATGGCAAAACATTAACATTGCCTGCAGACATGTTAGAAATCCCAGACCACAAACAAATCGTTGATACCTCCTTTGTGACTCAACTCAAAGAGCGGATGCGGACTCTTAATCCCATTGCTACTTCACGACACGGTGAAAGTCCAGTTTTTGTGCATCCATCTCTCACAGCATGTACGCACATTTTCTTACGAGTTGATTCAAACAAACCACCCTTGAGTCAGCCTTACACCGGTCCTCACAAGGTAATAAACAGAACCAATAAAACAATTACCATTGAACTGAAAGGAAAGAAATCAACTGTCTCTTTGGATCGAGTTAAACCCGCTTTTCTTCTTGGAGAGGATAATGTTCCTATCAAACGTCAATCCACTGTTACCGAGACACTTCCTACAAAGTCAATATCTCTTGCAAAACCATCTGTTTCCAAAGAAACTATTAAGAAACCAACAACCACGACACGAACTGGTCGTCGTGTACATTTTCCACAGAGATATACTGACTATATTTAACTGTTAATTTACATCATATTTCTTTCTATTTTCTGTATGTCAAATTACATGTGTTACCTTATATTTATATATATATATATTTAAGTTATATTGTTCGTTCCATCGTACCCTCTGTCACTGGGGGGATACTCTGTAGTGAATCGCCAAGAGAGCGAGAATGTACGCGCCTTTAAAAATATAGCAACCCTGGTATGTGTAGTGGGGTTGCAAGAAAGTACGGAGAGAAGAGTGTGCGCTTATGAATTAATGTAAAGGATGGAAATAAAAAAATTGGTTTATCTTACAATGAATGGAGTTGAATTATGATTGAATATATTCACTGTTAACGAAGCACGTAAATATACCATAATGGTGACCCGGTGAGAATATACAGTGATTCTTATGAAGAATTTCAATGCGTGAGAGCTACATAGATTTGTGAAGTAGTTTCGTTTGGACAGCTCATTTTCAACTTTCTCTAGCGCCGAGGATTAGATACGCGTTACGCAATAACGGAATATCTCTCGGATTAAGACACGCCTGCTATTAGAAGAAAGGCGAACGGGGTAAGATCGAACTTTTTTATCTCTGGGTTACTTTTCTGTTTTGTTTTTACTTGCAATTTGGATATCTTGAATATTCCCTTGCACTATGTCTGAGGTCAGTGCAGTTCAAATTCCTGTTTTTAATAGATCGGATCCCGCCTTATGGTTTATCATGTGCGAAAGTACTTTCGCTTTGGCGGCTCCTAAACCTATTACAGAGTCTATGACAAAATATAATTATATTGTTTCTCATATACCACCTGAAATTGCCTCACTTATTCGTGATGTACTTGTAAAACCCGACTCTGTTGATCCGTACACTAAATTGAAAACAGAACTGATAGCTCGTTCCGGCGAATCTTCGCAACAGGAAAACAGACAACTTTTGTCAGGAGAGGAATTCGGATCTAGGAAACCCTCCGAGTTGTTGCGAAATATGAAACGTCGCGCTGAATCTCATAACGTCCCAGAAAATTTAATGTTGGAACTATTCTTACAACGTTTGCCGACTTCTGTTCAGTCTATATTAGCCGCCGTTACTGACCTAAAATTCGATAAGGCTGCTGAAATTTCTGATCGCATTGTGGAAGTTACTCCTTCTCCAATGGAGAATTGTGCTGTTTCACGTGAAGAGCGTAATTCAAATGAGGAAAAAATTTTCCGTGAAATTGAGAAGTTGAACAAAAGAATCGATCAACTTTCGTTTTCGCGAGGTCGTTCCCCATACCGAGGAAACAGAAACAGAACTAGGAGTAATTCCAGGCGTTCATCGGTTTGTTGGTATCACCGTCGTTTTGGTGATAAATGTAGGGCCGACAAATGTGTCCAACCCTGTTTTTATCAGGGAAACGAGAATCGCGAAGAATAGAGGCGACCTATTCTTTGCCACAAATCTCGCGTCGCCTGTTCATTCGAGACCAGACAACTAACGTATCCTTCCTGGTCGATACGGGTAGCGACGTATCTTTGCTTCCTGCAAATAATTTTCAAAAACGAAATTCTTGTCAACAGACACTTTCAGCTGCTAACTCTTCAATTATTAAGGTATATGGACAAAAAACCCTTTCTTTAAACTTTAAATTACGGAGAATTTTTACTTGGACATTTTTAATTGCAAATGTAAACACACCAATTCTCGGAGCAGATTTCCTCCATTATTTTGAATTGGTACCCGATCTCCGAAATAAATGTATAAGAGATTTAAAAACAAAATTTCAGACAATTGGGCAAATGAAAAATGCTGATATTCATTCAGTAAAAACAATAACTGGAGATTCTGTTTATCACAACTTTTTAAATAAATTTCCATCGATTTCTAAATTGCCGGATCCTAATCAACCGGTTAAGCATAATACTGTCCATTACATCACAACTGTAGGTTCACCTGTTTTTGCAAAACCTAGAAGATTAGCACCAGATCGCTTGAAAATCGCCAAAACTGAATTCCAAAATATGATGATGCTTGGTCATTTACGACCTTCAAAGAGCAATTATGCATTACCACTTCATATGGTTCCTAAAAAAGGAACATTGGAATGGAGGCCTGTGGGCGATTATAGGGCATTAAATGCACAAACTGTTAAAGAAAAATACCCAATCCCACATATTGCTGATTTTACTTCAGAATTGCACGGTTCCAAAATTTTTAGCCATGTCGACCTTATTAAAGCTTATCATCAAATTCCAATACACCCTGACGATATTCACAAAACAGCAATATGTAGCCCGTTTGGATTATTCGAAAGTACGAGAATGCAATTTGGATTGTGTAATGCCTCTGCAACTTTCCAAAGATTTATTGATGAAGTTACTCGCGATTTAACCGGTGTTTATGCTTTTGTCGACGACATATTGATTGCATCAAAAGATGATAAAGAACACTTAGAACAACTTGAAGCTTTATTTTCAAAATTTCAGGAGTACGGTCTTTGTATCAATGTTTCAAAATGTACTTTCGGTAGACCTAGTATAGAGTTTTTGGGATTTAAACTTTCCGAAAAGGGAATAGAACCTCTTCCCAATAGAGTCCGATGCATAATGGAATTTCCCCAACCCACAACTTTAACTCAGCTCCGTAGATTCTTAGGCATGTATAACTTTTATAGAATTTTCATACCTAAAGCTGCTCACATACTTGCCCCTTTAGTACAATTTTTAGAAGGACACAAAAACAAAAAGAAATCTCGCTCTAGTGTTCGAAATTCTTCCGAACAAATAAAATGGAACGAGAATGCTGAACAATCCTTCAATGCTGCCAAACAAGCTATTGCTCTGACAACTCTTTTAAGACACCCTATTCCCGGGGCACAACTTAGCGTTTGGGTAGACGCTTCAGACTTTGCCGTCGGAGGCACTTTGCAGCAACTTTCTCACAATCAGTGGGAACCCATTGCATTTTTCTCTATGAAACTGAACAGAAGTCAACAAAAGTGGTCAACATATGACCGTGAACTATTTGCAATTTATTCCGCAATAAAGAAATTTAAACACATGCTAGAAGGCAGAAGTTTTCAAATTTACACAGACCAAAAACCATTAATTTACGCCTTTAAGCAAAAATCTGATAAATGTTCACCTCGGCAATTACGCCATTTAGACTTAATTTCACAATATTCCACAGACATCAGGCATGTGCAAGGTTCTAAAAATTCTGTCGCAGATGCACTTTCAAGAATCGAAATTGATTCTATTACAAAATCTCCAAATTTGAATTTTAAAGATTTTGCAGAAAAGCAGAAAAGTGATTCAGAGGTACAGAAGTATCTTCAAAACAATGACTCATCTCTGACTTTGGAATATAAACCATGCCATTCATCTGACTGTGATTTACTTTGTGATACATCAACTAGTTCACCTCGACCTTTCGTACCTGAATGCTTTCGAAAGCTCATATTTGAGCATCTACACAATATTTCTCATCCAGGAATTGCAGCTACCACAAAGCTGATATCCTCCCGATATGTGTGGCCCAATATGAAACGTCAAATCAAGTGCTGGGTACGCTCCTGCGAACCCTGTCAGAGATCAAAAGTCCAACGCCACACGAAAGCACCACTAGGAACTTTCGCACTTCCTGATGCACGTTTCTCGCAAATTCACTTAGACATTGTAGGTCCTTTACCCCCATCTGATGGTCACGTCTATCTTCTGACACTCATCGACAGATTTACCAGATGGCCTGAGGCCATACCCATACCTGATACGACAACTACTACCATTTGCAAAGCAATATTCACCACTTGGATTAGTCGCTTTGGATGCCCATTATTTATAACCACAGATCAAGGATCTCAAATGAGATCAAATTTGTATCAAGAATTTGCAAACATGTTAGGCACGAATAGAATAAAAACGACTACATACCACCCAATTGCAAACGGCCTCATCGAACGTTTTCATAGACATCTTAAAGCATCTATCAAAGCACATGAACACGATAGATGGACTGATATCATTCCCATCGTACTTTTAGGTATCCGTACCGCGGTTAAGGAAGATATCAAAGCAACTTGTGCTGAACTTGTCTATGGCAAAACATTAACATTGCCTGCAGACATGTTAGAAATCCCAGACCACAAACAAATCGTTGATACCTCCTTTGTGACTCAACTCAAAGAGCGGATGCGGACTCTTAATCCCATTGCTACTTCACGACACGGTGAAAGTCCAGTTTTTGTGCATCCATCTCTCACAGCATGTACGCACATTTTCTTACGAGTTGATTCAAACAAACCACCCTTGAGTCAGCCTTACACCGGTCCTCACAAGGTAATAAACAGAACCAATAAAACAATTACCATTGAACTGAAAGGAAAGAAATCAACTGTCTCTTTGGATCGAGTTAAACCCGCTTTTCTTCTTGGAGAGGATAATGTTCCTATCAAACGTCAATCCACTGTTACCGAGACACTTCCTACAAAGTCAATATCTCTTGCAAAACCATCTGTTTCCAAAGAAACTATTAAGAAACCAACAACCACGACACGAACTGGTCGTCGTGTACATTTTCCACAGAGATATACTGACTATATTTAACTGTTAATTTACATCATATTTCTTTCTATTTTCTGTATGTCAAATTACATGTGTTACCTTATATTTATATATATATATATTTAAGTTATATTGTTCGTTCCATCGTACCCTCTGTCACTGGGGGGATACTCTGTAGTGAATCGCCAAGAGAGCGAGAATGTACGCGCCTTTAAAAATATAGCAACCCTGGTATGTGTAGTGGGGTTGCAAGAAAGTACGGAGAGAAGAGTGTGCGCTTATGAATTAATGTAAAGGATGGAAATAAAAAAATTGGTTTATCTTACAATGAATGGAGTTGAATTATGATTGAATATATTCACTGTTAACGAAGCACGTAAATATACCATAATGGTGACCCGGTGAGAATATACAGTGATTCTTATGAAGAATTTCAATGCGTGAGAGCTACATAGATTTGTGAAGTAGTTTCGTTTGGACAGCTCATTTTCAACTTTCTCTAGCGCCGAGGATTAGATACGCGTTACGCAATAACGGAATATCTCTCGGATTAAGACACGCCTGCTATTAGAAGAAAGGCGAACGGGGTAAGATCGAACTTTTTTATCTCTGGGTTACTTTTCTGTTTTGTTTTTACTTGCAATTTGGATATCTTGAATATTCCCTTGCACTATGTCTGAGGTCAGTGCAGTTCAAATTCCTGTTTTTAATAGATCGGATCCCGCCTTATGGTTTATCATGTGCGAAAGTACTTTCGCTTTGGCGGCTCCTAAACCTATTACAGAGTCTATGACAAAATATAATTATATTGTTTCTCATATACCACCTGAAATTGCCTCACTTATTCGTGATGTACTTGTAAAACCCGACTCTGTTGATCCGTACACTAAATTGAAAACAGAACTGATAGCTCGTTCCGGCGAATCTTCGCAACAGGAAAACAGACAACTTTTGTCAGGAGAGGAATTCGGATCTAGGAAACCCTCCGAGTTGTTGCGAAATATGAAACGTCGCGCTGAATCTCATAACGTCCCAGAAAATTTAATGTTGGAACTATTCTTACAACGTTTGCCGACTTCTGTTCAGTCTATATTAGCCGCCGTTACTGACCTAAAATTCGATAAGGCTGCTGAAATTTCTGATCGCATTGTGGAAGTTACTCCTTCTCCAATGGAGAATTGTGCTGTTTCACGTGAAGAGCGTAATTCAAATGAGGAAAAAATTTTCCGTGAAATTGAGAAGTTGAACAAAAGAATCGATCAACTTTCGTTTTCGCGAGGTCGTTCCCCATACCGAGGAAACAGAAACAGAACTAGGAGTAATTCCAGGCGTTCATCGGTTTGTTGGTATCACCGTCGTTTTGGTGATAAATGTAGGGCCGACAAATGTGTCCAACCCTGTTTTTATCAGGGAAACGAGAATCGCGAAGAATAGAGGCGACCTATTCTTTGCCACAAATCTCGCGTCGCCTGTTCATTCGAGACCAGACAACTAACGTATCCTTCCTGGTCGATACGGGTAGCGACGTATCTTTGCTTCCTGCAAATAATTTTCAAAAACGAAATTCTTGTCAACAGACACTTTCAGCTGCTAACTCTTCAATTATTAAGGTATATGGACAAAAAACCCTTTCTTTAAACTTTAAATTACGGAGAATTTTTACTTGGACATTTTTAATTGCAAATGTAAACACACCAATTCTCGGAGCAGATTTCCTCCATTATTTTGAATTGGTACCCGATCTCCGAAATAAATGTATAAGAGATTTAAAAACAAAATTTCAGACAATTGGGCAAATGAAAAATGCTGATATTCATTCAGTAAAAACAATAACTGGAGATTCTGTTTATCACAACTTTTTAAATAAATTTCCATCGATTTCTAAATTGCCGGATCCTAATCAACCGGTTAAGCATAATACTGTCCATTACATCACAACTGTAGGTTCACCTGTTTTTGCAAAACCTAGAAGATTAGCACCAGATCGCTTGAAAATCGCCAAAACTGAATTCCAAAATATGATGATGCTTGGTCATTTACGACCTTCAAAGAGCAATTATGCATTACCACTTCATATGGTTCCTAAAAAAGGAACATTGGAATGGAGGCCTGTGGGCGATTATAGGGCATTAAATGCACAAACTGTTAAAGAAAAATACCCAATCCCACATATTGCTGATTTTACTTCAGAATTGCACGGTTCCAAAATTTTTAGCCATGTCGACCTTATTAAAGCTTATCATCAAATTCCAATACACCCTGACGATATTCACAAAACAGCAATATGTAGCCCGTTTGGATTATTCGAAAGTACGAGAATGCAATTTGGATTGTGTAATGCCTCTGCAACTTTCCAAAGATTTATTGATGAAGTTACTCGCGATTTAACCGGTGTTTATGCTTTTGTCGACGACATATTGATTGCATCAAAAGATGATAAAGAACACTTAGAACAACTTGAAGCTTTATTTTCAAAATTTCAGGAGTACGGTCTTTGTATCAATGTTTCAAAATGTACTTTCGGTAGACCTAGTATAGAGTTTTTGGGATTTAAACTTTCCGAAAAGGGAATAGAACCTCTTCCCAATAGAGTCCGATGCATAATGGAATTTCCCCAACCCACAACTTTAACTCAGCTCCGTAGATTCTTAGGCATGTATAACTTTTATAGAATTTTCATACCTAAAGCTGCTCACATACTTGCCCCTTTAGTACAATTTTTAGAAGGACACAAAAACAAAAAGAAATCTCGCTCTAGTGTTCGAAATTCTTCCGAACAAATAAAATGGAACGAGAATGCTGAACAATCCTTCAATGCTGCCAAACAAGCTATTGCTCTGACAACTCTTTTAAGACACCCTATTCCCGGGGCACAACTTAGCGTTTGGGTAGACGCTTCAGACTTTGCCGTCGGAGGCACTTTGCAGCAACTTTCTCACAATCAGTGGGAACCCATTGCATTTTTCTCTATGAAACTGAACAGAAGTCAACAAAAGTGGTCAACATATGACCGTGAACTATTTGCAATTTATTCCGCAATAAAGAAATTTAAACACATGCTAGAAGGCAGAAGTTTTCAAATTTACACAGACCAAAAACCATTAATTTACGCCTTTAAGCAAAAATCTGATAAATGTTCACCTCGGCAATTACGCCATTTAGACTTAATTTCACAATATTCCACAGACATCAGGCATGTGCAAGGTTCTAAAAATTCTGTCGCAGATGCACTTTCAAGAATCGAAATTGATTCTATTACAAAATCTCCAAATTTGAATTTTAAAGATTTTGCAGAAAAGCAGAAAAGTGATTCAGAGGTACAGAAGTATCTTCAAAACAATGACTCATCTCTGACTTTGGAATATAAACCATGCCATTCATCTGACTGTGATTTACTTTGTGATACATCAACTAGTTCACCTCGACCTTTCGTACCTGAATGCTTTCGAAAGCTCATATTTGAGCATCTACACAATATTTCTCATCCAGGAATTGCAGCTACCACAAAGCTGATATCCTCCCGATATGTGTGGCCCAATATGAAACGTCAAATCAAGTGCTGGGTACGCTCCTGCGAACCCTGTCAGAGATCAAAAGTCCAACGCCACACGAAAGCACCACTAGGAACTTTCGCACTTCCTGATGCACGTTTCTCGCAAATTCACTTAGACATTGTAGGTCCTTTACCCCCATCTGATGGTCACGTCTATCTTCTGACACTCATCGACAGATTTACCAGATGGCCTGAGGCCATACCCATACCTGATACGACAACTACTACCATTTGCAAAGCAATATTCACCACTTGGATTAGTCGCTTTGGATGCCCATTATTTATAACCACAGATCAAGGATCTCAAATGAGATCAAATTTGTATCAAGAATTTGCAAACATGTTAGGCACGAATAGAATAAAAACGACTACATACCACCCAATTGCAAACGGCCTCATCGAACGTTTTCATAGACATCTTAAAGCATCTATCAAAGCACATGAACACGATAGATGGACTGATATCATTCCCATCGTACTTTTAGGTATCCGTACCGCGGTTAAGGAAGATATCAAAGCAACTTGTGCTGAACTTGTCTATGGCAAAACATTAACATTGCCTGCAGACATGTTAGAAATCCCAGACCACAAACAAATCGTTGATACCTCCTTTGTGACTCAACTCAAAGAGCGGATGCGGACTCTTAATCCCATTGCTACTTCACGACACGGTGAAAGTCCAGTTTTTGTGCATCCATCTCTCACAGCATGTACGCACATTTTCTTACGAGTTGATTCAAACAAACCACCCTTGAGTCAGCCTTACACCGGTCCTCACAAGGTAATAAACAGAACCAATAAAACAATTACCATTGAACTGAAAGGAAAGAAATCAACTGTCTCTTTGGATCGAGTTAAACCCGCTTTTCTTCTTGGAGAGGATAATGTTCCTATCAAACGTCAATCCACTGTTACCGAGACACTTCCTACAAAGTCAATATCTCTTGCAAAACCATCTGTTTCCAAAGAAACTATTAAGAAACCAACAACCACGACACGAACTGGTCGTCGTGTACATTTTCCACAGAGATATACTGACTATATTTAACTGTTAATTTACATCATATTTCTTTCTATTTTCTGTATGTCAAATTACATGTGTTACCTTATATTTATATATATATATATATTTAAGTTATATTGTTCGTTCCATCGTACCCTCTGTCACTGGGGGGATACTCTGTAGTGAATCGCCAAGAGAGCGAGAATGTACGCGCCTTTAAAAATATAGCAACCCTGGTATGTGTAGTGGGGTTGCAAGAAAGTACGGAGAGAAGAGTGCGCGCTTATGAATTAATGTAAAGGATGGAAATAAAAAAATTGGTTTATCTTACAATGAATGGAGTTGAATTATGATTGAATATATTCACTGTTAACGAAGCACGTAAATATACCATAATGGTGACCCGGTGAGAATATACAGTGATTCTTATGAAGAATTTCAATGCGTGAGAGCTACATAGATTTGTGAAGTAGTTTCGTTTGGACAGCTCATTTTCAACTTTCTCTAGCGCCGAGGATTAGATACGCGTTACGCAATAACGGAATATCTCTCGGATTAAGACACGCCTGCTATTAGAAGAAAGGCGAACGGGGTAAGATCGAACTTTTTTATCTCTGGGTTACTTTTCTGTTTTGTTTTTACTTGCAATTTGGATATCTTGAATATTCCCTTGCACTATGTCTGAGGTCAGTGCAGTTCAAATTCCTGTTTTTAATAGATCGGATCCCGCCTTATGGTTTATCATGTGCGAAAGTACTTTCGCTTTGGCGGCTCCTAAACCTATTACAGAGTCTATGACAAAATATAATTATATTGTTTCTCATATACCACCTGAAATTGCCTCACTTATTCGTGATGTACTTGTAAAACCCGACTCTGTTGATCCGTACACTAAATTGAAAACAGAACTGATAGCTCGTTCCGGCGAATCTTCGCAACAGGAAAACAGACAACTTTTGTCAGGAGAGGAATTCGGATCTAGGAAACCCTCCGAGTTGTTGCGAAATATGAAACGTCGCGCTGAATCTCATAACGTCCCAGAAAATTTAATGTTGGAACTATTCTTACAACGTTTGCCGACTTCTGTTCAGTCTATATTAGCCGCCGTTACTGACCTAAAATTCGATAAGGCTGCTGAAATTTCTGATCGCATTGTGGAAGTTACTCCTTCTCCAATGGAGAATTGTGCTGTTTCACGTGAAGAGCGTAATTCAAATGAGGAAAAAATTTTCCGTGAAATTGAGAAGTTGAACAAAAGAATCGATCAACTTTCGTTTTCGCGAGGTCGTTCCCCATACCGAGGAAACAGAAACAGAACTAGGAGTAATTCCAGGCGTTCATCGGTTTGTTGGTATCACCGTCGTTTTGGTGATAAATGTAGGGCCGACAAATGTGTCCAACCCTGTTTTTATCAGGGAAACGAGAATCGCGAAGAATAGAGGCGACCTATTCTTTGCCACAAATCTCGCGTCGCCTGTTCATTCGAGACCAGACAACTAACGTATCCTTCCTGGTCGATACGGGTAGCGACGTATCTTTGCTTCCTGCAAATAATTTTCAAAAACGAAATTCTTGTCAACAGACACTTTCAGCTGCTAACTCTTCAATTATTAAGGTATATGGACAAAAAACCCTTTCTTTAAACTTTAAATTACGGAGAATTTTTACTTGGACATTTTTAATTGCAAATGTAAACACACCAATTCTCGGAGCAGATTTCCTCCATTATTTTGAATTGGTACCCGATCTCCGAAATAAATGTATAAGAGATTTAAAAACAAAATTTCAGACAATTGGGCAAATGAAAAATGCTGATATTCATTCAGTAAAAACAATAACTGGAGATTCTGTTTATCACAACTTTTTAAATAAATTTCCATCGATTTCTAAATTGCCGGATCCTAATCAACCGGTTAAGCATAATACTGTCCATTACATCACAACTGTAGGTTCACCTGTTTTTGCAAAACCTAGAAGATTAGCACCAGATCGCTTGAAAATCGCCAAAACTGAATTCCAAAATATGATGATGCTTGGTCATTTACGACCTTCAAAGAGCAATTATGCATTACCACTTCATATGGTTCCTAAAAAAGGAACATTGGAATGGAGGCCTGTGGGCGATTATAGGGCATTAAATGCACAAACTGTTAAAGAAAAATACCCAATCCCACATATTGCTGATTTTACTTCAGAATTGCACGGTTCCAAAATTTTTAGCCATGTCGACCTTATTAAAGCTTATCATCAAATTCCAATACACCCTGACGATATTCACAAAACAGCAATATGTAGCCCGTTTGGATTATTCGAAAGTACGAGAATGCAATTTGGATTGTGTAATGCCTCTGCAACTTTCCAAAGATTTATTGATGAAGTTACTCGCGATTTAACCGGTGTTTATGCTTTTGTCGACGACATATTGATTGCATCAAAAGATGATAAAGAACACTTAGAACAACTTGAAGCTTTATTTTCAAAATTTCAGGAGTACGGTCTTTGTATCAATGTTTCAAAATGTACTTTCGGTAGACCTAGTATAGAGTTTTTGGGATTTAAACTTTCCGAAAAGGGAATAGAACCTCTTCCCAATAGAGTCCGATGCATAATGGAATTTCCCCAACCCACAACTTTAACTCAGCTCCGTAGATTCTTAGGCATGTATAACTTTTATAGAATTTTCATACCTAAAGCTGCTCACATACTTGCCCCTTTAGTACAATTTTTAGAAGGACACAAAAACAAAAAGAAATCTCGCTCTAGTGTTCGAAATTCTTCCGAACAAATAAAATGGAACGAGAATGCTGAACAATCCTTCAATGCTGCCAAACAAGCTATTGCTCTGACAACTCTTTTAAGACACCCTATTCCCGGGGCACAACTTAGCGTTTGGGTAGACGCTTCAGACTTTGCCGTCGGAGGCACTTTGCAGCAACTTTCTCACAATCAGTGGGAACCCATTGCATTTTTCTCTATGAAACTGAACAGAAGTCAACAAAAGTGGTCAACATATGACCGTGAACTATTTGCAATTTATTCCGCAATAAAGAAATTTAAACACATGCTAGAAGGCAGAAGTTTTCAAATTTACACAGACCAAAAACCATTAATTTACGCCTTTAAGCAAAAATCTGATAAATGTTCACCTCGGCAATTACGCCATTTAGACTTAATTTCACAATATTCCACAGACATCAGGCATGTGCAAGGTTCTAAAAATTCTGTCGCAGATGCACTTTCAAGAATCGAAATTGATTCTATTACAAAATCTCCAAATTTGAATTTTAAAGATTTTGCAGAAAAGCAGAAAAGTGATTCAGAGGTACAGAAGTATCTTCAAAACAATGACTCATCTCTGACTTTGGAATATAAACCATGCCATTCATCTGACTGTGATTTACTTTGTGATACATCAACTAGTTCACCTCGACCTTTCGTACCTGAATGCTTTCGAAAGCTCATATTTGAGCATCTACACAATATTTCTCATCCAGGAATTGCAGCTACCACAAAGCTGATATCCTCCCGATATGTGTGGCCCAATATGAAACGTCAAATCAAGTGCTGGGTACGCTCCTGCGAACCCTGTCAGAGATCAAAAGTCCAACGCCACACGAAAGCACCACTAGGAACTTTCGCACTTCCTGATGCACGTTTCTCGCAAATTCACTTAGACATTGTAGGTCCTTTACCCCCATCTGATGGTCACGTCTATCTTCTGACACTCATCGACAGATTTACCAGATGGCCTGAGGCCATACCCATACCTGATACGACAACTACTACCATTTGCAAAGCAATATTCACCACTTGGATTAGTCGCTTTGGATGCCCATTATTTATAACCACAGATCAAGGATCTCAAATGAGATCAAATTTGTATCAAGAATTTGCAAACATGTTAGGCACGAATAGAATAAAAACGACTACATACCACCCAATTGCAAACGGCCTCATCGAACGTTTTCATAGACATCTTAAAGCATCTATCAAAGCACATGAACACGATAGATGGACTGATATCATTCCCATCGTACTTTTAGGTATCCGTACCGCGGTTAAGGAAGATATCAAAGCAACTTGTGCTGAACTTGTCTATGGCAAAACATTAACATTGCCTGCAGACATGTTAGAAATCCCAGACCACAAACAAATCGTTGATACCTCCTTTGTGACTCAACTCAAAGAGCGGATGCGGACTCTTAATCCCATTGCTACTTCACGACACGGTGAAAGTCCAGTTTTTGTGCATCCATCTCTCACAGCATGTACGCACATTTTCTTACGAGTTGATTCAAACAAACCACCCTTGAGTCAGCCTTACACCGGTCCTCACAAGGTAATAAACAGAACCAATAAAACAATTACCATTGAACTGAAAGGAAAGAAATCAACTGTCTCTTTGGATCGAGTTAAACCCGCTTTTCTTCTTGGAGAGGATAATGTTCCTATCAAACGTCAATCCACTGTTACCGAGACACTTCCTACAAAGTCAATATCTCTTGCAAAACCATCTGTTTCCAAAGAAACTATTAAGAAACCAACAACCACGACACGAACTGGTCGTCGTGTACATTTTCCACAGAGATATACTGACTATATTTAACTGTTAATTTACATCATATTTCTTTCTATTTTCTGTATGTCAAATTACATGTGTTACCTTATATTTATATATATATATATTTAAGTTATATTGTTCGTTCCATCGTACCCTCTGTCACTGGGGGGATACTCTGTAGTGAATCGCCAAGAGAGCGAGAATGTACGCGCCTTTAAAAATATAGCAACCCTGGTATGTGTAGTGGGGTTGCAAGAAAGTACGGAGAGAAGAGTGCGCGCTTATGAATTAATGTAAAGGATGGAAATAAAAAAATTGGTTTATCTTACAATGAATGGAGTTGAATTATGATTGAATATATTCACTGTTAACGAAGCACGTAAATATACCATAAGGGTTACGATAAATACTATTGCTTAGCAGGTCACGGCAAGATGATTAAAATTTCTCGTCACATTTTGCATCAATAATATGTTCATCAGATACGCTTAAGCATATTTATTTTAATAAAGTTTTTTATAGTCAATATTACTATCTATTCGCTTGCGATAACCTCTAAGTAACAATCACAAAGTCACTATTTAGAATTAAGTAACGAAGATGTTACATGACTTTGAGCTTAGACATCACTTTACAAAATTAATCAGCAGAGCTCAGTTAAATAGTATTCGAGACTAGCTTGAAATCAGAAGGTATCCCAAGATTACTGAATGATATTTTAAGATTTAGAGAGGAAATTAAAATTAAACGAACTACGGACTATCCTTGTTTTGTAAATGAAAAATAATTACACTATCCCAAAAGCTGAAAGTAGGGGCTTATTAATGTCATATTTTAAAATAGATAAACAATAACAATGTAATAACTTACCAGGTTCCTCTTTCACAAGCGTAAACGGTTGCTTTGACCAACTCTCGTCTTTTGGTATTTTCTTTTTTATATTCAGACATGGTCTATCTTTTAAGGATTCTCCAAACCTGGACATTGAGTCTACGTTTTGTGTTTCTGGAAAAGAGGGTGTACGGCTGAATCCACTTGAGGGGTACGGAAAAAATCCTCTCTGAAAGTACTCTGAAATGCCTAGATGTACGCCACATAATCCATGAGGTGAAATGCAAAAGGTAGGGGGCAATACTACTCCGTTAGGATTCGGCCACAAACGTTTACTGCTCACATCGCTGCTTTGTACAGGTGAGATCTCGGAATGGTCACTTTTGGTCAGCAAAGAATCTACCAGAAATGATTTCGACATTCTAGAAAAGTAGTTGCGAGGGGTCAGTTGCAATGATGGAAGGCACCTTCCATCGTTGACTGGTTGACGATTCTCTTCAAATTTCAATTTAGTATTTTAAACGAAAATGAAGGATGAGATTTCGATCAAGTTGCATAAAATTAGTGATTTAGGAATTCTGTGCATAGAATATAGATGAAGAGATTGACGATTATATGAGAATTTAATCTGAAGTGGGAAGCTCCCTTCTGAATTACCGAAATCAGTCCGAAATAAATCGAAAGTATCACGATCATGAAGGAAATGATCCCTAAATGAGCGGAGGTTCCACAATTGCATGGCACCTAAGGGGTCGGCTGACGAATGGATGGTGAGGAAGGCGGGACCCTTCCATAAAAGGCGGAACCCCGCAGTCTACCACGCGACGAACAAACTGTTGAATGGGAACATTCAGGAGTGCCTACAGCCCGCATCGAGATACGGGGTTTGATACAAGCGACCGTTAAGTTTTGGGTATGAGTATTTGACAGGGCTGCGCAGAGAGTAGAGGCTACAAAGGCTCAAGTCCTTTTAATCTTGGAGGATTAAATGACCTTTTTTTAAAACAAATGGTTCTTGAATTGGTGGATGTCTGTAAAAGAATCAAAATTATTTGCCATTACGATTCTTTCACAGATTAATTATTGATTGGTTGTGTGTTGGTAGTTGGTACCTTTCCTTCCTAACCATGGTAATAGGTAATATTTTTTATGATTTTTCTCTCTGGTAGTACTTTGAGTTTTCGGGGGGGGGGGGAGTAACTTGTGTTGATGTCTTTGGCTCACACTGGAAGATGAGTCGTGTTCCATTGCAGAGTGAAGGTGGATGCAGATTTCTGAGAAGCATAATAGGTGCCCCAATTTCTAGCTGTAATATGTGCGAGGGTACTCCAAATGGCTCCAATATGTTCACAAACTCTGTTTGGTACTCCAGATGGCTCCAATGTGTTCAAGAACTCTGTTGTATAATTCACAGCCTCATCTGTGTCACATGTAGCTTCGATAGATTTGTACTATACAAATACAGAAATTATACAAATTAAAAAGTAAGTTATGAAAAACCACTACTGAAATAAAAATGTGATTGAATCTTTGAATACAATGCTATACTTTTAAAAGTCTTGTTATGTCACCTCACTGATCCCGACAAACAACCTAAATTTGTGTCTCATGGCCCATATATGTCCAGTGGTTCTGCTATTAGTCATTTATCAAGTGCCCATATAATCCAGTACATTTTGTTACATTTAATTTAGTATACTCACAAAGAGATTATACAGAAAACTCCAATCAATAACGTTGAATTGAAAAATTATAAAATTTGAATTGGTATGCAATAAATGGTGCAGTTGCATTTCAAAAGTGCGATACCTTAATAAGATTTGCATTATAAAGAAAACCGTGTGTGGTGGCATATTTTGTTCAGTGTGAGTCTTTATGAAAAGATACGTGAAAAGACGTACTGTTTGCTATAGAATGGACAATTTTTAAACGGTAAAGTTTTAAATTTTAAAAATTGCATGTTTGTATATAGCTGAAAATAGATTTGATTCGTTTCTCTACGGTCTGCTCGAGTAGGCAAATGAAACACCAAAAAGATGCAAAGTAGACGTTGCTATTGTTGAAGTCTCTCTTTGGGATTTGAGGAAAAAATCAATACCAGCGCTTTTATAAAAAACAATATCTTAAAAGTAATTATTTTTCGTGAATCGTAAATATTATTTCCTTGTTAGCAAGGTTGAAAAATATTTTACCGAATCACAGAGTGTGTAAAAATGAGCAATAAAGTCCGTTTATACCATAGCTTTCATACGTCAGAATGAATTTTGTTGATGGAAATATTTAATATAGGAGACTTCATACGCAACATTTGTCTGAGGTACTGTTTAGAACCATTTCAATCTCTTAAGTTTGTTTTTAGATTTATAAGAAATATTTATAACATATTCCTACGTTTAATATAATTCCTTTCTAATTTTGTTGAACACGTATGCTTTATTTTTACATAATCAATTCACACAAAAAGTCCCAATCAGTTATGCAATATTCTGTAAATATCAATCGTTTTAAATGCATTTGATCAAAGGTTACATTATGGACTTACCCGATCTTCAGACTAATACTTTATGGTGTTAAACGGTAAAAATTTTATATTTTGCTTGTAAAATTCCTTAATACGTTACAGAACACGTCTTCAATTTAGAAATGAAAAATACCTCATTCAATCTTTGCCAGGATCAACAATAAAATAGTAAGTGTAAAGTCAAGTTTAAATTAGAAAAGTTAAGCCCCGAAGACTCCCCATGACAACTCCATATAAGTGGCCACAGACTTTACAGTCGGCTTAGAGCAGAAACTCATTAAATGACATTTTTTCGGAGGCACTAAATGCTTATTTAAATGATAAGAAATACAGCCTTATTGCAATCTGTTTAAAATATACGTAACACTATCAAAATATTTATTACTTTTATCTTTTGACCTAAAAACTAATAGCTAGTCCCTTTAAACATCTGTACAGTAAAAAATATTTTCCCCAATTAACAAATTACCTTTCTTATGAACATATGGCAAAACGGTAATGACGCAAAAGTTTGGACGATCCTGAAATTTTGATTACTATGGCGCAGAAATTTTTGTTTTGCTCATTTTGGGTTTTAAAAATGAAGTGTTCCTCACTTGTTATGCACATTTTTTAAGTGCAGAATCACGAATACTCCTGGAACACCCCTGAGTTCAAGCTGTGGACAGGGGTACTTAATTCTAATTTTTAAAACTGGGTTGAGTTAATATATTGTTGCCAAGATTTCGATTCATATGTATTTTGACTTGAGTGTTTCACTAAGATCTTATAAGTCTTAGACCCAGAAGGAAATCTTTCTACTGACCGAGAGAATATACCCCTCCACGTCATCAGACGGGAATCAACCATCAGCAAATTACTTCAATTACTCTGTTGATGTGTTAACCCTCCTGGTGGTTGTCTTGACGAAGGATCTCGAAATTAGCAAAACCATTAGCAAATCTTGATGGACAAGATATCTCGTCATTAGAAGAAAACTGACCATATCTTGATGACGATATATCTCGTCATTAGCAAAATCGGTCAAATCGTGATGGATGAGATATCTCGTCGAAACCACTTGGAGGGTTAAAAGTTCCACCTAGATGCGGAGGTTATTGGCAAGATATTTTTAAAACAAAACCAACTAAATGTCTATTTCATAAACAATGAGTAAAATGCGTGTTACTAAAATCTGAAAAATAATGAAATTCCAAATGTTGGGACGTTGGGATTCCGGCGAAGGATCTTACAGTTTAAATATAATGTATTGAAATTGTTAAATACGATTCCTTCAGAGGAAAGGAATGACACAGGCCATATGGATAGCAAAAGGGAACAGGCTCGTTTATTGAAAACACAACACATATATATATACAGATAGGATAGGATTGCAGCACAACCAATAAGATTCATTAAAATGGACGGACGTCCAAGAAAGCTCTAGAACATTTACACATGCTGCCTGTAAAGAGTGACTCAGCTCTAGCAGCACAAAGACTTCTATGGGCGATTACATTATACAACAGAAATAAAGCTTAACCTGTTATCGTGTTAATTTGGAAGCGCTTTTGTACAAGGAAATTTTCTATCAATTTCAATCAAGAAAATATATCTGTGATCGTTTCCGGATACATAAAAATGCATGAATAATTTTCTCACTGATTGAGTACTTCGAAGGTGGTATTAATTTCTATCCCCAACGATGACGAGTTGCTTGATATGAAACGCGATCATTTTACTCTTGACCCTCCAAGTGGTTTCATCGATCTCGTCAATCAAGATATGATCAGATTTGCTAATGACGAGATCTATCGATATCAAGATATTGCCGATGTTTTGATGATGACGAAATCAAGATCTAATCAGTTTTCTTCTAATGACAAGATGCCTCGTCGAGACAACCACCAGGAGGGTTAAATTATGACACCACATCAATGTGGCCTAATTAGCCCTCGTGTAGCAAAAAATGACCGTATAGCGACAAACCAAAATCAGACCAAGTCAATATTCCGTTTCGATTCAATGTGTCTAGTTACTCTCTCTTCCGTGAATTTGAATTCGCAATAGTAAAATTTTTATATTCCATACACAATGGTTTATCAGATCAGAAAAACATTAAAGGCATCGATGGAACTAAAATGCTTTTGAAAAGTCTTACAAAAAATAATTTTCTCTTAAATTTCACCATTTTTTAAACTTTTCGCAGATACAATTTCCAACGATGGCTTGAATCAAAAGCAGCAGTAAGGTAATATAAGTCGGAATAAAAATTAAAAAAACTCTTCATTCATACTTAAAAAGACACAAAAAGTTCCCTTTCTTTAAAAACTAAGCTTCTCCATGCCGAGCAGATTGCATATCCTGCTAGCTTTTGATATTGATGGCATACCAGTACGTTGAAAGGTCTCTATTCGTTTTATGAATGCTATTTGAACTGCAATCCTCGGGATTATATTGTCATTTAACGTTCTATGGAAAAGGATGAACAGTTGGTCCCACGCTAAAGGAACAACTTAATCCCAGAGCCACAGTAGAAAAGAGCAAAACCTGAGCATTCGCAGGCGCCCGCTGTATTCCGAGGGAGAACACGAAAGGTTCAAAAGGACTGAAGATGGGGCATACGAAAGGAAACTTTTTGACAAGTGCTTTTTAGACATCCAGTTTCATCATCGTCACAACTGTTTTGTTGGTAAGTTTTCGCGGAGTACAACTCCCTTGTCCATAGATCACCAAAAGAGAACTGATTTCCAAGATATAATAAAACGACGTTTCAGGCTTGAATGCATCGCCTCTGCGTTGAATCGCGATATGATATCTGCCTCGCAGCGTTGGTACTTCTGTGGTCTTGTCAGTGTCGTTTAAGTTGAAGACGGAAGTCAAAAAGCAGTTTGGGAATGGCTTTGACCTTAACAACAGATTGAAGAAGTCTGTTGTCGATCGACAAAACCTATTTACAAGACATCCAGTTCAGAACACAAATAAATGAATGCATGGGGTGCTTTGAATTTGGATAATGTTCCTTAAACATAGTAATTTATCAAAATATATCAACATTGCTACCATTTAACTGATTTTTAGCAAAGTTAAAATAAAAAATTATTTAAGTTTAAAATACATGTATTGTTATGGACAATGGTAAAAATAAATATCACAATGATTAGAAACTATTTTATACAATTTAGTAAGTAATTATACCATAATTTAATTAGTTTTATTTACGATTTCCATAAAGTATTGTTTTCTTAGTATATCATTTTTCCTCCCATTTCCCCAAAAAAATTTCAGAGCGAAGATGAGTTAAAATATCTGGTTATGAAATATTTGAAAGACTTTTATTATTTGGAGCGGAAAAAAATGCATATCGAAAGAATTAAAAATATAAATATGTAAAAACATTATTTGTTTGTTTTAACCCCCTATTAATAACTCGATGAAGAGAAATATGGGTGTATTTTCTCCCTTTGTTATCTCCGAAAAGTTATTATAGAAAATGCTTTTGTTATCAAGAATTTGGTCGCAATGGGAGATGACTAACAGCCTTTAGTTTCTCCACTTTTTAGCTTTTCGCATTTATCGGAGCAAGAGAAGGAAAATTCAGTGGAATTTTCTAACATTAACTAAACTAACTAACATGGCATTAACTAAAATAGATATAATCTAAAACAACTAAAAACGTAAAACGCAGTACAACCACCAATGATAGTTCTAGAAATAATAACGAGTGTGAAAATTACAGATTAAATAAAAAAAACAGAAAAATTGCAACAGGAGGAAACAAGCAATAGTTTTTAAAGTAGAAAAATTTTTGCAATGTTAATATAGAAACTGGATAATAAAATATAATAACAAAGTTCAAATTCACTATAGGTTAGTTTTTTAATTAAGCAACTGAAAATATGACTAAAATTATTTTTAACTCTGAAATAATAAACTTTATTTCCCACTAATCACGAAGACAATAAAAATTAAAAAAAAAATGGATTTTTGCCGGTGTGGCATTTTTTTACCAATCTTTATTTAGCCAGAACTTGATGACAAAAATTGCAATACATATTTTTGACGGCACTATGTCCGATACTGACAGCATTTGCGAGTTCAAATAGAGCCCTTTTTAAAGAACTCTACGAATTCCTCCGTTAATCCTTGATTTTATTTGTCTTGTCTGGCGCAGTATGGCCAAATACGGCACTTGTGCCATAAAACCCCAAAAATAACCCCAAACAACCAACCTCCGTTAATCAATTAAAAGATTCAGTATTAAAAATAAAACTCATCAGAATTAACTCCACATGGATTACATTATCTCAGAAAATGTCACATTCTCAAGTTCATATCACGCAATAATTACAGTACTCGGAAGACGTGCCGATCACACACTGGATACCAGTAATCTTTTGAAACTTCATAGGCACCGCGCGCGCGCGCGCGCGCGTAGATGTTTCCTTTCACGACACTAAAAAAATTCAATACTACCAGAGAAACAATAGATCATAAAATTTTATATTCTACCGAAAAAATATTTTGAATAAAATTGACTGCATCCGCTGCTACGACCATTTTATAATCTTATATTTAGAGGTTTAGGAGCTTTACTCAGAATCCAAGTTTGAATAAGTGTGTTCTGAAAAATCTCACTGTTTATCCTTTCGTTTTTAAAATCATTGTAGATTTCTTGTTTGCAAGTTTTAGTGTTAAGATACACACATACACTGTAATACAATGCTATTTGACATTCTAACGATATTTAAGTTTATTTTATATACTTGGTACTATACTTATTTTACTTACTATACTTATTTTATTATACTTTTATATACAATTATTTGATTAACCCTCCAAGTGGTTTCGACGAGATGTCTCATCATCAAGACATTGCCGATTTTTTGTGATGACGAGATCAAGATGTGGTCAGTTTTCTTCTACTGACAAGATATCTAGTCCATGAAGGTCTGGTCAGTGTTGACCAGATCTAATGAAGGACGAAGCGTTAATGACGAGATCTACAGAACCACCAGGATGTTAATATACTATAGGTGAGATTTAATTTTATGACTTAGAGGGGTTTCAAAGAATTGTGAGTTGCAAGCACATTTCATATTTGAGAATTGGTAAAAATCTTCATTTTATGAGTTACTTTAGGGGACTTGAAGTAAAAATAAAATTACAGGCCCTCAAATTTAAACTTCCTGTTTTCATTTCATTTAATATCCTTAGAGCCCTTTGAGTTGTACTAATCAAATTAATCAAACAGAAATGCAATTAAATCCAAATTTTTTGTTAATACCATTTATATTCAGAAGTTGAAATCTTTAAAAATAAAGGTGTTCGCTGAATTTTGCCCAACAATGTAACAAAACATTTGAATTCGACATGAGTCCCTTTGCTATTCGTTGCTTCATAAAATAAAGTGTTTTCAAGACGCTCATTATTATATTATTTCTTAATATAATTTCAACATGTTACCTAAATACTAAATTACTTTAAATTAAAAAAACAAAATTTGTCTTTTTTTTAGCAAACTAAACATTTAATATTTTTAAGTCCTGTGTGTTATTTATATTAGTAATAGTCATATCGTTATTTATGTTATTAATGATTATATACATAATTATAAAAAAGAACGCCGAATCTTATAGATGAAGTACTTTCGTAATTTTTTACTTTTCGTATGTTTTAAAATAATATTTAAATAATTTTATAATTCTTATAAGTGAAAACATTTCTTCATCCAAAAATGTTTCATGAAATTTTTATTTTCCCTTACTCACACAATTAATGAGGGTTTGGAGTTTTATCTTTTCAATTGTAAGACTCAAAAAACACATAAACCAAACGGAATAAAAGTTCAGGTTTTCAGCGTGTAAACGTATTGTACCAAAGTAGGAAAACACGGCATTTTCTACTGTGTCCAGAGATTACCTTATCAGGGATTTAATATATTTTCACACATGCAAGTGGAAAGATTCCTAAAATAATGCTACCACTTATTACGTTTCTAAAATTTGAAAACATTAAATAAAAATTATTATCAGAACCCGCCGCATAAAATTTGGGGAACTTTAAAACATCGAGAAGTCGAATAGCTAGGACGTAAAGAAAGGAAGAGTGAAATGCCATACTACAATTTTTTTAAGTGAAAAAAATAGAGGGTGAGTAACGTTTCCGTTTTGTTGTCATTACAAGCAGTATTAAAAATAGCTACATTTTTTAAACTCTGGAGAGCTATAGAAGCATTTCCTTGATGTGTTTGTTTCTTTAATCCTCCTGGTGGTTGTCTTGACAAGGTATCTCGGCTGTAGCAAAAAATAACCAGATCTTGATGGATGCGATATCTCGTCATTAGAAAAACTGACCTGATATTGATACCGTCATCATCAAAAAATGGCAAAACCTTCATTCGACATCTAATCATGCATCGACGGTAATCTTGACGACGAGATATCTCGTCATTAGCAAAATTGATCAAATCGTGATGGACGAGATATCTCGTAGAAACCTCTTGGAGGGTTAAGTAAGCCAATCTATTCTAAAACATTTTTTGTTTCGAATTATTTCAGCATTTGTTCATTACATTAAGGTATCAATACCTACGGGGGCAATTTTTTGAAA
Source organism: Meta bourneti (assembly GCA_933210815.1). NCBI lineage: Eukaryota > Metazoa > Arthropoda > Arachnida > Araneae > Tetragnathidae > Meta > Meta bourneti. The sequence goes on from OW119927.1 coordinate 87,203,910, forward strand.
TTATCATGGAACTTAGGTTTTTTTATAGATTTTGTTATTTATTTCTACTAGAAAAAGCATTTTATGGCAGAAAATATTCTGTTTAAAATTTATTCTTTATAAAAATGGTAAAAAAATTAAAAAATGTCATTTAAGCAGAATGTAATATTTTAAAAAATAATTAACATGTTTCCAGTTTGTAAAGTGAATTATCTTCTAAAAACATTGATTCAGGTATTGAACTACAATCCATCACTATATTGTTATATTTAAATTAATTGTGGACTTTAACGTAGGTTATTCCTGAAAAAAACATGAAAAAAGAGAAAAATGCAAAAAAATATTCAAGTTTACATCCTGCTCAATTGTTTTAAATGCATATTTCTTAATAATAATAGTTCAAACCCTGCTTTATAATCTACAGAACATGAATAAAAAATTGTAAAAGAATTTAATTGATGCATTCTGAGATATCGTGTTTTGCGGAGAGTAAAGCTTAGCTAAAATTGCATTTCGAGAAAAAGCTAAAAACAATATAAACACCTCCCCATGTCAAATATAGATGTCAATACCTTTTATAAATTTTATGTTTCCAGTTCTAATGGTCGTAGAAGTAAAATTCGAAGTGATTTGAAGAGCTAAAGAGTAATAGTATAATATGCAAAATTTGAAAAATGTGAAATTTGGGTGAAAATGGCGTTTTACCTCTTTGTGGTTAGGTGGGTTAAAAACTGTCCCACTTTTTGCTTAGCTTTTTATGCATGGTGGGATAATTTTAACTCACCTCAAAAAGTTGAAATTACTCATAGTTATACAGTTTAATACTTTATTTAAAGTTTCTCATTGAGTTGACAATGCTATGAACTAACCCTAAATGTGTAAATAATTGAAAATAAAAATTTACACATGTCAAAACGTATTAGTAAGTTCTTGACACTGTTGTGATTAAGGTTGGCGAATTGTGTGGTGCAGGAAATTTTTGCCTTTCATAACGGTAAATGTTTTTTCCTTAAAAATTTATTATGAGTGAATAAATCGTTTAATAATAAAAAAACATGTTATTTGATGTTTTATACTAATTTTGAAGTTGAATATGTAAATAAACAATTCTGTTCAACTTGGTTTTTTCTTTAAAATCGTGTTCCTCAAAGAGTTAAATGTATACAGATACCTTAATCAATTAATTAATTGCAATAGACATAATAGACATGATACACCGAATCCCCTTTAAATCTCCTTTTAGCGACTGCCTATTGTAATACAGGAAAACGAAAAAGAGCGAAATCCTCCTCGAATACCCTAACTAAAGACATCACAAAACCCAAAATCAGGCCTCTACGAGGGAGGACAAAATTCAGGAGAGAATTCCTGTTCACAAAAGACCCATAAGGCAGCGGAAAAGGGTGCAGACCCACAGCCTTCACAATATTTACAGGGCCAACACAGTTCCTGAAAGTAAAGAAAAATTGACTTCTATAACACGGGATTCTGTATGAAAGAATAATTCGTCAGAACCGGATATTGCTCTATTTAGGTGAGAAATGATGGCCACGTGATACTATCGTGGGTGGTTGGAGGGTGTTGGTCATTCAGTGGAAGGAAACAATACCTTCGCCCTGCCTGTCCAGCTGCAGATCATAACCGTATTGAGGAGAAGAAAGCGCGTTGAAAGTTATTGATCGCCGCACATTGGAGCCACACTTGTTTGTAAACAAATTGCTCATTCTGGCAGACAGGATGTGAATGAATACTCTCCAATATCATCCATCATCGATCTGTCACCGATTAGTGGAGACCCACGCGTCCCATTGCTCGTGCGTACAGTCGGAGTCACGTGCAGAAAATGAGGAAGTCAATTCCTTGCTCTTGAAGAAGTCGGAACGATTTCACGCCAGCCTGGATGGAAGATTGAGTGACAACATGGATTTCATAGCATGAGACGACTTGTTAAATGGGCACTAAAAGTTGTAAACGTTTAAGAACGACGTACATAGGAAAAATTTCTAAGATGTTTTACATTTTTTGGGGGGAGGATTAAATACTTGAATTTCAAAGTTATACTGAAAAATTTGGGTCAGAGGATTTGAAATACAAAGATACTCATCAGTGATAATTTATTTATTGTTATTTAAACATTTCTCCGGAAAAATCTGGATGGCGGCAAAGAGAACAGAAAGATTTATCCAAGATATCTAATAAATGAAGTCGTGCATAGACTATAGAACTTTGACAATGGTAGCTGAGAGTTATATGTATCAACATGAATAATTTATCAACAACACTAGAAAATCGTGATGGTTTAATAAATTCACACTCGATTTCGAATAATGAGTTATTAAAAGCAGCAAAATTTAAGAATTGAGTAAAATTTAGACTCGATGTAAGCCTCGGACATCTTGTGTAATTTGTAATCCTTAAAGGGTTACGCCTGCTAATAAAAGCACAGTTCGTTTTAGAAAGCGGGTGGAAATGATTGAATTTTTTTCGAAATCCCTTTCTGAGAGCATGAAATCGCATTCGAGAGTAGACGGCAGGGGTAAGCGTGTCCTTTGTCATAATAAGCCTTCGTCATGTAATCGGCATGGCGAATGGAGATTCTACTATCACCACCTGCTCTGACGTTAAAGAAAGAAGAGAGGTAAAAGAGGATACACAGTTTTTATTGGGCGTCGTTTCAGTTGCGCTTCTAAGTGGATTCGCCACGCGAGTCGTCATCCCATTTTTGCCTAAATCACTAAATCCATTTTCTGCTTGAATTTTTGCCTCTCAAATAAGAGAGAATAAATAATTTGAACTGTGTGCGGGGCTTAAAATGTGTGATAAGGATTGATTTTTTGGTAGAGCAAACTATAATTCCACGGTGAAATCCAAGGAACTGAACTGCTTCACATTTTGAGAATCCATTTTTTTATACAGTAACTCCTCACTATATCGTATTTTGGGGGGACAATTAAAAAACGATATACCAACACTCAAGAACAATTTACTTATAATAGTAAAAAACGCGATATACCAAGGTTTAAATTTTAATTAATGTCGCACTGGAGCAACACATGGATATACCAAAGATAAAGAAAAAGCGCAACTTATACATTAAACTGCGTGTTTTTTAATTTAAAATTACGTAAAACAATACGATAGGATATTTTAGTGTATACGGTAGCTTATTTACGATTTTTTACCTTTCTTTAGGGGTTCAATTGATGAAGAACCTCAACCCCTCCCTAAATTGAAGATGCCAGTAGATTCAACTGGGTAGCTAAGTGGATAGAACCGACCGAGCAGCAATATCTAAAGGAGGGCGTCATTTCAAAAATATTTATTACGAGTTTCATAGTTTTCTTGAGAAAAATATTTTACAATTTTGAGCATACTTTTGTCCTTGTCACTTTTACTTTTGTCCTTGGTTCGATCGAGTTTCGAACTCACAACTCCTCCGGTTGCTAAACCGTTACCCTTCCAACTGGACTACCGCGGTCCTACAATTCATCAGAAGTAAAAAAGAGCGATATAGACCAAATGCTCATTGCAATGAGGAGTCACTGTATTTATTTAATTTTTTCGGTTGGCCGTTTCGTTGGATTTTTATGGCACCAGGATATGGCCAAGCTAATATTGATTGGTAGGTAGGTTGTTGAATTTACGTCGCACTGGAGCAACAAAAAGACTATTGGTGACTATCAGAGATCAATCGCGAAGGGAAAGATCCTATGACAATGACTCACAATTCAGAACAATGTTGATTGGAGGTATAAATAAAGGTTGGTTGGGTATTATGGCGCAAAGGCCATATTTGACCAAGCCACACAAAACACGACAAACGTCAAGTAATGAACATGCACTCACAGTGAAAGTTTTACTGACACAGAGGAGAGAAATGCACCAAGGAATCGAACCTTCGCCGCCTACAACTTGCAATAATAACTTGTATTAGTTAATTAACGTCGCACTGAAGCAACACAACGGGTTATTGACGACGATCCAGGATCAAACCCGAAGGGGAAGATCCGAGAACAACACCACGTAATTTTGAATCACGATCAGATGACGAGGTCACACCCGATCTGGCACCCCACTCTCCAAACTTCCACACCACGCCAACGTGAGAACATTTGAGACCGCGACAGATTTAGCGAGTATCAGCCCCCTTTGTACAAGACGGTCTTGGGTTGGATTCGAATTTGCAACCCCCCGGTTGCTAATCTGTTACTCTTCCAACCGGGCTACGGCGGTCCTGAAATAAAAGTGGGAGGACAAATCAAAAGTACTCGAAAACAAATTGTTTGTGTATTGGGTTGATGCAAAAGTTCGTCCCGTTTTTGGCACTAGATGGAATTGCATCGCATAACCGAAGTGTTATCTACTTCACACGTGTAAAGTTTTGATGTTGTTTGAAAGAAGGAATTTCAGCGAGTACTTGGGGAAAAAATTGTGGTATTGGTTCGTGTTTTTTAAATTTCGTTAAGCATTAAAAACGGCAGAAAATAAGGCGCATTTTCGACGTATGCTTTTTTTATTTCCGAAAAAGTCAAGAATGCTTCGCAGACGCAAAAGAAGATGTGTTGTGTATTGTGAGGAATGCCGTTGAGACGATTCCACCGTGCCGTAAGTGGTTCAGAAAGTTTCGTCACCTGGATCATTTCTTTAGCAGGAAACCTCAGAACTTCTATGACAGCGTGATTATGCAGCTATCGGAGAGATGGAGAAAGTTCATCGAACAGAACGGCACATATTATACTGATTAAATGTAATTTTTAATAGTAAATAAAATTTGTCTTCAATTTTTGTCAGAAAAACGGGACGAAGTTTCGCATCAACCCAATACATGATATTTTCCTGACCAAAATCCGAACAGGAGGATTAGCACAAAAACTCAGCTGGAGCTGAAGAGCCGGTGATGGTATGAAAAGCCTATGTTGTCACATGTAACGTCACAGCCCGAAAGATCTATCTCCACCCATTCGATCGCGATCCATCATTTCGTGACTGTTAGCCATTCGCAATCTTGAGCACCTGGTACAGGCTGAAAGCGCAGCCATTCTTTTCACCACACTAGTCTTTTTGAAATTACGCATCCGCCATCTCTATCTTTCCTCCCATCCACATCCAAATGTAGCCCATTCCAGTTAGGTGGTTGGCAATGGAAGGGGAGGGCTCATTTCACACACATCGTTGAATACTCACTTTCGGGTGTCACTTCAGTGGATGTCTCAGGAAGATTTCACTGATTAATGGTTGAGTAGTCTTTTACTTTTTTTATACCAGGGGATGAGCGGTACAATGTTTTCATTTTCTCTCTTTCCTAATTTTTACATGGAAAGTTTTAAATCCCACGCTTAACCCTGCAAGTGTTTTCGACGCAATATCTCGTCCATCAAGATCTGACCAATTTTACTAATGACGAGATATCTCGTCCATCAAGATCTGACCAATTTTACTAATGACGAGATATCTCGTCCATCAAGATCTGACCAATTTTACTAATGACGAGATATCTCGTCAACAAGATATTTCCTGTCTTTGTTATGATGATGAGATCGATCTGATCAGTTTTCTCCTACTTTATGGAATCAGTAAACAGTAAAACTATAATATTTTTTAACGTTTTTTTTATACTAGGGGGTGAGTGGTACAATGTTTTTATTTTTCCTTCTCGTTATAAGCGACACATTAGAAGTATTTTCTTTCCATTCCTAATTTTTACCCAGAAAGTTTATATAAATACCATGCCTAAATTTCAAATTTTATGAAATCAGTAAAGAATAAAACTACAATACGAACTTTTCCCCACACACATAGAGTAAAGTCACGTAATATGGCACACGTAATTTTAAAAGATTGCCAAGAGTAGGCGAATGCTTCTTAATGAATCAAACTCAATCATGACAAAATTATTTAAAATAATTTATGAAAAAAAATTTGTGAAATATACCTACTGGACGGATTCTTAAAATTTCCTTGTATTTGAGACGAATTCAACTTTCCGAGTTACATACTTATGATTCATTAAGGTTCTACTAATTAAAAACACTAATTTCCCATAGAAAATGTTTTCTATTACATGGAAATTCTATTATTTTCAAAATAAATTTCAAAATATGGAAAAGCACTCAGTATGATACATGTTCCATATTACGAGCAGTCGATATGTTCCACATTAGGTTCACTTGTACTTCGACGAAAAAGTCACATTTGTTTTAAGGTAGTTGAATTTACGTCGCATTGGAGGAACACAACGGGCCGATCAACCGATGGTCCGGGATCAACCCCGAAGGGAAAGTCCGAGGACAACACCTCGTAATTTTACACCACAGTCAGATAATGAGGTTAACAACTGAGCTGGAAACCCTCTCCAAACTTCCACACCACGCCAACATGAAGATATTTCAGGTCACTTCAGATTCAACGCTCCTCAGCCCCCACGTACTCGACGGTCTTCGGTGAGATCGAACTCGCATCCCTTAGGTTGTTAATTCGCTATTTTATCAACGACCATTTGTTGTAAGAGAAAAAAAATTAATTTAGTCGAAAACTATTAATAATGACTCACAAAAATATTTTATGCTAAATCACACAATAAAAATAATTATGAACTCATTTTCACCTAAAGAATTGTCTTTTTAAATGAGCCTCTAAAATATGTTAAGCACCTTGAAATACAGAAATGCTTCTATTTAATGGAAGATTTTCTTTTTGCGGCAAGAAAAAAATAAAGATTTTTTACATAATTTTATTCTTCCGGGTCTTAAAAACATGTGTGCTAAATTTCAAGTCAAAATTCGCAAAATTAGCCCATTTACAAGCCATTAAGACTCGACGTGCAGACATAGAATTTGAAGCGTGCGGCCACTTCATAAAGCTGTATATTCTTGAGAGCCGATTTACAACGATTTGTCATCGAAAGATAACCACGCTGTATGGCACTGGTATTGCATATTAACAGGAAAGTACTATTAGTACTGAATATGCTTCTGTGCACCGAAACTTTAAACGCGTTTCTCTAGGAACGGTTTTTTCACGAGTGGTTGACATGATATCTATAAAACAATTGCCCTGATCGACTAATTTTGAATTATTTGATTGCAGTTTCATCAATAAAAATACCAAAAAGAGGTAAATTTAGCACAAAAAAAGATAATCCCCTTTAAAAAGGAATTTTCAACTGACGCTCGAAACAGAATATGGGCACCTTTTAACACAGAAGCATATACAAATTGAGAGAGATTTCAATAATTACCTGTCTTGATATTACGTGCTGTTCCGTATTACATGCTGCGAGTTGTAGGCAGGCGACGCAGGTTCGATTGCTCTCTGGGCGTATTTCTCTCTTCTGTGTCAGTAAAACTTTCCTTGTGTAATGTTGACTATTATTAGATGTTGTCTGTCTTGTGCGGCGTAGCATGGCTAAATATGCTCCATAAGAACCCAAACAACCCAACCCGTATTACATAAACTTACCATATGAATAGCACAATTTGGTAAAAAAAATGGAAATTAAAGGCAGTGGAGAAGAATGCCTCTCAGAAACTGAACTAAGTATTGTTTGAATACTCAACAGAATTCGCTCACAAGCACCTAAGATTAGGAAAGCTTATAACTGAATATGTATATTTGTAGGTAACATGTATTTAAAAAGAGAAGAAAATTCGATATTTAGCACTCATGATCTGCTGTTTTGAAATAATACCGGGAAACTCCATGCCCGCGGATCGTATTCTTTGCGGCCCGCCTAGTCACAAAACCGCACGAAAAAGCAAAGCAAATAGAAATGAAAATGCAACAAAGAGAAATGTAATAAGAATTATTTCATCAAATCGCCTATAGCGACAGATTTTAAGGTATCCAAAACAAAAATATATAAATCAAAACTAAACCGTTTCTTTTCAGTCATCGATCATATTACTCCCTAGTACAAGCACAAAAGAAATATTATTTATTAGTTGTGAATAGTCAGTGGCACAGTCAAGGGGGTGAGCAAGTGGACTTCAGCCACGTCAAAATTAATAAAAAAAAATTCAATTTCCATTGATTTGGAAATATCAATTTGTATTTAAGATTTGCTGAATAATTCGCCATCATGTGCAAAGTTAACTTAAATCACTCTTATTTTCAGTCTGGCGGTGCCTTTTCGCTGTCATAGATATTTACATAGAAGGGAAAGAAGCGGAAATCTTATCGTGAGGGGAGAAGTCCCCCTCCCCTCTATGGTCAGCCCCCAGTTCTGGCGAGATTATACCTATAGACTCTTTTCCATGGCGTAGCATTAAAACGGACAAATGGATTCGGCCCTATCTTCTTCCTTCACGGGAAGAAGACTATGGAATCAGGGAATCGATTGTGAAGTTTGAGGTGGAATGAAATTTCACTCTTTCCAAAATGGTTTTGACCACTTTTTGCAGCCCGTTCCAAAGAAATATTCTGGGTGCGCGCCCCTGAATCGTTGTTTTAAAACATAACTGTTTAATAACAGATATGATTTGCTGTTATTAAATAGCCATGTTACTGTCCAATAACTGTTGTGGAAACGAAATAAGAAATTTGTTAACTCTGAAGGTATGTCTTGTCTCTTGTTTTCGATTTTCCATTCGTCCGTCCATCTATCTATCTATATATACAGATAGGTAGATAGATAGATAGGACAGTAATGATGACCTTCCAAATTGTTCGCATTGATTCAAATCGCAAGAGCCTCATAGTGTCAATTGCAGGGTGCCCATTTCCTTGTGCCTTTTGTGTTCTCCAATACTTTTAACAATATTTCAATATTTTACAACTTTTAATACTATTCATAACAAATTAATAATTATAATTTTATTAATATCATTAATAATAACAATAAATTAATAATTCTAATGGATCTATGGGCGTCATCAGCGAGAAGCTAACCCAAACATCACAAATTGGTATTTTCTACGTATGAGGTAAGATTTTTCATGAAAATTTTTCATGCTCTCGAAAACAAATAAAAATTGAAAAACTTAAGTTAAAATACGGGTCATCACAAAGGAGTAAGACAAAAAGTAGTTGGATAAAATTGATGTGATGACAATCCCAATTCTAAACAAAAGGCTTTTAGCTGTAGGTTTAGCACCAGATACACGAAAATACAACTGAAATGCAGAATAATTGAAGGTGGGGTTCAAAACAGATATTTTATTAAATGCATTTGAGAACACAAAAGACACAAGGAAATTGGGACCATGCGACCAACACTACGAGACGCTTGTGACTGGTATTCATGCGAAGTGTTTGAAGGTCATCACTACTGTGTTGTGTTCGAGATACTCGAATAGTTCCGAAAGCGGACGATTACTGTCATTTGAAAGTTCTCCCCAACACCGATTTTACGGAAGGGATTGAGGGGACCCGATTTCAAAAGGGTGCATTCGTCCCATTCAATTCTCCTAGAGTAAGGGTTAAAGGTCAGGGGCAGTAAATATATTAACTTCGATCCCGCTTTTTAATAAAAGGTTTGATTATGTGCAAAATAGAGCACCTGTAATGCAGAATTTGAATGTATTTCCTTTCCCATACCCTCATTGGATAAAGTGATTTTAGTGACAGTGTCTGTGTGTATAAATAAAGCTAATTTCTATCTTTACAAGATTAACTTCATACAGCAAACTATATTCGTATCGGTTATTTTAAATTTAATAATTAGATTTAATTTATTTTTTAAATAGGCCCAAAGTACATCAAAACAAAGTTTTTCATTTATACAATATAACAATTATAAATTAAATACAATTTTCAAGTTTTAGCATTTATTCCCTAAGTCTTAGGAGCATCTCTTCACGCGTGCCCTTTACAAATCAAAAAGGTTCCTAGGTTAGAAGAGATAAATGTTTCAATGGTGTGAAATTTGTATTAAAAAAAAAGAATTTATATTTCAAAACTAATCTCCAATATACCAGGTAAATAAATGTTCATAAAACTCGAATTTGTATAGCTTCGCAAATAATTCTTTAGAAACAATTATTTTGACTAAATAAGACGTAAGAAAACATTTTTTATTAAAAGTTCTTCATAATCGGCCCGTATAACAAGTTATATCTCGCATTTTTATGACTCTCCTTGTAAATAAATTATGTATTTTCAACCTCCATGTATGATTTGGATACATTCTAATAAGAGTGTTTCCATGACAAACGTTTTAAAAGATAATCAACATAACATCCAATATACAAGTTGGATGTTGTCTTTTCAGAAATTGATGTTTAAGATCAGGAAACAAGAAAAAGAAACTTTAAAATATCTTTTTTAATTACTTAACTAATCCGTGTCAAAAGCAATACGTAATAAATACTGAATAGGGTTTTTCAGCCAATCCCATCTGCTGAAGTAAAAATGAAAAAGTGTGACAAATCTCAAAGAAACTGCCTGTGAAAAAGATAAGATACAATAAAGATAGGAAGACAAGAAAAGAAACAACTTAAAAAATAATTTTTTGAATACTATTACACAACGGATCCGTGAGAGAAACAACGCTTAATAAGTTCTAAATAGGGATCTTTCAGCCAACTCATCCGCTGAAGTAAAACTGAAAGGGTTCACCAAATCAAATTGACTGTGGAAGGGGTCCCTAGACGGTCGATAATATTGTCAATAGTATTGTCAATGATGCTCATTGAAGCAACCAATTGATCGTGTAGGCCAGAGGTCGGCGAACTGCGGCTCTTTGGTTACGTACATGTGACTCTGAAGTGAAATTGTTAATGCTGCAAGCTTCGTAGGGAGTCAGGAGATCGCTGAGAGGAAAACCATTCACAGATGGTGAATAAATAAAATATTCCTTTGTAAATGCATCTGAAGAACATTTTCGGGATTTCAAAACCCAGACATAAAGGGGGCTGGTGCACGTTAAATCTGACGTGGCCTCAAATGCCCTCACGTTGGGGTGGTGTGTGGAAGTTTGGAGAGTGGGGTGCCAGCTCAGGTGCTGACCTCGTCATCTGATCGTGGTTCAAAATTACGTGGTGTTGTCTTCGGATCTTCTTTCCCTTTTGGTTTGGCCCCGGACCGTCGCCAATAGCCCTTTGTGTTGCTCCAGTGTGACGTTAATCAAATACCAACCTACCTACTAAACCCGGACGTACAGAAACTTTCTAAGGAAATGCAAGCTCATTGCTCACACTGATTAAAACCAAGAGAAGCAATTTTTTGTGATTTTTCTCATTTATTAAAGATATGATTCATATTATAACTTGTAATAATATTACTGTAATTTTCCTTATTTATAAAAATATATTTAGGGCTCTCGAATCATTTTAAAATTGTTCTGAGGGACAGGCTTGGCCCTTTCGTCTCAAAAGTTTGCCGACCCCTGGTGTAGGCGATTGACGCGATTGTCCATCGATGGACGGGCATTGATAGAAATTTTGATTGAAGGACATTGACGGAGCCGATTAATCGTGTAAAATACGCAATTGTCAATAATTCAGGCAGTTTCGCTCAAGACAGCAAACATGACGGATGCATCGAGCCCCACGAAAAGCGATTCTGTCGGGAACGGGAGTTTGTGACGCTTTTAATTACTTTGTATCGTGATTATCCTGAGTTGTGGAAAGTTAAGTCAAATGAATATTTAAACAAAAACAAAAGTATTGCTTTGCAAAAAATGGTTAATGTGTTAAAACAGTACAAACCAGATTGTACTGAGCAAAAATTAAAACAGAAAATTAATATTCTGCCGCACGAATTTTAACAAAGAATTCACCAAGATAGACAAAAAGAAGCGATCAGGTGCATCAGTGGATGACATCCCGGAACCCACGTTGTGGTACTACAACGATCTTCTTTTCATCAGGGATCAAGTTGAGATCGCAGAAACTGAAAGTTCGGAGGTGAGTGAAAAACTTTTTCCCATTCAAGTATTTATTTTTTTATTCATTCTACAATTTCATTTCAAGACACAACTGTGTGGACTTTAGCTAACTACAAAGTTGACTCAAATTTGACTAATAAAGTAAACTACGAGTACAAACTTTAGTTTACACTAATTCAAGTAGTTGTTTTGCCACGGAACTGATCTAGAGGTGTTGAAATACTCGCAAAAATCATCCCTTATTTTCTTTGCTTCAACTGCTGAATTGCCTCTAGTTCTTTTAAGATTTGTCAACTGTTGTGTTCCCTGTCTCCATGAACCTTCGATTGTGCAAGTAGCTGTATTTTCGTAATCAACATCACCGTGTTGAATGTAATATCTACTATTTTATGTTGTGACAAGTAGTTATGCAAGTGACAACAAGCCATTACTATTTTTCGAGCCTTATGTGGTGCAAATTTAATGTCTGAAATATCTTAAACCGTGATGTTAAAATTCTAAACGCGTTTTCAACGATCCTACTTGCTCGGGACAATCTGTAGTTGAAAATTCGTTTTTCATTTGTCAGAAGATCTCTATTATAGGGTTTTATAAAATTTGGCATTAGTTGGAAAGCTTCATCGCAAACCAACACGTAAAGAAACTTTTTATTTGTGCTTGGTAATTCACGGTGGATCAGGAATCTTTAGTTGGTTCTGAGATAACTTATCCCAAAATCTCGCTAAGGGGTGGGCTATCAAATTAAGCAGATTAGCTCCAGACCAGAGACGGTATGCAGAAAAAATTATTAATGATACACTGAAGCTGAAATGGGAACTTTAACAAGGAACGGAATGCGTTTTTTAATGTCATCGCAATCCATGCTGTCATCTTCGCCTTCCTTGTCACCTGCGTATTCTACTACAGCACAGAACCCTACCCCTGAGAAATACATATTATTACGTCAGCCATAGATTTCTTCTGAACGTCAGAGGGCAAGCCAGTCCATGGGTTTGGACCAAATACAAGGATACTCCACCACCACCATTGGTCAGACATTAATGAAGGGCGAAGTGTGGCAGAATACTATACAAAATTTTTTCTTCATTTCAAGTGAATGATTAATTACCTCCGTTCATTCCAGTTTTATTGCATTTACTTCACTCTTACTTTTACTTTACTTTACTTATTTACCTTATTTCCCTCATTCCTGTATTTACTTTGTACTTGCTAACCTACAAATAATAGAATTACATACCTGAATATTGCCTTTAATTGTCTCGATTATTGCTTCGCAGGTTTCCATAATATCTTCCAACGTCTGAGGGGCAATAGCACACATGAACTTCAAGTCTTCCAAATCCATTCCAGACGCTAGGTATCTCAATGCTATAGTCTGACTAGCAGGGATTGCTTCACGCATTAGTGTCTTGTTTTTGGATTTTTGGCCGAGTTAGTTGTAAAGTATCAAAACCTTCTTGGTCCATTCTTAGAAAATTTTTGTAGTCCTCTGGTTCAGTATCTCGCAGAAAGTTTAGTAAATGTTCGTGAGTAAAGCTGCTTCTCAGTTTATACCACTCTTTGGTACCTCTCCTTTCTTCCGATTGCAGACAGCCAAAGTCAAAATCTGAATTTGAAATCATTTTGAAATTCAAAAATGAAACACGTCACGCCCCTTCGAAAAACACTGACCGAGTGGGTTTGACGGGTTGATTGAAGTTATATTGAAACACCTATCAATCGAAACCGTCAATCACATTGACAATAATATTGACCGTCTAGGGACCGTTTAAGAGATACATTAATATTTGTTTTCGATCAGGGAACAAGAAAAAACATCTTAAAAAATAATTTTTTAAAATTAAGCAACTGATCCGTGTGAGAAGCAAGCAATCCGTAATAAGCTGAATAATACTTTAAGCAATACGTATTAAGCACTGAATAATAAGGTCCAACCCATCTGCTAGAAGTTGAAATGAAGGGTTGCGACAAATCAAAGAAAGAAACTGTCTTTGAAAGGGGTAAACGATACGAATAAAAGGGTTGGCAACAATTCACCGGAGTGGAAAACTGAGGTACCCACAAAGCACTTGCGATTACAGGAAGTGCGCAACGGCTCCTGGTGGATTACGGGGTACCTTTCAAAAATGATACTTTCGGCAAGTCGTAATTGAATTAGAGGTCGATAGGGTTAAAGTCACTTATTATCTTGGAATAGCGCCTCTCGTTATTGACTCGAAAACTTCGGTGGTGAAGGGATAGAAGGGTTTCAAACAGCTTAAGCCGCTTAGCGAGTCATCTGTGTTTGCCGGCGGGAATCGGCGGCTGAGCAAATCTATTTCCTACCCTTTGACTATTCACGTCCTAGCCTTCAAAAGAGATGATTGGCAATAAAAAGTGCCTTAACTCAACAGAAAGTGAATAGGCCGAATGCATACCATTTGAAGGCTCTTTGCCACAGAAATATTTTTATGATACCCATCTGCGATTTTAAAAACTTGAAAATGAGTTGATGTGTACTGGAAAGTCAGTAAGTTCTTTCTCAGATGTAAGCGGTTTGAACATTTTCACTTAAACAGCTATTGCATGTGACATCTTACAATAGAAGGCTAGTTGTCGATAGCCTTACATCTGAGTTAACGCGTTAACCATCCTTTTTAGTTTTCAGTTGCTTTTCAAATAAGGGAAATGTTTTAAATGTTAAAAATACACCTAAAAGTAAACATTTATTTTAAAAGTTAAACTTTAAGGTACTGTAACAATGATTAACAATGTACAATTTGTAATGGTGTCAATTATCGTGAAAATGCGGTATTTTTTTTATTAGAATCAGCCTTCTTTGGATGTGAAAGATTAAAAGGGTAAATTTAAAAAAAATAGAATTTTTTTAACAATGCCAAAAATTTATTTCATACAAATCTCATTATACTTGCAAAATTCATTTTTCAATATATTTATACATGATCTCTGTCTAAGATAATAAGTATGAGATTTTGAATAACTTTTTGAATAAAAAAAATCAAATGTTCACACCCATCACTTAAAAGACGACTTGTGTGAGTTCATCTGTATTATTATTTTCTTTTCCTTTTAGATTTAAAAAAATTGATACTTACGATTGTTAACCATGAACCACCAAAATTTTCATGATTTCATGGATTTAAAAAATGCTTTTAGACTGAATTTCATAAACACTGGAAATATGAAGGAGAAAAAGCCGTTTAAGTTTGTTTAGAGGAATAAAATACTTCAATATTTGGCACAAACCCTAAAAATTTCCATGCATTAGTTTTATTTATACGAACAATTAGAAACATTACATTGCATTGCATCTTTTATTTACAAATCATCTAAGCAATAAAAATAATTATGTATGTTGAAAAAAGGTAGTGAAAGTCAAGGTTTCCAAAGTTAAGACGGAAGTAAAGGAAAAATCAGAGGCAGAAAATACAAGTAGACTTCAGAGGCACGAACCAAATTATTATTTTTTAAATTTCATAAATATTTTATGAAAAACAATCAAAAGAATTTTTAAATAAATATTCCAAAAAAGTCGACACCTCCCCATTGATCTAGAGAGAAAGTACATACATGCTCTTTGATTATAAAACCATTTGAAACATTCATATCTCTAAGTAATCCATTAAAAATACTACTGACAAAAAACTGAAAATTTAATAATCTAGTTTCGATTTTTTGCGAGTATATGAAGATTCGAGAATACAGTAGGACGAGACTGAAACTGAAAGTTTTGTGGAACATTTTAACTTATTTCAGATTTTAATAGATCAGTCTAAATCTTTGAGCTTTAAGTACTAGAAAAAGTATGAGAAAACAAAATAAAACTGAAAAAATACTTCTTGCACTTTTTAAAATAACTGTGCTTCTAGGAATATATTAGACATGATTTCTTTAAAGGTATCTTAATACACATTGTCATTCATTTAAAACTAATTTGCCCGCACACGTTTATTCACTCGCCTGGATACTAAATGACATAATTAAAAAAATAAAACCAATTTCGCGCATTGAATCAGACGCAGGTGTACTGCTGTCGTGTTCGTTCTGAATTATGCAATATGTTGTTGATTCAGCTGTATGATTCAGTTTGACCAAAATAACTCCATATTCATTCGCAGAGAAAGATAGCCTCGATTTTAAGGACTGGCACCCCGTCATTTGTCCGACCCAAATTTTTCCGTACTTTTTTATAAATAGTACTGAAAATAGTGGTGTAAATAGATATGTGTAATTTTAATACGCTGGCGGTCCACATTTGTTAAAAATTAAAATACAAAAATAAATCCGGCCATTAAAGACTAAAAAATTTCAAAAATAATATCAATGAATGGTAAACGGATTACAATTTATCGAAATTTATCATTAATGGCTAAGAACAACTTCAAATAGTTTAAACTGTTTTTGGATTATTCAAAAAGCACAAGAATTCGTGGAAATTAATTGCATGAAAATTCGTGGAAATTAATCTTTCTAAATACTTTCAACCCCACAGCAACTCTGTAGAAATATCCCTTTTTAATTCCTTCAAGCATTAATATCGCAATGAATTTCGTCGTCTTAGTAGTATCGACTATGTTTTTGTATTCCATTGCAATCATAGTATCAATGGCTGGTTGATTGGTTGTTGGAGTTTTATGGCGTAAGGTCCCAATACGGAAAATTGCACCACATTATCAATGGCATCTATATAGTTAATTGCATAGTTTAAATTGAATTGATGGAAATACCTTAAAATTGTAGGGTTCATCCAAATAATGAATACTTATGGAGTTAACTTCATTTGTCTCAAATTTAAACCCTTGCGTTTGTTTGAATCTAATGGTGGATTTCGGGTTACTTGAGAACCCAAGAGTTACACTTTTAGCTCCAGTGTGCAATTTGTAAAAATTTTAAATTTACCCGGAGATTTTTTTCGTAAATTCGAAACCCTTGGAAACTCGCAGATCTGGCAGCCCTACTTAGATTACTTTTATACCACAATAATCGAAGGAAGCTTAATTTAAAATTAACGACGGCATGAAATGAAACATAAATGTGAAAAAATAAATTGAGGATCCCTTAGTATCGAAGTAGAGAACATTATTATCCCTTTCACAACCCACGTTTAATTAACGAGCAAAGTATTAATTGTAATATTCTGCCTTCCTATACTTCCAACTCCTTTCACCAAAAACCACTATTTTTAACTGGGAAAGTCCACAGGGATTTTGTATATAATCGTGTGGAGAATAAAATATGTTCTGACAGCTCATTATTAGACTAACTCCTTAATTTCTATTCTGGGCTATTGATGAAATTCTATAAACAGAGATCTTTATAAAATACAGAGAAAATAAAATAGAGAGTAGTAAGAATAAAAAATAGGAGGATAGGGGCCCGCTTAGAAGAATCGCCAGTACCATGGAACCAGTGTCCGAAGGAGCCTGAGAAATGTGGAAAGTTTCTGTACCATAATATGTAGTCTATTTCTAAGTTAAAAAAGTTAGCTTCATTTCTATATTTATCATTTGATACAAAGGGGTGAGGAAAATTGTCCATTTATACAAGCTCAACAATGACTATTTGGTATACCTATCGGTATTTTATGAGGCATTAGGGCCCATAGTGCAGATGTAGAGCTTGGCTTATATTTGGAACGAATTGGGCTTAAGTCACGGAACGCAACCAATTTGCTGGCAATTTGTGCATTGATTGGATAGGAATTGTGATTGCCTCACAAATATTTTGAACAATCTTTATGCCGCCATATACACCTCCAACGAAAAAGCAAATGACGCATCAACCTTTTCATTTTTAAATTGTATCTGCGCATTATAGAGAAATAGTTAAAAAATGCTGCCGACAGAAATAAATCTGTATTCCATACTTATATATCCATTTCTAGTCCTTCTTATCAGCATCTTATTCTGTAAATGTTGATACACTGGTTTATAAGTTCCCGAAATTTAACTGACGTCAAACCGTTAAGAAGGCCTTGAAATGTCACCAGTGCTTTTCTTCAACCCTGGCCCCGAAAGTAAACACATGAATCCGTCGGTAATCGAATGCAAATCTTTTAGTTACACACAGCAGTGGGCATCTGTTGATACAGTTTTCATAACTATGTATTATATAACCTTCATGCAACAAAACCTTTAGGAACTCATTGTATGAGAAGCCTTGTCAATTACAGGATTTATTATAAACTCGAGTCTTGCTTGTGGTACTTACAGATATATTTAAAATATTTTAAGTTTCTCAAGACATGGACACTTACGCAGCAACTGAAAGAAATTTACAAGAGTAACACGGGGATCCAATAAAGGGATTTTTTTTATTAGAATACTTGATCACGCTTCCTTATTCACAAAAAGTGATTTTAATGTGATGTTTAAAAACTTGAGACATTTTTTTTAAAACTTAGCCTCAGGCTTGCACTCTAAGCTGGTTGTGTTCCATCGCTCTATGGTTAATTTTTGCTGAGGGCTGACAAGAGAGAGAGAGAGAGAGAGAGAGAGAGAGAGAGAGAGAGAGAGAGAGAGAGAGAGAGAGAGAGAGAGAGAGCCTTAAACAAGTGTAACTTAGTCGACTACTAAAAAGTTGGCGACTTAATATAATGACCTATGATAGCAAGTAATTTTAACATGAAATGAAATCCTACATTTCAGTTATTTATACAAATAACTTTACTTTATAGAATGAGTTTTGTTGAATGCTATTTCTGTTGAGAATTCTGATAAATCGTTTCGAAATATTTATATATATTGCTTACATGTTTCAGTCCCCGAAAGATAATTTCTGATTTCTCTTTTCAAAGTTTAATTAATAATTAAACCACAACCATATTTTGAAAATGGCTTTTTGGTAAGTTTTTGATTATTTTCCCGGAGATACTCTTCTAACATTGGTAAAGAAGCAACTTTCTTGCTTTTCACGTCCTTAATTATGTATTCTAGTTTTTCACAGCTGTATTTATTTTGTCATGTACAGTAAAGGCAGTTATATCGGAACCTTGTAAACTAGAATTCAGTTCTCCAAAAATATCGGACAAATACGCTAAACGTGATAGCCAGAGTTCATCAGTAAAACAATGACGGAGTTCAAATTTGGATTAAACAATTAATGACTTAAAAAATATTTAATGACAAATACTTACTTTAACACTTAAAACTATTTTTTTCGAAAAGAAACTGATTTGATGAATATTACTATTAAAAAAATGCTTATTATTCGAAAACTCAGTCACAGCACAATGTTCAGTAAATGGCTTAGTTACAAAAAATGCCGGGAATAATTGGAGGGAAATTGATGGATTTAGCAAGAGCCCCTACTGTAGTTAGTAGGAAACACACAAAAAATTATCAAGAGGTACATGTACCATAGTTAACCCTGCCGTAAGATATTTGAAACTAAACTTTAGCCAGAAACGTAAATACATACTAACGAGTCAATTTTTGTTTTTGAAATTGCTCAGCTGTGATGCAAGTTTACGCTAAAAGCGATGCTGATTTGAATTTGAAGGAAAAACAAAGCGGATACTCACCAAATGGGCTAAAAAATACAACCGTTTATTTTTATCTAATAGAATTAAAGCTGATATTATTGTGAGATGTTTGTACTGTAGTCCGAGGCCCTTTACTATATTAGTTTTGTTAGGTCATTTCTATTGCTTTCCAACACTTTCATGGTTTTAACTTGATATTCTTTAGCGATACTATCTTCTGGGCTTGTCCACCGTGACTCACGTTACAATGGGAGAAAATTTCGTTTCTTATATCGGAAAATATGAAATGAAGGTGATTTTAAAAATATTTTAACATTAAATGTTTCATATAAAAAATAGGTGACTCACGCACACATTACAGTAAAAAGGACATAAAATTTGTGTGCATCTTTAAAATTTTCTTCAAAACTATAAAATACGGAGATGAATCACAATGAAAACTTTCATAAAACAACTGATTCATAACAAAATATTTATACCCCGACATTTTAAATAACTCTGGAATTTTAATTTAATAATATCGTTGTGAGTCACGTTACATCCATTTTGTAACTCGCATTAAACTCTTGGTTTTATTTCAATGTGTTTTACAATTTATATAACCACAAACTTACAAAATAATAACTAGAACACTCCAGAGCTACTTTAAAATTGGATACTAAATTCTGTTAATTACCATCAGGGGGTTACAAACCAATTCTCTGTTTGTGGTACATCTTGTATGGAGTTTTTAGCATATAATAATGCTCAAAATATATCGATGTGAGCTTTAAGATGCACAAGATGAGTTCGTGTTGTAACTCTTTTCTTGTTTCGTTTTACTAAAATGATTTTCAGACATTGAACATGCATGAAATTATCAATTTCCGTAATTTTGCTGCTTTTGAAACCTAACCAGTTTTTTGCCTTATCAGTAAAGGATATTTATTGACTTGATACCAGTTTCTTCCATTTTTTCCACGAATTTAATAGTGGATTTAGATGTATGGCTGCTTGCTTTATCCTGATGCAGTTCTACTGATTGTTGGCACTTTGGGTAAAGATATAGTATTTCTTTTTTGAATATTGGGGATAAAATAGGGTCTTAATAATATGTGGGAGTTAATTTTTACATTCCCCCTCCTTTTTACTTTTAATTTTCCATTATATGCAAAACCGGCAACAATCATAAATCTTAGAGAAAGTTCTCACGTTAAAGTTACAAAGTTGAACCACATTTTAAGATTTTTCTCCTCTTTTATAATAAATTGCTTTTTTTATTGCAATCTTTTAAATACACCCACGCCTCGTCTATTGTCACAACATTTTTCCATCTTTCTCCAGCTAAATGCTTCTCATACAGAATTCTGCAGAGAGTTCTGCTTTCTGCAATATGTCGTGGAGATAGACGATGGACATTGTATTTTTTGGCCTTTTTAAGATTCAAATCACTGTTAATTATTTTATTTACAATAGAAACTGAACTTTTAATGACTTTGTAATAGTCCTTTGACTTAGCGGATCCTCTTTTAAAATTAAAAATCTTACCTTACAAATATTCTCAGAAATTCTTTTCTTTTTTGGATACGTATTTGGAAGTATTTTTCCACTTTTACGTTTTTTTCCTTTCTCATTAATAATATTACTTATAGTACCTTTAGATATAGAAAAAACCTGACTTTTACAGCGTTTTTGAATAATCGAATAAGCATAATTCTCTTCGGAAAGAGCGGAAACATAGCCTTCCATCCATTGCTTATTTAAAAGCGCCATTTTGAAAGTAAACAAAACTCTGAGTTAGCAGACGATAAGTTATACTTTAACTATTTAACTGGTGCAAAAATAAAATTATTTCGTAGCATACAATTTTTTACAGCTCATCAAAATCATTCAAAAAAATGTCCGAACAGCCTCTGTATTTATCATAATTAAATATCCTATTCTAAAGCAAGTCTGTTGATTTTGATGCAGCCCCCCACATATCCCGATATCATTTGATAAAACCTTTCCATTTAATTTGCAGCGATTATAAGTATGAAAGAATATACCAAACATGCTACTCTTAGATTATTTGTCAATGAAATATTTTAGAATTAATTAGGTATTTTACCTTGTTCTAAAAATGAAATTGCTGCAAATCAATCTATTTACCTTTGAAATCAAGCATTTACCATCTAAGTTTGATAAAAAAATTTGGACTAGTGGAATTAATGTGTGGTGGCGATATCAAGTGTTGTCGGGGAGGGTTTTCGTTTGGTTGGTCGGTGGGGGGCACCATGGCGAGTTCTTACCCCGGGTGGAAACTAGCCTAGTTACGTCTATGTAGTCAGCAGCAGTTTGTATAGCATTGTTCAAAATATGTGCCACACAACCTATTCCAAGAAGCACTCTGCCTCCCAAACGTGATTTGAGCTTGCTAAAAACATTTTCTCTTCTTCGTGATCCTCCGAAATTAGTATTTGTGTTAGCACAAAAACCAAGTATCTTGGTTTCTAAACGATGTTTTATCAAGATTTCCAAAATATAATTAGTGACTATATCAGAGGTTTCACTTGGAACGTCTCACTTCCAAAACTTTTACTTGCATTCCCCCAGACTTATATGAAAAATATCATGGGCATCAATTTTATTTCCTTGTGATTTGATGTATCCGAATATATGGAAATAAAGTGTGTAGCATTTAAATTTTCTTCCAACAATTGTTTTGCATAGGGCACCAGCACATCCGTAATAATTGCCTCGCATTTTGTTTGACATGTAAACTTTGAATCAAAACATGATTTGATCAGTTTGCAGGTGCAATCCATTGATCGGAATGTGTGATTATATATTACAGTGTGATACGCCCATAAACCTTCAGCTGCAGCTAGTTTTCTTTCAGCATCTTCAAATGTCACACTCGTACTTGCAATTGCTGCAGACACGGCCTTTGTGTGTTTGACTATGTATATGGTTTTTCCACTGTTTGCAATAGAAAATACATTTTTACATTTCATACCTCGCTATTGTTATTGAATAATTTGAGGAAAGTATATTTCGATTTTAATTCGTCATTGAATACGCATTTTCGTCGTTTTGAAGCCATGAGTGCGAAAAATTAATAAATAACGAAATATTCGGCAAACTGGGTTTCGCTGCGCGTCAAAGCAGAAGAGCGTTACAATTTACGAACGAATGACAACAGATAAATTTGAATTATTCCTCTCTGGCTCACTCAAATACAAAGCGACGAGTGGGAGGAAAGGGATCAACACTTCAGCAGCCGAACGTGACTGACTTGATGTGCAAGGTGCAACGGAGTGGGGAGTACGACACGTGCCGAATCTCGAGTGTTCCCGAAAACCAAACGAAATGAACCGACGTGTAAAATAATATTCATATTACGATTTATTTTGATAAATTAACTATTTCTACTTTGAATTCTTAAAAAAGTGTACTGGTTACATCTCACGACTTACCAGGACGGGTGACCCAAAAACAAGTACTGTCCTGGTAAATCCAGTACGAATGGTCACCTTAAACTAGCGTGACTCACGTTACATTGACGTTACTCGCATTTAGTGACTCACGTTACATTGACGTTACTCGCATCTCGTGACTCACGTTACAATATATTTTAATGTTTAATGCGTAAGTGCAGAGCTTTTTTGAGTATTTTTCGAATTATAAATTGATTAAGTGTATATCAGGAAGCTACGAAATTATACTTAAATTGGTCACGTTCTTTTTCTGCTGCAAAGAAAGTTGTTTTCGTGTTTCGCGTAACATGAAACAAGATTTAAAACTTTTTTAGTTTACATTATAAATCAACCAATTATGAAAAAATCACTGATAACTTGATAAACAATGAAAATATATAATCGTGGAAAAAATTTTCAAGCCTAATATAGAATGCATTTTTAAATCAGTCACTAAAAATCAGAAAGCCACAGGATGGAAACAGGTAACCCGTTTCAAGTAAAAACATCATCGCAATAATTATTTTTGCATGTAGGTATTTTAATTAACGTCGCACTGGAGCAACAAACACAACGGGCTATTGGCGACGGTCCAGGATCAAACCCGAAGGGAAAGATTCGAGGACACGTAATTTTGAATCACGGTCAGATCACGAATTTTTGCATATAAAAATTATATTTGAACATTTTATGATCGAAAGAAATAATAAATTCATGTATATGTAGCTACATTTTTATATTTTTCACTTCCAGTCCGATTTCGTAAATTAGCCCAAGCCCATTCCCCAATTGAATTCTTAAATAATTACAGTACACGCCACTGTCGTTGTGAAAGATAAAGCTAAAATGCCATATACTAAACTTAAATACAATATTTCCAATGAACAAGGAATTGACTACTTTCTAGTGTAGTACGATTTGTGCAACAAAAATAAAGCTTCAAAGGACGATGTAAAGTACACAAGAACGATGAAAATGCTTACCAAATATTTCCCATTTCTCATGACCTTCTAAAGGTAAGCTGCCGAACATTGATTTGGTTTTAGGTAGTTTTTTGCCAAACGTTTTCAACAAGTTTTTAGCCCAATAGAAAAATACCGAAACTGAAATAATTTGCATATCTTCAGCGGGAATGCATTTCTGGATGTAAAAAGATTAAACTATTAGCACATTGCGGGCTTTATTGTTACATGTGCGAGATGCATAAAATGTTATTTGGATTTAAATTCCAGTAAAAATAAAAATTGTATATGAACTTAGTTCTCCCATTTAATTCAGATTAATTCAAAATATTCTTTAATTCTTTCCAAGTTTTTGCAAATCTGTTTATAAATTATACTGATGTGATTTTAATCAATGTGACACTTACTAAAAACAAAAGAAATATGTTGCCTATGGCATTCAGCACTAATGGTAATGAAGACTTACTGTTCACTGCATCTAATTAGAAATTTTTAGAAACAGAAGTTTCAAAATAATTTTCAGTAGTTTCAACTATGTCATCGAAAATTCCAGAGAGAAGTCGACAACATAGAAATTATGGCCATCCTGCAGTAGTACGGAACCAACATTTACTTTCTTACGTGAAGACTAGATCTCAATATTAAGTCTCGTTCTTTTAAAAGATTGTTACATTTTAGGATGTTAGTGGACTACTTTTAATAAGTTATAAAAAGTGCTTTTAGATAAATTTCAATTTTACATAGCTAAGTGAGTATATTTGAATGATTTGATTCTTTCAATAAATTTAAAAAAATTGAATATTATTTCAAGATTATTTTTCCTTAAAAATTTAAGAGTAATTATATCCTTAACAAATAAAATTTAAACAATAAAAAAGTTGGGCAGATATGTTTCATAAATCAAATAAAAAAATTGCATGCTCTTTTGTTTATTCAATTTCAATAAAATACTCATTTCATTACAAGATATTCAAATCATTGTGTGTACAATATTTTAAGACTGCAGCTTAATTTTAACTGTGAAATACCACAGTAATTTTCAACTCACGTGCCACAAGAATGGCACTGGCATGTCTTAAATATGGTAAAACAATTTGAATTGTGTAATAAGATTTATTTCTTTTCAATGGTTCAGTTTTGAATTTTTTACCAAGTGTGACAAATACCTGTATAAACAATTTTGAGTATTTTTTAATTGCAAAGTGTTATATAATTTCAAAAAGATTTTATGAAAAGCTACTTTAGAGCAAAAAGGATAGGGTATTACTATTATTTGTTTGTAAAACAATCAAAATATACATACAATGAAATTATACCGAATTTTTTGTCAGATTAGAAATATATAATATAGTTTGTGGTGCACTGCAGAGTTTTGATCCATGAGATGAAAAAGGTTGAAAATCGCTGTACTACTGTAATAGAAACTATTTGTGTATTATGTATTTATGATTATATCAAATGGAAAATTAAGAGACTATCTGCCTCACATTGGACAACCTGTGTTGTCTGATTTTCACATCTACTTTATAAACACAAAACACATTTATTAATGCTAGACACTTCAAATAAAAAGCACGATCACTTAAAAACCTTAAGGTAGAAAAATCATCCATTTTGTATAATTTATTTGATAACTTTAAAATGCTACAAAATATACTGATTCTTTAAAGTACATAAAATAAAAGCACTTTCCAATGTATGGTATGAGAAAACAAAAATAGAAATAAAAATTAGAGGTTTTAAAACAAATATTTAAAATGAATCAGATAACTAAAGAACAAAACTACATACATAGGCAAATAAATAAAAATCTATACAAAGCATTTAACTAATGCACAAAAACAAACACAAAACTGAACTGCATTTTTACATCTGTAAATTCAGTAATAAAAGATAGGCTTTAAAAATTCAACTGGAAAAATCAACTCATAACTTAATTAACATGAGTAATAATTTCAGAATTCCTAACATAATATATTACAATTTTAAAGCCAAGAATCCAGAATGCTGCAGTTAAAGAAAATCAAAGGATGCACATAAAATAATCCTAATAAAACAGATACAATATTTTGTTCAATTAAGTGTGTGAATATCTAAAACACTATATTTTTAAATTTTGTCAAATAGATAAATGTATATTTTAAGTTCCCATGGTATAATTTACATATATGTAACATATTAAATGATACTTAACATTAAGACAGCCATAACTGATATTTGTTATGGATAAGAAAAAGGGGTTTTTAAAAAATTCAGGTTACAAATATTTATTTTATGGATGCTCATTACATTCAAAATCACATATAGTACAGATTTTATTAAATAATTTAGCAAAGAAAAGGTGAAAATATAGTGTTCAATGAGGGATTTTAAAGTAGACATGTGAGTGCTTGTCACTATCATTAACAAATTGCATTTAGCAGGAAAGACTTAATTTTGATATAAATATGTGAATCATGATAAAACGGGGTTAATTTAAGTGGCCTCTAAAGTTTTTAAAGTAAAATAAAAATTTATAAAGTAAATTGCTAAAAGCAAAATTACTACTTTATAACAGTGTTTAAAATATCTTTTCTTTTCACACAATTTAGCTGCCTTACTTTGAATTATTCTTTGTTTATTCAAGACTACTTTAAGAAAGACCATATTGCACATCTTTTTACATTATCTACAATGTTAAAAAGATCAGGAAGTTTAATTTCTAAATACAAATATTTGTGACTAGGCAAAAGAATCTCATGTTCTATACAGTAGCTTGAATTTCAACAATGGGTACCTTTAAATTGAATGTTATATAAGATGCATGTACACTCTACTCCCATGAAATTTAAGGATTTCACTACTATTTCGTATCTTAAAAATACTTAATGAATGTTCAAATCAATAGATGTTATAATCAACAAGTGAATAAATAAAACATACACATGAGAAATTAAAAAAACAATTTTGGAGATTTCACTTTAATAACAATGAGACCATGAGGAATCAAAATCTTCAATAGCAGTAAAGAATTTGAATGAAAATTTTGTTTTAGATTTTCAAAAAGAATAAATAACATAAACATAATAAACAGTGTTCTGTGTTTTTATTTTTATGTAACAATATGGTTTAGGAAAATTTGTCTAAAAAACTTGTTCGTCTCTTTCTGCTACATTTGTTTTTGAAAGAATCAAATGTATATACAAGCTATTAAACGTTAAGAAATTTTGCCGTGGTTTGTTCGGGTCTAATAGAATTTGTTGTTAGTTTAAAAAACTAAATCACCAGTTTGAGATGTGAAACTTCTTAAAGTGTAATATAGATTTTGAGGTTCAAATTATTCACGGACATATAACAAATTTTATTCATTGGTTATCACATACTCTCTGTAGTATGTTGTATGATTAAATCATAAAATCTTGGAAGTCTGCAGAAGGGTCTATACAAATTCTGTTTGAAATTATATGAAAACACCAGACATGTGTTGATTTTAATGTATAGCTATATATTCAATATGCATCAAGAATTTTGGCAAATGCTTAATCAAATCCTTTAGTAGTGTTGTGACAACAGAATAATCAACTACATTAAGCAATTTTTTAGACAGGCAATACTCAATTTTGACTTTCCATAGTTAACTAATACTAAAAAATCCCCAATATCAATAAAGAATTTTAAATGCACATGAAATATGAGAAAATTGCCACCAAAGATTAACATTAAAAAAACCTGAAGAAATCTTGAAATTTGTATAAAAAATCTTGGCAGAAGTAAAATGCACATTCTACACTTAGTGAAACACAAACAATAAATGAGAATTAAGATGAATTTACGAACAAGATTTAACGATACAAACAGAACACTCATTTGTACAGTTTGGAACACTAAAGCACAAGCGTTTGCCATATTTTTCATCATAAGACAATGAAATGTAATAAAAATAAAATGAAGCACATAAATTCATATCCAAAATACACACTTTATGCTTCTGTATATATGAACACATACTGACATTAGTTCCCAAAGGTAGAATTCTTAAATTTCATCAAAAATATCGACAACCTATTCATCAGTGATAAATATCTTGCTTTGAATTAATTCTTTACAAGATGAAGATCAATATTTAATCGATGAACAAAATCTTTTTCGTAATAAATTGAACACTCTACTACCAGTAGATATAAAAAATGCATTTTATAATTCAATATTCCAGAATTAAAGACACAATTAATGAATAGGAACTTAAGATTCATGAGCTGTTTTAGAAACTTAACAGTAACATGTGTGCGGAATTGATTACAATGCTACATGCATTATTAAACACAAAATACATTTTTACCTTTAGATAGAATATAAATTTTTATATAAAAATGATTATCAAGTGAAACCATGATAACAGAAATTGATGATATAATAGGATACACATTACAAGGATCAATAGAAAAAGTAAACACGTTATACCAAAGAATTCCAGGAATGAAATATACTTTTAACAAAATGCAATGCTTGTATGTGAAACAGTTTGTAGTATAAAAACAAAATAATCAAATACCAAAAAATAAATCCTAAATATTATTCATGCAATTCAAATATGTAACATTTTATCAAGTCAAACTTGTCAACCATTTGGCCTTTCTCCATAGCCATGACAACAATCCATGTGACTCAGCCTCACTCCTTTTGTGTGAGTGATGAAAACATTTTTTTTTTGTCTTTCACATTTTATAAACAAATTAGGGAAAATTAGAAATTACTTCAACAGAATTTTGTATCCTAGTATAAGAATATTTTCATCAATACAGTAAACAAAATATTTGTTCTGCTCTGCAAATATATAACAAAACTAAAATATTCAATAATTTTGGAAGAATACGATTCATTTTAAAGGATCATGGTAAATAGTATATTAACTAATTAAAAAGCAAGTTCTATAAAAATAAAATGTTAAAAATGAGACTGGTTATAGTCCAAATCATGAAATAGGCATGCAAATATGCAGAAGCACTTATTATATTTGACATAAAACTCTAATTCATTGCGATTACAGCAGGTGTAATTGATGTCATGAGTCAGGAGAGCAAATATCTAAAATAGCTCACAAAAAAAGAATTTAGCTGCTGTTTCGTGCCTGGGGAATGTATTGAAGCAAAAGATTGAAACTTAGAAAAATAAATATTTGCAAAAACAAAGACTTTGGCTCGCAAATCA
Source organism: Meta bourneti (assembly GCA_933210815.1). Taxonomy (NCBI): domain Eukaryota; kingdom Metazoa; phylum Arthropoda; class Arachnida; order Araneae; family Tetragnathidae; genus Meta; species Meta bourneti. Next base: position 87,232,782 of record OW119927.1, read on the forward strand.
AGCTTCCCACTTAAGGCAGTTATTGTGTGAATAAAGAAACAAAATATAAAAACTAAATCAAAAATAAAATATTAAAACAATAGAACAAATTTTTAGAATAAGGAGTTAAAGAAACATGCATTCATCGTAGTTTTAGGTATGTGAACTCCATAGACAGCTATCGGCTATCAAAGAAACTACACCCATTCAGCTGTAATTAGTATGACAAATCAATAGACAAAACACACTTTCTTACAAAAAATGGCAGTCATAATTTTACAACTAATCAAGAACATCTCTCATGATTTGCCACCCTGGAATCGAAACATTAAAACAAAGGAATCTAACTCAGAATATTAACCTCAAATAGATATGCATCTTATCTGTTTAAGGGTCGGTCCATTAATATTTTGAAACTCGTATCAAGTCAATTTTCAAAGGACAACATATACTTTTGATAAGATTGATTCTATGGATCAAATAACCAAAATTCACATGGAATGTATTCATTTTGCACAAAATGATATGAGTCATTGAAATTTTGAATTTAATTATCATTTAACTTAGAAAACTTTCTTATTAAGGAATTAGGGGTAAATAGAAAAGTATAATCTATTTACTCCTCTAAGCATCACCAGATTAAAAAAAATCAAAACAGGAATATTTAAATAAAGCACAACCATCAAACATACAGAATCTGACGTGTGGCAAATTGGTGCCAATTCTAGTAATCCATCTGTTTCTTGTTTCTCTGTTGGGTACTGGGTAAAATTCTAGTTAATGGTATGACATCAGCACTATCTCACTTTTTGAAGCCAAGCCATAGCCAAAAAGGTAAGGACTGATAAGGAGGCTACATTGCAATAGCTGATGATGAAATAAGGATTCAAATTGTTAGATTTAGCACAGTATCACTTGGCAACAATGATTCATAATTTAAAATGGCATATTCTGGCAAAATTAAAACTGAAAAGTATGCTTTAAAAATTATGTCTGAAACAAATCACAAAACTGAAATGCAACGAAAATATGCAGATGTGCTAAAACATTCTGCCTGATGAAACTTGATTCACTGTGATAATGGCATTATATGATGGCATAATTCCGAAGAACAAAACGCACTAAAATAGCACATTGAAAACAATTACTTGTTGATTTTAAATCAGAAAAATTTCTTTGATAAAAAGAAACAGAAACAAGCACAAATAAATTTCTCCAATTCGTTGTCATTTCAACATGTTACAATAAGCTATGCTCAATAAAACCCTGATATTGGCATCAAATTTCCTATTTCTGGCAGTTATTGTATTAACATATAAAAATAAAAGACTTTTGCTATAGCAAATCAGATTTCTTTAAAAAGGAGAAATAAAGGACAATTGATATTTATTGACCTTTAATCTTGCTTGTCGGCCTTGCACGCATTGTACAATGTTGTAAACATTTAACAAAATACTTCATTTCCATATGAAAAGTGAATAATTTTATATAAAATAAATGATGAGAAAAGATGACCAGTGAACTGGAATAAAGAAACCAAAAAATTAGATCACCGCAATTTTTTTTTAATTCGATGGCCTGTTATTTATGTCAAGTCAATTACTAGAAATTTTAAATGTCAACCTTCAGATTTATAAAAGCATAGTTTAACATTTTTAAAAGTGAAATTTAAATAAAATATGATGAACAAATAAAATAGAATTTGGGCAAGCTTCAGAAATAAATTAACAGAATGTTTAAAATTGCAATGATTTAATGCATGGCTTTAAAAAATGGGTCTCAATACTAAAAATTTTGCAAAAGTTGAATTTTATAAATAGTTGTATTTATTACTGAAAATCATTCTTATGTAATTTCTGTGATCAGAGTATTTTTTCCAATTTGAGCCTTTTCAAAATGTTTTAAAAAATAGGAAGCAAACTGCACAAAGCAAAATTACCTGTTTTACTGTACCCAATTAAAATTATTTTAAGTATCTAGCTATTTCTACAATTCGTGAAAATTTCAGATTGACTGCTTACCTTGCTTTCAATTTTTGTGGAGAAATTAAGATTCATCTACTTAATATTGGTGGTTTTTAAAATTTGGAAGGAACTGGAATGCTTAAGAGAGCAAAAACAAAAGTTGGGATACATAAAGTTTTTTGCAAATGATTAAAGGTCAAATTTCAACATGTATATATAAAACTATAATGCAAGTATAAAAGTACAACATGCTGATAAATTGGATCAAATTGAGAGATGGATAAAAAGAGGTTTGAGGAATATTATGATCCAGGAAACCTCGAGTGATAATTCCATGTTCATATAAACAAAATTAATATAAGGAAATTTTTAGAGACAGTTGTGACAAATATTACATCTAATTTCTATAATTTTTTTTGTGGTTTTCACTGTTCATGGTTAATAACCATTAGTATGGTTTTAAAAAAGAAAGAAAAACATTAAAAATATAAAAGTATACACAAAAGTGCACACTTTTAGGTGATGTAGGTATATTATATTTTAATTAAAATTAATTAAGCCATCTAAAATTCGATGCTCAAAGTTTTCGTGACTATCTGAGAACATTACAAAATAAAATTTGCAAATATATTGCGATTCGAAGATATATTTCACCACAGTATTTTTCATAAACAAAATTAATTAAAACAAACTTATTTGCTACACTAAATATTCAAATCAAGCTTTGTGTCTAGCAAAAAAGCAAAAATTAGTTAAAGTGAGTCCCCTTAACTGCGAGTGAATTTGAGATTCTACAATTCTAAATATTGGGACCTCAAATATTTTTTATCTCCAGATATTGTTAGATTTCCACAAAAATTAACATTCAATATAATTAATTTTACAAGACTTTTTGTAGCATTTAAATTAAATACTGACATTGGAAACATCAAATAAATATAAAGACAGACTCTGTGCCAATCATATACATTTCTTTTTACATTACATAGACAAGTGTTACTTTTGGTTTAATGTTTGGAATAGAGGCATGAATGAGAGATATTCCGATAGTTTTGACAGGCTGTTCATACATAGAAAGACAAATACTATTACAACTGGTAAAAATGTTGATTGTAGTAACAATTTATGAGTACTTTCATAATTTTTCAAGAAAAGTGAACAAACTACTTATTCATTGCAATTCTTTGTTGCAATTAATGCACTTTGAGCATGGGATTAAGAGTGAAGAAGCTTTATGTGTATGCACAAGCTATTCCTTCTTGCTCAGAGAAAAGATAGATATGAATAATTGAACTGAGAAAACTAATTACTAAATTTCATGTAAGCACAAAAATACATTAAATTGATTACATTGCTCAGTTAACTGAAAAATACTTTTATGTTTAGCCCTTATTTAACTGAAATTCTAATTAAATGAAGCTAAACGAAAGTACATTTATTTGCATATTAAATCCAATATACATTTCCTATATTAGGATTTTTAAATCACTTTTAATTGTCTGATATTTGAATGTATAATTACATTATATTGTTTGATTTCAAGGGCTTGAATTTATGACCTGATACATAAGAAACACACATATTTTTGTAAATGATAATATTGTGGATAAATTCAGCTTTCTTTTGTGTAGACCAATATTTTGAGAAGTATTCTAAAATTTTACATGGAAAAAGCAAAAACTGTCATTGTAACTAACAAACTAGCATCAATTAGATTATATAAGAAATAAACTACAAACAAATTAAAGTATAATATAAAAACTTTGAATCCATTCATGATATGCAAAAATATTTAAAGTTTTTGTTACTCTGAACAAAGAAATGAATCTAAAAAATCTAGTTCAAAAAGTCTACAAGTAAAACACATAGCACAGGCGAATGAAAACAAGATGCATAAAATTCAAATAAGTCAAGATCCTGTAAACTAACAATATTTTAGATTTTTTACATTCTTTTGCTTGAACTGCAATGCATAAAGTATTCAAATTAAAAAACAATGGCTCAAAGTAGCACAAAACAGATTGAATAAAGTTTGCTTAAAATGCATAAATTATAATTTGCAGGTAAAAAATCTGTAGTTAAACAATATTCTGATACACAAAACATTAACCTTGTCCACCACAAATGCGTTTTTAAGATTGTAGAAACCTTAGGATATGAAAGATTAAAATTAATGAAAATTACTAAGATAGATTAAGAAATGCTTACAAATAAAATATTAGATTCATTTTTTATAGGAAAAGGACTAAATAGGATATTCCAAATGACATTCTATACCAATATGATGGAAGTAAAAAATTTCTTTTATTTACATTAAATACAATATTTCTTTCTTTTTTTTTTATTGGAAAATATACATACTTCTTGACAATATTTATGAAACATCTAAATTGCATATTATATATAAAACTATAAAGGCTGTAGTTATTTAATCATTATAAAACATCTTGAAAAGAAAGTTAATAATATTCGATATTACAAGACAGGGAAACTATAAGTGCAAAAGCTAAGGTTTTACTTAGATATTCCATCTGGTCTCATGTAAATTGTTGTAGCACTTTGTGGAGCAGTCACTGCTGCAATAGACTGATGAACAGGAGGTTGAAAACATCTAACATGCTCCACAGGCAAATTGTCTGAGTCATTTGATTTAAGAAACTTGTTTAAAACAGCAAATATCTGACTATTCAAGACCTGGAATCTCCTAATCCGATCCACCATCCGTTTTAAAGGCTGAAAAAAAAAACAATTTTAGTTTTTCTTGCCCAACAAGTATTACACAAACTGGAGAAAAATTCAATATGAATTTGTTTATTAAATTGATATATAATCAAATTAAATCACTATCTATATTCTAATATCAGATTAACAAACATGTTGGCATAATTATATGGTATTGATCCCTGTCTTTACCCTGTTTAAAAATATGAAATGCAGAAATACACATTAGTGATGAAATTACCTAATTACTATTAATTAAAGAGTAACATAAACAGATGCCAACCTTTGCCTGTATCAAAAATGAGATGATTGATTTCAGAAATGATAAACAAAATTTTAGTATTATTTCAGTAATGATTAAATAGGATTTCGGTTTTATGGATTACATTTTAAAAACATTTCAACATAATTAATAGTTACAGGTGCATTGACTGCAAAAATTCAGTCATCAAAATATAGGATAATTTACTTAAAAATTATGAAATATAAGTAATAAAGCATGGCAACATTTGGTGTATTTTTTTGGTCATTGCTCTTGTAATTGAATATAGCAGCTGGAAAAACTCATTTTCATAACGGATGCATAAAGAATGAAAAATTTTCATGTTAAAATTGTAGAAGTTTCATATGAATTTTCCATCCAAACATGGAAGTCAGTGCTAGCCACTCTTAAGTGCTTTTTTTCATATTTTTATTAATCCCAGTTTGGACGCTGAAAATGCTCCTTTTTAACCCTGAATTTCGGTAAAATCCTAATAAAAGTAACAGCCTTGGCATTAATTCAATTTTTTGATGCCAGCCAGGCCAAATGATAACAAGTCCAAAAAGTATGCCACATTTTGTGGACAAAATATGGATTGGAATTTTCTAATTGTTGTAAGATGCCAACTAGATGATCTTTTGTAAAAAATGGGACAGTAGTTTGGAAATTTAGCGATCCTTTGTGAAAAAAAGGAGAGGTTTGGCAACTTGGAGATCACTGTTTTTTCATCAAGTCGGATTTCTCTATTCGCCATGTCATAGCTAAAGGTGGAAATCTGCAAGTTGATTGACATCTCTGTATATATCACACAAAACTATTTTTACACTAGCTGGATTAGTTTCATTTACTAAAAACAGCAGAACAGCCTAAAACAATTGGGACAACTTATAACTTTTGTAATATGTAGATTCTAACTTTATTTCAATTTTACAATTATGTTGACCAAATAATTAACATTTTGATTCATAAGTATCAATCAATCTATTGCCAACTTTAAGAAATATGAATGAGATAAGGTTTCCTAATGCAAAATACATATTTTCCTAGAATTTCATATGGCATATGAAATTTCCGCCCTAAAGTGCATTACTCTTATTAATAAGGGAATAATATCTTTGTACTGTTATTGAAGTGGCTTCCCTACTTTGCCAGTATAGTTATTAAGGTACAGAGGAAATGTACTTCGACAGTTAGAAAAAATTAATAGAGCAGAATTTGTCTTACAAATTTTCAATCTTGGGTTTTAACTTTCATTTACTACTGATTCCCAAAAGTTGAAGTTAATGGAAATTGCAATCATAACTTGGGAAAATGAAAGTAAATAACTTTGATGGTGGAAGTTTTAATTTGCATAATGAATACGAAAATGTTTTAGACAGTAATTAATTTAATTTCATGCACTAAAAAATTAACATACTATTCCCTTTACTACTTCATCCTTTCCATCAATCCTCTGAACTTTAAGTATATGATAACAAAAATCAAGGGCTTCGAATCTTCGTTGTTGGCCAAGAAGCATTATCATGGTGATTCCAGCCCAGTTTAAGCCTTCCCCGAAAAGCTGTCTGAAAAGGAAATTCATATATCAATACATGCCAACACCATAAATAACTTCAGAAAACTTCAAAAATATCTTTTAACTTCAGAACCACAAGACATAAAAGGAATCAGTTGGACATTGAACTTTCCAATTTCAACAGCATCATTTTTGGTTATTTAACAATAGTTTGTCCCTGCGTCAATAAAGCTCTTCAACACATTTTTCATACTGAAATTTTTGCATTACATTTTGTTGAATACTTCATGAATCTTGCAAAGGCACATACTCGAAATTGCCCAATGACTCCTTGAGGTTTATATGAAAGAACATGGAAAAGTACTTGAAAAATTAAACATTAGTAATGACAACTACTGTTAAATTATAACAAAATGAAAACAGTTAAACAATAATCATCAGTTTCAAATATAAGAGTCACAATAGTGTAAACTTATTGAATTTTAAAGATGAGATAAATATAGGATAAAAGAAAATACAAGCAAAACCTAATGAAGGAAATAAAACAATGTACCATGAAATGTAATCATGCTGAAATTTTCTGAGTGGTTAGGTGAAAAACAACTGAACCCAAGAATGCAAACATTTACCAATAATCGGTATTAAATTAATAAACAAAAATTTGTCTTCAACAAAACTTTCATTTTTGGTTGCTACAAATTGAGATTTTAAAATGAAATGTATGATGCAGTAGTAGACAATGTCAGCAGTTTAGCTATATAATTTAGATCAAATTTTAGAACAGCAAATTTCAATACGGATAAGTGATTTCTTTGGTTTATATGCATACAAACATAAGAAAACAGAAAGATATCACTAAAACTACATACCCCAATAAATCACTAAAAATTACTTACTCAACAGTGAACTCATTTTCAGACACAGGTATGCAGTATACAAACTGAAGCGCACTCCACAAACGATGAAATTCTGTGCATTCATCAATGTTCATCACTCCATTGAGTGGCGGTGTACCACTCCATATAGGTTCATCAAGATAGGACTTGATTCGTGTAAGAATGACTTCAAAAATCGATAATCCACAACAGAGACGTTCCTTTGTTAACAAGTCCCCCTCTCTAGCAATGGCTGCTTGCTAAATGAAAAATAAAATAAATTGTGGACGGGAAGTACATTTATGTGGGTGCTAGTGTAAAATCTAAGGGATGATGTAATCAGTCTCATAAATATATCCATAACATGAAGCTCTTTCTTAAATATGAATTTCCTATTCAAAATATCTGAATAAAAAGAATATGATCTGAAAATGAATGTTGAGTATAATTTTGGGAATTACAAATTACACTTCCAAAATATGTTCTGCATTTTTACCTTTGGGACACTAGCATGATTGCAAGTCTATCATTACTACTAGTAATTGAAAAGGAAAGTAAATCTAAGTATTAGTAATTCATAGTGCACTTAAGAAATCATTCTTAGAAGGAATGGAAAACACCAAGAAAACAATTTGACATCAAAATTATAAGTGTTGAGTAATAAACAAATTACACTTTGTATAAAAGAAATAAAAGGAAGGGTTTTGATAAATAGTTTATATCTAAGTTCTGCAGAATATGTAACAGAATTAAAAATGTACCAAACCTTAGCAGTTCCCAATCTTTCTACATTCTGTACCACTTGTAATGGTGCATACTTTGCTTCAAGCCGTTTCAATTTTGTTTCAGGTTTTTCTCCATCTACACAATAAAAATAAATGTAGATAAAACTGCATTTTAAAATTTGAAAGGATTTAGTTAATTAAGATAAGTCATCAAAAGCATTTAAGTATACTAATAAGAAACTAACAATGAACAGGAGAAAACATTTTAAAGTGGCAAAACAGTTTATAATTAAAATCAACACAAATGATAGTTACTTGAATTTGCATGCAAATATAAAATTGCAAAAATCAACATTGTACTAGAATGATCAAACTAGTTATTTTAGATTAAAAGGATAATACATGATACAATATTTTTCTTATTCTTAGAGTCCAGTTCTGGCAAGTTGGCATTTGAATCACACGGTTGTGTCTATTTGTTGAATTAGAGGGAACATGTTAAATATATATAATACATTAACATAGTTGGCATCTTTAGCAAGTTCTCTGGTATGAGCATATCGTTCAATGCCCCTATGGCAGTTGCCATACATTAATTTGCATATGGCAGTGCTTTCCACTACAAACTCAACCCCTTTCTGCAAATGGACTCCCTCAGGGTCAACTACCTTCTCACTAGAGCTGCACTAAAGACTACATTAAGCATTTATTATAAGTTATTTTGATAATAAAACAATGCAGTATCTAACCTTTGCAATATGGACGAGGCAAAATGTTTTGGAAAGGGGCTGCATGAAGCAAGTCACAAACTTCCTCTTGAGACTGAAAAAGACAGTAAAATAATTTCTCCAAACAACTTATTAATAACTTTGGACTAATGTCTGAAATTTGCAATTTAGGCAATTGAATGCAATACAAGCATTATCTAAAATCCAAAATTAGTACCTAGTTTTCCAGTAATGCAGGAACAAAAACCAGAATAGAAATGATAAAAAATATCTTGTTATTACAGGATGTAGTTGAAATACATGATCGGAGATGGAAGTGACAAAATGAGAAAATATAGGACAATGAAGAATATCAAGAACTGCCAACGTTAGGTACTTATGACTATAGGCATGATGTAACAGGAGACAAGTTCTATCCCCACTCACATGATGTAACCTTGCCTCTTCCAAACATTCAAAATAACATATTTAATATCACAATTTAATCATTTTACAAATTTTCAGTTTAGGAAAATGAAGAAAATTATTATCTATCTTATACAAAAAATAATTTCACAATAAAATTGGAATATTTAAAGGTAACAAAATCCTAGTTAACGCTACAAGTTTGGTGGGATTTAAATTTTTTCTGTTGCCAAGTTGTTACTAAATGCTAATTGCTGACAAAAAACATCATATTACACAGTGGATAATGAAATACAGATAAGAATTGTCTTGCAAAAATAGTGTAAACTAGCCTATTCCCAGCTTGATTTGGAAGTAGTCAAAATTGGGCCCTGCAGGGCCTACTATTCAAACAGCATTTGACCCACATGTTAGGCCTCAGACCACAATTTTTAACAAATTTGGCTCAATGGTTCAAAAGTACCCCTGAGCCTATTACCGTATACTACGATTTTGCATGCATTGTTACCCAAAATACATGTTTGCGTGAATCTGTTATATCAAACCTGAAATGTGATGCTGCAGAAAACAATCAATAATTTAGAAAGGAGTATTCTAGCAAGCAAATTAAAAAGCGGGCTCTAAGAAATCAGAAGGAACACTTTCAAAAGGAACTAATAGTTGACACATTATGACATCATCAATCATAATAGTAAACCTAATGTTGGTACTAGACTTTCAATTTCAGATGTTATTCAGTAAAACAAGATTGAAACAGCATGAATAGTTTTTTTTAACAATCAGAAATCCGGTTTTAAGAATCAAAATTTTTAAATTGCTCCCTGCAGTTGTAGCCAAGAGGCCAAGATTGGAGGTAAAAAAGTATGTATAGATTAAGCATAAAATATAGGATGAAAAAGAAATTTTTCCGATCCAAAAAGTACATGTAGGATATATAGAAAAACTTTGAACACTTTATTATAACAATTAAAATTTGGCATAAGCTAGTTTCAAAAGAATTAAACCCCAAAATACAAAGTAAAGTAAATACATAATATAACAGAAATAATGTTTTATAAAGTGAAAATGCTTAATAAATATAAGTGAAAATAAGTTCACTTCTAATAGTTAAAAATAACTTGGAAGTATTTGCAGAAATTATAAATTCTTTGATGAGAAAATTGGATTAAGTTAAGGACTATTTTGGAAATTATAAATTTTAAGGATCCATGAAATGATTCAATTTCTGATGGAAAAGTAAAAGAATTAACACAACTATATAGCACTTGATGAGTTATCAGAATTATATTTTCCTGCTTAAAATCAAGCTGTTAAAAGAATTATTTTTTTCATTGAAATTTTCTATTTGCTGTCATAATTTTAGTTTCTGAACATCTCTCACTAATCACACTAGCTCATAATGTGCATCCTAACATGAAAAGTACTTAAGTGAGTCTGAAAGTGGCTTCCAAAAAACAGGGAACTATCTTTGTTTTCTGAGCAAATCATTGAACAATGAAGGGGAACAAAAGGAAAGTTTTAAGAGAAGGAAGGTTATTTTATTTTTACCTATTCCCTAGTTCTCCCCCTCACTCGTCATGGTTATGGCATCATAAAAATTGGCACAGGCCTTCCTATTTCCATGCATGGCAATGCTTTACTTAGCAATTGGTATGCATCATATTGCACTTCAATTATTCACAGGTGGATTTGCTGATTTCAAGATTCATTTAGTCTCAGTTATTAAAAAAATGTCTTCACAGCACCATCTAGGAGGCACATTTTGAATTAGTTTTGTTTTAGTTTTTTATAAATAGGTTTTAAAACCAATTTCAGCCTATCTCTGCAATCATTCTTTGTCCAACAGTGAGCAATGTCTACTGAATTTCTCTAGTCAAAAGAACTTTCCTTTTATAAAGTTCTGTGATCTAACTGGTCATGATATAAAGTGTGAAGAATTTAGATTAATTTTCATACAGTATTGACACCCTTGAAATTATTTTATTACCAAGTTTTAACTCTTGAGCAAGCAATTGGAATGCTGATTTCAAATTTACTTTGATATATGTTTGAAAATCTATCACTAAAAGCAAAACATAAACAGAAATGTTTGGGGTTTTTCAATCATCTAAACCAGGGGTGTCAAACTGGCGGCCCCTGAGGTAATTTTTTGTGGCCCACGATGCTCTGAAATAAAATGAAAACAGGACAATATGTTACAGGTCATCTGAATAATCTTAATATTACATTGCAAGGCAAAGATCAATTAATAACGAATATGTATGATGCAATAGCAAGTTTTCTACAAAAACTGTTTAAAAATCATCTACAAAAAACGTTTTGACGTATTTTCCTACGCATGAGCAGTTAAAAGCACAAAATCAAAGTTGCTCATTTTTACAATATTGTGGTAAAATTGAAGAAATTAAAAACGAATTCAATAACGTTTTAATGATTTCAAAGAGTGACAAAATTTGTTTTCTCTTTTTATTAGACCTTTTTCTTTTGAAGTTGAAAATGCTCCCACTTCGATACAACTGGAATTAATTGATTTCCAGAATGATTTGGTTTTAAAAGACAAATATAGAGAAGTGGGAATTCCCAAAATATATTCTTATTTAGGTGAAAATACCCGGAAATTAAAAGGTTTGCTGCACAAATTTTATGCTATTTGGGGAGTACGTACTTGTGTGAGCAACTATTTTCGTCCATGAAATTAAATGAAACGGCCTACAGATCAAGATTAACTGATAAACATCTATCTGCCATAATGAAGATTGTCTGTTCTCAGTCTTTGAATCCAGATATTGGAAAACTAGTAGAAGGAAAGCGCTGGCAAGTTTCCGGTAAAAAAATTAATTTTAGTTTATAAATACATTAAATTCAATAAACGTTTAAATAAAAGCAATTACATAGCAATATTATAAATTATTACCCTAAATTCACTTAATTACATAATGTGTTTTAATTATCCTATCCATATTCCTGAATCCTCACTTCAAAATATAATTTTAAGAAAATTTGTAAATGTGATGTGGCCCGCGTGAATCTTACCAGTTGCATTAAATGGCCTGTGTTTTAATTGAGTTTGGCACCCCTGATCTAAACCAAGCAGTTTATACTTTCAATATTATATTGAAGCAATCATATTGACTTTAAATATAAATGGATATGTTCTAAAGTAACTTACAAGTATAGTAAAATTAAATTAATACTAAAAGTAATTTCAAAACAAGATAAAACCCTATACATGAACGTGTAAACAAAAATTCAACGTACCAAACTTTGCTCAATCAACATACAAAACAAGATGGCATTGCCAACTTCTCGGAATCCTTCAAAGAGCTCTGTCTTTACATCAGAATAAGAAATAATATCTGTGAGCTGTGCTTGATAATAATGCAGTACACCTGTTAAATGAAGTTAGCTTTAATAAAAAATAAAAGATGATTTTCAGAAAAAATAGCTTCTAAATTATTTTTTCAAAACCAGGGACATTTCCTAGGATTTTCTTAAATGTCTTTAAGTATAAAAATAGATAATCAGAAATGGTGGAAGCTTAGTCACACGTGTGATAAACTAGAAATAAAAACAAAAATTCTTTGTTTTATTAAATTATCTGTATGGTATTAAAGTAATAAAAAGAAGGTATTGAACAGAGGTGTCAAATCTTTGATGAATTAGAATGAAGTTAGCTTAAATATTTACCTGGGGATCCATACTCATACAGAGGTAACTTGCATAGTTTGGGCATAACATTCATCAATGTTGTTGTATATTGTAATAAAGTCCCTTGAATCTAGATAAAAGTACAGAACATTTAACAAATGTTCATGATTTTAAATTTCGGTAAATTTATAAGAACTAAGTAGATGAAAAGCTTCAAGAATCAGCAGCATTTTAACATTATCCATAATAGTATTCTAAGACTAAACCTGATTTTAAATAACTAGTTCTCTTGATGTCTCTTTAAATGTATGTCACATTTTAAAATATTTACATCCTGAGTCATAAATCGTATTAAAACCAAAAACACGTCTTGACCTTTTAAACTCTACGGCTATTCAATTTAAAGATATGAGAAAATTTGCAATGGCACAAACATGAATTACATAAAAGGCAAATTTAGAAGAGGGTAAATACTCACTAGACTTTTGACTATTTTTAAGAGTTCTTCCATGACAACAGCTATGCCTTGATAACCCAGAAGATTACATATAGACCTGAAATGGGGTGCTCCGACAAATCCACTATACATTCCATAGATAGTACTGTTTGCAACATTGAGTGCCTAAATTTAATAATATGGAACCGAATTTAAAAGCAGAATTTCATTATTTTTATATGAAAATAAAAATTTCAGTGAAAAGAAAATTAATCTTTTTAAAGAATGACAGAGAAACTTGAAGGAAATTTAATACATTATTAATGATTACATTTCCCCCTTGAATATATTACATATGTATTAAAAGATAAAAAGGACTTTTAATTACATTAGTTTGGTTATATTATTTAGAACAATGAGTAAAAGTTAACCACTTAAATCAATTGCAGTTTATTTAACCACTTAAATCAATTGCAGTTTTTTTAACCACTTAAATCAATTACAATTATTTTAAAGTGCTTTACATACAGTAAGTAGACTATTTAATTAGCTACCAGCTTACAAAGGCCTGGATTTTGTTTACATGTCACCCCTAGGTTAGCATTTCAGGGGGATTGCATATATGAATAGAAATTATGTTTCTATATCCTGATTCTACATGTTGTTTTAAGGTCATTTTTCAAAATATTTGATTATTAGAACATTTTTAAATTCCTAAATAATGTTTCAGTTTTGCCCTGGGTATAAATATTTTTATTCAAACCCTTCCGAAGATGCAATCTTTCCCCTGCAATTTTGTTTCAGCTATAAAAAAACCCAGATAAACTTCAAAACAAATCAGCTTCTGGTGATTTGAAATCTACCTTTCAACGCAAAGTAACATCCTTATGCACTTTCCTATTGATGAGTGAAGCATCTTCACAGGAAAGAGTTTGAAGTTCTTTAGTTTTGACAGAAAAAAAACGAAATATCACATTGTACTTTTCAATCTTCGAGTTTTTAATTGAACTGTTTAATACCAAAAACATACATATTAATATAAATGAATATTTAGCTTTTCTCTAGTCATTGCTAGAAATATAAATCGATATCTGCATATTTATTGAAAGCTATAAGTGTAAGTGAGCCTGAGTCTACTTCTGTAGTTCACAAAGTGGAATTCTTTGCCTTTTAAAATTATATGGTTAGACTGCTCATAAGACAGCGAATATGTTCAACTTCAAAATTACAGTATTTAAAGTACATTCTCTTCCAAGAAAGCCTTTCCTTGAGGACTACTTGGACTATGGATGAGCATCTCCGCAAAGGGAAATTAGTTATGCTGACGGAATGCAGGGGAAATATACAGTATTATTGTTGAAAATAAGACTTTTCCCATGTTGTAAGCAAATATTGGGGTCTTTAAAAGTGAGTAAAAAATCAGTAATACATTTTAGTTAGGAAAGTAACAATAAACTTCAGATAAAGACATCTTTTTTAGATAACATACAAAGATTTTCTTTTTTAGTACAAATTTTAAGTTCCTTATAAATTAAAACATTCAACTATCCATCTCACAATGATACAAAATTCATATAGAAAGTGTAAATACACATGGGTAATATTTAAAAATAATAAGTAAAGTGACATACCTTTGTTCCATAAAAATAATGAGGATGAGCTGAAGGAGGCTTATCACGTGAAACAGGTTGTCCAAAAGTAATGTCCTTCACTTTCACAAACCTGTGAAAAGTACCATTTAACAATCACACATCTAATGTAAATAGGGAAACATAAAAAGATTATTGAGTCGATTTAATAAGATACTTTTAGGTAAAAGATATAAACTCAAAAATACACACCTGTTTGTTGCTGCATTGTAACAATAATTGGGCAAAAAATCAAAATTCAACTCCCAAAAGACATGTAAAGAAATTCTTCCATATGGTGCTAAAACATTGTGGTTTGCTTCATGAAACATTGCATTGAAATCATCTAACGTAATATACTTTCCAAGCAATTTGTGAGCCAACTTGTTCACATTAACCAAAGCTTCGAGTTCCTTAAAATAACAACGTAGTAAAAATATGTCAAAAACATCCACTAAATATATAACCATATCCTTAATTATGTTAAATATATTCAACAAAAAATGAAAACTTCACTATGGAGAGCACAACAGAAAAAAATAAGTTTACTATGACCAGCTGATACTTTGACACCCAGTGTCAAGATGTGTACAGGTGCCAGATATATAAGAATTCAAATAGCTATTGCTTAATAAAGCCACATCTGTTCCAATTTAATTTTATAAAGCGGTGGATTTTTATAACTGATAATTTGATGTACATTTTTAAAATCAAGTGCTACTTCCAATGACATAATTGAAATCAAACTGATTAAAGTTGTTTTTCAAGAATTGTCTAATTGTATTTTGTTAGTCAGTAATTAAAATATTTCGATAGCATTCATAAAAGAGCATGTTGATCAACTAGTAATAAATGTATTATGGAACTAGTCTTCTGAACTCCAGAATTCTTTCTAAAATTTCTTGAAGATAAAAAGTCAGAGAAATTTCAATAAATTAGCAATATACTTTTGACTTTGATTCATTTTACTCAGTTACTAATGTTGTCACTAAAAAGTTTCAATTTTCATAAGTAGCAGCATTGATTTGAATTAACCAGCGATTTTAGAATGATATTGCATCGATTAGAATCCATTCTTAGGAAATTGAATACATTAAACATTTGATTTTATTATTGGTAGATACTGTATTTGGATTACTAATTTCCAGAAATAAAATCTTGCCAGCCAACATTTGGCTTATGACTCTAATCATAATGTATCAGTCACATAACATAAGCCCACCACCAATCATAACAAAACCTTACTCTTTCAATTGAATAAATTTAAGGAAGTGTAGGAAATATGAATTATTAATAAAAAGGAAAATATGCAATATTTCACCATTTAAGTCTACAAATACTATTCTCATAATTTATTCTGGTATTTTTATATGAAGAAAAAATGTGCCAGGCTAAATGAATTCATACAAGCAATCATACAACACATATAAACAATCCTCAACAACCTAAAATTTAAGAAAGATCAAATAGAAATAAACTAATTTTTTAGGTTAATTGTATTATACTTTAAATAAATGCACTTACAGCTATTCCAGTAATATCACCAGCCTCAAAACGGCTGATTGCTAAATCCAATGATTTCTGCAACGCTGCATTTACTCGTTGTGCGATTAATCGATTTAAATCAATTGAACGGCCGAGTAATTGCACATGTCTTTGCTTTAATAGAGTTTCATACCTATTAGCTGGAGGATAATGGAAGCATGTTCCATAACTAGCACATTCAGCGCGGAATCTTTTATCCAAGAGAATGCTATAAGTATAACAAAAAACAAATTATACCAAGATGACACAAACCAAGTAAACAATTAAATAATCCTTTAACACATTATAATCAAGGATTAAATTTACTGTTTGAGTGCAAAATGTATAGTAATTTAATAAAGTGTCGTGTAGTGGTTAGCACTTGTAAAATAATCAACTCCTTTTCTTGATATTCATTTATTGGTGGGGTCCAGTTTAAAAACAAATCGGCTTTACCTTGGGGATCCGGATACCTGAATATGGTGAGAGGCCGGGGCAGGCCGGATAAGGAGAGGAGACGACTCGCCGGGATTCTGTTGGACTTCTATCAGACTGTCTCGGCATGGACGCTGGCTCGCGTCCGGAGTTTTCGGTTTTGTCCCCCGAGTCTTATTCTTGCGACCTCACCGATTTGCAGTCCTTCGCACTCTCTACCTCTCCTCCTCTCTTCCGCTCTGGCAAGTCATTCAGGGGAACAGCACCCCCATTCGCCACCCCCTTTCGCCTCGACTCTCACCATCCAGCGGACATCCCCAAGTTCGGCTCATACATCGAAGATCATAACATAACATAAATATCCCCCTCCTACGAAGAAAAATTTCACAGAAATTTTTTTTTTCTTCACATCAATATAACAGTTTGAATGATCATGAAAGATATCCAGCCTTGAATTAAAAAAAGTCAATTTCTTATGTATTTAACTCGCTTAGGTTGCTCTGCCCAATTTCACATTAAATCACAAATCATATTTGTTACATAAAATAACTAAAATGCATTCAATTTTAATCTTCTGAATTACCTACTGGACGTATATTAAAACATTGGATACCACAGAATAACATTTATACGATATCATTTAAATATACAAGAATTGTACATATATACAAACATCAAATACCACCGAACTACATTAAAAATACAATATAATAGAAATGTACTCTATATTTTTAATCGCATGAATTGTTTGAAAAAAAAAACAAAAACAAAAAAAAACGTCACAAATTCTATCTCTCTTAATCCCTAATCACAAATCCGCGCCTCCTGGGACGGAGATTATATTGTACACTCCTGGTATTCTGCTGGGCAGGCAGAGAACTTTGAGCGCTTTCTAAAGCAGTAAACTGACCGTTATCTCTTGGAGGGATCTTTTGATCTGGAAGAAACCACCCCTTTACCCCTGCTCGTCCTCTAAAAGTTTCTTCCCCCAACGAGAAGTTGTCAGGACAAACTGGCCCATCGGTTTCACTATCAGCAGGTTTAAACGAGGGTGATAAACCGATTTCATATTCGGGAAAACTTTTTCTTTCAACCATTTTTGTGAGTCTATCAACATGTACAGATTGATTCCTTCCTGGGCTGTCAACAGGGCATATCTGGAAATTCACGGGGGTTAACTTCTTTAAGACCCTGTACGGACCTTTATTTGGTTTAGATAATTTTTTTGATAATCCTTGTTTTATTGAAGGATCATATAGAAAAACAAAATCTCCCACTTGTATATCTTTGTTTACCGCTATTCTATTTCTATTCCTCTCCTGACTTTCAGCTGCGGCTAATAAATTCTTTCTTACTTTAGAAAATACAGTATTTAGACGACCCAATAGCGAGATAGTGTAATCTTCTGGTTCCGAATAGGATCGAGGAGGAGGATTCAACAGAAATTGATAGGGGAGCCTGAACTCACGCCCATAAGTCAGAAATGCTGGAGTTTCCATAGTGCTTGAGTGGACAGTAGTTCTGTAAGCCAAAAGAGCAAATTCTAGACATCTATCCCAGTCGTTATGATTCTCATTCACTACATGAGAAAGGGCATTTGCTAACGTTGAATGCCAACGTTCTAAGACACCATCGGACTGCGGGTGAAAAGCTGTAGTCGTATGTTTTTGAATACCCAACATTTCGTAAAGTTTAACTATAACCTCGCTAATAAAATTGGACCCTCTGTCGGACACTAAATGTTCTGGGCAACCAAATCGGGCTACAAACTGCAATAACACCCTTGATATGTCCTCACTTTTGATGGATCTCACTGGATATGCTTCGCCCCATCGTGTGAAGTAATCGGTCATAGTTACAATATATCTATTGCCATCCATTGAAATCGGAAAAGGTCCCAAAACATCTATTGCCACTCTCTGATAGGGGAATTCCGGAATTGGCATTCTTTGCAAAGGAGCCAGCTTTTTTGGCTTATGTGCTCGCTTCTGCAAACATTTTGTGCAAGATTGAATCCAATTCCGTACATCTGAGAATATTCCAGGCCAATAATAATTTCTTTTGATTCGGATTAACGTCTTTTGTAAACCCTGGTGACACGCCATTGGGGAATCATGCGATTGTCGAAGTATTTCTGGCACCATAATCGCAGGAACTACCAATTTTGCAACGTTCTCTCTATCCCAATTTCTCGGTACTTTATATTTGCATTTCAAAACTTCATTTTGCACAAAAAAACTCAAAAATTGAGGCTTAACTTCCCTGTTACTACGTAATAATTTTCTAATGCTTTGACATTTAGAATCCCTTTCTTGATGTTTTATAATATCGTCCTGTAAGCAACTTAACAAGGATACTTCAGTGCGCGTTTTATTCCTTCTTTCTCCCATCAGCAATTGGTGATCATGACCAATATTAGTATTATCGGGTGGGTAAGCAACTCCTCTTGACAAAAAATCTGCCACCTTGTTGCATTTTCCTGCTATGAATTTAATATCGAAGTCAAAATGCGAAAGAGCCATAATCCACCTAGCTATGCGGTTCATTGGATCACGCAGCTTCAGAACATGAGTTAACGCGGCGTGATCAGAGAAAATTTGAAATTTTCTTCCAATTAAGTAATGTTTGAAGTAACCAGTGGCAAAGACTATGGCCAAAACTTCACGCTCAGTGGTTGAATACCTGGTTTCAGCGTCTTTAAGTTTCCTGCTGGCATAAGCCACAGGCCTAGGAAAGCCTTTTTCATCCAATTGAGCCAAAACACATCCCAGCGCTTCTTGTGAAGCATCAGTATATAAATAAAAATCCTTACTCATATCTGGCAATGAAAGACATGGGAATTTAGTTAGGCTCGACTTTAAATCTTCAAATTCTCTTTGAGCTTCCGTACCCCAACAAAACTTTTCCTTTTCCCTTGTAAGCTTCGTTAAATTTAAAGAGCGCTGAGTAAAATCAGGGATGAATTTTCTGTAATAATTAATGCACCCCAAAAACCGGCGTACGTCCTTTCTACTCTGAGGTATCCTAGCATTTTCTATAGCTTCAACATTTTTTGGGTCAGGTTTAACCTCTCCTTTTTCAATTAAAAAACCTAAGTACCGTATCGCTTGCTTCAGGAACACACATTTTGAAGGTTTTAGTTTTAAGTTAAATATTCTCAAACGGTTGAAAACCAACTGAAGTTTGTTCCAGTGAGATTCAACATCTCTTGAGGATATTATAATATCATCAATATAGCAAGAAATATTCAAAGGCTGCAAACCGGATAATACGATCGACATTAATCTTTGGAAAGAAGGAGCACTGGTTGACAAACCAAAGGGTGTCCTGGTGAATTCGAAAAGGCCTCTGTGAGTAATGATAGCAGTTTTGTGAATGTCTTCAGGATGGATGGTTTGTTGAAAGAAACCGCTTGTTAAATCCAAGCTTGAAAAGTATTCAGCCCCAGCCAAAGAATCAATAGCTTCATTAATGTTGGGTATTGGGTATGAATCGGGTATAACTTTAGCATTTAACGCTCTAAAATCTGTCACAAATCTAAATTCTCCAGATGCTTTCCTTATCAGAAGAACGGGAGCAGCAAAAGGGGAGGATGATTCCTGCAAAATCCCCGCTTCCAATAGCACGTTTATTTGCTTATCCATTTCATCTCGGAGATTATATGGAACGCGATAGGCCTTTTTTCTAACTGGTACCTGGTCTGATAGATTGATCCTATGTGGAAGGGCACTACATCCTCCCAGATCCAATACCGATTTGGCAAAAACATCCTTACTTTCCCTCAAAAAATTAATTAATTTTTGCTTAATGCTGTCTTCAATGTGATCAAAATTAAAGTTTGCTTCCCACTCTAAATCAGCTTCATCACAAGCTCCCCAATTTGTATTGACCAAGTCTTCCTGCAAATAATTTATCTCTTCCACGGACGCATTTTGTAGGGGCTCAAGGTGTACCAACTTCAGTCCTTTATTTAACTTTAAACTTTGGTTAGAAGTGTTTAAAATCATGATCGGAATATTGGTTTTGCTATTATTCCAATGAATAGTACGACAAATGGCAATATTTTTAAGTTTTGCCGATTCGGCCAAAAACATTTCAGACACTATCTCTCCCCTTACATTAGCATGTACAACTTTCTGGCTAAAAGGAGGAATCGTTTCTTTTCTATTCAGATACGCGAAAGGTCTGGAAAAGGAATTACGAATTCTCATCCGATCATCTTGTTCAGCGGGTGTTAAGTTATGGACCGATGAGCAGTTATTCGAACTCCTCTTCGTTTCATTTATACATGGGTCAACCGACCATTTAATTAAAAAATTTTCACCACAAACTGTTTTAGTCTGAAAGTTTAGATTGCAATTTTGATTTAATAGGAAAGAATTTCCTAAAATTACCTGAAAATTCGGTGAAATATTCTCCTTGGTTATGAAAAATTCCTCTTTAAATTCGTGGCCTTCAATGTTTACAGTTAAATATGTTTTGTGCTTAATATTCAAATCGGAATCTCTAATTGTGCGCAAAGAAACGTTACAATTTTCCTCCAAATTCCAACCCTTCGGTATCGCACTCCTGTGAATTAGATTGAGAGATGCCCCCGAATCCAACAATGCTCTTACACTATTACCCCCTATAATGCATTGGATGATTGGCAGATCTGTTGCCCTTTCCTCCATCGCATAGTTTCTTTCCACCTGCACATTGGGTTCAATCGGATCAACTACAGGTATGTTGATCGGACCCTCTTTTAGTTTAAAGACCCCCTATAATTTCTTGTGTAAAAAGAATTTCCTTCACTAGTTTCTCCTCTTGGTTGTCTCTGATTTGGTCGCATGTTATTACTGTTTTGCTTCCTAGGTCTCTCTCTGCAAAATCGCGCTATGTGTCCCCTTCTTCCGCAATTAAAACATTCGATATCTGTCTGATTGTTCCGTCTTCCCAATTGAAACCCATGAGGGGCATGCTCGGTGTTCATGAATTCAATTCGCTCGGTTAACTTTTGAATTTGCTCTGCAAGTTTTGAGCAGGTGTCGGTCACAGATTTGTTTGCAAGCCTTAATTCATCTAATTCAGCGTCCCGCCTTACCACAGCAAACATTTGTGCCTGTTCCAAAATTTGATCATCCCCCTTACAATCCCTCCAAGCCCGCTCCTCGGCTAAAGCAAACTGCTTAATTTCCTCTATTGTGGAGGGATTCCTGGCAACAACGCCCCTCCTGATTTGAGGATATAAGTTTGACAATAGGACGGCTTTCAACATTTTTTTTCTATAGGCCTCCTCCATCTCATTTGAAAGTTCCCCAGAACAACAAGCTCTGTATGACAATGCAGAGGCCTTCGTGAAAAATTCGGCTACAGTCATGTCCGAGGGTTGACGAAATTCCAACAATTCTCGAACGGAACTGGAGGTATCGGTTTTTATTTCGAACCGCTCCAGCAATGCATCTTTTAACTCCTTAAACCCCCCGATGCTGTGACGGATGTCCCTAAAATACGACGCAGCTTCTCCCCCTACTTGCACTTGCAGGCAAAGTACAACTCGTCCTGAGTCCAATTCGCAAATTTAGCTACCTCCTCGATCCTTTCGAAAAATTCTAGCACATCATATGATCCTCTTTGCCCCGTGAAAGTGGGTATTAACCCCAGACTCTCGGGGGAAAAACTGTAAGGGAAAAAGGTCCCCCTCGCGCCAACCTCCGATCGCAATTGCGGCAACCCCGTAGCGTTGGTTGCAATTCCCTCAGGCACACCATTTTGAGGACTTGTCATTTTTCCTTTTTTTTTATTATAAGATGCTCTTGCTTCTTTTAAACAAACAATTTATAAATAGCCTAATAACATTCACTTGTATAACATAGATACCCTTTATCATCTCACATAAGAATACCACTTCAACAAATTTATAATACCAATCATAAGCAAGCATGCATAATAAAAGCAATCTAAAAGGGAGCAAAGCTTCCGAATAATACACACATAAATCACAAGCTAATTTAGGGAAGCAATATTAATGCTACACAAGAAATACACATATCAATTAATAAACTAATTCACGCAAATAATATAAATACACAAAAAAAGGCTGGACACCCACTTAATCTGATCATTCGGCATTTAAATCCTTATTAAATTAATAAAATCTCTGAGATCGCAAGTTATGTCCATGAAGACTTAAGACTTTCACTCAGCAAAAGCCGATCCTGGTCACGGCACCATTTGTCGTGTAGTGGTTAGCACTTGTAAAATAATCAACTCCTTTTCTTGATATTCATTTATTGGTGGGGTCCAGTTTAAAAACAAATCGGCTTTACCTTGGGGATCCGGATACCTGAATATGGTGAGAGGCCGGGGCAGGCCGGATAAGGAGAGGAGACGACTCGCCGGGATTCTGTTGGACTTCTATCAGACTGTCTCGGCATGGACGCTGGCTCGCGTCCGGAGTTTTCGGTTTTGTCCCCCGAGTCTTATTCTTGCGACCTCACCGATTTGCAGTCCTTCGCACTCTCTACCTCTCCTCCTCTCTTCCGCTCTGGCAAGTCATTCAGGGGAACAGCACCCCCATTCGCCACCCCCTTTCGCCTCGACTCTCACCATCCAGCGGACATCCCCAAGTTCGGCTCATACATCGAAGATCATAACATAACAAAAGCAAGCAACTTCAATGCTATATTTTTAACATTGCTTTTCTACAAGACAACATAAATAAGGCCGAAGTTAAGCAGTTTAGTAAAAAGAACTCTTAGGCTCTCATGGTTTTGAAGATTTCAAATACAAAATGGTATAACTTCAAAACAATTTGAACACGATAAAAATACTATATGCTTATATAATAGGAAACAAGTGACTTGCCTGCCAGCCAAATGCTTGTAATATGAAAAAACTTGCTCACTGAGTTTATAAACAAACTGGTCAAAGCAGAGGTTGACTTCAGCCTCAACTTCGTCATATAAAAATGACTTTTTGAATTTTGTCAGGGCATAGTATGCACTGTCATTGTATAGATCTAATGGATAAAACACACACTCCATCATTGAAGAATCTTTAGTCTTCAAAATTTGATCAGTAAGGATCCAAGGTAAAGACATTTCAATTGGGAACTGAAAATAAAGATTGATTTAAAAACCACAGAAAATTGTTTCACAAAACATTTTTTAAAGATTAATTATACTTAAGATCTAAAAACCTGATCTCGATATTTGTCTGATTTTTAATTAAATACTATTCATAAAGATTTTACCAAAATGCTGCTGGTACATGTACCAAGTACAACACAGTATCAAAACCCCTACAGCTGATCTGATGGACGCTTTGAGATGATGATCCAGATGAAAGGCAAAACAGTCACTACAATCACTGGTTTCAAACATGTGAAACCAGCTTCTCTTGCATAGGGGAAACACCAAAGAATGACAGAAGATGTCATAGCCACTACAAGAATTTTGTGCTGTTTTGGAGGGAGGATAAAATTTCTTGACAAGTTCAATCCAAATAGAGAAGGGGTAATTCAGAATACTTGTGAAGCAGTTAGGGGAAGATTTCACTGGAAATGATCAATTGAAAGAGATAAAATTGCTGCTTCAGAGTATTCCATCTCTCAGCAAAAGAATTGACGGATGATTACTAAAGAAAGTAAATTTTCGATAAAATAATTGGATTGTTTTTCAATTATGTTTGTTAAATTTATTTACAGCACAGGGAATATTGTCCACACAATGTGTTCTATTCTTTCAACCTAAAGAGAAAACTAACCCATGAACACTGATGATTCTTACCTGAATTCGCTTCCCCATTGTGATTTCCAGGTAGAACTCACGATACCATAGCTGAGATAAATCACAGCATTCTTGTAAAGTTTCTAAGACACAAAAAAGGAAACTGAATTAACTGCTAGAAACAGAATATAGTAATGTCAATAAATATAAAATCTATTTTAAATGCTACACTAATGGAAATGCTGGAGTAAATATATAAACACTTACGGCTAAAATTTAATAGATAATTGTAATAGAAAGAGCTCTTGTGAAAATTATCTATGGCTGTAATGTACATCATATCAATGTCCTTTCTAAGCGTTCGTTTACCACCACTTTTATCAGCAATCAAGGATTCCAACATAGTTCGGATCATATACAACTGAAAACAAAATTAATTGAACAAAATGTTTTGAATTGATCAATAGAAATGCATTTCATCAAAATAATCTTTTTCAATAAATCCAAACAATTTTGCTTACAAGCAATTTTTTACTGATACATGTAGTTATTTATTTTGAAATTAATTCAATGATAATTATTAATTGATTGCTGGAAAACATTTAAAAAATAAAGTGAGTACCAAATTTACAGTGCATAAAAACTCTATAAACTTTGTATCCTCTTCCATTTTCAACAATTGCTCTCACCAAAGCTCATTACCTCAGTGCTGGAAGGTCCAACATTTCTGCGAGGCACCTTAATTTCAAAACCATTGTCTGGATCTTTTTTCCCTTTTAAAGCTGGGTCTTCTTCTGGTTCAGTGCCTTTTAGCAAGTCAGCACAAGTTTCCCGCACTGACAAAATAATGCTGCAAAAAATTTATTTAAAATATTTAATTTTGCTAACAATATGAACATATAAAACAATGAATTTATGTTACCACATAATTGGGAGAAAAATTAACCAAGAAAAATTATATTATAAAAGATATTGAGTACACAAAAATTTTGAATACATTGAGTAGGAATGCAATATAATACCCACAATTGATTATTTTGAGATTCCAACTGTTTCAGCAAAAGCATTGACTTTAAAGGTATTTCAAATGTTATTTTTCATTTTTAAGGCTGGCTACAACTGGAAAATCTCAAGGAAGAAAAGAGCAAAGTCTATTTTGTGAGTTTTCAAATTGAATCTGTTGGGTTTTATGGCCCAAGGTCTAATAGTGGAGAAGTTGTGGGTAGCAAATGTTTTCTCAAAGTGGTATACCAAGAACTTGCAAATAAAACATACTGCTTTAAGAAAATGTGGTAATACATAACAGTGCTGTGGGGTTCAGGGTTTTTATCATATATATTGAACATAGATCAGGCGATTATTGAGATCATGAGTTGAATCAAGTTCTTCAACTCAAAGAACTGAAATCTCATTTTAGACACATACACTCATGTCCAAAAAGTTAAGCATAATTGCTGTTTATGTATATTTCAGAAAATCTACATCAGAATGGAAGGAAATGCGGTTGGCGGGTGTAATAGGATTATAGAAGAAAACAATGCAAAACAAGGATAATGACTTTTATTATCCAAAGAAAAGGGTTGAAAGAAAAAGGTTCATAATACGAGTGTCAACTTTAGTGAAATAGAATGATTAAAACAATGTGATGCTGAAGTTTAATACGGTGTGGGAACCTCTGGTAGTCACGTATGCTGCACAACGATTTCCCATACTTTCGATGAGGGTAAGGATGAGTTGTGTGCTCAAAGAGTTCCAAGCCTTAAGGAGAGCAGTTTTCAATTCCAGAACGGAGCTTGGTGGGTGGCTGCAATATGTCTCCCGAGTATATCACACACATGCTCTATAGGATTCAGATCAGGATAGTTGGCAGGCCACTGCATGCGATGGATATCTTCATTTTGAAGGAAGGCGTCGACCAGGGCTTCACGGTGAGGAGGTGCGTTATCATCCATGAATATGAAACCAGGACAGACAGCGCCTTGAAACAGGCGAACGGTAGGTTCACGGGCTTGGTATCTTTGACCAGTAACAGACCCCGTGCCAAAGATGTGGAGGTCTGTGCAGCCATCCAGCATGATGCTGCCAAGACCATGACTTCCCCTGAAGGAAAATGATGTCTATGTGATGTTTCCGGGGGAAAACGAGTTCCACGTTCTCTCCAGATTGTGGTATGACAAGAATCAGTCTCCAGACTAAATCTAGACTCGTCACTGATCATGACATTGCCCCACTGTTGTCGACTCCACTACCCTGATGTTCCAAACTCCACTGTAAACTACAGGTAGTCTGGCATAGAGACCAATATGTCTGAGTCTCCTGTAAACAGTTTGTCTCGAAACTATGACTCCTGTGGCGGTTGTCAGGGCTGAACCCAGTTGTCTGGCAGAACGGTTCCTCTGATGTTGTGCAGTTATCGCCAAATATCTGTCTTGCCGAGTGGTTGTTACCCTTGCCTTGGCCGACCTGATACTCGTCATCAGGTAACATCTCCAGTGGTTTCAAACCTCTGCCAGTCTGGAGATCACACACTGAGGCACATTCAGAATTCGAGGCTTCGGTTTAGGATTGACCGGATTCCAGCATTCCAATAATTCACTCTGAACTGTTTTGCATATGCACAATGTTTTCCTTCGTCCCACGATTCTCCACAAGTGATTTTGAACCATTGTATCCATATTTACTCTGATTTTTTTCGCATTTTACGAATTATGCTTAACTTTTGGACATAAGTGTATATTTATTTGTATGATAGTTATGTGCATTCCTTGGAATTTGATGACATGTCACTACCTTTTTAATTGGCACTTTAGACAATTATTCATAAAATTTTTTGAAACTTCTTGAGGTGATGAATTAGTTTGTAATCTGATTCCAATAGTTTTCTGGGACACTTTTTAGTATTTTTGATTTTTAGGTCATTCTTGAGAATTTTTGGGCAAGTTTTGGTCATTAAGATTTTAACATTATCTTTTAGTTTGGGTTAGAGTTTTAATCTTTTTTTTTTTGGGGGGGGGCATTCCAAGCAAATCTCTTGGAGTTTCATTTTTACTGCAAACACAATACAATTAAAAATATTTTTTTACATTAAAAATCTTAATCAAACTTTTAAGACATACGGATTGGCTCAAATTTTTGTCAAAAGCACAAAAGCAGCTTTTTTGCAGACATTTTGTACATAGTAGAAAATATTTTACTAATCAATAGTACATCAATTAAATTTTTTGTTAATTTTGCAAATTTTTAGTGTAAGAAAATCCATACACTAGTAAAGGCCATACTGTTTATCTATAAAATATACTTATTCCTCCATAAACAAACAGATTTGACTTAACTGGATGCACATCTTTGCAATGCATGTCCACACTGGAGAAAAGCTAATCTATGAAATTAAAAAACTCCTCTCTTCTGACATTAATTGAGATTTTCAGCATTTTCTTATTTTTAACATTTCATCTAGTTATCTAATTATCTAGATAAAACTAGATGCTTAGTCTTCTAGAAATTTAGTAAAATATCTTTAAGTGCAGTTCACAAAATTATTTACAACTGTTGCCATAAGTTAAAACATGATTCATTTGTTCTTAGATTTTAAAAGGAAAACCTGTATATATGAATAAGGTTTATATAATTCTATATTCAAGTTTATAATAATTAATAAAAACATTATTTACTCACCTGCGAATTAGATCTTTTTTGTTTTTGACAGCTTTGCGCAAGGGTTCACGCAATGTTATCTGAACAAACTCCTGTAATTCTACATAGACGTGCCTCCTAATTGCATCAGTAAATACCGTCTCCATGCGACTCATGAGAACTTGCAAACCCTTTATCATTGCAATAACCTACAAATACATGATTTAAAATAGTTACTCTTCTTTCTCATTTACTAAAATTAAGTAATTTAAATTATGCTAAAGTAGCAGCATTTTTATGCAAATACTACATGAAGCATAAAAATGCTGCAAATATAAAGCAATGTACTTCTATGAGACTGTAGAAACTTACTTCTATAAGACTGAACTTTTCCTCATCACTGTAATTATATCGTGTTGCCTGTAAAAAATCTCCATTAAGTTATATAAAGATCAAAGGAATCATAAGCAATGATACAAATTCTAAAAATATACACACAAAAAGTACAATACCAAAAACATTACACACAACTTCAACAAATATACTTAAAATCCATTAAAAATAAATTTAAATTTAAAAAAATTAATCACCTGGTGGTGAAAATTTGAACTAATCCTTTTCTTTTACAATAATCTTTTGTCTACATTTAGTTAAGATATCTAGGATACATATATCTAGGAATTTCAATGACATTCAATTGCAACATCATGGGTTACAATATATCAATTCATCATAAGACACCCTGCAGCTTGCCTGCATCACCATACCTTTCTTTTAAACTAAATTACATAATTTTAGACAGAAAAAAGGATGATTTTGCTTATGTTGTTCAGTTAAATGACATCAAGTAGTAAACAGTTGAGCTTAAGCTTTTTTTGTGTGAAGTGTAATAAGTTTATTATTCAACACTACATAGGATGTTTTGCTTCATGTCATATGTATATCAACATAAATATTAAACATGACATAAGGCAAAAATGAATATTATCTTTTTAAATTTAACTCAACAACTCAGATATAAATTATGAAAATTCTGTGAGTTACATAACTGCTTACATTTGACCTTCCTACCAGCATAGTGATGACATAAGTTACATCACAAGATGTCCTCTAGTGCCGTAAGTAATTGGTGAGATAGAAATTTATTTCAAAATTGTTTCAAACTACTGCTTGAAGAAATAAATTCCATGCTTGTTTTTATTTTTGGACTTTTTCATTGTGGACATAACATATTGAAACCTAGTAAACTTCTATTTGCTTTGTCTTTAATTAGTATTGTCATGTCATTGTTGGTGAAAATAAAAGCATTTAAATTAGTCTTGGTTTCTTCCCATTCTGATCTTCTAATTTGAATGAACAAAACACAGAAACGAAGATTAAAATTATCTTTTCTATCCTAAATCTGATATTTCAGAATTAAAAATTGAATTGTTATTTTCAGTAGTTTTGGTTATGTTGTCTAATTTCATAGTCAGCTTTTGATAATCTATGGACAAATCTATGGACATGCGGATAAATGGAATCAGGCTAATGAAAATTTTATAGAAATTTAAATAATTTCACATGCATAATGCAAGAAAAATGTAATTATTATAAATTTCTCTTAAAGATATACTCCTCCCATTACAAAATTTTTCAAATAAACTCACTCTTTCATATTCCTCTGCTTCTTGAGGGCATTCTTTATTCTGATGGTGATCAGTTGGGTGCATCAACTTCCATGAGTGCTGAAATGCATTAAACATATATTTCATCAGATACTCAACAGATCCATGAGGCTACATTTACACTATTTATTAAGAACTATATTCAAGAACCATCAATCAAAAAATAAAGTAATTAGAGAACATAATACTAATAGATGCTCTCAAGCCCACCAAAATAATAGTTGGCTGAAGAAATTGTCATGAAATGTTTGTTAAAAATTATTTTTTTATTGTTATGAGAAGGGTTCATTAGCTCTACTGAAGCAAATTAATGGAACCATAAAAATTCCAAAAGTTAACTAAAATAACTTGTATGAAACCTTTTGATTGCAGGAATTGTTTCACGTTAATTTTTTAAAGTAATACTATTAAGACCTAGATTTAAAAAATGGATATAATAATCCAAATAAAAATGCTTAAATGATAGTTAGAATATATCATAAAATCCTGAATAAGTCATGTTCTTGACATTTTCCTAAAATATCCTATTTGTAATAAAATATTTAACTTTGCAGAAAACATTAGGAAGACAAGATATACAAAGAAATTTGTTTCACACCACACCTTTTGAAGGATTATTCTTACAATGAGAAACCAACTCTTCAATCATTCAACTGTGGCTGAATAATAAAATGAGTTACATACGTATGTTACTTCCTTATAAACCCTTACCCTGATCTGCATAGATAACTTTGCAAGAGTCACTTAGATAACTTTGGTTTTCTACAATGCTACGTATTTCTAGTTCTGCTTTTGAAGTATTGAGTCATCCCATAAGTAATGGATTTTTCCCCTTTTGGTCAAAATGAATGACACAATGCTGCTTTATCAATGTACATGTTTTATAAGTTTGTATCTCCTCAATTTTTCACATATGAATTTAAGAATGAAAAATTAAATGTTATAAATAAAATATTATCTATGTTATGGAAAAACCTGCACTAGCTAACAGAAAGGGCATATTTTTCATCATGACAACACACAACCTCACAAAGCACAAAAAAACTGCAAAAATTAAGACAATTTGAATGGGAAATTATGACTCATCCACAATATTCTTCTGATCTGCCACTGTCAGATTACCATCTTTCTTTCTGGTTGCTGATTTGGTTATTAGTAATATGTCTCTAAGTCAAGTAAATCTGTTCTCGAAGAACCATGGCGGGTGGTGCCCATCCCGCTTACGAGACCTTGGAGGCCCTGGGGTACTGAGTGGCATTTTTTGTCCGTCAACTAAACACTGGGGACCCCCAGTGTTTAGTTCCCAAGCACGCTTGGTACTCATTTTATCGACCCTCCAAGGGATGAAAGGCTGAGTCGACCTTGCCCAGCCCGAGGATTGAACCCTGGACCTGTAGTGTGGCAGCTTGAAGCGCTACCACTAGACTACAGGGCCTTACTAAGTCAAGTACTGCTGGATAAAAAGACTTAAGGTATTGTCAAAGGATGATTGAATTTTGGAACTTTTAAATTTTTATTTGTGACTCAATTACAATGAGGTATGAGAATTTTTTCAAATGTAATGCAAAATCATATTTTGCAAGTCATTACTTTTGCATTTAAGATAAAAAAATGTTAAAAAGTAATTTTTAATAGTGATCTAAAAAATATAATTGTTACTTCTCTAAATATTTTAATATTTCTCATTTAATATTTCGCACAAGCAGAGTTCAGCAATTTGGTCAATAAAGTGAAATATTCTATATTTCACTTTATTATATATTATTTGATTCATATTAAAAAATTTTAAATTTTTATTCCCATTTATAACAAGTCTGATGTATTAATCAATAATTTGGTGACTTAAAGAAACTTGTATTACTTTGAAAGAATGCAAAATAATTTGAAAACAGTTCAAAAAAATTTCTTGTTATCAATTGAAATTTTTACTACTTGTTTCAAATAATTTTGACTAGTTTTAGCAAGCAACACCCAGACATGTATTGTAACAATATTCTTTGGCACAATTATCAATCATTAGGGATTTTCTGTAAATGCAAAAACATAGTTCCCCCCATTTTGTTTAATAAAATTCATAGTTTAAAGAGTTTTTAAAACATACTACAAATTTTTGTTATCTGGTTATAACCTAAACACCTAAATTTTCAATTTTTAATTGGTAGGTTAGAGGATTTTACACAAGAAATTAAGAATTTTGCAATTTAAAGCATAAAATGATTAAAGTTAACATAATATTTGTTGGAAACTTAAGGAACAATTCAGACATATGTTACTACAGATTAAAAACAAATTAATTATTCTTTTCAAAATAAATCCTACAGCTTAATGCATAATTTTTTAAAATACACACCAGCTCGGTAACATGAGTATTCCAATCAGAAAGCAATTGAAGACCTCTTAACGCTAATTCTGTAAGCTCTTTATTTTCATTATCAGTACGTGGTGTTTCTTTTACAGTAGTGGTGACCTATTAGTAATTAAAATCGAATCTGAGATGAAAACATGAATAAAAATAAATTTTAAGAATAAACATTGTTTATATTACACACAAAAAGAAATTATTGATCACAAAAAATACAATATACTTTTTGAAAAACAACTTTAAATTAGAAAATCAGTATCTTTGACATGCTTTGTAATCCATATTAAGTAGAATACATTCTAAGCTGACTGATAAAAAGTATGACATTAGAAAGTGTTTTCTAAGCTAAGGTTATTGCAAGAATATTCTTTGTTTTCAAATTTCAAAGACTTGTCCTGCAGATGAAGAATGTAAAATAAAGGTTGGTCCTACTTAATTACTCTGCCAGTCTATATGAATTCTCACAAAATTGCAAACTGTTTAATTGTATTAAAATATCATGAAAAATTATACAAAGTTAGACAGTTGTGAAAATTGGAGAGGATGTAATACTTTTGGGTAAAAAAATGGGGAAGATACATAATGTTTGAAAAACATGATTAGAGAATACTACTCCACATTCAAACTAATGAAAGTACATATAAACCAATAACATTTCCTGGTATAGCAATCAATATTACATCTTTGAAAATGTACTCCTACTTTTCTAGAGCACATTCCAAGAAAAATTTTGGAATGGCCAACTAAAACAAACCCAACTTTTAAAAAAGGTTATTTTCAATCTAGGGTTCAATTCAGTTGGCAAGTATGTGAAAGTAAATATATTTTGAACAACTTTTTAAAATTTTAACATTAAAAATTGAGGGTAATTTAACAATTTACAAATATATTAACACAGAAAAACTAAAACATACTTCATTATTATGCCTTGAAAGTTCACTTATGTAGCGGACATATTCATCCCTAATATTTGGCAGGTATTGAAGCAAATCTGATTGTGGGCTTGGTGAACTGGAGCTCGCTAAAGGCCAACGAGATTGTTCAAAGTGTGCACTTCTTTTTATATAATTATATGGAGCAATCTGCATGTCCCCAAATAGAGGTACCATTTCAAGCACTTTGAATATTTTATCAATTTTGGCAATATTTACACGCTTCTTTTGATCCATTTTATTTATGTTGCAAATTTCCCCATCTATGAGGAAGAGGCCAAAACCCATGACCTATCAAAAGAATAAGAAAATTATAAAATATAAAGGCAAATAATAATTAGAAATAAAATGCAGAAAAACTAAAGAACATGGTTTTAGAAAATAAAATATTGCAAGTCAGAAATCTATGCCATTCAGTAGTCTCCAAAAAGCAAACATCTTTAATAAATATTTTTGTTTGAAAATAGTTAAATAAAAAGTTCTTTGTTATAAATATCATATCAAAAATAAAAATTTTCAAAACTAACCACCAGCAAAAAACAATCTATGCTGATGTGAAAGGTTGCTTTCTTAATTAGAATAAAAAGTACACACCTTTACCAACATATGTTTTTCTGTTGGGAGTAAATACATTTTCAACTCAGTCATTTGAACAGCGATGTTAACTACATCTGCCAACAATTCTTCATATCCAGGGATTTTTTCAAGATTCTCTTTCAGAGTATCTCGAATCTTATTCTGCGTCGCGAGAAACATGGACAAATTTTGTGACTCTTGAAGAGCCTGAGAATCCGACATAACCTTTAAAAACTGTGCAGCTCTAGGAAGGAAAAAGAGATTAGTGAAACACAAAAATTACAGCATATGAGAAATAGAAACTTGACAAATTTCATGTATCTGAGAAAACAATGCAACGATTGTTAGAAAATACAAGATAAATTAACCTAGATTTAACAAATACGAAGAGACTATCACTTTATACTCATCATATTGTAGAAACTGTAAAGTTGACAAAATGTTGATCAGGGAGATGCAAAGCTGCAAAGTTAAGTGTGAATATTAGTGATTTACCAACTGTATTTTGTAAGCTCAAGAGATAGACTGTAATTGATGGAACTGTTCTACCTTGTGTACTACCATGTCTTTGCTGCTCCTATAAATTGCACCTGTGTGTCTTATTTATGTACATTAAAGCATGACACTGCAAGCCAAAATATTTGTTTTTCCTTCATCAAAATGAATATTGAATTAAAAACATTCATTCTTATTACAATTCATCTTATTAATATTAATGTTTTTGTAAGTTCTAGATGAAAGTTCAAGGTTACAAATTATATTTTGAATGACTAAATAAACTTCTGGTTGTGAGTAAAGTGATTTGTCAAAAAATGACTACTTTTTCATTGGATCAGGGTTTTGAAATTCATATTTGTTGGGTCTTTAATAAAATTCATTGAATTTAGGATCATAAAACCAAGATTTCACTGCATTGTACTGTATGAAATAAAATGCGGAAATCATGAAATTTAAGGCAAACATATTAAAATAATAATCCTACCGTCGGTAAGTTGCATAATCATTCTTTACACTGGATTTCATGTTTTTTAGTTCATCAAGGACAGCAAACATGTTTATGAATTTCCCAAGAGTCAGCAAATAAGCTTCAGAGACAAAGTCCTTCCTTTTTTCAGAATGACATAACCTTTTCACTTCTGCATGAAACCTTTCAATGGCTCTTCGCTATAAAAATGCATTCAATTGACTTTAAAATGAAAGAATTTAAAATAATTACAGAACACCTATAAAAATATCAACCTACTTGAAAATACATGAAATTAAGAAGTTTATTGACTTCTGGTGCCAAGACTTCAACAGTTTTTTCATATATTTCTACTCTGTTAGGTTGTTCATTAGACTTTGGCTGAGGAATTGCACGTGAACAACATCGCCAGGTGTACAGCATTACAGCATGTTGTTCTCCTTGTTCAAGCATTTCATTCTTAAAACATATATATTTCAAAATTAAATCATATATTTTAAAATATGAGTTAGAATTAAAATTGTTTTTTTCGTAAGAATGAATTCAAATGAAGACTAGCATCCTTTCTCAAATCGATCATGTGATGCAAGTTATATAACTATCATATTGTCAATATTGTCATTACAATCATTTATATCTCGAATGTAGCTTTTTAGAGTGAAGTGATCCAAGAGAAAGTTTACAGAAATTGAATATGGGTGAATATTAAGGTATTGAAGCTAGTTAGAAGGAAGAAATAACGATTGCAATTCGGGGATAAAAAAACGAAAAAAACATTTAAAAAAATCAAAGTTGGATTTTTATTAATTAATTTTCCCCTTGCAATTTTAAACAGGAAAATGTTTAGCCATGAAATTTATTGTGCAGTTTCTGAAATTGAAGTATATTATAACATTAAGACATAAGGGGAAGGAAATATATAAAGGCAAATTTTTACTCTTAATATTTTCATAACAAAATTTAAGAAAATATTTTTCTAATATAACCTGGTATCTTAAAATTATTCTATCCCTTCATTTGAATTCAATATTATAACAAATACATAATACTCGATATTCAGAATTAAAAAATTAGCAAAATATTTAAACAAGATACAAAAAAAGTATTTAAGTCAGAGCATAAGGCTCTGTGCAGAAAAACTAATTATCCTGCTCATTCATTCCTGGAAGGTACAAGCAAAACTTTAAACTTATTTGGATGTAACATGCAACGTGTCCCCGATTATTCTAATTTCAATATTATTAAAGGTTTAATAAAAAAGAAAATCAAAGTTTCTTATTCAAATTGTAATTATATCTGATTTGAATCAACAAACCCTGATTTCAATATTTAAGAGGGTGATCAAGTAATAATTCTTGTACTTGATTCTACCAATAAATTGTATGCATGATGCCAAGGACCAGTAAGTGATAGGAAGGGTGAAACATTTAATAGCTATCTTGAGTAAATGCATGTCAAAGAAATGCACTTGTGAATTATTTTAGCCCATGTCTCAGATTTTGATGAAACTTGGTGTATCAAGTGACCTTACCTAGTTTAAAAGTTATTAAGCTTTAATTATTTAAAATTTTTATGAAATTTGCTGCATCTTGAGATAGTCAACTGTCATTTTCTCAGGAACCATGTGAAATACAGCCCCCTGGGTAATGTCTCATTTTAAAGCTCTTTTAATAGGTTTTAATTTAATGTAAAACATGATTCAGTTTTATTTTTTTAAATTTCTTAATATTGAATTAAATTTTAAAATTTTAATGTACAAAATGGAAATTTTAAAACTGAAAAAATTCACAAATTACTCTGTACTATGTATTATCTAACATCTCTGAAAGTTTCATGATGGGATCAGGTCATATAGGGAGGTATAAGTTTCACATGTATGGAGACACCCCATGTACAATATATAGCTTTTCACTATAGCCCAACTTTAAACTAGTCTAGACGATTGATAGTTTGGAAAAAATTGTAGCAGTACAAATTCAATTCTACATTTTTAAGCATATGATAACTAAAAGTATGTGCTCAGTTTACAAGAGAACAATAGTTTTAGCTGTTTACCCTAAAAAATTAACACAGTAATATTCAATATATTGGCTGTGGTGTCTGATACCTAACTCAAATTTATCCATCTTTTTGGCATTTCAAGAAGTCCTTAATGACCTCTGTAAATTTCTTTTCACCTTCTGGCCTACTGTAAGCCCAACGAGTAGGTGTAACTGGATTCACTTTTCAAATTATATCAGCAGAAGAATGCATAGCACATTAGGAGTTGAGGTGTAAGAAAGGAAAAGAAAAGGTCTTAATCAGTGGAGAAATGTAACTTCCACTTCATTTTCATCAATAGTTTTACTCCAAACATAGCTCAGCTACCATCTGTCATAGTATATTAAAATGACGTATCCATTCATT
Organism: Meta bourneti; assembly: GCA_933210815.1. Classification (NCBI taxonomy): domain Eukaryota; kingdom Metazoa; phylum Arthropoda; class Arachnida; order Araneae; family Tetragnathidae; genus Meta; species Meta bourneti. The sequence continues at coordinate 87,269,877 of OW119927.1, forward strand.
TCATGGAAATCTAACTTCTGCCCACAAGGGATACATAGATTGCTAGTTGATAATTGAGCAAATAAAAATGGCATGGTAACTTTAGCTTAATATGAGGGAATGGAAGTAAAGTTTTGATTTTCTGCAACATTCTCATAATCTGACTGAGTCAATGTGCCATCTACTGTTCATCTTCTATTCTTCATGCATGTTTGTATTGTGCATGGTCCTGGAAAGGTTGTTTTGCTCATTCAGAATTGTAAAGGTGCTATGATCTGATTTTGGGATGAAATTTGTATATTCATCCTTGCTGCTTCCCTTTGAATTGTTCATTACACAGTGTGTACAAATTTTACCATTTACCACACATTTCACCATAAACTATATCTGAAAAATGTCATTCTGCTTCATTTCCCAAATTATCTTTGTTATTGCTTAAGTTCTATGTTTGAACAGAGTTTGAACCATCTGCAAAAACCTCTTCAGTTCATATGTAAATTGGACTTTTAACATCCAGATCCCTTTCTGTTCGTTGAATTCCTTCTGCTAAAAATTTGAAAAGTGGATCCAGTTACACCAATTTGTCAGGTTTATATTTGACCAGAAGGCAAAAAGAAATTTGAAGGTCATTAAGGACTTCTTGGAATGCCAAAAAGATAGCCTCATGCTTTTAGCTGTCATATATTAAAACAATATAGAATTGAATTTGTATTAAACTCTACCATAATTTTACAAACTCAACCAGCTACATTTGTTAAAAGCTGGACTTTAGTGAAAAGCTACATACTGTACATGGGTTGTATTAGTACATGTGAAACTTGTACATGTGTATTGTATGACCTGATCCCATCAAGATCCCAGTATGAAACTTTCAGAGATGTTAGATAATAGTGCAAAGTAATTTTGTAAATATTTTTAGAATTTTAAAATTTCCCTTTCTTGAAATACTTAAATTTTAAAATGTAATTTAATTTTCAAAAAATTTTAAAAACTAAAACTGCATTATGTTTTGCATTAAATTAAAGCCCATTAAAAGAGTTTTAAAACAAGACATTACACAGGTCTGTATCCACATGGTTCCTGAGAAAATGAGTTAACTATCTTAAGATGCAACAATTTTCATTAAAAATTTAAATAATTAAAGCTTAATAACTTTTCAATGGTAGGCAAAAAAATTTTATCCCTCCATAACAAGGCAAGATCACTTGATGCACCAAGTTTCATTAGAATCTGAGACACCATTAATCAGTGCGCTGATTTGATACAGAATGACTTGTACAAGTGCCGAATCGCGAATGAAAATCATTTCATGCACGATTGGTACTTCCAAAATTGAAAAAATTTAGGAAAACATGATACAAAATTAGGGAATTTGAGGTTTGTTGTTCAGCAGTCAGTGTAGTTTATAAAAAGTATGTAGAATTAGGAGACATTCAAGAAACACGGCAAAAGAAAAATAAACTATTTTGTGATAATTTAGAGAAATTTATGAAGAAACAAATGATATTAATTTGTAAATTTTGTAAAAGATCACAATCTTATGAGATATATGTTTGTATATATAGAATATGTATATTTGATAACAATTTGCAGTAAGACATTCTAACTTACCAGCTCTGCATGGACTGTGGCTTCTTCGATGTATTTTGCAACTCCAGTGACAAAAGCATTGCGGTCTTCAAAATTGGAATCGAAGTTTGCATAATATACTATGCTACAAGGTTGAGCTTCAATACAAGGCTGCTGGTCAGGCAACGGCAGTTCATCAAGCACATCAACATTTGAAAGCGCATCAGATAATGTCACTTTCTCTGTAGCCATGTTTTCCTAATAAGCATGTTTACATATTTAGAATTTTAGTTTCATAATCATATTATTAATCATAATGTTTGCTGCACAGAAATTAACTATTGATTACAATCATAAGCATTAGTCATTCCGGAATATGTTTATATTGCTTCTAACAATTTAAAGTGATTTTGGAATCTCCTTCATTGTCTCAATACAATTTTAAAATAGAAAAATCACTTGGCTTTAAAAAATAGCATTGAGCAAGATTTTTTGACAAATTGCCTGATTGAAAGTTGTCAAATGGGTGTGTGGCCATTTGTGATTTTATATTTTTTAATAACTCACATTATGAATTTTAAAAAAATTCTAGGCCTACATTCAATTTGAAGTACAAAACGGAAAAATTCAGAGAAAACTGCAGGTTGCAAAGTGGAATAAAGCCTGCATAATCAATACTCAAAAGATTAACCAGTGTCTTTGTATGGTTAAAAACTGAATTGAACTTTCATCATTTTTTGCATAAGCTCATTAAATTGTGTGTGTTAGTTGGACAGTATTGTAACAATTGTCTAGAGAGAGAGGGTACATTTTCATTCATATAAATTGAGTAAAAAGTAAACTTACTCTACAATGAAATACAAAACAAAAATTCATACTTATATTTCTTTATTAAAAAGACATGATTCATAAAATCTGTCATTTCAATGAACTGATTTCAATGACAGAATGAAATATCAAGCTGCTGTTTACGTCCAGCTGAATACTTCTGTAAGTTATTGAAATATATGTTAAAATAATACTTTAACACCCCCTTAATAGAAAAGTTAAACTTATCAAACCTATATTTTGTAGTTAAAATAATTATAATGGTATTGCTATTCATTTCAACTGTTAATAAACAGTAATACATATTTGCTAATGTAGCAAAACACTTGTTTGAAACAGTTTGTTGTGACACGCAAGTTGCATTACTTTCGAAATTTACATGCACCTAATCTGTTTACAAACATTATTTTATATTATTAAAACTTAATGTTTAAGAATGGGAAATTCAAAATTTATAGCATAAATTACCTTCATTGCGAAAATCCAGGTGCAGTCTATAAACTTGATTTTAGAGATTTGGATACATAAATGTGGTCAATCTGAAATTAGAAAGTTATTACTTGGCACAAATTGAAAAATGGTTTTATGAAAATAAATTGTAAAAAGATAGGGAAAAGGTTTATCTTGTATCTCAGGAAAAAATGAGTGAATGATTCAAAAATTAAATCAAAGGTAAATAAGTGTTCTGGGACAAATCCGTATAGTTCAGACTTAAGTGAAAAACTATGTGAGTGAAAAAAATAAAAATCTACTTCATTATTTGATGCATGTTACACAAAAACTGGATGAAAAGCTGTGTAATCAGTTGATTAAAATGGATTATTTGGGTCATAACTACTTAACAACTACACTGTTAGGTTGGCTTATTGGAATTTTATGGCGCAAGGGCCATGTTTGGCCATGCTGCGCCAGACACAAGACACACAATATCAAGTAATAGATACACATAAAAATGAAAGTTTTACTGACACAGAAGAGAGAAATACACACAGGGACGAAAATTACTTTTAGTTATAATTGGTGCCAGTGAATTTTAGTTATAATTAATGCCAAAGAATTTTTCAATACCATTGCAATATTTATGTACTAGTTTAATATAGTTTGTTATATATGTTAGGTAGTTCACTTGTTTAATATTAGTGTCAACGATTATCATGTTTATTTGCCTAATATTCAAGTTTTTCTTGTACTTAATAGTTTCTTAGAAAACATCATAAAAAATGTTTAACCCAAATACATTTGACAGAAATATACCCTTGACTTAAAATATTTGCTCGTTTCCATTTGAATTTAATGCAAAAAATAAACAGTGGAATTTATCACAAAAATGGACTATAGTAATTTTAACCACCTTCCTTACAAGATATTAACTACAAAAAATCTTTCAAGTACAATTGCAAATTAGACAAAAAAGAACGTTCTTTATTGAATGTGTGCTAACTGTGGTCAATTATTGGATAACGAAAACACGTTAAAAACAAAGATTTCTAAAATACCAACAATGCAGTCTTTAACATCACAAAATTGTTATCGTTTAACCAACGAGGAAATTTACATTTTCCCAGTCTTACTTTAGGTCCTACTATCAAACATATTAGAGCGTAATCAAACAATTATGTGAAACATGTTTGGAATTATCTGGTCTTTCCAACCTGAAACTTAAGTTTTTTATTGTATTTATCTTAATAAAAATTTTGAAATCAAAAGCAATGATTTTGAAATCAATGTTTACCGAGTTGTTAGATTCATTTGACAGCTAGTCAAGTTTAATTTTATAAATGTTTACTCAACGATCAATATACATGGAAAATAGCATGCATCAGAACGGTAACTTACCATTCTTGTATTTGATTACAACAATTTTATGTTCTAGAACTAAAGTAAATGTTTTCTGTACGGAAACAGGGTTTTTACGAAATCGAGAACTAATATAAATGTTACAGAAATTTTCTAATAAATTTATTTAACATTGTACAAAACTGTTGCCAATTTGTGTTTTACCATTGTGAAATCCACCCTTCTTAATTCAGTTCCGGTTAGATGTTTTGGTAGTACTCTGGTTCTGAGAGTTTGGAACATAGCCAATCAAAACAAGGAATGCTATATGTGACGTCATGAACAACATCCTAGACTTCGCTGTGAGCATACAACATGGACCGAGATAGTTCCAATTGTGTTGCTAGGATTACGATCTGCAATAAAGCCACGATATTAATGCTACTTGTGCTGTGAGTTTGTATAATATATACACTGCTGGCCACCGTAAATGCAACACCCTGAAGGAAGCATGCAAATAATATGAAATTTACAACATGCATTAGCGGAGGTGAGATATGCAAATGATTAGAATTTCAGCGCAGACGCACATCACGCGAGCCTGTGGCGCCACTTCAAAGCGCTATTTAAGGCTTGGAGATTTCGACGATTTCAAGTACGGCAATTGTGTTTTTCTTGTGGTTTTTTCAAAAAAACGATCAATTATGCCTCGTAGAAAACAGCGATCATCTTTTGATCAAGTATCCGAGTTCGACAGAGGAAGGATAGTGGCCTACCGAGATTGTAGATTATCTTTCAGGGAAATCGGTAGTCGTGTTGGACGAAACCAAACAACTGTAATGCGGATATGTGATCGTTGGATGCAGGAGGGTACGACGGACCGACATTTTCGATCGCATCCACCTCAGTGCACCACTTCACGTGATGACAGGCATATTGTGCGTATGGCAGTGACGGATCGCTCAGCCACATCACGAACCATAGCACAGCACATTCAGTCTGTACCGCATCATCCAGTGTCTGCGCGTACCATTCGACGCCGTTTACAGCAGAGTGGTCTGTCCGCAAGACGTCCATTGCTTCGTCTACACTTGACGCAGAACCACAGACGTTTCCGCCGCCAATGGTGCGATGAAAGAAGGATGTGGACGGCAGAATGGAATGAAATTGTCTTTACTGACGAGTCACGCTTCTGTCTGCAACACCACGATGGTCGGATTCGAGTCTGGAGACACCGTGGAGAGAGGATGCTGAACAGCTGCGTTATGCACCGCCACACTGGTCCTGCACCGGGTATTATGGTATGGGGCGGTATTGGATATCACTCTCGCACTCCTCTAGTACGCATTGCCGGTACTTTAAACAGCCAGCGCTACATCTCCGAGGTGTTGGAGCCAGTTGTCCTTCCTTACCTTCAGGGCTTGCCCACAGCCATATTTCAACAGGATAATGCGCGACCACACGTGGCACGCATTGTCAAAGGGTTCTTCGCCAATCGCCAGATTGAATTGCTTCCCTGGCCAGCTCGCTCTCCGTATCTTTCGCCGATAGAAAACATGTGGTCCATGGTTGCTCAACGATTGACCCAGAATACATCCCCAGCTGCCACACCAGATCAACTTTGGCAACGTGTGGAAGCTGATTGGTCTGCTGTACCCCAAGAACACATCCAAAGTCTCTTTGAATCAATGCCGAGGCGTGTGGCAGCGGTGATCTCCAACAATGGCGGCTACTCTGGCTACTGATTTTGGCAGGAACCACACTTCACAGAAGTCTATAAATTTAATCATTTGATACTTGGTCAACATGTTATCTACAAAATAAATTCTGTTGTGATATCTCTTGTCTTTCTTGGTGTTGCAATTTGGGTGGCCAGCAGTGTATAAGGAACAACACTTCGTTTACCATCTGACATTTTGTGTAGTGAACAAGTTTTTGCAACAGCTTTTTCATCGTATGTACTTTGCACCTTGATGCGAATATTAAATCTGATCGCAACATCAAAGCATAGTTATGATTTAATCTATTCATCCCTCATTGGTCTCTGGGTGTATTTCTCTCTTCTGTGTTGGTAAAATCTTTAGTTGTGTGTATGTCTATTGCTTGATATTGTATGTCTTGTGTTTGGCGCAGCATTGCCAAATATGGCCCTTACGCCATAAAACCTCAACAAACCATCATCCCTCATTGGAAACATGTTCTCATGTATTTTTACGTGTGGACTGTCACCCTATACTGGACCACATCCTGTTCTTGATTGTTCGAAAAAGAATGTCGGATTATTGTGAATGACAAAACAATTTCTGTCACGTTAGAGTAAAACCTGCTCATATTCTGCGTGACGATACCAGCCATCAATTTATATTTGCCTTCCAAATCTACAGTCCAGGGAAACTGCTCAACCTCTCACAAGAAGTGGAAGAGCTGTACATTTCCCCAAAAGGCTGATTGAATATATTTAACATTTCATTGGTACATATTAACGATTACCCTTGTATATTTGTGTTTACTCATACATTTTCGATTCTTTACTTTTTTCTTCTCAAATAGTATTTCTCAAAATATTTAGTGAGTAATATTCAAATGCAAATGTGCATATTTTTCATACAATTGTGTTGCGTTTCAATTTCAATGCATATGATCCCTTATTATGATTGTATATCGTTCCTCGGTATCCATCATTCACTGCGACGTCATCTGACCGTGGTTCAAAATTACGTGGTGCTGTCCTCGGATCTTTCCCTTGGGGATTGATCCCGGACCGTCACCAATAGCCCGTTGTGTTGCTCCAGTGTGACGTTAATTGAAATACCCACCCCCATTCACTGCGAAGAGTACGCAGTGAAAATCTTGGCTCCTTGCCAAGAGCAGACGATGTGTGATCTCTTGCGGTGCAAGTTTGTAATGCGCAAAGCATAATGTACGCCAGAACAAGAGGTAGGTGTTTTAATTAACGTCCACTGGAGCAACACAACGGGCTATTGGTGACGGTCCGAGATCAATCCCAAAGGAAAAGATCGAGGACAACACCACATAATTTTGAACCACGGTTCAGATGACGAGGCAACACTTGAGCTCCAGAGCAAGAGGATTTTTTTTCTTTTCAGTTGTAGTTCGTCTTGTACTGTCTTCATCTTGTTAAATAAATCATTCTTTCTAATTCTTTTAGTCAACTGCACACCACAGAAAGTTTGGAGAATGGGTGCCAGCTAAGGTGTTGCCTCGTCATCTGACCGTGGTTCAAAATTACGTGGTGCTGTCCTTGATCTTTCCCTTTGGGATTGATCCCGGAACGTCACCAATGGCCCGTTGTGTTGCTCCAGAATGACATTAATGAAAATATCTACACGAACACCACAATACGCACGGGCTATTAGCGACGGCCCGGGATCAATCCCGAAGGGAAAGATCAAGGACAACGCCTCATAATTTTGAACCACGTTCAGATCACGAGAACAACACCTGAACTGGCACACCACTCTCCAAACTTCCATGCCAACGTGAGGACATTTGAGGCCACGACAGATTTAACGTGCACCAGCTCCCGTGTACACGACGGTGTTTGGCTGGACCGAGTTTCGTACTCGCAACCCTCCGATTGCTGATCCTTTGCTCTTCCAACCTCGAATGCACGGAGGGTAGGTATTCGAATTAAAGTCGTACTGGGAACACAACAGGCTATTTGCGACGGTCCGGGATCAAACCCGAAGGGAAAGATCCGAGGACAACACCACGTAATTTTGAACCAGGTCAGATGTCGAGGTCACACCTGAGCTGGTATCCCACTCTCCAAACTTCCACACCATACCAACGTGAGGACATTTGAAGCCATGACAGATTTAACGTGCATCCTTTGTACACGACGGTATTTGGTTGGATTCGAGCTCGCACCCCTCCAGTTGCTAACCGTTACTCTTCCAACCGGGCTACCACGGCCCTGATCTCCGGTGGATTGAATTTTTTGGCTGGTTGGCTTAGGGTTCTATGGCTCAAAGACCACACTTGGCCAAGCTGCGCCAAACACAAGACACAATTTCAAGTAAAACAAAATGTGGAAAGGGAAAAATAGGATTGGGGAATAGAGTAGTGGGAAGAAAGCAGAAAAAGATTGCTTAGGTATCCCGGGAGCGCGACCCTCGTGTTTACCAAATATAGTAAATCCCAAGGGAAGAGAAAAGATCACTTGGGTACCTCGGGGAATGTTTGGAAGTTTTAAAATTCAATATACTACATTTATAAATATGCTACATTTGCGATTCAAAAAGTTATTTGCTTTGTTCCAGCCCAGTTAATAGAGTTGCGGAATAGCAACTGGAGGGTTAAAAGTCCGAAACTCGATCCAACCAAACACTATCGAAAACCCTGAGGCTGGTGCACGTTAAATCTCCACGCATCAAATCTCCACGTTGGCGTGGTGTGGAAATTTGCAGAGGGGTGTCAGCTCAGATGCTGACCTCGTCATCTGACCGTGGTACAAAATGATGAGGTGCCCTCGCATCTTTTCCTTTGGGATTGATCCCGGACCGTCGCCAATAGCACGTTGTATTGCTCCAGAGTGCGACGTTAATTCAACTACCCACCTACCTTCAGGGCTCAATTTAGTCGTGGCTCAGTAATTTTGCTTACTGCGTTAACAATCTGGGAGTTATAGGTGGCCCAGGTTCGATTTCTGTAACTTACCCTGAGGTTGATTGGTTGGTTGTATTGGGTTTTATGGCACAAGGGGCCATATTTGGCCATGCTGAACCAATCACAAAACAGACAATTCGAAACCTACCCTGGGGCATTTTTCTTCTGTAACAGTAAAACTTTCCTTTTCTGCATGTCCATTGCTTGACGTTGTCTCATGTTTCGTGCAGCTTGGTCAAATATGGCTCTTATAAAACAAAACCCCAACCAACCTGGACTCAATTTATACGAAGGCATCAGCTACAGATGTCAGTATGGGTAGGCAGTTAATTTACGTCGCACTGGAGTAACACAACGGGCTATTGCCGTCAGAGAATGGGAAAACACCTACACAAATCAATTCTCAATCAAAATATTTTAATCTTACCGTGAGGTCTAAGGTCAAACATCAGAGAAGAAATGCACGAAATACACATCGAATGCATCCAAGAAAGGCGAAATTCTTTTTGGTTTTCGTGATTCACGTGAAAAAAGATTGCTATTCCGGAGAAAAGAGTTGTATATTTTTCTTTTGTGGTTTATATGTTACCGGCAAAGTTCGAAATCCGGCATTCTATAGAATACCTAGGCATTTTATAGAATGCCGAAAACTGGCAGGCAATGTATGAAACGATTAATATTTCACACATTTCCTAGGCATTCTATAAAATGTCAAATGACAAACCGGCAATGTATGAAATGCATCTCCGATTCATTTCGTATATCACGTGGCAAGGCACGTGACTTTTAATCCTCAGGCTCAGAATTTGCCATTTGCATTTTGCGCTTTGTTCGGGAGTGTCAAAATACACGATTTTGCTTAAATTTGTTCAACAAAAAATTAGTTTTATACTGTGCTGTATGAAAATGGAAGAGCAATAGTGTTGGAGGAGTTTTAACATTTGTATTTTTGAGGAATGAACGGTTTTTAAATAATAGCCTTATCATGATCTTTTTTTCATACTTTGCCTAAATAGCATTTGTCATTCTATAGAATGCCTAGGTATTATATACAATGCCTAGGGAAAGTATATAATAATTCTCATATTTCATACTTTGCCTAAAAACGCCGGGCATTCTATAAAATGCCTAGGTATTTTATACAATGCCTTCGTTTCAAACTTTGCCGGTAACATAAGTATGCTTCCAGATTTTAGCTGTGAGGTTTAAGGTTGAAAAACACCAAAGAAAATTCCACATCCAAAGAAAATACGATACTCTATTGTTTTTATGATTTATGTGGAAAAGACACTTTTAGTTACAACAATTTCAGTTTTCTTTATGAAGTTTATACTGTAAAAATAGGTTTCGATTGCAAGTCGCTGCAAAAATACTATTATGGTGCGTGATTAAGTTTTTCTGTAATGCTGAATCGGATATTTCTCTTCAAGATTGAGGGCCGCAGTATCACGGTTGGAAGAGTACGGATTAGCAACCGGAGGGTTGCGAGTTCGAATCCAGAAAAACACCGTCGTGTACAAAGGGGGTGGTGAACGTTAAATCTGTCGTGGCCTCTAATGTCCTCACGTTGACATTGTGTGGAAGTTTGGAGAGTGGGGTGCCAGCTCAGGTGTTGCCTCGTCATCTGACTGTGATTCAAAATTACGTGGTGTTGTCCTTTGATCTTTCTCTTGCTTGATCCCGGACTGTCATCAATAGTCAGTTGTGTTGCTCCAGTGAGACGTTAATTAAAATACCTACCCTTCAGGATGGATCGCGGACCGTCGCAAATAGCTCGTTGTATTGCTCCAGTGGGACGTAAATTCATCTACCTACCTAATTTGTGTTTTGTTCATGTATACTTATATTTCGTCCATACTATTTTATATTTCTTTAATACATATATTTCTCATGTAGCATGGAAAAGGCCTTTGTATTTGTCATCTGACCGTGACGAAGGATGCTATAAAGCGAATATGCTGTATTTAAAATTTATAGTGAAATGTAAGTTATAAATGATTATGCAATTATTTAGAATGGATGTTACGGCAATTATATCTTTTCAACCGTTTGTATTAGAACACTTCCAATTCCACAAATCTAGTATAGATGTTTATATCCATTTTACATGGGGTGAGAAATGAATAAGATACGAAGTTTAAAACATTTTGAGACCCCTATCAAGGTACTTTTGACTAGAAAAATAATGTCAGACGTTTAATTAGTCAAATGAATTTCTTTTTAAGTAGAATATTCACTGGTATGTGTATTTCAAATTTTATCATATCCCAAAAATGTTAGGGAGTCTCGAAAGTAAGCAAAGCATAGTAAAGTAAGCATATTCACTGAGATATGTATTTCAAATTTTAGCATGTCCCAAAAATGTTAGGGAGTCTCGAAAGTAAGCAAAGCATAGTAAAGTAAGCATATTCACTGAGATATGTATTTCAAATTTTAGCAGTCAATTTAACATCGTATTCTCGAAAGTATAGCAATTTGATTAATTTGTGTGGTCGTAAATTTTAAATTTGAAAACTTCTCAAACAATTTATCTAGAGACGAGAAATGCTTTTTTGTTTGATTATATGTAGGTAAACATTTATCTTATTGGGGAAGTTTCTTGGCAGTGGGTCAATATAAAATTCGTGTTCGATACATATACCATCCCTAACACATCTAATTTGAACAGTTCCTAATAAGTGTTTCTACAACAAACAATTGAAAAGGATGATAATCATAACAGTTTTTCCGAATCATCCTGTATTAGGATCGTGATTAGATCAGTGGAATATAATCTTTACGGCATAATCAATGCATTTCAATTCATTCAAGGGGATTTCTTATCGTCGAAAAAAAAACGATTTCGTATTTTTCACGTAATTTTATTTTTTAAGGTTTTAAGAACATATGGCCCAAATATCAAGTCGAAATTGGTCCAGTTGTAAGCCATTAACAGACGCCCGAAGATGTAGAATTTGAGGCGTGCACCACTTCATTAAAATATTATATAAAGCCGATTTACAACGATTTGTCATTAAAAGATGGTGATGATCAAAAGGTTGTCACACTGTATAGCAGATTAGCAGGAAAATATGAAGTATTGAAAAAATGCTTTCGTTAACTGTACTAACGTGTTTTTCTCGGAACTGCTCTTTATGCCATCGAACTTTTTGAGAGTGGTTGGCATGATAGCTATAAAACTAATGGATTGATTGACTTGAAATTTTTACAGCAGGTCGAACAAACATCTTTCTATAGTTTAACGAGCCCGGAAAGCGATGTTACCATTTTAGATTTTTATAGCAAAAAACCTCGATTCATTTTTTGAACTAAATCCATGATTTTGGTTTTGACAAGTAACCATTACCTCAAGTATGAAGAAATATTTCTGGTTCATCAATCGATAGCTGCATGTACCGAATGGTCACAAAGTAACTTCCCTTACATATGAGCCCCTATTTTTAATGAATAGTAATGAAACTTCTTTTCGAAATGAATACTTTCTTTTTTGGATACCTAAAACGATATTAAATAGACGTAGATCGCAATTTTTAATGAATAGTAATGAAACTTCTTTTCGAAATGAATACTTCCTTTTTTTGGATACCTAAAACGATATTAAATAGACGTACAAAGTTTGGAATGATTTGATTGCATGGTTTTGTTAGTAGAATCCCGAGAAAGCGGTAATTTTAGCGAAACAAAAAAGAAAATCCCCTTGAACATTTCTGAAGCACACTGAGAACAATTGACTTGGACATGAGAATCGAAGGAAGCATAAAATAAAAATATCCATCCATAAAAGTGCGCTCTATTTCACACGCTACCAGGAAAGGATTAATTAGTGGGGGCGTTGTGGCTCAGTGGGTACGCCCACAGCGCTATCAAACTTCGAGTTGTAGGCGGCGCAGGTTCGATTGATAAGTCCCTTTAAAGGACAGGCTCTCTTGTTGGTTATGGTTATCATTCTTGTTATCCTCCCTGGGTGTATTTCTCTCTTCTAACTTCAGTAAAACTTTCATTGTGTGTGCATGTCTATTACTTAATATTATATGTCCTGTGATTGGCGCAACGTGGCCAAATATGGCCTTTGCGCTATAAAACCAACCAACCTATATCCAGTGCGGTCACCTCTTATCAGCAATGCTCACCAGTAGAGATGGGCTACTATTCCGAAAGCATTTAAATTAACAGTGTTGCAAATTAACAGTTGGCAACTGTTATAGGAAAATATTAACAGTTATATTAAATGATAAAGTAACTTTTAAAAATAATTAAAATTATTTAAAAATGAATCCAAGAATGTTAAAACTTTAGTACGAGTAGAAGCTGAAATTATTAAGCAATTTTTATCAAAAGTAATCGTTAGTTAACCGTTTGCACCAATTTCTGACATAAAAAATTAAGTTACTTGCTGTTAGTGTTAATAATTGTTAACAAATCTGTTGATATTCGCAGTTAATAACTGCCATCGAAAGTTAGTAATAACCGTTAATATTTGAGACTTGTCATAAAGTAACTTTTTTTCCCATCTCAACTAACCAGTTCCATTTGACATTGGCTTTGCGATAAAAAATTGAAATCATGCAAAGGGCCGCAACGTTAACTAGGATATTAATGAGTTGATTTTTAATCTTTCAATGAAGCAATTATTTATGTTGATAAAATTGAATATATTCACTTTAGTAACAAATTCGTAGATTGCTTTGATTTTTAGCATTTCCAATAACTTGTTATTATCCATATTTGAAAGTGAATACTATCTTCACATATCTCAAGTCTAGCAATGATTTGAGTTTGAATTAATGTGTTAATTAATAAATCATCGATATTTGTCTAACAATGATTCGATTTTAAAAAACTAGCGCTAATATTTAAAAATTAAGTAGCGAATTTATTTCAGAATTATACAACTTATACAAATGATTTAAGTTTTGGCTGATTTCTTCTATAAATCGTGACCCACATACCTACACATACGAATGTTGTCAATCTAAAATTCAGCTGTATTTCCAGCTCTCTTATACGTATACTCGTATGTATATTTATAAATTAATTTATAAATATACACAACTATTTCTCGCATATTGTGTGAACGATTTAATTTTGCAGCTCTTGATTGATGTTACTTGAGTGTCATTCAAGGAACTAAGAAAAAGCTGACCATAAAAACAGATGCATCTGTTGTCTTCTCTGTCGTTTTTATTACCTTTTATTTAGAAAGAAGAATAATATTGAATGAAGACAAAAATGATTTCAAAATAGTTTTCAGTTTACATACTAGCAAGCATCATAAGATAGCTACAGCTAAACATATTGGAATAGATCATTACCAGATATGATACCACAAACAAGATAGTCTATGATTTTAACAATAACACTTTGAAACACATAAATAATGAAATATATACGATGCTTTATATGCAAGATATCAATTTCTATATAGTCTTATGAAATTGAACCGCGATAGAAAATCAATGGCGTAAGCCCTTGCTCCTTTTGATACAGTAAGTCTTTTTGATATAGGTTTTGTCAAACATTTTGATTGATAGTATTGTAATTGTAAGTCACATATACATAATGTAGATGAACTAACCCGTTATTGAAAACCAAAATGAAGCTATTTGTCGTAGTCGTTTCTGTCTGTCAAAAATATTCTATATTGCTAGCTATATAGATGTATATATAGAAATACTTGTTTTATAAGTACCGAAAATATGTGGATTACTTTTTTTAATATTTATGGACATTTTCGCATATGGTTTAGATTCTAATGTTAAAAGGCCGAGGAGGAAAACCAAATTCAACATCAATTATTAACTCTTTCATATTGAATACAAATTAAATAAAATTATACCTAAAACTCGTTGTTTACAGATATCTATTAATTTTCTATCTAATTTTTTTAGTTTAATGAGCACTGCAAATAATGTGGATTTAAGTAATTTTATTACTAAAACGTAAAAGATGTCATTCAATGCATATTACATATTAAGAGTGTTACTGGATTATTACAAATCTTCTGTTTTGTCTAGAAAGCAGTTTAGTGTTTTCCTGAATCAACTAATATTTAGTCTTAGAGCTTGGAATTATATACAAAAACTATGACAGAACTGATTCTTTTGTAGAGATGTGAATATTAACTTCTGTATCTGGGCAAAGAAATGAAGAAAATCGCATTTGTTATTTTTGAATAAATAGAAAATAAACCGCTATGTACGTTTTATTATTAGTTTGTTGGAGATAACTACTTCAAAATGCATTTCAAATACTTATACCTTTTCCAAATGGAATACTTATAAAAACAGTTGTATTCCTTTCACACAATTGAAAAGTTCTTTTGTACAACTTAATGTTTTTCGAGGGGAAAACATTACCATGTCTATCCAAAAATTCATACGCTCGTCGTGTAGTAGTACTGAAATATAACAGATTCGTAAGCTAAAGATGTAATAAGGATTAATAAAACTGTTTTTGAAGATCTAGACTGGGTAGGATATTTGTCATCTAGTTACTAACTTTTGAGATATTTATGTTTTTCTAAGATTTAATACTACTTTATAAAGGCTCTAAACTTTAAAAGTAATTTTAAGGGCTGAATAAATTCTAATTTCAAAACGATTTTCTTTTTAAAGTTCTACATAGTGGAAACTTATTCTGTAGATGCACGAACTTTATGAAATTTAATGCCATCAAAATAAAGGAACACTACACTTTGATAGTTTTAATTATTTTTTTAATACATTGCTTCCATGTGACTTTGTTTTTCGTATCCAATTTTGACATCACACTACTGCATAGGTTATTTCGAAAGGCATTAAATACTGTTTTTACTATAACGCTAAAATTCTAGCGTTATAATAAACTCGGGTCTTAAAAGGAAAGGGAGATATTTTAAAGTAGTTAAATTTTTCTGAACTAAAATCCTGTTTCTTTGTTAGTAGTGAGACGGGAATGTCGAAATTCTAGATTTCTATATAAGGCCAAATATTCGCGTATTCTGTACATGAAACAAATGCTTTTTGTGAATAGTAACAAAACGTAATGGTTTACCAACATAAATTTAAGGTGTATAGCTTTGACGGGGTTTTGTTGTCCGTGACTTTCAATTGAAATGATTATTTTTAAGGTCAATATCTTTGATAAAATAGCTGTGAATGTCTGATAAAAATCTTTTTCAGGACCCTAAAAATCAAGCAAATTACTGTACTTTATTTACTATCTTTATTGGTGAAAATATTTCTAATTTTTATCCCACATACATGACCATCAAAATAATAAAGTATTGCAATAGAAAATTCTCAATAAATTTATAATAAATATCGATGACTTGAATTCTTATTAATATGTTTATAAAGTTTTAAAGTTTCTTGCGCTTTAATATCGTGAATTAAAAAGTATGAACATCACATGATCAGATGCAATAAAATATACCAATTGTTCTGACTACTTAAGTGACTTTTTGAAGCATACTGCAGAAAAGCAAGTATAATTTAGCATAAAAGTAACTATTTAAAATTTATTACAGTTGGGACTAAGTGTTACTTCATAAGAATTCTCTTTCTCAAAAGAGCAAGAGCGTGGCAGCTACTATTTGAAATGTTTCATGAGGAAATGTAAGCGGAGAATAATAGTGTAGCAAAATGTGTGGGCTGCATTGAAATCAACAAACTGTTGCTTTAGAATAGGATATTTAATTATGATAAATACAGAGGCTGTTCGGACATTTTTTGAATGATTTTGATGAGCTGTAAAAAATTGTATGCTAAGAAAAAATAATTTTATTTTCGCAGCAGTTAAATAGTTAAAGTATAACTTATCGTCTGCCAACTCAGAGTTTTATTTACTTTCAAAATGGCGCTTTTAAATAAGCAATGGATGGAAGGCTATGTTTCCGCTATTTCCGAAGATAATTATGCTTATTCAATTAATCAAAAACGCTGTAAAAGTCATGTTTTTTCTATATCTAAAGGTACTTTAAGTAATATTATTAATGAGAAAGGAATAAACGCGTAAAAGTGGAAAAATACTTCCAAATACGTATCCAAGAAAGAAAAGAATTTCTGAGAATATTTGTAAGGTAAGATCTTTACTTTTAAAAGATGATCCGCCAAGTAAAAGGACTATTACAAAGTCATTAAAAGTTCAGTTTCAACTGTAAATAAAATAATTAACAGTGATTTGAATCTTAAAAAGGCCAAAAAATACAATGTTCATAGTCTATATCCACGATGTATAGCAGAACGTAGAACTCGCTGCAGAATTCTTTATGAGAAGCATTTAGCTGGAGAAAGATGGAAAAATGTTGTGACAATAGACGAGGTGTGGGTGTATTCAAAGGATTGCAATAAAAAGGAACAATTTATTATCATAAAAGAGGAGAAAAATCTTAAAATGTGGTTTAACTTGATAACTTTAACGTGAGAACTTTCTCTAAGAGACATATGATCGTTGCCGGGTTTTGCATATAATAGAAAATTAAAAGTAAAAAGAGGGGAAAAATGTAAAAATCAACTCCCACATATTATCAAGACCATATTTTATCCCCAATATTCAAAAAAGAAATACCATATCTTTACCCACAGTGCCAACAATCAGAACTGCATCAGGATAAAGCAAGCAGCCACACATCTAAATTCACTATTAAATTCGTAGAAAAAATGGAAGAAACTGGTATCAAGTCAATAAATACCCTTTACTGATACTCCTGCTAAATCTCCAGATGTCTCACCCTTTTGTGAGAAAGGGTGAGACAAAAGTCCAAAAGCATCTCTTTTGTGCTTTTGGACTTTTAAAAAGAGAATTATCGAAAAGTCGACCAAAAAACCATTCAAGGATTTTGGAAAACTGTGGAACAAGAATTAATAATAACAGATTTTACTCAAGTTATTATCTTGAGTATTATACTTTGACATTTTTCACAATCTCTTAATCTATTGACAAAATGTGAAAAAAATTAATTTAAACACAGAAAGCTTGAACTAAAACTTAACTTTTCCGGCTTTTTCGGCTGCAAACATTTTTACAATGTCCTCAAAAGATAGCTGTGAAGCTAAATTTTGCTCCATTGATATGATGCTCAGGTTGGTTAGTCGTTGTTGTCCTATTAAGTTTCTGAGGTAATTTTTTATGATCTTTAGTTTTGCCCAAACTCCTTTCATTTGAGGCGACAGACTGGTTTGTGAGGAAAATTCTCAACGGCTGTCGTTATGTTGGTGGACGCGTCTTCAAGTCCGTTCTTGTATATTAACGTCAGAAGACCTGATGGTGTACCCGTTTCCATATTAGGTCTTAAATCCAAGGCATAATACTTAAAAATTTCCACCTCTATCGCCAGCTAGTCCTTGTCTAAGTCTTCTTTATATGTGGTAGGTAACTCAAATGCCTGGTTCTTCAATTCTTCTCCATTCATTGTTTCAAACCGAGCTCCATTGAGGAAACCAAATAAACTATTCATGTTTTGAATGACTTGAAACCTTTGCCTCAGTTCATTCAGAATCCGATCTATTATTTGTATAATCAATAATCTGAACTTTTTTCTTCTGAGAATTCATATCTTTCAACTTCGTCCTTCTCATCAAACCTCCTCTTCTTCCTTCTCCGTACTTCTTTAAAAAGAGGATCCCTAGATTAAGCTTTCCTGCTATTTCTTCACACATTCTGCATTTAGCTCCTTTTATAGTTTTTGTAGTCTACTAATAAGTTTTTCCTCTTCATTTTTTATCATACGTAAATACCTATAGTAAAAAAAAAATACTCGGCCAATTTAGCGCCCCCCCCCCCAATCCTGCGCCCGGGGCAGATGCCCCGTCTGTTCCCTCTAGTTACGTCTCTGACTCGACCATGTTCATCTTACCCCAGATCCGTTACATAACTCTTAAATATAAACTTAATAACAAATAAATGAGATTGTGGTTGTGAACGAAACTAAT
The DNA here is from genome assembly GCA_933210815.1 of Meta bourneti. NCBI lineage: Eukaryota > Metazoa > Arthropoda > Arachnida > Araneae > Tetragnathidae > Meta > Meta bourneti. The sequence goes on from OW119927.1 coordinate 87,288,569, forward strand.
TATTAGCCCGTAGTAATAACTGTTATCGCAGATCAGCCATAACCGTTAGAACTGGTCTAAAAAGTTTCTTCTTTCTCACTATTTCTGAAAAGTGCTACTCGCTTTGACTGCAACAGTGGTACATATCAAATGAGCAGAGGTCAAGGCAGATCCACTTCCTTTTTAAGATCCCTTATAAATTAACCCTTGAGTTTCACTAAATTTCTGATTAGTTTAGTGTTGCCTTTTACCCCACAACACACGACTAAACACACCGATTGGTTGAAAGAATCGTAGGAAAACGTTCTATTAACCAAGATCAAAACTGGTTGAGTCATGCTGGGATGAGTACCGATTGGATTTAAGTATTTGAACTCTCAGGGTTAAAAACGAAGAAACTGAAAAACAACTAACCAGATTAATATTTAATGTCAAATGTAAATTTGAGGTCATCGAACGTGAGGCCCTGAACAAACAACCCTATTGGTTCCCCCTTTCTCAGGCCGTGTCTTTAAGTAGCGAAATTTGCACACCGACTATTTAAAGTAATTCACCTCTATTATAAAATACGCATGTTTTGTAGCTAGAGAAACAAGTAATTTATACAGTTCGCGATATGGTATTAAACTGTGCACCCCATATGGTAATCAGTGCTTGCTTATAAAGATAATTACAGGCATTAATATTGGTTTTCATTGATTTTTAAGATTGCCTACATTATAATTAAAGAGATAGTTGCTCCTTACGAGCGTCAAACTGATTGATTAGTATAAGAATATAGAAAAATTCCTTCGAATCAATCAATCAGGGACACATCTTTAGTGAACGGGCATCAGAACCCCGAAGTGCCCGAGTCATCTTTCCTACCCTTTTGCTTTTTGCCTTTTTCTTCCTCCCTCATTGTGTTGCCTGTCTTGTGATTGCTTGGCCAAATTTTGTGTACAGCTTGGCCAAATTTTGTGTACAGCTTGGCCAAATATGGCAAATATGCCATAAAACCCGAAAACAACCAACCAATAAAGGATTCAAACAAGTATATAACATATTTTCTGGAAAGAAGGGTAAAAGATTAAGATTTGGGAAATGGGTAAGAAACGAATGGAAAGAAATAAAGTAAACAATTATTTTAGGTTCCATGGGAAGTGAAATTTTGACTTTTACTAATTTTATTTTAAGAAAATAACACATTTCCTAAAATATGATGGCTTTTAAAAATTTCTTGAAACTGATTGTTGGCAAATAGAAAAGCTGGAGTGAAGCCAAAAGTTTAGTAGGATGTCTAAACCAAGAACTGTCGAACACAAGTTGTTTTTTTCCTTTCCTTTTATCACGTTAGATTTGAATGTCAGGGAAATAGTATTCACCCTTTTTTCCGGTAATGTAACTTAGAAAATCTGGAATTCATGCCGAGATTTGATAAGTGTTTTAGGGTAGATAAATTTTCTTTCTCATAGTTTTTTGTCACTACGGTTATTTTTTGCTACACTAGCCTTCGAATAGCTAGTGTTTCTGCATCATCCGTATTCGATTCTCTCGTACAAGTAGCAAATAAAACCACTGAAGCAGATAGTGTTTTTGCAATTATACTATTTACTACTATAATAAAAATATTGAATCTAAGGCGAACATCTCTCTCTCTCTCTCAAAGTTCAAATTTTCTTTTGACATTTGGTACACTACTAAACGTTCAGTGAAAAATTGTTATTTATACGAGCTGAGGTGAAGTTTTATAACCGGCGATCTTACAATGATATCGCAATAATTTGAACCCGTTCCCTCTGTTTATAAGGCGAGCACTGTAGAACAGATCTTTTCTCCACGATTAAGTACTATTTACTTAAAATAACCTTTCTACCAAAATATATTTTAGACTCTGAAAGCGTATTTGCATTTTCAAAAACATGCTCTAAAGCAGTCTCCCAAAGTGGATGATATCACCTCCCTGTGGGCACTGAAGGAATCTTGGAGCAATGGGAATAGAGCAAAAGTGAACAATAAGATGCTGAAAGAGATTGCAAATGCAGATACCCACACTTTATCCTGAACTGTGGGCTGTGGCTAGAAAATTTTTGATTGCATTTCCTTAATTCTATTTAGTAAAACGTAATTTAGTGAGGTAATAAGTTTTACCTAAAAAGTGAAACCGATTTCAAATAGCTGACCGTGGAGATTAAAGGATGCTGCTGACGAAAATAGAGCCTTATGTGAACAAATTGGTAGCAATCCAGGATAATATCTCTCATTAGCGATTATTTTTAATTTTAATGATTTTATTGATATCAACAACTAATAATAGTGAGAAATCTAGTGTGTTTATGTGCAATTTATTTTTGTTATTTTATTTTAATGAATAGCTTTAAAATCTCAGTTCCAAGTTGTTTTACTTCTAAACTTGATCTTTGAAATTCCAAAATTACACAGCTACATGAATGTTTCGGTGAAATTAAAAAATTACATGCACACAGCTGCACTTGCAATTTATTATTAGTTGAGATAATTTTCCAGGGTGCGGCGACGAAAAAAATTAAATTTAGAAAGGGTGCGTGGAATATAAATATTTGCTAAACTAGTATGTTCTAAAGCATACATACATATTATTATCATATATTTTTTTATATATTATTGTTATATCTTATTATTATATATTATTATTATTCATGGGACATTGTGAAGGGACGCTTATTCTGATAGTGTTCAAGCGACCGAATAAGTGAGATCTATTCACTCTACACATTTGGTTACAAAAATTATAAGCGTATTTACAATATTTATCTTTTATGTTTTGGATTCCGATTCCGAACGATAAACATTATTTAAAAGTTCCAAGCGGGGTTGACTCCTGACGTGTTTCTTTTGAAGAAATTTATTTGGTTATTTATTAGTAGTGCTTCAATATTTGACCCTCCCGTTTGAAGAGGCGTCCCCTTCGATAAATGTTTTTGGGGTTAAGGGGGTTCGGGCCCCTGAGCGACGGCGATCATGGCAAAGCGAACACCACAAAAATCAGAATTGATAGACAAATTCTTTGAGTTGCGTTTCTCAAATGTAGATGGCAGCAGAGGTCTGACCGCGATGTTATAAAAATTGTGTCAACCTCCCAATTAGAAGCCTAATTTCTTATTTTGATTGAGTAAACATGGGCGAACGCGTAAGAAATATGGGGGCATAGACAAAATTAAAAATAATTCAAAACAAAAAAAATCGAAACAAAGCATTTCCGTTCAATTTCAACATATGCAATGGATATCCAAAACAGAGTCGTGAACTTGGAGCTCGACCCCCCTCCAGTATTTTTATCGTTTGGCCCTTGTTCCCCACACCACACACAACAGATAAATTTTACTAATATACGGTTATGGTAATGAAGTGCGAACAAAATAAATTGTTCCCCATAAGTGTATTCGAAGCAGCTGAGTTTTATTTGCCCCATGATTTAAAAAAATCTGCAAATATGGACATTAAGCATCGGATCGTTTTTCTAGTATTTTAAAAATGTAATAAGCCTTTCTTGTGATCTTTCTTACACATATTTTAGATAATATATAAACACACAAATCTCCTTTTTGCGGACCTAAACTTCCAAAACTGTTGATAATACTTGAAACTACCAATTTGGAATGTAGTCCCGTTTAGTGTAATTTTATAAACAGTTCCTAGAAATTTGTATTTATTGCACACTTTCCAGAATGCCCGCAAAACTGTTTTACCTCAACAAGAGTGTAAAATAACTTGTTTGATCGATACTTTTCTACAATTTTAAGCTTTGGCTAATGCCTGAACCTAAATCCCCTTTACCTCTACGCAACACCAAGAGGTTTATATGCTCATCTATAAAGACAAATAGACTCAATATACAAAGATGTCTGTAGCAAACAACTGGAATGTTTTGTTGAGGAATAAAGCTCGTATTCCAGGTTCCATGCCAGAGCTGTAGGAATCGTTTGATTTGGCCTTCTTACCGGCTGCGCTCACTGCGCTCGAAAACTAAAATGGGAACTTTTTTTACAACCGAACTTATCCCTTTCCTTAATGGAAATCTTAATCTATTATAAAAGTCATATATATGGTCATACCCTTCGAAAGTTATGTGGGCGACAAGTGAATTCTTGCTCTGAGTTCGAATCCTGGTCGGGGCGTGGTCATACGTTATCAATCAGAACGACAAAATGAAAAAAATTCCTTGATTTTTTGTTCTACAGCAGTTAAAACATCATTGAATGGAGACAATACCTGAAACAAAGAAATCTAAACAGTACATTCGATAACAGTCGATTGGGCAATAATAGAAGACAATGGAATTTGTAATGGAAAACAATGGAACCATTTTTGAGTCTCTACAACAATGTAATTGAACTCTTTTAATTTTACAAAAGAGTGAAATCTATTGTTGGGTGACAAGCACAATGGATGGATCGATTACAAAGGAAAACAATGAAATCATTTTGCATTCTTTACCAACAATATAATTTGAATTTTACAAAAGAGTGACAGCTTATATTGTTGGCTAAAGAATCCATGGAACAGAGGGGTGAAACAGTGCTTCTCCAATCATCGGGTGACACATCCCTAAAGAACCACCAAGTGTGAAGGACCCAAGGTTGTGTCTCTAAGTACACCATCCCCGAGTCAATTGGTGGAGAGATCGAAAGACTTTGGATTCATTTCTTACCGCCGTTGGGGAGAAGTGCTTGCATTCCCGATTCCAGGTGTAGGTTTCGCTAGATCAGGAGTAATAATCCAGAACCTGTTGAATCGGAGATGAACTAACAAATCGACTTTCTGGTTCTCCTTTTCCTTTCTCGTTAATTATTTTTTAAATGCCTTAAATTCCACAACAAATGTGTTGCAGGAACATTTTTCCATTCATCGAACTCTATGCAGGTTTGTCTCCCCCAATTAAATTTTCCTTTTATTCGAATTCGATATTTTCAGTAGAGAAACAACTGTCAAATAAATTGATCTGTGCATAGCATTCAGTTTGGAAACAATATTAATTACTCTTAATAATCTAAAAATTCGAAGGCTCCAATTGCAATTGGTGTTCTTCCCAGGTGGTCCCCCTCCGTTCCCCTTTTGGTTTTCGGGCTGATTCTTCGCCTCACTGCGCCCGAAAACCAAAAGGAGAACTTTTTTACAACCGAACTTGTCCCGTTCCTTAATGGATATCATAATCTATTGTAAAAGTCACACACACAAACATGGTCATATCCTTCGACAGTTATGTGGGCGACAAGTGAATTCTTGCTCTGAGTTCAAATCCTGGTCGGGCGTGGTTATACGTTGTCAATCAGAACGACAAAAGGAAAAAAATACCTCGATTTCTTTTTTTACAACAGTTAAAACACCATTGAATGGAGACAATACCTGAAGGAAAGAAACATTCGATAACAGTCGACTGGGCAATAATAGAAGATAATGGAATTTGTAATGGAAAACAATGGAACCATTTTCGAGTCTACAACAATGTAATTGAGCTCTTAATTTTTCAAGAGTGAAATCTATTGTTGGGTGAGAAGCACAATGGGTGGATTGATTACAATGGAATCATTTTGTATTCTTTACCAACAATATAATTTTAATTTTACAAAAGAATAACAGCTATACTGTTGGCTAAAGAATTCATGTTACAGAGGGCTGAAATAGTGATTAAAAATAACAATACCTCGACACATGTTAGTTTTGGTCATAGTTATCTGTTCTGTTAGGAAAGTAGAGTCCATTCTTTCGTTAACGCAGAATTTCGAAGAGATTTATGTGAGTGAAATCGCTCTTTATACCCTTCTGGGGGTAGACGGGCCCTCTCCACTTCCGTTTATTGTTGGCGGATGCTTGTGAAATGACAAATCTTTAAAACTACCAATTTTAAGCTAGCATTTCTTATTTAGCTGTGATATGTCGGAAAAGACCGACTATGCTTCTCCTCCAATCATCTGGTAAAACCGTCAACACTCCCAAAAGAACACCATGTCTGAAGGATCCAAGTTTGTGTCGCTTAGTACACCATCCCCGAGTCAATAATGAAGAGTTCGAAAGACTTTCGGTTCACTTCAGAACTCATTGGGCTGCTTGTCGATTGATGGCCTATAAGCTGAAGACAGGCGTAGGATAAAAAATTATTAAACTTTACTGAGTACACTCCTAAAATATGCGTGGTGCCGTCGTGGCTTAGTGGGTAGGTCCACCATCTATACAGATGGTTCCAAGACGCACTCGGGCGTGGTATCTGCTCATTGCCTCTACGAAGAAGGAACATTAACAAAATCCTTGTCGACTAGGCTCCAAATTAACAACAGTGTGTTCCAAGCGGAGTCGGTTGCAATCAGAAAAGCAGTTAGATTGGCTCCTGAAAAAGCAACAATCTTCTCAGACATCCAAGCAGTTTTAAAAGCTCTCCGTAACCCAACGTCTTGAAATCCCCTCCTCAAACAAATCCAGAACCTCCTCCACAAGAAGCCAGCATAAGAAATACGATGGATTTAGGCTCACGTTGGACACGAGGGTAACGAAAAAGCAGTCTTGCCAGGAAGCGGCAGCAAAGATGCTCCAGAGGACAATCAAATAGCCCTTCCAGTCTCTCACTTCAAGAGTCTCACGAGAGACCACATTCTTCAACTATGGCAGCTAGAATGGAACACAAACACAGTCAGCTCAACATACGATCGCTTCCCAAACGCCTCCATGGATACCCGCATCATAGACGTCTTTTGCAGTTTGTAACGGGCCATGGCCCATTCCTTAGCTATCTCCACAGATTCGGGTTATCTCAAACAAACCAATGCTCCTGTGGGATAGAGGGAACTCCAATGCATTATGCCTTAGACTGTCCCCTCACAAACTCATTCCACCTGCATTGCCCAAGACCTACTCCAGGATGGCTAAATCTAGCACTAAAGCATAGGAAATGCAGAGAAAACATTTGTAAAATCATAGATATCCTGCAATCTCGCGGTAGGGATTTTATAGCAACGACATAAATTCAGTTACCGTATGACCATCAGCTGACCGTCAAGTAAACCAAACAGTGACTGCGAATAAAAAACTAATAAACTCCCAAGGGAGACTACTAAACCGGTAAATCCGCACAAGGATAGACACGGGGTCACCCCTGGCGGAATGTACTAGCAACCTTCAAGTTGAAGGTGGTGTAGATTCAATTTCTGTCAGGTGCAGTCCTCCCTGGGTGTATTTCTCTCTTCTGTGACAGTAAAGCTTTCATTGTGTGTAAGTCTATTACTTGATATTGTATACCTTGTGTCTGGCGCAGCATGGCCAAATATGGCATTTGTGCCATAAACCCCCAAAACAACCAACCATTACGTCTGAGCATATTTCCGAGGTGATTTGCGGCCGCGGTAGCCCGGTTGGAAGAGTAACGGATTAGCAACCAGAAGGTTGCGAGGTCGAACCCAACCAAAAATCGTCGTGGCCTCAAATGTCCTCACGTTGGCGTGGAGTGGAAGTTTGGAGAGTGGGGTGTCATCTGACCGTGGTTCAAAATTACGAGACGTTGTCCTTGAATTTTTCCCTTCGGGATTGATCCTGGACCGTCGCCAATAGTCCGTTGGGTTGCTCCAGTGAGACTTTAATTAACTACTTACCTATCCACGATTTTGTGTTTCCATTAATAATTGTTCTTGTCTATTCAATTATACGAATCACAATACCACATTACAGAAGCATTACATTCGAATCTAGGTAATAAGCTTTATGTGAAGAAACGACCCTCCAAATGATTTCGACGAGATATCTCGTCCACGAAAATCTGATCAATTTCGCTGACGACAATATGTCTCGTCATCCAGATAATACAGATTCTTTAATGATAACTAGATCATGATCTTATCAGTTTTCTAATAATGACGAGATATCTCGTTCGTCAAGATTTGGTCAGCTTTGCTAGTGACGGGATACCTCACCGAGACAACCACCAGGAAGGTTAATATTCATTTGTTGTATTTGACGATCGCATTTCAATTCAATGCATTTTCTATTAATTTCATTTTGCTTCTAAAATAAATGTCTCTGATCATCTATGAATTAAATTACTAAGTATGTTGCTGGGGTCGACTCAGAATGCTTTTATTTTGAAGAGTAATCTATCCTTTACAGCCACCCCTCCATATCTAAACGATGGTAAATTCCAGTCTGTGACTAAATGCCAGTTCGTCTTCATGTCTGATGCGTTCTATTTAATTTATTGATTTAGTGTTTGCTAGTATAGCTTTAGCTTTGCATCATGACATTCTTTCAGCTTCCTCTTTAAGTGACATTTTATTCAATTATTTATTTAAACGCATTTAGAAAAAAACACTTACCACTCCATGAGGCTTGGAAAATTTGGTGCGCGTCTGTGCAATGAAAGAAAACCTTTAAAACGTAAGGAAGCAGCGCTAAAACCTCGACGCGTACAGACCAAATATACATTGAAAATGCATGTTTGTGTGCTACATCATGGAAAATGTTTAATTAGTCTAAAAGGAGGGAAATTAAGTTGCACACATTTCCGCATTGAAATATCAAACCCCGAAAGAAAGTATCGTCATCTGACCGTGGTTCAAAATTACATGGTGTTGTCCTCTGATTTTTCCCTTGGGATTGATCTCGGACTGTCTCCAATAGCCCATTGTGTTGCTCCGGTGCGGAGTTAATTAATTACCTACCTACCGAAAGAAAGTCAGATAGGTTGGTGGTTTTGGCGTTTTGTGGCGCAAGGGCTATATTTGGCCTAGCTGCACCAAACACAAGACGCCAAGTAAAAACTATCATAAAAGGAGAAAAAGGGGATTATGGAACAGAGTAGTGGGATGAAAGCAGAAAAAGATAGCTTGGGTATCGCGAGAGCGCGACCTCAGTGCTTACTAAAGACAATAAACTCCATGAAAAAAGGAAATATCACTAGAGTACCTTGAATACGTACACATCTTTCGATGTGTACGGATTCAAGAGGAGGGCCCTAAAGAACGTCAGATCGACTGGTAATTTGCAAGACCTTATTCCGAACCACAACGAACATGTATGTCTTGACCGGGATTCAAGGCTTGTTGAATCGAAGGTTAACTACACGGCCTATCATAGAGTGAGAAATGGTAACCTTTTTATGCGCCCAGGATCATGTGATCAAAACAAGTAGTACGTGAGTCGTAAACTAGTAAAACCCTTAGACTACTTTTGTCTGCTGACTGGAGCCTAATGTTTGTCATATGATTGGACTACGGGACAGGAGAAGACACCCATCCATTGATCAATCATTTGATTGGTTCACGCGATATCGTGGAGTTTGGCGATTTCATCGCTTTTGTCGCCATTCTATAGAAATGCACATTCACACATCTACCCCGTCATAAGACGTCATATCGCGAAACGAGGTGATAAGATACCGAATCGGCTCATTTTTCATACTAGTTCATTTTTCTCCGAGCGGTCACGTGACTACTAGTCGACATGTTCACACTTTTTGAAGCTCCTCTCAAGGCTCAGTCTACTTATATTTCACGTCTATGGGTCTGTCATTATTTTGCATGTCTCTTTAAAAGTTTCTTCGCCGAATCGAGCTAGAAAACCACTCCCAAAGCTATCAGAAGCAGAAGTGTGAAATTGTTTCGGTGATTCATTGTTAAACATGAAACGTCGGGGCCTCACAAGTGACAGCTGGAATATCAATGAGGAACAGTGTCACGGCGAGGTGTTTGTGACAGCTCATGTGTGTGTGCACGGCTGTCTCTTCCCTTACTCACAGTCATACTTTTCGGGTGGCGAGGCCTTCGAGAATCGCAGTGAAGACGATCGTTTACAACAGTTAACCCTCTGGGCGTCGTGACATTTCCGAGTATTGTATTGTTGTTTTTACCCCACAACACACAATGGCTAAATTACTTTCTAAGGAATCCATGGATTCTTTCAACCGTTTGACAGATTCTATTGGTTTTTAGAATGGTTCCTTTGGATATATTTTATTGTTCAGTTCTTTAGAATAGAGGGCCGCAGTAGTCCAGTTGGAAGAGTAACGGATTAGCAACCGGAGGGTATCGAGTTCCAAACTCGGTCCAACCAAGGCCGACGCGTACACGGAGGCTAGTGCATGTTAAATACCTATCGTGGCCTCAAATGTCCACATTGGCGCGGTTTGAAAGTTCGGAGAACTCAGGTGTTGACCGTAATTCACCTGACCGTGATTCAAAATGACGAGCTTTTGTCCTTGGATCCTTCCCTTTGGAATTGATCCCATACCGTCGCCAATAACCCGTTGTTTTGCTCCAGTGCGAAGTTAATTGACTACCTACCTACTTCAGAATAGAAGGTTGGTTGGTAATGTAACTGAATTAACTTCGCACTGGAGCAGTACAATGGGCTATTGACGATGCTCCGTTATCAATACCGATGGGGGAGACCCTAGGATCACACCTCGTAATTTTGAACCGCAGTCAGATGACGAGGTCAACACTTGAGCTGGCACACCACGTTCCAAACCACACCAACGTGAGGACATTTGGAGCTACGACAGATTTAACGCTCACCAGCCCCCCCCCCCCGTATCATCGCCAATAGCCCGTTGAGTTGCTCCAGTGCGGCGCTAATTCAACTACCTACCTACCTGCTCTGTAAAAAAGCAATGGTCGTAATAGTTTATGATTCATAATCCAAGATGAAAACTTTACAGGCCGCGGTGGCCCGGTTGGAAGAGCAACGGACTAGCAACCGAAGGGTTGCGAGTTCGAATCCAGCCAAACACCGTCGTGTACAAAGGGGGCTGGTGCACGTTAAATCTGTCGTGGCCTCAAATGTCCTCACGTTGGCGTGGTGTGGAAGTTTGGAGAGTGGGGTGCCAGCTCAGGTGTTGCCTCGTCATCTGACCGTGGTTCAAAATTACGTGGTGTTGTCCTCGGATCTTTCCCTTTGGGATTGATCCCGGACCGTCACCAATAGCCCGTTGTGTTGCTCCAGTGTGACGTTAATTGAAATAAATAAATAAATAAATAAATAAAATAGAAAACTTTACAGGAAAAACAAAAATAGCATATTGAACATACACCACTTTGCTAAAAATAAGTTTCATTGAACACAACTGGAGTATTCCGTTCAAAAAAGTATTACATCAAATTAATTTCTCTTTCAGTCTCATTTCAACACATATTTCCCTTTCTCAGTCTAAATTGAAAGCGGAAACTCCCAGTACCCTTTTTTATAGGAATGTACAAAGCTGTGGTGTTGAGTTTTTTATCTACTATATATGCATAACAAACACGAAATTACTCGTGCTGCTAAGGAAGAAAAGATTTTTAATGAATGATAAAAATTGGTGGGTTTAAACGCGTAGAATAAACTGTATGATAAAAAAAATTTCATAAGTAGGCAGCATGGATTCAGCTTAAAAAAACACAAGGAAAAAATGAAAAGGGAGCTTAATATTTGTTTTACGCTGAAAAACCTATTACGTGAATTACTCAAAAAAAAAGACTATTTTTAAAACTAGCAAATATACTTCAATAATTTTTCACATTTACAAACATTTGTTCAACGAAACTTGTCCAAACAGTTTGACATATCCATTCATTTTAACAAATTGTTTGCTAACAGTAGTGTAAAAAGGAAGGGGGTTTACTAATATATCATGAATCATGAACAAATATATCACTCATATCTGAAGGATTACAAAAACAAAAAAACGAGTGGAAATTGCGAGTTCATTGCATAATTTACTATGGGTTTGTTTTAGAAAATGATATCAGCACGATAATAAGAGTTTAAAAGATAATTCATTTTAGTTTCTCATGCCATTTAAACAGTACTTTAAACGTTATAGATGTACAGTGTAAGTGTTATAGTAAAATTTACTGTTGCAAACAATATGCAGAGCAAAAGTATACTCAAATAGTATATAATCACCCCGATTATATACTATTTGAGCATACTTTTGTTTTCACTGAACTGTCAAAGTAAATATAGTCGAGCGCTTTATTTCATTCCTTCATGTCTTAAAGTTCATAACTTATTTATGCTGTTCTTATAAGCACGTGCGTTTTTCCATGCTGGCTGGTGGGGTCGACCGTTGCTTGGTGATCGTCATCTGACCGTAGTTCAAAATTACGTGGTGCTATCCTCGGATGTTTCCCTTCGTCAATAGCCCGTTGTGTTGCTCAAGTGCGATAAATTCAACTACCTACCTATCCGTCTTACTGCAAGTTGTAAGCAGGTTCGATTTCCATCTTATTCCCTCTTATGTATATGTACAACTTTCTGTGTGTTGCGAGTGAGTACTGCTATTGAGAGGAATTTCAAAAAGTGCGATCAACATGTCGACTAACAGTCACGTGATTGCGCTTTGAAAAATTTATTTGTTTCACCAATTTGGCCCCTCATCGTCTCGTTTGGCGATATAACACATTATGACAGGGTAGATGTGTGAATGTAATTACCCTGTCATAGGATGTCATTTGTATAGAGTGGCGACAAAAATGATAAAATCTCACAAGTGCACTATCATCTCGGGCGGTTCAATGAGAAGATTAATGTTCGTTCAAACCCTGCAGACGAAAGTAGTCTAAGTGTCACGTTATAACGAGTTTTGGTCACATAAGATTACTATTGCTCACTGTGCATTTATATTTTCTCTAAGGTGTGTGCATGTCCATTACTTGACGATGTCTGAATAAGTTGGGAAAGCCATTCTATGCCGTTGCTAACGGAGAACTATGAAATCTCAAAACGTAAATCATTAGTTATTAGAGTTACTAAATAGAACACCAAGGACACCGAAACATAACTCTTCAATTGATGTTGCCGCACAAGATAATTTAACGAATGCAAACGTAAATATTTTAGCCTTGCAAATTCTAGAGAGCATAATAAAAACATTTAATGTTGGCAGTTGGGCAGTACATAATTTCAAATATGCATTATCAAAATCTTTTGATCAATAGCTTGAATTTTCTCCGAATTTACAGCAATGGTGCATAGACATTGTTTAAAACCTAAGGGAATTCATCTAACATTCGAATGCAGCACTAAACTAATTAGAGTAGTATATACATAATACATGTATATATATAATATATGTATATAATATATATATGTATATTATACACATATATAATATATATATATATAATATAAGGGTGCAACGCAAAGTCCATACCCGGCCTTTATTTTCGCAACCGTTGGTCGTAGACATATACTTCCAATTACAAAAATGTTTCAAATGAGGTAAACATCTATGTTATGCATTTTAAAATTAAAAAAAAAATCAATTTTGTAAAAATTACAAAATCTAACTTTTTATGCAGTCCCCCGCTCCTTACAGTGATATTTAAAATTATAGTGATGATAAAAGTTTCCACTCATCCTAACAAATGTAACACAAAAAGTTTCACTTCTGTGTGACAAACATTGACCGAGATATTTAATTTCAAAGTTTGGGATTTTTTCAGATTTGTTTTGCCTTCATTGAGGGGTCGGTTAAAATATAAATTAGAATAATTCGAGATTGAAATCAGGGTGCAATGCCTCTTTTACGGCGAAAGGGGAGTTCCCCGTCCATAAACGATGGGTGCATGTATAGTAAAGTGGACATGCCCGATTCACTGAAAGCGGTCGCAGCGCCCCTAGTGGCGAAACACGGAAGTTTGGAAATCTAACTCGCACAAGTTACAGACAAGCATACAGCGGAAAACAATACATAAAGTGGAGAAATCTACTGAAGATACTGCTCAAAGTGTTCCCCATTGGTGGCAATGAAAAATTGAATGCGTGACAGTACTGAATCGTGGACGCGTTGGAATATAGGTGGTAACTGTGCGACAAGCAAGGCTGATACGCTGTTTCAGATCATCCAGAGAGGTTGGCTCAGTCGCATAAATCTGTTCCTTGACGTAACCCCAGAGGTAGAAGTTCATGGGAGTCAAGTCCGGCGAACGCGGTGGCCACTCTACCCGATCACCATATCCGATGATCTGTTGGCCGAATTCGGTGGCTAGATACGCACGAACGTTTGCTGCTTTATGCGGAGGGGCCTCATCATGTTGGAACCACACAAGACATGCATCTCGGAGAGGCAGCTGTTCATACCAGTCACGTACCGTGTCTTGTAACAGATGCAGGTAACGATTGCCCGTTAAGGTCCCTTCGTAGAAGATGGGTCCAACAATCTGGGTTCCCCATATACCGCACCACACATTCGTTGACCAGCGTACCTGGTGTCGTGCTGTGCGTCCCATGTGAGGGTTGTCCAGAGCCCAGTAATACACATTGTGGGTGTTGACGATGCCATCCCGTGTGAATTGCGACTCATCACAGTATGTCGGAAAACAACGACGGAATGTCGTGCAACGTGTTGAGCAGGAAATTACAAGTCAAATCTTCGTGCGTCGTCACCCGGCATCAATGCTTTCACCAGTAGCGGACGGTATGGATGCACACCATGCGCATGTAACAATCGCCAAATATGTTGACGCGTGTATCCACATGTCTCGCTTATTTCCGCCGTGCTTAGGTGTGGATTTGCAAGGGCGTATCCCAGCACTTCCTCCGGTGTCACTCGAATGCCCGATCTTGTCAGTCTGCCTGATCTGGGCCGGGGTGTGAAGCCGCAGGTCTCTCTGAGACGGCAAAGTACAGTAGCTATAGTTCGATGCGATGGACGTCGATCCATAGGAAAACGTTCGCCATAAACCCTCGCAGCAGCTCTGGCATTCCGTTGACATTCGCCATAAATCACTATCATTTCGGCATATTACGCGGATGTGTAGCACGCCATCCCGATCTCAGAGCGGACTAGTTTGCCCACTACTGGATGGCTCATCTTTTATCCCGAGCATGTGGCTGCGGTACTATCCTATTTTCATAATCACGACTTGCATGGGGGTTATAGCCCCTCTGGTAGTTTGCATTCCGCTGCCATTTATCTGGTTCTTTTTACGCATTTTTCATTTTCAGGGTGTCGATTCTACATAATTCGACGATGGTCTACAACTTTCTAATTGACATCTTTTGTCTATCTTGCTTAGTTTCGGAGTTATATTTCCAAACTTCCGTGTTTCGCCACTAGGGGCGCTGCGACAACTTTCAATGAATCGGGCATGTCTACTTTACTATACATGCACCCATCGTTTACGGTCGGTGAACCCCCTTTCGTCGCAAAAGGGGCGTTGCACCCTAATTTCAATCTCGAATTATTCTAATTTATATTTTAACCGACCCCTCAATGAAGGCAAAACAAATCTGAAAAAAATCCCAAACTTTGAAATTAAATATCTCGGTCAATTTTTGTCACACAGAGGTGAAACTTTTTGTTTTACATTTGTTAGGATGAGTGCAAACTTTTACTAAATATCACTCTAAGGAACGGGGGACTGCATAAAAAGTTAGATTTTGTAATTTTTACAAAATTGGTTTTTTAAATTTCAAAATGTGAAAACATGAATGTTTACCTCATTTGAAACATTTTTGTAATTGGAAGTATATGTTTACGACCAACGGTTGCGAAAATAAAGGCCGGGTACGGACTTTGCGTTGCACCCTGTATATAATATACATATTTAATATGGACCATCACCAAAAATCAAATAAGAGAACCCAAATAAAAACAAAAACAAAATGCAAGTAATAACAAGAACAAAAACGTGAAGCAAAATAACAACAATAATATTGACCCTTTAGATCAAGGGTAGTCAAACTTTTTTATACCTACCACTCACTTTTGTATCTTTGTTGGTAGTAAAATTTTCTTACCGCCCACCGGTTCCGCAGTAACTTAATTTAGCGCAACTGCAAAGTACTCGTAATTTTTGAGTGGAGATTTAGTAAAAATATGTAGTTAAATTTATCCTTTTATTTATACTTTGCATGTTTATAATTCACAGAAAATTTAATTTGATGCTGAATTTATGCATCATTACGTGGACCAACTTTCATGAAGAACCAAAAATAATTAAAGTCAACTAGAAATTCTCAAGTGGACCAACTTTCTCAAAAAGTCAAAATTGAAAGTACAATGTTTGTGTTAATAAATTACATGAAATGAAGTAACAGTGTTTATTACGGTTTAATTTGGTTTTGATTTCGCTGACATTGTGATTCATTTAGGTGGTCTGTCGGAATCAGTATGGGACATAACAAGACTTTTTTAAAAGTATAGTGTTATATTTAAAGATTCAATCACATTTTTATTTCAGTAGTGGTTTCTTCATAACTTACTTTTGAATTTGCATAATTTCTGCAATTTTAATCTCATTTTTATTTTAGGCAAATAATACATTATTTTAGTTTAGCGTTATATTAAAAGATGCCACAGCCTCCCAAAAAAAGAAAGGCCTTCGAACAAAACAGCGAGAAACAGAAAGAGATGAGAGAAGAGAAGATGAATCCACCCCAGAAAGAGAAACAAGACAGCGTATGTGTGTGTTCATTTAAAATTTTGCCATGAGCATCAACTAGGCACACGGACAATCGCCGAAAGTTGTAGGACTCGATCTCATTAAACCGTGTTTCTCCCATGGTCATGTGGGGTTGTTCAAGAGTTGGAAAAGCCGAGAATCTTTACGTCCTAGCTCCAAATGGAAGAACATTGAACATAGTGTAACATGAAACTCTAAGCAAGGATCAGTGAGGTGGAAGGAATGAGGCGACATGCCCGTGTCATGTCGGGTGGTGGTGAGACTCATTCTTAAAATTATTGTTTCTTCTTTTTAATGTTTTCAGTATCATTTGAGGACAAACAAGAATGATGTCACGGGCAACGCCGTGCGGGTACTGCTAGTATACATATACATTGCACCAGAGGCTCGACAATACAAGCCAATTTTTGACGCAAAGATAGATTTAAAGATAGATGACGCAAAGACACCAGGAGTTTACATTATGTTTCTATGGTTCGATAAAAAGTAGTTTTATAATACATATCAAAGAAAAACTTTTGAAATTTGAAAACAAATTGCCGGAGGATTAACAGCACCTTTAATGATTATTACTAACAATATAAAACTGGAAAATTTCACGTTATCACACTTACTGACATCAAAATAGAATGCTGCCATATCCTATAGTAAGATAGACAGAGTTAAACTTTTTATGTCTAAACCAACGACGAAGATTACAGAGAGTATGTCGATGAAGGTTTTATGTGGACTTAAAAAGCCTATAAGCTTTCCAGAAAGTAACAACACCAACTACACGTATGGAATTTATTGACGATAAACAGCCAGACATGCAACGATAAGATCTGAACAAGAAAATAAAATCATGGAAACTCTGTAAAACTGTTCAGAAACACTTTAGGCCTACTGCTTTATTAATTTACAACATATTTTTTATAAGTAGACGCTTGCTCTTAATCTTGAACGAATATTGGAAATTGAAAATAAGGATGAATCAATCTTGACATCTTGAGTATAATCTATCTCTGATGTTAGATTTAAAATAACTCCACAACAATCTCTCAGATAACACGTTACAAAAACACTAGAGGTTCATACATTAAAGTATTTACATTTTTATGATGTAGAGGTATTTTGAGACAAAAAGTACTTTACAGAATTTACAATTAAGTTATTTCATACCTTGTTGGTCTTCATCAGTCATTAATTAAAAGACAAATTCTCATTAACAATCTAAAACGAGCATCTTTATCTTGGGGTATAATTCTTTAGTAGAGTAGATGCAGTTTCCAGGTAAATTAAAAAATTTTAGCGTGCAGAACAAAATGGAATTCCATTTTTCACTGTGACTCGAACTCCTCAAGCACAGCTGCACATGGGACAAAACATACGTCATGCGCATACGTACTCCGTTTCAGTACACAAAACATGTCGGTGAGCATGCGCGTTTCAGCTAATTTAATGTAGTAGGATTGACGTTGAACCAATGTGTGCATCGACCTTCTAATGAAATAAGCGGATCATGTATGCGGAGTCACTGTCGTAAGATCTCTGAAGGGTAAATCACAAATCGACTTAGCCGATTGGCTATGGAAGCGAAGACTAGTGTTTTTGATCACGGTGGATAACCACTTTAACCAATCAATAATTTAGGATTCATGCTTTTACCCACAACAACGTGACAGATCTTCAAACCAAGCAACCGGAAGAAATAACATGAAGCTGCGGCACATGCTTCGTCTATTTCATTTTAAGGTCGATGAATGTGTGGCTTGCCTTCTGTGGAAATGTCTGCTCTATCCAATTTTTTGAATTGTTAAAGAGCGCTGTTGGACTTATACTAGAGCTCCAACGTTACCTATTTCTTGACAAGTTGAAGAACTAAAAATTTTCTGCGTTTCATACAAATTATCTGGATAGTATCAAAAAGACATTGTGTTCGTGAGATAACTTTGAGAGCAATACAAGTTTTTTTTATAAGGAGTAATTCGTGTCGTGACATAACTAATAACAGTTCTTTCCTTATATCGAGAATGTGCTAATTTCTCTTGAAATCTTCCATGATTTATCAGACGGTATCGGAAGTGAGGGGTGGCAACTCATGTATTAACGGCGGTAGATTCATGATACTGCCTCATTACTTTTAGTCCAGGGTTCTTAGCTTAACATCTTGAATTCTTTCACCCTTCTTACAGAAATGGAGATAAGACAGTCATCGTATCTTCATGAATAACAGATAGACTAAGTGTAATCCCTTTCATTCTGTTTCGTTTCTGAAGACTAGATGTTATCAGAGACTGCTGTCTGCCTTGATATGCCACCATCCATTGGATAAACAGATAAAAACCTAGTCAAATTGATAGTAAAAATTGAAAAACCTTCGAAACAAAGACTAATAATGATTTAAAAATTGAGAAAAGGTCGTCAATCGCCATTTCGGTGAAGGAAGACGTCCACCATCATCAGGACATAAGTCACAAAGAACGCGATTTTAAATATGTTTTAAAATAGTGTTGTCACAAATAACTTTTTAAATAGGCCTTTCCAGACAATATGTAAAGATTCAGTTACAAAGTGAGTTGTGGCTACACTATTATAGAAGAACATATTTAAACTTGCATTTGTTGTGATTTACTTCTGTCATGATTACAGTGGACGTCTTAATACATCGAATTGGCCATTGACGATCTTTTCTAAATTTTCACGTCATTATTAGTCTTTGTTTCGAAGGTTGTACCGCCATCCATTGCTTCTGAAATATCCTAGTTTTCGAGGCAGAATCAACCATTTTGCAGAACCTGTCAGTTTTCATCGATTCTCCAATCGAAGTGGCTCTTAACAAACTTTTCTAAATCGTTATTAGTCTTTGTTTGGAAAGTTTTTTAATTTTTGCCACCATCCATTGCTTCTGGAGAGTATCCTTGATTCAAGGCAGACCAAAACAGAATCAACCATTTCGCAGAACCTGTCAGTTTTCGTCGATTCTCCACCAATCGAGAGGTTCAGAAAGAGTGGTCGTTATCCACCAAATCCCTTCTGCGTCGACTAAAGGAAGTCGTTGAGGTCAGTTCTAAGTCCTCTTGAATTGTCATCTCCCCTTGGGAGATGGCCGGATGTCAGCCATACCGCAACGACAGCGACGTGTCGGCGACGAACTTCTCGTTCGAGTGACGTTGTCTGAAGAAGGAAACGCAAGACCCGAATTTGCTGCGGAATTCGGTGTTGAATCTTTCCTGAAAAACAGAAGATGAAATTAATAAATTAATGTGACACTTTAGAAGCACATCTATCTCGAATATAATGCGACAGATCGCTGTCTTTCAAGTATTGTCTTATCAAAAGAACTTCTGCGACTTTAGTTTTTTTTAGCTCATTAGGTTGGGTCAATGACGTGTTGTTTAAAATTGTTTCTTGTAATTTTGGATTTTTTAGCGGCTACTTCGCATTTTGTTGGTAATAGTCCTGTTGTTAAAGCCTCTTTTCATAGCTCTAATGCTATTTTAGTTCTTCCTTTTACATTACGATTTCTACTGTTTCTTGCTCATTGACCGCCATCTTTTTATCTACTTTGTACAGTCAAACGCTGATTAGATATATGAGGATAATTATATTCTGTAACGCAATTGTGTTTTTAAAACAATAAGTGAAAAATTAAAAATACCAGAAAAAAAGAGTATAAACGCTTTTTTTCAAATTTCAGGGTCAAAGGTCAAACAGAATGACCTGTAATGTAAAATGTAACTCACCTCACAGGATCACACAGTATCGTAATAAGAAAGGTTATGTATTTATCTTCAAAATAAGCCATTTTTATCTCGATTGAAGAAGCAGTTCAAAAGATACAGGTGTTTAAGGGTTTTGTTTACATGATTCTGTTTACTTCGAATATTTTTTTACTATGAACCAATGCTTGTTCGTTAAATTGAAACTTTCAGAAAACAAAGATTCATGTACCATTAATAGATATTTTTAGAACAAAAAATAAAAAATACACTTTTTTGTAATTCTAGGTCAAAAGCGGTGGGAGGGTGGTCAAATTGAGAGACCTTAAAATAAAAGAGGTCATTCACAGTGTCTGTAACATACCATTCGAAAGGTTATACTTTTATCTACAAAATAAGCTCTACATGATTCCGATCGGACAATTGGGTCAAATGGTATAGGTGCTTATGGGTACTGACTACTTCATTCTATTTACTCAAATTTTATTTTACTGACTACTTCATTCTATTTACTCAATTTTATTTTACTGACTACTTCATTCTATTTACTCAAATTTTATTTTATTGGGGATCCCATGGCGTATCCCACCCTTGAAACTTTCAGGAAACAAAGCTAAACACGTACCTTTAACATATATTTTTTTAGAAAAATTAAAAATTACACTCTTGAAATTATATAACAAATCGAATGACATCGAAACAAGAAAGGTCACTCAGAAAAGGTCATGTTATACATCACTAAAAAGGTGTTTCATATTTATCTACAAAATAAGCCCTAAATAAGTAATCGAACACTCAGATCCACAGATACACAGGCGAGTTAATGATTCTAGAATCATGAAAAATTCTTCCTAATTTTTCAAATTTAAAATAATTATAAATGAAAACTATTATAAGCAGAAAGCTAAAAATTCCCAGAATTTCTCATATGTGGCTAAGACCAATTAGACAAGTTTTTAAGCAATCGGATGGGATCGGATTATGGACTGAATGCAACGACCCCATCTACATTTTCATAGCTATATTTGACAATTTGCCCTCAGGGGCATATCACCTTTAGGTGTGAACGGGCGTCACACACCGAAGTGCTCTAGTGATCTTTTCTCTTCCCAGTTTATTGCCTTTAGCAAACCCGGGAGTCGCGCTCCCGGGATACTCAAGCGATCTCTTTTTGCATTTCATCCTACTACTCTATTTCTCAATCCCTCCTTTTCCCTTTTACATTTTTTACTTGACGTTGTCTGTTTGCGCAGCTTAGCCAACTATGGCCCTTGCTCCATGCAACCTAGAAACATCTAACCAACCGTTCGGCAGTTACATAGGTGTATAAGGACTTTACTATGCACACTGTTGCTTTGTAAAACTTCTTGCAAAACTGTTAGATGAAGTTTGCGGTTTTTGACGCATTCACATGACACTCAAAACTTGCTGAGTTTTAGAGTCATAAAAATACTGTCTGATTGATATTTTTGACAAAAACCAAATATGACTAAGTCATCGATTTTCTTAATCAGATTTACGGCTCAAGAATTCTGAGATTCTTACGCCCTTATGTCTATGTACTCTATCTTTCTGCTTTATTTTTTTCTCCTTATCAGGCCACGTAATTCAGAGCATTAGTACCGCTTTTTTCGTTTCTTTTGAGTCTTTCTAGGAAGAAAAAAAGGAAATGCTCGACCAAAACTTTTGCGGACTTCCATTCACCAAGATTTCGACATTTCTTTTATGAGGTGAAAAGAAATCGCGGACGTTCAGTAGATAAAACCTTTGAAATAGTAACTCAGAAAGGTACTTCACCGTGATTTGCTTTTATTAGTAACACTACCTAACCTTCTCTAGGGGTGCTGTAGACCAGAGTAGTAACCGGAGGGTTGCAAGATCAAAACTAGATCCCATCAGAGACCGTCGTGTACGTGGGGGCTGGTGCATGTTAAATCTGCCGTGGCCTCAAATGTCTTTACGTTGGAGTGGTGTGGAAGTTTGGAGAGTGGGGTCCAGCTCAGGTGTTGATCTCGCAATATGACCTGGTTCAAAATGGCGAGATGTTGTCCTCGGGTCTTCCTTCGGGATTGATTCCGGACCGTCGCCAGTAGTCCGTTGTGTTGTTCCAGTGCGACATAAATTCAACAACTTACTTACCCAACCTTTATACTTAACTATAACATGCTACTCGCACACTTGTGTAAATTTAAGGAGTAAATTTTCAAGTAATTTTCAGGATTCTAAACACATCTCATCCGAAAGTGGTTTCGTTACCCATCGGTCTTCTGTGTCAGTAAAGCTTTCACTGTGTGCGTGTCAGTTATTTGATATTGTATGTCTTGTGTCAATTACTTAATATTGTATTGTGTCTGATGCAGCATTGCCAAATATGGCCCCATAAAACCCCAAACCAACCAACCATCTTTACCCATCGGTATGGTATAGGTCGGTATTTTTAATTAATGTCGCAATGGAGAACACAACGGGCTCTTTCTTTACCCATCGGATATAGTTATTGAAATTCAGCCTTTTAAGGATCTGTATGAACTCTATCAAGAGAAATAATTTATTTTGTCGAAGGGGTTTCGAAAATATCTGGCAAATTTATAGAGTGGTAGAGGGGCCCCAAATAAACATATTTTAAAGAATGTGGGTCCGGAAATGACGCGTTTAGGTAATAGATGGCGCTGTTTAGGTCAGTCGATAACATTTTTTTTGTGGGATTTTCAACGGCAAGCTCCTAATTCGTGTAGCGATGCATGGAATTTTTTTAATTTTCAAGGAGGGCCTTTTACTAAAACGTTTGGGAACAACTGATCTACATGATATTAACTCTGAATTGTTACAAACGTTCGTTTATTTATGATCAAACTGTTTTTAATATTGTTTAAATTTTGATAATTAATTTCAAAGAATTTTTTTGTTTCAATTGAAAACAATTCACAATAAATGTGAATTGTGTTTCAAAGATACTTTTCGGTATTCCAAAGGAAGTATTTTATTTCTGGTCGATAGCAAAAAGGAATCTACATATTTCAAACGTGTCAAACTAATAAGAAAGGAAAGAAAGGTAAAGTTTCTCAATTCGTTACACCATCAAAACTACAATCTTAAGTCATAATAGAGCCTCGTTCTATTTCCTTCAAGTATCCCAATTAAGTACAAAAGAGTCCATTAATAAAATGAGCCATTTGAATGAAAATCTCATTTAAACTCGGAATAAAAATTCAAAAAATCCCAAGGTGATATAATCCTATAATTAGAACATTTATTTTTCTAAACGACCAGATATCAAACGTTTATTATAGGAAGAATCTAATAAGCTACTCTTTCTCAATCTTTGCCATAGCGTTTTCATTTTTATGTTTTTGTGAGTCTTTACAGTCTTGCATTTAATTTTTTTACAAGTTTTTGGTGCCACTGTTTTTATCGAAGAGAAAGAAGTAAAGAATAATTTTTAATCTGTATTTTTCAGCTTTTATCGATTATTTTTATTGTTCCAGTGCTATAAAATAAAAAGAAGCGTAAAAGGATAAAAAGAAACTCTAACTATGGTTTCATATAAAAACCGAATCGATAGATTAAAAAAACTCTCTTGCCATATTGTGATTAAAGCTTAAGCATTACTTCTGCCTCATGAAAACTAATGTTAGAAATATGACATAATTGGAAAGGAAAATCTAACTTAATAATCAATTGTTCTAGAATGCCAGATATTTAGTCAGGTCAATGCTAATTTGTTCTATATAATCGAAGGGCTCCGGGAAACAGTGATAAGCCACACAACTTATCCAATTAATGTATGATTATTTGAATGAATGTATAACACTTGAAATCTTAAAGATAACATGACTTTAATTAGTGTATAGGTAGGTAGTTAACGTCGCACTGGAGGAATACAACCGGCTATTGACAACGGTCCGGGATCCATCCCGAACGAAAAGATCCGAGGACAGTACCTTGTAATTTTGATCCATGGTCAGATGACGAGGTCAACACCTTATCTGCTCCCCCAATAATTTCATCTCGGGTGATAAAGGCCCCAAGTGGGAGGAGTAAATATTAAAATGTTACCATGAGCAACTTAATACATTATTCCCAAACGCACTAACACCAGGCTCTTCAAGTCCTAGGGTCCCGAATCCCTTGGATCCCACTAATATTTTTAGAGTTGGGGCTTGTGATCCTCAAAATGAGGGATAAATATCACAGATATGCAGATAAGAGTAACCAAATATGCAACGCTTCGATCTTATTTATGAGGTGCTTATCAAAGGGGGCGTAAAGTAGCGTAAAGATCCCAACAATTTAATGGTAGGGGCTTGGGATAAAGGTTACAAATATATTGATAGTATTGGCAATGATAGGTATAAAAAAATAAAGAATTCCAAAAACACAAATATGAAGATACTTGTCTCCCTCCCCAATAATTGCCCCAAGTTGTCGCCACTGATGTTTTGTACTGAATTATCTTAACTTCGTGGCTTCTAACTGGTTCTAGCTTTCTTTATCAATCAATAATTATAACCATTCCTTCAAACAATACGAATGACAAGCCACAAGATGTGGTGCTGGAACGTGCGAGTTCGCCCTCGCTATTGATGCCTCAATTTACTTTCATTTTAATATTTTCGCAAAATTTTGCGAGTTCTCGAAACTAGGTCCAACCAAAGACCGTCGTGTACACGGAGGCTGGTGTACATTGAATCTGTCATGGCCTCATATATCCTCACGTTGGCGTGGAAATTTGGAGAGTGAGATGCCAGCTCACTAGGTGTTTACCTCGTGATCTGACCGTGGCTCAAAATTACGTGCTGTCCTCGGATCTTTTCCTTGATGATTGATCCCGGACCGTTGCCATTAGCTGCTCCAGCGCGACGTTAACCTTAACCTTTGATATTGATTGTGCGTGCAACTTTCCTGCGAAATTTGATTTCATCTTTAACAGGAATTTGAATTCTGATTTGGAAGATCGTTCTTCCAAATCAGAATTCCAATTCCGGTTACGGATAAAATCAAAATTGCGCGGGAAAGTTGTACGCACAATAAACATTAAGATAAAAGTAAATTGAAGCATCAATCTCGAGCTCGAACTCCAATGTGGAATAAGCTAAAAACAAGAGAACTGTTTGGGGGAACTTCAAGTCATCAAGTATTGGATACGCACAGTAAAGCTTTTATACTGGAAAAACAGATAAGAGAAAATACAAAGAGAACACCAGGCATTTGGCGAAAGTTAGTCTACTGCTGACTATCGAATTTTCTGCCAATTCATGGAGATTCTTATTTGTCGCATTGATTTACTTTCCTATTTTTCATGTACACAATTTAATTTTAACAATAACCTATTCCTTACTTCGGTCCAGTGACAAAGAATTGTAGACTCTCCAGCTGTTAAAAATAAATCGTTATGGAGTAAGGCCGTGAGTTAAGTCCTTATTATTAGGAGGGATTCGACTGCCTGGTGTTTATTACGCTCCCTTTCACTCAAATGTGGGCCTACTCACCTAAAAGTTATCCAGGAAGGCATTCCTTTTAAACACGTAAATACTTAATAGAAAAAGTACGATCGATTCTTAGACTTCCTCCCGCAAAGTCTAGGAATCGATCTTCTAAGTGACATGTTTATTTTTTTTTATCTTGGAGCCATCATTGGAAGTCAGACTTTTATTCCCAGTGTGCTTATTTCGTCCTAGCGTTTTGAAAAATGGACATTCCTCCCTGAAAGTATTTCTCTCTTCTGTGTCAGTAAAATTTTTTCTTGTGTATGTTCATTTCTTGATATTGTATGTCTGTCTGGCATAGCATGGCGAAATATGGCCCTCGCGCCATAGAAACTCAAACAACCTACACTAATCTGAGAAGATGACGAACTAACTAACAAACACCAGCAAATGCTTCCATACCTTATATCGGGGCCGTTATGGCTCAGAGGGTATGCCCACTGCGCTAGCAACCTTCGAGCCTTCGAGTTGTTGGCGGAGCAGATTCGATTCCTGTCAGGTGCATTCCTCCCTGGGTATATTTCTCTCTTCTGTGTCAGTAAAACTTTCATTGTGTCTGTCTATTACTTGGTATTGTATATCTTGTGTCTGGCGCAGCATGGCCAAATATGGCCTTTGCGCCATAAAACTCCCAAACTAACCAACCATGTTGTGACAGGTTAAATGTATCATACGTACATACGTACGTACATACGTACGTACATACGTACGTACATACGTACGTACATACATACGTACGTACGTACATACGTACATGCATGCATGCATGCATACATACATACATACATGCGTGCATGCATACATACATACATGCGTGCATGCATACGTGCGTGCATGCGTGCGTGCGTGCATGCACACACACACATACATACATATATGTAGAGAGAGAGAAATTAACCAAGACTTTAATACAGCCTAGTCCTTATTGAATAGTAGGTACTGTAATTTACAATATATTATAACTAACACATATACAACATGCATATTAAAAGTCAATTTCTCAGGTACGTAGGTATTTTAATTACCGTCGCACTGGAGCAACATTCCCGGCTATTGGTGACTATCCTTGATCAAACCCAAAGGGAAAGATCTGACAACACCACGTAATTTTGAACCACGGTCAGATGACGAGGTCACACCTGAGCTGGGACCCCACTCTCTAAACTTCCACACTACGCCAACGTGAGGACATTTGAGGCCACGGCAAATTTAACACCAGCCCCCTTTTTACAAGAAGGTGTCTGGTTGGATTCGGACTCGCAACCCTCCTATTACTAATCCGTTACTCTTCCAGTCGGGCTACCGAGGCTCCTCAATTTCTCAGGGTTAAGTAATGGTGAGTCTCAATGAATTTCATCTTGCCAATAATTTTAACACTCGATCCTTATTAGAAGAAATGTTCTTGAGCAAAGCGTTTTAAAAGTGGTACACAGGTGCCCTCATATGCTCATAAGAAATCACGTTTTTAAATACTTCTTACACGATGTTATCGAAATTGAAATTTTATGACTGATACCGCACTTCATCTGTGACGGTAAATCTATTTTGGACGAAAAACAGTTACTTAAGGGTTATTTTAGGTTAGGTAGTAGAATTAACGTCGCACTGGAGCAACACAATGGTTTATTGACGACAGTCCGGTATGACTCCTGATCTGAGGACAATACCACGCAATTTTGAGCCAAGGTCAGATGAAAAGGTAAACATCTGATCTAGCACCCCACTCTCCAAACTTCTACACCACACCAACGTGAGAACATTTGCGGACACGACAGATTTAATATTCACTAGCCCCCGTGTACGCGACGGTCTTGGGTTGCACCGAGTTTCGAACTCGCAACCCGCCGGTTGCCAATCCGCTGCCCTTCCAACCTTGGCCCCGTTACTTTATGAACTACGCCTGAAATGAATTAAATTTGATTAATAGAACTACACTGTTTAATTCACCTTCAAGATGTTCCCCAACACCTAGGCGATACATACTAAAGTTTTAAATATAGGAGAGATCATACTGAATTAAACTTGGGACGGCGAACCTTTTAATTTGACTAATTAGACATCATTCAACATTTTTCTACTTGAAAGTTTCTTGGTAGAGGGATCACGTAAAAAGTTAACCTTAAATCTTTATACACATACATATAATTCACTTTGTGATTGATGATTCAACTTCTATTCTGATAGGACAGTTCTAATAAAAGAATGTACCTATAACTATGTTTAAACGCCATCCTTAAAAGATTCCCGAAAAGATTAGACTTTGAATTAAAGAATTTAGAAAAGATTCTTGATCTAAAAGCAGACAAAAGTTTCTCAAGTCAAAGAAACGGTTTTAATCAAGCAAATACCTTTGTCCGCAAGGAATGTTCACATACGGTGGGCTGATACGAAACTTCTGGATTCTCCCAAGAAACTCAATGTAAGGGAATTAACTAATTTGTTCAATTTATCGTAATTTTGAAACTTAATATGTTATTCAGAGACAATCACAAATTCCTTTACGCTACACATTGAACTTTTAAACTACAAAAAGACGTTTTGTAATTTTGATTAAAGTTACTCGTTTCTAATGTTGCTTACGAATTTTTCATCGATTGATGTAGGATTACTTTTATCTGTGGTTCACAGTTTAAAGTAAACGTATTTAAATTTTAAAGTTTTGAATTCTAGGTGTAATTTTTTAAAAAGTTAAGTGTAAGTAATGTAATAAAATATTAAATGAAATTTAAGATGGTAGAGAATTCTGAATGGAGGGAGTATACAAACACTCGGCAAAGCAACAGAGTTATGTGTCTACGATAAGCCTCAATTAATTCATCACAGAAATATATTCCTCCATTAAAATTGCAAATATTTTACAATAGATAACTTAAAGAAATAAAGGAGGAAATGCTCAAAGCTTTCAATAGTCTGACTTGAAGAGCGTAACATTTTTCTCTGACAATTATAAACAATTTTCAAAGTTCAAGAAATAAATAAAAATTTCTAAGGAAACAATTCGTATGTTTTTTAGCAAAAAAGCCCTAAAAATTGAACAAACTTTTTCATAAATGTAACTTTAAGTGCTTGAGACAGCTCTATAGAGTAAAAAATTTCTCACTGCACTAAGAAGTTTAACCTGTTCCTATCCATAAACAAGGAAATTTGTGAATCTAAGAATTATCTAGTAGTCATAGCAAGACAAATAAATAGGATGTAAACATCCCTGTCTTGTACAAAGCCATGCAGGATATGGCAAATAAGTAAATTAAGAATTAAAAAAGTCAATGGGAAAGATAAAGGAGGTAAAATATTCTGCACATCTCAGTCGTATAGTTTTCTTTGTTGTAAAAATTTATTTAGAAATTCACATTACATTTTATAAAGGATAAAATCAAGTTCTGATGCCTAAAAATTTTTTATTTCAATTACTAAGAATATATATAGTATCTGAATCCATTCCTTCATTTCTGTTTTCATAACTTTCGAGTATTAGCTAATTTTACGATGCAGTCAAAATACAAAAATTCTTCTATCCATAAAAACTTTATACGAACCGTAGCAGAATTACTCGGCATTGTTCAAGTTGAATTGATTAAATATTGACTGAAAAGTGATCAGACTAATCACTTTGATTTTGAGTTTTGATGTAATTACGAATATCCCCGTACGTTCATTTTCAGTAAAAATGGCGAATTTTTGGCCTAAAGTCTTGCACTCAGTTTTCCAACAAATATGATTTACTCGTGGCATTCTTGCACCAGATATGCGATGTTTTCGAATTTCATCATCAATATGAGATGATGGTAAATTAAATTGCTACTGCATTTGTGATTAATTTATTTTGAATCAAAAAGCAAACAATCTTGAAAATTCCTTCGTCATCTGAAGATTCAGAAACTGCACAAGAAACGTATTTCTTACTAGAGAATGTGTCGGCAACATAAATTCCTTAATTTTCACAAATCAAAAGTAATTAATTAAAACTTTGAAAAAAAAGCATACAAAACGAAAGGTAAAAAAGTTTCCATACGCACTATGAAAATTCATTAGAACGTTGAGTCCAACTGTCCCGCATTCAATTACTATCAAATGAAAAAAGAACTTCAGTATAGTGTAAGTAATTATTTCAAATGATTTTTATACCAGTGGATCGCATAAAATGAGAATTCCGAAAGCTTTCGCGTGTTGGTGATCAAGTTGAGAATGACGGTTTATCAATGAGGAAAATATTGGCGAAATCGCAAACAAATCTAAATCTACGGTAAAAATCATTGAAAGATATAATTAGGTAGAAACTGGAAAATAGCAACCGATCTGGAAGACTTCAGAAATTGAGCCATATACACCAGGAATATTCTGCGAAAAGTTCACGATAATCCACGAATTACTGCATCACAACTTGCATCATTGTTGAAAACTGATTACAATCTTGAAATATAACCTCAGATTGTAAGAAAAGTAATAAAAAAGGTGGCTACAATGAGCCTGTTGCACGTAAGAAGCATTCATTAGCAAACTTAACAGAAGAAAGCGTCTTGAGTTTGCAAAAAAAAGCATGTAAGCTCTTAACTTTTTGGAATTCTGTGCTTTTCAAGGATGAATAAAAATTTTGTCTCTATGGTTCAGATGGACGAGTTATGGCATGGAGAAAGCCAAAACATCAAATGCAAACAAAAACTTATGTAAAACTGTAAGACACGGCGGAGGAAATGTAAAGGTACGGGGTTGCACGAGTTCTGATGTGTATAATTTATGTTTTGTTTAAGGTAACATGGATAGCTATGTGTACCTAGACATTTTGAAACAAAATGTCCTTGCTAGTGCTACGAAATTGTCTCTGGGAAGGCCATTTATCTTCCAACAGGACAACGATTCAAAACACACTGCAACGTTCTGTAAAGAATGATACCTTTACCACACGTCGCAGCAACTTCACACACCACCAGTCTCCTGATTTAAACCCTATGGAACACTTAGGGGAAGAAATAGGTCCTGAACTGAAAAATTATGTTATCAGTATCAAAGATAACCTGAAAAATGCCATTCTGGAAGTCTGGAACAAAATTACTCCAGAAACAACAACAAAAAACTTGTGGGAATCATGCCTAAACTTCTGAGAGAGGTCATTAAAGCAAAAGCAGGTTCAACTGACCTTTAAATCATGAAACATGAGGGGGATAATATTTAATGAAATATTTTTCACTGTACGGAAGCTTTTTTGCTTTATATTTGCCACATTTTTGTGTTATTGTGAATTATACTTTAAATTATATTAATATTTTTGTTTAAATGTAATAGAAACTTTCTATGCAATTATGCTCATCTGTTTTCCATTTTTATTTCTTCAATATTTATATTCGGCAAATAATAAAGTAATTTATTTCAAATGGTGAAACTTTGTTTACTCACTGTACATATACCGCCAAGAAATTACCCATGTCTATTGATATTTTGCAGAAAATAAAAATAATTCATTTCAATTTAACTCCTAAATAATATATCTGCAATATGTAAAATAAAAACAGAAAAAAAAATTCCGATCATTGAAAAAGTGCAGAATTCGAAAAAAGGAAGATATGAGCAAACGAGTCTAATTTCTATTTCCTGAATATATTCTGAAATAGAATAATTTGAAAAAAGAATTTTGAACAATATTGTTAAAGACAGTAATGTGATTTATTTACAGAGAACACATATTTATAATACCTGGAAATGGTCAAGTATAACCGCAATATTTCGCTGTCAACACAAATACATAAACAGGGAATTCTAAATCAAATTAAAAAATAAAACATTAATTCTGGCGTTGCCAGATACTGAGTAGCAAAATTACGCTTTTATGATCAACTAGCAGAATAACCCGGCGTTACTCGGATTGAATTGATTAATTAATTTCCGTTTTAGTTAATAAATTGTAATTCCTATTCATCCCATGTAACAACTACCACACTTTAATAAAGGTACACAATTGTTAAATACCCATTTTTACAAATGTAAATAAATGTCATATTCAACATTTTACATTTTTGTAGAATTTAAATTTTTAGTAAGAGCGAAGTCTCCAGAGTGCCAATATTACCCATAATGCATAGTATAGTTCAGAGTATGCTTATATTAAATGCCTTGTATGTCATTTAAAACAAGTTTCCCAAAATTATCATACAATGATTTGAAAATGTTTTTAAAACTAATTAAACCATTATTTACATCCATTACAGTTATTGAACGAAAAACATCACATTCAAAATTCAGAAATACATCTTAAAACAGTTTTAAAAAAGCTTCGAACAAAAAGTAATGAATATATCTGATTTTTCACTACAAAATAGATTCTTGGAATATAACGAACACAAATTTAAAAAAGCAAACGATTAAAAAATACCAAGGTTGCCATATTTGCTACCAGTCCTATTTTAAAACGTTTTGTTCTGTATCGTTTTGTTCTCTCTCTTTATCGTCTGTCCTAAATATTCATAATTTGTTTACATTTCGTTGAAGAAAAAATAAGGCTCGAAATAAACTATTAGAATTTAAATTCCGTAAAAATAGTTTTGGAAAATAATTGATATTTCAGCAGCACTGGTAAAACAATCCAAGTCATTTTGGAGCATTTGCCTCAAACAGTTGAATGTTTTTGAAAAAATAGGTTTATGTTCAGACGTGAAGATTGTCTTAAAATATAGAACTTTATTATCCCTCAGAGGAGGTTCACACGCAGTTTCACCATGCAACTTGCAGCCTTCCCTGCATGACTTGTGGGCATAAAAGGAAATTATCTTGCCGACGATGTTGCAAAAAGTGCATCTATTCTATTGCAGCAAGCAATTCCTTTCTCAGATATTAAGATGTCTTAAAACATTTTATTCACTCTTTGTGGCAGGAGTCGTGAAATCCTCAAATCGCCAACAAATTGCATTCATTTAAATCAGTCATTCATTAGTGGCCAATGATCACAATGCGTATGGCGGGTGTCAAACTGACTCGCCTTCAAATTGGACATACGCGTTCACCTATCGTCATCTTTTGTTAGAGGAACAGGCTCCTCTGTGTGGAACGTGTGATTTTCCTGTTTCTTTCTATCACATTCTCATTGTCTGCTCTGATTTTACCCATCATCACCATAGATTTTTTAGAAGCACAATTTTAAACTTGGAAGATTTCATTTCGTTGGATTGGCGGAGGTTTTAGGGCGCAAGGGCCATATTTAGATTTCATTGGGAAAATTCCTCATCTTAATATTTTTTCCTTTTTACATTCCATAGGTTTTCTTAACTGTGTATAATATCATTTATCCCTTCATATCTTTCACATCCCACAATACATTTTATTGTTATTGATCGACGTGTCATAAATTCATATTTTATCTAATTTATTTCAATTTTTTTAAATCAGCCCATTTATACTTTGAAAGCAAATTTTATTACTTGAATAATTGCTTGATGTATTTCCATTATTAAAGTTCCATCATTCCTTATGAAGTCCAACGAAATGTGCCAAATTATCGATCTTATGAGATGAGAGTTTACATGAGAATGTAATTGACAGCATTATTCAAATTAGAGAAAAGAGCTTTTCACAAACATTTTGAGATAAATATGCATTCCGTTCACCGAAATGAGAAAC
This sequence comes from Meta bourneti, assembly GCA_933210815.1. Classification (NCBI taxonomy): domain Eukaryota; kingdom Metazoa; phylum Arthropoda; class Arachnida; order Araneae; family Tetragnathidae; genus Meta; species Meta bourneti. The sequence continues at coordinate 87,321,728 of OW119927.1, forward strand.
CGAAATAAAATATTACAACCTAGAAATTGGCTGTTATTCACATGAAAAGTGTAAATTAATAAACTCTGCGAACGCCAAGCAGAAGCATTATGTTTTTTGCATATCTCCTCGATCTGTTCTGATTGCTAAGATCATAAACGTTATTGACGAAAGGATTGGCAAACACAAACATAAAAATCCCAGATAAATTAAAAAACTAAAAATAAATGCAAATATTGTGCAAAACAAAATGAAAATTTGATGTTGCTAAACATAAAGATTCGCTTCAAAGGTAGAATGCGTTCACGATGTAGCGTTTACTCTTTCGTTGTGATAGGTAGGTAGTTGAATTTACATCGCAAATAAAAAAATTACCGTTCAAATTTATAAAAAAGTTCTCCAGCAATCTTGCTTGCAAAAGGAAAGCGGACCATAAACTAACCAAAAAGACAATCTTCCAATCATTATTTAACTGAAGTATATGAATATCGATTGACACATGACGCGATTATATATTGACTCCCTTTTTATGATTTCGAATAATGCATTGAACATTTTCCGAATAAAAACAATTTGCCTTTTAAATAACCCAAATTAAGTTACTTTAGTATCTCTTGAGCCTATTCGACGATTTTACTCTACAATCAGCCTTTAAACCATTGTTGCAAATTGATTTAAATACAATTTTAGGACATAATCCGCATTTCAGAACACTGATTTTTAAAATGTTACGTCAGATTTTATCGATACAAGAGGAATATTTTTTTAAAGTATGGAGAGCATAAAATTCACAAAGAAAACATTCCTGTCTTTTGAGTTCTAGTATGGACTTTATTAGGATAAAAAAGGGCAGGAAGGAAAAGAGGAATTAGGAAAAAAAACAGGTAATTCTCCAGTTGCATTTGCATATTTGAAAAACACTTACTCACGAAAGTCATAAAAGAGCTTCCGACGGAATATGCAAGGCAAGGGCATTTGAATGTATTAGCATATTTCTTTTAATATTTTCTACGCGGTGAGATTACTTTAAAAATATACAGTGCTTTTCCTCCAAAGAAACTGGTGAAATAAATATCGAAGATTGCCCATCCCAATCATACTTGTCTGAAGATTCAAATAACATAGAATCGATTTCACATCTTCTAAAACAATGTAGTAGGAAGTTAGAGTATCTAACGATGGACTTGAATATTGAGTTGTGAAGCCCGTTTTTTAGTAAATAGCTGTACCTAACTTCGAAACTTAAAATTAAGTTTCTTATTCAGTCGATGTTTCCTGTTACCGGCCAACTACTTTAACCCTCCCTTCTTAACAAAAGGAGGGTCTTAACAAATGAAATTCTGGTGCATCTGAGAATACTCGAAGTTTTCTTTCCCAGTTATACACGCATTAATTATTCATTCAAAATATGTATTAAATTTAGAACATAGTAACAAATAAAGAATTGTATAAAATACGTATAATACGTAAATTTATAAATGATACATTTTTAGTTATTCTTTTCATTGAAAAACATTGAAAAAGTCACCTTGCATTGTTGAGACTCTATTTCCCGTTGCTAAGCAACTGCGCTTGTTTTTTTATAATTTTTTATCTGCAGAGAGCTGAATACTTTTTCTTTTGAACTTTTTCTTGAGGAAGCTTGTTTTCCTTTCACAACTTCCTATGCCGTTACATTCGCAATCTTTTTCAGTTTGCATTCATCTAAATTTTGTTTTGATCTCGCATTTGTATATTTAATTCCCCTTTTTTTAAATTTAACGTATCAGAATTCAGGCTGTGATTCTGATGTTTTTCGTCTTGATACTCTGAGAGTTCTTGTGAAAAGGCAAATAAATTTGTTTGGAAAGATTGCCTGCATTATTTTTGAATTGGTTAAAACTTTTGAAGAAATGAATGACCATCGAATATAATATTTGTAAGCTCCTTTTAATTTATTCTAAACAGGAGGTAACATGTACCTGTCAAGACCAGTGCGAATGACGGAGGGTTAACCTCACCATTCCTAGGGAACAATTTTGTAGGCATTAAAATAACGGATTTTTATTTTCAATTCAAAACGTCAAAGTATATTCATTAATTCCAGTTCCATTGTCTGTTGAAGACAAAATTGCCGCACACATTCAAGTTCTCTGAAGAAAATACATCTGAATCAAATTGAAGAATTTTTTTCACTCTTGTAACTTTTAACGATTCTGACAAAATTTATAGCAAAGGAAATGTATACCCCTTTTCGATCCCCCGACTAATGTATTACTGTATCGTCCAACAATATATTTATTTACAAATACCAGGCATTTGGCAATTGAGTTATTAGACTTCTTGCTTCCCAATTGTTTCGAAAATATGTGGCCAAATTGTAAAGGGTGGGAGAGGAGTCCAAAATTATAATTTTTTGTAAGAGAATGTGTTCTGAAATACCTCGTTTAGGTGGTAGAGGAAGCTGCTTAGGTCAGTCGATAACATCGTTTCTGTTATAATAATTACCAGAATTACATAAAGTACAATTAGGTGAATTCATAAGTCCAATTCTAAATAAATAAGGATTATGACAATATATGAAGTTTAACAATATATAGTTTTCTATACCGACCGCACACAATGAAAGCAATTATTTAAACCTCTATGCCCCCTGGGAATACAACTTGTGAAGAGATCTGCGGGACATTGCCAGTCATTACATATCACAATGTCCCGTGCAGTGAACTCATAAATCTGGGCAGGTGTTTCCAAAGTGTCGACTTCAAAACACTTCGGAGCCTCAAAACAAGGTGCTTTGTGCGAACAGAACTCGATCCAATAGCGGAATGGTAGCACTCACGTGATTATCAAATTCGGCAATTGAATTCACCGTAGGTGTTCACCTCAAATTAATTTATTTCCGAGTTCAGTTGGAAGTGATTCGCGAACATGTTCACTCGACTTAGAGATACGTCATACATAGGACATGCACGTGCAAGTCCCCCAAAATGAATAAGAGCCTGCAGGCATAATATATGTAAATTAGAATTGCTAATATGTTGTATGTGTAGCTATTATGTCGTAAACACACTCATGTCCAAAATTATCTTTACATACATAAAATCACGGATTTCTCAGAAACTGTGAACTATAATTTTATTCATTTGTGTGAAATGATACATAACATCATAGCACATAAATACAAAGGAAAAAAATTTAAGAGCATTGTATATGATATAAAACTGTAGCATGAAACAATAAAAATGGCAATGAAACGTGAAAAGGAGAGTTCAGAAAAAAATTAAGGCTTATGAATTTAATATGGAATGTGATCTCCCCTGACATGTACACACATATAACAACGTGTTTTAATGCTGGCCATAATGTTGTTAACCACATTTTGGGGAATTAAGTTCCACTCCTCCAGCAATGCGGTCCTTCAGGGCATATATATCTCTAAGAGGAGGATTTCTCCGTGCAACTGCTTTTCCAAGGTAGTCCCATAAGTTCTCTATCGGGTTCAGATCAGGAAATTTTGTTGGCCAAGGTATTCGCTAAATGGCTTCACTTTCAAGGAATTCGTCAACGAGGTTTGCTCGATGTGGACGAGCATTAACGTCCATAAATAAAAAGTCAGATCCATATGCACCTCTGAAAAGTCTTACATAAGGTTCTAAGACCTCATCCCATTATCTCTGGCCGGTCACAGATCCCCAGTTGAAAACGTGTAGGGCCGTACGTCCATCGATCATTATACCTCCCCATACCATCACACCTGCACTACCGAAACGGTCACGTTCCATAATGTTCGAAGGAAGATTTCGCGTTCCTGACTCACTCCAGATGTAAACACGCTTAGAATCACATGTTAAACTAAACCTCGACTCATCAGTAAAGAGAACCTGGGTCCATTGGTGTTCACTCGTTCTGATGTTCTTTGCACCAATTAAAGCGATCCCCCTTTTGTTGTGAAGACAGTGAAACACATACCCTTGGCTTTCTGGCATAAAGGCCTTTTTCATTAGGCCTTCTGTATACAGTTTGCCGTGATGCAACAGTTCCAGTATGCGGCTGCAACCTCTGAACTGCTGATCAGTAGACTTCCTGTTACGACGGGAGTTATTGCCACATATCGATCTTCAGAAGCAGTTGCTATTCGTTTACGACCTTGTCCAGCCTCCTTACAACAGTTCCAGAGTTCTGAAATTGTTTCCATAGCGTAGATACTGTCTGTCTTGAAATATTCACACATCTCGCAGCTTCCATGATTGTCTGCCCTGCTTCTAAACGGTCGATAATTCGCCACTTCACAGATTCTTCCAAATGATACTTCGGAACCATAACAAGTCGTTTTGAGTCCTACACACTGAAATCAAACGCTGTATTGCAGAAATTCACTCAGATATTCACTTTGTTCAAAGCGCTTGATTCACCGTCGGATGACGTTACGCCTTGATTTGCATATCAGAAACTGTTTGATCACTTTTTATTGGATAATGCTAATTAGGCTTGTCTTTCACACATTCCCTGCAAAAATGGATTACATCGATTGGATATTTCATGGAACATCATTATTTTGGGGTATGTAAAGATAAATTTGGACATGAGTGTAAATATTAAGAAGTCAATGTTTATATATTCGCATGTATCAACCTTCTGAGGAGTCATATAATACGCAGGGTAGAAACAACCCTTTAACCCACTCCCGCATATCTCTTTTTGTCTCATTGGATGAAGAATAATTCAAAAGGGCGTGATAACGGTGAGTACGAAGATTATGATAGGCATTTTAACAAAGCTTCACAGCACATGCTGATAAGAATAGGTCTCCTGTGGTTGATAAAGTAGATGGAAGGCGTGGTTATTGATATGCAGAGTAGATAAGCAATCTGGTAAAACCGAAAGAGAAGCTGTACTTTACACGTAATTTAACGCAGAATGGCAAATGAAATCTTCCATTTGGTCCAAACCCGAACCGTACAATATTGTTGACTCATAAAGTGAATAGAAAGGCCTCAAAAATCGGATAAATATTGATGTTAAATTTGCATTTTCAGAAAATTTCCACCTATTGTTTAATTTAGCATTATTATTTATAGATAATAAATTACACTATTATTAATTTTAGTTTTATAGTTCAAATAAGTATACAAATTTAGTCTCTACGACTTCTTAATAAAATTATCGAAACACAGTTTGGTTAACAAATCGCAAAATAATATTCGGGCCTATTGTTCCAAAATTATTTGTTCCACCTTGTCGAAAACTTTGCCTTTTAGTAAATCTCCTCGAAGGTTAACTTAGAAGTCACGTCATTTTAAATCACGGTCAGATGACGAGCTCAACACTTGAGTCACTTCACTCTCCAAACTTCTACACCACGCCAACGTGAATACATTTGAAGACAGATTGAACGTGCACCGGCCCTCACTTACATGACTGTCTTTGGTTGGATCGAGTTTCGAACTCGCAATCCTCCGGGAAAAACGTGGAAAGGGAACCACAGAACATGTATTTCACGGTTTTGAGACGACCATTTCTTCAGTGTTTCTTGGATATGTGCGCATAATGATCATTCGATATAGTAATTTGACAGTTTTCACTGTATGATTTTCATAATTGGAGTTTATAGCTGTATTTAAGCTGTTTAAGAATAAAACATCTTCATATTAATTTATGTTTTTATTTAATATACAACATTTTCCCCTTTTTTAAATTCTAGTATCTCCTTTGGGATTTTACTTTGAAAAGTATACTACCTCCTCTCGTTATAACAACCTCTTTTAAAGTGCATTTCATATAAGGGAAATAAAATTATTTAAAACCACATATTTAAGCAATTAGTTGAAAAGAAAAAACCAAAATCTTTTAAGTTTGCGTTCACTATAACAAAATCTAACGTTAAAACCAAAACTGCGTCAGGCAACTCCTCGTTCCCATGACAACCAAAAGGAACATCATGCTCCCAGTCAAGGTGCTACCATTTATGTGAAACTCGACGTTAGAAAAAGTATTTTATGACAGTGCTCTCTCTTCATATTTTGTGTTTACGATGTAATAGAGGGTTTTTAAATCGGAAGTTGTGCAGTATCGCTTATTTCAAAAGAAATGTAAAAAAACCAATATGATAATAGTAGGATAAAAAAGTTCGCTCTCTCTCTCTCTCTCTCTCTTATTAGAATTCTCAGAAGAAAAATTTTCTCCATATCTGGAATAATACTCTGCTAATAAAAGCTTCATCAGAAAGGTATTCGAAATATGTCCTCTTTATCTTTCAAAAAAATTCGTTCGATACTCATAACTTATTTTGACATCATGACTTCCTTTTTATGATGGCAAAATAACATCCGTTAAACGGCTAGTTAACTACATACTATTTTTAAATACTTGGCTACCAACATCCAAACTGAAAAATTCTGTTATATTCAAGCATGGAAGCGCTATTTTTACGGAGATCCAACCTTCTCAAAGTCGTCGATTACTTCGCATACCATGAGACAAACAATTATAATGTGATTCTGAACGAAATATGCACTGTTAAACTAGTAATAGCGTATCAATAGAATGATTACCACCATCAGTCAAATACTCTTGTTTCTGTGTTTGAAGCAAAAAACAAGTAGTAAATAAATAAACAATAGTTTATCGCCCAGATATTACATTTAAATCACTTTACTTGCAGTATACAGGATTTAAGTGCGATAAACAGTTCAACTCCTTAGTGGGGACTATCGTGGCTCAGTGGATACGCCCACTGCGCTAGCAATTCTGCAAGTTGTAGTCGGCGCAGGTTCGATTCCTCTCTGAACATATTTCTCTCTTCCGTGTCGGAAAAACTTTCCTTGGGTGTGTATGTCCATTACTTGATGTTCTTTGTTTTGTGCTTGGCACAGCATGGCTAAATATGGCACTTGCACCATATTTGGCCGTGCACAAAAACCCAACCATCAACTGCTTAGTGTATAAATCTTTAAAACAGTATGTTTAAATTTGTATTAACCTTCTAAAAGGTTTCGACGAGATATCTCGTCCATCAAGATCTGGCCAATTTTGCAAATGACGAGATGTCTTGTCATCAAGATATTGCAGATTCTTTTGATGATGACGATATCAGGATCTGGTCAGTTTTCTTCTAATGTTAGATCTGGTCAGTTTTGCTAATGATGAGACATCTTTTTGAGACAGCCAAAAGGAGGGGGTAACGTTTAAAACACTTTCTTATTCAAGAATTTATATGCACACAATCATGCCTTAACCGAGAAAGTTACAAAAAGTACAAGTATGTAGAAGTTATAAAAGATACATACTATGCTTCAACATACAAAAAGACTGACGGAAATTTTCTGTGTTATAGTTATAAAGTTTTTAATTTGGAAATTTCTAAAACAAATCCCTCTACATAATATTTCCAAAATGTGTGCAAACAACAAGAGCTTTCTACGCAAAAACTTGGATCTTTCCCTTCGGGATTGATCCCGGATCGTCGCCAATAGCCCGTTGTGCTGGTCTAGAGCGACGTTAATTAACTACCTACCTATCTACGCAAAAACAGAAGAGGCAAACACATATTTGACAGACTCGGCAAGATCAGGGCACGTTCTTCTCAGAAATGTTTTCGTTACAAAACTAAATACATCGAGTTATATTTTTAAACTATGGTGCACTCAAATAAACAAGGGGGCGAAAAAGAGCTGAAAAGTGTGTTTTTAAAACCATTTTTAAGTACTGTTCTGATATGCACAATTTCTATGAACTTTTGAAAACTCAAACTCTTTAATTTTCTTCTTTATATGTTCTATAAAAAGTTTTACCTATATATACACACAATGTTAACTAAAATTAAAAATGGTTTTTTAAACAGGGTGGCCATCAAATAACTTTCGCTCTTTGGAGGTATCATTAGCTAAATCAAATAAACGAAATGGAACCAAATTTGGTATTGATACTTTAGAAAACATGGGGAGATGTATCCAGGGGAAAATTTTTTAGAACCTATAGTCGCTAATAGGAAGAAATTTGGCGCTGTTGGAGTCAAAAACATTCGACATTTGCATTAATGTTGCAAGCACATAAAATGGATTATGCAAAGTTTCCACCGAGTAAGCAGCAACCATGCCACTAATTCAAGCTGGATATGTGGCGCGTTGCAATTTTAAAAAAGAAACTGTTAATAGACATAAATTAATAGAAGCAAATGTAATTTGTGGATAACCCCTGAGAAATATTTATTACATTTTCCCTTCAATATCGGTTCGGTTTACAAAATGTTTCCAGACTTCTATGGATGTGGGTTTTGCGTCACTAAGACTAAATCGTACCTTAACTCAGAATGTCAAAGTTTGGAAGCAAAAGTTCTCCATCTGGGATTTTTGTTTTCTATCGTTTCATGCCCAAACGGAAACGGGAAAGCCTAGAGGACATCCAAGAGGAGCTTATTTTTCGGTTGCTGTAGGCAAGGTGATTGTATTTTGCGGCTTCCGAGGAAAATATTCAGATTTATGGATCCCTAGTCACGTTTGGAAACAACGCTCAGATCTACTTCAAGTACAAATAAGTTTTCAAAGCCGTTAGCGCTGCTGCTGCTATATTCAGATCTACCAAAAACGTATCTATGGATGTGCATCTAATGTGTATGAAAATACATCTAAAATACTAATAAAAGGGTACTCGGGGTTAGATGAAATATTTCTTAGCCCGTGTGTTTTTACCTCATGCAAATCACAGAAGTCATAGATAAGAGGAAATCTATTTTTTCTTTGTAATCCCACGGCATATATCTGAATACATCAATAAATATTATACAGGGTGGTCGTAAAATAACTTTTTCTCTTTGGATGTATCTGTAGGTGGTAAATCGAATAGACCAAATTTGGTATTGAGACTATTAAAGACATGGGAAGATGTATTCTACGGAAGAGAAAAGAATTAGTATCAGAAATCGCCAATAGTGGGAAATTTGGCTCTGTTGAAATCGAAAACAGTCGAATATTTGAATTAAACGTAGGGTTATGCAAAATTTCGACTGTACACCCGACAGCACTTCGGCGATGTTATCACTCAGTTCTTTCCGACGGAAAGGAAGGCTCGCTCCCCGGATATCACTCCATGTGACTCTTGGCTGTAAGGGTACTTGAAGACCATTGTGTATGCTGGTGGCATTCTCAACTTGAATGCCTTGAAAGGGAACATAAAATTGGCTGCTATGAACATCCAACCCGACTAATTACGCTTAACTGTAGAGCATGTCGCACACCTGATGCAATTTGTTGTAGACAAGAAAGGTCAACACATCGAAATCGGTCTATGAGGTCAAAGGGAATCCAATTCTGGCGAGATTAAAAATAATTCCATATTATTTCTTCGTTCAACGTGCATGTTCGCACCATGCCAAGTCCCTCATATCCAAATTCTAGGCAAGGTTACATGATGGGGTTCTAATGAAATAAAAATATGTATTCGAGTATAAAAACTTTTTGGCTATTGCCTTCGTTGCAAACCCAATTTAAACAGTACCAAGATTATAGTCAACATCCAACATGCGAAGTAACAAGACAAGTGCCTTCAATCGTTGCTAAACGTAAATTTAACTTTTTAATTATAATTAAATCAAAATAAATAATATACAAAAACATAATCATGGCATTTTATCTGCCATTCCAAGTGGAGTATGAGAGGCATTTTCTGTCAAGATAAATATAAATGGCGGTAGTGTTTCTGCGGTGAGACGTGTTTCCTGTTCTTATTCTGAACGTGACGTCAGTTGGCTTACTTTTCGAATACGATTTCACCAATAAAAATTCCAAAGAATAAATCCCAGTGATAAATGATAATTGATTGGTCAACATCAATTGGATTAAACGTCAGATGTCACCAAAACGGCAATAAACTACATTTTAAGGTAACACCGATGTATATCATGCAAGAGTGTTTGAAGACCACAAGTAAAATCTTTACAGATCGTCTAGTTTGTTTTTGTACTCTGGAAACCTCTCTCATACAGCTAGATTACTCGAGTAAGAAAAGTAGTACTATATTTATTGAAATCTACGAAGTTTCTTATATAAGAAATAAACATGCCGATTTATACTGAAGCTTGGACATGTGCAGTAATGTTCAAGTTAAGAGTCGATTTAATCGATTCAAGATTTCATCAGATATTCGTAATATGCACAAGAGAACATGGTCGCACCTTATCTTTCAAAAATCCATAAATTTTTCTTCCTTCCCTTTATAGAGCTTAACCTCTAACAATTGTAATCACATTTTTCATAAAAGGAAGAGTGAATACATTATTACTTTGAAAATGGAGGTTTGGTTTGTTGCTCTCTGGTCGGCATTTCGGTACATGATGGTTAATTAAACCATATATAACCGGGGCTTATGACTTAAAGTGGATTCCGAACCACCATGAACTTCCATGCCCAGATTGAGATTCGAACCCTGAGCCGTGTGAAGATTGAAGTGAAACAAATGCATTAAAAACACAAAATATTTGTGATGAAATTTCAAAATACACAGGTTTGCATAGGTAAGTAGTTCATTAACGTCCCACTGGAGCAATGCAATGGGCTATTGGCGACTTCTGAGATAAATCCCGAAGGAAAGGTCCAAGGTCAACACATCGTAATTTTGAACCATGGTCAGATGACGAGGTCAACACCTGAGATGGCACCCTACTCTCCGAACTTCCACACCACGCCAACGTGAGGACATTTGAGGCCACGACAGATTTAACAAGCACCAGCCCGCACGTACACGACGGTCTTTGGTTGGATCGAGTTTCGAACTCGCAACCATCCGATTCCTAATGCGTTACTCTTTCACCGGGTTATCGCTTCCCTGGTTTGGATAGGAAACACAATATTTCGTAGATGATATATTCTCAATTTTAGTGTTAAAATTTATAAATTTCAACTTAAAAATTTCGCCGTAACATTTTAATAAAAATAACGAGCCTTGAAAAGTTTTGATGCATATCAATAAAAGCGCTAAAGGAAACAATTCATCGTTCTTAATTGTCGATTTTCAGCGTGAATATTATTCCAGATTCAAATTTGCAGAGTGGACAATCACTTTCGATTAACTAGTTTTAAGAGTTTAATTGTTTGCTTCCTACTCAAATTATCTTCAATTAACTGTCAGACGTTTCTATTTCATTCTTAATTACTCAGCCAAAGACCATTTGTTTCTTTCTGTCTGTTTGTAACTAAGACAAATCACGACTTTAAAATTAAACTTCCTTGAAGGTATTCCAAGCGAAACCCAAAATAGTTAAGTGTAGAGAAAGAAATCTGTTTCTTGTTTCACTAGGATTTTTCTATTATCAAGAGAAACAAACTAATAGAACGAATTTAGGATTGAGATTTTGTGTACAGTGTAGTTGAATCTAAAAATTTAATAGTGAGCTTTTGTGTTTAGTATTCTTCGTTGAATTACATTGAGTTCATTTGAGAGAAAGAAATCTAGGAATCAATTTGTTATACCTACGATCCCTACTTTTTTATCTGAAATTTTATGTTAGGAAATAAATCTTTTAAACTGAAAACTTTATCAAACCACTTTAGTCAATAAACCTTTTTACAAATCTATTCTCGTTTTCAAAGCATAGAACATTGATATACACTCATGCTCATAAATTAAGGATATTCGAGAATCATAGAAAAAGTGCGCTAGGAGCAAGAATTTTTGATGGAATAGAACCACACATTTCTTTTGGAATAACGTGATTGTGTTTCAAGCTGAAGTAAGCAACAAGATGTTGCTGAAAGTACGTCATAAGGAACAGAGCAGTCCGTGGAGTGTATAAAAGGAATCATTGCTGTGACGTGTAGTACACAACCGGAGTTTAAGCCTGAGATTGCCATAGACGAATAGCTATGATTCAGACGACACAAATGGACGATTTTTTACGTGGCAGAGTTATCGGTCGTTTGGAATATGACCACAAGCAGATGGAAGTATCCCAGGAACTGGGAATCGCACAGTGTCATATCGAGGCTGTGGCATGGGTTCCAAGAGGATGGAAACGTAAGTAGACGCTGCAGCACAGGTCGTCCCGGGTTACAACGCCGCAAGACGACCAGTATTTGGCAATAACTGCCAAAAGCAGGCAGAGTACAGCAGCAGACCTGTCCCGACAACTATCGGCATCCACGGGTACCACAGTTTCGAGGCATACCGTGTACAGACGGTTGGGAGAGTATGGCCTATATGCCCGCAGGCCTGTCAGATATGTTCCACTCACAGCAGTTCAATGCTGGTGCTGGTTAGCCTGGTGCAGAGAACATGGGTATCCGAACACGTTGAAAATGTCATTTTTGACCAAAAATTCCAAAAAAAGGTTTTGATCTCATTTGATAGTACATTTATTTGACTTTCCAAAATATATTTGATTTTGTCTCTAAGTTAATTAGTTGCAGAGATATTAAGATTTTAATCAAGGCGGAAAAACCGGAAGTAGGTATGGAAAACACCGGAAGTGGCCGTGAAAAGAACAAAAACCTGTCAAAATTTAAATTTAAAACTTACTTTTTTTTTACAAATATAATTTTAGAAAGGTTTCTTAAATGCTTAAATAGGTTTTTTTGGAAATTTTGTGAGCATTTTTGAAGAGAAGTGAAGAACAAAATTATTTACACACAGTAAAAGCAAGAGAGCAAACGATACACTTCAAACTGAAAATTAGAATTCTATTAGTAATAATATTTTATTTATTTTGTGGAATATTTATCGGTGAATTTGCAATTATGGGCAATAGAAGAAATAGAAGTGTTTCTCATAAACGAAAATTCAAAGGCAATAGATTCAATAAAGTGTCCAGGGACAATGATGTGTCTGTAGAAACAGCTGCTCCAACTGCGAGTGAATCGAAACTTCAGAGTGATTCGGCACCAACAGATGTTCCAGAAAGTGATAATCATAACATTATTTTTAATTTCAAAATTCTAAGCTGTATAATTTCTTCTCTGTGTTGTCCTGTTTGCTTCAAAAGTGGTGTAACTCTCGTTCAAGATTCTGTGTTTGGATTGGCTTCAACTATGACATTGAAATGCCAAAACTGTGATTATTTACATTCTTTTTGCACTACTGAAAAGGTTAACAAAATGCATAGCATTAATGTTGCACTTGTTTTTGGCCTCAGACTTCTTGGGAAAGGACATTCTGCAGCAAGAAAACTGTGTCCAGCTCTTAACCTTAACACTCTATCTAAAACAGCATACAGAGCCATTGAAAGAAAACTCAGTTGTGCTGCTGAAGATATTGCATGTAAAACGATGGATGAGGCTTCCCTTGAAATTAGAAAAGCAAAGGAAGTCGATGAAATTGTTCAGTGCGGTGTGTCCGTCGATGGAACGTGGCAACGAAGGGGACATTCATCTGTAAATGGATGCGTTACCGCTATATCAATTGTTAACGGGAAAGTACTCGATATTGAGGTTATGTCGAAAATGTGCAGATTTTGCAGAACTAATAAAAAAGAAAACCCTCACATCTGTAATAAGCATGCAGGGTCGTCTGGTGCCATGGAACCTATTGGCATTTACAGAATTTTCGAGCGATCCTCTCACATAAGAAAACTGCAATACACAGATTTTTATGGTGATGGAGACTCGAAAGGGTATGATGCTGTTAAAGATGGTTACGGTGAGTGCAGCGTCACAAAATATGAGTGTATAGGGCACATACAGAAACGTGTTGGCTCAAGACTCAGAAAAATAAAATCAAAACAGAAAGGTCTAGGAGGTCGAGGAAAATTGACTGACACTTTTATCGACAAGCTTCAAAACTATTACGGCATTGCAATTCGAAGCAATGTTAATAACTTGCAAGGAATGCAAACTGCTGTAATAGCTGCATTCTACCACTGCTGCTCAAATTCAAACCAGCCAATGCACGGCCAGTGTCCTGTGGGACCCGACAGCTGGTGTAAATTTCAAAAAGCTGCGTCAAATGAAGAAACGTATCAGGACAAATCCAAAGGGCTCCCAAAGAACATTATAAATATTATCAAGCCTATCTACATGCAATTGTGTGATAGGAAGTTATTGATAAAATGTTTACATGGGAAAACACAGAATGCCAATGAGAGTTTCAATGGCGTTCTGTGGAAATTCATCCCCAAAGAAGTCTTTGTGGAGCTACAAACCTTAAAATTAGGAGCAAACATGGCTGTTATACAATTCAATAAGGGATTTCAAGAATTGTTACATGTTCTAAAAGGAATTGGTGTAAATATGGGGGTAAATACATTAAACGGGTTTAGACAGCTTGACGAAGAAAGAATCGTCGAATCAAAACGGCATTCCTTACCCAATGTAAAGATGGCAAGAAAAAAAAAAATAGATTCAGTAAGAAAAGAAAATTAGTTAAAGATGAGCAAGAAGAAGGTATAACTTATAAATGTGGAGAATTCTAGTTATGTGAGTTGTTTATTTAAATTAAAAACATAACAATTAACACTTCAAATGCATTTTTCTCAAAATTAATTTTTATGCACTATTTCCTCACTTCAAATGTTATAACACAAAAAGTTATTGATGGATTCACGTAAAACTTTGAGAACTTGTTCTTTATAATGTTTTCTAGTGAATGAACTAAAAGAATTATGCTGAGTTGAAAAGTTTTTAAATTATGGCCATTTATTTAAGAAATATGACTAAAACTATCAAAAATCTTGTATTCATTTTTCGACCGCTTGTCAAATTTTTGTTTATTTAAATATCCTTTTGATTCTAGTTCATTCACTAGAAAAATGCATATAGTTTATTTTGGTAGTATCATTTTTCAAATTGGTTGAATAGATTTTCATGTAGCACATTTGAAGTTTTCGACAAATTTCTTTAAAATTTCATACATAATTATAATTTTTACAAAATTATTAATATATATTTTAAATATTTATAGCCCAATGCTATTGCTTAATAACACTAAACATAAAAATATCATTAAAATGTTACTATACCACATTTAAAAAAAAAAGGGTCTCGAACGTGTTCGGATACCTTAATTAGACACCAGCACAGTGTGCCTGTGTGTTTACACACGAATCCAGGTTTTTCCTGCAATCTGACTCACGTAGTGTCTTCATATGGAGAGCACCAGGGACCCGTTACAACCAAGAAAATATCATTGAACACCATCGTTACGGTGGCGCTGGACTTTTGGTTTGGAGTGGCATTATCCTGGGTTCTCGAACAGTTCTCCATGTCCAAAGCGGGACCATGACAGGCCAGATTTATCGGGATATCATTCCGCAACAACACTTTCGTCTGTTCAGGGGTGCAATGAGAGCAGATTTTCTCTTTATGGATGAAAACGCTCGTCCTCACCAAGCAACCATCGTGGACGAATGCCTTGAAGAAGAGGATATCACCTGTTTGGAATGGCCGGCTTTATCTCCTGGATTTGAACCCGATTCAACATGCATGGGACGTACTCGGCGAGGGGTTGCAGCACGTCATCCACCTCCTAGGTCTATTCCGGAACTTCGCATAGCATTGATTCAAGAGTGGGATGGCCTACCCCAAGACCAGCTGGATAATTTTGTGCTCTGCATGACCAGACGTTGTACTGACTATCTTGCAGCCCATGGCATACATACAGGCCTTTTATTGTCATACAAACCGTATACTGTTTATTTTTTCTACACGAGACATGTATTCTCCATTTGCTCCAGGGAGCATTTTCCTTATTTTATTGGGTACTGTGGTACATATACCATTTTTCGTTTTGTACCTTTTTTTGTATTAAACAGGCTTTATGTTTACAGTAATTTTGTTGTGCTTTTTAGGCTTAATTCGTACAAACTATCATTATAGCATGAGTAATTAAAATTTTAGTTTGTAAATTTGATTTTTGACGTGGTGCGTTTAACTAAACGAAACGTTTGGAAATTAAATGGAAATGTGCCATCAGTGAAATTTATTTCCACCAAATGTACTTCACGGAGAAAGACTTGTTCTGCTTTAAATGGAAGATTATGAAATTATTTTTTTGTTTAGAAATAATTTGGCACAGTTTGGTCAAATATGGCCCATTTGCCAAAAAACCCGATCAACCCTACTGTTTTCAAACTGCACTCCGCATGTGACAAGAACTGTGTTCAATTGCAACGAGTCACGTGAGGCCCGGTCACCACACAGGAGCAACATGCGGCAAGATATGCGCATGCGCACTCCACTTCTGTACTGAAAATATGTCGGTACGCATGCGTATTTCAGTCAATTTAGCGTCGCAGGACCGATGTTGAACCAATGTGAGGCTTACCTTTGAATCACGAGCCTACAGCATCCACAGTTTAATCCCCTTAAAGCCCAACCACGTGATCCATTACCATGGTAACCGGGCCTGGAAAATGTGGAATTTTTTTTTAATACTGTAACTGCAGTTCAGTCTGATAGTAAGATATTCACTATTATACGTTATTCATTATTTTAAGCTCATTCTTGGGCCCCGATAAACTAGTTCCGCGATCAACCCATTCTGGAGCCTGAAATGAGTAACTAATTCAAATATCTAAGCATAATTATAGGTACACGCAAAAAAAGGTAACTCCCCCAACCTTATATTGAAAGTGTAATTAAAATATTTAACTTATAAATGCATTTTACGAATTGAATTGTAGAGGAAATTTTATTTTATTAATTCATATACATGATTTAACCCTTCAAGTCATTTCGACGAGATATCTCGTCCATCAAGATCTGACCAATTTTGCTAATGACGAGATATTTCTTCATCAAGACATTACCGATTTTTTGATGATGACAATATCAAGATTTGGTCAGTTTTCTTCTAATGACGAGATACCTCGTCGAGACAACCACCAGGAGGAACCAACAAAGGGAAAAAATTATTTCTTAACTATAAAATGATTTTAGTTAAGAAATAATTTCATATTTTTAGTAAAATTGCGAAAGCACTTTTTTCGAAATTTTACCGATAGGTTTTCACTGAAATCTTCAACAAAATGTCCTCCAGGATTTCCATTATTTAATTTTTAATTGAACTGAACGATGTATATATTGTTATAAAACGATTGTGGCGTTTAATCATTACGAGCTAATGAATGCAACAATGAGTTTTCAATCAATAATTACAGATATGTTTTTTAACAAACATTACTTGAACTATTAATCGAGTGCGAACGTATAATTTTACTGCTATTGTAAAACTTCAAAAACTGTTTACGGATAATCAAAATGTCTGGAATCGATATGGAAAGTGATAAAGACTACGGAAGAGGACCGAACAAGCTTGGTTCCTTTCGTACAAACACTTCAAACTACCAAAAATTTCCAACTGATTTCAGCTCTCGGACAAGGAGCCTTAGCCAACGTTTATAAAATGTATGATTCAGAAAGGGAGGCGGACATTGTTATCAAAATGGTCGGTACAGATGTATGATACACCTCATTTGGTGGCAACGTTCTTGGCGAGAGTTTTTTAGCCCACTTTTTATGTCGCCAAGGAAAGAATTCTTAGAAAAAATCTTTTTTTTTTTTTAACGGAGAATAAGCTTTAGCGGAAAGTAATTAACGGGAAAAACACAAAACTGAAAAAACACGTTTTTTTATCGGAAAATAATTAGCAAAACAAAAAGTGCGCCAAGAGCGTCGCCATCAATCGAGGCGTATGATACAGCTATACCAAACGGTCACTCCCGAAAATGCTGTGGACCTGGAATCGACATTGTGGCCTCGACTTGAACATCGCAATATCCTGCTACTATTGGATATATTGACTCTCAGTCCTGTTGACGTGACTATATCCGTGATGCCGGTCCAGGAGAGGAGTCTACGACCTGTTGTATGACGAACGCTTCTTCATGCGCCCTGGATGTTTCGGTCAAGTGAAGAGTGGATATTTGAGGGGTTCCGTGCGCTTAGGAGTACCTCAGTTCCAACAATATCTACCACTTGGATAGCCAACAATGTTCTCATTTCGAATTAATCGACGACCATGCTTTGTGATTTCTCGTTTCTCAATGAGACGGTAACAAAATATACTTCAATCCCATTTGATATTTCGTGCAAGTGCGAAAGCCATGTGATTATCTCCTTACGGACGGCTGTAAACTAGTTGATACTGAATTTCAAATGTTGAAGGATCAGTTTTTGTGAAAAAACTATAAAATAATAAACAGAAAAGGGGGGAAGTAGTCCAGTTGCAAGAGTAACGGATTAGCAACTGGAGTACGTTATCCGCAGGATTCTAAAGTAATAAGTGTACCAAATTTGATGCGGATTGGTCAAATGGTGTAGATTTGTATAGAGAACAGACAGACGTCAACTCTGCTTTACATATAGATGTTATTCCTGAATGCTGCTAGGGGGCGCTCTCTCCCGGTCTGGCTGTGCAGTTGAAATCAGTCATTTTTTTACAGGAGTCGCCTCTCAAGGTGACCTTGGAGTTTTTAGAATCTTAGAGTATGGTGTAATCGCTCAGTATCATGTCATTTATGTATCTGTTGGAAATTAATACTCATTTTCTCTTCCCTGCGCATTACGTCATTATTGTCTGGCGTCACTAACTACTTACATCATCCTCAGTTGCTGCTGAGTTCTTATCAGAGGGAGTCCATAGCAGTAGGCGCGCCCTGTTTCTATGTTAATTATGTATGTATTGTTTTATTGTTAATTTTGCGTGTAAAATAAAAGTAATGTTTCTACCTTTGTTTCCACTCTGCTAACCCAACAGTCTGTAAATTCTTAAACTGTAGCTGTATTATTGGAATGTTAATTTTTATGTGATAATAATATAAGATTATTTTTTAGAAAGCGGTTTTTTTATCGTCGATACGGTACAGGGGCTAAAGACAATTCGAAATCCTCATTGGAATAACATTGCGTATTTATACGATCAATGTCAGACCAATTCACACTAAATTTGGTACATTCATCCTATAGAATTCTGCAGGACACATAGGCTATATATTAACCCCGCTCGATTTGCCCTGAGTTTGCAGGGGACTAAAATCAATTCGAAATCTCCATAGGAATAATATTGAGTAATATTACTATTAATTATAAACAATTCAACCCGAGCAATGCTGGGTCATTCAGCTAGTTATATATATATATATGTGGGGGTGCTGGTTTGTGGGCGATTGGCAACATTACGAAAGTTTTAAAGAATAACTAAATTTAATGAGATTTATGAATATTTACAATGAATTTGGTTTAGACAATTAAAGTTAAGTGCACAGCACAGACATCATAAACTCCATCGGCGCTCGTCAACATTGCACAGTCTAACGCTACGTCCGTCTTGTAGCTTCGTCGTCTTCCTTCTGTGTCGCTTTTTGACTGTGTTCCTCCAATGCGCGGAATGGCTGCGCAGTGGTCGGAGATGACATCAGCGCGGAGGTGCCCTCTAGTGGCAGTCTGGGCACCACAGATCGGCCATCCTGGGTTCGACTGATCCACCAGGCGTTTCTGAAAATATACAAAAAAAGGCAAAAGCAGAAGTAAAGTTCCAAAATCTGTCAGTCTCTGTAAAGTAAATGTATCTAGGTTATAGAGCTCTGAATCGTCCTTCAGCTCTGGAAATGATTAAATGAGCCAAATCGTCTTCTAGCTTCATTTGTCGTCTTTAAACGTCGTTTCTCGTCTTTCTTTAAACGTCTTTCGTCGTCCTCAAACTTCTTTCAACGTCTTTCGTTGTCTTCAAACTTCTTTCAACGTCTTTCGTCGTCTTCAAACTTCTTTCGTCTTGAACTTCTTTCTTTCAACGTCTTAGCAAACCCTTAAATCCAATTCCACGGTTTAAGAAATTCAGCGCATGTTGTAGTGAGGTTGGGTCCTTCATGACATCCCTCTTTTACAACGTCGTATGTATTTCCTCCTTTAATTCTGGTGATTCTATAGGGTCCAAGGTACTTTGGTTTTAGCTTCAAGTGCGGACCAAACTGAGTTCTCTTGATGGCAACAAAATCATTAACTGCATAAGGTTTTGGTTCCTTTCTTCTTAAATTGTACGTCTTCTTATTCTCTTGAATTTTAAAAATTTGTTGATTTGCATTCTTCCTGAGTTGTTCTCTTTGCGTTTCAAAACTTGCTTGAAATTCAACTTCGATAATTTCTTTGAACTTGTCCAGACCCTTTATTTTCACTTTTTTTAATCTTCTATAGTCTATGCACACATGAGGGGTTCCATCCTTTTTCTTTACAATTACAACGGGGCTACAATATTTTGAAGAACTTGGTTCTACTATCCCTTGATCTAACCATTCAGTAACTTGAGTCTCGACGATCTTTTTCTCTGAGAATGGTAACCTACGTGGCTGATGAGATACGGGTTCATTATTTTTTAACAAAATATTTAATTCAACATTTGTTGTTTTTGTTTTGTGTGGTACATAATTCAAAACTAACTGTTGTACCTTATCCTTTAAGATATTTGGAACGTCAGGTTCAATATTTACATCAACATCGTCTTCAGTTGACAAATCAATTGGTAAAATAGACAAAGTATTTATTTCTCAACACACTGGGATTTATTTTTCAGGGTAATTCCGTTTTCATTAATTAGTGTTTCACCCAACATTAACACATTTAGTCCTATAATAGCGTCATAAGTCATAACATCGTTTCCTACTACGCATATATCTGAATCTCCCTCAAAATTATCTATTTGAATGTTTCCTTTAAAATAGCCTAACGGTTTTACACGGCATTTTCCAAAACCAGTCAAAGTAGAATTCAACGGGCATAATTCCTTAACATTTAATTTGTCAAAAACAGATTTACGAATCAAAGTAGCTTGACTTCCAGTATCTATCAATGAATTAACACTTAAACCATTAATCATTACCATTTTCCTTACTTTCGATTCTACGCCAACATCAAAAATGGCTACTTCTGGTTTCGAATTCATTCCGCATTCCGAAGCCTTGTGACCAAACGTGCCACATCGAAAGCATTTAAGTCCCTTATCTTTATGAATACAAAATCTAGAAATATGATCTTTTGATCCACAATTAAAACAAATCTTATTGTTACGATTTTCTGGACCATTGTATTTCATTCTATCAAACTTGACTCTATCTCTATTTACAGTTTCGTTTTTAGAATTAAATCTATTACTGTACTCATTTTTTGTTCTATCAAAAGAGTTAATTTTACCGTGATCATCATGTTTGGTTTTCATTCTATCAAAATTCTTATTATCATAATTAATCCTATCGAAATTCCTTCTATCGAAATTTTTTCTGTCGAAAGCACTTTTACCATATGCAGAATCAGCTTTCATTATTTCATACACTTTCAGTTTTTCCTTAAACTCAAACACATTTTTACAACCGTACAGAATAGTTTTGTTTTCCTGTTTGTCATTTATTCCTTTAATCACATAGTGCATCAAAGCAGTGTCATCGATTTTTCCGCAACTGCACAATTCTTTCATCTTAAAAAAATATTCCTGAGTGGATTCAGAATCCCTCATTTTCCTTTTACTCAAAAGTTCATGTAAATTAGCAGAGTTTATCTCAAAAGAGAATTCGTCGATCAAGGCCTGTTTCAATTTTGACCATGAATTTATTTCTGGTTCTGTTCTAACAAACAAAGCAGCGTTACCACTAAGCGATCTCTTGCCAAAAATAAATTTTTGTAAATCTGACAAACAAAACAACTGAGAAATATTCTCGAAATGTTCGATCCAATGAAAAACATTTTCGTGCGGTTCTGCATTGAACTTAGTAAGGGTACTTTCGATATCAGAGTAATTTATACTGACATTTTGAATAGCATAATTACTATTATTCTTATTTCTACTTGTATATACATCATCACACTGAGAAACATGAGTATTACTTTTAAAATCATATTCACCACATTGCATAGAAAAATCATTACCATCAATCTTATTTCTACTACTATGCATATAATCACACTGAGAGTTATGAGTAACACTTTCAACATCACATTCATTGCACTGCATTGAAAAATCGTTTGTTTTGCGTATGTCTTCTGATTCGGATTCAGACAGATCGTCGCGTTCGTTCTCGACGAAGTTTTCAAGGTTACATAACATAGATAGAATTCTTTTTGCTAGTTCCGTTTTCGTGCCTTCGAAAGAAATGCTTAGCAAACTAGATATTGCAATCAATTCGTTTAGAGAAAAGCTATCTTCTTTATTTTTTAATTTCTCATCAAATTCTTCACTATCCGTTCCGAAATTAAAGCCAGAAAATTTTTTAACGTGTCTTCTATTCGATCGATTGCCGTCATTTTCGAAAATGAATCTATGCAAAATTTTTATTTTGTCTGTCTTGCAATTTTTCAATGCAACGCTGACTTCTTTAATATCATCTTGTATTATGGAATGTTCACGTACCTTTAAGATGCTTGGCAACAAGGAGCAGCTTGGAGACTGGAGATCATAGTTCGGTTTTTTTTTTTAAATATCCTTTCGAAAATACTGTCTGGAATCTTACTAGGCGTCTATCCCACTTCTGAGATGTGGGGGTGCTGGTTTGTGGGCGATTGGCAACATTACGAAAGTTTTAAAGAATAACTAAATTTAATGAGATTTATGAATATTTACAATGAATTTGGTTTAGACAATTAAAGTTAAGTGCACAGCACAGACATCATAAACTCCATCGGCGCTCGTCAACATTGCACAGTCTAACGCTACGTCCGTCTTGTAGCTTCGTCGTCTTCCTTCTGTGTCGCTTTTTGACTGTGTTCCTCCAATGCGCGGAATGGCTGCGCAGTGGTCGGAGATGACATCAGCGCGGAGGTGCCCTCTAGTGGCAGTCTGGGCACCACACACACACATATATATATATATATATATATATATATATATATATATATATATATATATATATATATATATATATATATATATTAGTTTCACTACTTTAAACAAAGCAATCAAACTAAGGTTCATACCAAATATTCAACAAATTCGACACTAGTGTTTAACACATTTTTTTTCACAATTGGGGGAATTTCTTCTTGGGGAAAATTTACAATCCATCTATTGTACTATTTTCGTCTTTCGGATAAGGATCATAAATAATTTGAGCTGGATAATCAATAATAGTAATTTAACTTAAATTCTCTGCATATAAATTAATACTCATGGTGGTTTATCTTCGTGTCGAAAACTGCCCTGTAGAAGACTCTGGAACATAAGACCTGTTCCGAAATGTCACCAGTTCTGGGCAAGGAACAATTTGTTTTTCCTACTTGGATATTCATTCCCTCTCAGAAGGCAGTTTTGTCCCGACGAGATATTTCGTCATCAGCAAAACTGACCAAATCTTGGACGAGATATTTCGTCGAAACGCTTGGCGGGATAAAGAGAACGTCAATTGAAAGAAATACACACATTAAGTAATTTAAAATTGGATAGAAAGGACATTTGGGAAATAAAGTCAATAGAAACGAAGTCGGTAGAGGAATTAAAGTCGCACTGGAACAACACAACAGGCTATTGGCGACTGTCCGAGATCAATCCCGAAGGAAAAGAACCGAGGACAAAACCTCGTAATTTTGAATCACGGACACTCCAGAAAGTAATTTGACGCCTGAGTCGAACGAAAGGTCAGAGGGATATGCAGTTTAAATTATCCAGAATGCTACATGACATAATATTTTAAGATTCGGAAGCTGTGAGTTCAGAATTGTGTTTTCGATCAGATTCGAACAAGACTGTTTAACTAAGACTAATTAACTGCTATAACGACCCATGTGACTAAAATTAAGTATTAAAATCAACTTTCACTACATATTTTGGGAAATGCCATTGAATTCTTGAGTTTTTTTACTTCTCGTTGACTATGACGTAATGCATTAACTACGTGACCGAGAAATAGAAGACAGAAGTTTCAATCCTTTTAACCGTCCTGGTGATTGTCTCGACAAGCTCGTCATTGGCATGACTTACCAGATCGCAATGGATGAGATATTTCGCCATTAGAAGAAAACTGTCCAGATCGTGATCTTGTCATCATAAAAAAAAATCGGTAATATCTAGATGACGAGATATCCTTTCATTAGCAAAACAGGTCGAATCTTGCTGAACGATATATCTCGTCGAAACCACTTGGAGGGTTAATAGAATGAATACAATAAATCAACATTAAGAAAAAATTAATTACAAATTTTAAAGATTGAAAATTAAAAAGTACCTTAAAATAGGCTGCATGCATGAGTTACGAATTTTTTAAATGCGAGAAGAATGGGAAAGCGCTCAACATGAATACAACTTATTTGGAAAATCTTTGTCCTCCAACGTTCCAAACATTGAAAAGCTCATGAGTAAACTGAAGCCGAGTAAGCGGGATGAGCAAGAGGATGGCAGGGGTGACATTCAGGTACTCAAATGCAACTCTTCCATGCACGAAAGACTTCGAAATACACGGAGTTGCTTCGAACAATATTGACACAGAGATAGAGCGGACAATGCGATACTCGAATTCGAACGGCTGTGTTGGTCGATAAGCTCGAACGAAACTTAAAACTGGTGTTCTGGAAATGGTTCTGCATACTTCGTGTTTGATCTGTTGAAGAAACAGCTGAAGTAACAGGCGTTTCCAAAATCGAAATGATTGTTTAAAATTGAGAAATCAGATTAATTTTGTGTTATGAAATGATTCATAGTTGTTTTATTATTTACCTTAGAGATTATTGCATCATTTCTTTTTAATATCAGATTTTCAGATATACACTATTTGTAACACATAAAAAAATACCGAATCAATTTTGAACAACAAATGACATGTATCAGAAATCAATTGGGGCATTGTTTGATTAACTACTTACATACATTTTTAGTCTCATCGAAAAGATACTCGGATAAACAAACTAACTTCATATTAGTCTTAAATCCAGTTTCTTACATGGAATATACAAACTGAGCGTAACACTCTTTCAGATAACTTCACAAATCAAAATCACTTTTCGAAAGCAAACAGCTCTATTTAGACTTCAATCTAGTTTTGGAGCACACAATTAACAATTCCATTGCACCTTACTTCCATAAACCCACTAATAGGTTGACTAGTTAAACCATTCGTTTGATAGTAATATCTCAGTAAGGCATATAAACCACCTACATATATTTTAAGAATCATCGAAAAGTTATTCGAATGAAAAAGCGAATTTTACCTTCAGCTTAAATACATAGTTTCATAGTCACATACATTCATAGTTTTTTCTTAAATACATTTCAGCTTAAATACATAGTACTTCTCATAGTTTCTTTAAATACATAGTTTCTTCAGCTTAAATACATAGTTTTTAAATACGGAATATACGAACTGACGTGACATTGTTTCAGATAACTTCACAACTCAAAATCACAAAACACTTTAACCTAGTCTTGGAACAAAAAACTAATAATTCCATTACATCTTACTTCCATAAACCCATTAATAGATTCACTAGTTAATTCATTTGTTTGGTAGTAACATTCATAAGCCATATAAACTACTTACAGACATTTTAAGACTCATCCGAAAAATTCAGATAAACAAGCGCATTTTATCTTAGGCTTAAATTCATAGTGTCTCACACGGAATATACGAATTATTCATAATTCTCTTTCGTCCTCCACATTGTTTATCACCATTCCAATTAGTTAGGATTAACTCGAAAGGTCTTAAATTTCTAAATTGAAACTTAAGGAAAACGTTTCTAGAAAAACAATCAAGTTGCGGTGCGAGAAGACCCAATTATTCCAGAACTATACATACCCCAAGGAATTAGAAATATTTAAAAATTCATTTAAAGTATGCAGCTTGAATGTTACTAAATTCCTATAACTGCAAAGGGTATTCAAAAAATTAAGTGCCTTATGAATCGTGAATTAATTATTAAAGAGAATCGGATAGCTTTTCCGTGAACAAATTGTTTTATTTCAGTATTTAAGTAGCTTTGTGCAACGTATTCGAAAATCAAATGACAAAAGTTTTATACAGCTCTTGGTTCTGAAAAATATTACGAAAATAATTCAACTTTTATACATTATAATTTGGCAGCAAAATGAAAAAAAATCAGAAATTTAAATTTTACTTCAATTGTTAACTTTTGAAAGATTTTTTGGTAAAGTAATTAAAATTAATGATGTATTATCTCCAAGAAAAGTTTTAACTAGGTTCGATATTCTTAGTATATTTGAACCTCTGATATTAATTAATCTGCATTCTCTACACATGTAAATTCTATATTCACGTAATGTGAATGTTGTGGCGTGCTATCAAGGCTACACCCTCAAGGAGCTTCAGCCCTACCCTTGTCAATAAAAAAATTAAATGCCCTTCATCGACTTGAAAACCGATCTTACACTTATCGACTTACAATCAGCTTGCACCAATCTCTAACGCAAGATTCATGGGTAAAGTTAAGTTGTGATGCACAACACTAGTTTCAATCTACAGGCTTTTCTGCTTTTTTAAGTAAACACTCATAAAGGTTAGATTGATAGAAAGATATAAATCTACTTACGTTATACATAGCGTATATGAATGGATTGTAGCAGGAATTGCTCATAGCCAGCCAATGGCAGCAAAACCATATGACGTTGATGTACTTGTAACTAAATGAAAAAAGGTAAAATGAGCAATTACATTACGATACACACAGATAACATTTGAAACACTTAATATATTCTGCATATTTAACATTTGTTTTCAATGCCTGGTCAAGTAAACGTTATTCATTATGGCACAAATCAGAACCATTATGCTTTACTATGGTGCACAACAAGGGTGGGTTCACGCTACACATCACGGATTCTGAGCACGATACATTTACTCAGAGGCCACAGATTCACTCCATGGACAAACATCCATGCCTTATCCTGTATTCGAACCAGGAACCTTTGGATTCAGAAGCCATCACTCTGACCACTAGACCGACTTGATGGTATTTAGCCTTTCTTAAAACTATACGAACTGGTAGGTAGGAAGTTAGTTAACGCCGCACTGGAGCAACATAATGGGCTATTGACATTCAGGGATCAATCCCGAAGGGAAAGATCCAAGGACAGCGCCTCGTAATTGTGAACCACGGTTAGAGGACGAGAACAACACCTGAGCTGACATCCCACTCTCCAAACTTCCGTACCATGAGGACATTTGAGGCCACGACAAATTTAACGTGCATCAGCCTCCGTGTAGACGACGGTCTTTGGCTGGACCGAGTTTCGAACTCTTAACCCTCTTGTTGATAATCCATTGCTCTTCCAACTGGGCTACAATGCGAACTGAGTTTTAAGAAAGCATTGGTTAAGTATAGCGTTTCATAACATATTTAAACAGGAAAATGTACACGACTCACGATCTGTACAACTGGTCTCTGTGATCCATAAAAAACAATTTTTTGGAAAGATAAAAGTCGCAATTTTAGGAGCAGTAAAATGTATTTTTTTATCCACCGAAACAGATTTTGTATAATTTAAAAAGATAAAAACAATTTATTGGTAGAAAAAGAAATTATCGTTCAATTTCTTTATAGAGAATCAAAAAGCTCAGCAGTAGAAAATGTTTATTCAAAAAACAAAATTATATAATGGACTTAATTTGCACTTAATGCTTGTTAGTAGTAATGGTTATGTAAGCTGTCACATTAAATATACAGGTAAGTATTGCAGCTTATAACCATTATAATTATTGTGCTGTTCCAATAAGGTCATTTTTTTTGTTAAAAAATAGCAAAAATAGAAAGTAAGCCGCTTAGGAAACATTTTTTTGGTCTTGGAACACTTTTCTATTTAATAAGCATTAGTAGAATCTTGCCTTTTGTATAATTAACTTCATAATGAGAAAAGTCAAAATTCCTTCTACACTTTAATTAACAACCAAAAGGTAAGCATTTAGGTATATTTTTATGCTAAACTGTAGTATGCTTTTAGACCAATTTTCCATCCGCTGAAAACAGTTTATATGCTAATGCTAAACTGTTTCCGACGGATGAAAAAAAATAATTGAAAAATCTTTCATTCCCAAAAGTGTCTAGTTTAGGGGTACAAAGTTGTGTTAATTATTGACCATAAATTTAACGGAAAACATTTCAGTACCCAGAAAAAAATATTTAGAGTAAAATGTATTTTTTTTTTCATTTCGTTGGGAGTAACTGTTAAGTGTACGGAAGAGCCGTTTGAAAAGGAAATTATTTGTCGAAATGCATAATGTGAAAAATGCAATTTATTAGAATTGACATTTAGCGGTTCGTGATGATTGAATACTTACAATCCTTCTTAGAACATTCGTGAGTATTTTATTTACTAGCTCGGAAAATAGATCTTTATCTAGATCGAAGGAAAACGAGGGTAAGATATAAAGAGTACTTGATCTTTTCTGCAAAAGTTTTGCTTAACAATATACTATGTACCACTGTTGATTGTTAACCCTCCTGGTGGTTGTCTCGACGAGGAATCTCGCAATTAGCAAAACTGACCAGTTGGTGATGGACGAGATATCTCGTCATCATCAAAAAGTTGTCAATATCTTTATGACGAGATATCTCGTCTTAATCACTTGGAGGGTTAAGTTTTCTTCTCGCTGTACTGGATAAAATATTAAAACTCTGGACTCAAATTCTATATGTGGGAGCGAGAATCTCTTATAAAATATGCTAGAGCATCAGTTTCAAGATCACTGGACTAGAAAGTTGCTTGCCTTTTTGAAGTGCACTCTAATGCAAGATAAATTCAATGTAGCTGCGAGCACGGTTGGCCCGACACCACTGGAATAGAAAAAGGAGCTCACACATCATCCTAGTACCGCTTGATTTATTCCACAAGGATCCATCAGTACAACCATAAATCCAATAATTGCAAGGGTAATGTAAAAAATTGCTTCTGGGATCAAGGCTCTAAATACTATATAATTAATTCATTTGGTCCTTGCAAACATCTATGAGAATAATTTTAGTGTAAACGAACAAACCAGACAGATTTTATTACCACTACCCAAATGCTCTCGCATGACACATCGTGGTTACCTTAAAATGTAGTTATTCATCGTATTAGCAATGACCAGTCAAATATCATATCAATTCAGAATTAATTCTGAAAGTTTGGGAAGTGGGGTGCCAATTCAGGTGTTGACTTCGTCATCTAACTGTGGTTCAAAATTACGAGATGTTGTCCTGAGATTTTTCCCTTAGCTATGGATACCGGACCGTCACCAATAGCGCGTTGTGTTGCTGCAGCACGACGTAAATTAAACTACCTACCTACCGAAATTCATTCTTTGGAATTTTCACTAGCGACGTACTGAAATACAGTATTGGAAAATAAAGCCAAGTGACATCACGTTCAGAACTAATACAGGAAACACTACCACCACCAAGAAACACTACCTTCACCTACAGAGGCCGTTCGGACATTTTTTGAACGATTTTAATGGACTGAAGCTCAATTTTTTACATGAAATTTGTGTGTTTTAAATGTTCCATTTGATAGCTCTTATTGTTAACGATCTTTCTACACCTTAATTTCAAGATAATAATGACTTTTGTAGTATCGACAGTGGTATTTTGTCCCATTCTTTGTTCCACAGTTTTCCAGTCCTTGAATGGTTTTCGGTCGACGTTTCGATAATGCCCTTTTTAAAAGTCCAAAAGCACAAAAGTCCATGGGTGAAACATCTGGAGATTTAGAAGGAATATCAGTAAAGGGACTTGATACCAGTTTCTTGTTCCATTTTTTCCAAGAATTCAATAGTCGATTTAGATGTGTGGCTGCTTGCTTTACCCTGATGCAGTTCTACTGATTGTTGGCACTGTGGGTAAAGATATGATATTTTTTTTTTGAATATTGGGGATAAAATAGGGTCTTGATAATATGTGGGAGTTGATTTTTACATTTTTCCCTCTTTTTACTTTTTTACTTTTAATTTTCCATTATATGCAAAACCGACAACAATCATAAATCTCTTAGAGAAAGTTCTCACGTTCACTTTGCTATAGAACTTTGACTTGGCGGATTCTCTTTTAAAATTAAAGGACTTACCTTACAAATATTCTCAGAAATTTTTTCTTTTTTGAATACTTTATTGGAAGTATTTATCCACTTTTACGTTTTTCCTTTCAAATTAATAATATTACTTATTGTACCTTTAGATATAGAAAAACCATGACTTTTACAGCGTTTATGAATAATTGAATAAGCATAATTTTCTTCGGAAAGAGAGGAAACACGGCCTTCCATTCATTGCTTATTTAAAAGCGCCATTTTGAAAGTAAACAAAACTCTGAGTTAGCAGACGATAAATTATACTTTAATTATTTAACTGCTGCGAAAATAAAATTATTTCGTAGCATACAATTTTTTTTACAGCTCATCGAAATCGTTCAAAAAATGTCCGAACAGCCTCTGTATATGTAGCATGAAAGGTGGGTAAGTAGGTAGTTGAATTCACGTCGCACTGGAACAACGCAACGGGCTATTGTTGACGTTTGACGTTTAATTAAATTGGTGTTGACCAATATAATATTTAAGTATCATATATAAATTCGTAATGTATTTGGAATTTTTATTGACGAAGTGCTGAAATAGTATTCAAAAAGAAAGCGAAGTGTCGCTACAGCCGGAATACATTCACCAAATACGTACGCTTCGTCGCAGAAACGAACCACAGTAGCTCGGTTGGAAGAGTAACGGATTAACAATCGGAGGGTTGCGAGTTCGAAACTCAGGCCAACCAAAGACCAAACCTCGTCGTGTACACGGGGGCTAGTGCACGTTAAATCAGTCGTGCCCACAAATGTCCTCATGTTGACGGCTTGTGGAAAGTTGGAGAGTGGGGTGCCAGCTCAGGTTTTGACCTCGTCATCTGACCGCGGTTCAAAATTACGTAGTATTGTGCGCATATTTCCCTTGAGGTTTAATTCCGAACCGTCGCCAATAGCCCGTTGTGTTGCTCCAGTGTGAAGTTAATTAATTACCATTACCATCACCGCAGAAACACTACTGCTGCCTATATTTGACTCGACAGACAATTCCTCTCATTGATATCTAGTGGACTGTGTCCAGATATTATTTTATTGAACAAACCAAACACTCCAGCTAGGGAAGGAATGTCAATATACTTCTGTGCAATAGATTACGGACGGATTGTTGTAAATACATCCAAAGTATCTTCCAAGTGTGAGTAAATGCTAAGTCATCAACTACCTTTCTAGACTATAGGGGAAATTCAAAGTTCCTGATTATTTTCGAATAACCTCCGAAAGAACGTCAATAATTAATAGACCATTTTAAAATTGCAATCAATCTAACTAATGAAGCCTTCGAACCCGAGCGTCTGCTTAAGATAGCGTAAGAGACGTTCTCGAAAATAAATTAGTGTATTACCGAACGATTTAACCGTTTCGTTAATATCGATTGTTCGGTAATTAGATTTTGGGGATCGGAGTTCCTTCCAGCTTAATTAAAGAAATCGAGCTTTTTGTTTCGAAGTTCTATAAAGTTAAATCACCCCAGTTCCTTTCCTGTTAATGAATTATATCACCTAGCACTTAATGATTAGTGACTTATTTTCTCCCCGAAACTCAAGTTCTGGAAAATTCGAATAGATTTTATTTTGGTAGTACATTTACAAGAAAACTTTTCTAGTTGCAGGTACTCTGTGTCTCAGATGGTACATAAGTAGATGAATTAACGTCGTACTAGACGTCGTCAACTGGATATTGGAGACGGTCCGGTATCAATCCCGAAGGGAAAGGTCCGAAAACAACACCTCGTAATTTTGAAACACGGTCAGATATAACGCGAGAATTGACCCATCTCTCCTAACATCCACACCATTCCAACGTGAGGATATTTCAGGCCACTAGAGATTTAGCATGTACAAGTTTCGACGCGCAAGACGATCTTTGGTTGGATCGAATTTCGAACTCGCAACTCTCCGGTTGCTAATCTGCTACTTTACTTGTCTACAAGGGCTCCATGTGTTTTAGAAACTCGCTGTATTAACATCCTACACATGTCGAGACACATGTTAACCTTCCTAGCGGTTTACCTTCGCGTCGAAAATAGTGACCTGTGGTGTCCAGCCTCTGGTGCAAAATATGTTGCAATTGTATCTTCAGTTCTGGGCAAGGGACAATTTGTTTTCCTATTGGAGCTTCATTCCCCTTGGAGTAATAGGACAGTTTTGTTTCGACGATATATCTCATCCGTAGCAAAATCGCCCAGATCTGAGACGAGATATTCCGTTGAAACACTTAAGGTTAAAATAGAATTTTTAAACATTTTCTCATTTTAAACCTGAACGATTGCTAAAGTTTTATTTAATTAAAATCCTAAGATATAAAAGGGATATAAAGTAGAAAGAAATTTTCAAGTATAAAGTATCGAAAGCTGAATCAGTGGATTAATAGTTTTCAGCATTTTAATCTCTGCGAAACACATATAAGTGACACAAGAATGACTAATAGTTCACTTAAAGTAATATGTAAAACAGGAAATACAAAAAATCATGAATAAAGTAATTTTTTTCGAATATTTTTTGTGTATATATCATAATCATAAATTTAAATTTTGATATCTTCCCACGCCTTTCTTCTATACAAGAATTTCTTCCTTTACTCTGTTCATTCATGAGAAATTGTTTAATTTTTTTTCCAAACTCGGAACAGGTATGCTTGAGAATTTGGATACTTTCTATCAAGGATTGGAGCGATTGTTTGGGTTGGGCTTTCATGGAACAAAGGCCATAATTGTCCAAGCTGCGACAAACAACATCAAGCAAATTAACATGCACACACAAGGGAAGTTTTACAGACACAAGAGAGAAATATACCAAATAGGAAACTGCACCGCCAATAGCTAATTTAAACTAGTTTCAAACATGCCAGGAAGAGGCTGAAATTGAATGATTATCTTATGTAACTTTGGGCGAAAACTTATTAATTGAAAATTAATTATTTAAATTTTAAATGGTGGGTGGCTATTAGACTGCAATCTTGAGTAATTTTATGATGCGAAATTTGATTTCAATAAATTGTAAAAGCTTTCAACGACCTAATGGATCGAGGACTTAACACAGAGAGACGGGACTTTTCAGCTCCAATAAGTGCACCTAATGGATGACGTAATGCATTAAGGGTAACCCATAAAATTTTGGGTCCCCAACATACACGAATATTGATTTTTGGACACACTACTTTTAGAAATACGATATTTCGCTTCTAATTCATTATAGACTTATGCTTAATCCTCGTGAGTTTAGACGTGATTTCGCAATCCAAGATTTGTTAAGATAAACGTATTATTCATGTATGCTTCATCATGGTTCTGAGGAAATTCATCATGGTACTGAGAATATAGCTATGCCTATGATATAGTACCTATGAATATTCTTGGCCCTCTTAACCCTACTGGTGGTTGTTTTGACGAAGTATCTTGTCTCTCATTAGCAAAACTGATCAAATCTTGATGGGCAAGATATCTCGTTATTAAAAGAAAACTAGCCTGATCTTGATCCCGTCATCATCGAAAACTCGGCAATATCTTGATGACGAGATATCTCGTCATTAGCAAAGGTCAGGTACCGAGGGACAAGATACCTCGTCGAAATCACTTTGAGGATTAATTTACCAAGGAAATCTGGATTAGATTCATAAGACATACCTAGGGTATGTCTTATGAAGATATAAAATTTAAGATATAAAATTTAAAAAAAAAATACTCGTGGGAGCCTGGTGACTGAGAGGGTTTATTATCAAGCTAAATGAAGGTGGCTGTAGCGTTGTTCCTGCGGCGGAACGTGTTGTCTGTACGTATCCCGAACGTGACGTCACTTGACATGGTTTTCGAATACAATTTCAGTACTTCGACAATAAAAATTCCACAGAATGAATTCCGAATTGATACATGATAGTTGATTGGTGAACGCCAATTAGATTAAAGGGCAATAAGCTACATTTTAATGCAATCACAAATATGCGAGAGCATTTTGTTAACAGGAAATAAAATCTCAGTTTTCCAACTGGTTTGTTTCCACTGAAAATTCCTGTCATACGTAACTTGGATAGCTAGCAAGCATCCCAATGTGGCGATTCATTCCACCAGAAAGATTCTTAGAGCCATTCACACTCCCACTTGTATGGCCTCTCCTTGAATGACTCGCTTGTCATTGAATACTGGCGCGCTTTAAGGTGAAAGTGCTGGTTTAGAGTGCAGCGTCGTTGTTCAAGGCTGTCGAGAACAGATAGCGTGACACAGAATTACAAGAATTTTTACAACTGATCTCGTCAAATCTGAATCAAAACAAGAAGAAGACATTTAGTACAAAATAGATATCCGCAGAAACATGCGCGCATCTGTATTCTGGATGCGACGTTCTGATTCACCAGAATATTCCTCAATGAGAGCGAACAGTGGAATATAAAAATTCAAAAAGCAGAATGAGAATAAACATTCTGATATCTGATTTTGGAGTACAGTGATATGATATTTAAAAAGAGAATAACCCTTTTTTGTACTTGTGTGCGTATCGTTGTTTTTTCGTTGAAATGTATATTTTATATAAAAGTTGGAAGTTCTATTTTATTTTTTTACGAACAACGCCTGCAAAAGGACCGCTCTTGTTCCAAATCTCTGTACATATTTAGACATAGCCCATACTTTACGTCATGGATTTTTTTTCTCTCTCAGAAATTGAGTAGAAAAATTCATCTTTGAAGAACATTTTAAGGATACCCTCCTACATCTACTTACACATATAATTTACGAATGATCTATCATAAAATGTTATGGATCACTACTATAGTATCATAAATAATATTATTTCTGATAGATCTGTGCTTGGCACAATATTTCCCAAGAGAACAGTGGCACAAATACCAACCAACCATTCTCATAGGTTACTTTTGGATACTTGTTCATATTTATGATTTAAGGAAGGGGATTCATCAGAACTTACAGTTGTTTTCCTTGAGGTTGAGCCCTCTCCTTTGGATGTGTACGTGCTTCATAGACCCAAGGTACTTTAGTGATCTTTTCTTTTCCCATGGGGTTAGTGTCTTTGGCAAACATGGGGGTTGCGATCCGGGGATACCCAAGCAACCTTTTCCTGCTTTCATCCCACTACTCTGCTTCCCAATCTATCTTTTATTCCTTTCACCACATTTTTCGTTTGGCGTTGTTTTGTGTGGATTTGCCCCATTAAACCCCAACCAATCAACCAATCCTTGAGGTTGAATGTTGATCAAGACAGACACACCAGTCTTCCGAAACCTCGTTTACCATTTCCCATTCCAGATCGTGTCGAGAACGGATCGATTACATAAATAAGAATATTCAGAGTATTCCGTCACATTTATGTATGATTAATGATTCTGACGCCAGAGGTCCTTGGGCGGATGCTCCTCCCCAATCTATTGTCACTTCCCTAAATT
Organism: Meta bourneti; assembly: GCA_933210815.1. Taxonomy (NCBI): domain Eukaryota; kingdom Metazoa; phylum Arthropoda; class Arachnida; order Araneae; family Tetragnathidae; genus Meta; species Meta bourneti. Next base: position 87,357,031 of record OW119927.1, read on the forward strand.
GCAGAAAACAGATGCGATGTTAGTTCTAACTGAAAGTGACACTGGTCATTAGTGCTTCGGCGTGGAACGACAGCGCGAATTATTAGAATGATAGCAAGATTAAATGAATGGAGTTGACAGCAGTTAATACCAGCTTCCGTTGTTTATACACCAGATCAAGATAGGATCCATTCGTCGTATTTTGGGTTTTATTTAGTGCATGTTGTAAAGATGTCTTGGATCTTCTCCATTTTTTTAATAAGCCATATCTTGTTTCCTTCAAGTTTTATTGACCTTTCTATTTCTATAAAGGAACAAACACTAAAGGCTGCACGTAAATACCATAGCAGCAGAGATAGCAGATTTCGAAAGAGATTAATCCTCTAAGTGCTTTCGACAAGATATCTCATCCATCAAGATCTGACAAATTTTGCTAATAAAGGGATATCTCGTCATCAAGTTATTACAGACTTTTTATGATGACGAGATCATTTTTCGTCATATCTGTTTTTGAAACATTTCTTAACGATCTTCATTGGCTCGACATCCCAGTATTGTCTGTCACATTTTCGATGATTCTGTTACATCTTGACCTGTAATTGGCAACAGTTCTCCAGTTCTTAGTTTTAAAAATGCCAAAGTCCTTGTCTACACAGCCAATCCATCTAAACTTTGGTTTTCCTCTAGGCCTAACTCTAATTGGTCTGGCCAGAAATATATTTTTGTAATCTGCCATTCGAACATTTCCTACTCCTAATGAAATAAAAATTATCAAAAATGAAAGCAACATATAATGCATTTTACTGGTGTTCATCCATGTTTCTGATAACTGTATTGCAAAAATTGATATATTAGTTGGATCTTATCACATTTAACTTCTGAACGTTCACTTCAATAGCATCCGTTTCGCTTGTTCAAAGGCAATTTGGTATGTTTTTGCCGTTTAGACCTATTTTCGAGTGAACTGACAATTTTTCCTGCTATGATTTCTATCTTTCAGATTTCCCAGTGCCACCTGTACCAGATTGCTCAAGAGATTCATTGGAGTGACGAGATCTTCCGTGTCGTTTCAGCAACATTATGCAGCTCCATAGCTCAAATCTAACATATTTAAGCCAAACGGCTAAATTGGCGATTAAATCCCGTAGAGGTTGAATTTAAATTATTTGTATCCATTTGTTGCCATTCATCAATATAAAATAATGTCGATTTATGTGCCATGTTCGTTAGTGAAATGTGGATATAGAATATATCATTAGGCTTAACATTTGAACATTGGATACGACTGAATGTACGACTTCAATCTATTCATTGTTATGAGTTATTGCATGCATTTACATGATTTTACATTTCTATTATCATCTCATGCTCTGAAGTGAATTTCTACAAAGCTAAAATTAATTCGGAATTTTGTATTTATTGCTTCCGGCGCTTTTGAAGAATCGAATCCAAAGTATTCTTACTCGAAAAGCACACACACTGACAACGAAAATGCAAAATTTCATTTCCTCTATACAGAGAATTTATTTAATAGTTGGGAATGCCAAAAGAGAACTACTCATGCTGATAGTCATTCGGAATCTCGTAGAATATTACTTTATTTCATTTTTTATGATTGCTTAGGAGTACATAACAGAAATACACAGATGAGAGCACACGAATGTAACACAAAAAGTAATAAACATGCACCATGTTATTGAAGAGAATTCTACAGCCCCCTTTTTTATCAGTGAGTGTCGAAGCATGTTTTATGGTTTAGTGAATTTAATAAAGTAAAAGTAATTATGTTTTAGGGGATTTGTTGATATCAGCAGCATTTTTATGACGGCAGGAAAGTAATGTTGAAATGCTAGACACCAAATTTTTAGAAGATGGGATTACGAATAGAATTATCATTTGTCATACTTTCGGTAGTATGTAATTATTTTCTAAGGTAAAAGCTTTTGCTCTCTTTCACTATCTTCATTGTTCTTGCAATATAAATGAAGCATTTTCAAACTTTTCACGTATAGGGATCCGAAAAATGCATTTAGGAATACGGACTAATTTAATTTTCGCAAGTGAATCATCCAGATTTCGTCCAATAATGATTTCAATCAAATAGAAGAGAATACGAATGTTGAATAATACAAGGAGTTTTGTGATTCTAAGAAAAAATTAGCGAACTATAGGTATTCAAAAATCAATGGGTTGTAAAATTATGGAGAAATTTAAATTTGAAAACGACGGGTTTTCTAGAGTTGAAGAATGTCATTTGTGTTATCGATATTATAAATGTAATTTGAATTTCAATTGGGTCTTCCCTTAGGATTTCACTAAGAAAATAAATTTTGAATTTCTATGAATTGGAGCTCACAATAAAACATGTAGCCATTTAACTTAATGAAAAAATTGTATACCCACTTTAGCATTGAATATCATGAACTTGATAATAGTGTGCGAATTGAAAAGATTTGATTATTAAATCATCTAAAAATGTATACCCATATTGGCATTGAATGTCGTGCAGTTTTTAGATTTGAGATTATTCAATCATAAAAAACTAAATATTCTAAAATATAATAAAAAGAAATACATATTGGAGAGGGTTTGTATTTATTCTCATTAGTAAGAATTGTAATATTTTAAGTCAGAAAATATAGCTCGAATATTTGTATCTGTGCTTGTCACTTCACTAAAAAGAGCCCTGTAGCCTCCAATTGAGGTACTACCATTTACACCGTCAAACTCTGATTTTTCTAAAAATGGATACATTTTTAGAACACTTTAATTTGTTATCAACAAATACAACGGAGAGGTAGGTAGGTAGTTAAATTAGCGTCACACTGGAGAAATACAACGGAATATGGGCGACCGTCCGGGATCAATCCTGAAGGGAAAAATCCGAATCCATCGTAACTTTGAACCACGGTCAGATGACGAGGTCACACCTGAACTGGCAACCCACTCTTCAAACTTAAGCACTACGCCAACGTCAGGACATTTGAGACAACTACATATTTAACGTACACCAGTCCACAGCCGACGGTCTTATGATTGGATCGAGTTTCGAACTCGCAGTCCTCTACTCCTACAACAGGGCCACTGTCGCCCTACAACGAAGAGGTGACATTTATGAAGCAGTTTTAAATTAATTGAAGAGTAACGGACTAGCAACCAGAGGGTTGAAATTTCGAATCCAACCAAAAGACCGTCGTGTACAAAAGGGGCTGGTGTACGTTAAATATGTCGTGGTCTCAAATGTCCTCACGTTGGCGTGGTGTGGAAGTTTGGAGAGTGGGGCGCCAGCTCAGGTGTGACCTCGCCATTTGACCGTTGTTCAAAATTGCGTGGTGTTCTCGGATTTTTCCCTTCGGAATTTATCCCGGACCGTTGCTAATAGCCCTTTGTATTGCTCTAGTACGCTGTAGTAAGACGTTAATTAATTACCATTACCATTAATTGAAAGTTGTGCAATTGAATACACCGAACTGTTAACCAAGAACAATGGATCCCAAAGATGCTTTCAATCCAAGGATCTCATATTTTTGCCAGAGAAGCTGGTTGGGCAGTAGGTTATTAAATTCAAGGTAGATAAAAAAAAGATAGGATATGCTAATTATAACTACATGAAAAACATGAACATTATAACTATCGTAATTAACTTCGTAATAAAAATCCCCACCATTTAAAAAAAGAAAATTGCAAATCTTATAAGCTGTGGATTACAGTACTTAAAATCGATTAATACGTTCCTGAAAGATGATAATCAGTTTTTTGTTCCCAAAATTAATTTCAATCAAATTATGTATGGTATGAATGTCAGATTATGGACACTTAGCGGTATAAAAGCAACAACAACAAAATTTTATGTTTTGGCACGGGATCCAAACTTTCAGTTTCTCATTTGCGTTCACTTACTTGTTAATTTCGGGTATGATTTCTTGAAGTATGTTGTACATCTGAAAAGGTAGCCAGCATAGACAGAAGAGCAGTACTACTATGAACAGCATCTTGATAACCTGTAAGCATAGAATATCTAGGGAATGGAGTAAACAATGCAATATTTCAAAAATATAGGTACGGGTTAACATTTTGAATACAAATTTATAGAATTACTAATTTTACCACCCCGCTTCGCCCGAAATGTTTTCAAATTTCAGTCGCACTTCCGATTCAGCAGTTTTATTGCGTTGCCAGACAGCTTTTTGAGCTTTGTCCGCTTCATGCGTTTGCGTTCTTTTTTCTTCCGGATTGCTAAGCTCGAGACAGATTTCGTTGGTTCGAGTTTGATTAAAAATTGGTTGTAGTGTTCTATATTAAATTTTACTTTTATACTTCTAAGGGAACAACGTATCGAGCTGAAAATAGTTTCGTTGGACTAGAAATTCTCGAAAGAATAAGCTAGCTGTGAAGATTTCATGATTCGAGCTATACGAACACTGAGTACTTCTTGTACACACATATAAGACATTCACATATAAGAAATATATAGGTACAAGCAATGGTATAAGAAATGGAAAATCCTTCAAATAACATAATACAGTTAAGCATATTTTATAGGTACATAAGATGCGAATTTGGTTTTGGGGTCTGTTTTCCATGTTATATATGGAAACTAACAGTCCATATCGTATTTCACTTCAATCTTCTAAAGGACAAAATCACTGGGAGTAATAAACAAAGCTCAATGGAATGAACTTGTATAAGCAATTTGTACATGATTCTTATTGGTGGTCATAAAAGTGGTTCCCCGACTAAACATCAAGAGTACTTCCTTTTTATTCCCGAAATCAAGACTTCTTTTTCTGATTCGGCGTGTGAACAAAAAGTAATGTGTTCGGCAGTCAAACACGCATACAATCCCATATATCATATTTCTGAGATCTATTTTATCCACCTATTCATCCCTGTTTGCGTTCATCGATTTTTTGTCATTTCTATCATTATCAACTGCTGCGTAAATCATCGAAATACTATTTTCTGCCACCAACCCCATGGAAGACCCCATTAAAAGATTAAAATCGCGTTTACGAGGAGATTAAATGGTTCACGTGGTTTTTTTTTCAGTGAGGCTATGTGATTCTATGGACCGCATTTCAAATCAAGTAAGTCATAAAATTTGAAAGATAATGTGCCCCATTATTTAAAAATCTAATAAATTAAACTCACATATTTTGCTCTTCTCTCTTCACTAAACTCCATAGTTTATAATATTAAAATGCATACTTTCTTCTACTTTTAAAGACTTCTCAATAATTAATAGTAATTGTTATTTTTAATATATGTATTATAATTATATATAATATAAGTATAGTACATTAATATAAGTATAATTAATTATACATAACATAAGTATAGTACTTATATTAAAGTACTATACTTATGTTATGTATAATTAATTATACTTATATTAATGTACTATACTTATATTATATATAATTATAATACATATATTAAAAATAACAATTACTATTAATTATTGAGAAGTCTTTAAAAGTAGAAGAAAGTATGCATTTTAATATTATAAACTATGGAGTTTAGTGAAGAGAGAAGAGCAAAATATGTGAGTTTAATTTATTAGATTTTTAAATAATGGGGCACATTATCTTTCACATTATTTTAGTTGTTTCCCAAGGCCAGCGTAGGACTGAGGTTTTGTCCCCCCGAGATGTTACTTTTTATGTTTGTTTATTCTTGTAATTGTTTTGTCTTGTGCTTAGTGTTAATTAAAATTGCTCTTTTGGCCAATTCTTGCATTAGTCATTGGATTCAGCTCTAAAAATGTTTATTACGTAAGTGCAGAGTTTTTGATTATTTTTGGAATCATGCATTCATTAAGTGCACACCACAGAAGGAAGTTATGGAGTTGTTCTTAAATTGATCAAGTTCTCTTTTATCAAAACAGAAAATTTTGTTTTCATGACTGGAATAATAATTTATAAATTTTTAGTTTTAATATAATTTATAAAAAAATTATAATTATATGTATAATTATTGTACTTATATTAATTTGCTATACTTATATATTATGTATAACTATTATACTTATATATTAATGTGCTATACTTATATTTTGTATAATTATTATACTTATATTATACAAAATATAAGTATAGCACATTAATATATAAGTATAATAGTTATACATAATATATAAGTATAGCAAATTAATATAAGTACAATAATTATACATATAATTATAATTTTTTTATAAATTATATTAAAACTAAAAATTTATAAATTATTATTCCAGTCATGAAAACAAAATTTTCTGTTTTGATAAAAGAGAACTTGATCAATTTAAGAACAACTCCATAACTTCCTTCTGTGGTGTGCACTTAATGAATGCATGATTCCAAAAATAATCAAAAACTCTGCACTTACGTAATAAACATTTTTAGAGCTGAATCCAATGACTAATGCAAGAATTGGCCAAAAGAGCAATTTTAATTAACACTAAGCACAAGACAAAACAATTACAAGAATAAACAAACATAAAAAGTAACATCTCGGGGGGACAAAACCTCAGTCCTACGCTGGCCTTGGGAAACAACTAAAGAAAAATTGTTCATTCGCTTTCGCGGAGAGTGTGTCACGTGGTCCGCCATCACCAATCAAGGCGCATATCGCTAAGACACACGTTAAGGGGCTGATGCGTTACACATTTAAATATATTGTAACTTAAGTCACGTATGATGCAAGTAATGCCAAAAGCAACGCGAGTCACGCTTGTACAGTGACGTAAATATTGTCTTTTAATTTGAAATATTAGTTGAAAACTATTTTATATATTCAAAATTGTAAATTAATCTAGCTTTATTTACATTCAGATTTTAGAATATAACAGAAAAATTGACTTTTTAAACTACAGTCACTCTTAGAATGCAAAAACGGGTTGAGTTTTATAAGCTTAATGAAAATACAAAAATTCATATTTTGAAATGTGTTAAATGCTTGAATGAAAGCATTATATGGCAATAATGAGCAAAGGATGTTCCGGAAAAAGCACCTGAATTTATCTCGGTCATCCGTAAGTTCACACCGATATATTTGGAGCATTACTAGGTAAAAAGGCTTCAGGAAAAGAAGTACTAAAATCAGCATTAGTTTGTCACTCCTAATTGTAATTAACAGAATTTAGGATTCAAATTTAAGATAGCTTTGAATCAAGTTGTGTGACTTCACAGAAAAATACATCTACAGTCAGACAAGTTGTTTATAGCTGCGATCTATCACACATAATCCTTATGTGCTAGCCTCTGGGGTAACAGAGCACATTTAAAGGAAACTTGTCCAAGTTTACTTAGATCAAATAGTTGAAAGTCTATAAAAAAACACCTTGAGATACAAGAATAATATAATGAACTATCATTGCAATTACTAATCGCTACGTAGCACGGGCCTTTTGTCCTTCACAGATGTACAATTTCATAATATAATATAGTGGAATTTCTTTCCACTTCACATGTCAAAGGGCGTATAAAAAGCTGGTCAAAAGGTAGGTATAAGTAACTGACATCGCTGTAAGTTTTGTTGAGACTATATAATTATATCTAAGATTAAGGTTCTCGAAGCAGTACGTTTTTAACCAAATGGTTTAGACGAAATATCTTGTCCACCAAGATCTGGCTACTTTTGCTAATAACGAGATATCTCGTCAATCAAGGTATGACTAATTTCTCTAATGACGTGATATCTCGTCATCAAGAAAGATATTACAAATGTTTTGATGACAAATCAAGATCTGGTCAGTTTATTTCTAATGACGACATATCTCGTCCATCAAGATCTGGTCAGTTTTGGGAATGACGAGATATCTCGTCGAGACAACCACCATGAGGCTTAAATGAAAGGATAAATAAATCCTCAGCTGGAGAGAATGTTTAAAATAGCATTTTATCCCAAGTATCAACCAAAGACCTTCGTGTGCCAAGAGGGCTGTTACACGTTAAATCTGTCGTGGCCTCAAATGTCCTCACGTTGGCGTGGTGTGGAAGTTTGGAGAGTGGGGTGCCAGCTCAGGTGTTGTTCTCTTCATCTGACAGTGGTTCAAAATTACGAGGCGTTGTCCTTGAATCTTTCCCTTAGGGATTAATTCTGGACCTTCGCCCGTTGTGTTGCTCCAATGCGAAGTTCATTAAGTACCTATCAACCTACCTACCCAAGTATCAGCAGAAATAACAAAATTCTCTTACAAATAAGCTTTCTGATGTCATTCCACAGGCTGGAACCCAAATCGTGACTAGTATTTTCTTTCTTGCAATGGTAAATTTTAACTTAGTGAAACAAAAGCAGCATATGATTTCACTTAAAAATGTCAGGCTCATACTAAAGAAAATACTAGGGGTGTTCAAATGAAAAGGTACGAAACGACACTGTGGGTATAATTGAAGTCTTTATTCAAAAGTAATAACCAGAGGACTGAGCACAACTATCCTACTGTTTCACGAGCCGAAGGATTCCCTGTTTCCAGAATTCCTGTGGCTGTGACAAGAGCCAGTCCTCCACTGTGTCCTTTAGTTCGTCGTCCGAGTTGAAGCGCTTCCCTTTGAGATGTTTTTTAGCGGACAAAACAGATGGAAGTTGTAGGGCGATATGTCCGGGCTGCAGGGCGGATGCTCAAGCTGCTCCCTCTTGAACTTGGCCAGTACACTTTGTGTGACCCTGGAGACGTGTGGACGCGCGTCATCGTGGAGCAGAATCACTCCCTCCGTGAGCAGCCCAGTCCGTTTGCTCTTGATGGACTTGCGTAGGCTACGGAGTGTCTCACCTACCGGTTTAACACCTTCCGCAATCAGAAATCTGATAACACCTCGCTGCTCCTCAATCGTCGAATTTTGCAATGTGAACGCCATGATGTCCTCACACGCACTGCCGCGTCAATTGGACGGAACACACAACTGCATGCTTCTCTTCTGCGTCATGTGCGGGCGCATGCGCACAACCACGCCGGTACTCGTGCATTCGCTTCCTTAGATGTCTCACTACGTTATCCCAAAGCGGCATATTCAAATTTCAACCGGTTTGGTTTTTACGACGTTTCGTAACTTTTCATTTGAACACTCCTCGTATATAAAAGCAATAGAAATCTGAAGAGAAAACTACATATTCGTAATACACTTATTGAAAAGCATAAATGTTAATTCACCTGGAAAGTTAGATTCGTATAAATTATGATAAAATAACTGAATTCATTGTTTTTTAAATAAAAGTCAATTATATTCATTGTGAAGGTTATCTTACGTTTATGATTATGTCACATGAAACACATTAAAATAAACGACTAGAATTTTGTAACCCAAGTAACAAAATGGATGTAATTACTATATTTTAAAATTAAAATTTAAATGATGCAGTAAATGAAGTTCTAATGAGGAATAATATTTTGCAATTGACGTATGAAAGTTTCCATTGTGTGATCTATCTCAGCATTCGATACATAAAATATTACGCTAAGATTCAAATATTAAAATGAGTACTGAACTTAGAGTGAATAAAGGAAAAAATTAAAATTGATTTGTCACAAAGGATTTTAAACTGAATAAAATGGAAATGTTTTATACGCGACATGTGTGGACATATCTTTGCAGTTTTCAGATATTTTTAAGGGAAATATTTTAAGTTATAAGACATTTTTTTTGTTTTGGAACTCTTTTTAATATGTTTAGAGCATTTTTTTGGCTTTACTGATTGTTTTGCATTTTATGTCTTTTTAAATAAAAATGTAACTTTCATTTGAATTATACTTTCAAATTATAACACTCAGCATTTGAGTTCAGACAGAGAAATGTTGAGGTTATATTTGAGCATTCCTAAGTTTTATAAATTTGTGTTCTTTTTTTAAATAAATCATTATTGTCTTTATCAATATTTTTCAAACGCCTTTTTCGAATTGCTCTTTTTCAGACTATACTCAGAAAGTCGAAATTCAATCCGCTTGTTCACATCTTTCAATTTTCAGAATTCTGCATTTCGTCAATGATCGGAGTTTCGAATCTGTTTGTATTTATGTGTACCAGTATTTTGCATATTGCAGTTATATTATTTATGAGTTAAATTTAAACTAGCGCTCCCGTGCGAAAATTTTCGCATGAACAATTCCATCCCCTCCATCCGTTGTAAGGGTGAAAGATGTAAGCGAATTTTTTTATATCCAAAACATCAAAAAAGTTTGTTCAATCACTATTTACAACACTTCCTCCTTGAAATCATTGTTTACAAAACTTCCTTGAATACAACATTTGAGGTAACGATACAGTCTTCCATGACAGCCTGTTTGTCGTTTTCCTTGATGGATATAAAAATATTAGAGAAAGCCTTTATCTAGAGAAAGCTACAGATAGTATGCATAAACACAGGATTGGGCAAGTACAATCCTGTCCTTTGCAATGTTTGACCTTGGGCTTTATTTATGGTCATAGCATAGGCAATTTTAATTGGGAACTAGTTTCTGATCATATTGAACGGTGAATGACCATTCTCGAGCCATTGATAAGGCCTTCTTTAGCGTTAAGGTTTCTGATAAGCATGACAGTTGTATTTTTCTTTACCACTAATTTGTGAGGTGGTAGGCCAGAATGATTTACACTATTGAGAAATTAGATAGGGTAAAGTCGTTCCTCAGTTTTTTTCGCTGTAATAAATTTTAGATTCGCCTTCATCAACATTTTGAACAACGCAATCGTTATTCTTGTAGCAATCCTCACTTTTAGGGCACAGAATCGCATGACGTAGGAACTGTGTAACGTTACCTTCATTTATGATTTGAATATCGAAAACTATGTACAAAGTCACAATCCTAAACACCAATGCTTAGGAATTTTTACTGCATCTGGCGATATTTCTGTTTTAATTTCAAGTTCCCCGTTCCCTAACTGTAAAAGACGATTGCTAAAGGTGGGATCATCACTTGCTCTCATATTTTGTGTCAATTTTCTAGCATGAATGGTGGACCACAGAGGCGATTGCTTCACGTTACTCTCAACAATGGTCATTCTGTTGCCGTGTCTTACAACAGGGAGTACCTGTCTGAAGTCTCCGCCAAACAGAATCGTCTTTCCTCCAAAGGGAGCAGTGCTGTTGCATATTTCTTTCAATAGTCGATCCGCCACGTTCAAGGTGTCTTTGGGGACCATGGAGACTTCATCCCAAATAACCAAAGAAGCTTTACGGATGACGTCCGCTTGCTTGGAATGACCTCGGATGCTTGATACTGATGTATCCAGGATTGGCACTGGAAATTTGAAGAGTTAATGACTTGTTCGCCCACCTTCTAACAAATTTGCTACAATACCTTTCCAGGCAAAGAGACCTTGCCTTCTCCACGCAGGATGCAGCACAACGTGCGGTGCCAAAACGTTTCTCCGGTTCCTCCTGGCCCGTCAATGAAGTAAGATTGTTTGTTTCCGCATTGCACAGCCGCCAAAATTTCGTCTGCAAGTTGCTGTTGCTCATTGTTCAGCTTCTCGTAAGCCAACAGACCTTCTGTCTTTTGCTCGTCGACGTTGTACGTATTTTCTCCCTGTTCATCGCAGTGAGTTGGTTTTGGTATTCGAAATTGTTCGCATGTTCTCCCATGTAGCCGAAATATTTGTTCTAGTTGACCCAAAGCTCGGTCAGCACTTGTTTGTGCATCATGCTGTCTTGAGAAATCTTCGGATAAAGGCTATCGAAACGATTCCCACAACTGAGCAACGTTGCTTGGTGTGCAAAATAGGAAGATATCGGCGAAAAGCTGACGCAGCCGTGAAGGCATTTTGAAGTTGACTGCCACTTGCAGACACTGAACCCATTCTTGATCATTTTCTAATAAATGTAACTTCTCGGCAGCTTCTTTAAATGATGCACAGAGTGTCCCATCAACAGTTCCGAGATCTTCTTAAATCTGCGGTCCTTTGACATGCAGCAGGAGACGTAAAAAATATGTCTCTCATGGTCGGTAGGGCTTACAGTGAACATTCGTCCAATGGTGTCTGAAAATCGTCGTCGCGTATTCCATATGCTGTTGGCCCAAATGTAATGCTCTGATATTTGCATGTACAAATATTGCCGAGCAGCCTCATCGTGTTGGCACAATCTGAAAAAAGCTGTAAGCTTGGTCTTTCTTTCAAAGTTTGCTTGTAGCTCTTGTCCTGGTTGAAATAAATGGTTTTCTCATCAGGTAATTTGCACAAGCAGTCGTTGGACAGAATGAGAGCGATCGAACAAAGTTCTCTCGTGAAGCTGCCACATCGCCTCTGGGGGACTAACATAACGACAGTTTACGAACAGGTCAACCTCGTCTTAAGTCAATTGCTGTTGACCTTCTGTATTAGTTCGCAAACTCACAGCCATGACCCTGGTATATGTATTTGTACTGACCTAACTGACCAACATACCTCAATATTGATATGTGTTTCGTATTTGAGGGATAGATAAGGATTGTAAGGCACAATCCAGCAGTTATCAACTTGATGGAACCCCACAGAGATTGTCAGTCCATTGTCTCTCCTTCTGTACATAGGATAACCATTAACGTTCACATTTGTTTCATTAACAAATTCTTTTGGAAACCCTTTGCTACTGTCCGTCTTGCATGCAAAGACTGTTCATGTTTAACTCTCCGCATGGACCATATACCATGCATTGCTTGATAGTGTTAAATAACCGAGCATTTTGATCAAAATTAGGAATTTCAGCTGAGATAAGTGAATCTACATGTTCTTTGTAATGTAATTTATCTGGTTTTCTGAGCATGAAAAGAATATGCGCATGTGGCAAACCTATCTTCTGAAACTCGATTAGGTATACAAAAGCTGTTACAACACCAAGTATATCTCCTTTGAGCAAATCATTTAGCAAGGACTTGAGCTTTAAATGAAATACCCTAGTAACCAAATCTGGCCAAACGGACCTGCAACGCCTCTTCTGCATCCACAATAAATAGGCCTCCATACGATTGTGTTTGTCCTTGAAGAAGTTGTAAACTACCAGCCATGTGATATGCTTGGCCATGTATTTTAAAACAATAAGGCCCTCTTCCTGTCGGATTTACTGAATCTACTTGAATGAAAGCAAATGCAAGTGCATTATTGTATTGACGAATATTGTCTAAGTAATTTTTGGTTTTCTAGTCATTTGCTTCAATTAAATTCTTAAGCTCACTCATCACATATAGCTACTTAAGGCAACTTAACTTCCCCTTGGTGACAACAAATAGATGAAGACCCACTAATAAGTTCCCCGGGAAATAATTTAGCACCACAGTGAATGCAAAGTATATTCATGGAGCCAAAATGCGTCTCAACCTCACTGTCATTGCGTATAACATTTACAAAACTGTAACTTACAGGTAATTTTTGCTGAGCCACGTTTCCTTTATATATTTATATCCTCTCTTAACCTGTCAATGTCTGAATTTCTTGGTTCATTTGCTAATGGTGGCTGATACAGTTGGTTGAGCTGGCTGTGTTGGTGTGGAGATGCAGATGGTTGTGTTTGCTGTGTTGTTGCAACTGATGTAGGTGGTTGTGGATATGCCGATTGTTGTTCATAGGTCTGAGTTCTCTTGTTTTTCGCAAGGTGGTCAGCCTCCTCTGTCTCTGAGATGAGTCTTCACTTCTCGCTGCTTGTTGTATGCGAAGCCTCTCAGTAACAGTGCTCAAAGATTTTCTTTTGGGCATGTTGACAAACATGGAATTAAAACATCAAGGTTGAATAAGTAAATGAAAGAGCTCCAACCATTTGTATAAAGCACGTAATTCTTCCACCAAAAGGCCTAACAAGGTTATATTAGCTCGCTAGAATTCACAAAAAGTGTTAAGCTGTATATTTTCAATTTTTTTTCTTCAAATCTTAACCTCGCGTGGAACATGCATCATTTAATATCCTCATATATAATATTTATATCCTCAAATCACATATTGATAAATTATTGATATTATGGAAAGAAATTAAATACCAGTTCAATAATTAAATAAATAATTTGTCGAGTGTAAGAGGCGTAAAAGGATCTATACTATAGAAATAACATAGATGATGAAAAAAATTGTTTTCCAAGTAATACTGATAAAACAATTTCATTAGAAAAGTTGTTTTTGCATCAATACTGGTAAAACAAACTGATTTTCCGAGTAATACTGGTAAAACAATTTTATTGGAAAACTTTTACCATCAATACTGGTAAAACAAACTGAGTTGCGTACCGCAATCGATTTACACTCAATGTTATTTCTATGGGTATTTCGAATTGTTTTTAGCCCCCCTCTGCACACCTTGGAGAAATAGAACGGATTCGTCAGTGCTCCGGGAAATTCTCTTTCTTTTGATACCTCACTTGTTAAGATTCGTCGCGTGTAATAGGCTTAAAAGGGATCTATACTATAGAAGTAATATAGATGATGAATTAATTATTTAATGCAAAATATCACTCGACATGGGAAATTTCTTGGTGGTATATGTATATTTCGACCAACTTTCCTTAAGTCTGGTTAAATACGTAATGGTTTGTAGAATTCTGTTTCATAAAAATAAATAAAATATACGAAACAAAACCTTTTTAAGTAAGGTGTGTAATTTCTTATTTTAAAATGACCGGTAAAGTTAAAATAAAATTATTTTAAAATAAGATAGGTTACGTGTTAAATTAAAAGGGGTAGCCATACGTTGTAGTGCAAAGATATATCTAAATCGACTTTTGAACTAGTCACCTTAGAAAATAAATTTGTAGTTTGTCTTATAACAGAAGTGCGATAATATGAAATGGATTATATGGAAGGAAATATCATGTATACATATTTGCGGCGAAGTAAATTATAGAAGCTATAAAAAAATTAAAAGCGATGTTAAAAAATTATTTTCCGTACACTTAAATTATGTTTACCTTTTTCTACGAAAGAAATGATTACTCTAATTACTTTTTAATCAACATTTAACCAATTCAACCCTAGCAACGCTGGGTGATTCTGCTGGTCTATAAGCAGAGTTGGCGCCTGTCTGTTCTCTATACAAATCTACACCGTTTGACCAATCCACACCAAATTTGGTACACTTATATTTCAGAATCCTGCGTAACGTAGGCTACACATTAATCCCATTCTATTTGTGTGCAGATGGGCTAAAGAGAATTCGAAATTGCCATAGGAATAATATTGAGCATAAAACGATTGCTGTACGCAGCTGAATTTGTTTTACCCGTATTGATAGAAAAATAACTTTTCCAACAAAATTGTTTTACCAGTATCGCACGAAAACAATTTTTTCTAAAACAAATTAAATCATTATATTTATGTTTGAACTGACTTTTTTTCTTCACATGATATAAATAATTTATGAATATTTGATTCCGGTAACGCCAGAATCAATGTTTTGTTTTATAAATTAGATTTAGAATTCCGTGTTTGTGTATTTGAATGAAATGTCTGGTCATATTTGAGTTTGTGTATTTGAATGAAATGGTTTGGTCTTATTTGAGCATTTCTAAGTTTTGTAAATTTGTGTTTTTTTTGTAAATAATTCATTATTGTCTATCAATATTTTTCAAACGTCTTTTTCGAATTTTTCTATTTCAGAATGTTCTCAAGACGAAATTCGACACTCTTGTTAATATCTTCCCTTTCTCAGAATTCTACATTTTTCAATGACCAGAATTTCGTTTCTGTTTGTATTTATGTTCCAGTACTTTCCACATTATAGATATATTATATAGGAGTTAAATTTAATTAATTATTTTTATTTTCTGCAAAATATCACTACATATGGGTAATTTCTATGTGGCATATGTATATTTTGACCAACTTTCCTGGAGTCTGGTTAAATACATTATGGTTTGTAGAATTCTGTGTCATAAAAATAAATGAAAACCTTTTAAAGTAAGGTGGGGTAACTTCTTATTTTAAAATAACCGGTAAAGTTTAAAAAAAATCCCTTTAAAATAAGATGGGTCACGTTAAATTAAAACGGGTATTCATACTTTGTAGATCCAATGTATTTCAAAATTTTGACACAGATTTTCATGGAGTCGATTGAAATCAATAAAATTTACGTCTGTTTTTCATGTTTCATTGGTATTATTGAAATCTATACTCCATAGTCAAGTAACTACATCTTATGTGATTTCCATATAGAAACTGAATCTCTCAATTGAAAAAGTACCATAAGGATTCTATTTAAAACTGAATTTCTGTTGGAGTAAAGCGAATTTTAAATAAGACTCTGCTGATCTTGGAATAATATCACAGAAAGGAAGTATTTTAATTAGGACTTGAACAATAGAAATTTTTTGTCTCTGACAGGAGGTCGAGGTTGCTTACTTGAAGTTGAAACTGCTCGTATATGACTTAGGTACCTTCGAAACATTTGTTGTAAGCAGTGATTTTGCAAAAATTGCGATAGATTAAGTTTGCTTTGTCTACACTGATGACATTTATTTTTAAAACAAGCTCCGTTATTCCACGTGCCGCTGATGGAATTTCCAATAAAAAATTTGTTTGCTTCAAAATAAATTAATCACGAATGCCGTAACAATTTAATTTACCATCCTCTCATATAGATGAAATTCGAAAGCATCGCATATCAGGTGCAAGAATGCCTCAAATAAAACATATTCATAGGAAAACTGAGTGCAAGACTATACGCCGAAAATTCGCCATTTTTACTGAAAATGAACGTACAGAGATATTCGTAATCACTCCAAAACTCAAAAGCGGCTTCTGCAGTAATCACCTTAAGAACCTTTTGTTGTTTGTCTTACAGCAAGAGTGCGGTGAATATGCAATGGATTAGATGGATGTATGTATCTTGTATACATATCTGGTTCAGAAGTAAATTGTAGAAGCGATGAAAAAGTTAAAACAATGTTAAAAAAATATTTTTTGTACTGCTTAAATGATGCTTGCATTTTTCTATGAAATGGAAGTGATTAGTCTAAACACTTTTCAATCAACATTTAACCAATTCAATCCTAGCAATGCCGGGTAAATCTGCTAGCATAGATTATAAGCTTAGAAGAAATCGTCAATCGCCATTTCTGTGAAGTAAGACGTTTAATCATCCGAACAAGTGATACTGACTGTCCTGATGATGGGTATGTCTTGCTCCACGAAATGTCCATAAACGATTTTTAAAGTGAATACGTATTTAAAATCGGAACAGTACTGGGGGCATGCATAAAAAGTCGAGCGTTACAAAAAGTGTTACGACTGTTTTGTCTTACGATTTCAGAACTTGAAGAAACTCTCAGAAGATAAATATAGCGTCGTGTAGACAACGGATGTTCGTTCATAATACGACCTCCGGACAGAGTGCACAGCCGCACTGAGAGCGGGGAGGGAATCCCCAATATTTCGAAATTCTACTGTGTGGGACGAGCTTTGGGCCAGTGTAACTTCGGCTGCATAGTGCTTAAGTGGCGTCATTTGAAAGCTACACAATTAATATTGAATAACAATAAATCTCTCAACAGCAATTAATATCAAACTGCACTTTAATCGTTAAACTGTAAATTAATTGAATATTCACACTAAGTTATTGTTCAAACTTCCTACGTCTGTTTCATTCATTCCACAATTCAACATGCCTGAGTATTCACCTCAAAACTACGGATTGTATCCTCGTACCACAAACTACCAATTTCTTTTTTAATTTTCAACTCTTATTAGTCGCTTTTTTAGTTTTTAATTTTATCCTACACTATTTTTAGTTTATAGATTGCCATATTATGTCAATCAGAATTCCACAGCTTTCTATAAAAGTCTCTCATTCATATTTTTACCTTCCCATCACGAAATTTGTAAGTTCCGAGGGCTTCAGGACAGAAGTCAAATTATGAATGATATATTATTCCTTCGTCACCTCGAAGACTTTAATATCACTTTGAAGGTAAGCGCCCGTGATGGTGGACCTCCTCCTCACTCCATCTTTAACAATTGCCCCGGGAGGAAAACTTCGTGCCTCGCTGCAAGATTAATGAAGTCTCCTGGGACTAGGAAGATGTCTCTTCTTTAATACGTGACGTCGTTCCCTGCTTTTTATCACCTCTTTAGAAGCAAAGGTCTGGAATATATATCTATCTCCTTTTTATGGGAATAATTACCTTTATAAAACTCCTTATGAGTCGGGCAATTGCGTGAGATTGGGAAATTGAACGGACCGTTGATAGATAAGTTTGTGGGGATTGTGGTATATTTTCAATGATAGATTCACCTCGTAAAACATTTAGTAATTCTTCTTAGGCATGTTCAATTTATCCTAGCGATTTTTTGTTGTTAAAAGTATCTTCATGTATTATGGGAGTAATTGAATTAACGTCGCGCTGGAGCAACACAAAGGGCTATTGGCGACGGTCCTGGAGCTCCGAAATCCCGCACAACGCCAACGTGAGGATATTTGAGGCAACGGCAGATTTAACGTACACCACATACATCTTATGTATTAGGGAGGAATATCATTTCCAAATACAACTTTGGGATGAGGACCCATGTCTTAAATTTTTGAGAAGTTGATGTGATAGTAACTAAGAACTGGATCTTTTTTTTTGTCATTTTTGTGTTTTTTATGTGAATTAAAATGCGGTTCATGCTCAACATTGACAACATTAGGGATATCTTTGATCCTTTCCCTATTTTATTACTTCGTTTTTAAGTATACAAGCAAATCTTCAATCTTTCAAAAATTGATATCTTTTCATCTCTACTAATTTTTAGTGCTTGAATCAACTATGCTTCATAGAATTAATTCCTTCATTGTTTTAAGTTTAAATATATCATGTAAGAACTAACAGACCCGCACTTATCATCTGGACTAAATTTTCTTAATTGCATTATATCTATTGAAGACTAAGTGCAGTTATTCACACTTCATATCTCATTTCAATCTATTTATAATGAATATAGGACCCATATTCAAGTAAAGGATTTCATACCTCTAAATAAAATAAAATTGTCAAAAATTATAGAACAGCATTTTGTTGACTTTTACTAATGTCAATTCGTATTTCCAATAAAATGCATGTCGAAATTCACACCTCACTCATGCTACCGCTATTAGATTCTGAACATCAATTTCATCCCATTCTCATGTTCAAAGGGTATTCGGCATTTTTTTTTGTGCTAAACCTATTTTTGATTATATTTTTTTTCTGGACTGAGGTTTATCCTCCAGAATTCTCATTGCTTTCTGTCATCATACTGTTGAAGAATTTCATTAGAGTGGTGAGCTCTTCCATGTAGTTTTATAAATATCATGCAGCTCCATATCTCAGATCAAGCACAGTTAAATTAAGCGGCAAAATTGTCGAATGAATCCCGTAATATAAATTCTTCAACTTCACAATTCACTCATTGTAATGATCAATAAAAATATACTCTACATCTTATTTTCTGCAAATGTGACGGTAGTCTAGGTTCAACAGACTCTGGGTCGGACTCTGGTTTTGATATGGATATTTGTAATGTCTCGTAATCATCAAGTAGTAGGTCCTGGTCTTAACCCTCATGTAGCAAAAATTGAGCGTAGAGTGATAAACCAAAGTGAAAGCTTAAACTTGTTTCTATTTTAAACCTTAGAAGCGAAATATAAGTAGATTGAGCATTACAGTTGAGAAGAGCTTCAAAAATTGTGACCACGTCGACTAGTAGTCACATGAATGCTCTGTAAAAAATTGGGTTGGTCGATTTCGCAACTTATCGCCTTGTTTGACGATATAACATTTTATGACAGGCTAGGTCTGTGAATGCGCACTTCTATGTGGAGACAAAAATGGTGAAATCGCCAGTCTACTACAATGTCGCGAGGACCAATCAGATGATGGATCATTGGATAGGTATTTTCTCCTGTCTGGTGTACCAATGAGATGATGAATGTTCGTTTCCATCCTGCAGACGAAAGTTGTCTAAAGATCACGTTACTACTAGTTTGAGCCACATGATCCTGGGCACATAAAAAGGTTACCATTGCTGATTATACTTTTATATTTCCACTATGATTCAAATTCTTCTTTTTTGAAAACGCTTCACGACTTGAGTGAATATTAATATTACGTCTAGTTTTGTTTGCATACAATTTACACTGAAACAAAGAATAATTCTTTACCATCCATTCGGATAAAGGAATAAGAATTTCACATTCATGAATTTGGTAGAATGTATTATTCATTCTATATGTAAATTCCCTTAGGAAAAATAACATTGAATGTAATTTAGAATTTTGAACATTTCTTTAAAAAGATCTGCAAAGTTGACTGTAGTCATGTCACAGATCCGGAGGGCACAGTAATTAAGAGTGCTAAAACTATTCGGAATATGAACTGGGTTTAAGCATTTGCATAGTAATTATAAATGTTATTATTTCGTGCTATTTTTGAGTGCAATACCTCTCATTTATAAAAAAGAGTAATTTCCTTAAAACCATTCTCACATAAACCTTTTTTTTAAAACAACGTTTTAGAGATTTTCATTTCGAAAACTAAATTGCTTCGTTATGAAGCAGAAAGAAACATGCCCCTGGACTAAATTTTTTGGAAAACAGAATAATTTAAATCTGTTTTGATGTCATTCGAATGTGAACAATTTTGAGAAAAAGTTGTTTCACAGCAGCCATTGATATTTTTCAAACATTCATTCATTTCCTCCAATTTATTCATTTTCCATTTCTCCAATTCATTTTAATTTGATTTAGATTCATTTTTTTACGGCAATTAGACTTTTTAAGTGATTTTTCACTATACAAGTAATCAAAAGCATTAAAAAGAAAACTTGTCATAATTTTGGAATTTTATTTGCACTTCTGAAATAAATCTCCTCCGATTGGTATCAGAATTACTAAATTTAAACTATCAAAGACGGCAAATCTAAGATGACCGCATTTTTGAATGATCAGTTTTTAAGTTCTTGTTAATATTGAGCAATATATTTTAAAAATATTGAGATTTCAGAGCTTAATTACAATCGCGGATTGGCAACCGGAGGATTGCGAGTTTGAAACTCGATCCAACCAAATACTTCCATTTTCGTGGAGGCCAGTGCACGCTAATTTTGTCGTGGCCTCAAATGTCCTCACGTTGGCGTGGTGTGGAAGTTTGGAGAGTGAAGTGCCAGTTCAGGTGTTGAACTCGTTATCTGACCGTAGTTTAAAATTATGAGGAGTTGTTATTACGAGGATTTTTCCCTTCGGGATTGACTCCGGATCGTCGCCAATAGCCCGTTGCGTTGCTCCAGTACGACAAAAATTCAACTACCAACCAACCAATGATTAAAATTCAGATTTATAATATACATTTAACATTAATTCATAAACTACAGAACAAGTCAAAAAGGATAATCAGCAAAAACAATCAAATGTTTAAAACATACTTTGAAAATGAAAACTCATTTAATCATGGATATAAAAATAATGTACCAATTATCAGATAAAAAGACTGCATATATCAATATAATTAATATTAATTGTAGTATTGATGTTTATGGGATTAACCAGTGAGACAATCATTATCTATTGGCTTGATACGAAGCCGTTTTATAGTCAAGTCTAAAGGTTCATTACTGCCCATCGAGCAGATCGATTGTACCATTTGTTTGCCAATTGAGCTGGATGGACTTTTATATTCTTCGCAAATGACGTTTCTTCTAAAACCCCTTCATTTTCTCTGAACGCCAATCAGTTATATGAATTTTAATGTAAGTATATAAGTATTTAAATATTAATTTAAGCATTGTTACAAATATAACACAATTTAGTTTTATCGTTTAAGTGCAGTAATCAGATATAAATGCAATTGTTCTGAATCTTAACCCTTCATGTGTTTCGACGAAATAGCTTGTCCATCTAGATCTGGTCAATTTTGCTAAAGATGAGATACCTCGTTGAGACAAAACTACCCTATTACTCCAAGTTACCCGTACCCAGAACTGGTGACAGTTTGGAACAAGTTTTATCATCTGAGGCTGATTACTATAGACTAGTTTTCGACTCGAAGATAAACCACCAGGAGGGTTCAAGTTCCTGTTATTTCGTTATCACTAATGTACGCGAAAATTATAAAGGGGAATAGAAGACTTATGGTAATGAGATTTATGTTATTTTGTACCTTAATGGTTCTGCGAAAATTCGTAACACTGATCTCTCTCGACTTCGTGTCACTTAGTATTCACATACCACACCCACCAAATGTCTAATATATACCGCTGTCTCTTATGTATGTTTCATTATAACAGTCATTATTCAAAACTAGGCTTGGCAGAGAAAATAAATCTTGGTTAATCTAGAAACTGAGTCTTGCTGCGTAGAACCAGAGATTTGAAAAATATAAATACAGATTTGTCCACAAATCATTTTGGAAATTCTACTTAGAAAGTATTTTCAAACGAAGGAATTCCAAAGCGCATTTTGAGATGATTAATCTCAAACACTCTTATTGGAATACACACAATTTTGCGCATCTGGACTGTTGTAATTAAGACAAGAGCATAAACCAAGAAATTTCACATATTAATCGCAGTAAACTAAAAAATGGAGGGATCATCGTAGCTTTGTATATCTGGTGGTAGGAAAAGTAGGCAGGTTGTTGAATTTACGACCCGCTGGAGCAACACAACGGGCTATTAGTAACGGTCCGGGATCAATACCGAATTGTAAGATCCGAGAACAACACCTCGTCATTTTGAACAACGATGACGAGGTCACACCTGAGCTGGCACCCCACTCTCCAAACTTCCAAACCACCGTGAGGACATTAGAGGCCACGACAGGTTTAACGAGCACCAGCCGCCTTTGGGCACGACGGTCTTTGGTTGGATTCGAACTCGCAACCCTCCGTTTGCTAATTCGTGTTACTCTTCCAACCGGGCTATCGAGGCTCTTAAAATTAAAAGAATAAAGATTATATTCAGTTAGAATTTATCCCCAGGTTTTTACTGCACATTTTGAATGAGATGCTGGAAGAGGTGAGAGAATTTGAGCATCGACTATAAAACGCAAAGTAGTTCTTTGTTTTAAAAAATATTATTTTCAATCGAAAGGTGGCATCGAGCCAGAATTTGCAATGAACGATGTCTTGATCGCTGAAATAAAAACTTATAATTCATAAATAAATCAAGACGAACAGAAATGCATGCTATGATTTTGAAGATTTTTTGCCACATAAGAGGCGGGTTTAAGACTATCTTCTTAGGTAATGTATCATTGATAAAGCAATTACCAAGAGATAAAACAGAAGCGGAATATTGATTTCCGCCGTTTGATCGATTGTGAAAAGTAACTGCCAGAAAGAGCACAGTTAATGATTTTTTGAATGCCTGACTGTCTCCCGACCACTTGAAACCGAATGGGTTTCCCTTCAACCAAATCATGCGAACAACGGCTTGAAACTTTATTTTTTCACAATGCTCCATAACGACAAAATGATTACCGAGTAAAGTGAACGAGTTCTTGTCTTAGGCGATTTCCTTCGAATTCTCTCTGCATCAATTATTTGAAATTGGATGAGAGCAAGGGCAAAGTGAAGGTGAACACTACGAAAAGGTAATAAAATTTTGCGGTAATCAGAAATCGAAAGTGTAACGATTGGTAAGTTTAAATGATTAAAAGTTTCAAGGAAACAATACATTTTAATACTGAGTTTACCAAGTGGGTCAAATACCCGTTATAAAATGCTGACTTAAAATTACTTTTATCGCTTTTCCTCAAATTAACGACTTCCTGAAAGCATACCTATCTTTACCACGACGGTCATTTGAAAGGCTTAATTTTTTGTGATTTTACTTTATCAACTCTAAAACCATTCCTCATACGCTGCTGTGCAAAATAATAAGCACACATACCACTGTAAAGAAATAGGGACTAATATAGCAGCAAGCTCAAAGTTTCAAATGTGCGTAAAATGTCAAATTAGCCACTAAAATCTGCTATCTGTGCAAGAAATATGTTTGTACAAATGTTTAGCAGAGTAATCTTTCATCAGTAAAAAAAGTGCTGCAAGGTAGGTAGTTGAATTAACGTCGAACTGGAGCAACACTAAGGGATATGGGCGACGGTCCGGGTAGGTAGGTATTTTAATTAACGTCACACTGGAGCGACGCAACGGGCTATTGGTGACGGTCCGGGATCAATCCCAAAGGGAAAGAATCGAGGACAACACCACGTAATTTTGAACCATGGTCAGATGACGAGGCGACGGTCCGGGATTCAGTGCCGGAAAGAAAAGATCCTCCTAATTTTGAGCCATTGTCAGGTGACGACGTCAACCTGAGATGTCACCCGTCTCCAAAAAATTGCGGCAAATGAATCGAAATTTTATTATCGAGTACTCAAAAAGTGTGTAACTACTGAACAAAAAGTCGAAATAGTATCTTACTTATGATTATCGAATTTTTGTACTTTGTTTATAATTATTAAATTACTATTTAAGAGTTTTTATTATTTCAAACACTAATATTCCAGTGTTACCTGCATTCAAATGAAAAATGGGTCATTTAACCCGTTTGGGTAAAAATCGGCATTTACAAAAGGGCGGTAAATTTAGTGTTAAAGCTCCAAGGGGGTCTCGACGAGATATCTCGTCCATAAAGACCAGACCAACTTGCCTAATGACGAGATATCTCATCATCAAAATACTGTTGATTTTTTTGATGATGACAAGATCAAGACCTTTTCAGTTTTTTTTCTAATGACGAGATACCTCGTCCATCAAGATTTGGGTCACTTTTGCTAATGATATCTACTCGAAACAAGCACCAGGAGGGTTAAAGTGGTTATTCAAATAAAAATGCAATTGTTTATTCCACTTTTGAGTGACATTAACATTTTAAGAACTACGATTCTAAGTACCTAAATAAAAAAAAATTGCTGTTCTTTCTTTTCTTAATTGGCATAAATAAATCGCGACTTTTTGCCCGTGAGACTTAAGGACTACTAGATCAGGGTGGTGAATAAGCTGATAGATTAGATAGCTATCTAGTTTTGCTAATATATCAAAATTTTTACCACCTTTTATGTAATAACTTCTGCATAACTTAATATTTTTGGATCAAACTTAACAAATAAGCTTTCTAGTAGGAAGCAGTCTGTAAATTTCTTAAGGTGTATGTATACACTAGAAATCACGAAAATTGACTAAAATATTGGTCTATTTTTTTTAAACTCGATTTCTGAAAAACTATGTTTTTGCATTAGGCTGCTCCTTTCGACCATTGATCACTCAACAATGAATCGATCTATTATAATTATTTTGGGTCATTATAATCTATGTAATACAGTGGATGTTTTGACCCTCAGTCGAAGTTATTGGTTAAGAAATGAATTTTTAGATGATTTTTAAATGTTGAAATTCCTGAAAAAAATCTTGATTTTTTTTAGACTTCCATCGTGAAAAAAATTGTAAAAAAGAACGTATTCCCTCTAGCAACTGGATGGAAGGTCAAAACATGAAGAATAATATTAGGAATGATTTCCAACAGGAATTGTCTTTCTGAACACCTTAGAATTTGAGATATCACTGTTCAAAAAACATGCTAATTAGCTAATTATATCTAAATTAGATAATTAATGAGTAGCTTAATCATAATTTTTCCCACTAAAATGAGTTTTAACACAAACCAATGACCTATTGTGAAAAAACTGGATTTTTAAAGTCAAAATTAAAAAAAAATGTTCTAGTGTATACATACACCTTAACAATCGGATAACCGTAAAAGCTTGTTTTAAAAGTTCAGTCTCCTTAAGGAAATGGTAAATATGACGATATAAATAGAGGTATTTCAACAGTGGACAGAGGTTTATCTCAGTATATTTTAGTTGATATTCCTGCTAATTGGATGTGTTAAGGTTTCGAACATATTCATACCATGTAACAATTTAACTCCTTTCAGACTTAAAATATATGATTTAGAATCAATAAATATGAAAACGAGACAACATTTTGATACAAAGTTAGTCTCCAATACGATGACCACTACGAACACACTTCACTATTTCGTTACAGAAGTTTTGTATTAAGATTTCTGAGTTCACATTTTAATCTGATACTGATTAAAACTTAATTAGTTTGTACCTATTCTAAGATATGTATGGGATAAATAAGTTAAGTAGGGAGTAGCTGTGTTTACCCAGAACAAAAAAAGATACGTGCTTTATCACAGAGGGGTAATTTTCTCACCATACAACTGACGAAAACTTCTCTGTCAAAACAAATTTTTCAATTAATTTGGAAACTTCCAAACCAGCGAAAACCTATACACAGTTTTAAGAAAAACAAAATAAATTAAGGTATTTTCCCTTCACTCTTTCCTTTAATAATCCTCAACATGGGTTAATCTTTTGAGACAACCCCAGCCTTTTTGTGCAGATAATTTGCAGTTAATAAAACTCACGGGTGCGTCATAGTTCTAAGGATTTTTAATGTGTCCTGTCAACGGGGATAAACATTTCTCAATTTTTTTTCAAAAATGACTTCTGAAATGCAGTAGCGGAAAGGTTTCAGGCATTAATTTTTCTGGCTTTTGTAAGATGCCAAGGAAATAATTATCAGTGAAAGGAAGACTTGAGTATAAAAGGTAAGGGGGGTAAGTTAAGTATTATATTGCATCTTACATAATGGCAGCATAGTCAATTTAATTTTGTATCCATTTATTAATGAGCTTAGTAAGTTTCGGAGTCAAAAGCAGCAAGACTAAATATGAGATAATTAAAGGTATTTGAAAAGAAAGGTTTCCAGTTACGTTAATTAGTTGTGAGATCTATGGCATTTTAATTAGGATCGTTTATTAACAAATAATGTTTTTGAAAAATAATTGAGTACATGCTAATAGTATTTATCCATCATACTTTTAACAATATATTCAATATAATCGTTGGCGCATTTGTATTTAAAATCCGGTTAATAACAAAATTTTTATCGTGAAATGTATACCAAATTTTTAACTTTCCTATTATGCTTCGTTAAAAGTCTTTAAGATCTAAAATTGTGACTTAGGAGTTGTAGGTGTTTCGTAGAAGCAGTTACCGTACGACATGCGTTACTTCATATTTTTTGTCGATGACTATTGCAATTCTTAACCCTCCGAGTGGTTTTGACGAGATATCACATCCAGGATCTGGTCAATTTTATTAATGACAAGTCTATCAAGATCTTGTTTTTTTTTGCGAATGAGAAATCTCGTCAAAACTGCCTTATTACTCCAAAGGGAATGAAGATCCAATTAGGAAAACTAATTGTTGACTTGCTTAGAACTAGTGACAGTTTGGTACAGGTTTTTCGTTAGAGGCTGGCCACTACAGGACAGTTGTTACGAAACCGAGAACCTAAATAAAAATAAGCGCAATTTCGACACAAGCAATTAACAAAGGGTACTCGACAGAACAGAAACTAAGCTATGTCTACCCGACATTAACCGTTCTGTGCAGGAACCAATATGATTTAAAAGGACACAGTGAGTCTACTATCCATTTGATACACCTTACATTCACTCTATAATGTTCAGTAAATATTCTTCACGATCTTAAATAAAGGCTTCTGTTACCTGGATAAGTGCTGTGTGCTGGTGCCGAGAGGTTGATCCTTTAAAAACGGAACTCGATGAATTAAAATCATCCGGTTCTTCTATATAAAACATTTATTATCAAACCTTAACTGTACACCACCTAAACACATTACATACATATATAACATTAATGCAATTCTACTTTTGGGGCAAAACCCAGGTAAACATAAAACCAGAAAAGAGAGCATGAACAAATTCTATCGTCCACCTCCATAGCTCTCATACTAAGCAGAGGGAAAAACTTCCCAGCGCCAACATGGCGCCATGAACAAAGGCGAAGACACAACATTTACAATTACATCACTACTGACACATACATGGTTTTGAATCGCGAGAAACTTATTTTTATGGACACGTTGCGTCATCTAGTTTCAACAACAGTTTTCGACTCGAAGGAGGGTTTAATTGACTTTTTTTTCTTAACTTTTACACGATGAAACTACAAGTTTTGATGTGCTACACGGCTCTATAATTACAATCTCAGGATTCTGTTGAATATAGCCAAGTGCAAAAATGCAAAACCCGCTTTATAAATGCATCGATCTTAACTAATTAATATGATCTTAGCTAATAATCACATATGATGCATTTTACAGTTATGGGATGTAAAGTATCCTAACAGGAAACTATTTCCGAATTCAAGATCCATAAACTGCATAAACTTTAATTATAAATGTTTATCTATAAGCACCAAGAGATCTGGAGGATTTCAAAATGGGGCTACTGTATCATCCTGATACCAAGAGTGTGTGAAAAAGGGGAGGTGGAAATGTTCAGTTAAATTGTATCTCCAGGGTATCGATTTGGTCCACTTTAATCCAATTAAAAGCGGATTTTAACTTTGTTTCTTTTTATAAAAGCACTAATCTTCAAGTTTGTTTTCAAGACTGACAGCTCAGGGCTAACTTTTGAACTAAAGATTCGAATCCATTCTCTGAGTTCTGTTAGGATTAAGTTGATTAAGTTAATAAAACACGACACTGTATACAAGCCATGCTCCATAGTTGAATCGCTACGTTTAAATTAGAATGCAAGTATGTGAAAATTAAGATTTGCTCATAGAGTAACGGGGAACCTCGAATATAAACTAATTGGATAGCAAAAGCACACGCCTAAAAGTAGGTAGGCTGAATCGGTCTGATTCAATGTCATTTGGATGCCACGCGGGTGACATATTTGGACATGTATTGGGTATTAGGACCCTGAGGAATGGCTGACAATAGAACTGACTTACGTCCGCCATTCATCGTCATTTCGAATGCCTTGGCAAATGCATTTAATGGACAGCAAAAAATGCCTCTCGTGTTCTCGATTCACTTAAGGATCTCACTGGCCAAAAAACCTCTTGAACACGTTACTGTCTTCTAATACAGGTTCTTCGACTTACTACCGAGTTCCATTCCGACTGACAAGTCGTAAGTCGAACTGGTCGTAAGTCGAACGGGTCGTAAGTCGAACTGGTCGAAAGTCGAATTTATATTTTTCAACACTATTTTCATTCAAACGGGTTATGAAAATTGTATATAAAACGAAAAATTAAATCTATGTACGTATAATTATTGTACATAATGTGAAAAATACATATGTACTCTATTGTATCTTTTTGATCCTACCAATGTGGTTATCTTTATTTACTATTTATATTTATTTATTTTTTGTGGTCGTAAGTGCGGATGGTCGTAAGTCGCATAGGTCGTAATCCGAGGTGAAGGTATTAGATGTTTGTAACTTGTTCTTGGTATCCCTGAAGACATGGGGTCACTCTGGCTCAGTGGGTTTGCCTACTGCCCTAGCAACCTGAGAGTGGTAAGGGATCAGGTACAATTCTTTTAACTTATCCCGTGTGTATTTCTCTCTTCTGTGTCAGTAAAACTTTCATTGCGTGTGTATGTGCATTTTTTTATTTCTAGTGTGACGTTAGTAGGTAGTTGAATAAACGTCGCACCGATGCAACACAACGGACTATTGGCGATGATCCGGGATCAATCCCGAAGGAAAAGATCCGAGGACAACACCTCGTCATTTGAACCACGGTCAGATGACGAGGTCAACAACTGAGTTTGCACCGCACTCTCTAAACTTCCACACTACGCCAACGTGAGGACTTTTGAGGCCACGACAGATTTAACGCGCACCAGGCCACACGAACACGAGTGTCTTTGGTTGGATCGAGTTTCGAACTCGCAACCCTCCAGTTGCTAATCCGCTACTCTTCCAACCGGGCTACCGCGACCCTACTGTGATGTCGGATGCAATAACTAGAGCATTCCAATGTTCGGTTTTGTACTTCAGTATCCCTCTCAGAAGGACACCCAGTTGGTAGAGTCGTGGATTACAAACCGAAGGATTGCGAGTTCGAAACTCGATTCAACCAAAGACTGTCGTGTACGTGGGGGCTGGTGCGCATCAAATATGCCGTGGCCTAAGATGTCCTCACTTTGGCGTGGTGTGGAAGTTTGGAGAGTACAGTGCCAGCACAGGTGTTGACCCCGTCATCTGACTGGTTCAAAAATGACGAGGTCTTATCCTCGTATCTTTCCCTTCGGGATTGATCCCGGACCGTCACCAATAGCGCGTTCAGTTGCTCCAGTGCGATGTAAATTCAACTACTTACTTATATCGTAACGCATCTGTTCCATTATAAATTTCTTGTCTCTCTCTGTGTGTTATGCACATCTTTTTCTATTACATTTCATTTTGATAAATTGCATTCACAAAACTTTTTTTATGATTAGAGCGATTTTCTTTCATCTTTTTCTTCTATGATGCAATTGATTCGAAAATGCAATAGTCTGCAAAATGATCATACCTCAAATGTATTCTGCAATTTAATAATCTTCCTGTTGCAATCATTTTCTTCTAGAGTAATGCAAATAGATATGTTCTATCAATAAACCTCTACCATAAGTAGTAGTTTATATGCTATCCAAATACTGACAAGAGCCATACATATTATGTATTTCCTCCAATCATGTCTATAGAAGTAGTCTGAGATATGAGTTCGCAGATATTAATGTTACCTCAACAGCGGCTGTCATTTCTATGAGAGACATTTCTATCGAGCAAAAGTATATAGTGGTAATGTTTCTACGGCGGAATGTGTTTCCTATACGTATTCCCACTATGACATCTGTTGGCTTGTTTTTCGAATACGATTTCAGCACTTCTTCAATAAAAATTGCAAAGAATGAATTCTGAATTGATACATGATAGTTGATTAGTCACCGCCAAACGTCGGCAAAATGGGGAAAAACTTAATTTTAAGGTAACCCTGATACGTATCCTGCGCGAATATTCAGATAACGGAAGGAAAATCTTCCGTCTGGTATTGTTGTTTACACTGAAAATCCCTCTCACATACACAGACAGAAATAAATGATATTCTACGAGAGGTAAATAGAAACAATGGAAACTAATGATGCTGTATAAATGGTGATTCTCAAAAGTCTAGCATCATTATATCCATACCCTGGCTATAGATTGGTTGGTTTTGGGATTTAGAAAAGACAGAAATAAAGGATATTATACGAGAGGTAAATAGGAACAATGGAAACTAATGATGCGGTATAAATGGTGATTCTCAAAAGTCTAGCATCATTGTATCCATACCCTGGCTATAGATTGGTTGGTTTTGGGATTTAGAAAAGACAGAAATAAAGGATATTATACGAGAGGTAAATAGAAACAATGGAAACTAATGATGCGGTATAAATGGTGATTCTCAAAAGTCTAGCATCATTGTATCCATACCCTGGCTATAGATTGGTTGGTTTTGGGATTTAGAAAAGACAGAAATAAAAGATATTATACAAGAGGTAAATAGGAACAATGGAAACTAATGATGCGGTATAAATGGTGATTCTCAAAAGTCTAGCATCATTATATCCATACCCTGGCTATAGATTGGTTGGTTTTGGGATTTAGAAAAGACAGAAATAAAGGATATTATACGAGAGGTAAATAGGAACAATGGAAACTAATGATGCGGTATAAATGGTGATTCTCAAAAGTCTAGCATCATTATATCCATACCCTGGCTATAGATTGGTTGGTTTTGGGATTTAGAAAAGACAGAAATAAAGGATATTATACGAGAGGTAAATAGGAACAATGGAAACTAATGATGCGGTATAAATGGTGATTCTCAAAAGTCTAGCATCATTGTATCCATACCCTGGCTATAGATTGGTTGGTTTTGGGATTTAGAAAAGACAGAAATAAAGGATATTATACGAGAGGTAAATAGAAACAATGGAAACTAATGATGCGGTATAAATGGTGATTCTCAAAAGTCTAGCATCATTGTATCCATACCCTGGCTATAGATTGGTTGGTTTTGGGATTTAGAAAAGACAGAAATAAAGGATATTATACGAGAGGTAAATAGGAACAATGGAAACTAATGATGCGGTATAAATGGTGATTCTCAAAAGTCTAGCATCATTGTATCCATACCCTGGCTATAGATTGGTTGGTTTTGGGATTTAGAAAAGACAGAAATAAAGGATATTATACGAGAGGTAAATAGAAACAATGGAAACTAATGATGCGGTATAAATGGTGATTCTCAAAAGTCTAGCATCATTATATCCATACCCTGGCTATAGATTGGTTGGTTTTGGGATTTAGAAAAGACAGAAATAAAGGATATTATACGAGAGGTAAATAGAAACAATGGAAACTAATGATGCGGTATAAATGGTGATTCTCAAAAGTCTAGCATCATTATATCCATACCCTGGCTATAGATTGGTTGGTTTTGGGATTTAGAAAAGACAGAAATAAAGGATATTATACGAGAGGTAAATAGGAACAATGGAAACTAATGATGCGGTATAAATGGTGATTCTCAAAAGTCTAGCATCATTATATCCATACCCTGGCTATAGATTGGTTGGTTTTGGGATTTAGAAAAGACAGAAATAAAGGATATTATACGAGAGGTAAATAGGAACAATGGAAACTAATGATGCGGTATAAATGGTGATTCTCAAAAGTCTAGCATCATTGTATCCATACCCTGGCTATAGATTGGTTGATTTTGGGATTTAGAAAAGACAGAAATAAAGGATATTATACGAGAGGTAAATAGAAACAATGGAAACTAATGATGCGGTATAAATGGTGATTCTCAAAAGTCTAGCATCATTGTATCCATACCCTGGCTATAGATTGGTTGGTTTTGGGATTTAGAAAAGACAGAAATAAAGGATATTATACGAGAGGTAAATAGGAACAATGGAAACTAATGATGCGGTATAAATGGTGATTCTCAAAAGTCTAGCATCATTGTATCCATACCCTGGCTATAGATTGGTTGGTTTTGGGATTTAGAAAAGACAGAAATAAAGGATATTATACGAGAGGTAAATAGAAACAATGGAAACTAATGATGCGGTATAAATGGTGATTCTCAAAAGTCTAGCATCATTATATCCATACCCTGGCTATAGATTGGTTGGTTTTGCGATTTAGAAAAGACAGAAATAAAGGACATTATACGAGAGGTAAATAGGAACAATGGAAACTAATGATGCGGTATAAATGGTGATTCTCAAAAGTCTAGCATCATTGTATCCATACCCTGGCTATAGATTGGTTGGTTTTGCGATTTAGAAAAGACAGAAATAAAGGATATTATACGAGAGGTAAATAGAAACAATGGAAACTAATGATGCGGTATAAATGGTGATTCTCAAAAGTCTAGCATCATTGTATCCATACCCTGGCTATAGATTGGTTGGTTTTGGGATTTAGAAAAGACAGAAATAAAGGATATTATACGAGAGGTAAATAGAAACAATGGAAACTAATGATGCGGTATAAATGGTGATTCTCAAAAGTCTAGCATCATTGTATCCATACCCTGGCTATAGATTGGTTGGTTTTGCGATTTAGAAAAGACAGAAATAAAGGATATTATACGAGAGGTAAATAGAAACAATGGAAACTAATGATGCGGTATAAATGGTGATTCTCAAAAGTCTAGCATCATTGTATCCATACCCTGGCTATAGATTGGTTGGTTTTGGGATTTAGAAAAGACAGAAATAAAGGATATTATACGAGAGGTAAATAGAAACAATGGAAACTAATGATGCGGTATAAATGGTGATTCTCAAAAGTCTAGCATCATTGTATCCATACCCTGGCTATAGATTGGTTGGTTTTGGGATTTAGAAAAGACAGAAATAAAGGATATTATACGAGAGGTAAATAGAAACAATGGAAACTAATGATGCGGTATAAATGGTGATTCTCAAAAGTCTAGCATCATTATATCCATACCCTGGCTATAGATTGGTTGGTTTTGGGATTTAGAAAAGACAGAAATAAAGGATATTATACGAGAGGTAAATAGGAACAATGGAAACTAATGATGCGGTATAAATGGTGATTCTCAAAAGTCTAGCATCATTGTATCCATACCCTGGCTATAGATTGGTTGGTTTTGCGATTTAGAAAAGACAGAAATAAAGGATATTATACGAGAGGTAAATAGGAACAATGGAAACTAATGATGCGGTATAAATGGTGATTCTCAAAAGTCTAGCATCATTGTATCCATACCCTGGCTATAGATTGGTTGGTTTTGGGATTTAGAAAAGACAGAAATAAAGGATATTATACGAGAGGTAAATAGAAACAATGGAAACTAATGATGCGGTATAAATGGTGATTCTCAAAAGTCTAGCATCATTGTATCCATACCCTGGCTATAGATTGGTTGGTTTTGGGATTTAGAAAAGACAGAAATAAAGGATATTATACGAGAGGTAAATAGAAACAATGGAAACTAATGATGCGGTATAAATGGTGATTCTCAAAAGTCTAGCATCATTATATCCATACCCTGGCTATAGATTGGTTGGTTTTGGGATTTAGAAAAGACAGAAATAAAGGATATTATACGAGAGGTAAATAGGAACAATGGAAACTAATGATGCGGTATAAATGGTGATTCTCAAAAGTCTAGCATCATTGTATCCATACCCTGGCTATAGATTGGTTGGTTTTGCGATTTAGAAAAGACAGAAATAAAGGATATTATACGAGAGGTAAATAGGAACAATGGAAACTAATGATGCGGTATAAATGGTGATTCTCAAAAGTCTAGCATCATTGTATCCATACCCTGGCTATAGATTGGTTGGTTTTGGGATTTAGAAAAGACAGAAATAAAGGATATTATACGAGAGGTAAATAGAAACAATGGAAACTAATGATGCGGTATAAATGGTGATTCTCAAAAGTCTAGCATCATTATATCCATACCCTGGCTATAGATTGGTTGGTTTTGGGATTTAGAAAAGACAGAAATAAAGGATATTATACGAGAGGTAAATAGGAACAATGGAAACCAATGATGCGGTATAAATGGTGATTCTCAAAAGTCTAGCATCATTGTATCCATACCCTGGCTATAGATTGGTTGGTTTTGCGATTTAGAAAAGACAGAAATAAAGGATATTATACGAGAGGTAAATAGGAACAATGGAAACTAATGATGCGGTATAAATGGTGATTCTCAAAAGTCTAGCATCATTGTATCCATACCCTGGCTATAGATTGGTTGGTTTTGGGATTTAGAAAAGACAGAAATAAAGGATATTATACGAGAGGTAAATAGAAACAATGGAAACTAATGATGCGGTATAAATGGTGATTCTCAAAAGTCTAGCATCATTGTATCCATACCCTGGCTATAGATTGGTTGGTTTTGGGATTTAGAAAAGACAGAAATAAAGGATATTATACGAGAGGTAAATAGAAACAATGGAAACTAATGATGCGGTATAAATGGTGATTCTCAAAAGTCTAGCATCATTATATCCATACCCTGGCTATAGATTGGTTGGTTTTGGGATTTAGAAAAGACAGAAATAAAGGATATTATACGAGAGGTAAATAGGAACAATGGAAACTAATGATGCGGTATAAATGGTGATTCTCAAAAGTCTAGCATCATTGTATCCATACCCTGGCTATAGATTGGTTGGTTTTGGGATTTAGAAAAGACAGAAATAAAGGATATTATACGAGAGGTAAATAGAAACAATGGAAACTAATGATGCGGTATAAATGGTGATTCTCAAAAGTCTAGCATCATTATATCCATACCCTGGCTATAGATTGGTTGGTTTTGCGATTTAGAAAAGACAGAAATAAAGGACATTATACGAGAGGTAAATAGGAACAATGGAAACTAATGATGCGGTATAAATGGTGATTCTCAAAAGTCTAGCATCATTGTATCCATACCCTGGCTATAGATTGGTTGGTTTTGCGATTTAGAAAAGACAGAAATAAAGGATATTATACGAGAGGTAAATAGAAACAATGGAAACTAATGATGCGGTATAAATGGTGATTCTCAAAAGTCTAGCATCATTGTATCCATACCCTGGCTATAGATTGGTTGGTTTTGGGATTTAGAAAAGACAGAAATAAAGGATATTATACGAGAGGTAAATAGAAACAATGGAAACTAATGATGCGGTATAAATGGTGATTCTCAAAAGTCTAGCATCATTGTATCCATACCCTGGCTATAGATTGGTTGGTTTTGCGATTTAGAAAAGACAGAAATAAAGGATATTATACGAGAGGTAAATAGAAACAATGGAAACTAATGATGCGGTATAAATGGTGATTCTCAAAAGTCTAGCATCATTGTAT
Source organism: Meta bourneti (assembly GCA_933210815.1). Taxonomy (NCBI): domain Eukaryota; kingdom Metazoa; phylum Arthropoda; class Arachnida; order Araneae; family Tetragnathidae; genus Meta; species Meta bourneti. The sequence goes on from OW119927.1 coordinate 87,393,180, forward strand.
CCATACCCTGGCTATAGATTGGTTGGTTTTGGGATTTAGAAAAGACAGAAATAAAGGATATTATACGAGAGGTAAATAGAAACAATGGAAACTAATGATGCGGTATAAATGGTGATTCTCAAAAGTCTAGCATCATTGTATCCATACCCTGGCTATAGATTGGTTGGTTTTGGGATTTAGAAAAGACAGAAATAAAGGATATTATACGAGAGGTAAATAGAAACAATGGAAACTAATGATGCGGTATAAATGGTGATTCTCAAAAGTCTAGCATCATTATATCCATACCCTGGCTATAGATTGGTTGGTTTTGGGATTTAGAAAAGACAGAAATAAAGGATATTATACGAGAGGTAAATAGGAACAATGGAAACTAATGATGCGGTATAAATGGTGATTCTCAAAAGTCTAGCATCATTATATCCATACCCTGGCTATAGATTGGTTGGTTTTGCGATTTAGAAAAGACAGAAATAAAGGATATTATACGAGAGGTAAATAGGAACAATGGAAACTAATGATGCGGTATAAATGGTGATTCTCAAAAGTCTAGCATCATTGTATCCATACCCTGGCTATAGATTGGTTGGTTTTGGGATTTAGAAAAGACAGAAATAAAGGATATTATACGAGAGGTAAATAGAAACAATGGAAACTAATGATGCGGTATAAATGGTGATTCTCAAAAGTCTAGCATCATTGTATCCATACCCTGGCTATAGATTGGTTGGTTTTGGGATTTAGAAAAGACAGAAATAAAGGATATTATACGAGAGGTAAATAGAAACAATGGAAACTAATGATGCGGTATAAATGGTGATTCTCAAAAGTCTAGCATCATTATATCCATACCCTGGCTATAGATTGGTTGGTTTTGGGATTTAGAAAAGACAGAAATAAAGGATATTATACGAGAGGTAAATAGGAACAATGGAAACTAATGATGCGGTATAAATGGTGATTCTCAAAAGTCTAGCATCATTGTATCCATACCCTGGCTATAGATTGGTTGGTTTTGCGATTTAGAAAAGACAGAAATAAAGGATATTATACGAGAGGTAAATAGGAACAATGGAAACTAATGATGCGGTATAAATGGTGATTCTCAAAAGTCTAGCATCATTATATCCATACCCTGGCTATAGATTGGTTGGTTTTGGGATTTAGAAAAGACAGAAATAAAGGATATTATACGAGAGGTAAATAGAAACAATGGAAACTAATGATGCGGTATAAATGGTGATTCTCAAAAGTCTAGCATCATTATATCCATACCCTGGCTATAGATTGGTTGGTTTTGGGATTTAGAAAAGACAGAAATAAAGGATATTATACGAGAGGTAAATAGGAACAATGGAAACCAATGATGCGGTATAAATGGTGATTCTCAAAAGTCTAGCATCATTGTATCCATACCCTGGCTATAGATTGGTTGGTTTTGCGATTTAGAAAAGACAGAAATAAAGGATATTATACGAGAGGTAAATAGGAACAATGGAAACTAATGATGCGGTATAAATGGTGATTCTCAAAAGTCTAGCATCATTGTATCCATACCCTGGCTATAGATTGGTTGGTTTTGGGATTTAGAAAAGACAGAAATAAAGGATATTATACGAGAGGTAAATAGAAACAATGGAAACTAATGATGCGGTATAAATGGTGATTCTCAAAAGTCTAGCATCATTGTATCCATACCCTGGCTATAGATTGGTTGGTTTTGGGATTTAGAAAAGACAGAAATAAAGGATATTATACGAGAGGTAAATAGAAACAATGGAAACTAATGATGCGGTATAAATGGTGATTCTCAAAAGTCTAGCATCATTATATCCATACCCTGGCTATAGATTGGTTGGTTTTGGGATTTAGAAAAGACAGAAATAAAGGATATTATACGAGAGGTAAATAGGAACAATGGAAACTAATGATGCGGTATAAATGGTGATTCTCAAAAGTCTAGCATCATTATATCCATACCCTGGCTATAGATTGGTTGGTTTTGCGATTTAGAAAAGACAGAAATAAAGGATATTATACGAGAGGTAAATAGGAACAATGGAAACTAATGATGCGGTATAAATGGTGATTCTCAAAAGTCTAGCATCATTGTATCCATACCCTGGCTATAGATTGGTTGGTTTTGGGATTTAGAAAAGACAGAAATAAAGGATATTATACGAGAGGTAAATAGAAACAATGGAAACTAATGATGCGGTATAAATGGTGATTCTCAAAAGTCTAGCATCATTATATCCATACCCTGGCTATAGATTGGTTGGTTTTGGGATTTAGAAAAGACAGAAATAAAGGATATTATACGAGAGGTAAATAGGAACAATGGAAACTAATGATGCGGTATAAATGGTGATTCTCAAAAGTCTAGCATCATTGTATCCATACCCTGGCTATAGATTGGTTGGTTTTGCGATTTAGAAAAGACAGAAATAAAGGATATTATACGAGAGGTAAATAGGAACAATGGAAACTAATGATGCGGTATAAATGGTGATTCTCAAAAGTCTAGCATCATTGTATCCATACCCTGGCTATAGATTGGTTGGTTTTGGGATTTAGAAAAGACAGAAATAAAGGATATTATACGAGAGGTAAATAGAAACAATGGAAACTAATGATGCGGTATAAATGGTGATTCTCAAAAGTCTAGCATCATTATATCCATACCCTGGCTATAGATTGGTTGGTTTTGGGATTTAGAAAAGACATAAATAAATGATATTATACGAGAGGTAAATAGAAACAATGGAAACTAATGATGCGGTATAAATGGTGATTCTCAAAAGTCTAGCATCATTATATCCATACCCTGGCTATAGATTGGTTGGTTTTGGGATTTAGAAAAGACAGAAATAAAGGATATTATACGAGAGGTAAATAGGAACAATGGAAACTAATGATGCGGTATAAATGGTGATTCTCAAAAGTCTAGCATCATTATATCCATACCCTGGCTATAGATTGGTTGGTTTTGGGATTTAGAAAAGACAGAAATAAAGGATATTATACGAGAGGTAAATAGAAACAATGGAAACTAATGATGCGGTATAAATGGTGATTCTCAAAAGTCTAGCATCATTGTATCCATACCCTGGCTATAGATTGGTTGGTTTTGCGATTTAGAAAAGACAGAAATAAAGGATATTATACGAGAGGTAAATAGGAACAATGGAAACTAATGATGCGGTATAAATGGTGATTCTCAAAAGTCTAGCATCATTGTATCCATACCCTGGCTATAGATTGGTTGGTTTTGGGATTTAGAAAAGACAGAAATAAAGGATATTATACGAGAGGTAAATAGGAACAATGGAAACTAATGATGCGGTATAAATGGTGATTCTCAAAAGTCTAGCATCATTATATCCATACCCTGGCTATAGATTGGTTGGTTTTGGGATTTAGAAAAGACAGAAATAAAGGATATTATACGAGAGGTAAATAGGAACAATGGAAACCAATGATGCGGTATAAATGGTGATTCTCAAAAGTCTAGCATCATTGTATCCATACCCTGGCTATAGATTGGTTGGTTTTGCGATTTAGAAAAGACAGAAATAAAGGATATTATACGAGAGGTAAATAGGAACAATGGAAACTAATGATGCGGTATAAATGGTGATTCTCAAAAGTCTAGCATCATTGTATCCATACCCTGGCTATAGATTGGTTGGTTTTGGGATTTAGAAAAGACAGAAATAAAGGATATTATACGAGAGGTAAATAGAAACAATGGAAACTAATGATGCGGTATAAATGGTGATTCTCAAAAGTCTAGCATCATTGTATCCATACCCTGGCTATAGATTGGTTGGTTTTGGGATTTAGAAAAGACAGAAATAAAGGATATTATACGAGAGGTAAATAGAAACAATGGAAACTAATGATGCGGTATAAATGGTGATTCTCAAAAGTCTAGCATCATTTTATCCATACCCTGGCTATAGATTGGTTGGTTTTGGGATTTAGAAAAGACAGAAATAAAGGATATTATACGAGAGGTAAATAGGAACAATGGAAACTAATGATGCGGTATAAATGGTGATTCTCAAAAGTCTAGCATCATTGTATCCATACCCTGGCTATAGATTGGTTGGTTTTGCGATTTAGAAAAGACAGAAATAAAGGATATTATACGAGAGGTAAATAGGAACAATGGAAACTAATGATGCGGTATAAATGGTGATTCTCAAAAGTCTAGCATCATTGTATCCATACCCTGGCTATAGATTGGTTGGTTTTGGGATTTAGAAAAGACAGAAATAAAGGATATTATACGAGAGGTAAATAGAAACAATGGAAACTAATGATGCGGTATAAATGGTGATTCTCAAAAGTCTAGCATCATTATATCCATACCCTGGCTATAGATTGGTTGGTTTTGGGATTTAGAAAAGACAGAAATAAAGGATATTATACAAGAGGTAAATAGGAACAATGGAAACTAATGATGCGGTATAAATGGTGATTCTCAAAAGTCTAGCATCATTATATCCATACCCTGGCTATAGATTGGTTGGTTTTGGGATTTAGAAAAGACAGAAATAAAGGATATTATACGAGAGGTAAATAGAAACAATGGAAACTAATGATGCGGTATAAATGGTGATTCTCAAAAGTCTAGCATCATTATATCCATACCCTGGCTATAGATTGGTTGGTTTTGGGATTTAGAAAAGACAGAAATAAAGGATATTATACGAGAGGTAAATAGAAACAATGGAAACTAATGATGCGGTATAAATGGTGATTCTCAAAAGTCTAGCATCATTATATCCATACCCTGGCTATAGATTGGTTGGTTTTGGGATTTAGAAAAGACAGAAATAAAGGATATTATACGAGAGGTAAATAGGAACAATGGAAACTAATGATGCGGTATAAATGGTGATTCTCAAAAGTCTAGCATCATTGTATCCATACCCTGGCTATAGATTGGTTGGTTTTGCGATTTAGAAAAGACAGAAATAAAGGATATTATACGAGAGGTAAATAGGAACAATGGAAACTAATGATGCGGTATAAATGGTGATTCTCAAAAGTCTAGCATCATTGTATCCATACCCTGGCTATAGATTGGTTGGTTTTGGGATTTAGAAAAGACAGAAATAAAGGATATTATACGAGAGGTAAATAGAAACAATGGAAACTAATGATGCGGTATAAATGGTGATTCTCAAAAGTCTAGCATCATTATATCCATACCCTGGCTATAGATTGGTTGGTTTTGGGATTTAGAAAAGACAGAAATAAAGGATATTATACGAGAGGTAAATAGGAACAATGGAAACTAATGATGCGGTATAAATGGTGATTCTCAAAAGTCTAGCATCATTGTATCCATACCCTGGCTATAGATTGGTTGGTTTTGCGATTTAGAAAAGACAGAAATAAAGGATATTATACGAGAGGTAAATAGGAACAATGGAAACTAATGATGCGTTATAAATGGTGATTCTCAAAAGTCTAGCATCATTGTATCCATACCCTGGCTAGATTGGTTGGTTTTGGGATTTAGAAAAGACAGAAATAAAGGATATTATACGAGAGGTAAATAGAAACAATGGAAATTATGATGCGGTATAAATGGTGATTCTCAAAAGTCTAGCATCATTGTATCCATACCCTGGCTATAGATTGGTTGGTTTTGGGATTTAGAAAAGACAGAAATAAAGGATATTATACGAGAGGTAAATAGAAACAATGGAAACTAATGATGCGGTATAAATGGTGATTCTCAAAAGTCTAGCATCATTATATCCATACCCTGGCTATAGATTGGTTGGTTTTGGGATTTAGAAAAGACAGAAATAAAGGATATTATTCGAGAGGTAAATAAGAACAATGGAAACTAATGATGCGGTATAAATGGTGATTCTCAAAAGTCTAGCATCATTGTATCCATACCCTGGCTATAGATTGGTTGGTTTTGCGATTTAGAAAAGACAGAAATAAAGGATATTATACGAGAGGTAAATAGGAACAATGGAAACTAATGATGCGGTATAAATGGTGATTCTCAAAAGTCTAGCATCATTGTATCCATACCCTGGCTATAGATTGGTTGGTTTTGGGATTTAGAAAAGACAGAAATAAAGGATATTATACGAGAGGTAAATAGAAACAATGGAAACTAATGATGCGGTATAAATGGTGATTCTCAAAAGTCTAGCATCATTATATCCATACCCTGGCTATAGATTGGTTGGTTTTGGGATTTAGAAAAGACAGAAATAAAGGATATTATACGAGAGGTAAATAGGAACAATGGAAACTAATGATGCGGTATAAATGGTGATTCTCAAAAGTCTAGCATCATTGTATCCATACCCTGGCTATAGATTGGTTGGTTTTGCGATTTAGAAAAGACAGAAATAAAGGATATTATACGAGAGGTAAATAGGAACAATGGAAACTAATGATGCGGTATAAATGGTGATTCTCAAAAGTCTAGCATCATTGTATCCATACCCTGGCTATAGATTGGTTGGTTTTGGGATTTAGAAAAGACAGAAATAAAGGATATTATACGAGAGGTAAATAGAAACAATGGAAACTAATGATGCGGTATAAATGGTGATTCTCAAAAGTCTAGCATCATTATATCCATACCCTGGCTATAGATTGGTTGGTTTTGGGATTTAGAAAAGACAGAAATAAAGGATATTATACGAGAGGTAAATAGGAACAATGGAAACTAATGATGCGGTATAAATGGTGATTCTCAAAAGTCTAGCATCATTGTATCCATACCCTGGCTATAGATTGGTTGGTTTTGGGATTTAGAAAAGACAGAAATAAAGGATATTATACGAGAGGTAAATAGGAACAATGGAAACTAATGATGCGGTATAAATGGTGATTCTCAAAAGTCTAGCATCATTGTATCCATACCCTGGCTATAGATTGGTTGGTTTTGCGATTTAGAAAAGACAGAAATAAAGGATATTATACGAGAGGTAAATAGGAACAATGGAAACTAATGATGCGGTATAAATGGTGATTCTCAAAAGTCTAGCATCATTGTATCCATACCCTGGCTATAGATTGGTTGGTTTTGGGATTTAGAAAAGACAGAAATAAAGGATATTATACGAGAGGTAAATAGAAACAATGGAAACTAATGATGCGGTATAAATGGTGATTCTCAAAAGTCTAGCATCATTGTATCCATACCCTGGCTATAGATTGGTTGGTTTTGGAATTTAGAAAAGACAGAAATAAAGGATATTATACGAGAGGTAAATAGAAACAATGGAAACTAATGATGCGGTATAAATGGTGATTCTCAAAAGTCTAGCATCATTATATCCATACCCTGGCTATAGATTGGTTGGTTTTGGGATTTAGAAAAGACAGAAATAAAGGATATTATACGAGAGGTAAATAGGAACAATGGAAACTAATGATGCGGTATAAATGGTGATTCTCAAAAGTCTAGCATCATTGTATCCATACCCTGGCTATAGATTGGTTGGTTTTGCGATTTAGAAAAGACAGAAATAAAGGATATTATACGAGAGGTAAATAGGAACAATGGAAACTAATGATGCGGTATAAATGGTGATTCTCAAAAGTCTAGCATCATTGTATCCATACCCTGGCTATAGATTGGTTGGTTTTGGGATTTAGAAAAGACAGAAATAAAGGATATTATACGAGAGGTAAATAGAAACAATGGAAACTAATGATGCGGTATAAATGGTGATTCTCAAAAGTCTAGCATCATTATATCCATACCCTGGCTATAGATTGGTTGGTTTTGGGATTTAGAAAAGACAGAAATAAAGGATATTATACGAGAGGTAAATAGGAACAATGGAAACTAATGATGCGGTATAAATGGTGATTCTCAAAAGTCGAGCATCATTGTATCCATACCCTGGCTATAGATTGGTTGGTTTTGGGATTTAGAAAAGACAGAAATAAAGGATATTATACGAGAGGTAAATAGAAACAATGGAAACTAATGATGCGGTATAAATGGTGATTCTCAAAAGTCTAGCATCATTATATCCATACCCTGGCTATAGATTGGTTGGTTTTGGGATTTAGAAAAGACAGAAATAAAGGATATTATACGAGAGGTAAATAGGAACAATGGAAACTAATGATGCGGTATAAATGGTGATTCTCAAAAGTCTAGCATCATTGTATCCATACCCTGGCTATAGATTGGTTGGTTTTGCGATTTAGAAAAGACAGAAATAAAGGATATTATACGAGAGGTAAATAGAAACAATGGAAACTAATGATGCGGTATAAATGGTGATTCTCAAAAGTCTAGCATCATTGTATCCATACCCTGGCTATAGATTTGTTGGTTTTGGGATTTAGAAAAGACAGAAATAAAGGATATTATACGAGAGGTAAATAGAAACAATGGAAACTAATGATGCGGTATAAATGGTGATTCTCAAAAGTCTAGCATCATTATATCCATACCCTGGCTATAGATTGGTTGGTTTTGGGATTTAGAAAAGACAGAAATAAAGGATATTATACGAGAGGTAAATAGGAACAATGGAAACTAATGATGCGGTATAAATGGTGATTCTCAAAAGTCTAGCATCATTGTATCCATACCCTGGCTATAGATTGGTTGGTTTTGCGATTTAGAAAAGACAGAAATAAAGGATATTATACGAGAGGTAAATAGAAACAATGGAAACTAATGATGCGGTATAAATGGTGATTCTCAAAAGTCTAGCATCATTGTATCCATACCCTGGCTATAGATTGGTTGGTTTTGGGATTTAGAAAAGACAGAAATAAAGGATATTATACGAGAGGTAAATAGAAACAATGGAAACTAATGATGCGGTATAAATGGTGATTCTCAAAAGTCTAGCATCATTATATCCATACCCTGGCTATAGATTGGTTGGTTTTGGGATTTAGAAAAGACAGAAATAAAGGATATTATACGAGAGGTAAATAGAAACAATGGAAACTAATGATGCGGTATAAATGGTGATTCTCAAAAGTCTAGCATCATTATATCCATACCCTGGCTATAGATTGGTTGGTTTTGGGATTTAGAAAAGACAGAAATAAAGGATATTATACGAGAGGTAAATAGGAACAATGGAAACTAATGATGCGGTATAAATGGTGATTCTCAAAAGTCTAGCATCATTGTATCCATACCCTGGCTATAGATTGGTTGGTTTTGGGATTTAGAAAAGACAGAAATAAAGGATATTATACAAGAGGTAAATAGGAACAATGGAAACTAATGATGCGGTATAAATGGTGATTCTCAAAAGTCTAGCATCATTATATCCATACCCTGGCTATAGATTGGTTGGTTTTGGGATTTAGAAAAGACAGAAATAAAGGATATTATACGAGAGGTAAATAGAAACAATGGAAACTAATGATGCGGTATAAATGGTGATTCTCAAAAGTCTAGCATCATTATATCCATACCCTGGCTATAGATTGGTTGGTTTTGGGATTTAGAAAAGACAGAAATAAAGGATATTATACGAGAGGTAAATAGGAACAATGGAAACTAATGATGCGGTATAAATGGTGATTCTCAAAAGTCTAGCATCATTATATCCATACCCTGGCTATAGATTGGTTGGTTTTGCGATTTAGAAAAGACAGAAATAAAGGATATTATACGAGAGGTAAATAGAAACAATGGAAACTAATGATGCGGTATAAATGGTGATTCTCAAAAGTCTAGCATCATTATATCCATACCCTGGCTATAGATTGGTTGGTTTTGGGATTTAGAAAAGACAGAAATAAAGGATATTATACAAGAGGTAAATAGGAACAATGGAAACTAATGATGCGGTATAAATGGTGATTCTCAAAAGTCTAGCATCATTATATCCATACCCTGGCTATAGATTGGTTGGTTTTGGGATTTAGAAAAGACAGAAATAAAGGATATTATACGAGAGGTAAATAGAAACAATGGAAACTAATGATGCGGTATAAATGGTGATTCTCAAAAGTCTAGCATCATTATATCCATACCCTGGCTATAGATTGGTTGGTTTTGGGATTTAGAAAAGACAGAAATAAAGGATATTATACGAGAGGTAAATAGGAACAATGGAAACTAATGATGCGGTATAAATGGTGATTCTCAAAAGTCTAGCATCATTGTATCCATACCCTGGCTATAGATTGGTTGGTTTTGCGATTTAGAAAAGACAGAAATAAAGGATATTATACGAGAGGTAAATAGGAACAATGGAAACTAATGATGCGGTATAAATGGTGATTCTCAAAAGTCTAGCATCATTGTATCCATACCCTGGCTATAGATTGGTTGGTTTTGGGATTTAGAAAAGACAGAAATAAAGGATATTATACGAGAGGTAAATAGAAACAATGGAAACTAATGATGCTGTATAAATGGTGATTCTCAAAAGTCTAGCATCATTATATCCATACCCTGGCTATAGATTGGTTGGTTTTGGGATTTAGAAAAGACAGAAATAAAGGATATTATACGAGAGGTAAATAGGAACAATGGAAACTAATGATGCGGTATAAATGGTGATTCTCAAAAGTCTAGCATCATTGTATCCATACCCTGGCTATAGATTGGTTGGTTTTGCGATTTAGAAAAGACAGAAATAAAGGATATTATACGAGAGGTAAATAGAAACAATGGAAACTAATGATGCGGTATAAATGGTGATTCTCAAAAGTCTAGCATCATTATATCCATACCCTGGCTATAGATTGGTTGGTTTTGGGATTTAGAAAAGACAGAAATAAAGGATATTATACGAGAGGTAAATAGGAACAATGGAAACTAATGATGCGGTATAAATGGTGATTCTCAAAAGTCTAGCATCATTGTATCCATACCCTGGCTATAGATTGGTTGGTTTTGGGATTTAGAAAAGACAGAAATAAAGGATATTATACGAGAGGTAAATAGAAACAATGGAAACTAATGATGCGGTATAAATGGTGATTCTCAAAAGTCTAGCATCATTATATCCATACCCTGGCTATAGATTGGTTGGTTTTGGGATTTAGAAAAGACAGAAATAAAGGATATTATACGAGAGGTAAATAGGAACAATGGAAACTAATGATGCGGTATAAATGGTGATTCTCAAAAGTCTAGCATCATTGTATCCATACCCTGGCTATAGATTGGTTGGTTTTGGGATTTAGAAAAGACAGAAATAAAGGATATTATACGAGAGGTAAATAGGAACAATGGAAACTAATGATGCGGTATAAATGGTGATTCTCAAAAGTCTAGCATCATTGTATCCATACCCTGGCTATAGATTGGTTGGTTTTGGGATTTAGAAAAGACAGAAATAAAGGATATTATACGAGAGGTAAATAGGAACAATGGAAACTAATGATGCGGTATAAATGGTGATTCTCAAAAGTCTAGCATCATTATATCCATACCCTGGCTATAGATTGGTTGGTTTTGGGATTTAGAAAAGACAGAAATAAAGGATATTATACGAGAGGTAAATAGGAACAATGGAAACTAATGATGCGGTATAAATGGTGATTCTCAAAAGTCTAGCATCATTGTATCCATACCCTGGCTATAGATTGGTTGGTTTTGCGATTTAGAAAAGACAGAAATAAAGGATATTATACGAGAGGTAAATAGAAACAATGGAAACTAATGATGCGGTATAAATGGTGATTCTCAAAAGTCTAGCATCATTATATCCATACCCTGGCTATAGATTGGTTGGTTTTGGGATTTAGAAAAGACAGAAATAAAGGATATTATACGAGAGGTAAATAGGAACAATGGAAACTAATGATGCGGTATAAATGGTGATTCTCAAAAGTCTAGCATCATTGTATCCATACCCTGGCTATAGATTGGTTGGTTTTGCGATTTAGAAAAGACAGAAATAAAGGATATTATACGAGAGGTAAATAGGAACAATGGAAACTAATGATGCGGTATAAATGGTGATTCTCAAAAGTCTAGCATCATTGTATCCATACCCTGGCTATAGATTGGTTGGTTTTGGGATTTAGAAAAGACAGAAATAAAGGATATTATACGAGAGGTAAATAGAAACAATGGAAACTAATGATGCGGTATAAATGGTGATTCTCAAAAGTCTAGCATCATTATATCCATACCCTGGCTATAGATTGGTTGGTTTTGGGATTTAGAAAAGACAGAAATAAAGGATATTATACGAGAGGTAAATAGGAACAATGGAAACTAATGATGCGGTATAAATGGTGATTCTCAAAAGTCTAGCATCATTGTATCCATACCCTGGCTATAGATTGATTGGTTTTGGGATTTATGGCACAAAAGCCCTATTTGGCCATGACACAAGACAAACAACGTCACGTAAATGGTTGGTTGGTGTTTTAGGGTCCAAAGACCATATTTGCCCCAGTCACAAGACTTACAATATCAAGTAATGGACAGACACACACAATGAAAGTTTTACTGACACAGAAGAGAGAAATACACCCCGAGAGGAATCAAGGAAATGGACTAACACACGCAAGGAAAGTTTTACTGACACAGAAAAGAGAAATACACATAGGGAGGAATCGATCCTACGCCGCCTACAAATCCCAGGTTACTAGCGCAGCAGGCGAACACACTGAGACACGGTGACCGCCCTATGGCACTTAGATAAATTAACATCTCACTGGAGCAACACAACGCGCAATTTTTATCGACGGTCCGGGATCAATCCCGAAGCGAAAGATACGAGGACAACACCTCGTAATTTTGAACCACGCCCTGGTTATCGGAGTCTATTTAATGGGAAATACAGAATACCGTCGACTGGACAAATCACTTTCTTATTCCCTTCAAGTTAATATTCAATAATTACTTCACAGTTCGGAGGATTTTTTTTAAAGTCCTCTTATTATCCACAGGATATGTTAAAGAAAATATTCGCTCCTCTACACGGTCTTAAGAAACCAAAGCCTTATTTAGAGAACAAGGGAACTAAAGTTAATCAATTAGTATTGCATCGCGCAATAATTAGCTTCTCAAAAGTTTTGCAGAAAATGCGATTACGGTATTTACTGAACCGAAAGCACAAGGATCTTCACGAGTCTTATTGAGGGGGTAAAAAGAATTAATTAATTTCGAATGTGGAATAATGAGGTGAAAATGAGTACATGCCTTCACGCCTGATTGAAGCCCGCAGGTCATTAACTTTTGGAACAATTTCGAATGTTTAACAGTTCCGGAAAGGGTGTTAGTGCCACCTAGTTGGATTCGACACCTTACGTCTCCCTTATAAAGTAATTAGAATTCGAAACGTTAATTCTTTTCTTATGTCTTTGCACCAATTCGAATAGCATAAGAGTCAATTATTTCCATTGTTATTTTACTATCCCCTGCTTCGTGTTACTCCGTTAAACAGGTGTCAAGAGTTAATGACTTATTGATAAACATTCAAAGTATAAGTGCAGGTATAGGATTTCGATAAACATTTTGAAAAATCAAATTATGAAGTGTTATTTTATGCAATGAAATCATTGCAGATTAGAGACATTATTTTTCTATTAGTAGCTAAGTAATTGGTGAAATAAGTATGAGATACAAAACAATGAATTTAGTTTACTGGTTACAGGGATACTCTTTTATTGAGTGTTATATATCATATCTTAATTTAATAAACTGTGACCGAAGAGATCGTTGAATTGTTGACTTCATACTGTTCCTTTGTTTATTAATTGCTTTGGTCAATTAATTGCTACAGTTTCAAACAATTTGTAGGTTAACATGGGACCCTAAACTTCGCCAAAACGAAAACAGTCGATATTGAACGACACCTTGACCCTTATACTGTGAAGTATAATTTGCATTTAGCATATGTGTAAATAAAGTAGCAATAAAATTATGAAATAAACATTTAATCTTTACTTGAGGAAACTGCTATAAACCATAAATAGTTCTTAATCCTCCTGGTAGTTGTCTCGAGGAGGCATATCGTCATTAGCAAAACTGACCAGATCTTGATGGACGATATATCTCGTCATTAGAAGAAAACTGAACAGATCTTGCTCTCGTCATCAAAATATCGGCAATATCTTGATGATAAGGAATTAGCAAAATTGGTCAAATCTTGCTGGGCGATCTATCGCGTCAAAACCACTTGGAGGGTTAAGTAACAACATAAACAAGAAAAGTTTTTGCGGAAGCGAGAATAGACAGCTGGGTAATTTATAGAAATTGAACCTGAAACTCTTACAAGGCACAAGCTTTTTAGAGTATAGAACAATCCCTCAGTGTCCCCTGAAAGTCTACACACTAAGATGCAAAACTATTGTGCAATGGAGCGGAAACATCCATTGTTGAATTTAATTTCCCGAACTTTAAAGCAAAAAGGTGACAAATAGGGGTTTCCTTAACGAAGTCACTTCGTTGTAAAATCAAGTAATTAAACTGTCTACAAAGCGTACTGTCTCTAACTAGTTAAATATTCTGAATAAATTTTACTTTCGATAATAATTTCAAGAACAATAAATTAATTCACTTACAAAATGCTAAACAATCCAGAATCGATCCTTTTACTCTTTTATTTTTGAATAATTTCAAATTAGCTTAAAATGTTTAAAACAACTTCAACACTTCTGTCACGATAACGATCCCAATTAATTCTGTCTACCAGAATTGATTCTGTATTCGTAGAGAATTTACATAAGCATGTAGAATAATTTACCCATGAAAGCAAATTAAAGTACCAAATTGCTGTTAGCAGATTTTTTTCTTTCAAATTTCCCATGAAAATTTTCTAGATTCCTTCCTTTCGTCTTAATTTTTAAAGAGAACTTTCTAATAAAATGCCATGCTAGCAGAGAATAGGACGATAAGTAGTGACATATCTCAATGAACCTAACACCAATGCCGGAACTTGAAGAATGTTAATACTGTAATAGATAAAATCACTTTTCACTCTATTAATTTCTTTTTAATAAAGACTGAGACATTTCTTTTTAATTAGAACTGATGCAGGTGCATATTTTCTCAGACTTTTTAACTTCTATTAATAAAGCCGTGAATTTGTCGGTATTTGTAAACATGGTGCTGGATTTTTCTAATTTGAAGATTTCCAGAGATAATACCATTAAGGATTTTCCATGCTTGTTAAGGAATGTCACCTTTATTGCGGCATTAAGGCCAATTGTGAGACACTTAAGGAAAATGTTACTCTAGTTTTTGATTATGGTAGCCCTACAGAGCAGATCTCGGAGCTATTTATGGCTGATTATCGTAGAGCCTAGATGGATGGGTTGGTTGGGTTTTATGGCACAAGGGCCATATTTCGACAAGTTGTGTCAAACACAAGATATACAGCGTCAAGTAATGGACACACATACACACAAGGAAAGGTTTTACTGATACAGAGGAGATAAAAACATCCAGAGTGGAATCGAACCAGGGTGGATACGCCTACAACTCGCAGACTCACAGTGAGAGCGCAGAAGATGTGGAAGTGGGGGAATTAATAGAGAAAAACTCGAGAATTAAAGAGATGAAGAACAGTGAAAGAAAGATATTGCGAGTACTTTTGGGAAAACTTTAAATTTGTTCATTATAAAGGTTCGAAACTCGATATAACCAGATCGTGGGAGGTGCTGCAGGTTACATCTGTCGTGGCCTCAAATATTCTCACATTGACGTGGTGTGGAAGTTTGGAAAGCAGGGTAGCAGCTGAGGTGTTGACCTCGTAATGTGACCGTGGTTCAAAATTAAGAGAGTGTTGTACTCGAACCTATAACTTCGGGATTCGAAGAATAGCGGATTCGCCACCGGAGGATTGCTAGTTTGAAACTGGATCAAACCAAAGACCGTCGTGGGGTCATGTTTAAGTTAAACCTATCGTGTCCTCAAATGTTCTCAAGTTCGTGTGGTGCGGGAGTTTGGAGAGTGAGTTGCCAGCTCGGGTGTTGATCTAGTCATCTGGCCGTGATTCAAAATTCCGAGGTGTTTTCCTTCCCTTTGGGGTTGATCTTTGACCGTCGCCAATATTCCGTTGTGTTGCTCCAGTGCGACGTTAGTACAACGCTACCTACCTACCTTCGGATTGACCCCGAAGCGTCGCCAATAGCCCGTTATTTCCGCTCCAGAGTGACTTACGCTCAACAAAATAAAAACATAGCGGAAGAACCCATTTCGGTCCCACCATGTTTTCGTTATGAATCTTTTTCTTTACTATCGGTATTGTTTGGGCTGCTTCTAAAACTTCAACCAAACAGAAATATGCTCCCCATCAGTCAAAATTAACTTAGAAAAAATATTCCCTGGGTATTTACGACCCATCGGAGCCTATTCACCATCTTCGATCACTTCTGAGAGACTTTTCCGTTGTAAAGAGAGGCATGTTTCAATTACAATGCTAACGTTTCTCCTTAGCCCAAATTAATGAATGGTGCAAATTTTCCTTCTCGACCAAGCGAACTAACTTTTCTAAGCTCCAGAGAAAATAGCTAAAATCAACTAGCTGTCGCGAATAAACCGATCCTCATTAGTGGGGGTTTGTAGAACAAATAAAAATTTCCACCTTGCGCACAAGTTCGAGCCTCTGTCCCTGTTTATTTCTAAATCTCGATCGAATACTCAAACTGTGCTTGCACTCATGCCTCCCTTTTTTTTTACATCGACTGAGTTACTTTTTCTCAAAAGTTCGACAGCCTTTCGAATGTAAAAATAAAAATAAATCAATAAACAGGTGTAATAGGGATTTATCTTTCCTCTGCACCCCCGCTTAGAAGTTTTAATTATCTTCCGTAATTAACGATACTCGTTAATCTTCAGTTACATAAGTTACTCCAAATTAAAATGAAGCTCTGACGTAACTCTTTTACTGAGACTGGGATATAAAGTGACTCGACCGTTTCTAAAAGACGCTACATAAAATATGAGTTTTTAAAACTTTCCAAATAAAAATCCGAAAATGATGTAAAAATGTACTGACAGTAAATGCCAGATATTATGCAATCGTTGGCTCAATTTTTTCGTCAAGTCATAGAATGTTTGCACATATTTAAGATTCTTCTTTTAATGTTTTTGTGGCAGTGAAATCATCAATTTTCGGTTCATTTTCTCTCAATTAGATTTTTGTTAAAATCCAAGTAATTTTCTGCATAATTTAATTTCAATCTCAAATAAATATACTGTGAATGTCAATTACATGTATTTTTTATCGTGCATGTGTATTTCAAGTATGTTCTTTAAGGTAAACATTAGAACAAGGCCTTGGTATTATTTCTTCATACGAGAGGCTTTTTCTGTAAAGCTAAATGGGCAGATGGCGCTGTTGTTTTCGTGGTAGAACGTGTTTCTTGTACACGTATTCCAAAAATGACTTGGTTACATTTTAAGGTACATTATAGGGGAGATATAAAAGTGAAATGTGTAATGGTAACCTTTTTATGTGCTCAGGATCGTGTGACAAAACTAGTAGTAACGTGACTCTTAGACTTTCATCTGCCGGGAGGAAACGAACATTCATCATCAGATTGGTTCACGGGACGGGAGAAGACGATCATCCGTTGATTCATCTGATTGGTCAACGTGACATAGTAGACTGGCGATTTCACTATTTTTATCGCCACTCTTATAGAAACGCATATTCAAGCATCTACCCTGTCATAAGATGTTATATCGCCAAACGAGGTGATAAAATGTCAAATCGGCTAACCAATTTAAGTTTTCATATAGCAGTCACATGACCACTAGTAAACATGTTGGTCAAACTTTTTCAAGCTGCTTTCAATAGCAATGCTCAGTCTACTTATACTTCACGTCTATGTTATCGACCGAGTTCTTGCTCGGTCGATAACATAGACGCTCATTAGTGAGAAGCTCATTAGGTAACCGGAAGTAAAATCCTCGTTTTCCGGTGGTTTGTTTGTGAACACTGAAAAACCCTCTCACAGTATGAAGAACGGAGAAAATCATTCCCGCATTTTTATTCGGACAATGTTAATGTACAATGTAAGTAAAATATGTGTTAGTACAAATATTTTCCTCTATAAGCGTCTCCAAGCTAGTAGTAAGTATTACAAGTTCTGAAAACAAAATCACTCATTTTCGCTGATAATCATATTTCGAATCAACAAAATCTGAATCGAATCAACAAAGCTTTCTGGTGTTCGATTTTGTTGAGATAAGTTATTCAATTGAGAATAATTAAGAAGGCCTTGCTTGAATTGGGGGAAAGCGGGTTAATTACGTTGTCAAATATTTATGTAAGATAAACATGATGAAGTATCAAGTTTGAGCAGAAGCGTTAAAATTTAGCTTTTAGACAAGAAATAGTTGCTAGATCGATATTCTTGGAAGATTTTTATATTTAGACTTTACAAGTAAAATTAATGAGCACGCTAAGCCTTCAGAACAAATGAGGGTACTTTTATGTAAACACATTAACATAATCCCCCTCATTCATTTACCTGAGGATGTCGCTTATCTTTCATGCATCTGAAACCAGAAGTGTGTTCCACAGCTTAGCATCAGTTTTAAAGAGTCTAATATCTGTTCATGTTATTTTGTATGGAATTTATTACAGGATTTTTGAAAAATTATTTTAGCTATACAAAAATTTAAAAACATTGGTAACTGAATAAAAGAACTAGTATTGGTGATTCATTTGCTGGAGATTGGTCATTTCGAAGTAATGGAGGCTTTCTTTGTAATATAAGACAATTTTTTCTATAAGGGCCAACTATCTCTTTACTTCTGGCGTAAGTGCGTAATCGTAAGTTCCCGACTGGAAATTGTCTGGTAAAAGCAAATGTTACTGCAGAAGCCGTCAGACAAAAACAAAATGAAATAAAAACAGGCCCATTATGAGGTAAAGGAGTTATTAGGTTTCTTCTCCGTCTTAGCATTTATAAACAAGATATTTTATAAGTATGTATTGTGTTACTTGTAACTAAAATAGCTCAAAGCTAATGATGAATTAATATGGTTTATGGATGTTGTGTGCTTTATAAGTACGTGATACAAATCTGTCACAATGAATGCATTGATACTTTTCCTTTAGAAAACATTTATTATATACTGTAATGTATTTATTTCTTATTTATAATCTGATAAATAAATTTTAATGAACAAAATGCTTTAGTTAGACTCTAAAACATGGTACTACCATCGAATTGTCGATGATTACTATCGCCAGTTGGAGGTAATTTTGAAATATGGTAATCCGTCCGTATACCTATCTAAATAACCATTTGACGATGAAAATTTCAGTCCCCAATTTAGTGGAATCCGGTCCTGTGTTCTTGAGTTTTACCAAATTTTTTATTTTAAAATTTAATTTTTAAATGTTTAATAAAATAAAATATTTTATCCCTCTGTTATTTTTATTCAGATTTAGTTTTGCTTTTATGGCTGCGTAATAAAACCATAGGAATAATGAGCGACTTGGTATTTTACGTTGTTTTTACGAAATATTATATAGAAAAGGGGACACACCAACCGACTTTTACTTTCAAAGTTTTACGCCCAATAACAATATACCTAATGCCCCTTTAAACTGCATATTAGGGAAACTAGAATACGAGGGCTTGCTTTGCTGGCGTTTGGTTCGGAGTTTCTTTCGCTCTGTTGATGTGGTCCGACAACCCGTGGGAATCATCCACAAAAGAATACGTGACCTCCTACTGATTTGTCTCATGCGTAAAAAATGAAATGTTAAGAATAGGTTGATAGGTTTTCATGGCGACGCATGTATTTGACCAGGCAGCACCAAGCACAAGCCAGGCAACATCATGGACTGGCGTACACAAGGAAAGGGTTAAGGGAAAGGGTAACCGGGTTAAGATACAGGAATCAAACCTTCACAGGGTCAAGAATACGTAGGTAGATCATAGGTTAAAAAAATTTAATGACGCTAAGTTGGTTTGAGATTCCCATTGGTAATATATAGATTATTAGACCGAACTTGATGCCCATTTTTTCGTAACGCTCCGTACTACCCACCTAGTCCTGATCTGATTATAAAGATGTATTCACGTCAAAAAGCTATAAGGTGATTGGCCGGTTTTGGATAGGTAGATTGTTGGTAGAATTAACGGGTTAACAACACAACGGGCTATTGGCTCCGGTCCGGGATCAGTTCCAAAGGGAAAGGTTCGAGGACACACCATCCCCTAATTTTGAACTACGGTTTACATCTCACGGTTTTACGGTCACCAGGTAGACATCTGAGCTGGCACCTCCACTCTCAAAACTTTCGCATCACGCCAACGTGGGAACGTCTGAGGCCGCGACATATTTAACATGCACCAGCCCCCACGTACACGATCGTATTCGGTTGGATCGAGTTTCGAACTCGCAACATTTCGACTGTTAATCTTTGACTCTACTGACTAGGTTACCACGACCGGTTTGGGGAGGTGGAACGAAATGGGAACGGAAGGGTCGTTGGCTGAGGCTTGTGCAAAAGGGTATAAAATCTGATTCGTCGTTTCTCTTCCATCCGGTGTTGGCTTTAATCCAAAAGATGGAAAGGGAAGGGGAGTCGGAGAGGATGTTGTGGACTTCACTGATGATGGAATTTTTTTGAGAAAATAGAGTATCTGCCTTGTGCAAATAGAGCAATATGTATGGAGTAATATCAAGCCGAAGCATATATTAGCTATAAAAATGACCCTCATAGGAAGTAGATCATCGGTTCAGTGAAAAGGGGAACTACGAGGAATGGAAAATGTGAAACGTTTTTCGTACTGCAATATATTTTTTTAATCCTTCAAGTGGTTTCGACCAGATGTTTCGTCCATCAAGATCTGACGAATGACGAGATATCTCGTCATCAAGTTACTGCCGTCTTTTGATGAAGAGATAAATATCTGGCCAGTTTTCTTCAAATGACGAGATATCTCTTCCAACAAGATCTGGTTAGTTCTATTAATGACGAGATACCTCGGCGAGACAGCCACCAGGGTTAATCCAAGATATATCGTCATTAGGATGACGAGATATCTCGTTCATCAAAATTTGATCAGTTCTGCTGGAGACGAGATATCTCATGACAACCACCAGAAGGGTTAATTTTAAAATTTCAAGTTCATCAAGATCTGGCTAATTTTGTTAATTAGGAGATACCTCGTTGAGGGGGGACAATTAGTGTAATCTCAGGGCGAGATATCTCGTTATTAGGATGAGTTATCTCGTTCATCAAGATCTGGTCCGGAGACGAGATACCTCAAGACGACCACTAGGAGGGTTGGTTTAAAATTTATAAATCTTTATAGCATTTATAATAAACCACACAAGAGTGTGAAAATGAAAACTACAAACAAAATTGCTTTGGTACAAGTCAAACATCGGTACTTGAAGTTTATACCTTTAATTTCTTGAGGGAGTCCCTTATTAACCTGAGGCCAGTCATCTAAATAGGCGTTGGGCACTGACTGCCGATATAGGGAGCCTGGGGTTACTAAGAGCTATTGCGAAACGTGTGTTGAAATGAATTTTATTTCGGGGTTTAGATATGATGCAGTTTTCTTATTTTTATTTAGTAAATGTAATGAAAATACGAACGCCCTTCTAACATACAGAGGCTGTTCGGACATTTTTTGAACGATTTTAATAGACTGAAGCTCAATTTTTTACATAAAATTTTTGTGTTTTAAATGTTCCATTTGATATCACTTATTGTTAACTATCATTCTACACCTTAATTTCCATGATAATAATGACTTTTGTAGTATCGGCAGTGGTATTTTGTCCCATTCTTGTTACACAGTTTTACAGTCCTTGAATGGTTTTCGGTCGACGTTTCGATAATGCCCTTTTTAAAAGTCCAAAAGCACAAAAGTCCATGGGTGAAACATCTGGAGATTTAGCAGGAATATAGTAAAGGGTATTGATTTAATACCAGTTTCTTGTTCCATTTTTTCCAAGAATTTAATAGTCGATTTAGATGTGTGGCTGCTTGCTTTAACCTGATGCAGTTCTACTGATTGTTGGGTAAAGATATGGTATTTCTTTTTTGAATATGATATTTTTGATAAAATAGGGTCTTGATAATATGTGGGAGTTGATTTTTACATTTTTTCTCCTCTTTTTACTTTTAATTTTCCATTATATGTGCAAAACCGGCAACAATCATAAATCTCTTAGAGAAAGTTGTCACGTTCACTTTGCTATAGTCCTTTGACTTAGCGGATTCTCTTTTAAAATTAAAGATCTTACCTTACAAATATTCTGAGAAATTTTTTCTTTCTTGGATACTTTTTTGGAAGCATTTTTCCACTTTTAAGTTTTTTTCCTTTCTTATTAATAATATTACTTATCGTACCTTTAGATATCGAAAAACCATGACTTTTGCAGCGTTTTTGAATAATTGAATAAGCATAATTCTCTTCGGAAGGAGCGGAAACATAGCCTTCCATCCATTGCGTGTTTAAAAGCGCCATTTTGAAAGTAAACAAAACTCTGAGTTAGCAGACGATAAGTTAAACTTTAACTATTTAACTGCTGTGAAAATAAAATTATTTCGTAGCATACAATTTTTTACAGCTCATCAAAATCGTTCAAAAAATGTTCGAACAGCCTCTGTAGAATCTAGATATACGAATATATCTGTTTATTTAAATACTTTATAAAATGTTTATTTATTTCATTAGTTCTAATTCATTTTCTAAATTAGCACTTAAAATAGAGTGGTTTATTAATGTTTAATAAATTGATAATTGTTTTTTACAGCTCATCAATCTATGTCGCCTTTGATTTGTGATGTTAGATCGATTCTCTAAATCTTCACTTCAGTTCTTGTAACTCAATGATTTAAAAATTCTACTTAATATTTCTCAAGATGAAATATATGCATTATGCAAAGAAAAAAATAACTTATTGGTCGCTTCACCAGTGTAACGATCACAACATTCTGGTCAAGGAAAGCTAAAAACCACATACTTGAAAAATTTTTGACTTAATTTGTTTCACTTGTAGGCCGATGATATATTAATGAAGTACTTCTAAGTCACGTTTTCGTAAGAAAATTTTTATACTTCCTGTTTAAGAAATTAGAAAAGTAAATTAATTTCATTGTTCACAATCACAGGTTTCTTTTCTTCTCCGTTATCTTATGAGAGTATTACTATCTGCATTAATGCCCAAAATCGCTGTCAAAAAGTCAGTTCCAATTAACTTCTTTTGACTATGACATTTTTTCTGGTTTCAGCTGTTACTTGATACTTGTTATAGCTCACTTAAAAATAACTCAAGGGAACATTGAAATCTAAAACAAAAAGTTTTTATATCTTACTTTTTATTGCAGATTAATGAAGATTTCATATTTTTATAATTGTTTATAGAATCAATTATAGAAAGGACTTGCAATTTTTATTTGGTTGTAATGAATATGTGAATTTAATATGTGTATTGTATAAAATCAAGCAAGCAACATCCTCATTTTAAAATGTTGTACGTTTTAAAATTGATTTGGGCATTAAAAGATAGGGAGAACTCTATTCTTTTCTTAAGCTATTTCATACGCAGACAACACAGTAAATATAGATTTTTATTGTATTTTATTTCAGATCGCGTGGTAACTCCTCATAATTTAATAACATGATTCAAGTTTTAAGTGCTAGAGAATAATTTCAAACATCTTTTTTATCACAAATTATCAATTTCTAATAGAACATTATTAGATTACATTCTCGTCTTGCATTTTCCCAGAATTCGAACATTTTAATCAATTTATAGGAATTCCGAGATTCTTAAAAAGTGTATGATTACTAAGTGAAATTAAGATGTGTAAAATCATATCACTTTTATTTGATTATCAGTATGAATTTCTAACTCTTTCGAATGGAAAATAGTATTCTGAATACTTTCTTCCATCGAGTAAAGACATTAGAAATACTTACGAAAATACTCATAACTAATTATTTAAAAAGCATTTCAAGGCTTTTTAAAGCGTTAATATAATTTATTTATACAATTAGATACACTCTGAATGTAAAAGGTGTTCGTGCACAGGAATTATACTTAAAAAAAATACGTTTTTCGAAAATAGGAATATGTTTTGCAAAAATCTACTAGAAGACTACATTTTATTTCTCTATGTAAATTTTGCATCGAAATAACGAAAATGTATACATAAAAATTGTCCCACTTTCTAGTGCAAAAAGTATTCACACACTCTACATAGTTCGAGAATTTTTCGAGGTAATTTCGTAATGAATATTTTGTTAAATATCTATTTGCTTTAATAAACGTCTGGAATCTTCGTTGCATAGGTTTGATTAAATTTTATTCATTATATTTTTATCTGTCCTTTTTAAGTCCTCCATGTTCGTAGTTGTCCTGCTATCTAATTTTTCATCGTTAATTCTCCACGGATGTTCAATTCATTACATTCACACACACAAACACCTCTTCCAAAATAGAATATTATATCAATTCATTCTATCATGAACGAAACAAGATTTAAAACCTCTGCCCCGTCAAAGACAAACATGTTTTTTAAAAATTTGAATTTGAAATAATATGAGAGGGATTTTCAGTGTAAACAAATTAAAAGGCCTACAAAGATTTTTCTTCCACTAACCGAATTCTCTGATGATACATATTGGGATACCTTAAAATGTAGTTTATCACCGTTTTGGCAATTTTTGGCGTTTAATTGGAATTGCCCCTAATCAATAATATTTCAATTCGGAATTTACTCTTTGGAAGTTTTATAGCCGAAGTGCTGAAATTGTATTCGAAAAATAAGCCTACACTGAGGTCACGATCAGAACACTGACGTCACGATCAGAACACTGACGTCTAACACATATCGCCATAGAAACACTATCACCACTTATTTATCTTGATATAAAACGACTCATAAAGAGATGATAAAAATACATTTACAGATTTATCCACTATTTTAAAAACAATCTGCATTAGTCAATCATGCATAATAGTTAATTTAGTCAGATAATTGGGATAGCACGTTCAACATTATTTTTATACTTGGTCAGCTCGCAAATCGGTAAAAGTGGCCACGGTGGCCCGGTTGGAAGAGTAGCGGATTATCAACCAATGTTTGCAAGTTCTAAACTCGATCCAACCAAAGACCGTGTACGTGGGGACTGGTGAACGTTAAATCTGTCGTGGTCTCAATTGTCCTCACGTTTGCACGATGTGGAAATTTGGAGAGTGGGGTGCCATCTGAGGTGTTGACCTCTTCATCTGACCTTGGTTCAAAATTACGAGGAGTTGTCCTCGGATCACTCAATTCAGTATTGATTCCTGACAGTCGCCAAAAGCCCGTTGTGTTGCTCCAGTGCGACGTAAATTCTACTACATCCCATTACTTTTGTTCTTCGTCAGTTCCCGAATCGGTAAATCAATTGATTTTTGAAGTTTTTTTTGTCCCACTGCGCTTACACATAAAAAGGGGGTCGACATTGAACTTCCGCTTTCTGCCGCCAGGGGTGAGTTTGTCGTATTTCACGAACATCAAATGCAAAAGAATAAACTATCGCAAGCAATTCGGCTTGCGATAATTTATTCTTTTACAAGGGAATTACTATTTCCTTACAAAGGAACAAGAGATATCAAAGCCGAAGTATTTACAGAAAGAACTCGAGAACAGAACAGGAAGGAAACAAAGCATGGAGGATTCCAGCTGCAGTGAAGCAAAGCCTTATTCCTCAGAACAAAAGACTGGGCTCTGCGAGTGAATCCAGTTAATCTAGTTTGGATTTAAGAAACTGCTCTCGAGTGGTGAAACTATACGGAATAAAAAAGA
Organism: Meta bourneti; assembly: GCA_933210815.1. NCBI lineage: Eukaryota > Metazoa > Arthropoda > Arachnida > Araneae > Tetragnathidae > Meta > Meta bourneti. The sequence continues at coordinate 87,418,916 of OW119927.1, forward strand.
GTAGAGTTTTCGCATCCAGTGCAGCAGAAGCGCACGATTGTTGATTTCGAAGTCATAAATAAAGAGGAAAGGAAATGCACGATCTTCCCTCGTGAAATTCGACCGATTCCGTTTGTTTGTCTACTCGGTTTTCGTCAGCTTAGAATAAGAAAAGGTCGAATTCTCAACGGATCTTAAATGTTTAAACTGAAGAAATGCAACTACAATTTTACAGGTTTGAAAAAGTGAATGTATAGTAAAAAACAATTTTATTCCCAGCACCAGTTCTTGTTACATTCTTTCATAAGAATGTAACAAGAACATTTCCTTACTTTGTTACATTTCTTTCCTTACTTACAAGAACAAGAATATTTCCCTGCTTTGAAAAATAAGAAAACTCGAAAGTCACATATAATATATCATCATGTATGGCGAGAGCAAAAAGAAAAAACCCCGCAAATATATACTTTAAAAAAATTCAGATTTAAATATTTGACTAGAAAAGGCAGTGTTAATTAACATTGCACTGGAGCAACACAACGGGTGAATTGGCGACGAACCGGGATCAATCCCGAAGGGAAAGATCGAGGACAACACCTTGAACCTGAGCTCAACACCTGAGCTGTCACCCCACTCTCCGAACTTCCACACTACGCCAACGTGAGGACATTTGAGGCCACGACAGATTTACCATGCACCAGCCCACCCATACACGACGATCTTTGGTTGAACTGAGTTTCGAACTCGCAATCCGGTTGCTAATCCATTACTCTTCCAACTGGGCTATTGCCTCCCTTAATGGGTAATAAAGAATTGAAAAAGTCATTAATTTCTTGATTTTATATATTTAACATTGGTTCACACTATTTAAGTCAAAACAGAAATGTAGTATTGAAATCAAGTAAGAACGCTTTACACATCGATCTTCTAATGAAATAGGCGGAGCATGCGCACGCAATTTGTTATTTTCCGATCACTCGGTTTTAAGATGTCCGTGTGAAAGTTTCGTGGTATTGGAAAAAAGCACCTGTGCAGATCATATTAGCTGAAGGGTCTACTGATTGTATCTATTGATGACTGTTTTAAGCATGTTTCATCCCATAAAAGTTGGTCATGATTAAAACAGCAATGGAATCCAATCACTTATGATTGTATAGTTTGTCGTTTCCTTTTATAATGCTAATTAAAAACATTTTTCATTAATATTTAGCAAACTATGCACTTAACCAGAATAATAGGTAACAGTAATAAGGTTAGATTAAAAATAAAAGAAATTTTAGTCCACAAACATATAGATAGTTGATTGAAACCCTATTCAAATCACCTTAATATATAAGGGATTGAAGTATGTTTTTATTTTCTACTAGCAAAATTGCCCACTCACTTGGGTTGAATTGGTTAAAATATTTTGAAAGTGACCAGAAAATCACTTTCTTCTTTCGTAGAAAAATGCCAAATCATTTAAGTGTGAGTAAAATAATTTTCTAACACCTTTCCGACATTTTATAATTTCTACAACCTACTTTGGACACTAATCCTATACATACATATCCATCCATGTAATACATTTCACATATATCGCACCCCTGCTGAAGGTACTTTCTTAAGTGTAAAATTTCTCAACTCAATTCGTAAAAATGACGAATTTAGGGCAGATACTCTCTCACATAATTTACCTGCCAATATTTTTTGTTTATGGCACTCTTTTCGAATTTCGATACCATTAAGGGAAAGATGACTAATTTGGTAAGATATTTATCACCGTTTGTTTTAAAAGCGAATACGTTTTTCTTGAAATTTCCGTTTCGTGGCACGTGTAATAATAAAAGAACTTGTTTTAAAATTGAATATCTTGAGTACAGATAAAGCTAAGGTAACCTATTGCCATTTTTTAAATGGTAAATCAATTAGTCAGCTTTTCTTTCAAAGAAAATCATTGTTTTAAACAAACTTTCCCTATATAAGTTGATTAAATATAGCTTCAATTCGCAAAAAACACCATAGCTGACAAAGAATTTGTAATATTTCAAGTCTTAGTTCGGATATTTTTAACATTAACGTTCTTTCAATAATGGCAAAAATCAACTTAAAATTTGCTTTATTCTAACTTACATGCCATTTTAAACAGAATACTTTGCGGTGGTGTTGCGTGTGATGAAAAGGAATTACAATTAAAATAATAAATTTTTAGAGCAGAAAACAAAGAATTATAAAAAATAAAAGTTGGCGGGTAAAAGTTCTAACGATATAAATTCATGATTCTTTTTCATCTCTTAATCTCGCAGTTTCCAACTATTAATCCAACTATCTATCTAATTTTTACAATTAAAAATTATGTAGAATTTAAAAATACGAAATTAATTCGGAGCAAAAAAAAAATATCACTGCACGTGGCAAACGAGCATTCCAGCTTCTCCAAAACTACCAAATTATGGTTGATTTAAGTAGAGTTGCTCCGATGTTTTAACATGAAACTTACTTAAATACATAAGCAAAGCAATTTCAAATAATGCATTCACTACGCTAATATATGGTTTATCAAATGTAGGACGTTGCATTAAAATGTCTTGAAAAAAATCTAATGTGATGCTTGTACAAACACACAGACGCAAAATCAAGCATAGAACCGGAAGACGAACAGACAGACTTACGCAATTAAGTTCAGTCTCTAAATTAATGTAAGAATCACAGTATGCAAAGTTTCATACAAATATGTTCAACCGTTTGGACGTAGCACGAGCACACACATACAGACAGATGGACAGACAGACACCAAACGCGCAAGAGACGGATTTTGCGTCAGAAGCGTCCAAAACGGATAGAAAACTTGAAATGGGTCGAAAATATTCAATGTACAAACAAACACCTCATTCTTATTTATACAGATTTCGTATCTCCTACTTAATTAAGGGGTCGCCGCGGCTTAAAAGGTTTGTCCACTGCGCTAGCAGACTGCGAGTCGTACGCGGCACAGTTCGATTACTGTTCCTACCGTGAGTGTACTCTCTTCCCCATAAGACAGTAAAAACTTTCCTTGTGCATGTCCATGTCCATTTATCTGACAGAAAACCATTGAATAGCTTTATCTGGTCTTTGATCCATAGAAAAACTAAACAGCCTAACAACATTGATCAAAAATAGGATAAAGCGTTTTGGATATTCTTATTAATTCGTTTTATGAAATATGACAAAACGTACACACCTCACTCTTTATGCTCCTGAATGTCTACCTTAATTTTTATGTTTCTCTTTTGTCGTTCACGTTCATCTTCTCTGAAGTACTTGAACAGTCATTTTTATAGCTAAGGGTACAATTCCAACGTTATTTTTTTTCATTGTGCCGATTACATTACGATAAAAAGCGTGTGTTGCTATTCGAAATTTGTTAACTATATCCCTAACTGCGAGCGCTCGATTCTTGGTATTGACACAACTCTCAAGCGCATGCATACCTTGCAATTTCTAAATCTCAAGTTTCATTCCAATTCGTCAAAAATTCCGGGAAGCAATATAAGTTAAGGTACTTCTATGAGACCACTCGGTGTATAAAGATAGTGTGAAATAATCCTACAGATCTTCATGTCTTACAAAGCACTTGTAGTTTCCGATTTGACGGAATGGATACACACTCGTATCGTTAAGTCACCTAAATATTTTCCCATAAAAATAATCCATCACTTTGCTCAGCATTACATCCGAAATTCACAGAACCCAATCGATATCGAATGCTCACAGCTGAGTATGGAACACACGTCTAAATATGGCCTCCAGTATTAGTTAAGTCGAATAACCCGGATTTTAGGAGAACATCTGGAATTAATTACTTTTGTGCTATTTGTGACAACGTATATATATATATTGATAATTACTCTCCTGATATATAATTCATGAGTAAAACTAGGAGATTTCCAAATGAGGAATAGGACGCTAATTTAACCATTCCCTAGATGTACGGCCTGGCACTTCTACCGTGAGGAATTTTAATCTAATTTGTGTAAGTAACTTAACAGATCTAGCTGTGAGTTCTTTCAGAATTTTTGTCCTCTTTTAGGACCTCTCAGTGTGCTTTAGAAAGAAAGCCTATCTAATATTTATATTAATCCTCCAAGTGGTTTCGACGAGATATCTCGTCCATCAAGATCTGACCAATTCTGCTAATGACCAGATATATCGTCATGAAGATATTGCCGATTTTTTTATGATGGCGAGATCAAGATCTGGTCAGTTTTTTCTAATAGCGAGAGACGGTGAGATCTTGATGGAAGAGGTATCTAGTTCATCAAGATTTGGTCAGTTTTGCTAATGAAACCATACTTCGTCAAGATAAAAATATAGAGCAAAATATGTTTCCTTCATGATTCCTGTCAATGTTGTGCACCATAGCCATGTTTCTCATATCCACGCTTTAAAGTTTTATATACATAGCACTTCCTACATCTTATATTTTTACATCTAATAATTCTATTCCCATGACAATTTGCATCTTGTGGAACAATGAATAATTTAAAAAATTGTGCTTACGTTGCATTAAATTCTAATAAGGATCTATACATCTTAAGATTAGAGAGAGAGAGAGAGGTTGTATACAGTTTTAATGGCTATGCACATATGTGACTTGCTAAACATTATTACACCTTAAGTCACGAAATTTTATTGTATCGTAGACTTACAAGTGAAATTCACCAAGACAACAGTATAATTCTGAAAAAGGGAAGAAAAAATTCTACTCTGTTAAAATCACTAAGTGATTCTCAAGAAATCTAACCTTCAAACAAAGATACAGAGAAGATCACGACAGGAAATTTAAATTTTAAAAACAGAAAACCAAAAAATAGACTAAATTTTCCTTAACCTTTGTTAAATTTTCGAAAAATTGACAAAATTTTTAAAATAGGAGCTTTTGAGACGATTTTGTAGGATAACCCCAAGTTCATTTTCAATAAGGTTTCATGACAATCTAGCAACCATATTCCGATGTTTTCTTTCATGCCTGTCACGTATTGGCGGCAAAACTTCAAAATTGGCTTACAAAAGTTTGTCCCTACAGGAAAATCACAAAAATATTTTTCCGTCCGCCATAAGAAAAGACTAAATTTTCCTTGACCTTTGGTAAATTATCGAAAAATTGGCATTTTTAAAATAGGAGCTTTTGAAACGATTTTGCAAGATACCCCAAAGTCCCCAAGGCGTAAAATAGTAGCAGAAAGTCGTCTTTTAATCGCCTGTGACAACCCTGCAAGTTAAATTCAAAATGGTCTTACGGTATCCCAAACTTAAGAGGGTTATTGTTTAGACAAAATGGCTGTGGAAGTAGAAACTTCGAAAAGTGCAATTATAAGTCTCCAAATGATGAGTGATGTTCTAATGCTGTTAGTTTTTGGATGGTGAATGCTTTAATGTTTGGATAGTAGCACCTAATCGATCGTAGTGTTTTATTGGGGTGATGCTTGAAAAAGCTTCCGCGAAAGTGTGCAGACTTCAGGGTGATAACAGCTGCATCAAAGCAGTTTCGTACAACTACCTTTTACAATCCGATATTGCCTTCTAAATACATAACACGAATACCAATAAGTAGCTTTATCCCCACACATACAAAACCTTTTCATTCATATTGCATTCTCCGCGTCTTCCAAGTCCGATTCCTTTACATCATGCAACGATACAAATGTATATAAGTGTTTTCCTGTGGATATCACAATGAAAATCTGAAGCCCGTTGAGATTCCCAGTTTTATTTTTTTGATACTACAGGAGGCTTATTTATATCTCCAGATGCTGAGAGTTAGAGGACCGGTGTTCTTTTATGTTTTTCTGTAATACTTGCCGGGAAATTTTATTTACGATTTAAGTACGGAAAGAAAGGATTGAAAACTCTGAGGAAAGCAGTATAAAATAACCAAAACGCTGAACTCTTGTGTTTGGAAACATGATATTCTGACAAGGTAACTGCAGAATACTTATTGCTTGCATAGTCGGGATGCTTTTATAAAGAGATATTGCGGTTTTAGGCATGCTACAGTGACGGATTAATGCAATTTTGTGGGTGGGGCGTTTGGCTGGAAGATGCAACTAACCAGGGGGCTGGGGATATGGGATACCCCCAGAGAAAGGGGGTCTGTGGGTCCTCCCCTTGAAAATTTTGAAAAAATACCTTCAAAAACTAGCATTTTTAAGCTGTTTGGAGACTTAAAAGTGGTATACAATTAGTGTAAAAATATACTTTATTTTGGACAAATAATCACTTTAAATTTCTTAAAATGCGTAGCTTTTAAAACCTTTGCAAAACTGGTTCCATTTACATAACTGTTAACACAAGAACCACAAATTCTATAGGTCTTATGCTAACATAGAACTGATAAGCAAATTAAAAGATAAAATATTGAAATTAGCATGAAGATACTTTTAAAATAGTATTTTGTTGGTTGTTGAAAGTTACGTTTTTGCTAGCTTTTAATTCGTAAATATACATACTTTTATTTTAAAAATAACATTAGGAAAGTAATAAATAGAAACTTAAATATTCTTTACAGATTCTTTTTTTTCAATGCAATTTTCAAGTGAATGTGAACAGTAAGAATGATGTTACGCCGTTACGGTAACTCAAAAACTTACTTAAGGTGCATAAAACTGTAGTTTTGAATGTAATATTGGTTTTTTTATGTTCTGAGTAGTTAACGTTTTGAAATACAAATTCTGTATACAAAAAAATATTGAGTTTATATTGTGCATATTAGCACTATACTCGTACAGTACATATTTGGTCTGCTTCATGCCTATTAGCAGGATGTTTACAATTTTTACAGTTTTGATATAAAATTAAAAGAGTAACCTAAGTGTATGAATGTTGAATTCTATTACTTAAACTGTTTTACATCACAAAAGAACAACTGGTTTTAAACTACCTGTACTTAAGAAAACATGTTTTTTCTCTTCTTTCCCCTTTTCAATAAATCTATCTATAATTTTCTCTTTGTCAATAAGGATGTTTCTATGAACATTGCAAATTCTATGAACATATAGCAAAGCAAGTCCAGTTAAGCGGTTTTGCCCACATTGGTTTCTCAACCAAGTTTTCATCAGTTTTAGTGTAGAGAGAGATCTTTCTGCTGTTGCAGTTGACACAGGAAGAGAAGAAAGAATCAACATTAAAGATCTAATTGAGGGGAAAATTTCTGGGATGCAAAATTGCAAACACTCAACTGCATAGCCTGGGAAAGGGGGTTTGTTTGCATCTTCCCTTTTCCACTTTGCCACCCACAGCTTGATTTCTGCCTTCAGATTAGAAATACAGTCACTTTCATCCTCTCCAACTCCAATTATTCTGTAATACTTTTTAGCCAGTGTTTCTGCATCCCTAATCACTGACCCCATGGACGTTGTTGAAGATGAGCAGACTTTTGGTAGAAGTGAGTTGAGCTTGTAGATAGAAATTGAGAACTCCTTTTGAGAACCAGTTTTCAAGAGCACTGTTTATTGAGTCAAGAATAGGGATACATTCACCCTAAGTAACTTTCTGTGCTTGATAGAGCAGTGTTAGGTCTGTTAAATTGTCTAGATGTGATCCTGAGTGGTTGAATAGTGCTTCCTACAGTTTCTGCCACTTTTTTGGCTTGATCATACAGTTGACTGAATTCTGCATCAGCTTTTTCTCGGTTTTTTAATACTGTGAAAGTATCGGTCAAGACCTCAGTCGCTTTGGTAACTTCAATAGTCTCTTTTTGAAAAACCTACTGAGAGACAATATTTGGCTAAGTACATCAGCAAGGCACACGAGAGTTAAGATGAATTATCCATTAGTGATTGCACATAAAAGGGTCCTAGCTGTTACTATAGAGTTGTCACTTGAAAAATGCGACCATGGTGAAATTTGCTCAAGGGACATCACGATTTTTTCAATGTTTTTTAGAAAAGACGCTACAGACAGATGCCTTTCTACGCATCTTGTTTCACACATGGAAGCAAACTGACTGCCTACATGCTTAATGAGTAGGTACAGCATTTCTTTTCGATGAAGCTTTAAAGAAAGATACAACCTCTTTAAAGATTCCAATTGAGTTTCGCACTGATTGCACATCAGAACATTTAGAAATAGACGAATTCAAACAATTATTCAAATAAGGGGCTCGTTCGGCGTTATTATGTTCTTTTTTTATTGTAGTTTTTATTGATGTCTTGAAGAGGTATCTCGTCATTAGGAAAACTGATCAAATTTTGATTCATGAGATATCTCATCATTAGCAAAATTGATCAGATCTTGACGGACGAGATTACAGTGCAAATGTGTGTAATTAACTTTGTACTTTTATAAACAATTATCACATTTTTTAAGTGTCGTGAGGTTATCGAATATATTTTTCGTCTTTTATAAAATCAGACTATTGGTTCTTTTTTGAAGGAAAGAAATAAGCGTTGTTAGAAAGCATCTTTGTCTTTAGACGTAAATTAGTATCATTAAAAGTAATTATTCAGATTTTTTGGCCGTCTTATTTTATCTCTTGTTTTCGATCTTAAATTTTCGAGATGGGAATATTTGTTAAACAGCGTTGATATAAAAAAAGATCAAATTCGCTGATGCAAGCGAACTTGATTTCGTGTTTATTTCTAAAAAAATCGAAACCAGATAACAAAACAAAGAATTCTTATCTGCAAAGCAAATGCTGAATGAAGAACAATTTGACTTCATTGATCCTTAGGGAGCTATTACAGAAAGCGACAGGCCTAGTTACTCGTGGTTATGTGAATTACGAAAAGCTACTAAAATTTGCAACAAGATTTATGTGACATAATTGAAGGGACGCGTACTAAAACCACCGAGGTTATAACTTTTGTCACTGGGTCAACCAAACGTGCTCTTACAATCTAGAAAGGATAGTGCAGCGGTAGCCCGGATGGAAGAGTAACGGATTATGAACTGGATTGTTGCGATTCGAACTCGACCAACAAAGACCGTCGTGTAACGGCGGCGACTGGTGGAAGTTAAATCTATCATGGCCTCAAATGTCCTTACGTTGATGTGGAAGTTTGGAGAGTTGTCCCAGCTCAGTTGTTGACCTCGTCATCTGATCACAGTTAAAAATTACGAGGTGTTGACCTCTGATCTTTCCCTTGAGGATTGATCCCGGACCGTCGCCAATAGCCCGTTGTGTTGCTCCAGTGTGGCCAAAACACACGATTTTTGAAACTTGTTTTTCAAGAATATTCTTCGTAGGGATGAAATAACACGTTTGGTGCAAATGTTGACGTTTTCGTTGCTTAGTACTCACTCCCTAAATGGATTGAATATCCCTGTCATATTTTGAAACAATATGGCTTCAACGTTGAGACCAATTTTCAAATTTAGCTACATTAAAATACTCGAAACAACAGCATTCTTTTTCACTTAAAACTTATCCTGTCCACCATTCATACATTTAATCTGACGTCAATCCATTCGAACCACCGACCTTCTAATGAAATAGATGGAACATGTAGGCGGCGTAGATCTCAGAAGTGTGGGTCACGTGAGCTTGGGAATCGACTTGGACAGTCAAAGCACAAATTAGTGTTTTTATCACGCTGGTCAGTCTTACTTTAGGATTCGTACTTTTATCCAGGACACATCTTCGAACCGAGTGATCTGGATAGCATGCAGCCGGCCGCGTATGATCCGTCTATTTTATAAGATCGATGATTCGAACTTCTTCGAACGATTATCTGAATTCACTGTTTTGCCCCTTGTGGCATAAAACTCAACCTTTAAATAGGTTTTATCATTAGATACAAGTGCGTGGTATTTCCATAAGGTTCCAAAATTTTCCATCATGAACATATTGAAAATTAGAGATCTTTGCTCCAAATTCACCAGACAACACTTCGAAAAATTTATCTCCAAACTTTGAAGTAGAATATCTGAGCTAAAAATTTAAATGTTTGCGTGAACAGAACTGGAGTGCTAAAGACATTACGCGCATGAACCTCTATTGCGATCAGAAAACAATTCATTATATCATTAATGGATTATTTATCTTGGTACAATGTCTACAATATGAATGTCCTCAGACATATTTACATGACTCACGAAAGTGAAAGCGGTAGTCCACTTAAAAATGTACCATGAGACCACCAGTGAAACGCGGACGACTTTTACCCAATCGTACCAAACACCACAAACACTTTAATTTACATTTTAATAAGGATATTTGGAGAACCCCTTACCCGGAGGTCTCTTGACCACAGATGGAGAAACGATAGTACGTGACGTATGTATTGGCTTGAGTAGATTTTCGACACACCATTCGAAACTCAGCAAGAGGAAATAAATGAGTTTCGATGATTATGCAACGACCAATGAGTCATTTAATGCTTATCCTAAAAGTAAAAACACAGAACCTAACTTCTTTTTTATAGAAGCAAGTCGAGGGAGATATTGCAGGCCCTCTCCTTTATTGTCCCCTCTCCTTTATTGTAAGGAGCCCCTTACAATAAAGGAGAGGGGACTGAATCACCCACCTTTCCACGAGAAATGAAAGTTTTGTTCCAGATATATCGGCCGGTAGAGAATTTCGATCTGCTAGAGAAGACGCTTATTGATTTACTGTGGCTAGCCTTTTTGGAATTTCCGATACTTTCGCACATTAAAAAGATTTTGATACACAGAAAGAAATTAAGCATCAAAACAGAAAGAAATTAGGCATCAAAACAGAAGGAAATTAAGCATCAAAACAAAAGGAAATTAAGCATCAAAACAGAAAGAAATGCCACAGTGAAGAAACGGAAAGTGGGATTTTGAAGTGTTTCGATTGAAAGTTTAAAAAATGACATTCAAACGAATATAAAAATGTGTGGGGGTTGGTTATATGTCGATGCATAGGCGAAAGCAGTTAGATAACAATTAGCACATGATAAGAATGGTTGATTTTCTTCTATCTAATAATTTTTAACTTGCGTTATTGTTTCTCTAAATTATTTTTATTGGGTTTTGGATTATTTCCGTTAATAGTTAGTTATACTATGATAAATAATCACGCATAGCATAAGACAGCGATTTTCAACCTTTTAGCGTAGATATGCCTGAAAAATCGGAACTGGGAGGGGGCATGCATTAAGTCTACAGTTACAAAAAAAAGTTACAACTGTTTTGTCTTATGGTTTCAGAACTAGAAGAAACATCCAGAAGATAAATATAGCATCGTGTACACAAAGGATGTCCGTACCTGACTTGGCCTTTGGACCGAATGCGCAGGCGCACTGAGCAAGGGGAGGGGGTCCGCAATATGTTGAAATTCAACGGTGCTGGACGAGCTTTGGGCCAGTGTAACTTTGAATTGCGTGAAGTGAGGACTGCGTAAATGTTGTCATTCGAAAGCTACCGAACTACGCTACAATCAATATTGGACAACAGCAATCTCAACAACAATTAATATCAAACTGCATTTTAATCGCTCAAACTGTAAATTAATTGTTGAATATTCGCACAAAACAATCATTCAAACTTCCTATGTCTGCTATATTCATTCCATAATCCAAAATCAGCACTATCAAAACTACGGTTTGTATCCTCGACACAAATTACCAATTTTTTTTCAGCTCGTGGCACACAGAAACTAATTAATAAAATTCTGCTTCACACCAAAAAAATATGTTTTCTTTTCAGATCGGGAAAAACAAATTTTCTTTTTCGCCAAATCTGTCGAGAAAAATAAGCATGATTTTAATTGACTTACGAAAAATTAATAGCAATTACCTTTCCCTTTTGCATCAAATTAGCTTTTTAAAAAAAATCTTTTAAACAATTTATTCAAAAAATACCAAAAATTATTTTTTCTTGGAAATTATTTTTGTGTGTGAATACATTTGATCAAAACTTCAAAACTAAACCACGGATATTGAATAAATCTCATACAATTTAACCAAACAATGTTTATGTTCACTTTATTCATGATTCGTAAGGAACTCCGGTTGGAAATAGCTGCCATAGGTGATTACTTATTTCGCCTCAATCATGAACACTGCTGTTATTTTTGACACCGATTGATAAAACGGAACCAGAAATCACGCTAAAGACGTCATCATGGAAACGCATTGTTTACGTTAATTGTTATCTGTTTGTTATTGATCTATTTGTTGAATTTTTTTACTCCTAGTTTAACAAATAGATCCTTTCAAAACCACTCGACTCAAATGCCAACTCGTCAGAACTGGATAAAACACATTCACGATTATATAATCCCTCATATTCAATCTCACAAATTCCGCCTTAAGCGGATAAACCACAACAAAAGCAATTGTTCAATTAATTTTCTCAAAGACCGCTAATTAATAAATTATTCATATAATAATACATTGAGGCTTATAATACAAAAGATTTCTTTTAGGAAGTATGTCCGATGAAGGCTTGACTAGGTGTACAAAATAACCCTGCCATGATTAAATATAGTCTCTACTTTTGATATAAAAAAAGACGAATTTGAGACTGAAAGAGTCACCCATTAATTAATCCAGCATTTCTTTAGTGTTGTCAATGGAAAAATGTAAAAAAAAAGCTAATTTATTTTCTAACATCTTGATAGACGAGGAGTGTTCAAATGAAAAGGTACGAAACGTCGTAAAAACCAAACCGGTTGAAATTTGAATATGCTGCTTTGGGATAACGTAGTGAGACATCTAAGGAAGCGAATGCACGTGTACCGGCGTGGTTGTGCGCATGCGCGGGCGCCCGCACATGACGCAGAAGAGAAGCATGCAGTTGTGTGTTCCGTCCAATTGACGCGGCAGTGCGTGTGAGGACATCATGGCGTTCACATTGCAAAATTCGACGATTGAGGAGCAGCGAGGTGTTATCAGATTTCTGATTGCGGAAGGTGTTAAACCGGTAGGTGAGACACTCCGTAGCCTACGCAAGTCCATTAAGAGCAAACGGCCTGGGCTGCTCACGGAGGGAGTGATTCTGCTCCACGATGACGCGCGTCACACGTCTCCAGGGTCACACAAAGTGTACTGGCCAAGTTCAAGAGGGAGCAGCTTGAGCATCCGCCCTGCAGCCTGGACATATCGCCCTACAACTTCCATCTGTTTTGTCCGCTCAAAAACATCTCAAAGGGAAGCGCTTCAACTCGGACGACGAACTGAAGGACACAGTGGAGGACTGGCTCTTGTCACAGCCACAGGAATTCTGGGAACAGGGAATCCTTCGGCTCGTGAAACAGTAGGATAGTTGTGCTCAGTCCTCTGGTGATTACTTTTGAATAAAGACTTCAATTATACCCACAGTGTCGTTTCGTACCTTTTCATTTGAACACCCCTAGTAAGAGGAAGAAATAGCAAGTAAGTAATGATAACATTATTTCAGTTATCTCTCGATCAAATAAAAAACAATGCAGGATAAAAATTTCAAGACTTCAAAAAAAGTTAGGGTTATTTGAGTTGGACAAAATTTTTAAAAAGTTTGATTTTGAGTTTTTATCATCATTTTTCCCCCTCCCCTAATAATACGAAGATTTAACGGAAAACTAGGGACCCAAATATAAAGCGTTTCCACACTATACCTTTTTATTATAATTGCGTATTATCTAAATTGGAATCGTTTTAAGACATGTCCACCCGCACAATTTAATGTCTAAAAATATTTTTATTTCCTGTCGTTTAATAGTTCTTGTTAATGATTAGGGATTTTTTAAAACTTTTTATGCATTTTTCTACTATGAGTTGCAATTAGAAAACTTTAATTGTAATTTTGTTGTAATTACAAAACACTTGCAATTTTTCAATGTATCACATAACATATGATGAATAGAAAAATGTTTAGAAAACATAAACACTTCAATACAAATACTCTCCCCTTTCATGCAAAACAATAAATGTTAAAACTTCTTTCCAAAAGATTTTTACTTCTGTAAGGTTTAGCAATAAAGAGCTTTTGTGTAATTAAAGAATTGACAAGTATTCCACTCACTTTGATTAATCCTTTTCCAATAAAACGTCCATTTATCAAGTTTATAAATGAACTCGGTCATGGCAAATACTTTAATAAAATTTACTTTAGAGTTACGACTTTCTCTGACATTTTCTGAAAAGATTCAATCCTGTATTCTGCGGGTTCGGAAATCGACACTAAAATTCTCTTCTAATGAGAAATGTTGAACTTTCGTTGACATATAGCCAAACCACAATATCCTTGATTATTTTATTCGCTTCACATCGCTTGCACATGTCAACAACGTTTGATTGATCATCGATATAAGAGGAATTCACTTTACGCTTTGACTTTTAAAAACCAATAATAGTTATAAAAATATATTACTGTTTCTTTTTTAATTATTGGAATTTTCATAGATGAATTGTTTTAACTTAGCCAGAATGTTAGAAACTTTTTTCTAGCTTTTATACTGGTAAATTAATTTATAACGTCTTTCCCACTTTCCCAAAAGATACGCTTAAAATAATAGCTTTCTTGACTTTTAAATAACTGTCTGCAAACGATATTTTCTAATTTTTCTCTTTGATATCTCTCAACTCCAGTAGTAAATTTTTTCTTCTTGGTTTTTGTATGTATATTCTATTTATTCCTCGAGGACTGCAATTTGTTCGCAGCAAAGGGATTATCCTTGAGATTGTTTCAGAGAATATTTAAGTACTATTTTGTTCTTTTTTTTAGTTCATAAGAATGTTAATTATGCGTATTTAAATTTACATAAGAGACTATAAAATGTTACTGTTTAAAGAAAAAGTATAATCCTGTAACTCGCGGATAATGCAATTGTGTCATGTTCAAGAAATTAAATTCACAAGGGAATAATTTTTTTATTGTAAATACAACATGAAATTAGTTTATATTCCGTTATCTTCCAACGCAAATTCTTTAAAAAATTCATAAGAGATTTAGAATTTCTCAATTGAATTAATTTGTAACACACTATACTCAGGAACACACGCTAAAATTCCATTCTTACACGAAATTTATTGGCTATTCATCATTAAAAAGTATTTTACCTTAAGATAGCGATTCCTTTTTTTCATATTTTGTTTCAATGCATACTTATGATGGATTTTCACATAGTGAAATAAACAATCCAGATGGTTTACAAATATTTTACTTCTGCTGTCCAAATGCTATCACATGATTAATAATTGAGGTTACCTTAAAATGTAGTTTATCGCCGTTCAAGCAATGTTTGGTGTTTAATCTAATTGTTGTTTACAAATCAACTACTATATTATCAATTCGAAATTTAGGCATTTGAATTTTTATTGGCGAAGTACTGAAATCGTATTCGATTAACAAGCCCATTGACTTCACGTTCAGAATACGTACAGGAAACATGTATTGCCGCAGTAACACTACCACCTCTTATATTTACTTGATAGAATATGCTGTTCATATCATGTTTTTATGAATACAATTTAAATTATCAACACTGGTGTATTTTATATATCACTCATTTTAGATAATATTTGGATTAAATTCATTTTAGAGATATTCTTTTGGGGGACTTTTTTAAATTGCATTAAAATTTTTATAGAAAAACAGCTGCTTTTAAATGCAAGTTGCCATTTATGAAATGTTTATTTCCAATTCGAAATTGCAAATCAAAATCCGTGGGAAAAGCAAATTTTGCTGACTGTTAGAAAAAGATATGAAAAGATTTTAAAAAGAGGGGGAAAAGTTGTCGATAAATCTTATCGAATTCAAGAGTTGATGTTACACACACACTTAACTTAGCTAGATCTCTTTGTCTGGTAATGATTTGCCTTTTGCAAATTTTGAAAGAAAGTAAGACATTGTAATGCCTAAACCTAAAATGTTACTAAAGATATGACACACACTAAATTCTACTCATAATGGAAAATCAATTAATTACTCTCAACACTCACGTAAAATTCGGAAATTAGACGCAAAATGGAGAACGTCAGGATACGAAATAAAACTTTAGGGATTGTATGATCGAATTAGTTCTCCGGTTGCAATATTAAATATCATAAATGACATGATGCAGCTTCAAAGAGTATATATATACTCTTTGAAGCTGCATCATGTCATTTATTATATATATATAATAATATATATATATATATATATATATATATATATATATATATATATATATATATATATATATATATATATATATATATATATATATATATATAATGAGGCACTGCCATAATTGTTTGCAAAATCAGATATTTAGTATTTCGCGGAAAACTATATCGAGAGCAACCTTGACAAACATTGCGATGGGGGGGGGGGGAAGGATATTGGAATGCATGCCTTGAAACAAAACTTCTCGCTGCATTCTTGGGTATTCTGTGGAACTAATTGGGAATTTAATTCCACAAGAATAAACCCCTAAGTTCTGCATATTCTTTTCTTTCTAAGTAATACCTAAGAGTATCGCACATGTATCATCTCCTCCTTTCATTCAAATTCCACATTAACATATCTATGACTTCGTGATGAATTCCTATATTTTATTATTGGAAACTAATAACAGGTGGCAGATATCGATTGGAGTGTTTCTCTTTTCGAAAATAAAAAATAATTTCCGCCTAAGGAAGATCGATTCGTGGATTATTATCGATTATCAACACTTTCGAAGCTGAAATTAAAACAAATTTCAAAATTAATCTCGTTCTTCTCGAATCCCAATAAAGGTTCCAAAGAAAAGATTCCGAATGAAAAAGAAAGTTGATTGGTCAACATCTATTAGATTAAGCGCCAAAATGGCGACAGACTAAATTTTAAGGTAACCCCGATATGTATCAAGCAAGAGGCCTAATTACAAAGGTTTAAGCAGTAGTTCTGAAAATTTATAGATAGAGTTGTTTATGATTGGGACTTTTGGAACATCTGCAGTCATCCAAAGTATAGACAAAATACTCTGTGTCAGTCATATTTTAAATTTGAAGTCAATTTGATTCCTTCAAACTCAAAGCTCACCGAAAAAATGTGAGAAGAAATGGAACATTGATCTACGCTTCCGAAATGATCTGTTTGCTTCCTTTATGTCAGCTGTCCTCTGTGAACAGCTGCAAATACTGCTGATTGTAACAAAACGATATTCTAGTGATTTTATTTCACACTGGAAAATGTATAAAGCTTGTTTTATTTATCAACCATTTCATCTGACATTCTTCGAGAAAAATTTATTCTTCACCGAACTCGACAATAAAATCTTGGTGATTGTTTTCGCCTATGCATTGAAAATCGCATATTTCTTTTAAAAATATTTCTGCTCCATCTTGTGAACTAAGAGTTGCAGACGGCACGGGTTCGATTCCTTTCACTTTCCCTGGGTGTACTATTTTCTTCTGTGTCAGTAAAAATTTTCTTGTCTGTGTTACTTCTAGTACCTGCTTGTCTTGTGTTTGGCGCAGCTTGGCTAAATGTGGCCCTTGGATCATAAAATTTAGATATAATAGAATAAGTATTATTAGATATGTAGGTAGTTGTGTTAACGTCGCACTGGAGTACCACATGCAATACTTGGGCTATTGGTGCCAATCCGAGCTCAATCCCGAAGGGAAACATCCGAGGACAACACCTCGTAATTTTGAACCACGATGAAATGACAAGGTCAACATCAAATCTGGCACCCCACTCTCCAAACTTCCACACCACACCAACGTGAGGACATTTGAGGCCACGACAGATTTAACGTGCATCAGCTCCACATGTACACGACGGTCTTAGATTGGAACGAATTTCGAACTCGAAACCTTTCCGTAGCACTTAATGGATACTCTAATCTACAATGAAGCGGAATAGATAGGTTAGAAAGCTGATTCAGTAAAGGTATCAGTACTACCACTTACTACTATTGAGGTTTGGCCAGGCAAAAACCTTCGCTTGCCATCATTTGTTTTTTCTTGTAAGGCAGCTACAACTGCTTGCACCTGTGCTACCGTAGTAGATGCTTCTGTTAGAAAAACCTTTTTATGGGGGTCCTTCAAATAAGTACCTGGCACAAAACTTTTTTGAAACCATTTCCCCCCCTCTGCTGGCGCAGGTAATGGCCTGCTATGTTGACTTCATTATCTAAATAATGCGCATCCACATCCCAGAAAAAGGTGGTCAAAGCAACCGCCTGGCATTGCCTTACAAACTGCTCTTCAATAGGCGTTAGCAAATTAAATCCAACAAAGATCAGCTCCTGACAGGTAGACATTATTTCCGGTAAGGGTTGGGCCATTCTATAGTATAACCCCTCATGTTGCTATGCACCATACGTGGGCAAAGTTTTATACATAATACGGAATATTTCAATAAAATCATGGAAGGAGAAACCATTTTTGGGTTTCCTTTTCTGCCCAGTTTAACCCTCTTAATCGCTGAAGATATGGGGCTTAATCTAGGGTTGATTTGGGAGAAGAATTTTGGCCATATGCAACCATGGGCTGCTAATCCGCTTTTCTTCCCACCTGGCTACCACGCCCCTAAGTATTATTGGGACTACAGGCATAAGAATATGAAACGAAATGTTCATTCGCAATGGATAGCGTCATTGAAATTCACATCATATATTTAAGTTAAATATTCATTGCGTCAGTTTATTTTGGCAGTAACAACCAACTTTCCTCATAAAACAAGAATGCGAAAGTATTTACGTTTTGAAACGAATCTGAAATTAAATAAATATTGTAAATCTTTTCCTCGAATATGATAGGGTACATTCGAACAATCAACAGTCAAACGTTGAAGGAATGTTTAAAAACCGACGAAAGGTAGGTAGGTAGTTAATTAACATCGCACTGGAGCAACACAACGGACTATTGGCGACGGTACAGGATCAATCCCAAAGGGAAAGATCCAAAGTCGACGCCTCATCATTTTGAATCACGGGCAGATGACCGACGAAAGAATGAGAGGGAATTTCAGCGTTAAACGAACGAACCAGACAATGTGATGATTTTACTTCCTCTTACTCCAATGCTCTCGTATGATACGGGTCGTGGTAGCACGACACGTTGGGAGAGTAACGGATTAACAACCGAAGGGTTGCGAGTTCGAAAGGAACCCAAGACCATCGTGTACAAGGCTGGTGTACGTTAAATCTGTCGTGGCCTCAAATGTCCTAACGTTGGCGTGGTGTGGAAGTTTGGTGAGTGGGGTGTCAGTTCAGGTGTGACCACGTCATCTGACCATAGTTCAAAATTACGTGGTAGCGTCCCCGGATCTTTCAATTCGGGTTTGATCCTGGACCGTCACCAATAACCCATTATGTTGCTCCAGTGCGACGTAAATTAAATACCTACCTACCCGCATGATACATATCTGGGCTACCTTAAAATATAGTTTATCGCCTTTTTAGAGACGTTTGGAGTCTAATCTAATTGACGTTGACCAATCAACTATCAAAACTCAATTCGGAATTCAATCTTTCGAAATTTTTATTGGCGAGAGAAATGCGGAATACGTTCCACAGCAGAAACACTGCCGCCACCTATATTTAGGTTGACAGAAAATACCTCTAGTCGATAGCCATTTAAATATTAATGGGGAAATAAGAATAAAATGTTCCATGTAAATATGAATAAATAAAATTTTCTAAGCCGATAAATAGCTTAATGTATGAATCGATTGTGACTCCAGTCTAAACTAAAATATTCCACCCCTACCCACTAGTTATCTGCAAAAGATGTTCTACCCTTGCTAAGATGTTTCTTGTGACATCTTTTCATTAGTCTTATTAAAAAGGGATAAAATAGAAATAAAATCTGGAAAAGAATGGATATAAAATCAGGTATTTTTTGAGAACTTTAAGAGCCACTTGACAAATAAAATAACATATTTTGTCACATTCTTTTCTCATAAAACTGTTGACCAGGAATAACGGAAAATCCAAATGGAAACTCCACTTTTTAAAATCAAGCAACCTGTATTGGAATTCTAAGCGGAGTTTTGTTGACTTCAAATATGCTATCTGCTTCTAAACAAACAATTTACTTCAAAACGAACTATCTCTTTCCTATTCATATTAAAATAAGCCCCTTATAAAGGAAGCAGATTCTTTTGGAACGGATTTCGAATGAACTTTTTTCCCTGCGTGTTTTCATATACTGCATTCTGATAGTGACTTTACTTTCCCCTACAGCCCTTTGAAAAATGATACCTCATTCGTTCCCGTATCTTACTTTACCTATTCACTGCTGTTTACATAGTACTTCTACGATCGAACTCATGCGTTGAATTTTTGGTATTTTATGTCATTTTTTCAACACAGAAAATGTGTTCCCAGATAAATTTCAATAAGACGAGAAAATGCTCACTTTCGATTTAACCCTCCTAGTTGGTTGCCTTGACAACGTATCTCCTTGTCTCTGAAAAAACTGACCAGATCTTGATGAACGTGATATCTCGTCAATAGGAAAAACAGAACAGATCTTGATATCTTCATCAAAAAACGGCAATATCTTGTTGACGAGGTATTTAGTAATTAGCAAAGTTGACCAGATCTTCATAGACGAGACACCTAGTCGAAACCACTTGAAAGTTAAGAGACAGTGGACTTTCAAAAGAAAATTTTGCAATTATCTGATTGTTATAAAATTTGCAGACTGTTTGATTTTAACTAAAAGTGTACATATAAAGTTTGATCTAAAAGTATTAAGTTGTGTGGAAGTTGTTTTTTACGTAATACGTCGTTAAATATTTTGAAAAATTGTAAATTTTTCAAAAAATTGCCCATTAAAAGAATGTGTTCGCCAACACATTAACTCTATACCCAGAATTCCTAGTCATTACTGTCGCTCTTCTTCAAGTAAGGAATACATTGAAGGGAGAAAATCAATAAGAGAACTTTACAGGGACTCAACAGCAAAAAGACAAAAAAGAGGGCCATGTTAAATATTAGATCTATACCAGATATTCGACTACGAATTTAACATCGCATTTTATAATCTTAGAAAAGATCAATGCGCGATGTATGAAAACAGTCAAGGCGATTAGAAAGAGAAACTATGAAAATCACGTGCTGGAGAAGGATTTAGCTCGTCAGAAAAAAGTGATGACAAGAATAACTCTTTGAACACCGTTATTACAGCCTTTGATTTACAAGCTGTTCTTTAGTGCCCCAATGGAAACACTTCTTTTTACTATGTTTCAAAACTGGCAGTTTACAATCTAACGTTTTACAGGCTTAAGGATGGCGCCGTGACTTGTTACGCGTGGAATGAAACAGAAGGGAAACGGGGAACTAACGAAATAGGCACTTTCAAGTTCCTAAAAAGACTAGAATGTGAATCAGGTGAAGAAGGGTTAGATGCAATCCTTTACTCAGATAATTGCTGTGATCAACAAAAAAACTTAGCATAGTAGCTCTGTGCGTCGAAGCTTTAAAACAGCTGAAATTTTTAAATAGTATCACACATAATTTTTTAATAAAGGGACATACTCGGAATGAAAACGATGGTGCTCACTCCGTCATTGAAGGTCAAGTCAAGAGAGCTTTGAAAAGTGGCCCTATCTTCCATCCATGTCAGTATGTGAACTAAATAGGTTGTGCGAAAGAAATCGGCAACCCGTATAAAGTCATTGAACTAAATCACTGATTTTTACGACATCAAGGCGTTACCTCAACCCTTTTTGCCAACATTCAAGGTGAAAGACTTGAAAGAGATCAAATTAAAAAGTGACGAAAACGTAATGTTCACAAAGGATTCCTATGGGGAAGATAGCTGGACAGAGGAAAAATTGGTTGGGTCTAGAGAAAGGACAAGGAAGAAAAAAAGTGGGCAGAAATTGAAGAAACTGTATCCGGCTAGGCTGCCGCTTAGTGAAAAGAAGGGACTCATTGACCTTCTGAAAATGTCTATCATTCCTCAAGTTTACTATGATTTTATATGTCATTGTAATTTTTGTATTTTAATAAAATGTGTATTTTTTTTTTTTGTAATTTTACAATAATTAAATGTCTATTCTAAATCTAAAATAGCGTGACCAGTTTATTTATAATAGTGTCACCACTCAAAGACCTCCTAGTGTTTGGCTCAAAACTACAAAAGTTTAAAATTTGTCAAAAGGATTCATTGCAGGTCAAAATCATAACTAAATTACCCATTTTTTTGAGATACTTGCGGCGAACATTATGAAATAGTCCATGAAAGAAAAAATAATTGCTTTACAAAAAAGACTTTGAAGAGCTCTCCTGTACAATTGCGGTTTTTTAGTTGTGTCACTATTCAATCAAGACGACGATATCTTATGAGAGAATTTTGTCTGTCAAGCTAGGTGGCGGAACGTGCTTACGGTACACATTCTTGAAGGGATTTCACATGGCTTGTTTTTCGAATACGATTCCAGCACGTTTGAAATAAAAATTCCAAAGTCTAAGTGGAAACAGTGCGAATTAGATATGACACCAAACGTCTCAAAAATGGCGATAAACTAGATTTTAAGGTATCAGGGTCATTCCATGTGAAATAAGCAAAAATCAGGAAAAAAACTGGCCGTACGGTGACGGATTTTCATGAAATTTGCTACATGGATTAAGTTTATGCATAAATAACGATATCCAAAATATTTTGGCTTAAAAGTAAATATTTTGGAAGTTTCAGGCATTTTAAGGATTTAACTCTGAAGAGCAGTTGTGAAATCGCTTGATGTTGCATGTTTGAAGATCTCTCTCAAAAACTACTTAACGTAAACAACAATATTTCATATTTTTGTAATTTATGAAGAATTTTCTTTTTATCTATTTGGAGACCAACAATTTTAAACATCATATTTCAGCTTAAAATTAGTATCGAAAAATAGAAAATAGTCTATTTTGATTTGAATTAAAAAGGTTTCTATGGGCTAAAGGAAATTAAATGCATCGTTAAAATTGATGTCAGATACAGTGCTAGGTTTGTATAACTACTGCTGAAGTTTGGAAGTCGACTTTTATTTCTTTCATCTTCCAAATAGCAAAGGAAAATTATAAAATGACGGTTTTCCACTCAAAATAGGCCCACAAAATGAAATGAAGGACAGCTCTGACGAAAACTATATTTTGGAAGAATATAGTTTAATATGTCTATTACTTGTAAAAAAATTCAGGATTGTGTTTTGAGTTCCAAAGCAACAATGACAAAATTAGTAAAATGCAAAAACACGTTTTTGCCCATCCAATCAATTGGCGACAAAGTTTCGTCGCCAAACGACTATTCGGATGTTCTACGACGGGTTACCATATTCCATCAGTATCGCACTAACTAGAAATGTTTATTATCGCCAATCATAGCATTTCTTTCCCATTCTATGCATATTACTCGTTTCAAATGGCAACAATGAAACCCCAAATCAACAATGAACAACCAAATTAATTTTAACTTTTGAAGGAAATTTTAAAAGCAGGACATCCAAATCACAATTCAAAAAGCTTAAACATTTAAAACCTTCAAATTCACTTTCAATCTGATAAAGGTCTCTTGTTCAATTTCGTAGTTGCTTAAGTTGAAATTTTCCGTGCTGCCGAATTCTTGAAATCTACTTATTTCACTAGTGATTGTGATGAATATGGAACAAGGATTCGTGAGTTATGTACATTTGGAAGAATCGAGTATAAAAACGATGTTTAAATTCTTTTTTACTCTCAAAATTAGGGTTTGCCTGACTAATAATGCTTAATTGCAAAACGCATTTAATATTCACAAGTAGTAGTATTTAATACTTACATTTCCAAAGGAAAAAACAAATCGAAAAGACTTCTCTAACAAAATTAACTTTCTGCCTAATTATTTCATTGATGGAAACACTTCTTGGATTGAGCAAAAAGACAAAAGAAATTTCATGTGAAATTTTGTACGTGCACCATAATAATAGTTATATTTCATTCTTATATTGCATTTTTTATATTATCGGAAGTTGTAACTCATTATCAGCTACAATAAAAAAATAAAATTTCGTCTAATTAAAACTTTTCCTGAGACAAAAATAATCAAATTACAATTATGAAAATTTCAAGACATACTAGACATCTTGCTCCTTTATGTTTTATGAGGTTTTAAAAGTGATGTATAAACAAGGTGCCTTTCATATCTTATGCATCTCGGATCTGGGGACAGGCTTTGGAGACTAAGACCAACAGGCGCAGGTTGAGGAAGATTCAACGGAGAATCCTTCTGCGTCTTGTCTGAGGTTATAGAACTTTAAGTTATGAAGTAACCTTTGCTATAACTGGAATTCCACTTTTAGATTTGGAAATTGAGTGCAAAAATGAATTGTAGGCTTCGATTTTAAATGGTTTTTCGATGGACTGTGTTGATGGAAAATTCCCTCTCTGCGACATCCCTCATCCGGCTGTTTTTGAACCAATTCATCTAATTAAGTACGAGAAAAATGTGGAGAAGCTTTTTCAGAAAGTCTGTTTCGCGGACGGTAGTAAGATGGACAACAATGTTAGCCTTGCTTTTGCTTTATTTGAAGACAATTTTGAATGCGGCTTTTATAAACATTGTATCCGGAATGAAAGCACTATCTTTCAAGCAAAATTGCTTTGTATTAATCTCGCAGTTAAGTGGTTTAAAGAAAACGAAATTTTTCTTCAAAGTACCTTATTTGTAGCGATTCTCTTTCCACTTTACATTTACTGAAGAATGTTGCAAGCACAGAAAAATTAGTTGTTGAAACGCTTTTATCAATTAGTTCACTTAAAAATAGAGGAATTGAGATTTTCTTTACCTATGTGCGTGGTGGACACTGGAATTTGCTGGAATGAGAGTTGATTTTTTAGCCAAAGACGCTTTTAATTTAGCAATTGATGTAAATTGTAATATTCCTTAGTGTTACTTAAAGCCTCATATTATGACAAGCTTGTTGCTAAGTGGAACTAAGAGAGTATGTCTCATCTGAGAAAGCTGGCCAAGCCAACAAATTTTTTCCTACTATTAAGCATAGATTGAACTCAGAATTATTTTTCTTCATAAACTTCAAAATTACACAATTTTTATCTGGCCATGGAAATTTTGCTCAATATCTATATAGGTTTCATCTTCGGACTAATGATATGTGCGAGTGTTCTAAAAAACAGTCACAAGATGTGGAGAATTTGCTTCTTACTTGTCCTGCATTTGAAAATAATCAAGAATGTGCCTACAAAATGATTTGAGAAAATTAGGTAAAACATGGCCAGTGAAACTCAATGTTTTTGTTAAATCTAATCTGCTTTTCTACTCATTTGTCATGTTCATAAAATCTTGTAATTTTAAATTGTTTTCCACTGCTTCTTTGTTAAATCAACTTACTTCTGTTGTACTTCTGTGGTGCACGGGGAGTTTGCTTTTGTTCAATAAAAAACAAAATAATTAAATATTGTCTGACACAAAAATTTCTTCCCGGATACATGTTTCAAATATTTATTAAAACTGAAAATCAACAAGAATATATTCACATATTGTCTGACACAAAAATTTCTACTCGAATTCACGTGTTTTGAATATTTTTTAAAACTGAAAATCAACAAAAATATTGAAATAATTCATCGAGTCCTGGAATACTTTTATAAAGCAAATTTTATTACCATTTTTATCAAATTCGAAAGCTCCTATCCAACTGACTTTTTTTCATGAAAAATATAATTTCGGAATTCTAGGAAAATGTATTTTTTACGGTGATGAAATTCCGGGAAAGGAAAGCGGGGTTCAATTATAAATACAACCTAAGGTCGAGAATAAATTCGAATCTCAATCATCTATCCGGAATAGTGGTGCAGAATTGGGTAAATATCTGCCACCATATTTTACACCCGCTGTGAAGATCAATATCGGAAAGAGAAAAATAACCCTTTTAAATCAAGTCTTATAAAATACTTGCGGCAACTTTACTCACACCTATAAAAGCAATTTTTTAGAATAAATACCGCCGATTCTCCCATATTTTAAGTATGTTGAATCTAGAAGCTTGCACTGGTATAACGTTTCACTTTCAGCTACATTTCACTACAGCTAAGAGGAAAGCTCCAAATGAAATTATGGGTGTAATAACTTTATTCCGACGGGTGCATTACGCAACTGAAGCGTTATTGTGATTTAGAAAAGAACGCTTGGCAGAGCAGGAGAGGTGGACCTCCAAAAAGTTTATATGGATGGTCTTGTTTATTCATGAGGAAGTCAATAACTTTGCAATAACTTTTTTAACTAGGAAGGTAGTTCAATTTTCGTCGCACTAGTGAACACAACCGACTACTGGCCACTGTCCGGTTGGTTGATTTTGAGGTAGGTTTTACGGCGCAAGGGCCATAATTGGCCATGCTGCGCCAGACACAAGACGTACAACATCAAGTAATAGACATTCATACAATGAAAGTTTTACTGGCACAGAAGAGAAAAATGCACACAGGAAGGAATGCAAATGACAGGAAACGAACCAGCGCCGCCTACAACTCGAAGGTTGCTAGCGCAGTGCGCGTATCCACTGTGCCATGACGGCCACGGTCCGGAATCAATCCCGAAGGAAAAGATTCGAGGGCAACTCTAATTTTGAATCACGGTAAGATGACGAAGTCAACACCTGAGCTGGCACCCCTCTCCAAACTTCCACACCACGCAAACATGAGGACATTTAATGTGCACCAGCCCCCCACGTATTCGACTGTCTTTGGTTGGATCGAGTTTCGAACTCGCAACATTCTGGCTACCAATCCGCGATTCTACCAACTGGGCTTCCGAGGCCACCTCTGAAAAACAAATGTGGTGCAGATGAAACGTCTTGATGCGAAGAAATTTTATTTCCGCCGATCGGTGGAAATGAACTTTTCATTTTCAAAATCCAACATTATTTTCCATTTTTCAAACATTTGAGATCTTAGGATGAAATACTTTTGAATGTGGTATGAGAATATATTTCGGTCAAGTTAAATGTAGGTTCAGGTAGTGCTTCTGTTGTGGAACGTGCTTTCTGTACGTTTTGGATCGTCATGTTTGGTACGTCAATTGGATTGTTTTTCGAATACGATTTCAATAAAAATTCAAAAGAATTCCAAATTTATATATAATTGTTTGGTCAACGCCCAATAAATCCAAAACAATAATTTAAAGGAACCATTTCTAACGGTTAGTATAATTAAGACGTTTGTTGTTGATATTTTGCGGAAAACAATAGAAAACCGAACTTATATAACGCATGACATTCTCAGTTTTTATACTCTGCAGTTATTAATTGCAGAATCCATTCTAAAAGAAAACCTCGCGTATTTTAATTTGAACTATTTATTCGATAGATTGTGTAAACCCCTAAGCTTTTCATGCAATAAGGATGACTAATCCTTAATTCAAAATTTATAATTATGCCGCACTCATTCATATAAAAGTATAAGAGCTTACACTCAAGAGCTTACCATAAGAGCTTACACAAGAGCTTACCATCGATTTAATTTTTTGCTGAATCGCTTTTTCAAACTGAAGCTATTTTTGAATGAGCTACGAACGGCAAAAAATTGTTTTGCATTAGAATTTATATGCTGCGTAATGAAAACTTGATAGACAAAACAAAATACGTTGACTCGAGTTTTTTTTTTTGCGAACTTTTGGTACCAGGCATGTATATTCGTAACGGTTCGAAATTTATTTTAAGCATTCTGTCTAGTTAACTTTCGTGCAAATAAAGGGGCAGTAAAATGAATAACAAATCCAAGGCCTTTTATAACGATTAGTTCAATTCCATTTGATTTCGTTATTGTTTCACTCTTGATAATGAAAGAAGAGGATTAGACCTCTTCAGTTTCTGAAAACAGTTTTTTGTATTATTTTAAGTACTCTGCGTGTTGTCTACTCCGTGACACTTTCCTTTAGAGTCTTTGTCACGAAAATTCCGATGCTATTTGACTATGGAAGACGATTGGACCGCTTCGGTTTTTGAAAAAAGTTTTGTGTATTATTTTGAGCACTGTGGGTCGTGACATTTCCTCAAAAGAGTCAGTGCATAAATCCATGTTTCACGTGATACCAAATGGTAGTCCAATATGTTGATGACAGTGCTTTGTTTGATGGATTGCTGTGTGGGCGGGATTTATGTGTGTCCTATTTCTGTTTCTGCATCGTCTTCGCTTCTATTTAAATATTTTTGATATTTCAGCTGATGCAGTGACTTTCCTAAATCACGGTGTGTCTCCCATAAGGATTGTTTTACCTCTGAGAAACATTTACTCTCCGATTCTGTTATGACATTCCTTTTTCGTTTAAAACTCCTCCCCCTCTGTTGTATTTTTGAGGCTCTTGCTTCGTTTTTTATGGGACTTTGGTAGCCCGGTTGGAAGAGTAGCGGATTAGTAACCGGAGGGTTACGAGTACAAAACTAGATCCAACCAAAGACCGTCGTGTACGTGGGGGGATGATGCATGTTAAATCTGTCAAATGTCCTCACGTTGGCGTGGTGTGGAAGTTTGGAGAGTGAGGTGCCAGCACGAGGTGTTTTTCTCTTCATCTGTTGTTCAAAGTGACGGGTAGTTGTACTCTGATCTTTTACTTCGGAATTGATCCCGGACCGTCGCTAATAACCCGTTGTGTTGCTCCATTGCGACGCTAATTCAACAACCTACCATCTTTTTAATGTAAGTACACTTTCTTTGAACTAAAGTGGTGCACTCTCATGGTGCAATATGCATTGCGTGCCACGAGACCGAAGGTTAACTAAAATTTAAAATAAATAGGCTTCGGTCTCCTTAGTGCGCTGGATTATCACCTCGAGTACTGCAGAAGGCTTTGCACCTCGTTTGCATACAGACATGAAGGTTACGAATGAGTTCCCGAGTAAATAGAACCCATTCCTATGTTAAGAGACTGGAATCACGATTCCAAAATTTGAATATGCACCAGCTTTCTGGTGAATATCCTCGATTATGCAAATCGTCGTTTGCTGCTTCGTTTGATTTTGAGATTGCAACCTTTAAAACCAATGTCCCTTAAGTTTTGCACTACAGTGTATATATCGTCGGCTTATAAGTGAAATATAAAGTCAAATTTTTTGAGATGTGAACTTTACTAGAACAGAATGTGGTGACCTTTAGACTGGTGAAGTCCACTGAGTCAATTTTTTCTTTGCGTGAAGGGTAGATTTCTTCATGAAGAGCACTTATTGAGTTTAGTATAGGGTGTACTACAATTTTCCCTAATTTTCTCAGAACTATATTTTTTGATTTAGTGCGTCTCGCTTTTAAGCAGACGATATGGCATTAGAAGAATTATTCAATCCCATACACTCATCAGATAGAATATACTTATTGGGAGGTAGTTGAATTTACGTCACACTGGAGCAACACAACGGACTACTGACGATGGTCCGGGATCAATCCCGAAAGGAAAGATCCAAGGACAACACCTTGTCATTTTGACCCACGGTCATATAAAGAGGTCAACACCTGAGCTGGTACTCCACTTCCACACCAAGCCAACGTGAAGACATTTGAGGTCACGATAGATCTAACGTGCACCCCCCCCCCTACGTACACGACGGTCTCTGGTTGGATCGAATTTAGAACTCGCAACCTTCCGGTTTATAATCCAGAACTCTACCGACAGAGCTACCACGATCCACTTGGAAAGAGAAAATTTATTGAGACTTGGAAAAGTCCACTTCTTGCTGCACACATTTGACTTTGGGATCTAATAGCGGCATTCCTAAATCATTATCTTATCTCCCTGAATGTCACGATATTTCCCACTAGAGTAGTGTTACTTTCACCCCTCAACACACAATGACTTAATAGCCTCATTTATTGGATGAAAAAACCCTTGGAAGCATTCTATTGGTCAGTTCTAGCCAGGAACCTGATTAGAAATCATGCAAGTTGCTGAACGTGCATATGAGTATAGAACCCTTCGCGAAGGTTAACATTCAGAAATAATCTTTTCATATAACGTTAATGTATTTGTAGCAGAGAAAATAATGCATTGAAAGGGGAAATCTGGAAACTGCTTGGAATTAATGAATCTAACGTGTGGAAAGGGGTCTAATCCAATGTTTATCACAGTGTTACAATGAATGTATACGGACCCCATGCGAAAATAGTGTGCTTACTGATGTAATTCCATTTCTAGAGGTGTATTTCTCCTTTGTGCTCGTAAATGTCGTCATAGGGTTTTAGTTGGCATTCTATAGCGACACTTACCATATATACGATCATTCGTTGTCACGTAACAATATATATTATCGCAGAACTTAACTTTTATTCATTGTCTGATTTTAATGCTACCTTGAAAGTCAATATTTCGACGTCGTGAATCCGTGTGGACATCATATCTCTTTATTCTCTATTCACCTCAGAAAATGATTTTCAACCGCTGGGCCGCGATATACTAGTATACGGCAAGAATGGCATTGGTGTGCCTTAGGGATAGTGAAACGGTTTAAATAGCGTAAGATTTATTTCATTTCAAGGGTTTAGTTTTGAACTTTTGACGAGTGTGTTTTCACAAATAATTTCCAGCGTACCTTCGAGCGAGGGGTTACCCGTATTAACAATTTTGAATCTTATTTATTTTAAAGTATCATAAATAGTTTCGAAAAGATTTTTATAGCAGCCACTTCGTTCCAGAAAAGTTAAAAAAATTTTACTACCTTATTAATCTGTTTCTGTTCTCTTGTGTTTTGTAATCTTTCTTGTTTTCTTATCTGTATACTCATGTCCAAAAGTTAAGCATAATTCGTAAAATGCGAAAAGATCGGAGTAAATATGGATACAATGATTCAAAATCACTTGTGGAGAATCGTGGGACAAAGGTAAAGCATTGTGCATATGCAAAACAGTTCACTCCACGTCGACGTGCATAAAGCTCCAGAGCACGTCGGAACGAGTATAAAACGGCCTCGAGCGGCATGGCCAATTTAGACATAAATTTCGCAATTGTTGTGGTACGGAGCGTTGTTAACTTTCAATAAGGACGAAAGATGTCACAAAGATGCCAACTGGACGTGTTTGTGAAGGGACGAATTATTGAAATGCTGGAATCCGGTCGATTCCAAATCTAATCGTCCCGAATACTGAATGTGCCTCAGTGTGCGATCTCCAGACTGTGGCAGAGGTTTCAATCCACTGGAGATGTTGCCCAACGACCAGTACCAGGTCGGCCAAGAGTAACAACAGCTCGGCAAGAACTATATTTGGCGATAACTGCGCGACGTCAAAGGAACCGTTCTGCCAGACAACTGGGTTCAGCCGCCACAGGTGTCATAGTTTCGAGACAAACTGTCTACAGGAGACTCAGAAACATTGGTCTCTATGCCAGACGACCACCAGTTTGCATCCCCCTGACGTCTGCACAGAAACGCGCGCGTTAACAGTGGAGTTTGGAACATCGGCAGTGGAGTCGACAACAGTGGGGCAATGTCATATTAATTGACGAGTTCAGATTTAGTCTGCAAACTGATTCTCGCTGTACCACGATCTGGAGAGAACGTGGAACGCGTTTTCACCGGGAAAACATCACAGAAAGACATAATTTTCCTTCAAGGGAATCATGGTCTGGGCAGGCATCATGCTGGACGGCCGCAAAGACCTCCACATCTTTGACACGGGGTCTATTACCGGTCAAAGATACAAAGACAGCCTACCTTGAGCCTACCGTTCGCCTGTTTCGATGTGCTGTCGGTCATGGTTTCATATTCATGGATGATAACGTGCCTCCTCACCGTGCAGCCCTGACGACGTCTTCCTTCAAAGTGAAGATATCCACCTCATGCAGTGGCCTGCCAACTCTCCTGATCTGAATCCTATAGAGCATGTGTGGGATATGCTCGGGAGACATATTGCAGCCCTCCGCCACTCACCAAACTCCGTTACGGAATTGAAAACTGCTCTCCGTGAGGCTTGGAACTCTTAGAGCACACAACTCATCCATACCCTCATCGAAAGTATGGGAAATCGCTGTGCAGCATGTGTGGCTACCAGAGATTCCCACACACCGTATTAAACTTCAGCATCACATTGCTTTGATCATTCTATTTCACTTAAGTTGACACTCGTATTGTGAACCTTTTTCTTTCAATCCTTTTCTTTGGACAATAAAAGTCATTAATATGCTTGTTTTGCATTGTTTTCTTCTTCTATAACCCTATTACACCCGCATACCGCGTTTCCTTCCATTCCGATGTAGATTTTCTGGAATATTCACATAAACAGCAATTATGCTTAACTTTTGGACATGAGTGTATCTTGTTCATGTGTCCCAGCCATTGGAAAATTTAAAAAATAACTATTAGTTTCATAAAAGTATATACATTTTGTTGGAGATGTTCAAAATCGTTGCTTTAGAACATAGCAGAGCGAACATCTTTCATGATTTGATTTATCAAATCATTTCAATGACTTTCGGTCACTTTTCTTTTAAAACCTTATCTAAGCATATTTTTTCCACGAAGTTAACGGTTCGTTACTTTCCCTTCAGACTTTACCACGCATTATGTATTTTTAGATCAATATCAGCAATTTCCTAAATTGTGTTCTTCCCTATTGTCAATCGATTGTTTGATGCTATCGAAATTCACGTGCTGTGCTTTTACAAATAGTTGCTTAAGATATAAGCCAAAGAGCAACAATAACTAGTCTTCGGGTTAATCTTTCTTAAAACCCTGTAAATCATTGAACCATTCATTCATTTCCTAGTCAAAATTATCGAAATTAAAATGACAATTGTCATCTCAAGAAAATAAAAGAAAATTTTACCTGGTTTCAAAATATTAGAATATTCTATGATAAATACAAATATTTATCCAAAATTCAGAAAACAACAATTATTTATACAACTTAGCAACTAATTTTATTCTGAATTTATGCATCTTTCAGAAGAATCTGAAAAACTCTAAAATATTACTGCTTTAAACTCTTTCGAGTTCTCTAATTTTTGAATAAAATATTGTTAAGCAACTTTCATCGAAACTAAAAATTCTAATTTTTTAATGTACTTTCTTAAACTTAGACTAAATACAATGAGTCGTTTGTTTTTCTAATGCATTATGCTAAAATTAAACAAGACTTCAAATTACTAATGGGCAATTCCACGAAACACGGGACATACAAGTGAAAAAAATTTAGAAAATTAACTCAAATTTTCTTTAGTTCTTTTCTAGATAGTTTAAAGTTTTTGAACTTGAATTTGGCAACACCTTACGCATTTATTTTATCAGTACATGGTCAGCTGTTCTAAAACCTTAGATGTGAAGATTTTTTTAGTGTAGGCTGTCTTTGCAGGCAATTTTTCTAATATTATCGAGTATTTTTGTTTATTTTTTATGCATATCAAGAGTGATTTCAGTAGAGAAAATTATGTCTAATTTTGTAACAGAAATCCATTACTATATTTATGGAACTATTTCCGAGAAAGTACTTACTATAATGTAACGTGAGTCACAAAAACTTAGTTTTTTAATTCGTTTAAAATATTCTATGTTTAAAATTAAAATTTTCACTTTTCCTCTTACTTAGTATGAAGAGTAAAAGTAAATGACAAATTTTATTTTAATTCAGGCTTTTTCTCAAAAGACGACACATTTAATTTTGTAATGTGAGTCGCACATTAAGTTAAATGTTGTACTCAAATAATTGGCTTTAATTTTTCTATTAAAATTTGAAGTGCAAATGACTTTGTTATGGATTTATTTAAAATTTGCTCTTTTTCTTTTATAATATAAAAATTGTATTATTACTGCAGCTACTGCAGCTGCAGAGAGTCCAAGAAAGAAGAAAGCACAGAGAGAAACTAAAGAAATTATAACGAATATAAAGAAAAGCACCGTCTTACAATGAAATACTGATTCAGAAAGGACGAAAGTTAGAAATAGAGTTAAAAAGTATCGCGTTTTAAGGAACCAAGATAATTCAAATAAAACCATACCTCAATTGTACAAAAATGCGAACACTTTTGGCAAAGCTATGACCCAAGCAAAACGAGGTTTACCTAGCACACCACATCGTAATGAAGTTGTGAGAAAATTGTTTAGCAGCATTTGTAATGTGACATTCAATGCATGTTTTGATTCAATTAGTAATCATTCGAAGTTATCAGCTTTGAGTATAGAGATAAAATAGACAAAATTGTATTATTTTATGAACGAGATTATGTTAGCCGAATGGCTCCTGGCGTAAAGACGTTACAATTTGGGAAAATGGCCTTAAAATAAAAAACACGCTCATCATCTTATGTGGTCACTGAAGGAAGTGTTTGAAATGTTCAAACTGGAAAATCCATCAGAGCTTGTTAAGAGCAAGATTTTTGAATTGCGCCCAAAGCATGTTCTTTTGAATGAGATCTGAGAAATAAGATTCTATATAATGTTGCTTATGTGTATACCATGAGAATTTTATATAGGTGCTGTAAATACATTACCCTTCTGTATTTAAAGTGCTCCCGCTTACTTCCATTTATTCCAAGAAAAATATAGTGCAGTTCTAGAAATTGTTGGCTAAGCCAATATAACATGTGCAAAGATTGCACAAAGTTTTAAAAAATTTTATCCATTGCCTGGAACAGAAGAATTTGTCCTTACATGGTATTTTTGAAAACAAGATGACGAAAAAAATCAACAAAAGATAGAAGGTCCTGGGTCATATTTGTATTGACTTATTTCGGGTCTCATTCCTCAATTTCTGGAGCATTGTTACTTTAAGGGCCATCAAGCTAAGGCATATCAATGCGTGATGCAAGTAGACTTTTCCAAAAACTATACTTGTACCTTTCAGGATGAGATCCGAGGTGCGCATTGAAAACAGAAAAAAGTGAGATTGTTTATAGCTGTTATTTATTGTTTGGATTCCATCCATCCTGTAGGAATAGCATCAGATTTTTGAGATCATTCAAAGAGGTCATTATTGAATACATCTTTTTTATTACAAAGTATTTCAACTTGCGTGCAAATGTTGAAATTTGGTCTGACAGTCCATATGGGGGGCAGTTTAAAAACGCACATAGCAGCCTCTCTTAACATACTGGAACAGGTACAAAGTATCCCTACGTGGGACTAATTTGTAACATTACAAGGTAAGGGTCCAGTAGACGGAATTTGAGGCAATGTGAAACGACATGTTTTCGACCAAGTGAAAAAGGAAATGTTTAGTAAATAATGTGCACGAATTCGTAGAAACTTCTAAAATGTAGTGAAGATTAATGTTTTTGATAGAAAAAAAGAAATAGCAAAATTCAGATCTAAACACAATTTTGAATCAAAATGATAATTTACTTCACATTTTTACTGCACATAAATATGTTTATGGAACATTATTTAATTTTTTTAAATTGCAATTCCTTTCATCAATAAGCAATTATTCTCAAATATACATAAGAAAGTTAATTTTAGCACCGATTAAAATTTCAAAAACGTTATTATTGAGCATTCAATTCTCAGAATTCACAAATGTAATGTGAGTCACATAAAAATGTCAATTTATTTTATTAATTAAAACAGTAATTTCATTTTTATTAGGTTTAACATGACCTACTACTCTTACAGAAGCATCCTAATTATTTTTCCGATTAACTTCTGTTAGAAGAGAAAAACTCATTTTTGAAAGTCTAAAATATTGTTGTCCTATTTTTGTAACGTGAGTCACAGTCCGAAATGTTGCCCATTGAGGAACTAAATTTTCACTAAAGTTCTAAATTCTGACAAAAATGTTTAGGAACATATCAATGAGTTTATAAATCAGTTGTTTAGGTTTTTATAAAAGGTGTTTAGTTATCTTCATCCATTCTTTATTTACATTAAATTTAATATTGAAAATTGACGTCTGATTGTAACGTGAGTCACATGGAATTGCCTTAATATAATAAATTATTCTAATATTTTGACGTGAAGCTGTATCATCATATTTGAACTCTCTTGATGGTTATCTCTATGAGGTATGTCGTCATTAGCAAAACTGACCAAATCTTGATGTACGAGATATCTCATCGAAACCATTTGGAGGGTTAAAAAACAAGTAATGACTTTATTTTTTTGGTTACACAGTGTTAAATTTTTAAACATGATCTACTGTGTAAACAAAACTATTTTAGTGACCTAACAAAAGTCACAATTTAAAATGGAGATTTTATTTTTAGTATTAACTAGCAAAATTGCCCAACCTCATTCGGGTTGAATTGGTTAATTATAGATTGCAAGTGGCCATAAAATAATCACTTTCCTTTTTTCGTAGAAAAATGCCAAATCATTTAAGTGCGAGTAATATAATTTTTTAACACATTTTTGACATTTTTATAATTTCTACAACCTACTACTAAAGGTAGAAACTGACGAAAGGTGACAGACACTAAGGTAACTACTACAAAATACGATTTTGAGGGAGGATTAGGAATTTCCTTTCTTAAGTTCTTTTCCTGTAAGATTGTTCAAATCAATTCGTAAAAATGACGAATCTACGGCGAATACTAGCATTCATAAATTACTTGCCATTTTTTTATTTGAGGCACTCTTTTCGAATTACGCAATCATTATGGGAAATATTACAATTTAATTATTTATCACTAAGTTTGTTTTAAAAGATAATACTTTTTCTTGAAAATCCTGTTTTATGGCACGTACATAATAAAAGAACTTGTTTTAAAATTGAATGTCTTCATTACAAACAAAGCAAAGGTAACCTATTACCATTTTCAATGGTAAATCGATTTGACAGTGTTTCTTCTAAAGAAATTGTTTAAACAAACTTTCCTTATATAATTTGCTTAAATAAAGCTTCAATTCGTAAAATAAGCTACCTTGACCTTCTGTCGCAATGACAAAGAATTTGTAATATTTCAAAAGTCCAAGTTCGGTTATTTTTAGTATTAAAGTTCTTTCAATAATGGCAAAATTCTACTTTATTCTAACTTACAAGCTGCTTTGAATCAAATACTTTGCGGTGGTGTTGCTTGTGATGAAAAGGAAATACAATTTATTAAAATAATAAATATTTAGAACAGAAAAATAAATTTGGCTTGAAAAAAAGATGTTCTAAATACATAAATTCGTGATTCTTTTTTACCTCTTAATCTCGCACAATCGCCACAACTTACAACTAAAAATTAGAAGAAATTTAAAAATAAGAAATTAATTCCGAGCAAAAAAAATCACTGAACGGGGCAAAGAAACACGAGTTTCCATTTCGTTGCAAAATATCGTCTGTCCCAAATATTCGGAAATCTATATAAATAAAAATGGAGCGTTTATTTGTACATTGAATATTTTCGACCTATTTCAAGTTTTCTAACCGTTTTGGGCCCTTCTGATGCAAAATCCGTCTCTTGCTTGTTTGGTGTCTGTCCATTTGTATGCGTGTGCCCGTACTACGTCCAAACAGTTGAATATATTTTCATGAACATATTTTTGAAACTTTGCATACTATGAATACTTACATTCATTTAGTGACTGAACTTGGTTGCTTTAGTCTGTCTGTCCGTCTTCCTGTTCTATGTTCGATTTTGTGTTTGTGTATTTGTACAAGTATCACATAAAATTTATTTAATATATTTTAATGCAATGTTCTAGATTTGATACACTATATTTTAGTTTAGTGAATACATTATTTGAAATTTCTTTGCTTACATATTTAGGCAAGTTTCATGTTAAAACAACTGTGTAACAATAGTCAAATAAACCATAATTTGGTAGTTTTGGAATAGATGGAAGGTATATTGAGCATTGCAATTACTTGGATTGTTTTACCAGTGCTGTGAAAAACCTATTATTTTTCCAAAAGCAATTTTTACGGAATTTAAATTCTAATGCTTTATTTTTTCTTTACGAAATATAAAATATTCTGAATATTTGGGACAGACGATAAAGAGAATAAAACATTATAAATAAAATACACGGATCAAGGCCTTTTAAAATATTACTGGTAGCTAATATGGCAGCCTTGGTACTTTTTAATCGTTTGCTTTTATAATTTGTCTCCGTTATATTCCAAGAATCTATTTGGTAGTGAAAAAAGGGATACATTCATTAGTTTTCGTTCGAAGCCTTTTCAAAAATCTGTTTTATGATGTATTTCTGCATTTTCAGTTTGATGATTTTCGTTCAATAACTGTAATCAAGGTAAGTAATGGTTTAATTAGTTTTGAAGACATTTTTAATCATTGCATGATAATTTTGAGAAACGTTTTTGCTTTTAAATGACATACAAGGCATTTATATACATACTCAGAATTATTCTATGCATTCTGGGTAACATTGGCACTCTAGAGACTTTCTGTCTTACTAAAAATTTAAATTCGACAAAAATGTAAATGTTAAATATAGCATTTATTTTCATTTGTGAAATTGGGTATTTGACAATTGTGTACTTTACTAAAGGGTGGTAATTGTTTCATGTGATGAATAGGAATTACAATATATATTAACGAAAGGGGAAGTTAGGGTCGGTGCACACATCCAATTTTTAAAGGTACGGCACCGTAAGTGCGGTCTGAGATACAGGAGATCAGATAGTGTAGTGCACGCATACCTCCGGTGACATTGCAGCGACGTACGTCCACCTTGCGTGCAATTTGTGCCGTAGTTCCCCACGTCGCCGCACGGTAACCACGCACGCTCCTCCGGTCTCTCAGTACCTTGTTCTCTATTGAGCGGTGCACACATCCGTTATTTTTTATAATAAATGCGGCGTATTATTTTATATAAATTAATAATTTTATAGTTGTTCTTTAAGTTTAAAAAACACAAAGAAGAATATGAATCGAATGTGCATACGAACCGGAATACGAATAGATTATTAATTGAATTGGGTACTTACACCCTATTCCTAGATAAACGATATGGAGAGGCAAGAATAAAACACTGGACGCAAAAGAATACGAACTCCATATAACAACTTAAAATTGGTTTAATTGTATCCTTTACAAGAGATTTCCTTAAGCGATTTAGAGTTTGGTTTGTAGTGGGTGCACGAATCCCACCGTCGTACCTCTCAGCATTCCAGCAAGACTGACTCCCTCAAAGAAGAATTTCGGTTCGGAGTCAGAATGCTTGTGTGCTTGTTGAACGCTAATTAGCATTTTTAACGTGACTTTCTCTGGCCTTACTCAACAGCTTAAACTTATCAGCAAAAACATCTGGGTTTTCTCGTAAATTCGCAAAAGATGTATAAAATCTACCTCTTGTAAGTCTTAAATCAGTAAATGGACATATCCAGTAACGTCTATTTTATTTCAAAATATATTTTTTGTAAACCAAGTAAGCGAAATAAACACGTTTCCTTCGATAGACATCCATCGCAACTGACGGCCAAATGAGTACAGGCGTCATTTCACGGTAGTGTGTGAATAGTTGGCTATGGCGAGGTAGCGGCAACGCAGCTGCGCCGTACGTTTAAAAATCGGTGTGCACCGGACCTCAATTAACCAATTAAACCTGGTAATGCCGGGTAATTCTGCTAGTATTTTATATATCGCAAAGAAAATAAATAAGATTCAAAAGATTCGAAAAATAGTTTTGGGAAAAATAATTGTTTTTTTCAACGTACTGGTTAAACAAGCCAAGTAATTGATGCTCAATATACCTTCCAGCTCATTTGAGAAAAATTTCAAATTGAGAAGCATGTCCCTTAAAGATTTGCATTGCATCATATTTCTTAATGTTCGATGTCTATTAAAAAAACCAATTAGATTTTTTGCAAATATAATGCATCACCGAAATACGAAAGAATTACAATAAAAATGTTCCCATTTATCTCTTATAATAATACTAAATGCTTTATTCCAGAACTGGGAGGTTTTTAGTAACACGTGAATTAGGTTTACTTTGTCCAAAATAATTAGCTAAAATATTGACATTAAATTATACTAGTTTGATTTCAATTAAAGTAAAAATCAATTTCATTAAGTTAAAAGGATGCTGGGAGTTAATAGATTAGAATAGAGTAAAATGCTATTGACAAATTAAAATTAAAATGTCGAACTTGTTACAAAAGATCTTTACTTTCCGATTCAAATAATTACTAATCCCTTGATTATGTTATCGATGTTAACGAAGATGCCTAATTTTTT
The DNA here is from genome assembly GCA_933210815.1 of Meta bourneti. Classification (NCBI taxonomy): domain Eukaryota; kingdom Metazoa; phylum Arthropoda; class Arachnida; order Araneae; family Tetragnathidae; genus Meta; species Meta bourneti. The sequence continues at coordinate 87,458,800 of OW119927.1, forward strand.
AATTGCCTTTCACTGGGGTAAATAATATCTTCTGGAAAATAGTAATGATCTTTAAAACCAAGCGTTGTTTCTCCTTTTTTTTACCATAAAACAATTACCAATTTATTAAATATTAATAAACCACTCTATTTTAAGTGCTAATTTAGAAAATGAATTAGAAATAATGAAATAAATAAACATTTTATAAAGCATTTAAACAGAGATATATTCATATATCTAGCTTCTACAGAGTCTGTTCGGACATTTTTTGAGCGATTTTGATGAGCTGTAAAAAAAATGTATGCCTACGAAAGAATTTTATTTTCACAGCAGTTAAATAGTTAAAGTATATCTTATCGTCTGCTAACCCAGAGTTTTGTTTACTTTCAAAATGGCGCTTTTAAATAAGCAATGGATGGAAGGCTATGTTTCCTCTCTTTCCGGAGAGAATTATGCTTATTCAATTATTCAAAAACGCTGTAAAAGTCATGGTTTTTCGATATCTAAAGGTACGATAAGTAATATTATTAATGAGAAAGGAAAAAAACGTAAAAGTGGAAAAATACTTCTAAAAAAGTATCCACAAAAGAAAAAATTTCTGAGAATATTTGTAAGGTAAGATCTTTAATTTTAAAGGAGAATCCGCCAAGTCAAAGGACTATAGCAAAGTGAACGTGATAACATTCCCTAAGAGATTTATGATTGTTGCCGGTTTTGCATATAATGGAAAATTAAAAGTAAAATGAGGGGGAATGTAAAAAAATCAACTCCCACATATTATCAAGACCTTATTTTATCCCCAATATTCAAAAAAGAAATACCATATCTTTACCCACAGTGCCAACAATCAGTAGAACTGCATCAGGGTAAAGCAAGCAGCCACACATCTAAATCGACTATTAAATTCTTGGGGAAAAATGGAACAAGAAACTGGTATCAAGTCAATACCCTTTACTGATATTCCTGCTAAATCTCCGGATGTTTCACCCATGGACTTTTGTGCTTTTGGACTTTTAAAAAGGGCATTATCGAAACATCAACCGAAAACCATTCAAGGACTGGAAAACTGTGGAGCAAGAATAGGACAAAATACCACTGTCGATACTACAAAAAAAAAGTCACTATTATCATGGAAATTAAGGTGTAGAAAGATAGTTAACAATAAGTGATATCAAATGGAACATTTAAAACACAAAAATTTTATGTAAAAAATTGAGCTTCAGTCTATTAAAATCGTTCAAAAAATGTCCGAACAGCCTCTGTACTCAGATTTTTTTCAATAGAAGGAAATATTTCATTTTTTGAATATGTCCGTTATTTGTTATATTTATATACATTTATATATAAATACATTTATATGCATATGTGTATAAATACATTTATGTATATTTATTATGTATTATGTTATTTTATTTATGTATACATACAAATATATTTATATATATTTGTATATAAATGCATTTGTTATATTATATTCATTTGTATATAAATACATTTGTTACATTTGTATTGCGTAGGTGAAAACTAAATCTCGTTTTGTTTCGTTTCGAATACAATTTCAATAAAACATTTAAAAACTGAAAATACATTATTTTTTAAATCACCCGATTTTCCATTAGAAACTAAAGTTATCTATAGTTATGGAAGAAATAATATTATGCTCTTTTCTTTTACTTGGATATTCTTAATAATAAATGTTTTTGATTTCAATAACGTTCTTTCTCTTTTCTGATTGACTTAATATAGATTTTGTTGTTCTCTCGGAAATCACCATTTAATTTGTTTGAAAACAAATAATTGACGTTAATTGATTATGTAGAAGACTAATACAAGTTTATTTTAACCCTCCTGGTGGTTGCATCGACGAGGTATCTTGTCATTAGCAAAACTCACCAGATCTTGATGGACGAGATATCTCGTCATTAGAAGAAAACTGGCCAAATCTTGATCTCGTCATCATCAAAAAATAGGCAATATCTTGATGACTAGATACCTCGACATTAGCAAAATTGGTAAGATCTTGATGAACGAGATATCTCGTCATTAGAAAACTGCCCAGGATCTTGATCTCAACATCATAAAAATCGGCAATATTTAGATGGCGAGATATCTCATCGTTAGCAAAATTGGTCAGATATTGATGGACGAGATATCTCGTCGAAACCACTTGGAGAGTTAACTAGAGGATTTCCCCTTCATTAATACACTTTTTGTTAAGTTTGAAATGTCCTGAAATGTGAGATTGCCTAACGGCGGTGATTTGGAAAGCGAGGACCTGATGTCGTATCCAATTTTTGTGGCTCTATTAACATTCCTTGAAAACGCTGAGAAATTTATTTCCACTGTAAAAATAAGCATTCCAGTTTCACAGCGGTAGCAGCTAAAGCCCCCCTCACAGTATTCATATAACTAAATCTCAACCTGTAAGCCGTGAAGCGTTAAAAGGAATCGAATATGTCTAGTTACATTCTAAACTTATTTTCGTATGTTATCTCTAAACTATTCGAATTGAATTTATTTGAAATAGATGGAAAGGGATCGAATTTATTTACTTCTCTTTCATTGAAAAGGAAAAATCTAGTACTTCTTACCACCATAAATGTGAATTTTACAGAACTACCTCCTTTCGTAATATATTTGCTCATCCAATCATATAATCTGTAGTTCAGGAATTCTATTAAAATCATAAGGACATCAATCTTGATCGTAAACAACCAAGCTCTATTAGACGTGAATAACCTATGCAAATGCTAATTTTTTAACATCTGATTATGATTCAAAATAACGAGAGGTCGTTCTCGAATCTTTCATTTCGGGACTGATCGCGGTTGGTTGGGGTTTTATGGCGCAAGGGCCATATTTGGCCACGCCAGACACAAGGCATGTACTAAGTAATAGACATACGCACACAATGAAAGTTTTACTGACCCAGAAGAGGAATGAACCTGACAGTAATCGAGCCTGCGCAGACGATAACTTGCAGGTTGCTAGCGCAGTGGGCATACCCAGAGCCAAGACGGCCTGGGATTGATCAAGGACAGTGCCAATAACCCGTTGTGTTGCTCCAATGCGATGTTAATTCAATTACCTACATTCAAACATTTAAACGAAAATAACAAAAGTATTTAATATTATTACTTAACAGATAAAAGAATATTTCATGGTAGTATCGATAAACCTTATTTATTAAAACTTTATAAAGGATTTTTTTATTTTTCTTCCCGTTTGTTTCTTATTTAGGTGATAAGCATAAGATTTAGGTCTGGAATAATGTTGGCATAATGTGACTTACGTCATATTATGCCAACTTTTCAGGAGAACATAAAAACTGAAAAGAAGGATCTCGTTGCCTGGCAACAAAGCTAGTATTTGTATTAACCTGCAAAAATTGATTGTTAACAATAAAAATATACATGCTTTATCCATTGTTGGTTAATTTTTGTGTAATTTTATAGCTTATTAAGTCAGGACTGTACTTACGTTATTGTGGTTCTACATCAGAAACCTGTTTTATATATATAGGACTTACGTAGCACTATAAAAAGGTGTTTCAAGTAAACTACACGAGCAATCTTAGTAACAATGTCTTTAATACTATCAAAAACATAGAGAGTACAAAATATTTAATATTGTATAAAAAAATATTTAATGTTGTTCAGATTGAGTGTTGAATGTTGTAAATGGCTTAAAAGCTACAGATTAATCAGAAACATTACTCTTGAGCGGTTGAGTCATCCTCAGGAAAGTTTCCTTCCTTCTCTCCTGTGGAAGGTTTTCAAAGGGTCTATACTCTTCAGGGATCCACTGCATTAAATTCATGTGGTCTCTGTACTTCTCATTACTTATCTTGTTTTTGTGTATTCTCAATTTTGGGATCGTCGCTGGCATAAAAACCCTTTGTTCCTCTCTGATTTCTTTTAAATTCAACAGTTTAAAGGTATCATCTGCGAAACTGGTCTTATAGTACAACTTACTGTCTCCTTTGCAAAGCTGTAACCCCACTGCATTGGATATCAAAAATGGTTTTTATTTGTGTTTTTCTTCCTTGAAACGAATGGAGTTTCTTTGATCTTCAAGTAGAAAAAATCAAGTCTTCAACGCACATCCTTCTCACAAACAAAGGGGTTCTGTTTGAACATGAAGCAATACAATTGGCCCAATCATTTGTGGTAAAAATAGTGTGGTTTTTTAGTTGCTCTCTATCACACTATGCTTGCCATCTACTTCCATGTAGGTGTATCCAGCAAGTAGGAACTTATGGTTGACTTCTTTTAGAGTAGAAACTTTTTCCAACAGCCATAGGTACATGAAAATCATTAATATTCCTGTTTGGGCCACTGCAATTATCTGTCCACACTGTTAAGTTTTCAGTAGGCCTATCAGGATTTCTAAGGACCGGCTGTACTTCATCCCAGATCATACACCAAGTTTTGTCAACGGTTGTGTTATAAATTGTAATATTTAATGTCCAGAGTTTTCTTGAGTAAACGCTTTGGGAGTTCTTCAAATCTGGCGTTGGAAAACATTTTTAGAGATCAGACATAACGACTCTCAAACCTTGATTAGCACGGCCTTTCAGTTTATCTTACCTTTTTAATTCATACCTACATGAAGCTTCTTCCAGGTGGTTTTCTTTTTGTAATTTAAGTTTATTGAGTTTTTCATCATTTTTTCATTTTTAATTCAGCAGTCTAGTTTGTCGTAAACATCCCAACTGTCAGTATCTGCTGAGTGGAAAGACAAGTTGAAATCTTCATTGAAAACTTTGGAATAAACCCACTTTTTCTCTGGTTTAATTTTTTCTTTTTCGCATTCATCTACATACAGTGAGTACATTGTGGAAATGTTCAGGTGATTGCCCAAATATTTATGTCTGGATCTTTCCCTGCTGTAGTGGCTTTTATACACCGGAAACTTTGAAATATGGTTTTTGATCCATTCTATTTGCTGGAATATGTTTTCCCTAAGGTCTGGCGTTACTAAACCAGACTCACTGGCTTTTTTTAAGCAATGATGAAGGTTGAAAATTTCATGAAGGTTTCAAAAATAGAAAGCGTATTCAGGAAAAAAGTTTTGCAAATAACTTCAACCTTATTATTAAAGTTAAAAATAAATGTATGGCTCTCGGTTTTGTTTCTTGTGTCGTCTCTTTTCCGCTGTCTAACAGGCTTAGTTTTTATACATGAAAGTACAAACTGTCTTTTTGAGTGGATGGACTTACGTTTGTCTGGCTCAAACAAAGGTTAGGACTTATGCTCTTATAACCCTAGTAAATCATAAAAGGAGAATGTTTTACAGCCTTACGTTGTTATGGCTTGATGCAAAATCAGATTCTACATTCAAAACTGTAATAACCTGAAAATCGTCATTTTTGGACTTACGTTCGTCTGGTTCTGAGGTACAGAGTTGTGCTTCCCATGTTCTCTCTCCTACCAGTTTATAACCATTATTAACAATGGATGTGCAATGCTATTATGTGATTCCATTAGTTAGTAAGAACGCAAAGATAAAAATTAATAGCGCCCTTTGAAGCAATGAGGGGTGTATTTTAATTAAGATCTTCTCTTTTTCAAAGAAGATTTTTTAAGATTTTTCTTGAAGTAAATTATGTTTAAGAAATAACTCATTTCGTTAGATCATTTATTCAATTCTACGTATCATTTCTTATCCTTTCATTATAAAAACTAAGAGGTTCCATTGTGTCCCTTATTAATTTTTACCTCTGTAATTATTTGTTATCTCACACTTAATGAAAGAAAAATAACGTGTTTTGTTTTAGTTTCTACGATGCATTTTACAATTATCTGATCAATAATTTCATTTCAGTATTACTTTAAAATTCTTTTATCAAAAATTTTATTTCTCACATCGCTTTTTACTTTAGGGTTGCGTCAGAAAAATCGGATATTTGTGTTTTAGATTTTTCTCACAAATGTAACTTTTACAATCTTAATTTTGTTAGTGAAAAAGTCCTTGACATAACTGGAGTAATTTACAGAAGTTCAAAATTGAGATCATTATATTTTCTTTTTGTTCCAAGTTAATCCAGAGTCCTATTAGGATTTTTCTCCCCATGCAAGACGAATCGAACGTTAGTCATCATCGCACCACAATGGCAGTAAGGGTAATTAATTAACGTCACACTGTAGCAACGCAACGAGCTATTGGCGACGATCCGGGATCAATCCCCAAGGGAAAGATCCGAGGACAACACCACATAATTTTGAATCACGGTCAGATGACGAGGTCAACACCTGAGCTGGCACCCCACTCTCCAAACTTCCACACCACGCCAAGGTGAGGACATTTGAGGCCATGACAGATTTAAGGTGCACCATCCCAGTGTACATGACCCCCGAAACACTGTCTTTGGCTGGACTGAGTTTCGAACTCGCAACCTTCCGATTGCTAATCCGATGCTCTTCCAAATGGGCTACCCATCACAATGGCGCAATTGTGAACCATTTGGCATTACGCTGATGCACTATTTGGGGTTCACGTTGCACCTCAAATACATACCATATATTCTAGACTTAGCCTGTTTATAAATAGGGCACACATTCACTAAAGGCCAGCAAATATCTGGGTTTCTCTTTTAGCTTCAAAATCTATTAGTAGATTAATAGATTTTCTGTCTTGATATATTTCCAAGCCAATTTTTGTATGGTGACTTTCATGCAAATATTATGATGTAATGGTATCTTTTTTTCTGTTTTTCAATAAGAATCCTTTTCAATGAGCCTACGCTAAGGTAACAAGACTAAACTTAATTAGTTAACATTTTCTTAGATTCATTTTGCTACGTTGGAAGATAACATTGTCATTACTGAACGCAAGTTTTCGTTTGTTTGAAAGATTAAACTTACATATTTGAGCTGAAAAGCTATTACTTTCATTTCTCAAGTCTATTTCCCTGGAAAGTAAACATTCATTTGTTTTTCACAAGTAATTTTCTAACATTAATTAATTTGAGAAAGGCAACAAAAATATTTCTTTCAGCACCAAAATACTTTTTATTATATTACGTAACAAAAGAAAATTATTCAAAATTAATAAAAAAAATACTCAATTTTCAATGAACAGAAAATTGTATTTTTAACTATTCTCCACAAATAGCATATTCATACTCCTGTAGAAAACAAATAAGAGAAAAGATATTATTGTTTTTTGTCAGTGTCACTAACTAGCAAACAGGAGTTTTTCATGAGGTGCATATTTTCTTTTTGTCTTGTTCTCTTTTTAAACTAGTCTACTTAGTTTCAGTTACAATAACAAATGTTTGGCTCTACAGCCTCGGTATGAGTGTCGAGGAAATAAATTATCAGCACTCCTCTACCCAAGCGAAGTTATTTTTCTTTTGATTAAAAAAATTTGTTTATAACTCGAGCCAGACATTTACATTTACATTTTATTCCCTTTTTCTTTTAAGGAATTTTTTACATTTCCGAGCATTTTTGCATGTTGCAATTTTTTACTTTTTCTATCGTTTTTTTAATATACAAAGTAAATTTTAATTTGGAGAATGCTTTCAAATTGCAATATCTACTAATCCTGGTATGAAATCAGGATTGTCAAATGATCAATGTAACAACCCTAAAATATATCAACGTTCAGTGAAGATTTTGAGGAAATGAATTCATGTTATCCACTTTTGTGATGGATTGTAAACAAAACAATTCAGCTTCTAAACTTCGTTGCTAATATTTCAAAACTCTTGTGTACTACCTGACAAAACTGATTATAGTGAATGGTTCTGTCTAGATTTTCGGCTGCAGCTTTTCCACGGACGTGACGTAAATACGAAAATTGGGCTAAGTTTAACCCTCCAAGTGGTTTCGACGTGATATCTCGTCATTAAGATATTGCCGCTTTATGGTGATGAGATCAATCTTCTAATAATCAGTTTTTTCTAATGACAAGATATCTCGCCCATCAGATCTGATCAGTTTTGTTAATGACGAGACACCTTCGAGACAACCACCAGGAGAGTTAAATCTTAATATTTGATATGAATTGGATATCCCCTAAACTTCGTTGCTAATATTTCAAAACTCTTGTGTACTACCTGACAAGTTAGTACACAAGAGTACTACCTGGAGTTTCTTCTAGTGGGAATCTTTCTCTTAGGTAACTAACATTGTGAAAAGCCCTATGGCTGGAGCGAGTTCAGATTGTTTCAGGCGGGAAAGCCAAAATTTGAGAACGTCAACCAACGATCTCTTTCCTAAGATATTAATTCATTGTGAAAAAATGTGTGTGAGCCATCAAATTTTTCTCACTTTTAGTTTTTCGACCAACTCTAATGGACACGTAGGAAAACTTTGCTTTTGATTTGGAAAAGAAAATACATACTACTTCATTTCAAGATACCTAAGTAGAAATCCTACGAAATATCTTGACGTTCATGAAAATTAGTGAAAAATTTAAGAAGTTTCTATAAATAGTGATTTTTCTTTTCAAAGTCTGTGAAGTTAAAAGTTGATATCCTAGGAAATGATATTTATAATTTTACTGTAACCTATAAAATTTTAAAATGAAATGTAATACAAACTGCTTCTTATGATTTCCTCCTCAAATTGTAGGGTCATATATTTTATTTTAAGCGATCAATCGATCTCTAATGGTTAGGGTGCTGGTACAAAGCAGTCAAGTGACTGCTAGTCAACACGCTGGTCACGCTTTTTGAAATTACTCTCAATAACAATTCTCAATCTACTTATATTTGACGTCGATGGTGTGACCCTTGTAAACGGGTTGTTCCTAGAATACATGTAATCTTTAACGTGAACTCCCCATGGTGCACCAGGGTAAAGCCAAGTGGTTCGAAATTCTTCCTTTTGTATAGCCCAGATGATTAATGCTCAATTAGTTGGGAATTAAGAAGAAAATTCATTTTAATGAAGCTTTTCAACTTCAGTAACAACAAAATAAATGCAAGTAATAACAAGAACAAAAGGTGAAGCAAAACAACAACAATAATATTGACCTTTTAGATTGACCCTTTCTCGGGGAAATCTATTCTTAGGGTAGCTTTACTTATTATATATATATATATAACTGAAACAAAAATGTCGAAAGAACAGTGTTTGTTGAAGACATCCTGAACGCTTTCGTCAAAACCCGTTTCAGGTACAACGTGCTCTTTTGCCCCGAACCTAATATGCATAATGATACTGAGTCGTAGATGGGTTGAGGCAGCTGGCGATATTAGCTCGCCGAACTTGTGCTAATCGGCATTGCACAATTGCGCTGATTTATATTGTGCTGCATCTGTCGCAGGATTAATTTCAGCGTTAGATTAGGGTTGCTGTCTGCGGATGTGTAGTAAGTTATGGACTCTAAATTGTCCTATACACGACAACTGATATTAAGGTTTCAACTAGGGCTACATCGCGTTGTTGACACGCAAGACCTTTTGGTATGAAATCGGAATTCTTTAATTAAACTGACGATGGTTGTGTGGACAAGACGTCGATTGCTGTCTATTGATGGACCGCTTTTGGGGTAACCATCTGAATTAGGGAACTGAATGTAAGTTTCAAAATTTTGAAAAACTTGTTCCTTTAATGTCCGGAGGTTGCAGTAGCCCGGTCGGAAGAGCAACTCAATCCAACCAAAGGCCGTCGTGTATGTAGGGGCTGGTACACGTTAAATCTGCCGTGATGTGGAAGTTTGGAGAATAGAGTGCCTGCTGAGGTATAGCCTCGTCATCTGACCGTGGTTCGAAATTACGAGGCGTTTCTCTTCGGGATTGATCCCTTAGACCTTTGCCAAGATCCGGGGTAACGTTAATTCAATTACCCTATCCCCACCTTTTTAATGTCCAACCTCCGATACTATATGTATCAAGCGAGATCATTTGAACAGCAGAAGTATAGTTCGGTTCCTGTGAGAAGGCAGCCGACCTTTGGTCAGTTCATATCTGAATAAAAAAAAGTGAAAGCGCGTCAGAGAAGGCTGCCATGCACAAAAGCATAAATGGAGATCGCCATGGATGTTTTCCCCCTGTCAATTCGCTATAAAATCTGTCGCTTTCGGCACCGAATGATGAACTTAGAGCCATTATCGCGTAGATGTTGCCAATTGTGGAAGGGATTTTTTTATGTTACTACTAGTCCCTTAATTTGACTAATAGACTCCTTCAAAAATAAGTGATTCAATTGTCTTCTCGCGGGAGCTGCACTATAAAATTTTTGCAGACCTCTGGTTTGTTTGTTTACACTGAAAATCCCTCTAATACCAATTAGAATTCGATTTTGAAAGAATAGTGTTATCGGATTAAAATATTTGGAATCAAGATCCCTGCACAGACTGGTATCGAATCGCGGTCAGGTCATGAATGTTGGTAATAGCTTGAAATGGACTTTAAGCCGTAGGTTCTAGTCTGTTAACCTCCTAGCAGCAAAAACTTGACTAGAGATTTCTAGACATTCTTAAGGTGTATGTATACACTAGAAATCACGAAAATTGACCAAATTATCGATGGATTTTTACTAATTCAAAATATTGTCCAACCCCTTAGCTTTCAAACGATACCAAGATCTTGTAAATATTCGAAATACACTGCTGGCCACCGTAAATGCAACACCCTGAAGGAAGCATGCAAATAATATGAAATTTACAACATGCATTAGCGGAGGTGAGATATGCAAATGATTATGTTGGAATCGGTCTCAAACCTCCAATTATAGTGCCGTGTGGGGCACATAAATTTGAAGAATGTAAATCTTTGAATGTATAAAAGTGAAGAAAGATTGGGGATCATGAGCTGATCAGACTTCTTGTATGTTTTTAAACCATAAGACTTGGTCACGTAAAAAAAATTTATTTTTAATGTATAAAAACTCTGTCTTCAATCGATAAAACCCAACAGATTAGAATTTCAGCGCAGACGCACATCACGCGCGCCTGTGGCGCCACTTCAAAGCGCTATTTAAGGCTTGGAGATTTCGACGATTTCAAGTACGGCAATTGTGTTTTTCTTGTGGTTTTTAAAAAAAAACCGATCAATTATGCCTCGTAGAAAACAGCGATCAAGTATCCGAGTTCGACAGAGGAAGGATAGTGGCCTACCGAGATTGTGGATTATCTTTCAGGGAAATCGGTAGTCGTGTTGGACGAAACCAAACAACTGTAATGCGGATATGTGATCGTTGGATGCAGGAGGGTACGACGGACCGACGTGTTCGATCGCATCCACCTCAGTGCACCACTTCACGTGATGACAGGCATATTGTGCGTATGGCAGTGACGGATCGCTCAGCCACATCACGAACCATAGCACAGCACATTCAGTCTGTACCGCATCATCCAGTGTCTGCGCGTACCATTCGACGCCGTTTACAGCAGAGTGGTCTGTCCGCAAGACGTCCATTGCTTCGTCTACCCTTGACGCAGAACCACAGACGTTTCCGCCGCCAATGGTGCGATGAAAGAAGGATGTGGACGGCAGAATGGAATGAAATTGTCTTTACTGACGAGTCACGCTTCTGTCTGCAACACCACGATGGTCGGATTCGAGTCTGGAGACACCGTGGAGAGAAGATGCTGAACAGCTGCGTTATGCACCGCCACACTGGTCCTGCACCGGGTATTATGGTATGGGGCGGTATTGGATATCACTCTCGCACTCCTCTAGTACGCATTGCCGGTACTTTAAACAGCCAGCGCTACATCTCCGAGGTGTTGGAGCCAGTTGTCCTTCCTTACCTTCAGGGCTTGCCCACAGCCATATTTCAACAGGATAATGCGCGACCACACGTGGCACGCATTGTCAAAGGGTTCTTCGCCAATCGCCAGATTGAATTGCTTCCCTGGCCAGCTCGCTCTCCGGATCTTTCGCCGATAGAAAACATGTGGTCCATGGTTGCTCAACGATTGACCCAGAATACATCCCCAGCTGCCACACCAGATCAACTTTGGCAACGTGTGGAAGCTGCTTGGTCTGCTGTACCCCAAGAACACATCCAAAGTCTCTTTGAATCAATGCCGAGGCGTGTGGCAGCGGTGATCTCCAACAATGGCGGCTACTCTGGCTACTGATTTTGGCAGGAACCACACTTCACAGAAGTCTATAAATTTAATCATTTGATACTTGGTGAACATGTTATCTACAAAATAAATTTTGTTGTGATATCTCTTGTCTTTCTTGGTGTTGCAATTTGGGTGGCCAGCAGTGTAGTTTTCAAGTTATAAGGGTTTGGGATAGGTACTGTCACCATAGACAAACAGGTTTCCAAAACTTTAAACTCGATTTCTGAACTATATTTTTAGAATAGGATGATTCTTTCGAACAGTGATAACTCAACAATGAATTGATCTATTATAATTACTTTTGTGTCATTATAATCTATATAAGACAGTGGATGTTTTGACCCTCAGTCGAAGTTATTGGTTAAGAAATGAATTTTTAGTTGATTATTAAATGTTGAAATTCCTGAAAAAATCTTGATTATTTAAACTTCCTTCATGAAAAAAAATTGTAAAAAAGAACGTATTCCCTCTAGCAACTTGATTGGAAGGTCAAAACATGAATAATATTAGGAATAATTTCCAACAGGAATTGTCCTTCTGAACACGTTAAAATTTGGGATATCACTGTTCAAAAAACAAGTTAATTAGCTAATTATATCTGAATTTGATAATTAATGAGTAGCTGAATCAGAATTTTTCACAATAAAATGAGTTTAAGCACAAACCAATGACCTATTGTGAAAAAACTGAATTTTTAAAGTCAAAATTCAAAAAAATGTTCTAGTGTATATTTGTATACAAACACCTTAGTATACAAATATACTATTTTTAATTTTTCGTTCCTTAAAGATTTGAAAGCATTGGTTATGGCTTACTCTAATTCTATACGTTTTTGTTATATTCTACATTTTTATGAATTCCAATTCGGTGGTATTAAACTTCAGATGGATGTCGTAATACCAGATTTCATATGAATCGCGAAGAATGTTCTCATCTTTTAAAGATCATTATCCTTATTCGTGAAGCGATTTGCAAGGATTGTAAGCAGTCTAAGTTTTGTTATTGAAGTTCATTGTATGATGTAAACTTCTTTCCAGCGAAACAGACATCATACAACGTAAACTACTCAAGTTACTTTAATTTTGTATTGTTTTATTTAATAACCGACTGAAGATGCCCAAAACTGAATATATCTAAATGCGAACAAATATAGGAATTATATGAATAATTAATTATAAATATGTAATCAATTTGTTTGAAACTCAACCTTAAAACACTTTTTAAAACCATTATGGAAACAACATAAAAACGAAACTACAAACTTCAAAACGATATGAAAAAGTTTAGTCTTGTAACAACTTTTGCAGAAAACGTTACAGCAAAAACATACCGATATCGAAGCCCGCTAATGATTATTTGATGTTCTAAAAACTTATTTGATGTTCTTTCCTTCTTCACTAACCAACTGAAGCAGGAATTCATTAATATAAATTAAGCATCCCCTTGTTTGCAACATTCCTTTAAAGAAGAAATCTCCATGGAAATTCGATCCATCCGTCTCCATACATCCTACCCGATGCAAAAAATGGGTAGCAATATGTTAGATTTACCCTACCGGATCACTTTTTTAGGGACACTGAAAGCGCTGCTGACCACTAATACTTGAAAACAGACGCTTCCAACGGGAATTCTTTTCCTTATTCTTGAGTATCTTTTAATATTTAAGGATCTCGTAAATACTTTATTTCATCACACAGAACAAAAATCTTACCTTAGACCAAAAACATCCAAATAAGTGGTTTCTTATTCCAGATAATTGTTTCGAAAATATCCGGCCAAATTGTTAAGGGGGTGGAGGGGCTCAAAATAAACACTTTTTGCCAAAGAATGTGTCTTAAAATGCCACGTGGAGCCGCGGTAGCCCGGTTGGTACAGTAGCGTATCAGCGATCGGGGGGTATTTCAATTAACGTCACACTGGAGCAACACAACGGGCTATTGGTGACGGTCCGGGATCAATCCCAAAGATATCAGCGATCGGAAAGTTGCACGTTCGAAACTCGATCCAACGAAAGACTGTCGTGTACGTGGTGGCTGATGCATGTTAAATCTGAGTACAAAACCTCATTATTTTGAACCACGGTGAGATTACCAGGGCAACATCTAAGCTGGCATCCCACTTTCCAAACTTTCACACCACGCCAACATAAGACATTTGAAACCACGATAGATTTAACGTGCACCAGCCCCCAGATGGTCTTTTGGTTGGATCTAGTTTCGAAATTACAACCCTTCGGTTGCTAATCCGCTACTCTCCCAACAGGGCTACCATGGCCCCCAGAAAAAGTTAATTGCATAAAAGTGTCATGTATCACTTCATGTAAAGTTATCTATGGTTTGGATTAAAAGCGTGCGGAATTCGCAAGCGCCGACCGGATTTCTCCGGGAACTGTAAACTGTCCGAATTTTTCAGAGAAATTATCAATTCAATACAAATGTACGCAAATACAAATTGCTTGAATCGCTGTGAGTACAAAAAGATGTGTTAGTCGTCAACGGCAGCTTGCGAAATTGCACATGTCGAGTCAGTTATTCTAGGGGTATTTTCTGTTTGTAATACTGTTATTTCTTATTTGTAGTAGTATTTTATTGACTGTATCTATGGGGAAGTGTTTTTATTAATACCCCATGAATTGCAGTTTTATTTGTACCGAACTTTCCCTGAAATGTCAGCTATTTTTATAGCTATTGTCAGAAACTTCCATTTTTAGGTCTGGTAACCAAATTTATCTCGCTCTATCTTTTTTTTTGTTATACGATGTCTGAAACGGTATCCATGGTAACCATGTAGATAACATGGCTATGTCTTTTCATGTAAGAAAATCGACGATAAATCGGATGGTTACACATATAATGTCTCCAAATGAAATGAAACGGAACACAAAAGTTGTAGCCTAGAAAATATTTCTGTCTTCGAGGACTATAGGGTATTTTCTGTCAAGCTAAATGTATATACCGGTAGTGTTTCTACGGGAATACATGTTTCCTGTTCGAACGTGGCGTCACTTTTCTTTTCTCGATACCAATTCAGCCCTTCTCCAATAAAAATTCCAAAGAATAAATTAACGTCGCATTGGAGCAACACAACGGACTATTGGCGACGGTCTGGGATAATCCCGAAGGGAAAGATCCGAAGACACCTCATAATTTTGAACCACGGTCAGATGATGAGGTCCACCTGAGCTGACACCCCACTCTCCAAACTTCCACGCCATTCCAACGTGAGGACATTTGATGCCTCGACGGATTTAAAATGCACCAGCCCCCTCGTACACGATGGTCTTTGGTTGGATCGAGTATCGAACTCGCAACCCTCCGGTTGCTAATCCGCTGCTCTTCCAACCGGGCTGCTGAGGCCCCGATAGTTGATTACCCCTTAGATTAAACTCCAAACATTGCAGAAACGGCGATGAACTACATTTAAAGAAACCCCGATATGTATCAGGAAATAGTTTAGGTAGCATAACTCTTCACCTTTGGTTTGTTTACACTGAAAATTCCTCTCATACACGAACACAGAAAATTTGGTTAATCTCACTCAACAGAAAAACTTGGCTCCAGCTCTGAAGTTTGTATAATCTTTTAGCTGAGCAAGCAATTAATAAAATTGTTTGACATTGTGTTTAATCTTTTGAATAATGTCTTCTCTAGTGCTGCTTATTCAGCATTGACATGTTCACAATTAATTGGAGTTATTGGAATTAATTGGAATTAAAGGAGAATTAGTCCAATGGATAAGTCGAGAATTCTTTCTGCATTTGTAACTTTTCTAGATGCGATATGTCGTGACGGCAGATATCTTTCACAATTAAAATTAGTTCCATACAATAAACAAGAGTTTCTTATACACCTCATACACTACAAAATTTTATAAAAGCATGATGACTAACATTCCAAATTTTCTCATTCAAACATGACAACTTTTGACATAAAAATTTTCAAACATGAAAATTTTCTCGGTGAAACCGTAATTCAAGAAAATAAATACAAATTATATTTTAGCTATCTTCGTGGTCATGCAAAAGTAGTATTCTGAAATTTATAATCAACTTCGTAATACTCTATTGCTTAATTGTAAATAACTATTAGAATGGAAGCATGTAGAAATGAACTTCTAAATTCATTTATAGGCCTTAGCCTAAGCTGAACTGTTTTAATACGGTACTGTGGAAATCTTTTGGTTACTTGCTTTTCTGACGTTGTAGAAATTAATTTAACGTCATTTAATGTCATTTTTATATGAAATTGAATTGGATGAAAGAACTGAAATTTTGCATTGTATAAGATTCGAATCGATTTCCATCAAAATATATGTGTGAAGGCTGCAGTCCATAATTTTTCTATATATTAATTTCATAACTAATACTGTATATTAAAAATTAACTTAATGAAATTTTGTGTAGATTTTTTCGGGTTCATTAACAGTTAAACATAATTGTAATTTTCATCGTGATAGGAAGATTATTGTAGAAGATATTAATATACAATATAAATATGCAAACACGTTAAATATTAGGAGTTTCAATTCCATATTCATAATCCAGAAACGGCTGCACTGAATGACTAGAAGCTTGGTATTCGAGGTTCAATTTTGATAGATTTGAAATTTTGAGGTGTCCTCGGATCTTTCCTTCGGAATTGATCCAAGACCGTCACCAATATCCCGTTGTATTGCTCCAGTACGACATTAATTCAATTACCATCCTCAGCTCAGTATGAATAAGTCGGTCATTTAAACGAAATTAATGCATATAAATATATTTTTATTTCTGATGGCAAGGGGTTACAAGAATTTGAGGACAAGAACCTAAAAAGGAGGTTGGACAAAGGGAAAAAGGTTGGCATAAGCATTAGACTTCTTAAGAAAACGCCTTGCTTTCCAATAACAGGTAATATAAATGTATAAAAGAAAATCCTGATTTGAATACCTTTGAATCTGCTCTATGAACGATGAATAAAAGAGGGATGGTTCGATTTTGTTTATGGGTCTGTAAATGGATTCTCGATTATTTTTATTATTCTTGTCATTTTATCACAAATCTTATAAACGGTTTTGTGAATTTCTAATACATCCTCATGAGAGACAAATCAAGAATTTTTGATGGCGATAATTTTAGAACACTAAGCAAAAGCTATTTTTTGGTTGAAGTTGAAATGGTAATGGAGCATTATGGTACTGGAAGACATTGATTGGGTTGTGTTTCAGACAATGCAATTTTTTATATCTATTTCCAATGGAAAGGTAAAGATACAAACAGTATAACAATATAACAGGCAATACAATTTCAGCCAATATATATGATTGCTTACTATACTTGTCCTTTGTCGCAATTGCATTTGCTTCTTTTTTTAGGAAACCATTCCAACCGTCACGAAGTAACCACGAAATTAATACAAGGAAAAATGTAATTTGTTCCACCTAAGGTTGTGTCAGTAATATCGAAAGCCGTTGCGTTGATCTAAATTGAACTTTATCATCGGAAGTAACAATTTTCCCACTTATTACCAAATGGGTTTTTTGGCGAACTCCAGAAATCTTTTACGTCTTTTCGTTAGAGATGATAGTGTGTTCATTTTCAGATGTTTCCTGTTCTTACAGAAGCTGTTAGGACATTTTTTGACCGATTTTAATGGACTGAAGCTCAATTTTTTACATGAAATTTTTGTGTTTGAAATGTTCCATTTGATAGCCCTTAATGTTAACTATCTTTCTACACCTTAATTTCCATGATAATAATGACTTTTGTAGTATCGACAGTGATATTTTGTCCCATTCTTGTTCCACAGTTTTCCATTCCTTGAATGGTTTTCGGTCGACGTTTCAATAACGCCCTTTTTAAAAGTCCATAAGCACAAAAATCCATGGGTAGTCCATCTGGAGATTTAGCAGGAATATCAGTAAAGGGTGTTGACTTGACACCAGTTTCTTGTTCCATTTTTTCCAAGAATTTAATAGACGATTTAGATGTGTGGCTGCTTGCTTTACCCTGATGCAGTTCTACTGATTGTTGGCACTGTGGGTAAAGATATGGCATTTCATTTTTGAATATTGGGGATAAAATAGGGTCCTGATAATATGTGGGAGTTGATTTTTACATTCCCCTCTTTTTACTTTTAATTTTCCATTATATGCAAAACCGGCAACAATCATAAATCTCTTAGAGAAAGTTCTCACGTTCACTTTGCTACAGTCCTTTGACTTGGCGGATTCTTCTTTAAAATTAAAGATCTTACTTTACAAATATTCTCAGAATTTTTTTCTCTTTTGGAAGTATTTTTTCACTTTTACGTTTTTTTCCTTTCTCGTTAATAATATTACTTATCGTACCTTTTGATATCGAAAAACCATGACTTTTACAGCGTTTTTGAATAATTGAATAAGCATAATTCTCTTCGGAAAGAGAGGAAACATAGCCTTCCATCCATTGCTTATTTAAAAGCGCCATTTTGAAAGTAAACAAAACTCTGAGTTAGCAGACGATAAGTTATACTTTAACTATTTAACTGCTGCGAAAATAAAATTCTTTCGTAGCATACAATTTTTTTACAGCTCATCAAAATCGTTCAAAAAATGTCCGAACAGCCTCTGCAATTAGAGATTTTAAGCTAAGCACTCGAGCGTTACGCAAATAACCAGAATCGAGCTCTCGCGTGTATTGATACAGTTAACAAATTTCGAATAGCAACACTTTTTTTCTATCGAAATGTGATGGGGCACAGAGGAAAACAAAAATGGCGTTGCAATTGTTCCTGTTGGTAGGTAGGTATTTTAATTAACCTTCCACTGGAACAACACAACGAGTCAATCCCGAAGGGAAAGATCCGAGGATAACACCACATAATTTTGAACCACGGTCTTATTGTTCGTGGAACTTTCCCACCCAATTTTGATTTTCATCTTTAGGTAGATACGTAGTTAACGCCGCACTGGAGCAACACAACGATCTATTGGCGACGGTCCGGAAACAATCCCGAAGGTTTAATTCCATATCCTTCAAGCTCGCAACACTTCGAGCAACGTTTCGTAATTTTGAACTTCGGTCAGTTGAAGAGGAGAACACCTGAGCTGGCACCCAACTCTCCGAACTGCCACACCGAGCCAACGTGAGGACATTCGAGACCACGGCCGATTTGACCTGCAACAGTCCCCCTATACACGACGGTCTATAGCTGGACCAAGTTTCGAACTCGCTCCCCCTCGGTTGCTAATCCGTTGCTCTTCCAACTGGGCTACCGCTGCCCGTTTTTATCTTTAACCGGAATTGAAATTCTGATTTGCAGAGTTCCGACTTTGAGACTCGATTCAACCAAAGACCATCTTGTACATGGGGAGTGGTGCACGTTAAATCTATTGTGGCCTCAAATGTCCTCACGTTGGCATGGTATAGTTAGGAGAGTGGGTTGCCTGGCAAGGTGTTCGCCTCGTCATCTGACCGTGATTCAAAATGGCGAGGTGTTATCCTCGGGTTATCCTTCGGGATCGATCACAAACTGGTGCCAATAACCCGTTTTATTGCTCCAGTGCAACGTACATTAAACTACCTTTCCTAAAACTAATTTTACATTCTTCCTTTTTTCACCAAATTTTTATTACGCATTTTAGCAAATTTTAATTCTATAAAAACTAAAGATTCTGCTTAAATACACTGATAAAAATAGATTAAGGGATCTTAGGATATCCATATGAAATAACAACATGATGTAAAACACGATAAGAAAATTTAATATGAGACTTATATAAATGTTAATTTTGCATAAGTTTGGAATGGTCAGATATGTGCAAATTTTTACTGTGACGCTTGGAATAGAAGTATTTTCAACTGTGAATGGTTGGATTGGGGATTTTATGGCGCAGGGGCCATATTTGCCATATTGAGCCTGACACAAGATAGACAATATCAAGTAATGGACATACACACACAGGACACCGAAGAGAGAAATACACACAGGTAGGAGTCGAACTGGCAGAAATCTAACTATGAATGAAAAGTTATATGAATCTTACGGCGATTTGGTGGAGAAGGAAAGATTACGACCCTCTTTCATTGAATTTCTGCTTGATAAATGATATCTCAGCGAGATTTATCTGATTACTTATCGTGAGGGCTCTTGGTCAGAAATATATTCAGTTATGGAGCGCCCCTAAGAGAGATTCCTAGGATTTTGCAGACAGGAAATATATCTGGAAGACGAAGCGAAAAGTCGTAGGCCTTCAATATTAGTTATTGAGGATCGATTTTTCTGATTTACTGGATTGCCGAGACTCTTCAGCATCAAGAACTTATGACCACTGGTATAAATGTTTCTCTTTCAGCACGAACTGTTAACCCTCTGTGGGGTTCACACGCATATATCCGTTCTGCAACCTGCAGTTTTCCTTGCAGCATGACTCCTAAAAAGTTTTGTGTCCTAAAAGGATTCTTTCAACCAATCGATGTGGTTATTCAGTCATTATGTGTACAAGGGCCGCGGAAGCCCTGTTGGTAGAGTAGTGAATTAGCAACCGGAGGGGTTGCGAGTTCGAAACTCGATCCAGCCATCGTGTACACGGGACTGGTACACGTTAAATCGGTCGTCGTGGGCTCAAATATCCTCACTTTGGCGTGATGTGGAAGTTTTGAGAGTGGGATGCCACCTCAGGTTTTGTTCTCGTCATCTAACCGTGGTTCAAAATTAGTCCTTGAATCTTTCTCTACGGGATTGATCCCGGACCGTCACCAATAGCCCGTTGTGTTGCTCCGGTGCGACGTTAATTAACTACCGATCTGACTTTCAAATTGCGATGTTTTGTCATTTTTGATAGGCAAATAAACTGATTTATGTTAATATTATACTTTTGAATTTTAAGTTGCTTCTGTTTTGCTTCAGTTTCGGAATAGATGAATTTATGAATCTGTCGTGGCCTCAAATGTCCTCGCGTTGGCGTGATTTGGGAAGTGGGATGCCACCTCACCTTGACATCTGACAGTGGTTCCAAATTACGAGGTGCTGTCCTCGGATTGTACCCATCCTGATTGTCCAATATACCATTGTGTTTCTCCAGTGAGATGTTAACTCAACTTCCTACCTACCCTATAAACAATGGATATAACAACAAATAAGGGCTAAAAGCAGGGAAAATAAATGCATACCTTTTTCCTGTTCCTCATGATGTTCTCGTCCCGGTCAGTCTGGGTGTTTCCTGGTGTCTTGGCAGACCTCAGCTTCAATGCGATGGTCAAGTACACCACGGAGATGAGACAGAGCGGCACGAAGTACTGCACGGCGACCAGCACGTGATTGTACACCTTCCACACCAGGGGCGACAGGTGGACGTTGTGGCAGAAGGGCTTGGTGTCGTTACCGGTCCGGGGGTCGTGTACCAGCGTCACCCGCAGGGCGAGGGCGTAGGGCACCCCGGCCGTCGCACTGAACAGCCAAATCCCGATGATGGCCATCTTGGCACTCAGGTCCGTGGTCCTGGCCTTCAGGGGATGGACGACCGCGCGGTACCTGTCCAGCGCGATCGCCGTCAGGGTGATGATGCTGACGTTAACCGAGAGGACCTGGACGAAGGGGCAGAAGGCGCACATGAAGGGTGGCAGCACCCACCGCTGGAGCAGGGCCGCCTGGAACTGGAAGGGGATGGAGAACATGCCTATGATGATGTCCGCCACGGCCAGGTTGGCGATGAAGTAGTTGGTGACGGTTCGCATGCGGCGACTGGTGGCCACGATGGTCAGCACACAGGTGTTCCCGATGATGGCGATCAGCGACACGGTGCCGTAGAAGCAGGACAGCAGCACCACGATACCCGGAGGGACGTCGTACAGCAGGTCCCGGTTCGCGAACGTCTCGTTGGAGGAGGTGGAGTTTGTGGAGTTAGGAGTTGTATAGTTAAGAACATCTTCACTGTCTAAAGTTTGCTGCATTTTCTCTCCGAAAGATATCTGACAGGCTGAGCGTTAATATCCAATAAAATGTTATTCACATGGCCTCTTTAGATAACTTAAAACCGAATTCACCTATCTACCTTGAGAAGAGAAAAGGAAATTGTTATTTTTAAATTAGAAAGATGGGAAAATTTTATATACATTTCAGAAAGTAGGTATATATACGGGTATATAGTTTATTTGAATCAATTCCAAAATATGTGTTTCCTAACAGTGTGGGTTGGCGTGGTGTGAAAGGTTGGAGTGAGGTGCGAGCTCAGGTATTGACCTCGTCATCTGACAGTGATTCAATATTATGAGCTGTTGTCATAGTGGGAATATAAGAGTAGAGTAATCAGTGGTAACCTTTTTCTGTGCCCAGGATCATGTGACCAAAACTAGTAGTAATGTGACTCTTAGAGACGAACATTCATTATCTTATTGATCCAAGGGACGGAGAAGACTCCCGTCCATTGATTCATCATCTCATTGGTCCAAGGGACGGAGAAGACGTCCATCCATTGATTCATCATCTCATTGGTCCAAGCGACATGGTATTAGACTGGCAATTTCACCATTTTTTTCTCCACTCCATAAAAACCCGAATTACATCTCTACCCTGTCATAAGATGTTATATCCCCAAAAGAAGCGATAAGATTCGAAATCGGCCAACTATCAATTTTTCACAGCAGCCACGTGATTACTAGTGACATGTGAAAAACATGTCGATATGTTAGTCCCACCTTTTGGAGCTTCGCTCCGTCTACCTATATTTCGCGTCTATGGGTGTTGTCCTAGGACCTTTATCTTCGGGACTGATACCGAATCGTCTCCAATAGCACGTTGTGTTACTCCAGTGCGACATTAATTCAAAAACCTACTGCCTACGCACCACGCCAACATGAGAAGGCAATAACAGATTTAACGTGCACCAGCCCCCACGACGGTCTTTGGTTGAATCGAGTTTCGATTGCTAATCCTCTGCTCTTCCAAACTGCTTAAACGTTGGCGTGGTGCGGAAGTTTGGAGAGTGGGGTGCCAGCTCAGGTGTTGCCTCGTCATCTGACCGTGGTTCAAAATTACGTGGTGTTGTCCTCGGATCTTTCCCTATGGGATTGATCCCGGACCGTCACCAATAGCCCGTTGTGTTGCTCCAGTGTGACGTTAATTGAAATACCCCCCCCCAAACTGCTTAAAAAAAGGAACATAAATAAAACCGATGTATATGAGTGGGGGATAGATTCTAGGTAATCCACGTGCAGTAATACCATCTTTTTCTAGACACTATTGTTTTACTGGCGAACTGCTCCCTCATCATATGATCGCCTCTGGTTGGTTGGGTTTTTATGGCATATTTGGCCATGCTGCGCCAGTCACAAGACATACAATATCAAGTAATAGACATGAAAACACAAAGTTTTACTGACACATAAAAGAGAAATATATCGAGGGAGGAATCGAACCTGCGCCGTCTACAACTCGCAAGTTCAGTGGGCGTACCCACTGAATCATCTGACCATGATTCAAAATTAACTCGGATCTTTCTTTTCGGAATTGATCCCGCACCGTCTCCAATAGCCCGTCGAGTTGCTCCCACAATGCGACGTTAATTCAAATACCTACCCACCCTCATCCTATGAAGCAATGCTCCATCTATTGTTTCACTAGTTCGACTTCCTAATGTTGTGTGAACCATCCTGCCATCCATTGGTGATCGCTTTTTGTGTTTTCTCAACGGAGGTTCTGGTGATTTTTGTTATGAGTGCCTCCTACCCCGGGAGAATTATCGGGAAAATACCTCCCTATCTGATTACTTGAGCTATAACAAGGTTTCATGCGGAGTTCATGGTGTTCTCGAGTTTCCGTATCCTCGATGAGGGATCAAAATTCTAGTAGATAACATCGGACAATCATAGTCATTATCGCCCTAACTATTTTTAGAAGCTTGTCAAATAAAGTAATATTACGAAGTCATGAGTCCATACCATACAGGTCACCAAGTTTGTTGGGTACAGATCGATGTTTAATGAATAAGTATTCTAAATACATGTCCAACTGTTTAAAGAGCAAACAATTGTTGACACTAAAGGTTTGGAGTTTCTGACCGATATTCAATCAATATTCAATTTCCCCCAGTGATTTCTTAGGAAATCATTTTTTTCTGGTGCTTATATTGAGATTAAATTCGTAAAACGGAAAATGTTTCTAAAACAAATTCACGTTATTTCGGTATTTAGCCATCTTCCGCATTTATTTCAAATGCATGAGAATTGCAGAATAATTCTGAAAATAGAATATATCCAGAAAATGCTTAATGTACAAAGTACTAGAATCAAGTAGGTAATTCTTTAGAGATTATCAGTTGTCCTTAAATTTATTAATAGCTTAAAAATATATTGATTCGAAGAAATTACTATATTTCGGCCACGAAACTTTGGTTTAAAAACCGATAAGAAGAAATTTAAGAATGTATTTTAATTAAAAAAGATATAAATAAAAAACTAACTTTCAAATAAATATTCAATGTAAGAAAATTGAACATTTTAATTTTTTTATAATATATGGTTCAAATTTTATAGTAATAGAATAATTTTCTTATATATAAAAATATTATTTTATAAAAACACAAAGAATCATTGATGGACATCATTAAAAGTAGCCACTTCTTTTCGTATAATTTTAATTTATTCTGTTTCTCATTCAATATTCTCTCTCTAGATCCTTGAAAAATTATTATATTGTTCCTCTTAAAGCTGAAATTTAATTTGGTTAAAGGTTAAACTGCGACCATTTACGTATCAATATGCCACGAGGAAGGTAGGTAGTTGAATTAACGTCGCACTGGAGCAGTACAACGGGCTATCGGTGAAGGTCCGGAAATCCATCCCGAAGGGAAAGATCTGACGACAACACCTCGCAATTTCGTACCATGATCTCACGAAAGGAAAGACTTGAATCGGACGTTTGCTATTCTCCGCATATATGAACTCGTCTGTTATTTCTCAAAAGAAAAATAATCACCAACTTTCAGAACAAAATTCATAACTATCCCACTATGAAATGCCTAAAACTTGTTAATAGAAAAAATTGCCTATATTTCATTAAATTACAAAGCAAGAAACTTTATATAGGTTCCCGATTTCGAAATTCAATCAGATTAAAAATTTATGCGTCTTTCAATTTTCCCCAAAAATTTAAACAATTGAGAATAAGCAGCCTTCGTTTGCATATGGAACGAAAAAACAAAACTCACCTGTTAAGAGCACCCCTTTCTCCCGATTTCACCATCGGTCGCTTCACCAACGAGTGGGGATGCAGAGCACGGTCCGGAGATGCGGGAAAACTTGGAAGAATTTCTCCCTCTGCTTCCTTACCTTCGATAGATGGCGCTTTTCCCCAAAACCACCCCTTCCCCTTTTACGTGGATGACAATGGTCTTCAAATTATGAGACCGATGAGTGCCCGTATATTTTCAGATGGGCCATTCATGGTCTATTCTATATTTCTCAATAAAAAAATAATCAATAAGTTTCAGAAAAAATTCATCTCTCCCACGATCAACTGCGTCTTATTAAAAGAAAACAATTGTGGTGGAAAAATTCTTTTTTTTTCATTGAAATTACAGTTGTTGGGGGATTTTTTATTGACGAAATTATGTAACCAAATAATTCCAGACTTTGTACGTCTATTTATTATCATTTCAAGTATCCAAAACAATCTGACCCCCTCGAACATGACAAAGTATTTCCAAGTTCGCGGGTTGGCATGATTTCTCAACAAGTGATCTTTAAAAAACTTGAATCGCGTTTTATTTCATACACGTGTAGCTATTTTTAGAAGAATCAGAATTTTTTTAAATATTTCCTGAAATCGTGACTTTTGAAGTCCCAAATAATCGATTTAGGTACAAAAATTGACAAGTATTTTTTGCTATAAATTTATAAAAGCGCAGCATTTCGCTTTCATGGTTTATTCAAATAATAAAAGAATGTTTGCTCGACACACCCACACACATACTCTTAACAATTTCCAAGTCGATCAATCCAATACAGAGGCTGTTCGGACATTTTTTGAACGATTTTGATGAGTTGTAAAAAAATTGCATCCTACGAAAGAATTTTATTTTCACAGCAGTTAAATAGTTAAAGTATAACCTATCGTCTGCTAACTCAAAGTTTTGTTTACTTTCAAAATGGCGCTTTTAAATAAGCAATGGATAGAAGGCTATGTTTCCTCTCTTTCGAAGATAATTATGCTTATTCAATTATTCTAAACCGCTGTAAAAGTCATGGTTTTTCGATATCAAAAGGTACGATAAGTAATATTATTAATGAGAAAGGAAAAAAAAACGTAAAAGTGGAAAAATACTTCCAAAAAAGAAAAAATTTCTGAGAATATTTGTAAGGTAAGATTTTTAATTTTAAAATAGAATCCGCCAAGTCAAAGGACCATAGCAAAGTGAATATGAAAACTTTCTCTAAGAGATTTGATTGTTGCTGGTTTTCCATGTAATGGAAAATTAAAAGCAAAAAGAGGGGAAAAAATGTAAAAATCAACTCCCACATATTATCAAGACCCTATTTTATCCCCACTATTCAAAAAAGAAATACCATATCTTTACCCACAGTGCCAACAATCAGTAGAACTGCATCAGGGTAGAGCAAGCAGCCACACATCTAAATCGACTCTTAAATTCTTGGAAAAAATCGAACAAGAAACTGGTATCAAGTGAATACCCTTTACTGATATTCGTGCTAAATCTCCAGATGTTTCACCCATGGACTTTTGTGCTTTTGGACTTTTAAAGAGGGCATTATCGAAACGTCGACCGAAAACCATTCAAGGACTGTAAACTGTGGAACAAGAATGGGACAAAATACCACTGTCGATACTACAAAAGTCATTATTATCATGGAAATTAAGGTGTAGAAAGATACATAGTTAACAATAAGGGCTATCAAATGGTACATTTAAAACATAAAATTTCATGTAAAAAATTGAGCTTCAGTCCATTAAAATCGTTCAAAAAATGTCCGAACAGCCTCTGTAGTTTTACAGATATGCCAACCACTCGCGACAAAGCTGTTTCGAGAAAAATGCGTTTAAATTCTACATCTGCGCCGTCTATTGATGGCTTATAACTGGGCAGGTTGATTGGTTGGTTTTTTGTCGCAAGGGCCATATTTGGCCAGACACAAGGCAGACAACATCAAGTAATGGACATACACAAATAGGAAAGTTCTTACTGACTCAGAAGAGAGGAATACACCCAGGGAGGAATCGTACCTGACAGGAATCGAACATGCGCCGCCTACAAATCGCAGGCTGCTAGCGCAGTAGGCAAACCCAGGTGAGTCCCGACGGCCTCTTATAACAGAGCAGATTATACGAATTTCGCCTTGAAATTTGGATACACATGCTCTTAAGACTACAAAATAAAATTAAGCGAAAAATACAAAATCAATTTTTTTGCAGGTAGGTATTTTAATTAGCGTCGCACTATAGCAACACAACGGGCTATTGGCGACGGTCCCCAAAGGGGAAGATTTTTTGCAGGAAAAAGAAAATCTACACTTTAACAACCCCGTTGTGTTGCTCCAGTGTGACGAGAATTAAAAATACATACACTACATACCTCCCCTGAAACAAAATAATTTTCTCCTGTTCAGAAAAATACCTATGTCAATGTGTCCAGTTTAAGCCCGAATGGTCTCGGTCATCTTAACATTTCCTTAATTTATATATATATCTAATAATCTATAAATTAAAAACTTTAAACGAATATATGAATTAGTACACACGCACCCACAAAATGACTTCGGGATTGATACCGGACAGTCGCAAATAGCCCGTTGTGTCGCTTCAGAGCGACAATTATTCAACTACCTACCTACCCCGAAAATGAGAGATGGTAATGAGAATATGTAAAATGTAGGTAGGTATTTTGATTAACGTCGCACTGAAACAACACAACGGGCTATTATATGCAAAATTAGGTATTAATATAAAATGTTTATGAATTTCACAATTTTTTACTCAATTTAAAATTAATGCGTTTCATTTCCTTCTATCACGGTAGTTTTGTCAGTAAGTCGCACATATTCCTAGATCAATGTCTCAATCACCATGGTTACGCATAGAATTTTTATATATTTACATATTTATTCTTTTCATTCGATATGGTTGGCTAGGTTTTATGGCGAAAGACCCATATTTCGCCAAACTGCGCCAAATACAAGACAGACCAAGTTCTGGACATGCACACGCAAGGAAAATTTTTACTGACACGGAATTCACGTTGGCGTGGTGTGGAAGTTTGGAGAGTAGGGTACCGACTCAGGTGTTGACTTCGTGGCCATCTGACCGTGATTCAAAAGACGAGATGTTATCCTCGATTCTTTCCCTTCGGGGACCATCGCTAATAGCCGTTATATTGCTCCAGTGCGACGTTAATTCAACTACTAACTGACACAAAAGAGAGAAATACAGCCACGGTAGGCTTCAGGAATCGAACCTGCACAGCCCACAACTTGCAGATTGCTAGCGTAGTGGGCAAATCCACTGAACCACGGTGGCCCATCATTCCGTATGGAAATGAGTTCCTCCTCAATTTGGTTTAGTCTGGTTTGGTTTGACACACTGCTGTCCCTTTCTTATTACAAGTACGTTAATTAGATCGGAACCTATGGCTTATAGTGAAAACCAAACCACAACATCCATTCCAAGAACGTATTTGACGAGACCATTCCAAGGAGAGATTATTCAAACCCGAGTCCTTTGAAGCGAGTGCCAGTCTTCTCATCCAGATAAACGCTAAAATTAAGTAATGCACCATCTCATTAAACAAACATCTAACAGAAAATATACTTCAGTGTTTAAATCCAAGCGCTAGCTTAACTACACCTCTCAGCTAACTCCAAGATAGGAAGTGACGTATCACAAGTTAAATTAGCGCTTATGTAAAATGTACCATCCTTTTAAACCGTCACGCTTTATTCGTTGCATTGTGCACTTTTGCAATAGTGGTCGGATTTTATTCCTAAGAATTCGGTTGAGGTAAAAGCGAGTGCTGGTTGAGTTTTGCAAAATAACTCTTTTCGGTACTTTTTCAAATTATCGATTAATGCCTATGAAAATAATGATGGATGTTAAAGTGAAGGACAGGCATTCTGATTTACTTAAAAAAGGATATTTCAAAAATTATTGCACAAACTTTAAAGCACGTTAAATCTGTCGTGACCTCAAATGTCCTCACGTTGGAGTAGTATGGAAGTTTGGAGAGTGGGGTACCTTGGGTGTTGGCCTCACCATCTAATCATGTTTCAAAATTACGTGGTGTCCTCTGATCTTCCCCTTATGATTGATCCTGGACCGTCTCCAAAATCCCGTTGTGTTGCTCCAGTGCGACGCTAATTAAAATACCTTCCTACCTTTAGAACCATCAAAATTCAGACTTACCCCATTTTACCTTGACAAGGAAGAATATATAACTATAGAAATGTTTGCATCTTAAAGGTTAAAAATGTCAGAATGTGTTTGATATATGATTTTTCTCAATTCCCAAAAGTTACCTATAAAAAGCCATTGCTTATATAAACGCAACAGTTAATTTAGAATTTATTTTAACTTGTGGTTTTTAGTGCTTCTCTTAAGTTGCAGTTTACTATATCCGTTCGACACAATTAGTACATTGAAGCCCATTTTATGATACTTCACCCATACCTTTCTAAACGCTGAAAATATATATATATTTTGGGAAAATGTTGTATAATTATATCAAGTAGCTTCAGAGACAATTTTCAACAACCCTTGGAAACTTAAATGTTTCCTCGTCGCATGAGCTAATACTAAAAACTGCTTAAAATAAACAAAAGAAACCTCAAAAGTATGCAAAGCAGGCATTGTATACAATGTCTGGCGTTTTAAGGCAAGGTTATGAAACGATTAATATTTCACACATTGCCTATACATTCTATGCAATCCCAAAATACAACCCGGCAAAGTATAAAGTAATAAGTTTTCTCTTATTTTTTCAGTAAGAAAGTTCTGTATTTTATTTTATATTTTCTTTTTTCATCCATGTATTTTTAATGAAAGCATTTTCATGACTATTCAAATTTTACTTTTTTGTGAGAAAAACAATTAGGTGCACAATTTAAAATAAAATTATTTCCTTCCTTGTTGCAACAAGTAGGTTCATATTTTATTTTCTCTTGTTTTCCTCTATAAGAAAGTCCTATACTTAATTTGTATTTCTTTCTTTTTAGTATAAGTCTTTTCAATAAAAGCCTTTTCATGACTCTCTTTTAATACTTTGCCTAAATAGCATTTGTCATAATGCCTAGGTATTACATACATTGCCTAGGGAAAGTATGTATAATATTAATAGAATTTGGATACTTCATACTTTGCCCCAAAACGCCAATACAATGCCTGCTTTTCATACATTGCAGGTAACATATACACTCGTTGACTTACAAGTGAAATATAGCATGTCAAATTTTCGAGGCATGCGTTTAGCTTTTCGAGACCATAATATTTTTAAAGTGAAGTCCACAGAGTCATTTCTTTCTATGAAAGTCAGATTCTCTTCTTGAGAAACACAGCGAGTGAAGAATATCGAGTAGAATCCCTCCTTTGGTTTTCCAATAACTATGGTTTTTGATTTAGTGTGTTACACTTGTAGGCCAACTCATTGTATGAAAGAATAGTTTGAGAACTAGCGAATGGTATCAATTGTGGAGTGCCCAACAAATTATATTGAATATCCGCTTCATAAGAGATTGGAAGAACGTTTATAAACTGTAAAATTGATTTTAAATTTAGATGCTTTGAGAAAGTCGATCATCACGACTAAAAAGAAAAGGAAACAAGTGACGATTGTTGCTAGTTAACGGACATGTCTCAGAACTTCGAAGATAACTGAAAAAGAAATTTGTTTCAATTGGATAAGTAAACTACTGTTCCTTCTTCAAAGTGGCGCTTCTAAACTGAACAGGTTGGTTTTATAAAACTTAGCTCAAGCATAGTACAACAGGAATGTATAAAGTATTTTCTCGGAAAGCACTGACCTTTGAAAAACAAATCCTTATGCTAGACAGCGCCGTGGGCTGACATTGCTGGAATTTGAAGTTTACATAGAATAAAAAACTACTCGCTTGATGGAATTCTTTTATCTTCTTTATTGTTGCATCTTGGGAATGTGGATTACTATGTAACAGTTACGATTTTTAATTTCGTCTTTAATGTTGTTAATTATACGAGACTGCCTTTCTGGAAACGTCGGATTCTCATCCAGTCTTTTAAAAATGTAGATTCATTTAGAAGGTGCTATGCAGTTTGTAAACTACTGTTGCGTATAATTTACGTTTCTAAGTCATTTACGCACCATAAGTAACGATTCTTTGATGAAAAATGTTATTTGTCCCAACAGGCTCATGTCCTGTTAAAGGAGGATTCTATATGGTATTTCCTTCACTTAATCAATGCTAGTTTAATTGGAAATAAGTCATCTGAATTCTACGAGTTAAAGAATCGTAAAAGAATCAGGAAAAGTACGTACGATAAAGTGCAAGAACTCGTGGGTAAGTTCCGTCGATTGAATTCACGATAAATCCATTGTGACGAAATCCAAATTCTTTTTGGAAATTAAAATTATATTTATTTTTACAAAGACTATATACATGGGTTTAACAATGGATACGCGAAAGGCAAAACAAAATGCTTAATTCCACAATAATCGAAATGCCACGGAGACGTCCAAAAGCTAACTGATGGTTTCAATTAGGGATGTTAAGCGAATCACAGAACTGCTACTCAATCACCGATACTTTTGAATCACAGTTCTTAACTGTTACTGGAATATCAAAATAACAGTGATTAGGTATCAGTGATTTTTGGAACAGTTATTGAGAATATCTGTGATTCTTCTGTAGCAGTGATTGAGCTGATATCGCTTAGCTGATACCTTGGCTGATATCTAAGCTGATGTCTTGGCTGGTACCTAAGCTGATCCCTTGGCTGATATCGATACTGCGACTGCGACCGGGATCAGTGATTCGGTAGCAATGTAAACTGTGACTGAGTATCGGTGATTTGGTAAGGGTGACAGCTGGTTTAACGGTGAATCCCTGGATGGAGTGTGGGGTGGGGCTCTGTGACGGATTCAGGTTTCTGTAGAGGATTAGGATTTTCAACCGGATGCTACAGGAGGCTCTATGACACACCAGGTTGCCGCGCATTTGGCTAAATAAATAAGCCTGACAGTTTAAAGGAAAGTTCAGAAGAAAACGTTTATAATATTTTCGTTATTTTAAATGACAAATTAATTATTGTTCTCCAACTTTCTCTGGTTATTTATTTAGTTATACTTTTACATAGAGAACACATGAGTGGGAATTTTTTTCAATTTTTTGGTTTGTTAAAACATAAAAAATTTTCTTTTTAACTTCTTGTAAATTGTTTTTAATTCTAAAAAAATGAATTATGTGTATAAAACGAGGTGCCTCTGAAAGATTTTATATATTGAATGAGTCTAAATCAGGGGGCCAGAAGATGATTATTTGATTTCGTTAGTGAATAGAATAAGAACATGGCTGCATGTGCTGATTTTTTACACTGAGAAAACTTTTTTTATTCTGTAAGACAGTTTCACTCTCTTCTGTTATATCTATATACAGTGTTGCTTTAGAACCCAAAGATGAATTATGGGTATTAACAAAGGGAAGAAAGAGTTTTAAAAGTGTGTGACGGTAATGTGATTGAAATGCAATCATAATAATTTAAATATTCGTCATTTTTGACATGAACAAATTATGCTTTCCATGGTAACATAATTATATAAAAGAGCTCTAATGAGCAATTTACTTTCTCTCACTTGTCCCTTTTACACTCTAAATCCTAAGCTGAGTTTTGACATTTAATTCTTGAATACGTAATTTTTTCTCTGCATTTCTTCAGCGTTTTACGAGTTTCTGCATTCTTTAAAGTTCATCTCTTAAGACGATGCAGTTTCAGTGGAAGGATCAACACAATGATGTCTATAGCGGTAATGAATGCATTCTGAAATATCGTAATGCAAGTACAGAAAATTATGACTGAATGTTTAATTTTTAGAGCGTATAATTTATTGTTTCTATTTTAAAATTGATTCTCTGGAATTCCTTGTGAGACAGTTTTCAAAACAAACATGTTTCATTTTAATGTTTGATTAATTATAAACTTAATTTATATGAAATAAAAATATCGATACATTTTAATCTGCAAAAACCAGTTATGCGCCTAGTAGCTCAAAATGGCGATCCATCGCTGTCAGGAAGAGAAAAAATGTTGTCTGCATTTGTTTATTGAGGGGGGAAAGTATCTTTAGAGAAAGAAATAACGGGCTTAATATAAAAAATGACTTATCGGTGGAATAAAAATGTTTAATTCAGTTTAAATTGTAGGTTTATTGAATGCTATTGTGTTTGTTTAAATTTAAAAAAAATTTAAAGGATATTTCGGTTCTGGATGAAAAGAAAAACCGGGATTCGAACTGGGTTCTCTGGCGTTGTAAACCACGTCGATACTAACTAAGCTGTGTATTCCCCGTATTATCAGAACTACTAAAGGATTTTAAAACATAAATAGGAGCATCCAGTTGCTACGAGTGGCTGAGATACTTTGCAATCAACCAATCAGATTCAGTTAGTTTAGAATCACAATCACAGTTTAGAATCACAATCACACTTTAGAATCACAATCACACTTTAGAATCACAATCACAGTTTAGAATCACAGATATTCTTCAGTAGCAGTCACAGTTAGAACTGTTGCTAGTTCTAACAGTGTTAGTGTTACCAGTCACTGTTAGAAATCACTATTTGTAACATACCTAGTTTCAGTTCTATTAACAAGCGCAAGCATCAAGAACACTTGGGAGACGGGAAACTTCCGAGAACTAGCCCGTTATCCTAGAGTCTACGATAACGGGCTAGCGCTCGAGTGTCTAGGACCTAGACACTCGGGCGCTAGGATGTTACACCATAAATATGCCTCATGTACATGTTAAATCCATATGTTATGTTCAAATTTTCACCCTGTGAAAGGAATCACAGATTCATATATACTGCTCTTACTTGATCCGATTGGAATAGAGTGACCTTTCAGTCTTTGGAGATCTTTGGCAATGATGTAGATATATGAAGGTTATTATGTTAATCAATAAGCTCGTATTCCATATTTAATTTATTTACAATTTAATGAATTACATTGCTAGATGAATGCTAGCTGTTAACATCTGACATTTCTGATCTGATTCAGAACAAGAATTGCTCAGCGATTTTTAGTACAAAATAGATATGCTCAGAAGCATGCCCGGTGTGAGTATTCTAGATTCGATGTTCTCATTCCAAAGATATTCTGTTTCACCAGATCTTTGGAGTTTCAGCCAGTACAGTATACGCGTAGTTAATAAATTTTTATCTGGTTATAATGCTTCCCATGCAGCTATTTATAAAAAAAATATTAGAAAGAAATTTTAAATTTAACACACGAAAGAACGGAATGTAAAACCTATTGAACATAAATCTGTCTTCCCGAAAATCTTAATTCGTATCCAAACTTCTGCAGAGTTACTTTTTAAAGTATTAAAATATATTTTAAAACATTCTGGAACATTCAAAGATTAATGTTTAAGTTAGTTTAAATACTACATTATTCTCAATGAAAGAATAAATCTTTTTCAGAACGAATAAATTTTTATAACAAGAGACCGATTAAACATAAAGCAAATAAAAACTAATATAGAAAAACTCGAAGATACTTTTACAAATTTTCCACAAACGTTATATATATATATATATATATATATATATATATATAAATATATAAATATATAAATATATATATATATATATATATATATATATATATATATATATATATATATATATATATATATATATATATATAAATAATAGAATAATATATAAAATAATAGAAATGCAGACCAGCAAAATGCCAAAAGATCGAAAAGCAGACAAGTAAAAAGCCAAAGAGCCAAAAAAGTTGGGGGTAAAAAATAGTCAAGCAGAATCCAGAAAGCAGAAGGCAGAAGGCAGAACTCTCCATGTATGCGCGCTAAAGCTGCAGACACAACATGGAAAGTAAAATAATTCAAAATTACAAATCAAAACAAAGAAAAATCCAAAAATTTTAAAATCAAGAAATTTAAGAAATTTAAGAAAATTTTGAAAAAAATGATGGAAGTGTTGGTGGATCAGGGCGTCATCAGGGAGGAGCCTCACCCAGTCAACACAATATGGTGTTTTCTGCGTGTGAGCGGCAGAACACCAAAAGTAGCTCACACACCCCTCCAAACACCATAAGAAAATAAATTAGAAAAACAAAAATTAGAAAAACAAAACCAGGGACAACCAAGGACAGAAACCAAAGATAAATATAATACAAAATTAAAATTAAGATTTAAGATAACTAATATTATTTAATAGTTTATTTCGGAGACTTTCCTGCTGACTATCAATTTTATCAATTTAAAAAACTGGATTTGAACACTATTTTTTTCGACTTCCGATTCCGATGTTCGGAATTCCGAGTCGGAATTTCGAATCGGGGTTCCGTGTCGGAATTGCGGTTCCGATTTCTGATATACGGCGTTGTGAATGGCATTTGTTGGCGGTCCTCATGTAGTTTGCGGCGGGTTGTTGTCGAGCTTAGGTCAATCTATGTGGGTAAGTTTGTTTTCTCCTTTTTTAATTTAATTTAATTTTAATTTTGTATTATATTTATCTTTGGTTTCTGTCCTTGGTTGTCCCTGGTTTTGTTTTTCTAATTTTTGTTTTTCTAATTTATTTTCTTATGGTGTTTGGAGGGGTGTGTGAGCTACTTTTGGTGTACTGCCGCTCACACGCAGAAAACACCATATTGTGTTGACTGGGTGAGGCTCCTCCCTGATGACGCCCTGATCCACCAACACTTCCATCATTTTTTTCAAAACTTTCTTAAATTTCTTGATTTTAAAATTTCTTGATTTTTCTTTGTTTTGGTTTGTAATTTTGAATTATATATATATTAAATATATATATATATATAATATATATATATAATATATATATATATATATATATATATATAATATATATATATATATATATAAATATATACAAGGTGTGTCTATTAAATTCCAGGACTGTACGTGTAGTTAATGAATGAAAATGCGTAGGGACGCGTCATCATGTGGATGTGATAGCGTAACCAATGAGGGGCGAAGGGGGAAAAAATGTGCAGTGATTGCGTCAGCATTTCCGGTTTAGAGAAGGTAAACGCAGGTGCTTCATTAGAGCGCGTGTCACGGTCGGTGATGGAGCAAAGAGTGAATATCAAGTTTTGTTTCAAAATTGGGAAAACGGCGAGTGAAACCTACGAGTTACTGAAAATTGCATATGGAGATGCTGCTATGTCCCGCTCCCGTACTTTCGAATGGTATGCACGCTTTCGCGGTGGCAGGGAAAGCACGGAAGATGACCAGCGCAGTGGGCGACCCACCACAAAACGAACAGAAAATGAGGTCGCAAAAGTCCGCGCTTTGGTGACTGCAGATCGCCGAAAGACCCTTAGGATGCTTGCGGACGAGTTAAATATGGGCAAAGACACGGTGCACAAGATTTTGACCGAGAATTTGGGAAAGAGGAAGATTTGTTCGCGGTTTGTGCCGCATTTTTTGACAGACGATCAGAAGCAATGCAGAATGGAAGCTTGTGGGGTGTTAATCGACGCAGCTGACCGAGATCCGTCGTTTCTCAAATCGATCGTGACAGGTGACGAATCCTGGTGTTACCAGTACGATCCCGAAACAAAGAGACAGTGCAGAATGGAGATCACCATCTTCTCCAAGACAGAAAAAATTCCGTTTCCAGAAGTCGAAAGTCAAAGTCATGTTGCTTGCTTTCTTTGATGCACATGGACTGATCCATCACGAGTTTGTGCCACCTAATCAAACTGTCAACAAAGAGTACTACGAAGCTGTTTTGCATCGGTTAGTTAAACGAGTACACCGTGTGCGACCGAATATGTATAAAGGCAGCTGGCTCCTACTGCACGACAACGCGAGGCCCCACTGTGCTCTCAATGTGAAGCGCTTTTTGGCAAAACATGAAATCGTAGAGGTTAATCATCCTCCGTATTCTCCTGATTTGTCACCTCCTGACTTTTTCTTGTTCCCAAAACTTAAGACTGCTCTGAAAG
This sequence comes from Meta bourneti, assembly GCA_933210815.1. Lineage (NCBI taxonomy): Eukaryota > Metazoa > Arthropoda > Arachnida > Araneae > Tetragnathidae > Meta > Meta bourneti. The sequence goes on from OW119927.1 coordinate 87,495,966, forward strand.
GGCATCGATTTCAGGACGTACAGGACATAAAGAATAGCGTAACCGCTCAACTTCGAAGCATATCTTCAGAGGACTACGAAGTGTGTTTCCAGAATTTGTACCGCCGTGCACAAAAGTGTGTGTGTGCCAGAGGTAATTATTTTGAGGACTATTAAACGTATTTATGTTTTTTATTATTCATTCCGTTGTATTAGCCCCAGTCCTGGAATTTAATAGACACACCTTGTATATATATATATATATATATATATATATATATATATATATACCCCGGAAGACGAAGATTTTACCTCTTGCTACTCAATAAGAAACACGTCTACCACTAAATCACTAATGCCATCTACATTCAGCTTCACAGAAAAGCCTCTCATAAACAAAAAGGAATTATTCTGTCCTTTCGGCAAGATATTCCGGCTGCTACAATGCTCAAATAAAATTCAATCTTATAAATATCTGCAAGTAAGCCTTAAAATCCAAGTTAATTATCTTCAGTATCAAAGAAGCACAAAAAATCTTACTGTTCCGCAAAGAATGTTTATGCGTTCCATGAAAGAAAATTGCATTATGACTTTTGTAAATTTGAGAATACGTGACTTAAATTTTCTTGATGCTTGTCGAAACTAATCAGAGTGTATGAAATTTTGGAATAAATATTTTGACTTCTGCTCCACAGAGCGATATGTTATTGGCCTGAAAATAATTCTTATTCTACTATATGAAATACACTGCTGGCCACCCAAATTGCAACACCAAGAAAGACAAGAGATATCAAAACAAAATTTATTTTGTAGATAACATGTTGACCAAGTATCAAATGATTAAATTTATAGACTTCTGTGAAGTGTGGTTCCTGCCAAAATCAGTAGCCAGAGTAGCCGCCATTGTTGGAGATCACCGCTGCCACACGCCTCGGCATTGATTCAAAGAGACTTTGGATGTGTTCTTGGGGTACAGCAGACCAAGCAGCTTCCACACGTTGCCAAAGTTGATCTGGTGTGGCAGCTGGGGATGTATTCTGGGTCAATCGTTGAGCAACCATGGACCACATGTTTTCTATCGGCGAAAGATCCGGAGAGCGAGCTGGCCAGGGAAGCAATTCAATCTGGCGATTGACGAAGAACCCTTGGACAATGCGTGCCACGTGTGGTCGCGCATTATCCTGTTGAAATATGGCTGTGGGCAAGCCCTGAAGGTAAGGAAGGACAACTGGCTCCAACACCTCGGAGATGTAGCGCTGGCTGTTTAAAGTACCGGCAATGCGTACTAGAGGAGTGCGAGAGTGATATCCAATACCGCCCCATACCATAATACCCGGTGCAGGACCAGTGTGGCGGTGCATAACGCAGCTGTTCAGCATCCTCTCTCCACGGTGTCTCCAGACTCGAATCCGACCATCGTGGTGTTGCAGACAGAAGCGTGACTCGTCAGTAAAGACAATTTCATTCCATTCTGCCGTCCACATCCTTCTTTCATCGCACCATTGGCGGCGGAAACGTCTGTGGTTCTGCGTCAAGGGTAGACGAAGCAATGGACGTCTTGCGGACAGACCACTCTGCTGTAAACGGCGTCGAATGGTACGCGCAGACACTGGATGATGCGATACAGACTGAATGTGCTGTGCTATGGTTCGTGATGTGGCTGAGCGATCCGTCACTGCCATACGCACAATATGCCTGTCATCACGTGAAGTGGTGCACTGAGGTGGATGCGATCGATCACGTCGGTCCGTCGTACCCTCCTGCATCCAACGATCACATATCCGCATTACAGTTGTTTGGTTTCGTCCAACACGACTACCGATTTCCCTGAAAGATAATCCACAATCTCTGTAGGCCACTATCCTTCCTCTGTCGAACTCGGATACTTGATCAAAAGATGATCGCTGTTTTCTACGAGGCATAATTGATCGGTTTTTTTTTGAAAAAACCACAAGAAAAACACAATTGCCGTACTTGAAATCGTCGAAATCTCCAAGCCTTAAATAGCGCTTTAAAGTGGCGCCACAGGCGCGCGTGATGTGCGTCTGCGCTGAAATTCTAATCATTTGCATATCTCACCTCCGCTAATGCATGTTGTAAATTTCATATTATTTGCATGCTTCCTTCAGAGTGTTGCATTTACGGTGGCCAGCAGTGTATAATAATATCGCTCTCTAGTCTCAAAGAGACCTCTTTGAACCTTCAACAAAACCTTAGATAAAAATGACGTGTACTAATGTAATAAAAACTGAATTTGCTCCAAGGGATTCCACAGGATTTTGCCAAATAGGTTTACCTTAACAAATATAAAGATTTATAGGATTCATTGAGTAAGAGCAGGATTGCCGCTACTGCTCGCAACTGAAACACAGAAAGAGTGCTTATACCGTTGGATAAAAGAAAGAACAACGCATCAAACGAGATATAAATGGTAGCTGCCGATTCAGTCTGAGTGAGCTGGTAACATCTCGAAGCATTCGATTCGTTATCGAGTTGCCCGGCGTCCTCTTAGATGTCATCACGTTTGAACCACATGTCATCGACCTTCTAATGAAATAGACGGAATATGTGTGCACAGCTTCATTCTATTTGTTCTGGTCGCTTGGTTTGAAGATCTGCCACGTTGTTGTGGGGGGACTATGAATCCTAATGTGGGACAAATTATTAATTGGTCAACGTGATTATCCAGCTTGATTAAAAACACTAATCTGCGCTTCGATAACCAATCGGCTGAAGACGATTCGTTAGACCACGTCACTTACCCTTCTGAGATCTTACTACAGCAACTTTACCCGTATGCTCTTTCATTAGTTGGTTGTTCTGGGGTTTCATGGCACAGCGGCCATATTTGGCTAAGCTGCACCGAACACTAGACAGCGTCAAATAAAAGATACCGTGAAGGGAAAAGGGGATTGCGGAATGTAGTAGCTCAATGAAGTCATAACGTTGACGTCAGCCTCTTAGTTCGTAACTAAGAGGCGCTACATACTAAGTTCGTAACTGAGAGGAGGCGTACGAACTAATTTTAAGAATCGGCCCAAGACGATTCGTGAGACCACGTCACTTATCCTTCTGAGATCTTACTACAGCGACTTTACCCGTATGCTCTTTCATTAGTTGGTTGTTCTGGGATTTTATTCCACAACGGCCATATTTGGCCAAGCTGCGCCAAACACTAGACAGCGTCAAATAAAAGATATCGTGAAGGTAAAAAGGGATTGCGGAATGTAGTAGCTCGATGAAGTCATAACGTTGACGTCAGTCTCTTAGTTCGTAACTAAGAGGCGTTACGTACTAAGTTCGTAACTAAGAGGCGTTACGTACTAAGTTCGAAACTTAGAGGCGTACGAACTAATGTTAAGAATCGGCTCAAGACGATTCGTGAGACCACGTCACTTATCCTTCTGAGATCTTACTACAGCGACTTTACCCGTATGCTCTTTCATTAGTTGGTTGTTCTGGGATTTTTTTCCACAACGGCCATATTTGGCTAAGCTGCGCCAAACACTAGACAACGTCAAATAAAAGATATCGTGAAGGGAAAAAGGGATTGGGAATGTAGTAGGTCGATTAAGTCATAACGTTGACGTCAGCCTCTTAGTTCGTAACTAAGAGGCGCTACGTACTAAGTTCGTAACTTAGAGGCGTGCGAACTAATGTTAAGAATCGGCTCAAGACGATTCGTGAGACCACGTCACTTATCCTTCTGAGATCTTACTACAGCGACTTTACCCGTATACTCTTTCATTAGTTGGTTGTTCTGGGGTTTTATGGTACAACGGCCATATTTGGCTAAGCTGCGCCAAACACTAGACAGCGTCAAATAAAAGATATCGTGAAGGGAAAAAGGGATTGCGGAATGTAGTAGCTCGATGAAGTCATAACGTTGACGTCAGCCTCTTAGTTCGTAACTAAGAGGCGTTACTTACTAAGTTCGTAACTAAGAGGCGTACGAACTATTGTTACGAACTATTGTTACGAACTATTGTTACGAACTATTGTTACGAACTATTGTTATGAACTATTGTCATGAACTATTGTTACGAACTAATGTTACGAACTATTGTTATGAATTATTGTTACGAACTAACGTTACAATTTTACGAACTAGTCACGACTAATGACCATCGTGTACGGGGGGTCAGTTGCACATTAAATCTGTTGTAGCCTCAAATGATCCTCAGTTGATGTGGTGCGAAAGTATGGAGAGTGGTGTGCCAGCTCAGGTGCTGACCTCGTCATCTGACCGTGGTTCAAAATGACGAGGTGTCCTCGGATCTTTCCTTTCAGGATTGATCCCGGACCGTCACCAATAGCTCGCTGTGTTACTCCTATGCGACGTTAAGTCAATTACCCCCCTCCCCTCACAATGTGCGATGACAGATTCTGTTCATTGTTTTATCTAACTAATTAAACCTTGGTGGTGGAACCCATCGTTGAGTTATTTAGGCGCGACCAACCTAAAATTTTAAAACGGATGTTATAAAGCGATTTTATTACTGAATTCAATTCCTTAAAAGGTGTAAATTGAATTGAAAGAAATTCCTTTGTCAAATTCCCGAAGCAACCTTCACTCTTACCTGACCCCTGATATGGATGTAAGATTGAAGTCCTGTGATAAATTCCTCAACGTCCATACGTCATTTAAGAGATTAAACGTCAACTGGAAGCTCTTATCGCATCTTATATATTCCATTAAACGATAGGTTGTCAGGGCTCTCTATCCATCTTTGTAGAACTTAAAAGTTTGATTGTTTCTTGGAGATGAAGTATTTTGGAGGACATAAAAATAATTGTAAGGCTAACAAAGCCTCTATTTTGGAGATCACGCATGCTTATTAAATTAAATAAACCTAACCCGAAACTAAAACATGCTGTGAATTCTAGATTAAAATTAATGCTAGTTTTAGCATCAGTGGAATTCTTGTGATAGTCACTGTGTAGAGAAAGGGATGCACAGACTGTGGTCCTCGAGTCTCATGCGATCCTCCGCTGATTTACTGGTAGCCCTCCTAACCATGTGTTATTTTAACTTTAACAAATCACACAACAGGTAATTTAGGTTAAAACCTCGTTGCTAGATAATGCATTCAAATGCGCAAGCCTCATTGGATCAACATATATCCGTGAAGAGACATTTTCAGTCATGTATTAACAAGGCGAAAAGTGACACCGCTTCACTGATGCAAATTTAGAATCAATTTTGCGCTTGGCTACTACAAAAATCGAACGCAATATTTAAATCAATGCAATGTCTTGCATCAAATTAAATTCTTTAATTACTTCTATTATCTTTCTTTTTATGTAACAGTATAAAATTAAAAATAATATAAATAATAATAAATATAAATAAAAATACATAATATATGATAGATAACTTTCATGGTTTTTGGGGCTGCCCTCCCAAAAGTCGCAGTGAATCTATGTGGACCTTGGTCTTAACAAGTCTGTGCATCCCTGGTGAAGAGGAAAATTATGTATAGTGCGTACGGTCAAATGATGCAAAATAATTAAATCCATACATATAAAGCAGAGTTGGCGTCTGTCTGTTCTCTATACAAATCTCCATCGTTTGACCAATCTACACCAAATTTGGTTCCCTTTTTCTTTGGAACCCTGCGGGTAACGTAGGCTGCATATTAATCCCCGTTCTATTTGTCTTGGGTGTGCAGAGGGGTGTAACGTCCCGTCATTCTGGACAGAGCACTTGCTAGGGGGCGCTTTTTCCCGATCTGGCTGCGCAGATGACGTCAGAGTTAACATCTACAGGAGTCGCCTCTCAAGATGACCTTGGAGTTTTTTTAGAATCGCAGTTGGGGGCGATTGAACTGAAAATCGCTCAGTATCATATCGTTTATGTATCCCGGCTGTAAATTCTTAAACTGTAGCTTTTTATTATTGGAATGCAAATTTTTATGATAATATAAGGTAATTTTTATAGAAAGTGCTTTTTTATCGTCGATATGGCACAGGAGGCATAAAGACAATTCGAAATCCTTATAGGAATAACATTGCATATTTATCCGATCAATGTCAGACCAATTCACACTAAATTTGGTAAATTCATCCCGTAGAATTCTACGGGACACATAGGCTATATATTAATCCCGTTCGATTTGTCCTGGGTCTTCAGGGGGCTAAAAACAATTCGAAATCTCCATAGGAATAATATTGAGTAATATTACGATGAATTATAAACAATTCAACCCGAGCAACGCGAGGTAATTCAGTTATTAATACATAATACGGGAAAATAAATATGGAATACTATGAAATAATACATAAAACGCAACAGAAAACAATTCGAAAACAACAGGAAAACGTTGTCTGTGATAAGAGGGATATTCAATGGAAGCAAACGAAAACCAGACGGTGAAAAGGTATTTTATGGTTCGGCTCCGGTGTTGGAAGTCAAGTCACGTGGTTTTGAACGTATATTCTTTGAACTATGTGATATATTGGAACGTAAACAGTATTTTCACAACTGGAATCCTTAACACAGATTGTGGTACTAAGTTCAGTGCCGAAATCGATAGCGTATTCCGGCTTTTGCATTTTGCGAAACATATCTTCAGATTTTTGAATAAAAGTAATGACAGAAAGCGAATCTTTTTAATGGGGTCAGATTTTAAATCGGTTTGATCTTTTATATACCAACCAGACCTTTGCATGCAAATCACTGCTTTTTGGAGAACTGACATGGTGGGCCAAAATCTGTACTTTAATTCAAATTTACCACCAAAAGTTTTCAAAATTCTATTAAAAGGATCAATGTATTCATATTGAATCTTAATAGTAACAAAATAAATACAAGTGTATTTACTATAAAGTGGATGGGGGTGGGAACAAGGAAATTTTGTACGAGAGGCAAATATCGTTACAACAAACAACAAATTTATTTGAAACACTCAACGAATACAACTACTGCGAAGTTTGGTTTTCGTATTTATGCGGCTACGTTGCCACTTGAGTTTTTAGAAATTTTTTCATTTTACTTTCATCTCTCTTAATATAAATTATCAACCTTGCATTACTTTAGCCGCCGACACATACACCCAGAATCATATCATATCATGTCTGAATTTGACAGAGGAGCAAATATTACTCTGACCGACTCAGATTTGAGCTTTTTTTCCTAAATTTACTTATTTTTTGCATAATTTTCCAATAACATTAAGTCAGCGTTGAAAATGTACTTTATCCATCATTGAATATTTGAAGGAAGTTCAAATCAAAGTTTGGTCATTGTCAAATGCAGTGCACATTCTATTAGATCTAGGTTTGTGTATCGGCATTTAACCAAGCCTTGCTTCCATCCGCCTACTTCTGATCCATATTTATCTCTGCCATTATTTATGTTGGGATATTACGTGGTCCATTGTTCATAATTCACCTGGACATGGAGACTCTGGTCATTTTTCGGATTATCGGGTTATCAGTAAAATTGCATTAAATAGTTACAGTTCAGGTTTTATCATGGAGACAAATGCTTGTTGGAAAAATTTAGACATTTATCAATAAGCTGAGGACAATACATAGCTACAATGTGTGTGTGTGTGTGAACGCGGATCAACTCTTTTTATACTACTTCTCCAATTCTCTTCTAATTTTTTATTTATTTCGAATGTACATTTGAGGATTATGCTACAGCAAATGTGCTGACTTTCCTTCTATTGTTCCAGAAAATTCTTTCTTCCAAATTAATTTTTCATCGCATTCTATATCATGGTTATAGTTTGCACGTGCTTAATTAAAAACACGTTCACTGATATCATAGTTTACGCGTGCTTAATAAACATAATATCAAGACATCAACAATGTTTATATTGGGCCGCCGTGGCTCAGTGGGTATGCCCACTGTAGGCGGCCCAAGTTCGATTCCTCCCTTGTGTTTTTCTCTCTTCTGTGTTAGAAAAAATTTGCTTGTGTGTAGGTCCTTTATTTGCACGTGCATAAAAATATTTAATTCATGGAGCGCTTGCACTCGTTCGCGTACTATTTTTAGTTACCTTCATTGTTATGATTTCCCATATTTCTTATTTGTATTTTATTGGAGTCCTATATTACCCCCAAGCAGCCTGGCATTAAAACCTCCAAAACAATTTTAATGAAGAAAGCGTTTTGAAATTATCAAGGAAGGTAGGTAATTGGATTAAAATCGCACTGGAGCAATACAACGGACTATTGGCGACGGTCCGGACGACGGACAACACCTTGTCATTTTGAACCACTGTCAGATGACAGATGAGGTGATTAACGTTACTTCACTTAGCTTGTTTTTCGAATGCGATTTCAAAAATGAATTCCGAGTTTTATTTCATTATGAAAGTTAATTGATCAACGCCAATTATTGGGTAGGTGCGAATGAAATGACCGATGAGAAATAGCTTTGGGAATGACCCCCATACAGCTAAAAGTAATTACCTACAAACTTCCGGCATCTTACGTCACCAGAGCTACTATAAATAGCTGTCACGAGTGTGAATTGCAAGTTCCAGAATTTCTTTGGGCGTAAGGTGCTTCCAAATTCGACATGGAAAACTCAGATTTGAGAGTCATCTTCCTTTACGAATTTAAACGGAGACATTCTGCTGCAGTTGCTGCTCGAAACATTAACACAGCATTCGGGGAGAATACAGCCAATGAACGAACCATTCGGCGATGGTTTGCGAAGTTTCGAAGTGGAGATATGGACCTGAAAACGAACCACGTGGTCACCGAGAAGTTGCAGTTTCTGATGATGTTCTGCTAAGTGTGGTTGAAGCAGAACCGCGGAAAACATGTCGTGAGATAGCGGCCGAGATAGGTGTCCACCACACTACAATCGTTCGCCGTCTGGCTTGCACTGGGTAAGATCAAAAAGATGGATTCTTGGGTGCCTCATGAATTGACAATTGCCAACAAGATGAGACGTTTGGAAGTCTACATCGCTCCTTTCCAGGAATGAAAGCGAGCTTCTATTGCAGCGAATCGTTACCTGCGACGAGAAATGGATCCTTTATGACAATTGGAACGATCTGTACAATGGTTGAGCAAAGTACGGCCTCCTGGACGCCATCCCAAGCCACCCTTACATCCCAGGTAGGTTATGTTTCTTGTATGGTGGTCTACAGCTGGAATAATCCATCGCAGTTTCCTGCCAAGTGGCCAAACCATCACTTCAGAATGATATTGTGATGAATTACGACAGATGCACCGGAAATTGATGGTGAAACAACCGGCTTTGGTAAACAGGCATGGCGTTCTCCTCTTGCAAGATAATGCCCGTCCTCATGTCGCACAACGGACGATGCTGACACTACGTGAGTTGGGTTATGAAGCGATGCCTCATCCCCCCTATTCCCCTGACTTGTCACCTACAGATTTTCATCTGTTTTGTCACCTGGATCGCTTTCTGTCTGGCAAACGGTTCACCCAAGATACGGAGGTTCTCCGTGCAGTTGATGACTTCTTCGCATCCCAGCCACAAGACTTTTTTCGTCCTTGTGGCTGGGATCATGGCCTTGTCAGACAAGTGGCAACAATGTGTCAATTCAGAGGAAGATTATTTCGAGTAGGGTCAGGCACTGTATTTTTCAGTTATCGCCATCGAAGTGTGATGGTCATTTTCTGGACATTTCATTCGCCCCAACCCAATAGATTAAATGCTAAACGTCGTCAAAACGGCGTCAGTCTTCATTTTAAGATAACCCCATTTGGGTAACAACCATGTAAAATCAGTCTTCCGTCTGGTTTGTTTTTCACTGAAAATCCCTCTAATACAGCGATTCTCAACCTGTGGGGCGCGCCCCCCTAGGGGGGCGCGAGCACACTAGAAGGGAGGCGCGAGAATATCCAAGAGAAAATATTATTTAAAAAAATTGATTAACTGACTGAAAGGAAAGCACACATACACATAGAAAACAAAATACATTTCGACATATTTAACAAATAAAGTAAAACAACTTACTAAATCAAAACTTACTTAATCAAAACATACTAAATTAAAAACAAATTTAATAATTATTAGTGACTTCCTTGGGCCTGTCTTGCTGAGCAAAGTTTTTCGAAGGAAGGCTTAATATTAGAAATAGCCACTCTCAGTTCTATTTCTATATTTAGCCGAGATCTATATTTTGTCTTCAAAGAAACCACAGCAGAAAATCCAGTTTCACAAAGGTAGGATGTTGAAAATGGTAATAGAATGCGAAATGCTCTTGTTTTTAGTGCAGAAAAATCATCCTCTACTCCTGCCCAAAATTCAAATAGTGATTTATTACTAAATTGTCTTTTGGTTTCGCCACTTGTCGTGAAGTCTATGAATTTTTCTTCCTCATCAATTGAGAGTCCTTCGGGAGTCTTATGAAATGGATCCCTAACCCACTCGTAACTTGCTATCAGTTTGTCGTCAGCAAGAAAATACTTTTTAAAATTCTTTGCCAGCATGGCTAAATGATTTTCAATGGTTACAAAAACAACTTTTACATGTTCTTCTTCAGCCTTGTAAGTTTTAGTACAATCATCCACATTTGCAAACATTGTTAGGTTTTTTGCTTTAAATTTCTGCTCCACAATTCCAATTTTCTACAAAAAGCATTAACTTTATCACTCGTATCCAACATATGTGTATTTGCTCCTTGGAGTTGAAGATTCGTTATTTAATTTCTCGAATATGTCGACCAAGTAGCTCAATTTCATCACAAATAAACCATCGCGAAAATTCTCGGCTTCCGGTCTGTTTTCTTCTTCTAGGAAAATGGCGATTTCTTCTCTTAATTCATAAACACGTTGCAAAGATTTCCCACGTGATAACCATCTTGCCTCGCAATAAAATAGTAACGCTGAATGTACTGAACCCATGTCTTTACAAAGTGCGGAAAAGATTCTCGATTTCAGGGGTCTCATTTTTATATAATTTACTACGGTTATAACCGTAGTTAACACAATATTCAGACCAGGACTCATTTCTTTCGAAGCCAAAGCTTCTCTGTGGATCATGCAATGTGTCCAGACGCACTGAGGCGATTTTTGTTTTACACTTTGTAATCTTCCGGACATTGAACGAGCATCATCGGTGCATATTCCGACGCAATTTTTCCATTCTATGTTTGCCTCGTTCATAAAATCATTTAATATAGCAAATAATGCGAGCGCTGTTGTTTTGAGTTCTATTGGTTTGCAGAAAAGTAGTTCTTCTACTACTGACATATTATCACAAAATCGAACATAGGCAATTAAATGAGTATCTTTATTACTATCTTTTGCTTCATCAAGCTGTATTGAAAACAATTTGTCACGCAACTTCGAGAAAAGCTGACACTGTATATCTTCAGCTATATCACCAATTCGACGAGCAACAGTATCATTTGAAAGAGGTATGGACTGCAATTGTTTTGAAAAATTATCTCCAAACATAGTTTCTACAATCTCAATTGCTGCTGGCAAAATAAGCTCTTCACCAATGGTGTGAGGTTTTTTACATCTGGCTATTTTATATGAAACTTTGTAAGATGCAATTAAAGCTTTTCAACAGACAAAGTTTCTTTAAAAAATGATTTTTGCTTTTTATATGATTTTAATTTTAATTCGAAGAATTCTCTGGGTTTGTTGACGTACTCACTATGAAGAGTTTCCAAATGTCGTTTAAGTTTATTAGGTTTCATGCTGTCTGCGGCCAATATTTTTGAGCAAATGATACACAGGGGCCTTTCTTCATTTACTTCAGTACTGGTAAACCCAAAATTTAAGTATTCTTGAGAATATTTTCTTGATTTTATTTTCGGAACCACGCTCGTCTGTGTACTTGTTGATGCTTGAATATCGTCTAATGCTCGCTTACTTCCGCTTAAAAATTTATCCATGAGTCTGCATAAATCTGCTGCCGCGAATATTTAATATGGTGAATTGCAATTAACACGAAAACATATATAACATACACATTCACGATAGATTCGATAGCGATAGAAGGATCGACTCGCGAATGAGACTGGCTGGAATTGAAACTTGTGTTATCGAACATTTTCCTTCTTCCTATGAGAAAACATTTGCTCTGCGCATGCTCGAGACGGCATCGGTCGTGTGGATTCCCTTCCACAAACATTATTTATTTTTTTCTCTTTTATTTAGTCATGCTTCTGTTTTATTTCTTTTATTATTCGAAAAAATGTATTCCCAGTTTCTAAATTTAGCTCACCCCGTCTAGGTTAACTTTCATTAACGAATTTTTCTACTTTCATATTCTTTTAACGTTATCTCCCTGTTTGGCTTTCATTTCAAATATAATATTTAAATTTTCCCCGCTTTCATTCGCTTCATCTGTTCACCGCCCGCTTGGCAAAGTGCCAGATGTGGTTTCTCGCCAACGTTGGCTCGCTTTTACTCTTGTTTTGGCAGTTAGTTAAAAATAATTTAAAAACAGAATCCAAAATACTCAATATACATTATTGTTGTATACATTTTATTGTAAGCGGGGGGGCGCGATGAAAATTATGATTGAAAACTGGGCCGCGAATACTGAAAGGTTGAGAAACGCTGCTCTAATACATAGATCAGAATTATGTCTTCTGTTTTTTTTCCGAAGAACTTTTCTGATAAAGCAAAAGTGTCTGGAGATTTATCAAAATTTGTGTCACGTTTGCTTTTCCTGGCAACTTTAAAGCCCGTAAGCCTACGACGTAATACGAATATATTCTTTAATTCCGATTAGGCAAGAAAACATCTCTCAATCATCAAAATAGAAGCCCAAAGACGGTTCAAAAAATATGTAATCCCCGGAAATCTCATAAAAGTATACAAATAGTATTATTCATATTTATTTCAAGTAAAATTTTAAAGTATTTCCAACTTTTAAGATGGATTTCTTTCAAACTATACTGGAAGAAAAAACAAGAGTTTCAGGCGAAACTTGCACTATCTTATCAGTTGTAATGTAAACAGATAGAGTAGATGCATTGCAGTTTGTTTCGTGTAGTATATAAAGAGATATTATGTTCTTATAGATGGGGTCATTTTATATGAAATAGAGACAAAATATTTTTTAAATTTTGAGCAAAAAAATAATTCTTCAGTTTGAAAAGTACTTTCTTCGCATACGTGTTTTCTGACATTATCGCTGATGATTTATAAACTGGTACTAAGCTAGTAAAAATGGCATCTAAATAAAAATCTATTACACTTTTTTCCAATTGTCCCATAAATAAAGCATCGTCTTTGATATACTATATATACATTTTTAGGGATATAAACACCCCACTTAAATTGAAAAGCTTCTTATACTTCTTCTTATACTTTCTATACTTTCTTATTTTCAAGTTAAAAATCTTACGAAAAAGAGTTGTTTTGAATTGATGTATCTCTTCTACAATACTTTGACATATTACTAGAATGCAATTACAAGTCGCTTCTACGTGTTAAAAATTAATGCTAAATTGATATGAATAATTAAAAAGGAGCAATCCGATTTAGACTTGCCAGAAGATGAATATCAAAAAAGAGAAAATTTGGTAAAATTATTTTTAAAAAACGAGGACACGAAAAGCACGCATTATTAGTGTATAATTATTAGGTATCTAATAAAAAGGATAATCTTTGACGAATCGTGAATATATGAACCACTAACTGAAAGAAATTCTGCTGAACATATTACTTACGTATTTTCAAAAAAATTAGTAAATGCGAGAACGAATTTATAAATGAAAACACTGACCATCTATTTAAGTCTTTTTTCAAAACGTTACAAAAAATAAGAATCCAATTTTAAAACAACAAACATAACAACAAAATAATAGTAGATCATATCTAATTAATTAGAAATTAAACATTTACTTTTCATATTTGCTTGAACCCATTACATCACGCAGTAGCTTGTTTTTAATTTCGTCATAGAAATTTTGCACGATTCATCCTTATTAGTATAGGTTACTATTAATATTGCTTTAACAGTATCAATGGTGAGTCGATTACGCTCCTTTGTCCATTACAAACCAATTATCGAAAATATTCTTTCAATATTTGCATTGTGTTCGGATATAGCAAAATAAAATTCACAAATTTTCAGTATTTCTGAATGAAATTCTGAATTACTGGTTTGTTGGAAGTAAGCTAGCCATTTTGAGTTGGATGACATTCCTTTATATTCATCATCATTGATGTGTTTTTCTATAGAGTTTTAAATTGCAATACTGATCGAAACATTTTATATCATCAATGTGATCGACTATCTTCGAATTAATAAACAAAACAGCATTTTCAATTTGTACTATTTTCATGAAAGGTACAGTTTTAAGTGTCATCCATTCGAAAACATTCAAATTCTGGAAGTGACGAGTATAAGATGTTATATACTCTAACGATTTTTATGGCAATTAATTGCATCATTTTTAAAACTATCGGATTGGAGTTGATCACTATTGTGTGGTAAAGATCGTAGAATACTGGTAACTTTTATTGGTAGGAAAGATTTTTTAATGCGCTGTTCTAGCGTATTTGTTAGGGATTTTAAAACAAGTAGTTTCCAAAATAGAATTTTTCTCTGATTCCAATACCTTGGTTTTTTCATGAAAAGAGTACATAATTAAATGAGCGAACCACAACGAAGCTTCTCCCAAATCGGATTAAAAAAAGTCATAAAATTCTTGAACAGCTTGGACTTGAAGAAAAATATGAATTGAGAGGTGCATACAATTGTAGAATGCGATTTAAACATGGATATGATGACAACCAACGTGTGAGACTGTGATATAATAATTGCTTATATTCAACTTCCGCAGATTCGCAAAATTCCTTCAATTGCTCCGTTCGTACAGTATGTATTAAAAAGTAATTATATATTTTCACACACATGACTATTGATTGCACATCAAACATAAGAGTTTCCGGTCCTTGTTTTGCAGTATTGTGAATTATAAGCACTGGACAGCCAATACCGATCAAATCTCTCTGAATTTCGGTGTTTAATAAACTGGACACATTTTTTGCTACTACTACGTCTTATTCCCCAAAATTCGTGTTACAGTTATCCGCCAAAAATGCTATACATTTATTAACCAAAATTGAATGCTTGTAAATTTTTCATAATAATATGACATATTGTACTGGATTTTTCGTGAGGTAAACTGCTTAAATCGATCATTTTGGGTACAAACACATTCATTAACACTAAAATATTGAATCAACAGCGGAAGCATTTTCTCTGAACTGCGGTTACTTGCATCTGTTGCCACTGATATACATTTAACCTTAGACAATGATTCGATAATTTTATTGATGCAATATGGAGCAATTACATTTGTTGCAATCATTTTCTGTTCTAGCAGGTGATAATTTTTTTGCGATATCGGAGTCATCAAAGATGTTTCAACAAACCGGTTGTGCAATTATATGAATTAAAACTCATGTGGGGCTTTAAAATATGAAATGCTGAGGTTGCTTCAGTTGCTGCTACTTTCTCATCTAATTTTGTATTTTTAGATTTAAAAAATGTATCTAATTTCGATGAGCTTGTCACAGATCGAATGATTGTTTGATGTTTCTTAGATTCAATGTGTTGAAGATCGTAGTCACCTTTATTACCAACGGAAACAGTAGTCTTGCAAATCGTACAAAAATTATTATATTTGCAGTTGGTATCACCTTCAAAACAAGGGTAATTTGTTTTTAATTCATCTGAAAATATGCATTTTCTTTTACTTTTATCCATGCTGGCCTAGTGGGGTATAAAATAGACAAAATTAGTTTAACAAAATTGTGTAACACGATTGGTTTTTACCTCAAATTTATAAAAACTCTTCAAATCTCAATGTAAATATTTATAAAATCGAAAATGTTTACAACCAAATTGTTCACTTTTTTATATTTTCAAATATGCATGAACGATTTAGGTACGAAGTTAAACCAGATAAACAATTCGAATGGCGTTTTAACATGGAGCTCAATATACACTGGAGGTTGAACTTTCTATTATACGTTGATGCGTTTTAATAATACGTACGATTTTCGTACAATGTAATACATATTTGAATAGCTGTGGTTTACATATCGATATAGTAGGGAATCCCCGTGTTTCACTTTTCAGGTTCTTTTAAAATATCTACCTGTATCAACCATTTATGTTGAAATCTCTACCTTCCATTCACAGTAAATCCAATTAGTTTTCCAGTGATTTTATTAAATACAGCACATACATAACAACAGCACATACAAGACAGAAACAGAAGAGACATAACAGACAAGTAAGACAGCGAGAAAGTGCGAAGTGAAACCAACAGAGGGATGGAGCCCAGAAGTGGGAACTAAAACTACGCAGTTAGCTTCACTTCATTTCAAAGGTTTCTTAACACAATACCCCAGAGCAGTACTATAAAAGAAATGTTTTTCATTCATTTCTGGATCATGTTATAGAGGAATTGAAAGCTCATACAAATATTATAGGAAACTTGCAAATTTTAGCTCCAAGTTTCTTTATAGATGATGCGGCTTGCAACTTACAACTAATACAAAATTTGTACTTGAATAATGTAACATCCGAAACCTTGAAAGCGGAGTATGGTTTGTGGGCGACTGAATCTGCCGTGGGTGTTTTGAAGGCTTACGTCGAATGCAATGAGTTTTCCTTCCCTAATATTAAGAAATTGCTTGGAATTTTTGCGGTGATTCCAGTAACAACCCCAACGCCCGAACGGACTTTTTCATCTTTAAAACGAATCAAGACATCTAAGGAACAGAACCGCCAGCAGAGACTGATGGGCAGCTCACAGGGACATCATTTCTTCAACGGAAATAAATGATAAACTCCCTTTTCTCGACGGAAAAGGCTCAACTTGATTTTATAGTTATTTAATAAATTTATTTTTAAATTTTCCTTTCGATTTTCTTTTTAAACCACATCCTATCACTACATAGCTGTGCCTGCATTATGTATATTAGAAAAGCATATCAATTTTGTTTTACCTATACTGGGGTGAGGGGAAATAAGATACCCCTGGAGAAATCAGTTGCTCAGACACCGAATCCATTCCATAAGAAATCTGTATCTACGTAGGAGAGTTTGTGTTTACTCTACAAGGGAAAATATGACAAAAAATTTTTTACTCTTCTATCTGAAAAGGATCTTTTTGGTTTCTTGTAACTATTCTTACACATTTCTAACGATTTTCATAAATGTATGTTTTCTTTTTTTGTTGCGCATATTTCGTACTTTTCTCTTTGTAAAATAACTTGACAACACATATACTGCCTCTTCTAAAAATTCTTTTCCATCGTTGAAATTTTGCACGCATTCTCGGAGTTGCAATTTTTTAAGGAAGGTAACAAGAAAATATGTGTGGAATTTTATGTTGACAAGGGATGGCGCTGATGACCATGGTTACAGCGACTATTCATGTGGTACGTTTTAATTAACACAGCTTTCTATTTCTGTTCGGTAAATGACAGAAAGTTGCTTGTTTTTATTTCGTCCCTGTCCTGTACTCATGTGTGTTCCGAAAATTTTTTCACATGTAGTTCACTAATTTAGTATTTAGCATTCATTTATGAGTACCTCACATATGTACCATGTTTTTTGGAACATAAATTATTCCCTATTCGCAATATATCAGTTGCAGATTTTAAATAAACGCAATCTGCATTTGTTCAACAATTCTGATTTTCCAATCATTTTTGCTAGCATTGTATTATGCTTTTAAAATTAAAAACTTATTTAGGAGTTTTCCCTATTTTTTGGTAAATTTAAATTGAACTTTCTAAAATTGTTTAATGTTTAAGCTTTGAAAGAAATTTGAGGCAGATTCTCAACTAAGTATTGTATACGAATAAACACAACACGGCAGTCATATATGAGGGAACTGTGATAATTTAAAGAATTATGCATGAGAACCGTGAAAAATTCTGTATTTGAATGCGATAGCTTTTTGTTTTACTTAGACATGCCAGTGTCTTACAATCCAAGAGAATAAAGCCTTTTCCTTTCAAAAAAAATTTTACAACACATTTATTCTCTTTAGACTTGTCAGATTTATTTGATGAGCACTCCTAGAAAAACTCTAGTTGCAAGCCATTTTCTCTGCTTTTAAAACAAGAATTTGTTGAATGCTTTGTCTTGCTTAAGTCACTAGAACGAAAAACTGCGATCCAATAGTGTTATCTATGTCCCTTTTCCTTCGGTGTTCGGATAGAATTGTGCACACGCATCAACCCATTATAAGGCATCCTGAATTATGCATATTTTACCATTCAAAGGGAAAAACAAATAAAATTTTGGAGTTCTCTCAATGAATTTATATACTATACCTGCTTATTTAGGAAACCTAGAATGCTGTTCAATAAGATAAAAAACTGCAAAGCTGGTTTATCTTTTGAGAGAATGTTTTATGTTGTATTCAGATGATTTCCCACCTTTCGATTTTCGGTGGTCGTAAAATCAAAACAAATATAAAAACACAAAAATAAAGAAATTAACACGTTAGTTTTCAATACCATACAAATAACAAAATATCTATCAATTAATCTTAATATTAAATTAAATTATTGTACGAAATTATAATCTATAACGTTCTGGTAAAAAAAAACTTTCCTTCCACTTCTTGTTTTAATGTGAACAGGAAAAATTTTGTCAGGAACAGTTTATTTTTCAAACTCTGCCCTCTCAGGTCCAACAGTTCCTTTTTCTCCGAAGTATGGATATCAGCTGCAGGAACAGTCTGTACTGAATTAGGTATCACCTTGTTGCATAGTTGATCAAAGTAGGACACTTCTAACGGATAGACAGCTTGAACTGGTCTGGTGAGTTCCCCGGTTGCAGTTTTCACCTTGACCACTCGTATAACATTGTCTTTCCCAGGGAAAGTAGCAATAATGAGCCCCAATGGGCAGTCAATTCTTTTCTTATTTTCACTACTAACAAGAACGATGTCCCCTATCTTAGCTTCTCTCACTAGATGTTTATGTTTAGGTGGTTGTTGAACTAGGAGATCAAGATATTCATCACGAAACCTCTTTCGGAAATCCTCTCTCAAGCGTTGTTGATGTCTCCATTTTTTAGACTGGTTGACATTATCCATGTGGTCTAAATCTGGAACTCCCACCATTCGGATATCTTGAAAATCATTGTGCTCCCACCCTCGTAGGTCGAAGCAAGCCCTATCCAATAATTGTCTTGACTCTTGGATAAATTTTTGTAACATTTCCTCACTTGATACAGAGGTCACACAATTATCTACGTAGAAAGATCTTTTAATGTCTCGGCCGTCTCCTTGTCATTTGGTGAGCTTGATTCTAATAGATGATTTAATACAGCACTTAACAGGAATGGGCTACAGGTGAGACCAAACACAATCTGAGGGAATTCCGATCTTTCGCAATTGCGATTTGGAGAAACGCTTTTCTGATGTCCGCCACGACTCCTATTTTGTCTTTTCGAAACCTCAACAGTATAGGTGCTAATTCTTCTAACAGATTCGAACCCTTTTCAAGGCAATCATTGAGGGAAGGTGAACCTTTTCCATGGCATGAAGCATTGTACACGGGTGTGATTTTCGTTGTGTAATTCTCTTTAAATACACCTCGGTGTGGTAAGTAGTGGCATCGTTCTCTGAGCTCTTCTCTCTCGAAAGATACCTCTTCAATAATACCCAATTTTTCCAATTCTTTGAAGACCTCATCGTAGCTACTAAGCTTTCCTTCCTGTTGAAGCTTTATGGCAGTAGAAACACGTCGTTTCTCAGCGATCTCCATATTTGGTTTTAGGTCTTCTTTATTTTCTAACCACAGTAAGTGGATTTCGTAGCGTCCATTTTTGTCTACAGAGACGGTTTTCTCAAAGTAATCTAAAGCAGCCTTTTCTAATTCCTGCTTTGATTTCTATTGGATCTTTAATACCTAAGTTGTCTAGATCCCAAAGATTTGTTATTGAGGCATTTTGAGATAAGAGGGAGGTAACAGTTAGAGATGATAAACCATGAATTATTTTCTTTCGCCGGGTACTTTTCCCATACTTTCCCCATAAGCCCAGACTGGTTTCAACGGCTATCAGTCCACACTTGAGTTTGTGACTTTTCCCGGTAAAGAGTTCTCCACAAATATCAGCTCCAATCAGCAATTCAATATCTGGACGACCTTTTCCATAATCCGCTATCCATATTTTCTTTTCTCTCAACTCCTTTTCCCATTGGCTTTTTTTTAGTCTTGGTAATTTCCCACATATCACAGTTTGGTCCAGAACTTGAATAGCGCAGTTGTAGTCACTGTTGAAACTGCTCAAATTGATTTTGTACCGCTGATGCCGTTCTTTTTTCAGCGTTGTATCTCCAAATAAAGAATGAGTCAAATCATCGGTTCGTATTGGCTCATATCTCATCTCATCGGCAATTTTCTTCAAGATGTAAGATCGCTGTGAACCGCTGTCGATAAGTGCTTATATAGTCCGTCTTCCCCCCTTGCTTGACTTTAAGCTTTACCTGTAAAGTCTGAAGTAGAACTTCCGTTGAACAGCTGTGATTTTCTTTCGGTTTGCTGGACACATTATATCCCAATGTCTTCGCCCACAAGTCACGCATTTAACTTTCGATTTACAAGCCTTTGAATGATGCCAAAGCTTCAAACAAGTAAAACACGCCTCCTTCTCTTTAATAATTTTCTGTTTTTCTTCCAGAGACATCCGTTGTGCTTGAAAACATTCTTTGCTATCATGCGATTTACAGCAGAAAATACAGCTACTTTTCCTTTTTTCACTTGTAAATAAATCATTAGCAGTCGGTACGTATTCCTCGTTTTTCGGAAGTGATTTTTCTTGGTCATTGATCGTTTAAGATAAAAACCCTCGATTGCCATTGAGATACGTTCCTCATTCTCTACTTCATTTCGAATAAATTTCATAAGGTCCTAATTTTGGTTGTCTCTGTCAGACTCTGAGCAACTCCTCGGAAATGCACGACTCGACTAGAGGAAATAAAACTGCCTCAAACATTTTCGTGGTTATACCCAATGATTTCAATGCTCTTAACTGTGATTCAAGTTTATCATACAAGATGATAGAGAAAACGAAGAATTTGAATTGGAGTTCTTTATCACTTAATTCCCTGATGTAAAACTCCACTAAAATATCCTCTTTCCCAAATCTGAATTTAAAACTTTCTATCACCTTAGGATAATTTTCAGCTGTAGCTGGATAACTTTGAACTAGTTCTCGGGCACGGGAATTCGGAACAGTACACTGTAGTAGATATTGTAATTTATCACTTGGATCAATGTTCTTATCGTCGTCAATATTTTTAAACATTGACCAGAACGATAACAAGCCCTTGACACTTCCATCGTACTTTCCGAGTTCAATTTGTGGAAGTTTGAACTTTCGGGTTTCTGTTTGTTGACATACATTTGAAATACTTTCGATTTCTTTAAATCGTTTGTTGAAAATGGCCTTAATTTTATAAAAACTGTTTTAATAGAGCTCAGTGAACTTACTTTCGTTTTCGAGCTCCTCATCTGTAGTTTCCTCAGTTGCCAGCAAAAGTTCCAAAATTTCTTGATCCAGTCTTTGTAGTTCTGAGAACTCTGAGTTTCGAACTCTCCTCCATTTCCAAAAGTTCATCTGCGTCCTCTGAGTCGATGCCTGCCGTTATCTGGTTACAAAGTAGTGTAAATGGGCTTCGCACCACTTTCCGATGCTTATGTGCATTATCCATTACGAAAACGAAATTGAGTCAAAATGTCACTAGCGTACCTTTAAAATTCACGTCCGGGTCACCACTTGTTGCGAGACTCTACCTGAATCAAATTATTCAGTCGTTCTCTACAAAAATAAACTTTATTTATCTGATTCCATAAATGCTACATACAGATATTCACACGGCTGCCTTAACAGACGGACATCCTTTTCAGAAACGTAAACAGAGAGTCTTGGCTCCTTGCCAAGAGCAGAATTCGTGTGATCTCTCACACTGTTGCCATTTTTAGGAAATAAAATATGACAAAAATATGCCAATAACTAACATGCAAACGATAATACAAACTACTTTTAACAGGAATGCATAACATTGAAGAGTCTATTTTAAAGTATGGACCTTTATCTTTAGGATTGATCCCGGACCTACGCCAACAGCCCGCTGTGTTGCTAAAGAGATATGTTATTTGAATTAACTTCATACCTATTTTAAAGTATTGGGGTATGACAGGATTTTTCAGTGTGAACACAAATAAATCACCGGAAGATGATTTTACTTTTGGTTATCTAATGCTCTCGGCTCAGTAGGTAACTGGTAGATAGGTAGTTGAATTAACGTCGCACTGGAGCAATTGGTGATGTCCGGAATTAATCCCGTAGTGAAAGATACAAGCACGCCTCGCAATTTTGAAACACGATCAAATGACGAAGTCAAAACTTAAGCTGGCACCCCACTCTCCAAACTTCCACACTACGCCAACGGGACATTTGAGGCCAATACATATTTAACGTGCATCAACCCCCATGTATACGACTGTCCTTGGTTCGATCGAGTTTCGAACTCGCAATCGGCCTGTTCCATTCACTTGTTCCGAGCTCCGAACGGTAGCTAATTCGCCTCTCTGCCAACCGGGCACCACCCACCCCCCTTCGGAAGGTAAGAGAGACCTTAAAATATTGCCAAGGGGCGTCATTTCCGGAAAACGTACAGGAAACATGTTTTAATAAAAAGCACTAGAGCCATCTACATTTAGCTTCACAGAAAGATTTCCATTGGGTAAACGGGAGCTTTCTTCTTAGTTGGGGGCGCAGACCTCCGCACCGACTGTTGTCATTACGGAGTAGCGGGTGAGGCCCCAGGTAATCGGAGGCCGCGGTCGCTCAGTTGGAATAGGGCATTAGCAACCGGAGGGTTGCGAGTTCGAAACTCGATCCAACCGTAAACGTCTTGTACGCAGGGACTGGTGCACACTAAATCTGGTGTGACCCAACTGTCCTCACGTTGGCTTGATGTGGAAGTTGGGAGAGAGTTGCCAGAAAAGGTATTGACCTTGTCATCTGACCATGGTTCAAAATTACGAGAGATTGTCCTTGGATCTATCGCCAATAATCCGATGTGTTGTCCAGTGCCAGGTTAACCAACGTACCTACCCCTGCATCATTTAGAGGACCGCAGTAGCTCGGTAGCAAGAGTAACGGATTAACCGGAAGATTGCGAGTTCAAATCCAACCAAAGACCGTGTGTACAAAGGGTACGTTAAATCTGTCATGGCTTCAAATGTCCTCACGTTGGTGTGGTGTGAGAGTTCGGAGAGTAGGTTGTCAGCTCAGATGTTATCTCGTCATCTGACCGTGGTTCAAAATTACGTAGTATTGTTGTCGGATCTCTCCATTCGGGATTGATCCCAGACAGTTGTCAATAGCCCGTTGCGTTCTTCAATTAACATCGCATTGGAGCATTACAACCGGCCAACTCATTGAGCCACATAGTTAACTAAAATGTTAAAGTGTCAAGCGTTGAGCATATACAACTCAACTCTTTCTGAAACAGCATATCAACAATCAACAATTCGGCCTGAAACGTGTTTAGTTAATTTTACAGAAGGTTTAAAAGAAATAATATATTGTGAGTATTTTTGTCTGTATTGTCATACCTGTGTTTAAAAATTTTATTATGACAGAGCCAATGTGTGTGTATTAGAACCATTAAATGCAGTTTATAAGCCTACTTGCAGAATTACCCTGCGATGCTCAGGTTGAATTGGTTAAATGGTGATTCTATTTTATAGAAAAATGCAAGCATCATTTAAGTGTTCAGAAAATATTTTTTAATATCGTTTTAACTTTTTCATAGCTTCTACGATTTACTTTGGATGCAAATATCTATACATAATATATCCGTTTCATTTTCATCACTCTTGCTGTAAGACAAACTACAAAAGCTTTTTCTGAGATGACTTCTTCAGAAGTCGATTTTGAGTTTGAAGTGATTAAAAATGCCAATTAAGTTCATTTTCAGTAAAAATGAGGAACTTTCAGCGTATGGTCTTGTACTCAGTTTTCCAATCACTACATTATTTGTGGTACCCTTGCACCATGGATTCGATGTTTTCGAATTACATTATCATTGTGAGAGGATGGCAAATTCAACTGTTACGGCATTCAAAGTTAATTTATTTTGAAGCACACATTTTTCTTAAAAACTATTCAGGAGCACGTGGAATAACGGAGCTTGTTTTTAAAACAAATATCAGTACTTACGTATTAACCGCATGCCATTGGAGAAATATCAGGCAAGTTTTGTTTCGGGCGGAAAATGTTTAGCAATTGCCCTTAGGATGGCATCAAACATATCAATATCATTATAAACTGCGAGGTAGGGACTCGAGGTGGTGGGGAGATGTTCCTCTATGTTTTTTATTTTGCCATTTTGCACTTCCCCAGATGCCTTCTATATTCTGTGTGTGCGTGCCAGTTTCAGAATCAATGAAATTGTATTTGTGGTTCAGTTAGCAGTGAATATAACCAGATTGTTCCAGTTCTTCCGTCTTATTCCCCTTCCAACAGTCGGAAAAAATGGTCGATCCATCTTTAATGTTTTTTTTTCATTTCGTTCATTAAGGTGGTAGCACTACGATCGGGGACCATAACTAGAAATGTTTCGCGACAAATGCCCCAAATATCCATTGGGATGGGAATATTTTTCCAGCATTATTTCATAACGTTCAAGTGTTACGTAAAAATTCACTTCAACGTAAAAACAGAAAATAGAACACGAGTATCTAATGCAACAACGCACTGAACTGTGGTTCTAAAAAGTTTTGCAAAACAATCAGAATTAATGAAATTGTATTTGTGGTTCACTTGGCAGTGAATATAGCCAGACAGTTCCAATTCTTCTGTCTTATACCCCTTCCAACAGATTTGGCGATTAATCGCTGGCATGCGGTTAATACGTAAGTACCCAAATATCAATGTAGACAAAGCAAACTGAATCGATTACAAAATCACTGCTTTCAATGAATGTTTTGTTGAAAAATATATTCTATTTTTTTGTCTAATGGAAATAAGAGATACAACTAAACGTTAATTTTTTATGTTCGAGCTCTGTTATTTACAAAATTAGTCGTATTTTATTGCCAAGCAAGTGTTCTTTTAATATTAAGGTAATAAATAATTATTAAAAGAGATAAGATAATTTCTGCAGTTATTAAAAATTTATTGTAACAGGTTATGGGCCCAGGATAACCCTAGCACCCTTTTTCCTAACCCTAACACCATTTTTTCTTGAGAAAAAGAAAATGGAACAAATCATACAGTAAAGTGAACCTCTTCAAGGAAGGGAAAACTGGGAAGATTGGAAATATTTGATTCAGATCAAATTAAAAGACTTCCAAATGCAATGGAATTAATTCCAGGAAAATTAAAAATTCCTAAAGAACCCAGTAGCAGTGCAACATTAGAGGAAAGAAATGTCTACAAAAAAGACTTGGAAAAATTTAACAAAACTCAATAATAAATAATGTTTTTATTAGTTTCAACCTTGAGTCCAAAAGGTAGAGCTCAAATAAGAAATCTTTTAAGCCCAGATGAGGTTTGGACAGAACTCCACAATCTTTTTGCTGGTGTAGAAGAAAATAAAGCCTTTGAAATTTGTTTGGAGTTTTTTGGTTGTAAATGGAAAGAAAGTCTAGATATGGCTAGAAACTTGTCTTCAACTAGGCAGCTTTGGAATGATCTTGAAGAAGAAATAGGAAAATGTCAAAACAGCAATAATGGAAAATCGGCACCAATTTTTCTTATATGTAAGATATTTGAAATTCTACCTAGAAATTATTCAAATTTTCAAACAACTTGGCTTATGATTCATAAAGATAAAGAAAGGAATGTGGACAATCTCATCAACTGGCTCTGCACAGAAGCAAGCAAGTTAACCTCTAATTCAGAAAGTGTTGATCAGGAAGCCTTAACAGTCAAGAAAATTGTCAAAGATAGAGTAAATGAGAAAGGTAACAGCAAAGACAAGAGGTACACATATCCATGTAATTATTGTAAAAAGAAAGGCCATTGGATTAAAGATTGTTATAAATGGATTGCTGATGGAAGACCAAAAAAGGAAGAAACAAAAACAAAGAATTATTAAAAATAATACAAGAACAGGAACCTCAAGGGAAGTAAATGTCTTCATGCTATCAATAGATGATCATGCATTTGTTACAGAAAGTGATGACAAGAAAACTGGTACTTTGATAATGGTGCCACAAAACATATTACTAACCAAAATCAGTTTTTCAAAACTTATAGTGAATTTGAGCATTCTGTCAAAGTAAGTTCAGCAAATGGACAAGAAGCTAAAGTTTTGGGTCAAGGAACAATTGAAATTGAATCATTTGTGGATGGAAATATTCTTCATTTAACTCTTGAAAAAATGTATGGTATGTTCCTGATATTAAGAAAAATCTTTTTTCAATTCTGCAAACTCACGATACACTACCCAACAGTGAATTTGTCTCAGGACCAAATAGATGTAGCCTAAAGGTAAACAAGAAAACATATTTTAATGGCTGTCGTAAAGAGAATGGAGGACTGTTTAAAGTGGAAATGAAAGCAAAATCATCAGTCGACAAAAGCAAATTTCATAGATCAAAATATTTTGCAGCTTTATCATGAAAGAATGGGTCATGAAGATAAAGGACATATTAAAGATCTGATTGAGAGATAATTGAACATAAGGACAAACATCAAAGATGAACATTGTACAGGATGTATAAAAGGAAAAATGCATCGTCAAAAATTTGGAACCTGACCACGAGCAACCAAGCAGGAAGAGACACTGCATGGAGATATTTATGGACCATTTCAAGTTCCATCAAATTCAGGCTTTCGTTACTTTGTTTGCTTTAAAGATGATTTTTCTCGAATGCGTTTTGTTCACTTTCTCAAAGAATAGTCGGAAACTCTGGAAAAGTAAAATCAAGTGCTTGAAGAAGCAAAAGTTCAAGGTCATCCGATCAAAGAATTCCGCAGTGACAATAGTGGTGCGAGACAGCGAAGAAATATGGTGCGAGACAGCTGTTTACAACACCATATATTCCACTGCAAAATGGATGTGCCGAACGGGAGAATAGAACCATAGTTGAAGCAGCTAGATCTCTCATGTATTCCAGAAAGATTTTTCCACTGCGAAGTCCTCAGTTGATTGAAAGTTGCCCTATGAAATATGGTATGACAAGAAACCAAGATAAGCATCTACGAGTGATTGTAACTGCATGTAGTGGATGGATTCCTGATCAAAAGAGAAACAAGATGGATCCAAAGGCAAGATCTGGAATTCTAATAGGCTATGATGGTGATGATAGCTACACAATTTATGATGAAATAAATGATTCCGTATTTTGATGTCGAGATGTAATATTCCAAAAGGAAGTTTTCGAATCCACTACCAGTGACTGTAGAATCAGAAGAAGAAACTACAGCTGAAGATATCGAAAATAAATCTGAAGATCATTTAAGTGAACAAAGGGAAACTGACAAGATAATGGTAAAAAAGCAGGACACAGCAGATCAAAGACAACTTAGGGATAGATCTAGAATTAAGAAACCTTCAAGATATGTGTTGATTATAGTTTGCACTCAGTATTGGAAAATATGGATGAACATGAAACCTATGATGAAGCAATAAGGACTAACAAAAAGATAAGTGGGTTACATGCTATGGACAGTGAAATAAAATCTCTAAAGGAAAACCAACCAAACTTGGGAAGTAGTTGATTTACCACCTGGATTCAAACCAATTGCAAGCAAATGGGTTTTTAAACTTAAAACTAACCCGGATGGCTCAATAGATAAATGCAAGGCAAGATTAGTAGCAAAAGGTTTTCCCAACGTAAGGGAGTTAACTATGGAGAGACATTTAGTCCAGTAACAAATAAAAATGCTGTCCATACCTTAATTAGCGTAACAGCTAGTGAAAATATGCACTTAATGCAATTTGATGTTTCAACAGCCTTTTTGTATGGAGAACTTTCTGAAGAAATCTATGACTCAACCTGAAGGCTTTATTGGTAAAACAAATAAGGTGTGTAGGCTAAACTGTAGCTTATATGGATTAAGCAAGCTCCTAGATGTTGGAATGAAAGATTTGGAAGTTTTCTCGCTAAGCTCGGTTTCACTAGAAGTGCATCTGATCCTTGTTTATTTATCAGAAATAGAAATGATCTTAAGATCATACTTGCACTCTTGGTTGGTTGATTTCCTTGAGACTTATAGCTACAGAATCAGGCTTTTGTCTCCATTCTTCCTAATTACAATATTCAATAAACGATACAATACAATAACAAGTAATTGAAACACACACAGTGAAAGCCCCACTGACACCAAGGAGAGAAAACATTTTTTTTTTTTTTTTTTTAGACTTTTAGCTGCAGAGTCAGGCTTTTGTCTTCAATCTTCCTAAATGATCTAAATTTAAGAGAAAAGTATGAAGAGATTAAAATTTTTCAATTGATATGAGAAATCTAGTTATTACTCTAGCTTGTTGTGGTTTATTTATGATGCTTTTTATGAGATTTTTAAAGGTGAAGTCTTGAGATTGGAATTTTATTTTTTCAATGAGTTTTTTTCTATGGCGTGAATACTTTTTGCAGACGAAGATGATGTGTTGAAATGAGTCGATAACTTTGCAGCTGTCACAGAGATTTGTGTCTGCCAGATGGAATCTAAAGAGAAGATCTGGAGTGATTAACATTCGGGATAAGAATCTTGAAAAATAAACATCTTCTTTTCTTGACATTAGAGTGTTTTTTACATCATATATGTTTGGAAGGTTGCCTGAGATTTGGTAGTATTTGCTATGATTGAATATTGATCGATCAGTGAGGTCCAACTTGTTTCCTATGTATTTTGTTGTATCTTCCGGCGATAACCATTCAAGAAAGATGTCTTCTTCTCTCACTGATTTGGCGAGTTGATCTGCTTTTTCGTTTATTTCAATGTCTCTATGTGCTGGAACCCAGATTAATTTTAAATTTGTAACGAGTTTTGCGGTGTTGATTAGTTTGTTTTTAAGTCGTAGGATTACTTTCGATGATTTGATGGAACAGTTTTGTAGAGCTAGTAAGACAGATTTGCTATCGGTGAAGATACAGTTATTAGAGTTGAAGTCAATAAGTTCATCTAATGCTTGACATAGGGCTAAGGCTTCCGCAGTAAAGATGGAGTTGATGTTGCTGATTCTATATTTGATTATTAATTTGTTTGAATATCCTGCAATTGCTGTAATATTGTTTGTTTTAGATGCATCTGTTGCTATTAGGTGATAGCTATAGAGTAGTTGATCAGTCACATTTTTAAAAAGAGCTTGGATGCAATTATTTGGTAGGGATTTTGTTTGGAAATCCAAATTTTCGATAAAAAACGAGATGTTAGGTGGGAATGATTCCACTGGAAAGATGAACATGATGAGGTGATCTGTCTTGAAGTCTTCTTCAAGTAATTCAAAACAAGAGATAATCGACGAACTATTTTGTTCGAGTAAATTAATATTATCTTGAATAATGGAATGCAAGGGGGAGAAAGTTCCCAAAGAAATGTGCTTTATCCAGAATTTATTACTTATTTTTTTTATTTGGGTTTTAATTTGGATTGTGTCTGTGATTTTGTGGAGAATAATATTTGGAGTCCAGTTGGGGAGTCCGCATGCAGTTCTCAATGCCATGTTTTGACATATTTCTAAATGATTTATGTTTGTTTTATTGCATGAGTTTAGAATTGTACTGCTATAATGGAAGAGATTACAAATTGATGTTTTTGCTAGGTGTATTAAGTGATGTGTGCGAGCACCGTAATTTTTATTTGCTAGGGCTTTAAGGATATTTATGCGTTTATATGCTTTTATTTTTAGTTGTTTGATGAAGTAGTTAAGATTACCATATTTGGAGATTGTGATGCCGAGGAATTTTAGTTCATCTGTCCAATCGATCACGTTACCATTCATAGAAAAGCACCAGTCAAAAGTAGTTCTTTTTTTTGATAGGTTTATAATTGAGCATTTATTATGGGATATTTTAAGATTCCAATAGTTGCACCATCTACTGATATTTTCTATTGTGTTTTGTAATTTTTTTTTATGTAATCTGGATTGTCGTGGGTACAATAAAAAAGGATATCGTCTGCATAGATTATGTAGTTTATACCTATTGGTATTGTTTCATGAAAATCTGCCATGAATATTGTGAAAAGAATTGGGGAGAGAACACTACCCTGAGGAACTCCTCTTCTCATTTCAATTGAGTTTGATATGGTGTTTTCCCATTTTACCCTTATTGTCCGATCTTGAAGGAAGTTATGAAGCCATTTGGAGATATTTCCTGAGAGTCCTATATTGAGACATTTCATTATTAGGCCATCTATATAAATTGAGTCATATGCAGATTTTATGTCTAGAGATATTGCAATTAAGAATTTTTTTTGAGAATGGGCGTTTTTTATTGTCGAAAATAGTGTTTGGATTGCTGTTTGACTATCTCTGAAAGGTAAGAAGCCAAGATGAGTAGGTTCAATTTTATTATGTTTAATTAAGAAAGAGGAGATTCTTCGGGATAAAATTCTTTCGAATAGTTTTGCAGGTACTGAAGTAAGAGATATGGGACGGTAAGAAGTGACATTATTTTTTGGTTTCTGTGGTTTATGAATAGGAATTATTAGTGCTGTTTTCCAGCTATTTGGTATTTTGAAGTTAAGCCAGATATCATTAAAAATAGATTTTATTATTATAGTTGATTCTTGGTTTAATCCTTTGAAAATTTGTGCTGAGATGCCATCTTCTCCAGGTGTTGAAATTCGAGTATTTTTTATTGCATTATTTAGTTCTGTTGATGTTATTGGTTTGTTTAAATCAAAATTTTCTATATTATTATAGTCGATAGGAATAGGGTTGTGATTTTCGTTTGTAGCAAAGAATTTGGCGAAGGTATTACTTTGTTCTTTTATTGACAAGATTTCTTTGCCGTTGAGTTGTAGAACGATGTTGGATTTTTGATTTTCATTCGTTCTTCGATTTAATATGTTGAAGATACGAAAGAGAAAGTAAGGGTTTTGCTGCATTCTGCAGACGTCATCCCAGTATTTTTTTTTGCTGTCTCGAATAGCTTGTTTGAGTTTTGCAGAGAACTTTTTGTATTTGATCCAATGGTCATCCTTGAGAGAGATTCTAGCCTTTTTTAGATAATGCTTTTTTAAGAAAAGTAATTGATTGCATTTAGTGTTCCACCATGGTGTTGTTATCTTTTCGCAATTTAGTTTCGTGAATCTATTTCTTGATTTGGCCTCTTCTATCAGATTTTGTAGTTGATCATAGTTGTTACAGTTTTCTTTGGTAATGCTAGTATTAAGTTGTTCTATGACTCTGTTCCATCTGTAGAAAATTTTTTTAAATGGTGAGTAAGTTTCATTTTCGATGTTTATTATGATTGGGAAGTGGTCACTTTCGTAATTGTCATCTTCGATATGTAAATTGCAGATAGGAAATATTTCAGAAGAACAAAAAGATAGATCGATAAGAGTAAAGGTTCCGTTTGGGGCGATGTGGGTTGGTTTATTGTGATTGATAAGGCAAAGGTTTTTTTCCAATGCCCAATTGAACAAGGTTTGGCCTGCAGTGGAGTGTGAATTGCCTCCCCAGAGGTCATGTTTTATGTTAAAGTCTCCGAGGAGGAAACTATTATTTTTTATGTTATTTGAAATATTGTTTAAAGTTTTATATTCAATTTTTCCATTAGAGGAGTAGAAATTAATGATCATAAAAGGTCTATTTTTTTGCATGTATTGGACAGCCATTATTTCATTTTCATTGTTATCAGTTGAATTGTCAATGTCAATTATTTTTGATTGAATGTTCTCAGATATTGCAATTATTAGACCTCCTCCAATTTTGTGTGGTCTATCTCTTCTGTAAGTTATTTTATGTGGAATATGGAAAATTTGATGAGGTTTTAGAAAGGTTTCCTGAATTACTATTATTTGAGCTGTCTTAAAGATTTCTGTGTCCAGGACCCATTTTTTATTTTGAATCCCCCTTGCATTCCATTGTATGATGTGCATGCTTTTTTTTTTTTAGCTTTTTCTTTTTGATTTATCTATTCGACCTTCCTTGTTGCTAAAGTTCAGGGAATTATCACTGTTGAGTATCGATGGGGGTGTAATTGTTTTATTTTTTGTTCCATTATCCGTTTTCTTTTTTTTCTCCTTTGGTGGGCTTGTATCTGTTTTATCTTTGGTTTGAGATTTCAAGTTGCTAATGTTCATTTCTGCCATTGACATGAATATATCAGACATTTTTTTTAGCATTTGGTCTAATTTATCTGAGAATGTTTCGTAAAGCTTTCTTGTCAGCTGATCAAGGGATTTTTCAATTTGGCTTATTTCATTGTTTTGATTTGATGATGTTATTTTTGTTGAGTATGTGGTTTTTTTGGTGAAATATTTTCTTCTGGCTTCGCTGTAAGTTAACCTGTTTGATGATTTATATTGAAGGAAATCTGCTTCTCTTATTTTGTAAGGGCAGTTGTTATAGTCAGCTCTGTGGTTTTGTCCACAGTTTATGCATTTTATCGGTTTTTGGCATGGATCGGTATGTTTTAATTCTCCACAGGTTACGCATATATTTTCAGTTTTACAATGGGTGGAGTTGTGAGAGAATTTAAAGCAGGAAGTGCATTGTCGTGGTTTGTCTATGAATTGATTTATTTTTTGATTTGTTAAAAATATTTTAATTGATTTGGGAATAGTTGTTCCCAAGCACGTTATTAGTATTGGATATATTCCTTCTTTGGAACCTTTTTGAAATCTTCTTAGTTCCAAAATGGAGATGTCATTTTCAATAGTGAGTTCTTCTGCCATTTCTTCTAATGTGGTTGAGGTGTGAATATCGAATATTAAGAATTTCGTAGTTAGGCTTTCCCATATAACTTGTATTTCTGTTATGTTAACAAGGTTACTTGCTACTGTGGGATCGTTTGTTGAAATGAATAATTTTCCGGATCTTGTGAAGTTTAAGTCTGTGATTTTTTTATAATCTGAAGTTTTGTAAATAATCTCTTTGATTTTTTTTGGATTGTTTCTTGGGATAGTATTGGTGTTAGTTGGGTTGAGAAATAGTTTGCAGGAGGTGGCTCCTTTTTGAAATGCATAATTTATTGAGTTTTCAATTTTATCGTTGGTTTTTAGGAATTTAGGGTTGAACGAAATTGTCGGATCTACGTCGGGTTCCTCCATAAGATTACTCATTTCTTCGGTAACCCTAAATATTGAAGACGTCATTTTGCTACATCTTTTTAAAGTTGTATTCGGGTCCAGACCCCTTTTTTTTCGAAATTAGGTAATATAAAGTCACTTACCTTCTCTTCAGGAAAGTGAGAAATGAGGAAAAGTTGTATATGAAAAATGAACGAGACTTTCGTTGCTTGAAGGAAAAAAAAATGTCGTCCGTACTATGCTGCTAGTCCGACAGCAAAAATAAGGAAATTCGTGAAGATGTTCTATAAGTTCATTCTTCAATATTGTAATAGGATATCTTCTAGCGGTGTAATTCCAATTTCAAATATCTGGTTCGTAAAGTGTTTGCACTTCAAGAAAACTCGAGTTTCAGCATCCACTCCACAAAACTCTACTTGCACTCTATGTGGATGATGGTTTAGTTGCGTCAACGAACCAAGATGAAATAAATAAATTCTTAAATGAATTGAAAACAGAATTTAAGATTACCTTCAAACCTGCTTCATTTTTGGGGGGCATTGAGATTGAACAAAGAAATGATGGTTCAATAAAGATCACCCAATCTAGCTATATTAAGAAAATGTTGAAGATTTTGGAATGGAAAATTGCAAGGCAGTTTCAACACCAATTACTAATGATATAATTCTCAAGATAATACTGATATATTCCCTTCAGATCAGCTATAGGAACTCTACTATATTTAGCAACTGGATCAAGACCAGATATAGCATTTTCCGTTAACTATTTAGCAAGAAGTGTTGAAAATCCTACCAGTGCAGATATTGTAAAAATCAAGAGGATATTCAGATATTTAAAGGGAACACAAGGAAAAAGGTATCATTTACAAATCCAACTTTAACCAAGGATATTTAGAAGGATTTAGCAATGCCGACTATGCTGGAGATGATAAAACAGGACGTTCAACAATTGGTATTGTTTGCCTGTATGCAGGTGGAGCAATATTGTGGACAAGCCAAAGACAATCTTCAGTTGCACTCTCAACAACAGAAGCAGAAATAGTTGCAGCAAGTGAAGGAACAAAGGATTTGGTTTGGCTTAACAGATTGTTAAAAGAAATGACTGATGTTGAAGGAACACCAATTCTTTGGATAGACAATGAAGCAGCAATAAGACTTGCAAAGAATCCAGAGTTCCATAGGCGAACCAACCACATAAAGGTGCGTCACTTTTTTGTCAGAAAAAGGTACAGGAAGGAGAAATAGGTTTCAAAGATTAGCACTGAAAATCAACTAGCAGTTGGACTCACAAAAGCACTACACAAGCCAAAGCTTAATACCCTGAATGCAAAGATTGGATTGGAGTAATCCTTGTTTGAAAAAAAAATTGGACAATAAGGGAGAGTATTGAAAAATATATTATATTTTTTTGTCTAATGGAAATAAGAGATACAACTAAACGTTAATTTTTTATGTTGTTCGAGCTCTGTTTACAAAATTAGTAGTCGTATTTTATTGCCAAGCAAGTGTTCTTTTAATATTTTTCCAATTTTAATTTCTTATGTATAAATAAAATAATTATTTTTAAAGTAATAAATAATTATTAAAAGAGATAAGATAATTTCTGCAGTTATTAAAAATTTATTGTAACATGTTTCACAGGCTCCTAAGTGTATATGAATGGTTTCAACTTCAAGTAAGCAACCTCGACCTTCTACCATTTAAGACAAAAAAAATCTATTTTTCAACAGTCCTAGTTTACATACTTCCTTTTAAGATATTATTCCAAGATCAGCAAAGTCTTTAAAATTCGCTTTCCTCCAACAGAAAAATTTAGTTTTAAATCAAATCCTCAAGGTACTTTTTTCAAATGAGACAGTTTCTATATGGAAACCACACACATACCTATTTAAAATGATAGATGTATGTAGTTACTTGACTATAGAGTACAGCTTCCAATAATGCCCATGAAAGATGAAAAACAAATGTAAATTAAATTGATTATAATCGTCTTGTAGTGAAAATATGTTGAAATTTAGAAATATCTTTGAACTACAACATATGGCTACCCGTTTTGATTAAACTTAACTTGTCTTATTTTAAAATAAGAAGTTATACACCTTACTTAAAAAGGTTTCCATTTATTTTGATGAATCAGAATTCTACAAACTATAATGTATTTAACCAGACTTAAGGAAAGTTCATCGAAATATACATACCACCAAGAAATTACCCATGTCTAGTGGTATTTGGCAGAAAATAAAAATAATTCATTACTATTTAACTCCTAAATAATATACCTGTAATAT
Organism: Meta bourneti; assembly: GCA_933210815.1. Classification (NCBI taxonomy): domain Eukaryota; kingdom Metazoa; phylum Arthropoda; class Arachnida; order Araneae; family Tetragnathidae; genus Meta; species Meta bourneti. Next base: position 87,531,397 of record OW119927.1, read on the forward strand.
GGATAGTAATGGAACACATAAATACAAACAGAAACGAAATTCTGTCATTAAAAAATGTAAAATTCTGAAAAACGAAAGATCTGAGCAAGCGTGTTGAATTTCGACGTCAAGAATATTCTGAAATAGAGAAATTGGAAAAAGACGCTTGAAAAATATTGATAGACAATAATGAATTATTTACAAAAAGAACAAGCACTCAAATACACAAACACGGAATTCTAAATCTAATTTATAAAATAAAACATTAATTCTGGCTTTGCCAGATACAGAATTGCAAAATTACGCTTTTATGATCAATGAGTTTTTGTTTTGGCTTTTCGTGTTCCATTACAAAATGCAAGTTATGTAAAATTAACTATTTTAAATATCCATTTTTCATCATTCAAATCTTCCTAAATTATTTATATTGTGGAAAGAAATAAAAAATCAGTTCAAACATAATTAGAATTTTAAATTGTTTAAATATAATGTTTTGGAAAAAATAGTTTTTTGAGCAATACTGGTAAAACAATTTTATTAGAAAATTTCATTTTCGATCAATACTGGTAAAACAATTTTATTAGAAAATTTCATTTTCGATCAATACTGGTAAAACAATTTTATTAGAAAATTTCATTTTCGATCAATACTGGTAAAACAAACCGAGTTGCTTACCGCAATTTTTTTATGCTCAATGTTTTTCCTGTGGCAATTTCGAATTGATTTAGTCCCCTCTACATACCTCGGTTAAGAGAACGGGGGTTAATATGTAGCTTGCGTTACTTGCAGAGTTCCAAAGTTGGTGTGGATTGGTCAAACGGTGTAGATTTGTATTGAGACAGACACCAACTCTGCTTTATATGTAGATTGTTTTCTCACTGAAACCACAGAATCAAGTATTTATTCCTTTTGTATTCCTTTTTGTTTGTTTTCCATATAAATGCTAAAACACTCCAAATATTTAAGCAAAACGGAAAATTTATTTGTATTTTTCTTTTAGTTTTGGAACTTCATCCTTGACGATGAAATACGCAACAGACTAGATATACTTAGGCAAGATTAATGTCTATTGTGAATTTTCCAGCAATTTTGTTGAATTTGGATACATGTGAACTGACCTATCATCAGTATTAGCTCACCAAAAGGACAACTTGCTGTGAACACTAATTTCATTTTTCGAATGCAACTTATCTTTAGTGAAGTTTAAATTAATTGTAGGACTGATTTTATTAAAACTGATGGGATTGTTCAGCCACCTTATTTTGCGAGATTCATAAAAGATTAACTACACTAAGTTGGACATTCTTTCTCTTTCACGTTAGGTTATTTTAGTTAAAGTTTAAATTCTCAAAGGATTAAGGGGCCACGATAGCCCAGTTGGAAGAGCAACAGATTAACAACCGGAGGATTGCGAGTTCGAAACTCGGACCAGCCAAAGCAGTTGTGAACATATGGGCTGATGCACTTTAAATCTGTTGTGGCCTCAAATGTCCTCACGTTGGCATGATCTGGAAGCTTGGCGAGTAGGGTACCAGCTCAGGTGTTCTGTTCATCTGACTGGTTCAAGAAGACGAGGCATTGTTCTTGGATCTTTCCCTTCGGGATTGATCCCTGACCGTTGCCAATAATCTGTTGTGTTACTTCAGTGCAAGTTTAATTAAGCAGAAGAACATAGACAGTGAACTGGGATGAAATTTACATTTGAAAACCTTTCTTTGCTTTAGGATGCTCTTTTTCTAGATACTCAATAGAGTTATCGAGCAGTGAAATACTTGGATACATTAAAAAACAATTTGAAAGGAAGTCTATTTACCGGCTGTAGTCAAACTTTTTCTTTCCACTTGATAACAACCTGCAGCCTGGAGCGTTAAGCTTGTGTTTTTATAAAATCTTACATAGCTGCAATACACCCCACTACATTATCAGGATTTTAATGTAAGTGAAACTTTCTGGCCCTGGTTGGAAAAAGGGGTTAAAATATATTCGAACCTAAAATTATTTTGATAGGAATAGGCAAAATTATCCAAAAAAATAATACTTTTGTTTATTCAATACCCCTCCATCTGGAAGCAGTTCTACTTGCAAAATGGTTTACTATAAATGAAACTGTTGTTTCTTGACTCAATATTCTGGATATATACTCAATTTTGTTACTTCAAATTTTGTAATGTGTGTTTATTAGTTTCAGAATTTCTCAAGGAGCAATGAATGCTTCAGAAACTATGATGGACGATTTCAGTAAAAAATCGGTAATCTTATTTGTTTCTTTCCTCATAAATTTCAAAACATCAATGTCTTAAATGATTCTTTTTGAAAGATTTGAATTGTGTTCTTGTGGAAGTAAATGCACTTTTTTAAAAATGTATTATTTTTTATTTGTCACCTGATAAATATTTTCACTTAATTGAAACCTGAATTATTTCTAGGTGAAAAAGAATAAGAAACGAAAACTTTCCGAGTCAGCTGTTGAAACTGAGAATAATTTGTAAGTTTCTTTTAAAGCTGTTGTATGTGATAAAAAATAGCTCACTAGTAATCACAATATGGCTTTTAGTAATTGGTGATGCCCTTTCTGGTGTAGCAATGGATAACTATTCTCTTTTTACAATTAAACGTAATTCAATAAGTATATGGAAAAATAAACCCTTTGTATTTTAAGTTGAAAGTAGTTTTTATAGATTTAGATTGTTTCACAATGACAAACTGTTTCATAGTAAAAACTGAAGCGACATTAATAGATACTTACTCACTGATTATATCAATATTAAAATCCTATCAATAGTAGCCTTATATGAGTGAGAATTAAATGCACATACAATATGTGAATTTGTCTGTTTAGATGTATTGCTAGCATTTGTACTCTTCATGGGGTTATAATTAATTTTAATCTGTCAGTCTCAAATAATTTATTATATGCACATTTTAAATTTAAACAAATTGTTTCATTATCTTTGATCAATATTCTTATCAATGTTTCAAGGTTTTGGAATCCATTTTAAGCAAAACATCCCTGTCTAATTAGCTCTCATGTAGTAATAATTACTGTAGAGTGACAAACGAAACCTTTATGTTAAATTTCATAGTAACTGGACTATTTGTGAGATTTTAGCAGCCCATGTGTAAACCTCAACAAACCACACTTCTCAAAATCATTCGATTTTCCAATTAAATTGCCTATAAATAGATTTTGATAATTTGAACAAAATTGAAGATAAAAACATTCCTGGATTTATAGGTATTGCTTATTGCAACATAAAGCAAACTTTAAAATATTCACTTTCACAACTGCAGTTTATCACAGTTGTAAAGTAATAGCTTCATAAAATTGCCCTTATTTTATTTGCTAAACAATTTCAGTTTGTAACTCAATTGATATTTCTATGAATGTGGGTAATCAAACAAATTGGGTACCTAATTAAAATTTATCATGCATAAAGTGCACTCATTTTTTAAATGAAGATTTTAATATCAACCAATGTAATTTGAAATCAGTCTTATAAAAGAATAATATAAATGAACCTATTTGATCAATCAGTATTTTTTTATTGAAATATTTATTTCACTAGTATTGTGTATTGTTTACTACAATCATATTTACTATTCAGAATTTTTAAATTTTATTTATATCTGTTAGCAATGTTTTAAATGTGTTACAAACTTACTCTATTTTTATTAAATTCTCAGTTTAAAAAGTTTTTTGTGTTATAATTTTTTTTTTCATTTGAATATCAAATTATTTATATTAAAAAGCATTCTAAAATGTGTTTCATTTTGATTTCAAAATAGTTTTTTTAATGTACTATATATTGTGTATCATTTATAATTTTCCACTGTATATTATCTAAATTCTTTTCCGTGATGTTTTTAAAACAGGAAACGCAAGGAATTAAACACTGAATCAAATGAGCCAGGAATTCTTCGTATAAAGCCAATGAGGCTTCATGATAAGAGGAAGAAACTGGTAAGAAATCTGTCTTTTTTTTAAATTTCTATCTTGAATCTTTGTCCAAATAACTTAAATAATATTAATAAAAGAGAAAATTGAATTGTAAGGATATCTGCTAGCAATGCTAATTGATGGAACTTTACCGAAAAACATTATTGCTTCAATGTTAAGTATTAATAGACTCAAATAATAACCATCCTAAATTATTTCAATTAACTAATTAATTATTTGACCAAAGCTCAATTCTCTTTGGGCCCTGTAATGAGTGTTTACCTTTTTCATTTTACCACTAGTACATATACAATCATCTGCTGTAGATTTAATAGTATCTATTGTATGTGAAAGGTATATTTCTCTTACATAAAATCTCCCAAAACCACTCCCTCAGGGGCACATCTCAATCAGGTGTGCACTGGCTTCTTGAACCCTAGGTACTCTAGTGATCTTTTCTTTTCTCATGGGGTTTACTGTCTTAGTAAACACTGGTGTCGTGTTCACTGGATACCCAAGCAATCTTTTTCTGCTTTCATCCCATTATTCTATTCCTCGATCCCTCTTTTTCCCCTTTCACAACATTTTGCTTGAAGTTGTCTGTTGAGTTTGTTTCAGCTTGGCCAAATATGACCCTTGCACCATAAAACCCCAAATCAACCAACCAACTCCAAAAACCATTGCTGTTTGTTGAAGAGTGTTGCCTAATATTCAATCGAATGTTTGGCAACAATCTATGGTTTAGGAAATAATTATTGCAAACAAACTTGTATTCAAGAAATGAAATTACAGCTTGAAGCTTTAACAAAAAGAACGACCGATCTTCGAGTTGAGTTTTAGAACAATCCACTCAAAATGAACCCCTGAACAATATATATGCATTCTACACTGCTTGGCTCATAACAAATCAGATGTTTCCTCAAATTACGTCAACTGATAGACTTGGGTATTTATTGATCAACGTGTTTCGGAGTGAAACTAATTATGTTGTAAATCATATTAATCCTTAGAAAGTTGAATTTCTTATTGTGAACTGGGTCACGGAGGGGGTAGCCCGTTTGGAAGAGTAGCGGATTAGCAACCGGAGGGTTGCGAGTTCAAATCCAAACAAAGATCAGCGTGTTCTCTGGGGCTGGTGCACATTAAATCTGTTGTGTCCTCAAATTTCCTCATGGCATAGTGTGGAAGTTTGAAGAATGCCAGCTCAGGCATTGATCTTGTCATATGACTGATTCAAAATTATGAGACCATCGCCAATAGCCCATTGTGTTGCTACTGTGTGACGTTAATTCAACTACTTACCTTACTACGAACTTCCTTGATTTCTTTACCATGTATTAAAACTGTCTTTATTGATCTTATAGGTTGCTCAAATGAAAGAAATGCAGGAAATTCTTGGAGCAGCTAAGCCTCCTGATGAAAAAGAAGCTGAATTAGAACTACTTGTCTTTGGTTGTCAAGCAGATGCCCTGGAAGAAGAGGATGAGCCAGATGTAGTACCTGACGAAACGGTATGTGATTTAATTTTAAGTTGTGCTTTTGTTCATGCCATTCACATAGAAATTATTTTTTATTTGTGGTAGAAGTTTAAATAATAAATTTAGTACTTCATCACTGACACCATCTATTATAAGTTGGAAAGATATGCATTTCTGACAAATTAGACAACAAAATTTCATTTCAGTGTCTTATACAGTCTAGATAGTTGCAAATTTATTTGTTATTTAGTTTTAGTAATGTATCATTAATTTATTATTTAACATATTAAACTATAGTATTAACATGCATGGAAATGTTTTTAAGTATTTTAGTGCAATGATTTATTTGGGTGGTTTCTTTTTCTGTGCCTGTCACATATCTTAGATGTTGCCATGTTTTTACTGGCTTAAAATAAAGTTTTTTATTCAGGTAAATATTATATTTTTGGTATGGGTTTTTCATAATTCCTAACGGCTTTTTTTCTGTCTGCATCCATTTTGCATATTTAAATAGATATTTTAATCTTTTAAGAGAGATTATTTAAATTACTGTATTAAAATGTGGACAGTATTTTTTCAGGTAGAAAATGATTTATTCTCTTATTGGAAGCAAGTATAAAAATTTAGTTTTATCATTAATAAAAATGCTTAAGAGACATACTACTTTGTAAATTGTAATTCTGAAACTGAATATTTGGGGCTAAAAATGTTTGATTGAAGGACATCTAAGTAAAAAATTTTAAAAGTAAGAATTATGCGTAAACATTGCCAAATGAGAACTAAAGTTAATTATATATTTTGAAATAATGCATAATTAAGATTGGAGAACAAAATATAACTCAGTTTGATTCTAGGGTATTTCCTTTCATTAAATGAAATTTAATTAGTTCAAGTGCTGCATTATCTTTTGCTCTTACGTAAAAGAAACCAATTAAACATTGATTTTAATTTGAGTTTAAAAAGCTTGACATATCATTCGTTTATTGATGCTATTTTTAACTATCTGCTTCAAAATCATTTTAGATTGTAAAAACTCACATTGTGTTTGAAACTATTAGATTTAATAATTGATTTTTTTTAATTTCATAAACGTTATGCCAATACATTCTTAATTATAAAATAATCTTTACTATGTCTTAATATTTGTACAGATTTATCTCATCAAGTAAATTTATAAAATAAATTTTATAATTCAGGTAGAAAAAGTTGAACCGAAACCTGCCTGGGAAGATGAAGATGATGAAACCATTTTGTAAGTACTTTGGTCCCTTAATGTCTGTTATTTTCATACATATTTTAGACTAGCATTTATATTAAAAATATGAAGTGAATGATTTTTCAGAATGGTTTTATATTGCACCTTTGTCATCAACTGAATTTTTAAAGATATTGATATTTTGTTTCATTCAGGGTCAAGGAAAAGGCTAAAACTCTACGTAACTGCCATCGCAGTGTTTCACTTCGTGGAGATGAAAAATATTCCGATTTTGCACAAGAGAAGTAAGCCTGTATTTCTTTTTAGACACTTTTTTTTATCGATTATTAAAATTATAATAGTTTAAAAGTATGTAAAATATTTTTTTATTTATTCATTTCTGTTGCATTTAGTTATGATCTCTAAAATGAGGCTACTTTGTTTGAAAGCTACGACTTGTGTATCCAAAATTGTTTTGTTTTTAAAAAGTACTGTGGAAAATTGATGATAACTGTTTGCCATGTATCTAGCTGCCAATCTCAAAGTATGCTTATTGCAATTATTATATAACAGAAGTTATTTCAGCATTGAGATATTCTGCTTTCATGCTCTGCTCTATTTCCCAATCCCTCTTTTTTCCTTTTTCGCAGCATTTTTTACTTGATGTCATGTGTTTGGTGCATCTTGGCCAAATATGGCCCTTGTGCCATAAAACCTAAAACCAACCATATAAACTGTAAAGAAACTTATAGAATTCTTTTAGAATTAAAAGTTTGAGGTACATTGTTGCTTAATCCAAAGATGAATTATGTATGAATATTTCAGCAATTGAAGAAGTGCAGCCTACGGTGATTCAGACAAAGTGAAAACCACTAGAGTGAAATTAGTTAAAACAATTCAGACAATTCAGAAAAGTTTCACATTAAATTAAACGTCATTTATTGCACTTTTTTTACTCTAGCAAAAGTTGTACAATAATTCATATTTAAATCAAATACATCCAATTTTTTCTATGCGAAAGTGGTATATATATTCTTGCAATAAATTAAACAAAATAGTTTATGAACTGAATTTGTTAATCCTTAAAACAGTACCTTTCATTTGGATTTTGTAAATTGCTCGACTTTTCAGTTCAATTTAAAAGCAAAGGAAATTACATCTATTTATTTTACTACAAATTTCTTTTCTGTAAATCACTTGATTTCTCAGTTATATTTCATTTACGATTTTTTTATGACAGTGGTATTTTAAATAGAAAAGTTTTTAATGCCTTGTTTTTATTTTATTGTTCTAAACCTACAACATTTTGAAAAAATAAAATGTGTGAGATTGAAAACTTGCAGAGAAGATTTATACTTTTGAATGTTCTTTTCTGAAGACAGTTCATTAGTAAAAAGTTTGGGTTGAGTTTAGAAAGATTATTTTATTATTTCTAAGTAGTTTTTCGTAAAATGTATATGTAAGAAAATATTTTCTGTTTTCTCTTTCTAGATTCATTAAATTGATGGGTGATCCTAAGTGGGCAGAGCTGAGGAACAATGATGAAAAGATCTCTGATGGTAGGTTTAAAAGTCGATGTTTTCTTTATTGTCATATTTATCATAGTAAAAATTTAAAGAGAAATGAGAGTTACACATTTTTGTGTGCCTAATCAATAGCCACAGATTAAAAACAGCAAACAAAACTCATGAAATTCAGCTATTTATTGCACAAAGTAAATGTAAAAACCAGAAGTATTTGGTTTTTTACATTTGCTTTATGCAGAAAATTGAAAATACATTTGCTTTCAAAATTGAATATATAATTGTAAAATCCAAATACTTTTGGTTCTATGTTCAATTTTCAAGTTATGAAAATTCCAAGCAAAAATTTTGGCACCTGAAAATCGAGTATCATCAATTATTAGATTCAACAACAATCTCAATGTAATGATCTAATTTTCTGAAGGATGAAATAATTCTTTTCAGCAATATATACTGCAGTTATTTTTTCTAGAAATACTAAAAGAAATATCCCTTTTTTCATGTCAATTAAACTCAAAAATAAAGCTTGCTGTATAAAAATAAATTTATATTTAATTCACATGTGTGCTTGGAATTCCACTATTAATTATTATTCATTAAAACATATCTCTTAGCATCTCTTTTAAATAGAATAACACTTTAAAAATTGTACATCCTGAGTATTGCACCTTAAAGAAATTGGATGTTTTAAATTTATTTTTTGTATTTTAGATGAGAGTGAAGATGAATTGTTACAAAAGACAGGAAACTTTATAACAGAGTCTGAATATTTACCCAAGGGAAACATACATGTTCACAAATGCCCCAGTTTGGTTGATCAAAGTATGAAAGCTGTGAGTAATATTCAATTTTTTTAATCCCTCTGATTTCTCAATTTATAATCTTAAAACTTATTATAAATATTTACTTGAAATAGTACAGGTCTTTCTAAATTTTTAAAAACATTACACAATATATACTGATTGTATGAATCATAATTATTGGTTTAATCTCTCAATTTATATCATCCCATAAAAGTGCATTCAAGTGACAGATTATATCTAGAACTCCTCTACTTTACCCCAGTGGCCGTGGTAGCCCAGTCGGTAGAGTTGCTGATTAACAACCTGATAGTTTTGAGTTTGAAACTCGATCCACCCAAAGATCTTCGTATATGTTGGGACTAGTGTCCATTAAATCTGTCACGGCCTTAAATGTTCTCATGTTGGCATGGGTTCAGATGTTGACCTCGTCATCTGACCGTGATCCAAATTGGCGAGGTGTTGTCTTCTGAACTTTCCCTTTAGGATTGATTCCAGATTACTACCAATAGCTCATTGCATTTCTCCAGAGCAACCTTAATTCAACTACCTGCCTACTTACCCCCAGAAGTTGTTAATATCTACATATTCAATTCTAGTTCTTAAATATGTACTAACCCATAAGGTTTTTGTTCATTATAAACAAGTCATTAAAACTAAATTTGATTATGATGTGGTATTTTTATCTAATAACATCCAAATGCATTTTTCTTATGTTAACTTTACAGCCATTTATAGATGTCAAAACAATATATTTTCAAAAATGTCCCTTTTCATCGAGATGTATCTATTCACTCAAATTTGAATTCAAACATACACAGTTTAATAGTAATTCAACCATTTTGTCTTGTAGAGCTCTTTAACATAAGGATCCTACAGGCCTTTTTAAAAGCATTAAGAAGGCCTGATTTTTCATTTTAGTTTTTACATGCTCTTATAAAGCCTTTTTCTTCTGAAAGTCCTTAAAGTTTTTTTAAAGCTTAATTTTTACTACGATACTGCATATTTTATTTTACCTGCATTCAAAAACCAATGTCAAGTGTCATCAAAAATCAATGGCATATATTTGTAACTTAGCTGAAAATTGATGTTTTTGTGACTGGGCGTGTGAGACTTTAAACAGCACTGGTGAAAGTTTCTTCACACTCGCTGGTTAATCTATCACAATCTATGAAATAGCCTTGGAAAGACCCTAACTTTTCTTTTGCTTGAAGAGTGAGAAACTTGGAACATATTTCATTAACCCAATGTTCTCGTTATAACTTCGTATTCATATTATTTAAATATATTGTCATTGCTTGTCCTGATGCAACATTTTCTACCTTTTGACAGATTTAAAATATTTATAACTATATTTATAACTAGCAAAAACCTGCACAGCGTTGCCCGTGACATCATTCTTGTCATGTCCTCACTGATTCTGAAAACATTAAAAAGAAAAAAATAATTTTAATAATGAGTCCCAACATGACACTGGCATGTCGCCTCATTCCTTCCACCTCACTGATTCTTCCTTTGAGAGCTTCATGATACACTATGTTCAATGTTCTTCCATTTGGAGCTAGGATGTAAAGATTCCCGACTTTTACTAAATAACCACTACTGAAATTAAAATATGATTAAATCTTTAAATATAACGCTATGCTTTTAAAAAGTCTTAACGCTAAACACTGATTCCGACGAACAACCTAAATAAATCACAATGTCAGCGAAATCAAAACCAAATTAAACAGCAATAAACAAAATTGCATAAATGATACAAATTCAAAAGTAAGTTATGAAATAACCACTACTGAAATAAAAATGAGATTAAATCTTTAAATATCAATACAAAAAAATTAATGAAGTTAATCAAGAGCGCTTTCAATACGTTGGATGAGTCAGCTGTTTCATAACATTAATAGAAGTTAGAATGCGCGTCATACAAGTCAGATCAGTCTGCACAGATACATCATAGTGGAGGAGGGGAAACGCGCGCAGCACAAAATATAAAAAATTTCTAGATTAAATTTCAGAATTTGGGCTTCGAGACATTCAGTCACCTTTAGGACTACCTGTGTGCCAAATTTCATGGCTGTAAGTGCTATAGATTCGTCTGAACACCTCAGAAAGACCCACAAACACTTCCTTTTATAATAGAGTTTATTCTCTTAACTTTATTTTGTATTTGTTCTCTTCAATCATTTCTTATGTCTGTTTCAGTCAATGATAAAAAGTGTTGAATTTCATCCTACATCAAGAGTAGCTTTGGTAGGTACAACAAGTGGAACTGCTAATCTATTTCAGGTAAAATTTAACATTTTTGTGTTTTAATCTGATGTTTTAAAGGCAAAATATCATATATCTCTGATTCTCTTTTTGTTTGGTTCCAGAGCTTGAACTCAATGTTTCTTTTAAATTTAACTGGCGATGGACTCATCTAATTACACTCAGCCAAAAAAAATAAAAAAAAAAACCTGAAACCAGTGTGATAGGAATAAAACGTAGGAGTAGTCTCATATAGGAGATACGTGAAGAGAAAATTATTATAATGTCAAATGTAGAGTATTATTTATTATTGTAGAATTGCATCACAAGGGTCATAAACTAGTAGGTTGTGAAGCAACCTCTGGCCCCGATATATGCCAATATTCATCATGGCATGGAGTCAGATGGTGTCTTTATGCAATCCTGTGGCAAATTATGCCAAGCATTCTGCAGCTGCTTCTCCAAGTCCCTTATATTTCTGAGTGGTGCAACTGATGACCTAGAACATTTCAGACAGGGTCAATGGGAAATAAATCCAGGTATCTTTTGGGGTAAGGACCACTACGGGATACTTGATTTGAGCTACAGAGTTGCATAATATTGCTAAATACCGAAGAATTTGCTACTCTAAAGCAAAATGAAATCAACTACTACTAAATTTCTTTGCCTATTTTTTTACCTCTTAGTTTAACCACTTAACGCATTTGCCCGTGTTTGACATGGGCGAAAGTTACCGGCAAATTTGCACATGCCCGTGTCTCACACGGCCGCTTTTGTATCTCGCGTTATTTTATTTCTAATGCCCATCTGAGATCCGCGTGGACAGACGCATCTGCCGGCAACCATTGGGGGCTCCGCAAACCACGTCTGTCGCCCTTTTGCAGCATGTGCAGGACACCCTTGATGCTCCCATATCGTCCAGGACCATTAGCCGCCGATTGATCGCTGGCGGCCTGCACTCATGGTGCCCGTTGAGACGACTACCATTGACCCAACAGCACAGACGTCTCCGTTTGCAATGGTGTCGGGATAGAGCCTCGTGGCCGACGGAATGGCACCGGGTGGTGTTCTCAGACGAGTCATGCTTCTGTTTTAGCAATGACAGTCGCCGTGTACGAGTCTGGCGAGTAAAAATATGTTCACTTGGTACTATCCATAGATGTAAATTATATTTGAGAGAAACCCTTTTCTTTTGACTTAAACGTTTAATTTGAATTATATTTATATACTTGTGTGTTCACACATTTACTTTTCCAATATTGCCTGTGAATTCAGTTTGGAAATACAGGTAACCCCCGTATAGCACGGATTCACTCTAACATGGTTCGAGAATTGCGAACATCCCCATATAACACGGATTCACTCTGACACGGTTCGAGAATTGGGAACATCCCCGTACAACATGGTGCTTTTATGGAATGATTGGAACAACGATGCGAAAAGGACGGGCATTATGAAAGTTTAATTTAAACGGTGTAGCATGGGAATATCCTAAGAACAACACGTGAATATTATCTCGAGATAAATTAAATAAAAAGTAACTTAGCTTAGAAGAGACATGGCGTCTCTTGGGGATCCCCGTTCGTCATCAAAAAGAAAAATGGCAAGAACGCTTAATGCGTTTCTTTCTCACAAAACTGCAATGTCGTTGGACTGAGGGAAAAAAAAGAGAGTGTTCTTCCTCTTCATGCTTTTTATCAGTTTTTCAGGGGGTCGCAAATCAGGGGAGATGATCTTGTCAATCAAAGGACTTCCTGATTCGCTGTTTTTAAACTAGCTCATCTGTAATTTGTTAGACGGACATGACATGGCATGACGTAACTTTCTGGAAGATTCTTAGCATAGTTAATGAGCGTCACTGGAGCGAGGGAGAAAACGGAATTAAGAAATAAAGGACTTAAAAAATAAATGTCATCACTGATCTCGTGGCTGTCACTCAGAGGATGAGGATATCTTGCCAAAGAGAAAACACTCTCAGTTAATAGTGCTTAGTGATGATGAAGGAAACATTGTTTAATTCATATTAATATGTATTACTTAAGAAAATTTTAATAAAGTTATTTATCTTAATTATGAAAATATAATATCATGTTTTTTAATTTTTGGAACCTAACCCCCCTTTTCGTACTAGTTCTTTGTTTCGTATAACATGGATTCGCATAACACGGCAATTTTTTGGAACATAACTCCCGTGTTATACGGGGGTTACCTGTAATATAAAAATACTAATGGAAACTTATATATATAACTAATAATAATATATACTAATACTAGTAATAATATGTACTAATGGTGTGATATTTACTGTCGCAAACTGTCTTGCAAGATTTATTTAAGCAGCTGTTTGGGCTTAATATGTGTGAAAACTTATTTAAAATTCTATTTTTATTTACAGGTCGATGGAAAAATAAATGCAAAAATTCAGTCTATCCATTTTAATGACTTCCCGATTCATTCAGCCCATTTTACTGTTGATGGTAGTGAGATAGTTGTTGGGTCCAACGTGTGTGCACATTTCTTCTCTTATGACATGCTTGGAGGGAAAATAACAAGAATTCCTTGGCAGAAAGGTGAGTTCTAGAGGAATTGTGGTTTCTATATGCTGGAATTGAATCGATTTCAAAAGTCAATATTATAAAACATTACCCTTTCATTCATCTGAAAACTATAACAGGAAGTTTGGGAATTTAAGAATTTTGATGCTAGAGTACAAAAATAATGCAAGGAAAGTTGTCAGTTTTGTCTTTGCTGTGATAAAAATACTACATTCATTCACCACTATGTACTGCCATGAAGATTGGGTGAAAGCACATAATGCTACAAATATACACAAGTGTGAAATTTTAGCATCATGCACTTAAATTAGTTCAGTTGGAATTGCTTATAAAATATATTGATTGCAATTAAGTGAAATAGGGCCATCGTTGCTCAGTGGGTATGCCCACTGTGCTAGCAACCTTCGAGTTGTAGGCGGCACTGATTCGATTCCTGTCAAGTGTATTCCTCCCTGGATGTATTTCTCTCTTTGTCAGTAAACTTTCATTGTGTGTGTCTATTTACTTGATTTTGTATGTCTTGTGTCTGGTGCAGCATACCCAAATATAGCCCTTGCGCCATAAAACCCCAAAACAAACCAATTAAGTTAAACCATATGTAAAAAACGGTGAGCATCTTGAAAATTATTTATGTAGTTGTATTCTCCAAAGTTTCCAAATTCATAGATCAGTTTGACTAGATTTGTTCAATTACAGAAGCATGCTTGAAATTATTTTTCTGTCCAAATATATTTTGTTGTAGCCTAAAATGCTGATTCCCTGCATTCTCTATTATGGAAGTTTTATGTGTTTTTATGGCATCATGCATTTTTAAATATTTTTTTCAGTTTAAATTTTAAAAACATGTTAACTGCTATTCTTGGTGTCTCACTGCATTGTAGGATTAGCATGTCTCTTTTTACAGCAAATGTAATTTTTCTTTTTTAAGTACCAAACATCTTGCTTTTAAATTGCTATCTAAATAGGCTAACTATTCCTTGACATTCTCGATAGTTGTTGCTCCATAGAACCTAAATACTGGAGCATATCTTATGAGTTTTAAAGCATTGCATTATTATAGGCATGTGGATTTCATGGGTCAAAGAAAATTATTTTGTAAAATTTGCTAGACATCCTGTTAATCAATTGAGAAAACGGTATCCTCTTAATGTAACAATTTCGTCTGATGATGCCTACACATGTTACTTTCCTGTTTCTTCACAATTCAATAATTTAACCCTCCAAATTTTGATGAGATATCTCATACATCTAGATCTGGTCAGTTATGCTAATGACGAGATACCTTGTATAGATAAAACTGTCCTATTACTCCAAGGTGAATGATGGTTGTTTGGGGGTTTTATGGTGCAACAGCCATATTTGGCCATGTTGCGCCCGACACAAGACAAGCAATATCAAGAAATAGACACAATGAAAGTTTTAATGACACAGAAGAGAGAAATACACCCAGGGAGGAATGCACCTGACAGGAATCGAACCTGCACCACCTGCAACTTGAAGGTTGCTAGCACAGTGGGCATACCCACTGAGCCACGATGACCCCCCCCCCAGGTGAATAAAGATCCAAGCAGATTGTCCCTAGCCTAAAACAGGTGACAGTTTGGAACAGGATTTTGCACCAGAGGCAGACCCTACAGAGCAGTCTTCGATGTGAAGGTAAACCACCAGGAGGATTATTAAAGTTGAAAAGTGTATTTCGTGGATCAAAATAAATAAGTGTTTTAGCATTGAAAGCATTCTGACAAACATATATTATGATAAATCATAAACATAAATGGGTTTGCCCACTACAAGTTGTAGGCGGTACAGGTTCGATTCCCGTAACTATTCTGGGTGCTTTTCTTTTCTGTGTCAGTAAAAGTTGACTTGACATCGTATTGTGTTTGGCACAGCTTGGCCACTACTCTTACGCTGGAAAACCCAACCAACTTAAATATTAATGTGGAAGGAATCATGGAGGACATTTATTACATTTTATATAAATACACACATATCTAAAAGGAGGGAGACACAAAGGTACATGCATCAATAGTCAAATGATGTCAATACTTTATTGTATTGAAATCCTCTATTTCATGATTACTTCCACTGGCATCAGTGATTGGCTTAAAGTATGGCTTCAAATGCTGTATTAGACAATGACTGTTATATTAACTGCTAAATAATGTTAAGAATTGGGTTTCACTTTATAGTTCAAGGATATTTTGTTTGAAACGGTGATATTTATTTGTTGAAACATTTCTTTTTAGGTATGGATCAAGATAATATACGCAAATTTCAAATGTCTCCTGATGGTAAATATATAGTTATAAATGGAAGATATGGAAATATCCATTTGATGACTACCAAGGTATGTCACTGGATTTGCATCTTTTTTGTTGTAACATTATTTGTAACTTAAGCTTGAAAATTGTTCTACTGTTTCTATTGAATTCGAAATCAGAATCACACAAGGGAAAAATCAGTTCTAAAATAGTGTCATGATATTAACATGGGAAAATGTGTCATTTGCATTTTGGTGTTTGAGTTTGCATGTAATTTAAAGTGTTCCCTTGTTTCAGTCTAGGGAATGGGTTGGTAGCTTGAAGATGAACGGTGAAGTTATTGCCATTACATTCAATAGAGATGGTTCCAGATTGTATTCTCATGGTGGTATGTATTGAAATTAATAAATTTTTATATAAATATGTAATTAGTTTTATATTTACTTGAATTTTTAATTCAAATCACTAAAACGTTTTATCCAAAAAAACATTTCAAAATCTAAAATAAGTG
Source organism: Meta bourneti (assembly GCA_933210815.1). Lineage (NCBI taxonomy): Eukaryota > Metazoa > Arthropoda > Arachnida > Araneae > Tetragnathidae > Meta > Meta bourneti. The sequence goes on from OW119927.1 coordinate 87,547,886, forward strand.
CCTTTTTTATGTTTCAAATTTATTAGAAAATATTGCTAACAATAACAGCATTAAGATGATACATAACATCCTGTATAACTGAGTTATCACTGAATGAGTTCTGAGATATACATTAATAACATTTATTTTAAGGGATTGACAAATTTTTAATTCTAACTCAACTCTACTTCAAATGTGAATGTGTTGATATTGACAAGTTATAGAATTTAGAATGAACATCACTTTTCAAATAGATATTTCGAAATGAAGTGGGCTAGTTTAATTCGCAGTTCCATCTATTAGTGTACAATACCATTTTTATTGAAAACATTGTTTGGCAAGTTTTTTTTGTTCGACTTTGATAGGTTTTATTTTGATTTTAATATCCTAATTTTCATAAAAGTGTCTTTAAATGTAAAATGTTTCCACAAATCAAATTACTGATAATTTAGCAAGACTTTAAATATTCATCATCATGCTCTGTAGAAAGTAAGTCACAATTTAATTAAAACATGAAAACTTTTTATATAAAAATGAAAGCTTAAGTTTTGAAATATTTTTTAGACTAATCATGTTTTTCTTCATGCACTCCTAAGCATACAGCAATCTATTAAGTCATCTAATGCAAGGAATGGAACACATCTTATTTTTCACTAGAATGAATTCTTCGAAAATGTTACCAAGTATACATTTTATTTTATTGCAGGCACAGGAGAAGTTTATGTTTGGGATATGTCAACTCGAAAATGTATTCATAAATTCATAGATGAAGGATGCATTTCAGGGACTGCTTTGACTATTTCACCAAATGATCAGTTTTTGGTAACTGGGTATGTAGTTTCAGGACTTTCACATTCCATATTTGAATAACTAAGTATTGTGATAAGCATGATCTTCAAATGTTTATTAAGCCTCCGACTTTTCTAGTCAAGTCTACATAGCCATTAGCAATCTGCAATGTATCAAATACTGTATAAACATATTCAGGAGTGTCACCTGTTAATCAGTAGATGAAATGGGAAATAACTGTTCCTGTTATTCAAATCAATAAAAAAAGTCTAGTGAATGTTCTCAAAAGGAAAACATGATTTTCAACTGAAAAGTTATTTTTGGAATGAGTATAAGGAAAATTTTAAACTTATTTGAACAAAATGACATCCCCAAGTTAGTTTAATTTTTCTGATATTAAACTTCAAATTTTGATTGCAATTTATATTTTTATTCTAGCAATTTAAAGCGGCATACTTTCTAGATCTTAAAAAATATATTTATTGTGGTAGGCATGTTGCAACAGTAAATTGAAACAAATAGCAAAACTTTATTAGACTGTCAATTGTAGGTGGTGCAGGTTTGATTCCTGTAACTATGCAGGGTGTATTTCTCTGTTCTGTATCAGTAAAAACTATCCTTGTTTTTTTCCATTTGGTTGATAGGGGAAAACATTGCTTGACCAGATCTGGCAATTATGTTTCTAAGTCAACTTATATTCATTCTTTATTATATAGAAAGTTTTATTGGTAGTTTTATAGTTACTGTTCCCACATTACTTTGATCTATTTCTATCGAAATCGTTCAATTTTTTTGGCATGCACTCATCAATGTGTTTTTCCTATTCGCAGGTCAGATTCAGGAGTAGTAAATATATATGACAACAGGAGTATACTGTCTACATCCACCCCACAACCACTCAAAGCTTTACTCAATCTCACAACAAAAATTACTCAACTAAAATTCAATAATACATCAGAAATGTTGTGTATGTCTTCCTTTCAGAAGGCAGAGGCTATTAAGTTGGTAAGCTTTGTGTCTGTTCATATTTCAGGATACTATTAATTTTGTTAGATTGCTTCTTTTATTTATGTTATTACTCTGAATTAGCCTTTTAACCTTTATGCTTTATAATTCTAATGAATATCAATGCATGCCGATGTGTGGCCTTGTGGATATGTATGCACATGGATTTTGTGTATTCAGAAGGGTGATTAAGAGGTTCTTAAACAGAATGATTGTTAGATCAATGAAGTTTTAAATCAATTTTCCTTTGTATGAAGATTACATCTCTTGAAAAACACTTAGTGAGCATTTTTTCCTCTTGCTTTTCTCAGAACTGTTTTTTTACTTCATGTGTTTCACTTGGTAAATCTTGGTGGGTGTAATGTAATAGTTCTTTCACGGTGCATCCAGAGTAACAAAATCTTCATTCTCACTCTTTTAAAGATAGGCTTAAAAGTCATGTGTCCAGTATGTAAAATCAACATAAGCTGTGACTTTTTAAGTACTCTGACAGCTTATGACAAAACAGAAACTTGGGTATCTTGTTTAGATGTTAGGATCAGAGTTTCAGTGTTTGAGACTCATCTGAGTATTGTCAATTACATTTACAATAGAGTTGTAAACAAAAAGAATTAAATTCTTAGCAGGGACTCCTTCCTTACCTGTAAAAAGAAGTTGGGTATAATGTTATGTACGAGCTAGCTTAAGTAGATTTTGGTGTTGATAGAAACAAAACTATGTTCCTTCAATTCGCACACATCTGGGGGATCCTAAGTTCTTGACTTGGCATGGAAGTTTGGAGTACCAGCTCAAGTGTTGATCTCATCTGACTGATTCAAAATTACAAGGTGCCCTCGGATGGATCCCAGACTCGCCAATAGCCAGTTGTGTTCTCCAGTGTGACATAAATACAACTACCTATGTTTTTGACTCGTTTCTCCATGGGCACCTTGAATTTGAATTCTGCTCTATGACATAGCTTTGTTGTTTTGAGTGCTGCTCAAAAATCTTTTAAGCTACTCTCCAGATCATGTGTTGGCTCAATCTATCAAACAATATTGTGCTAATAAAACATTACCAGAGTTTAACTTAGTTTCTGGAAAATATGAGTTTTTAAATGTATTGTGACTATTTTTGTTCAGATTGATTTCCTGATATTCATGAATTTTTTTCGCAGGTACATTTTCCAAGTTTAACTGTATTTTCCAATTTCCCTCCAAGAGGGCATAGACATATGATGAGGCGTCCGAATTCGGCAGACATTTCAATTAATAGTGGTTACATGTGTATAGGGAATAATGTGGGAACAGCTTACATATACAGGTAAATTGCATGATATATATTTTTCATTAACAAAATATGTCTTCTAATTGCATTAAATAATTTTGTGAATGGAGTTTTCAAATATTCATATTTTAAACTTAAGTATGAAAATCTACTTCTGGAACAAAATTTAAGTCTCAGATAGTGTTTTCACTCTGAACAACTATATTTTCTCTTTAAAATCCAACTCTCTGTGGGCTTAAGTAGTTCATTTTAAGAAAATGGTTGTTTAACAAGTACAGAAGAGATTTTACTGTAATATTTTTACTATGTTGCCTGATTTTACTGTAAGATTTTTACTACATTGTCTGATGTTTCTGTAAAAATTCTTAGCTATTCCTTAGTAACATAAAATTACTTATTAGTTACATAAAATTATTTTACACTTATAAATAAAAATAACCATGTTAGAATACTCACTACTTGTATGTGTGAAATGAAAGTTTGTCCCCAAATCTTCCTGCGGCTTCTTGAAAACCGTCACCACTTTCAAAGGGCTTATTGGAGAGAAATCGCGTTTACGAAGCCTTTCATATTTCGAGAGAACTAAAGTGATGTGAACTAGTTTCAGTTTGCATTTTTGCGAGTGCAACTTTTATTGTATTTTTTATTTCTGTCCTTGTAATGTGTATGTGGTGATGTTCGTAAAATAAAAACCTTCTGATTATGTTAGCTTCAATCTGATTAACATAGATAATTTTTATTGCTTAATATTTTTATGTTCATATTTTACATAAAAATGGCACAGCACTCAAAAATCTTGTTCACAAGGGATACACTATCTAATTTGGTTACAACATACATTACAGTTCGGTAGTGAATGAGCATTTTCCAGTTCATTTGTTAAAAAGAATTTAATTTTATATCTTTTCAATCTGATAGTTTTTGCAGAAACATTATCAATAGAACTAATATTTGTATAGCAAATACAAAATAGTTTGATTTGACATTTTAAAGTGTTATTCTTCATTGTGTTGAGCATAAAAGCAGTTTTTAAGTGTGTATATATTAGCTACAAATCTTTTTATTTCTTGCTAGGTTACTTTAATAACATAAACATTAAAGGGTGTTCATAATTGCCGATTCCTTTTACTACTAAATAATTTATCGTTCCTTACCAGTTATTTCGAAAAATTGTAATATTTATATATAATTTGTTTTTCATTTGTAACTTTCTCTTTCAGGTTAAAGCACTTCAAAAATTATTAGGATTTTGCTATTTGTAGGAACTTGTGTAATAAATGTTATATTTTAATGTTCTCTTTTGTGTGCATTATTTTCGTGTTTTTAGTTCTTTATGAGAATCGCATGAATTTTGTTAACTTATGAGGACTGCTACACATTCTGCTAATTGAAACTTCAAGTAAAAAGCAGAACCTTAAAAGATAATATAAGAAAATACTCTTCTATATATTTTTAAATGTGTATATACTATAAGCACTAAGGAATGCATCTGATGCTGGTTACAATAATCATTACATTTTATAGTTTGCTAGTGAATATGTAGCTTTAAATATATAAGATAAAACAAAAATGGTAATTGAAGTTTATATAAAGCCACATATTCATTGCAAACTATAACTTGTAATGTAATGGTTATTGTAACCACCTTCAGATGCATTCAGTCTCCTTGTAACCATGGATAGTCGAATGCAGTCCTCAGTGAGAGTACAAATAATGAGGAAAGGACTCCCATTGTGTGAGGTATTATACTCGCTATTAGACTGTCCCTTATAGCATCCTCAAGCCCATTTGTGTTTATTGCAAGAAGTAATAAATAGTCAGATCACTGCTAGTGGGTTCACAGCACTCAAAATTCTTGTTCACAAGGGATACACTATCTAATTTGGTTACAACATACATTACAGTTCGGTAGTGAATTTTTTTTTAACAAATGAACTGGAAAAGTTCATTTGTTAAAAAAAAAATAATTTATATCTACTAATAATGCTTGGTTAAAAATTGAAGAATCAAACAATTTGCAAAATCAACTTTTTATATCAAGATACTTCATATAAGTTTAAGATGTACAATTATCACAGCATTAATTTCATTTAACACATTAAGTTTTTTGGTGGGAAATATATAAGTAGCCTGAGAATAATGTTCCATCACTAAAAAATAAGTGAAACAGTTGATATTAATTTATGTGCAAAATATATTTGCAGTTCCTTTTCCAACATCTATTTTGCTTTTGTAAACAGAACATACTTGAAAAATTAAAGAGAATCCCACAAACAGTTATTTAAATAAAAAATTCCTGATTGTGTATAAATTAATAGATTAGATTTCTTACTATCAAGTTTAAAAGCAAATAGATGTTAAAATACCATTCAAATCTAATTTTGAGACATAATAAATTAACACTATGAAACACATGCAAATAAAATAAGGCAGAAAAGCTTATATTACATGATTAGGGCAGAACTAAATCCGTATTTCTAAATTACACTGAAGTGCCAAAAGTCATGGGATACCTACCTACTATCTTGAGACCTAGATCGGCGAAGTGCGGCAATTTGGCCTCAACAAGATGTTGAGTCATACCTTATGAATAACTAACCACATTTCTCTGGTATTAGGTTATAACGTTTCCAATCTCTAATTAGGCTTAAGACTGTTTACAGCACAATAGATATTTATTTCGTATAGAGAATTTTGAAGATTACTTACATATAAGATCAATTGAAAGGTATGAAGGCACAGCTGTACAGGTCGACATCTGCCAAGGAACCCGGAGGCTCGCCAAAATCTGAGTTTGAAGGATGCGACTACTCCTTTCGTGGTTGCAATCTACTCTGATCTTTTGAGGGGAGTTTGTCTCGGTATTGGAATGTTAATCCCGCTGTCTCCACGCCATCTGCAACGGAAGGTCATGAGAACCTCCACAGCTTCACGACCCAAGGACAGATGTAATGTCTCTCTGGCCTGGACTTCCACAGAACTGTAAACAAGTGTTTTCCTGGGGTGGCCTGTCTGCATTCCTCTCATGAAGGGCCCAAGATAATTTAGGTGTTGACAACTTGTTTTGCAGTTGAGGGAGATCTGAATTCCAGATGTGGGAATGCCAGACCGACCGGCACAAGGTGCAGGATCTTGGGTTCAATTGGTCCTTCCTGGCTTGTCCCATAAATATGCTATTGGGTTCAAGTCAGACAAACGTGGTGTCCACACTATCCATCAGCACTCTCCAGAATGTTTCTTGACTCAATTTTGGACAACTTGGACCGAATGACATGGTGCATTGGTTGATTGTTTAGGGGTTTTATGGTGCAAAGACCATATTTGACCAAGCTGTGCCAAATACAAGATAACACCTAGTAAAAAAGGGTTTTGGAAACAGTGGTGGGATGAAAGCAGAAAAAGATCGCTTGGGTATGTCAGGAGTATTGTCTACCTAGAAATCTTATCATTCAACCTGACATGAGATTTTACCTCGCAATTGATTCAAATTATGGCTTGAATTGAAGCTTTTATACAATGACAGTGCCAGTTAAAAATTTGCATTCTATTATATGACTTTTGGCACTTCAGTCTAATCTGCCAGGATTGATGAACATGGTTTTGAAGCTTTCAATAAATTTGTATTCCTGAAAACTTCATAAGTAAATTGATGGCAGTTAACAGTATTGAACCATTAAATCATTTTCAATCAAAATGATTCGAAAGGACAAACAATTTAAGACATTTTACTTCCGTAAACAGTGTTAATGGAATGCACTAGATTATGTGTATCTGTTTCACTTTTTAACTCCCAGTCCCAGATCAATTTTGTATGCTTTCATTGTCATTCTTAGGCACTTCTATCTGGACTAAAGAAAAATTCTAGCAGCTAGCCAACCATGCAAGTTTCACTTTTCTGCCACAAAGCACTGAATGCTGACCCTATCTAATTATTGCCGCTCAGAGAAAAGTTGAGCGTGAAAATACTTACATAAATGTCTTGTACAATTATTTTTGCAAACTCCAAATCTTTAAAATATTTTAGAATCAAATGACTAAAATTAGTTATAAAAAAGACATCAATTTTTAAATGAAACAAAGCAGATGCCTATGAATAGAAAAATCATGAATAATCTCAATACAGAAATTTAAATCTCACAAAAACAGCATAAATTTTAACTAGAACTAAAAATTAAAACAAAAACGTATGGAATTGTAAAATTATATACAGTGGACTCCCTCTTAACCGGCCACCACTGACCAATTATGTACTGTAAATACAGTAACATGTGTTTAGTTTTTTCCAATAAAGGAAGTTCTTCCAGGTTAAGTTTTCTTAATTATACATATCATATTACAATAAAGTAGGCTATATATTTAGTTTTATTCTAATAAAAACGATTTTGGGAGTGTATTTTAATGCTATTAAGGGAATGACTGTTTAACCGGCCAAATCGTTATCCGGTCTTGGTCCGATCCCGAAGTGGCCGGTTAACAGGGAGTCCACTGTATTAGTTTTATAAGTATTACCGCTTGCGCAAACTTTGATATCCTTACACCACCTTGTTTTAAAATGTTTTAGAATTATATTTATTACACTTGTTTTCATAAAATGAAACATTGCAAACACAAAGGACTTGAGGGAAAGATGATCAAAATGAAGAGGTTAAAAAACCTGTTTTCATGTCAACAGAATGGAATTTAACAAAATATATTTCAACATTATTGAAATTGAACTAGTAGATGTAAATGAGGATTAGCATTCAGTACGCAATCATTTTAATAACTAGAGCCCTGTAGATATCGAATATTCGGCTACCTGCTACTACAGGTTTTTTGTTAATCCAGTTAGCCATGTTCCTAGGCAACCAGTAGGAATTCAGTCATTGTGAGTTGACTTAAATCAGATAAAATAATCCACATCAAAAGGTTCATTATGCATGTAACCTCAGATTAGGAGACAATTTCTCACTCTAGCATTCAGCTTTTTATACCATTAAGATCTTGGATGCACTGGGTCTCATAACATGATTTTTGCAAATCTTAAATGGAACTTAAACTACAATTTTCTTAATTATGATTACATATTCGTGCTTTCTTCCTAATGCCACACAGGTGGATTAAAGTTAATTTTTTATGTGCATTCTATAGAACAGCTATATTAAAAAGATAGTATAATACTTAAGTTATACATTATACTCTTAGAGATGAGAACTACAGGTGAAACTGGGAGATGTAAATGGCAGAACTATTCAAAACAATACATTCACACATGGTCAAACAACACTGAAAAGGGAATACATTTTAAAAAATTATATGTTGGGAGAGCTAAAGATACATTCAATACAAAATCAGAGTAATTCAGTAAATTTTCAATAGTCATAAATTATTTTAACTTAAAACAAGATTGCACACATGTGAAAAAATAACTTGAAGAACTAATTCCTGCTTTACTTTTGTATATTACTTCAGTTTAAGAATACAATAAAACTAAATTAGTTTTATGGAAGAGATTCATTTTGTGAAAGTAGATTAAATCCTTTTTTAATAGTTTTAAAAATCATTCAACCTCATCACTTCAAATAACAATAGCTTGATTTAAAGATTTGAATAAAAAACAACAATGCAACCTATAAACTACCCAGTTTTAAGATGATATTGAATACATTTATCATTCAAATGAGTGAAAAATGTTGAAGCAAATATACATGTTTGTGAGATGATGAATTCATAACAACAAAATTCAAACAAAAATATAAAATGGTATAAATTTAAGTATTTTTACTTAATATAATTAAAATATTTCTAACTTAATTCCTATTAGGCAGAACTTAATAAAGTAACTAGAATTTAAATTGTTCAAACTTCTATATAAGTCACTATGTTTGAGATAGTTTGCAAATATCATATCTTTAAATAAATAACAAAGAAATAATTCATAAAATTTTATTTTAACACCAAGTTTCTAACTTCAATGGTCTGAGTGTAAGAAATCCATAGGGCCACAAACAAAATTTTTCACGTTACATTATTCTGAATCGAGACTAGTTGGCTTTAGCCTAACATTTCCAAATTTTGATGTGTTGAAATTAATTATTAATTTATCAATTGTACACAAGCTTTATAGCAGATCATTTTTATGAGGTGTTTACCAAATGGTGTACATTAAATCCTAAATACTACAAATAAATTATACCATTTTATACAAATCAAGATTGTTATTAACAGCCAAGTTTTGTTATATCAAAACTATAGAACATTTGAAAAATAAGTTTCTGAATGCTATACAAATATTCTCCAAGTCCTAACCTGAGTCTGTTGGTGTTTTGAGAAATTCTGACGACAAAAACTTAGGACTTTTGATATATATATATATAACCTAATTTCTATCACATTAAACATAATACAAAGTTTTGTCAAATTGTCTTTAGACTATATTTACACAACAAAGTTTATTTTAATTCAATTATTAATTCTGGCTAAATATTACTAATTTATTCAAACAAATTAATATCTTAAAAACTATCATTCCATGTACTTTTAAATTCATGAAATAGTATTTAATATGCATTGAGCAAATACTGATCTCTAGAAGCTCACCAAGTGATATGTTTACTTTACAACATTAAACTGCAAATAAGTGTTGATTTCTTTGAAAAATAATTGAATGAATTTATCAATTTGCAAAAAGGTTATAGGCTGCACACTTTGATTAGAGCATTCACCCAGTTTCCCTGATAGAATCTGAAAATTGTCAGGATATTTCAATCAAATGTATTCAATATATATATAAAAAAAAATAAATGAAATACAAAATATTACTTTTAACAAAAAGCTCAATCAGTATAACATGCTAAAATTTTTTACTCTGATAGGATGAAAATAAACATTGAACTAGATTCTTGACATTAAAATTTATTTATGACATTTAATTAAAGTTTTTCAATTTCTTTGGGCTCATTGTCTTTATTTTCCATACAGTTTACAATAAATTATCATCAAAAATGTTAATTATAATGTATATATTGTACTATAGTAGCACAACTAAGTAGGGGTTAGATAAGTGAGCTGACTCACCTATTCAACTTTTTAAAGTGAAATCATCGATACAATTTCAGAATCTTGTTGAATCTTTTCAGAATGTAAAATCCACTTTTATGAGGAAGAATGATACAATAGAAACTTTCAAAACTAAATTCTGCATTTAACTACTTGATAAAATTGTAATGACTTAATGAATACTTTTGAGAATTTACTAAAAAAGCTTTCTTGATTTAACCTCCAGATCCAACAAATTTTTAAAAGGCAAGACAAATTAAAAATTTAGTTTTGCTTTATGAATCTGACATACCAACTCCACAAAAACAGTAAATTGTTCAGAATAAGTCATTGTGCTCGAAGTTTTCCCTTGAGTTAACATTTGATACTAAACTAATGGGAAATTTATCATTTATACATTCTAATGTGAATTATTTGTATCTTATATTCTTGCATTATAACACTTAAAAACAGGAAGTTGCCTTACACCTAGACAGACAAAGGGGTCAATTATTCAAATTAAAAATTCATACCACATTAACCTGTTTAATTTTAGTTTGACATTTATTGAAGCAGTACATCTCATTTCACTTGAAGCACATTTTCAGCATACTGCTTCTTTGCAATCTGGGCAGCTATTTTTGTGTAGTTTCTCTGCAAAATCTTGGCACTTTCTTTTCTTTTGAGATTTGATAGTGCATTTCATAAAGCATCATACAAGCAAAAACATTCAGGAAGATGTCAAATACTGGATGGTCATAAAGTAACTGTACAAGCCCCTAACCATAATTTTTAATCGAGATTTAGTGATTTCAAGATATGTGGCTGGGTGTTATGTTAACAGGAATCAAGCTCTCATGATTATGGAAACAGTTAGCAAATTTGGAATAGCAACACTTTTTTTTATCGCAATGCGATGAGTACAACGAAAATCCAAAAATGGGAGTGAAATTTTACCTTTAACTCTAAAAAGACTGCACAAAATTACATCGCACTGGGGCAAACACAACAGGCTATTGGCGACAGTCCGGAATCAATCCCAGAGGAAAAACGAGTTGAGGAGCTTGGATTCAAACCAAGGGCCTATCAAAGATGAGTGTGAATGTCAAAAGAGAAAAAAAGGTGTAATAAATAGCAGAGTACGCCGATTTAAATCAACTCGATTTTATTAAAAAATCATGATTTAAATCAAACTTAAAAATCTTTTCTTCATAAAAGTTTAATATTGAAAAAGAAATAACTTGGACAGAATACATGTTATTTTATTCATATAAGTTTAAAAATATTGGGGGGTCTAAAATACTACTTGCTTCATGTGTTTTGGAATTCTACTCCTCAACATCCTGCTGTAGATGTTTATTTAAATGGCTTATTTGGTTACTCATTGGAAATATTCACCTCTCCCATTTGGGGTACTTAGGAGTTGGACTGACAACTGACCAATCAATATTGCTTTCTGCTTGCTCACTGAAACAAGTCACTTACAAATCTGTTTAGCAGCAAAGGCCGAGTTTTATACATATGGAGCTAGTCCATATATTGTACAAAGTGTGGATTGCAATTTCCCATGGAAAAGCTGAATAGACGACCTGATACAGGTTCATGAGGAAAATTGCTATTTCTGATAAAGGAATTAGCACTGTTTAACATTTATTTTCAGTAGCTGTTACAAATTGAGTGCTCATTACTTCCTAGCTTATTTAATAAACTCTGGAAGAAAATCAGTTTAAATAGAAAATGAACCTCTTAATATTTGCAAAAGCAAAATATTCATCTAGTATCATGCCTGTAATTACAAATATTCAAGAGAAAAATATGATTTTCTGATTTCCTCTTTGCAAAAACTTTATATCCCAGATATCTTCTTTAGAGTGGGTTTTTACTGAGTCGTATTCAGTCTTGTGTTTGGTGCAGCTTGTCTGTCTTGACTTTATGCCATAAAACCAGAACCTTTGGAATGGGGAAACATTCATATTTTATGCAAATTACATGTATTATCACTGCTGTTTTTGTTACTTTCTTTCCTCTTTCCGGATTTTTGTGATTTTAATTAATTCCTTGCACGTACGAGTTTAAATTTGTTGGACATGTGACATGCAAATTACAGTGTAGTTTCTAGATAGTTTTAATTCATTTAAACATTAATATTTTTACATAAAACATTAATGTTTTTAGAAATATAGCCAGGTAAATTTTTGAAAGATTAAAACGCGACAGCAATTAGCAAAGTAAATCACATGATAGAGTAAATAGACCCAAATTAACCCATAACCAGTGATATGAATTTTTTGGACCCAGATAAATAAGGTTGCCGGATCCCACATACACCATATTTGAATTTTTTTCAATCATACAAATTTCAGAATTTTTTTGCATTATATATTTATCACATATGAATAAAATGTTTTGAATTACTTCAATTATTTTGATATAAAATAATTAATTGATTCAAGATTTGCTTTTGAGAAAAAATCATGTCACCAGTAGAAAATAAAAGGAACTTTCATCTTGGAAAAATTCCTACTTCTTATTAATTTTTAGCTTGCAAAAATAACTTAATGGTGAAAAATTGTTATTTTTGTAAGTTCAGTAAAAAATGAGACGACATGAAAATACATAAATTTGAAATCAAATGTCTATTTTCAAATTCTTTGAACAATGACAAGTATTTCATATGTATATTCGAAGCACACGAGAAGAGTTTATATATTTGAAAAAAATTAAGCTTTTCTCTATGAACATAGAACAAGTTTAATAGAGAAAAGCTTTCTGCTTCAACCCATAATCTTTTCTCAACATACTTACTCAATTATCAGATGAGTGAATTAACTTTTACATTCAAAATTTCAATTCCATCAATATTGAATAGTTATTCTAGCAAGGTAAGGGATCAATGCATAAAATTTCCCAATAAATTGAAATAAAAATTAACCAATATATTACACAAAGCAAAATGAAACTATTAAAATTGCCAATTAAAGATTTATGTGCAAAATTGGAATGCTTTGTGATACTGAAGAAAATCTTTTCATTGTGAGTGTCTATATTTTTTATGAATAGACTACAATACTATATAAATAACTAGAACATCTTAAAAAGAAAGCAAGTTACCACAATTTTAATAATTTGTGTGAATATATATTGAGCATCTTCACCTAACACATGGTGAGTGACACCTATTGGTCAACGGCCAAGGTGAAAATACTTGTCTGGTAATTATGATCCCAATCAGCAAATACTGTAATTTAGTGTCTTCAAAGGGAAGATGATTTTTAATAATTTTGAGGTGAACTCAGTATGAGCGAAGTTCTTAACTTATTTGAATAAAATAACATGCATTCAGTATTTCATTCTCAAACATAACAGAAAGAAAAATAAAATTTTGATTTAAATCATCATTTGATTTAAATATTGAGCTAAAATTTAAATCAGCATACCCTGTATGAGACACTGTGACCTCATGTGCAAAAATTCAGGTCAATAAACTTCATTAAATAATCATTATTATATTTTTCATGTCGAGTAATGATTAAATCGTAGGTCTTTCAAGGGAGGGATATTTAGTCTTGTATCTAGAAATAAAACTATTACATCAAAAATAATTGTCCTACAGTTCATTAGTGACAAAATACTTCTAGATATACATGACATTATATACATAAAGGTAGATAACAGGTTATTTACAGAACATTACTAAAAATTCTAAAGCTCCATCTTATTTTTATAAGATAAAATATAGAGTTTATAAATCACAGGTTTCATAGTATCATTGCAAAAGAGCAAGCAAATAATTAATGCATAATAAAATCATCCACAATGCATTTTAAATCATTTTTATAAACATAAAGCTACATATTTTAGTCAAAGGATGGGGTACCATAAATATTATTGAAAAACTTAACGTAGGTTTCGCAGCGTTCTCCCACCTCAAAATCTGGTGAGCCCCTCAAGCGCATATTCCTCTGCTCAAAGAACTTGTAAACAGAATAGAATATTCTAGGATCACCTGTTTGCCTGGCAGCAGAGAGGTACTTTTGAGCTGAGAGTCCGTCCACTGCTCCGCAACTTCTTTGGAAAGACAATACTTGGAGAATTTTCTTCTGTGAAAGCAGAACCTCCACGATTTCCTCATTGGAATTCGGCAATCGCCTCAGCATGTCGAGAGCCAACTGATAAGCAGGTGGATAAATGCCTTGGAATGAAAGCATCAGACACACGAGCTGTTTGGAATCATTGAGAATTTGATATTGAAGGAATTGGTGGAACTGATAAAATTGCTTGTTTTGTACTAGTATGTTTATCAACAATTTACAAAGATAATGTTGAACAAACTGCTGATACTGTATCAAGGAACGAATGTACTCAAGGAGCACCGAAATTGCAAACTTGGACTCAATGTTATCGCCCTCGAATATGGAAAACACGTGAGAGTACATGTCAGATTGGTCCACGACAGTTTTGGGTTTGCGATTTGAAAGATTTTGGGGACTGTTTTTTACTGCTTCCTGCTTTTGAATGTCAATGTTTATCTTGAAGGCTGAATTCAGCTTATCAAAAATTTTGGCCAAAGTTGCAAGAGGTAGACGACTCTCGGGCATTATTGCATCGTGGCAAACTCTTAATACGATAGATTTTGAGTTGAGTCGCAAGAGTAAGAAATCAATCAGCAAGCATTTGTCGCTAATAATATCAATTAGAGGTTCGTTATTCATGATGACATACCATAAGTAACCTAACTTGGGATCTATTATGATATTGGGAAGAAATACAACCCAATTAGGAGAATACAGCTCGCAGCTGATTTCTTGTTCCATAGTAGGGCTTTGGCTGGGCATGGCAGGTACTTTAATCAGAAAAGGTTTTATCGGACATTTCACAATGGGGGAATGGTACGACATGAAGTCATCAGACTCGCAAGGTGTCTGGATATCATACAACATAGATTCTTTGGAAGCTTGGTGGTGAACAACAATGATATTGTCTATAACATTAATGGCAAAACGGCCACTCTTGTCCAATCTCAATATATCGGTCTTACGAGGTGGCCCGTCTTTTATCACACTGTACACTGCTATCTCAGCACCTGGAGTCCCAACTGCCCTAGGTTGGTGGCGAAGGACGAAGATGCAAGTTTTGCTGTATACAGTAGCAATGCTGACATCTCGCTCTAATAAACACACCTTTTGAGTTTTGGGAGTTGCTGGGAGATCTATTTCGAACTTAGACAGTTTATAAGCGGAACCCGGTCGGAAGTGAAATGGGTGCATAACATTGCATAAACTTCCTGATGACAGTAAAAGCAGGGAATTTTCGGGATGGAAAACGTACCAGTTGACAGACACACTGTACACTTTCAGAGATTTCAGCGTGTGCTTTTCAGGTATGACTTGGAAGTGCTCGATTCCTCGATCCATCACGAACACTATTTCGTTGACGTGCGTCCATGAAAATCCTAGAATTTTCATATTCTTTCCCTTGCAACTTTGGGAATATTCCAAGTTGTCAGGTTCTCCGTTGAAATTGATGAACTCGATCGACTTATAACTTCTCTGCACGGAGAGTATTTTCTTGTCGGGAGAAAATTTGATTGACATTACATCCCCTTTGTCGAGCATGCGGAAACTGTAGGACGTTTTATCTAATGGGCCCTTGACGACAACTCCCGTAGTACCACCCGAACGTACAGCAAATACATGACAGTTACCTTCATCATAAAACACATTCGTAAGTTTGCTGACAGGCTCAAAGCGAACGGCATCAGAAGCCAACTCTAAGATGTGATTATTGTTTGGAGAAAGCATTTTTTTTTTATCTCTACAGCAGCACAACCTTCATGAACTCCGAACCCACCTTTCACTTTGCTTTCATCTTTTGTTTGTATTCCTAAACGCAGCTGATTTCCATTCACTTCACTTCCTTTTTTTATGTCATTGCTTGAGGCCTAAACCCAGCGGCTGAAAGTTTTTCTGTAAAATAAAGCTTTGGCCGCGTTCGTAATCCATCCTCTGAAAAAAGTGCAAACCAAAAAATAATCCGTCACATGATCTCCGTTCAACCAGTTCTGAAGTTGCATTTACGAACGCTTTCTCAAGTCTCATCGTTGCTAAGCAACATATACTATGCAACTCAGCTTCCGATCAGATATAAGGTTCGTAGATATTTTACCTGCGCTTAATTTAAAAGTGCAGAAAAATGGAATACTTTCACATGGTTCATATATTTAAGTTACAATTGAAAAACTAGTTATTTAAAGAAAATCACATTTTAGGTATCGATCTGAACTCTTACACCAGTTTATAGAATTAGTTTTTAA
The DNA here is from genome assembly GCA_933210815.1 of Meta bourneti. NCBI lineage: Eukaryota > Metazoa > Arthropoda > Arachnida > Araneae > Tetragnathidae > Meta > Meta bourneti. Next base: position 87,564,255 of record OW119927.1, read on the forward strand.
GTATAAAATAGAAATTATAAGCATTTTAGTGGTGTCATGCTTGTTTTACAAAGATTAAATTGACAATGTATTTCTTATCTTGAAAGTAAGTTTTTAGTATCGCAAAACTTTCCATGAGTTTCTGCTCTGAGCCGTTGTTATTACAAAATCTTGAGAGTAATGTTTTAAAAATTTTTTAAAAAATTCAATTTTTTAAAGGTGATTTTATTTTATTAAGGTTTGGTAAAATTGATAAAGGCATCTAAAAATTTATTTTGCAGGGCCTGGTCTCGATACGTTTTAAACCACTCTGTTTCAATTTCAACTTTTCTTCTTTTTTCTTGGAGAGGAAGAGCTACATCTGGGATGTTGGCTAATCCGGATATTGACGATGCCTCCGAAACTGGGTTTATATCTGGAGATACCGCAAACAGTTCCTCCATCTCCTTAAAATAAGGAGATGTTTTATGGCAACCTCCAGACTGCCGGTTATTGTCTCTTGCCCTTTTATAAGAATCCAGTAAATTTTTGAATTTATTCTCTGCTTGTATTCTTGTGATACTATAGCCGTGACTTGTTAGAACTTCAGATATCCCTTCCCACACTGTCTTTTTTTTATGTGGATTTAAAGTCCTTTTTTCAGCATATGTTGCAAGTAGTAAACGTGTTACCACGTCGTTCCACGGAAAAGTGGTCTGCATTTGCTCACCTACGGAAAAATAATATCGATCAGCAGTTACCAACAAAGAAAACACATTTACAAATGTCGGTTAAAATTTCATACCAGTCTTACAAAAACCTCTCAGAATTACTCTCACATAAAAAAGTAAGAATGTTTAGACTAAATAGGTTTATTCCGAAATAGAATTTTATTTTGATGTAATCAGACCAATCTGCTTTATTTTACGTAACTTAAATAGTCAATGTTGGAACGGCTTAGCTTTATTTTCAATTTATTATATGCTTTGCTTTTCTTTCAACAAAAAGTGCACCGTGCTTCATTTACTATATGCACAAATAAAATTAGATTCAATTAAAAAAGGTAATCGCACACAATTTAGGATTTCAAACTAATAACAAATTCTCCATTCTAATACCATCCAACAATATATCAAATTAATATTCTTAAATCTTATTCTAATTCTTATATTCTTATTACTGTTATATTACTGAAACTCTTGCAGTTTCCACAAGTTCTTTGGGTGATTTTAAATTTGAAGGTAGATAATAAAGACGAAAAAACAGTAAACTACAATTTCTTACATTCCGCTCATTATCCGATAGTGAGTTATTTTTTTCAACTTCGACGGGTACTTTTTTGTATAGCACTTTGATTACACCTAGCTGAATGGCATGCGTTAGACAGAGCTGTTGCTCAGCTTTAATCAATTTGCCTACTTTTTTCATGACCAACGCTCCGTCTATAGTGATACATACTATATCTTTATCAAGGCACAGACCAAAAACTTCCAATTTTCTTCTAATTACTTCGACACATTTCTCAGCTGGTAAACTTCCATGTACACGAACCAGACCTAGACTCCAAAATTGTTTTTGACAATGTACATTGATGTTCCAAAATCGTCGATTCCTTACTGATGTCCATTCGTCAAGAGTTAGACTCGCTCTATATCCTTTTAACTTGAGCCCATTAAATTTACTGACAACAGCTGACCGCACTTTGTGTGAATAGGCGATCACTAATTTTTGAATGGTATTTGAGGATTTTGGAATATTTTGAAATCCCCTTGCAATGAGAGATTTACGAAGATCAGTTGAAGTGCAAAATACGGAAAAAGGAAGTCCATCCAACGCGGTCATTCTTGATAAAACTGCTGGCAACGTGTCATCAACTAGATTATTAAAATATTTTGTTATTTTTGTCGAAGATGATATTGCTGGACTTTCTTCCGAAATAAGTATTTCTTTTCTTTTCAAAATGGAAATACTATGCATCTTTTTCAGGTGTGTATGTAATGCACCTGTTGAGCCGCCAACACATTTTATCTCTTTAGAAAATTTTTTCCATTTGGCTAGTTGACCATTTCTTTCACGAAGATAATGACACCAAATGGAATAATCATCACCGCTGCTACGTTTAAACTTCTCGAAAATATGACTGGCATGCTCTATTATGAGTTGAAATTTAAAAAAATATTATTTTATTTTTATTTCTAGCCAGTGAACGAGAAATCAAGTTTGTGAAGTACATCTACCTCTTATTTATGAATAAATATAATCATATTATAGACTACAAAAGGTTGAGCAAAAAAAATAATAATTCTTCAAATAAGAATTACCTAATGAACAGCAGTAATTGACAATGACATTGTGGCATTACACCCAGGGAGACGGTCGCGGCGTGGAAAGTCTTCTACTACGTTGGTCCTTGTGTAGGAAGGGTTTTGATAGTATGATTGTTTATTGTTTGCGGCAGTGGTAGCCGAGTTGAGCTGCTTCATAAATGACATGTGATATAAATTTCTTCTCTATTTATATTTTTACATTTTATTGGTACCAATCAGGATCCACTGTCTGGCTCATTGTTACTGATGCTGAGAATACGTCTGCATGTTATTGTGATTGGTCAGAGGAGAAATAGGTCATGTTGTGTCACACGAAAGTGATGTGTGACCCATATGGCATTAATACCACAGACATGTAATAATGTTGAATTTTTATTCGGATAGGGTAGTAAACACTAAACATTTAATTGTTTGCATCAGTGTGCGTAGTATTGTATACCTTGTTGTGGTGAGTTTCTCTTATGGGTTGCCAATGCGTAAAACCGAAAACCCGGTTTTCTTCTTTCATAAAACTGGTTTTTCGGTTTCGAAATTTGGGTCGGTTTCTCGGTTAACCGGTTTCCCCGAAACCGTTTTGCAATCACTAATGCTGTGGCAATTTGAAAAAGTACAGAAGTAAAATTACTAACTCTCTTTTCCAAAGTGAATTTATCGGAACACTCTCCAAGAAGATATAAATCATGCCGTTCACTGATACATAAATCAGCAAATAAAGACCAATTTGCTCTATTAAAATTAAAAGAACACGAAAACTGAAGCATATTTGGAATAGACATATCAAATTCAAAAGTAATCATTTTGTGGTCCGAGAGAGAATGCTCCTCAGAGATATCCCAATTCTGAACATACCGGAGAAGTCCCAAGCTACAAAAAGTAATATCAATGTAACTAGAACCCTGTGTTCAGCTGAATGTAGGACCACGACCTCTTCATTAATAAAAACACCTGATTTGAAACTTAAGAAATCACAAATCTTCGTACCTCTACCGTCAGAAATAGGGCTATGCCAAATTTCTGACTTGCCTATTTGAATCATTCCACACAAAAAATTACTTGGCTTCTTGGAAAATGAAATGTTTGAGACTTTCGATAAATCCATATCAATATTGGTTTTGGGTTCGAAATAGGCTGAACAGGTAATCAAATTTATAATACCAATTTTAAGATCAAGAACTGTATAATTGGTGTTATTAGTACATTTAAACACCCCTTTCTCGCAATTGCTATCGTGGCTCACTGGTTAACGTACTTGCCTTCGGATCCCGTAATCTCCGATTCGAATCCAAGAAATTTTTAATTCCGAAAATATGTGGTTTCTCATTTCTCCACCAGATGGCGCTCAAAATATCATCAAACTTAAATGGTCAAAACCTTATATGCCAGATGAAAGTCAATAAAAATGACACGGATATGAAATGGATTACCCTATTTCAAACAGAAATAATAATCATCAAAACAAATTAGAGAATTTCACAAACGAGCACCATTATATTTGCTGAATTTTTATATTGGTCATGATATATTTGGCTTGATAGAATTTTAAGTGCTGCATAAAGGTCCTCTTTCTCCAACTATTTTGCACTATTGCTAATTATTACTGATTCATTATTATTTTTATTGTCTAAAATAGCTTTTTGTGCGAGTGATTTCAATTTTTTCAAGTTCAGAGGGACCCGCTAGGAACAAATGTAGATGAAATTTTGTATATTGCAAAGGTTTCCATTAGTCAAGTTTGTCGTGCTATTAATCTAATCATTACTAATACAATAACAATTTTTAATGTGTCTAAATAATTTTTTTTTGTTTATTTTTGGATTTTATCAAGGCCAGAGGGCCCCGACTAGATATTTTTCTAAATCGAAGAAATTTTGTGTCGGATGTCTATGATCCACTTGCTAATCTTTCATCACTGGAACTAAGTCGATTTAAAAAAAAATAGTGGGTTTTGGCCCAACCCAGTGGAAGGTACGATATGTAGGACTTATTCAAAATGTATAGACTATAAAAAATTTGATAAAAAAATAAGAAAATACAAAACAAAGTTAAATAAAAATAAAACAAAATTTCATTGCGGCTCCGAAGAAAACACAGTCTACCTTGGGTCAGTCGATTTTTGAATAGGTGTGAATGAAAGCTCGTTAGTAGAAAGGCTGCTATAGCAAAAACATGAATGGTGATCGCTGTGAATGATTTTCTGTGCGCCAACTCGTTTTCACTGCGGTTGCTTTCGGCAGGGAACGATAAACTTAGAACCAGAATTAGACTTTAACTAGGAAGCACTTTGCTTACTCTTGAACCTATCATCTAATTTAAAGAATGGAGTCATACAAAACACGGCGGCTCGACTACCTTCTTGCAGGAACCAAACTATCAAAATCACCTATCTTGCAGGAACCAAACTATGAATACTATCAAAACTAGTCCAGATGTTTTGATTCTAAATTTTGGAAATCTGACACACCTAACTAAAATTTAATTTTCTGTAGTTTTATTCTGAGGATTCGCAGCGGGTCGATCGTGTTTTCAAGTGATTTTTATAATATCTCGAGTCTTCATCTGCAAAGTCTTGGAAGAAACACTGTCTGTTTGAATCCTTAGGTTTTCCCATGGCTCGATCTAAACTTCTTTGTGAAAATTTGCAAAATTTTGTTTTTATTACTTCGTAAAAGACAAAGTAATACTGTCCGTGGCACTTATGTCTTCAACGTAAATTGTCGCAGAGTAAACTGATTGTTGTACATATTAAAATTTAACTAATCTTAGTTTTAATAAGTCATCTACTGTTTTGTTGACGAACGAGTATTTTATTAAATTGAGTACAGCTCCAAATGCGTCTTTGCTGTAAAGAAATTTATTTAGGAACGATTGATAACTGATTTTTATCAAATATAATCAAATTATCTTGCACAATTTATAAATTATTTTTACGATAATTTGTTTTTGAATTTACGTAGTTGAATGACACCTTAAAATTTAGATGTTCTAAAAGAAAGTAACTTGGATGTTTCTGAAATATCTTTTTTTTAATTTCACGGCGTCAATTCAATACAAAAAATACCAACGTCCTTTAGACAGTTTGAAATGTTCTTTGGAAGGTTTCAAAGTAATATGTATTTTAAGGTATAAGTTCATTGAAAGAATGGATAACCATCGCCATTTATTTTCGGCAAGAAAGAAACTTTAGAAATAGTTTTTTGCTAGATTTCTTTTCGTATTGTATCCGTACTTGAATGTATGAAACGAAAAATTGTGTCGTCGTTAAAATCATCTGCACGGTAAAAGCTGGTTGTCATAATTAAACTTCATTGAAAACAAATGTCAGGTGTTACTTTCGGATGCTTCCCCTTTCAATGTAACATCTTGTTAAGATGCAATTACTTCGAAAGCCAAGACGCCTACACTCGCACTAAGTGATCTACATTAGCAATGACTAGAAAATTTGGATGGTGCAGTTGGTTGATTTTGGTGTTTTATGGCGCAAGGGCCATGTTTGGCCATGCTGCGCCAGACAATATCAAGTTATGGATTTATACATACAATGAAAGTTTTACTGACCCAGAAGAGAGAAATCGAATTTCGCCGCCTACAAGTCGCAGGTTGATAGCGCAGTGGGCATACCCTCTGAGCCACGACGGCCAATTGAATGGAGTGATAGATATCCTTTATATGCAGCATAAAGGACAGTAATAAGCTTGACGAATTTAAAACTCGTGCTTCTAATGCCTAAGATATAAGCTATGTTCTCGCTTACGAACCTTGTTGAAGACTAGAATTTTATGTATCAGAAGCAAGACTTACTAAAAAACTGTATAATGTCGGCCTCAATCAAACTGAATAGCAGCTTGCTCGATATATTTTATAGAATGACCTACCTCCAAAACTCATTTAAGTGGACAGTGGACTTTCAGTCACCAATATCGAATTTTTTGTTTTAAAATTAATTTGTGTCAAACTATAGAGATAGTAAAAAAATTTTTTCAATTACGACAATTTTTTATAGAATTACATTAATATAAAACATATACAGTAGATAAGTATAGTAGGTCTACAAAAACGCGTTTTTCTCCGATTGAGATTTTTTAACATATTTTTGATTTCGAAAAGTTCCCTGCGCATTTGTTTTTTCTTGATTTCCTTAAAATAATTTTTATTGGATAATCCTTATAATCTGTTGTATATATCAAAGTGTAAACGGAAATTCGCCGTACTTCCTAGTTTTTGGTATAAAATGTTGTTTAAAGTATGTTTTTTTGCAAGTTAAATGTTATATATATATCACAAAATGTTTTTTGCTTTACAATTGAGTGATATGCTTAAAATGGAGTGAATTTGATTTGTATGTGTAGAAAGTACTATATGAATTAAAATAATAACAATACATGGAAAATTAATACGCATGGGACCATTCAATTTTGTTAATTTAGCAAAAGTTTTGACCATGCATTATGTATTAACATCCTCACAACTTAGTATATTTAAACCACACTTCATATATAAACATTTTAGTGTAAAATAGTCTTCAAAAGTTTGTTTGAAAGTTCACTGTCCCCTCAATAAAAACTGAAGTTATTGATTTTTAGAATAAATCCTGCCTTTCTTCAACGCTCAACTGTAAGAAATGTTTAGCATATACGAAAATAGTGGGTAAAATTCTTTGTACTTTTTCTATACGGCAGATTGCTTGAAAGAGTTTTTGTCTCGAATTTTCTTAGTCGGTTATTATTTTACAATTATTATCGTATGACTTTATTGGTCGAAAAGGACCCAGCCTACCTAGAACCTTGTTCAATGACACCGTTCTATCATCTCTCTAAGGCTGGCCTTGACTGCACATATGCATGAAAAAGCTCTTTCATACATTCAGGCAGCATTCCACGATCATTCCAAATCAATTTAAAAACTCTGGCAATTAATTAACTTCAGCTTTGAAATTGTGGAATGCTAAATGCGCTGAGAAAAATTATAGAAAACTTTTATTAAATTAGTATCGTTCTTTTTCTGCCCACATTAATGAAGAAAACGATTTATTTCAAACATGGCTTCCTCTAAGGTTCATTGCAAATTTGTTCTATTTTAGTTACAAATATTCTACAATGTGTATGGTGTTTATGGCAGAAACTTTTATTTATTTAAAATTGTATTTCATATTCAGAAATTATCTCGTACCAAACAATTTATTATAAAAATAAATATAAATAGTTGAGTGATCAGTATCAATCCCATGTTATCAATCCAAATCTACGTGGTAAATTCCATATGAATTGATCTGCGTATGTAGACGTAGAAAAGCTTCCTCTAACGTAAAAGAAGTTAATTGGAGTGCTAATGGGAGGAATGGAATGTGTGCGATTAAGCTCCGACCTTCCCTTGAATAATTAAAGGAAGGATATGCCGTATCGCTGCCTTAAATTGCATTCAATTCTAATAACAGTAAAGGAACAGCTGTGGGCTTTAAGAAATTCATCACGATATTTAGAGAAGATGTCTCATAAGCGACTGCAAAGGTTTATTTAATGTGTGGATTTATGAAAATTGCAAGATATCTTTCTATCTTGGAAATCCATTACCATATTTATATTCTCTTAATGGACGTAGTGGACACACACATCACATAACACCAAACGCAGAAATCACTGATTTTGCATTAGAAGGGCCTAAAATACATACATTACTTGAAAAGGGTCGAAATATTCGATGCACAAACACTCCATTTTTATTTATAGTTTTGTTTAAAGTTTGTTGAAAACAAGGATTTTATTTTTAAAAAAGGTGTCATGTCAATTTACCATTTTAAAAAGTGGTAATAGCTTTGCCTGTAGTGAAGACATTCAGTTTTAAGACAAATTCTTTTGTTATTGCATGTCACAAAATGGAGTAGCTACCTTAGTGTCACCTTTCCTCATTTTGTAGTTTTGTCATGCAGTAGGGTTGTGATGCATGTGAAAGTATTCTCATGGATGGATATGCGTGGTTTTGTGTTCAAAGTTGCAGGTATTATGAAAATGTCGAAAAGGCGTTAAAAAATTATTTTACTCACACTTAAATGTTTTTCCGTTTTTCTACGAAAGAGAAGGTATTATTCCTGGTCACTTTTTGAATCTATAGTAAACCAATCCAACCCGAGTATGTTCGGGTAGTAATACTAGTGAAAAATAATTATAATCTAGAAAGAAATATGAGATATAAAAAGTGTATACTATTGTTGGATTTATCTCGAAAACTGAATAAATTTCAACCGTCCGAAAAAGTCTTACAATCAAACGTTATCTTAGTAAATAAAATACTGGATATGTCCTCACATGCGTTACGATGAAAGAGCATTTTTGGTTAATGAAAAAGCCGTTCCTATCTCTGGATAAGCTTCATAGGGAAAATTTATAAAAAAGCAAAACCGTTAAAGGTGAATACTTATTCAATCTCAATCCTTGCATATCAGTAGGAATTACTGGTAAGTTTTATATCCAGTGTATGAAAATTATTCTTTCCTAGTTTTTTTATTTTATTTTAGGCATGTCTACTGCATTATTAGTCATGTCTATTACTTTATGCATAAGGAGTATACTTCAATCCGAGTAATTAATATCCTTAATTTAATGTTAATTGATGTCCTGAATTAACGATTTTCAATCTTTTTCATCTCATGGAACACTAATTAATCATCAAAATTCTGCGGCACACCAAAAATCTAATAATTTTTGCCGATTTGACAAAAAATAGATATAATTTTGATTGATTTGTAAAAAATAAAATAAGATTAGTTACCTACCCTTTTTCTACAAAAAATGTGGCTTAAGAATTTTTTTTGAAGCAATGTATTTATGGTACTTTGTAATAGAAATAATACTCAAAATTATTTATAAGGTATTATTTACACGGGTATTACTTGAAATTATTTGTGAACACACTTGTTCAAAACTTGAACCGTTGCAATGAAATGTATCCAACACAATTTCTACCGTTTCACCATCAGAATTTTTGCGGCACATCGGTCGAAAATCATTGTCCTAAGTCGATTTTTATCCTCCCCAATATTTTGCATAACCAACTTAGATATACTGTTTCAAATTTCATGTTTTTACTCCATAGACATTTTTCACTTATACTATAAATACACGAATAAAATAATTATTGAAATAAGAGTAAAATTCAAACAAAAGTAATCGATTCATTTCGCAGGATGCTACTTGGGCCAGCATGAATGTGCTGGATGGATTGATTGGCTCTAAATCCTTTCGCCTTTCTGTGGCTGTAGAAAGTACACGAGTAGAATATGCCAACAATATACTGGTTGCTATAGTCATTTAGGCACAAGATTGCCGTTCATCAAGAGCTCTAATTAAATTAGTCATAGTTCAAGGCTAATTTTTATTTCGAGATTTCCAGCTGCATTTGAACATTTCTTTATATAAAGAAATATTATATATAAATACGCACATCATGTTTTATTGTTGATTGAATCATTTGTTCAAATAATTTTGTTCAAACAAAACTTTCTGTGCACCGGAGATGAGAAGAATTTCCCTGCTCACCATCTGAGTGGTTAGAGCTCTGGCCCTTCGTTCAAAAGGGTTTAGATTTGAATCCCATTTATTGCATGCATTTTAGTAGTAGTTCCGAATCCACTTTAAGCCCTAGGTTCCAATCTAATTAATCCTCGTATAATAAGACAATTACCGAAGAGCGACAAACCAAACCATGCTCTCAACTTCAAATGCTGCAAATTCGTAATTAATACAATAAGTGATTTCAAATAATAAAAGATCAATGTGTTTTACTCGTCTCGTTTTAAGACCAACTTAGTAATCACTATAAAACTGAAGTGCTGTCTGTCTACCAAGAGAACTGCTCCTTCCACAAAGTCTTGCCCAGTCTGTTGCAGTAGAAACCGACGCATATCATTTTCCATTGGGGATGTTTGAAGAAAGGTATTCAAGTTTGTGTCACACTGGAGAACTTTATGAAAAATTGAAAATATATTTCAAATTATTTTTGTTTGTCACCGAAAATATATATTTCCTTGCAAATTATCTTTATCCGCTACCAACATTCACCCAAAACAAAAAAGTCATCTACCAGAGTCATCCCTACTCAAAATGAAAGAGCCCTGTTCCTATAGCAACCAACACTTGGTAGAGCGAGCATTTTTTGTAGTAGTCAGACAGTATGTACTATAGATGTTTTCACATCAAGAATGGATTGCCATATGAGCGAAATAAACTCACACCAATTCCTTGATTTTAGGACAGAATGAATCTTTCTTTGGTGATATTATATTTCTTCTTTGGGCTCACAATAGGTGAAACATGCCGCATTGGAGCAAACTGCGAGAGTGGTAAGCATTCTTTATCATTTCAGGTTTAAGATTAACTCAGCATGAATAGGGTCGTAGACGTTGTCATTTTCATGACATACGAGAATCTGTAATTAACAAGATGCATTTCGTGGTGGGGTTATGTCCGAGGTCGGTGTATTTACTTTATTAACCCTCCACCACACACAAGTGGTTTTGACGAGATATCTCGACCATCCAGATCTGACCAATTTTCTTCTACTGATGAGATACCTTATCGAGACAACCACTAAGGAAGGTCAAAACGATCGCTGAATAGAAAACTCAGTTATCTGAATTTAAAAAAAAATCGTCAAAACACTAAAAAATCTGTATTTGGATCATTCCATATCAAATCGACACAAAATAGTGGCACTTTCAATCACACCCCTCCTATGTATATATATAGTGACGTGAACACGTCTTTAAATTTATTCTCGTATACAAGGGGATCTCTCTCTGCAAAAATTCTATCGACAAAAAACGGTAAGATTTGTCGCGCTTATAAATCGTAAACTATAAATGATAATCTAGAAATTTAAATTATTTTGTTAGAGGGTTTATATCCGTATCTAAAATAGTGGGTAGTGGGGTGTACAGCGGTGAGGGGAGTGGAAGGGCATGCGCGTCAACGCTGAAAATGGCAAAGCCGGCCGGCGTTGGGATAGTGTAACTTTGGAATGCGAAGAGATAGGACTTTGAAATAGGCGTCGGTTTGTAGAGCAGGATCTAGAATATTATCTAGCAATAACCTATGAAATAAAATTTACAAAGTTATAATCCGACACGTGTGCTGAGTTGAAGAAAATTTTCATAATGTCGAAAACATTGCAAATTAAATGTGAACAGAAATGTCAAAAACACATTGTTATGACTTATATTTAATTTGTTTATTTGTGCATTTGCAAGATGCTCCTAATATTCTAATAATCTACTAAAGATATTTTAATTTACTATTTAACTGCTTTACTCGTTTGTATGTTTTTCTACTGAGTTACTCGTTTTGTACATGCCTATGTGACCCATAAAGAGCCTTCCATGTAGAACATTCCATCTAGAAAATCCCATGTAAAATGAAAATGTAATTGTTAAATAAAGCTACTTCGAATACAACACATATCAAAGGAAAAAAAATTCAAAAGGCATAGAAAAGCCCAAATTGACTAATGCCGAACGATGTAGATTGTATAAGAAAGTCGAACGCGTCAACGCTAGTAGTTCGAGTGAGCTGCCGCCTCAAACGATGGATATTGACTTGGAATGTGAGAACGTTGAAAGATTCCAAGTCTTTTAAAGGACTTCTATGGGAACATGTTCGAAATATAGACGTTTCAAAAGCTCATTCACGTGTCAACGGAATGGAGTTTTCAAAAGATAATTCAATTTTATATCGGGTCCGCTGTCAATGACAATCGGTGGACAACACCCTAAGCAATCATTTTAGTTACTAACTAACTAACATCCACACACATTCCCGTGCCTAGTGTCGTGAGATACTGTACCAGTTTAAATAAATGTGGTTGGGATGAATAGAGCATGCCATAGAGGTGATATGTCTATCCAGAATTTAGAGCACATTACTTTTATACATTATTACATCTATACAGTAATTATATCTATATTATCATACTAAGTTACACTATATATATAACATGCGAGAAGAAAAAAAGTAGGGTTTTCAGTCCCTTTGGATAATCAAGTCCTGATGATTCTCAATGAATCTCACCATGTTAATAATTTTGATCCTCGATGTTCCTGAGTCACGCGATTTTGCATTTTAGTTACTACAGGCTTTAACATAGCTCCCATTTAGACGTATCGAAAATACGGGCAGCCTCTACTAGAAGTTTACGTCAATCCAGTTAGCCGTGGCTAAACTTTTCTGGATATCCGGGGAAACAAAATTGCCGAGTTTAAAGAAAATCGGGAAGGGTCGGGTTGTGGGCTGTATAGATTTGACATGGAAGATTCATTTAACCGTCTAAGTGTTTCGACGAGATATCTCGTCCAAGATCTCGTCAATTTTGCTAAGGACGGGATATCTCGTTGACACAAAACTGCCCTATTACTTCAAGGGGAATGAAAATCCAAGTAGGAAAAACAAATTATCCCCTGCCCAGAACTGGTGACAGTTTAGAGCAGGTGTTTTCACCAGATACTAGCCACTACAGGGTAGTTTTCGACGCAAATATGAACCACCAGGAGGGTTGAAAACAAATTCCCGTCTTCATTTGTAACCTTGAATATCATGCCACGCTCAATGAATGCATACATTTTTGCAAATTATTTTAGGATATGTGTTTCATGTTTAACCCTCCAAGTGATTTCGACGAGATATCTCGTCCATAAAAATCTGTTCAATTTTGCTAATGACGAGATACCTAGTCGGAACAACCACCAGGAGGGTTAAACACTCATAAACTGTATTTTCAGAGTGCTGTCGCCGGGTTTTCAAGGGTTTGGTTAAGGACAAGATGAAGGAAGTCGTGGGACAAATCGTAAAGACTTGGATAGACAAAATAATTAAACCAGTAAAGAAGTTGGTTAATCCTGCAACAAATCCATATTCCTTCACAAACAGAGAGCGAGTGAATCGAAAGAAAGGTAAGAGAACTACTTGAATATAACTACGTTTCTTTTTAACTTAGTGTGTTTCGCTTGCAAGACGACGAATCATCGTTTCAGTCAATGTTTAAAACGAAATCTTCCTTTCTGGCTGAACTCTATCGACGAAAGTCCCGCGGTAGACCAGTTGGTAGAGAAGCCGATCAGCAACCAATTCTTTTCACTGTGAGTTCCGAACTCGATCAAACCAAAATCCGTCATATAGGGGCTGGTGTACGTTAAATCTATCGTGCTGTATTGGATCAGGTTTCCTGCGCGTATTTCCCAAATGACGCCACTTGGAAACATTTAAGAGGAACTCCGTTTTCCACCGAGCGAGAGCATTGGATAACCAAAAGTAAAATCCTTTTCAGTGGTTTGTGTTTTCACTGGAAAACCCTCTCATACTCCATTACTTTTAAATATACTCTTGACATTTACGCATTCATTCACTCTATGTGTAACCATGTGGTAGCGTTTGCGCTATTTATGCTCGTAACTTTTTCACCCATATTAGTTACTAGCACGCATGGCGTTGCCCATGACATCATTCTTGTTTGTCTCAGTGATTCTGAAAACATTAAAAAGAAAAAACAATAATTTTAAGAATGAATCCCATTACCACCCGACATGACACGGGCATGTCGCCTTTTTCCTTCCACCTCACTGATCCTTGCTTAGAGAGCTTCATGATACACTATGTTCAATGTTCTTCCATTTGGAGCTAGGATGTAAAGATTCTCGGCTTTTCCAACTCTTGAACAACCCACATACGGTTGACCGTGGGAGAAACACGGTTTAATGAGATCGAGTCCTACAACTTTCAGCGATTGTCCTTGTGCCTTGTTGATGCTCATGGCGAAACTTAAACGAACAGGGAACTGAGGTCGCTTAAATTGGAATGGGAGATCCGAAGGGATGATTGGGATCCTAGGAATGAATACGTCTTCGCCTGCGGCATGTCCAGTCATGATGGTGACTTTAATAATATTTAGCATCAGTTCCTTGAGGGGATGCAGATTTCTGAGAAGCATAATCGGTGCCCCAATTTCTAGCTGTAATATGTGCGAGGGTACTCCAGATGGCTCCAATGTGTTCAAAAACTCTGTTGTGTAGTTCACAGCCTCATCTGTGTCGATAGATTTGTATTATACAAATACAGAAATTATACAAATTAAGTTATGAAAAAATCACTACTGAAATAAAAATGTGATTGAATCTTTAAATATAACGCTATACTTTTAAAAAGTCTTGTTACCTCTCTGATTACGGCAAACAACCTAAATGAATCACAATGTCAGCGAAATCAAAACCAAATTAAACAGCAATAAACACTGTTACTTCATTTCATGTGATGTATTAACTGAATTGCAGAAAATTTCTTGATGGTAGGAACTTGGCACTTGGAGTCGAACATGTAGGGGGGGGGGGGTGGAGCTTCAGTTTGCTTTTCATTGGTGGTAGGAAAAAGGACAATACAGAGAAACCAGAGTTTCAGAATTGAAAAAGCTGCATAAAATCAATTAAATATTAAAAAATAATTGTGTTGAATTCAAAAACTGAAAGAATAAAGTAAAAGTTAGTACGGAAAAAATTGGAAGGATTAGAGCATATTTACTATCTTTAAAAAATATAGATGCGAAAAATAAAAATTATCCGTCGGTCGGGTTCGAACTCAGGAGATCTCCATCCAAAGCACTAACCGCGAATTCAGTACGTCGCTTTACCCACTCTACATCATCATTTCAATGTGAGGAGGGTGTTTCTAGTGAAGAGATAGCATGCGCGATAAGTATCTGTCAGATCGGTCTGCATCATAGTGGAGGAGGAGCTACACGCGCAGCACAAAATATAAATTAAAAAATTTTCTAGATTAAATTTTAAAATTCGGGCTTCGAAGGACATTCAGTCACCTTTAGGACTACCTGTGTGCCGAATTTCATGGCTGTAAGTGCTATAGATTCGTCTAGATACTGCACACAGACACAGCCACAAACACTTCCTTTTATAATAGTAGAGAAGGCAAGGGAAGCCGCGCTATTTCAATTGGTAGAGAAACGAATTATCAACCGTAAGATTACGTGTTTAAAACTCGATCCAACCAAACACCGTCGTGTACGAGTATGGAGGGTGTACGTTAAATCTGTTGTGGCCTCAAATGTCCTCACATTGGTGTGGAAGTTTGAAAATGGGGTACCATCACAGGTGTTGACCTCGTCATCGGACAATGTTCAAAACTACGAGGTGTCGTCTTCGGATTTTTTCATTTCGGAATTGATCCCGGACCGTCGGCAATAGCCCGTTGTGTTGCTGCAGTGCGTCGTAAATTCAACTACCTACTTACCTTTCAAGGAAAATAAAAGTGAGTCTCACGAGATAACATCTACGTTTGTAGCTTTATTATTCCAACTTTTTTGCCTGGGTGCATTTCTCTCCTCTGTGTCAGTAAAACTTTCATTGCATGTGTATGTGTATAACCTGATAATGTATGTCTTGTGTCTGGTGTAGCATGGCCAAGTAAGGCTCTTGCGCCATAAAAAACCCTGACAAACCAACTTTTTTGATTGAATGCTATTTTACTTTCAGCTCCAGAAACGTTAGATCGCTTATTAGACGAATTTTGGGGCAGTGAAAAGTATTAGCGTATTTAAGACAGAAAAGTGGACGCCCTTCCAGAAGACGAAAGAAAAAGATTAAAATAGTAGTGTAGCTTCAATAAATGTAAATAAATTGATGCATAACCCACATTTCCTCGCTCTTTATTTCTTATCTTAAATTTAAATAAACCCAATCATGTTG
The DNA here is from genome assembly GCA_933210815.1 of Meta bourneti. NCBI lineage: Eukaryota > Metazoa > Arthropoda > Arachnida > Araneae > Tetragnathidae > Meta > Meta bourneti. The sequence goes on from OW119927.1 coordinate 87,580,272, forward strand.
CACATGACAGTAGAAATATTTTGAATACAGCTGCACAATTAAAAAACCATTTTAAACTCATAAAACAATAATTCTGATAAAGCCACTGGCAATATGTAAACACATTATGATTTATTAGAGTCTTAGAGATTTCCGAAGATTAAATTACGTCCCTTGATTTCGAGATTTAAACTCTTAGAAGAATGAAGGTATTTCAAATGTGCCTTTTCAAGGTAAGAAAAAGGAATATTTATCACTATAAGAGTTAAATCACTCTTTTAAAGAGTTTCGTTTTAGTAAACTACTCTACTAGGATTTATTCATTATACGAGAATTTTTATTAAACAGTTTTAAATCTAATGATGGTACTATTGACTTATGAATTGTCGTGTGCTATATATTTAAAGAACTAGAATATCAATACGCTAGGGACAGAACATATAAAAGGTTGTTGTGGAAATCCTTCCAAAATAAGTTTCCTTCGAAGACTTGTTGATATGTTGGAGTCGGTGCTTGGGTGAGGCAGAGAAGAACATTCTTCGTAAAGGTCAGTGCAATACACTGCTGCCCATCGAAAGTGCAACACAGTGAAGGAAACATCCGAATAGCCTTAAAATTCATGATACGTAAGTCATGGAAGGATGTGCAAATGATTAACACTGCAGTATATATGCAACTCATGTGTGCCAGTAACGCCCCTCTGTAAGCAGCATAAAAAGCTCAACAAAGATTAGTTGATTTTAAGTATCGGAATTATGTTTTCTCGCTATGCTATTCCAGTGTATAATAAGCTTAATTGTGCCCCATTGAAAAATACGAGAGAATTGTGGCTTATCGAGACTGAATTGTCCTTTCGAAAAATCGGTATTCGCGTTGGGCTAAATCAAGCCATGGTGGTGCAAATATGGAATCGATTGGTCCAGGAGGGACAAGCTGACCAAAGTGAGCGATTGTGGCGACATCTTGTGGCCCAACCGAACGAGTGGACAGACATCTTGTGGCTATTACGTATCGTACTGCAACATCAAGAACCTTAGCTCAAAAATTAGGTGCTTTGCATAACAACCTGTGTCAGCACGTACAATTCGACGTCGTCTGCAGCAGCGGGGATTTAACTATACATCACAAGCGTATGCGGCTGCAAGCTGCAATGGTACGTAGAACGCTTCACATGGGCAAATTAATGGCATGACATATTTTCGGACAAATCTTCATTCTGTCTCTAGCATCAGGATGGTCGCATCCGGGTCTGATGGTACCGAAGCGACAGACTGCATCTCTTGCGCTATGCATCGTCATACAGGTCAGTCACATGGCGTTATATTATGGGGCGCCATTGGATTCTACTCCCACACCCGCCTAGTACGCATTGACGGTACACTCAACAACTACCGCTATATGTCTGAAGTTTTGGAGTCTGTTGTCCTCCCTTATGTTCAGGGTTCGACTGCGGCCAGTTTCCAACAGGACAATGAGTTACCGAACGTGGGATGCAGCGTACCGCAATTCCTCAATGTACACAGGTTTCACTTCTTCCATGGTCCACCCGTTCACCAGATCTGTCACCCATCGAACACGTTTGGTCGATGATCGCCCAACACTTAGCACACCACAGATCACTCACGACTATCACTCATGAACTTTGGCAACGTGTAGAAGTAGTATCGACTGACAGACCCCAAACATCCAAAGCCTCTTTTTCTCAATGCCGAGACGTGTAAGAGCAGTTATTCCCGCCCATGCGGCTACACAAAATACTGATTTCTTTCCGCAAGTCGAATGGAGCTGTAGTTTTAATCATTTAACTGAGACTTATGTTAATTTGTATAGTAAATATGCCTTTAGGGAGGGAATTTTATTAAACTAGAATCAGCATTACTAGCATTTGAAACAGATTTGAAATTATTACAATTAATTACTTTTCTCTTGCACTGGAAATGCAAATATCATTTTAGTGTTTGAAAAATAGTTTTGTTTACTATTTATCAACATCTGGAGAATACTTTCTCAAATGACGCTAAAATATTGATATACCCCGTACAATGACTTTAAAAATTAGTGTAAACTTCTGTTTTAGAATTTGTTGTTTAAATTAAAGAATGTGAAGCAATAAACATAAAATATTACAAATTGCGATGGCTATAAGGACAAGATTAGGCACTCTGCTATCGATGTACACACATAAATCTATTACTTTAAATATAGAATTTATAAGATTATTGAAAATAATTAATTTTTAAGTAAGGAAATTGAGAATACACTCCTGAAAAATAATTAAAGTACTTCTAAAGTTATAAACCCATATCTCCATGCTATACACAATAGAAATACAATTTGAGAGTAGTGAGAGGAATTAGTATTGGATCAAAAAATTAGTTTTGATATTATACTGGGAAAATCTTGTTACAAAATTCCTGGCGTTACAGGAATGGGTCCTCCTCATGCCCAGAAATAATTTGGCAGTACCTAAGAGAAGGACTGATTAAAAAATAAAGACGGAAGAAATGAGAGTATTTTCAGGGAACGGAAAAGCTAGGAAATCGAATAGGATCACTATAACAGTCTACTATATACCTTGTGATCCGTTAGTAACCTTACCATTTAAAAATTTAGTAATTTTTTACTTTAAAAGCTATTTAATTTTTATACAACCGAATATATTTCTTGGAATATTTTCTAAGTTCGGAAAATTAAACCTCTTAAACGACCGCCATTTTCATAATGACGACTGTATGCTCTCAGGGGTAATTAATTAACGTCGCACTAAAGCAACACAACGGGCTATTGGCGACTGTCCGATATCAATCTCGAAGGGAAAGACCTGAGAACAGCACCTCGTAATTTTGAGATACTGTCAGACGACGAGGTGAACAGCAGAGCATGCACTCCACTCTAGAAACTTTCACACAATGCCAACGTGAGGACATTTGAGGTCACGACAAATTTAACGTGCTCCAGCCCCCACGTACATGACGGTCTTTGGTTGGACCTAATTTCGAACTCGCAACCCTCCGGTGGATAATCCCTTATTCTTCCAACTGGGCTACCGCAGCACGTATGCTCTCTGGGAGAGCATAGTTAAGTGAAATTCAATTATTTTGACACGAAGCTCGATCGTGTACTTCTCCATATTATATTACTACGTCTTTTATGTATTACTAGTTGAATTACCCGGCGTTACTGGGCTGATTTGGTTAACTGACTTCGGTTTTCGTTAATAAATTGTAATTCCTTTCATCGCATGAATTCCTTTGTAATTCCTTTCATGCAACAACTACCACTCTAATATAGGTACACAATTGTTAAATACACAATTTCGCAATTGCAAATAAATGTCAAATTTAGCATCTTACGTTTTTCTAGAATTTAAATTTTTAGTAAGAAAGAAAGTCTTTAGTGTGCCAATGTTGCCCAGGATGCATAAAATATTTGGGAGTATGCATATAAATGGCTTTTATGCCATTTAAAAAACATTTCCCAAAGTTATCAATGATTCAAATTTTTTTGAAGCTAATTGAACATTTATTTACCTTGATTACAGATATTCAAAGAAAAACATGAAATTAAAAATACTGAAGTACATCTTAAAGCATAGATTAAAAAAAGATTCGAACGGAAAGCAATGAATGTATTTATTTTTTCACTACAAAATGGATTCCTGGAAGATAAGCTAACGGATTACAGGATTTAAAAATAGCAAACGATTAATAATGATTGTTTCGCAGTAATTCAGTTGCGATGCCAAAAATAATTTCTAAAAATGCCAAGGTTACCGTATTAACTATCAGTCCGATTTGTGTTGTATATTTAATTTATATTTTATACTCTTTATCATCTATCCCAAATATTCAAAAAAATTTATAGTTCGCAAAGAAAAAATAAGACTCAAAATATATATAAAAAAGTATTAGAATTTAGAATCTATAAAAATATTTTTGGAAAAATACTTGCTTTTTCAGTACTGGTGAAACAATCCAAGTTCATTGCTCAATATACCTTCCATCAACACCAAAACTAACAAATTATGGTTGATTTAAGTATAGTTACTCAGATGTTTCAGCATGCAACTTATCTAGTTGGTTTGTTGATGTTTTGTGGCGCAAGGGACATATTTGGCCATGCTGTGCCAGACACAAGATATACAATATCAAGTAATAGCCACACACAATGAAAGTTTTACTGACACAGAAGAAAGAAATACACGCAGGGAGGTTGGTTGGTTGTTTTTTGGGGGATTTTATGGCGCAAGGGCCATATTTGACCATGCGACACCTAGGGAGGAATGCACCTGACAGGAATCGAACCTACACCGCCTACAACTCGAAGGTTGCTAGCGCAGTTTGCATACCGCTGAGCCCCGAAGGCCTCATGCAACTTATCTAAATATGTAAACAAAGAAAATTAAAACAATGTATTCACTAAACTAAAATAAGATGTTAAAAATAAAGGACATAGTTTTAAAATATATGGAATAAAATCTATTTGATACTTATACAAACAGACAAAATCAGGCATAGAATGGGAAGATGGACAGACAGACTAATGCAATTAATATCAATCCCTAAATGAATGTAAGTACTCACAGTATACAGTTTCATAAAAATATATTAAACCGTTTGGACATAGTACGAGCACGCACATACATACAGACAGATGGACAGACAGACGCCAAACGCGCAAGACATGGATTTTGCATAAGGGCCCAAAATGGATAAATAACTTGAAACGTGTCGAAAATATTGAATACAGTCGCGAGAAAAAAAACCGAACCACCCCTCTTTATTTGAGCAATTTTGACAGTAGAGAAAATTCAAAGATGGCGTTCGACAGCAACTAACGCCTTCTATAAATTCAAATATATAAAATTTGTATAATGTTTAAATTCTTGAAAAATGGTTGGAAATTTCATTTATGTAATCTAAAATACATTGACTTTTACCAGTTATGTGTCGTATACATGAACTCTACTAATCAATGATCAATTGAATGACTATTCCCTCTTTGAATGATCGGAATATCAGTTCGATTGTATTAAATAATAGTAGATAGGCTTTTTAATTGCATACATGGAGACGAACGCTAATTTAAAAAATTAGCATTTATTAAGAACACTAAAGACAATACAAAATTATACAGAACATCGATTAACACTTTCTACGTTTCTAATTGTTCTCAATTCCCAAAATCCTTCTTTTATCGCATTTTGATCATGGCTACAATTCACAATATTGTTGTTAGAACTCGTATATTCAAAAGTTACATATAGTAACTTTTGAATCGTTTTCACTTGCATAATAAATATAACTAGTGGTCGCCCAGTGGTCGAAATTCGACCATAATTCATTTAATTTTTAAGTTTGAACGTTAATAAGGTTCTTTTGTCAAAGAGTATACCTCTATATTCATTACATATAATTTTTTTGAATTTTGTTCTATTACGTAAGCTGCGAGCATGTACAAATACGTCATAGGAAAAATGCGGTATAACTTGGTTAAGCCATATCTAAAAAACAATAACGCGTTGTTTGACATTTTCTTGGGGTTTTTTATTGCTGTACTGACCACAGGTTTCGCCAAGGCTACACAGTTAATTTGCCTATCTTTTTCAAATTATATAAAATTTAAATACAAAATAAATCCAAAAAATGAAATAAGGAATACGTGCCTCGTATTTTTTTTATATATTTTTTATTGAAACAAAAAAACCCGGGTGGTTAAAAAATAAATGTTATCCATTGAACTTGAAATAGTTCGACAATGAATTTAATGATTCAAAACTTCTGTGTAGACGATGTTTTTTGTAAAAACTCTTTCATCGTTTGCTAAATGCCCTTGACCGCTATATTCTGAAACATAAAATCTCAAACCATCGAATGATCGAACTCTACTTGCTGCGACGTACCATTGACGATGTGTAAAAACTGGCTGCCTCAATAAAATTCCAATTTTTTCGAATATTTGTCCTTGAGACTTATTTATTGTCATCGCAAATGCAGGTATGATTAGAAATTGAGTTCTTTGAAAGTTAAATGGTAAAATAGTTCCGGAATATGTTAAATTTATACGTGGAATCAAAATTCTCTTATTGCGTGCGGTTCCAGTTAAAACTTCGCAATCAGTAGTATTACGATGCATAAATTTGATGCGCATTCTTGTTCCATTGACTAATGATTCCTTTGTATTTAAGTTTCTGATCACAAAAACGATGCAATTAACTTTCAATACTAACTTATGTGGTGGCAAATTATGCCAAATCTCATACTCCTCCGTGCGTGGAATGTGCTTAAAAAGGGGTACAAAGTTTTTCTTCACGTATTAATATATAGATTACAGTATATGAACGTAAACAATGAATGTTTTATTTTGTTTAATTTAATATATTTGTAACGCATATTATACATTAATTTTATCTTTCTGCACTCCTTCTCCATATGAACTTTAATTATGCCAAATCTCATACTCCTTCGTGCGCGCAATGTGCTTAAAAAGGGGTACAAAGTTTTTTCTTCACGTATTAATATATAGATTCTCGGATCGTTTGCACTCGCTGACAAATCCGTTTGAAATAGTGTTCAAATTCGAAATTCGGGTAGTTATAACTGCAGTTAATCTCTCTACAAATAGAGATTTTCGATGTGGAGATGATCCCTGAAATTGACAGCAACTTTAACATTTAATATCTCCGGATATAAAGATATTAAAGTCATTAAATTTCATATATAAACTAATTCAACGATGCTGAATCTGATTAAGGCATCAAAACAGGGTGTTTCCATTGGAAATTTTGTTTGTGCAAAAAGGTTATATGAAGGCGGCCCCTTATGCAATTGTTTTGCATTCGAATTTGTAGAGGACGTTATTCCCCATTGAGTTATATCTTAAAATTTGTTCTACTATGAATGGTGCTCGAAATAAAGGGGGTGGTTCCGTTTTTTCCCCGCGACTGTACAAACACTGTATTTTTATTTATATAGATTCGATTATACGAAAGTTGTTGGATGCTCCTCCCTTACAAGTATCACAAGTTGGTCTCTTGTAGGGTCAGCGGAAGCCCCGTTTGAAGAATAGCGGAATAGCGACCGGAGAGTTGCGAGTTTGAAACTCAATCCAACCAAAGACCGCCGTGTACGTGGGGGCTGCTGGGCGTTAATTCTGTCGTGACCTCAAATGCCCTCACGTTGGCGTGGCGTGGAAGTTTGGAGAGTGGGGTGCCAGCTCAGGTGTGACCTCGTCATCTTACCGTGGTTCAAAATGACGAACTCTTGTCCTCGGAACCTTCCCTTCGGGATTGATCCCGAACCGTCGCCAATAGCCCGTTGTGTTGCTCAAGAACGACGTGAATTCAACTATCAACCTAAATTCTGATACTAAATAAGATGGTGAAAGAAAGTGCGAATTTAAACTAAGTATTAAAACTGATAACTAATAAAGGCATAGTTTGTAAATTTCTAAATTTGATCATTCAACTCCATCCCTTTTCCTATTCTATTTTCCGTATAATTTAACGAAGCGAGTTCCTAGTTGTAAGATACTTTGAATTAGGTCGAACATGAGAATAATCATAACACCTATTTTTAAAATTACGCAGCAATTCTATAAATTTACATGAATATTCATTTATGCGATAATTTAAGCAACCTTTTCTGTCGGATATACTTTTTCCGTTGAATATTATCATTGTAAACAAAAGTAACGACGTGCAATTGTGTCCATATATTCGTTAAAAAATCGGAGATAAAGAAAGAACGTTCTCACACTTGTACCTGATAAGCAACAAATACTGCATTTAAATAGATTTTGAATTGAAAATAAAATCATTGTGTGTAGCTGAGACGACACATTGGAGAACATTTGTAAAAGTAAGCATTAAGCATTAATATAATCATTTAAACTACCTGCATTTATAGTGGTATTAAGAATGTAACTGTCATTAATTTAATTTATTAATCCCCTCTCTTGTAAGCTCTCGTATTACTGAAGCTTGATATTTCTATTTACAGAATTTAAAGTCATTTAGCAACTTATTAGAATACCTTAATGTGTAAAGTGTGTTTACATAGAGCAAACTGATCGCAAGCCTGAGGGGCACACAGATAGCACGTTGTATTGCTCCAGTGCGGCGTAAATACAACAACCTACCTGCCTGAAAGGCACATATTTATATATGTTCGATAATCTGCAGTCTTTCTGCATGACTTCTAATTATTTTTAACTTTCTCAACCAATCAAATATTTCCTCGAACTCTTTTAACCCATGGATGTGGCTATTGAGTTATCAACTGTGATGTGGGGTAAAATCAATACTACATACTCGAAAATCTCGAGATTCTGTGGTTAGTAAAATTGTTTCTGTAAATCGACTATATAAAATACTATAGTGTGTGTGTAAATATAGGAAGTCTGCAAGAACACATTCCTTTAAAAACAGGAGCAAATGCAAATGAAATTTCTACTAGGACTATCACCAGACAAAACTTTAAAAAAAGCTTAGTATGAATTGAATCGATTATTTAGAAATCACACCTCCAAAAACCGTATTGAGCAGTTTTATAATAGACCTTTATTCCTTTAAAATGCCATTTAAGCCTCAAAATGGTCTCTCGGCGAGATATCTCTTCCATCAAGTTCTGTTTGACGAGATTCCTCTCGACACAAATTTGTCTTACTTCAAGGGAATGGAAACCTGAGTACGGAAAACAAGTTGTCCCTTGCCCAGAACATGAGGCAATTTTTTGCATCAGATACTAGCCACTACCGGTCAGTTTTCGACGCTAGACAACCCAACAGGAGGGTTAAGGTAAGATGGCATATGGTTTTAGATACTCCTGAAATGAAATTAGATAATCTAGGTAATATATTTGCTTTTAAAATAGGTATTTACGATTCCTGAAATTTTCCCGACAGGAAAAAATAAAAATTCGACGCGTCTTATAGGATGCTTGCAACCTGCACCTTTAGTGTTTGTAGGGTAATTGATGTTCATTTGCTAACAATGGCCCCTAGCATACTTCGGAAAATATTGAGCGAAATGTTATTCTATTTTGTATTCTAATTTCTCTAGGTAGGTAGGTAGATGACTTATCGTCTCACTGGAGCAACACTGGGCGACGATCTGGGATAAATCATGAGGGGAAAGGTCCGATCTAATGTCTCGAAAGTCCTGAACTTGAGAATATGTATAAGACAGATTCGTCTTATTTAGAAGCACTCTGTTAAAAGAAGAGTGCATTTTGCCATATTGACTGACTATTTACAATATAAACAATACGATGACAATTGTTTCTTTTACTATTCTTTAGCTGAAATGCGTCTTTTAGTGGTGATTGTACTTTCCATCTCCATTGGAATTGGAGAAGCCTGTCGCTGTCGTTATGGTAAGTAAAGGATTCAAAAACATTATTTGAAGTTGGTGCACAAGAACAGAAGACTCGCGTTATAAATGACCCTGAGGGGACCTTCGCACCAGGGATGTTATACAAAGTGGTTGCTATATCGAGCATTCCCCTTCATGTTGTTATTTTTATTGGGAGAAAGAAATGCCGATTTTCATACCATATAAATTTTTTTGAAGTTTCTGCAGAAAAATACTTCGTCGCATAAGAAACTATCCTTAGTGAATAACAGCGTCAAATAAAGTATGAAGTTATAAGTAAACATTTAAAAATGAATTATTAAAGTTGAACACTGTAGATTTAAAAAATAAATTTAAAAAAAATGATTGTAAAAATGAAACAATGCAAAAGGGTTGTAAATATTCCTAGTACTTACATTCTTTCTATATTTCTTGAAAAATTATTTTATTTGTGTCTACTGTTAAATCTGTCTGAGGTGTTCAAAGATTTAATTTCGTAAATGTTTGATTCCATGAAATCTAAAAGATATTCAATTTTGTTGAGCAGCATTTTGCACTAAATTGAGCAAAGTTGCAGATTTTACTATCGCAATATATTTGTAAATACACCTAAGATTTGTTTCATCTTATGGTATCATCTAAGTTATGTTTCATCTTATCTTGGAAGTAGTTTGTATAAGTGAGAGCATATCGCAGTAGTCATGATTACTTGCTAGTACAGCTGTGTCGTCTGCAAACATGCAGAGCATGGTGGAGAAGCCCTGAGGTTTGTCGTTTACATAAATATTGAATAGTTTAGGTCCTATTATGAAGCCCTGTGGTGTGCCTACCTGAATGGCACGTGTGGTAGAGTTTTTTTGTTGGCTCGAACGACGAAGTGCCTATCGGTCAGATAGAAAAAAATTAGTTGTGTGAGTGAGGTAGGAAAGCCTAATGTGATGAGTTTATGGATCAATCCATTAATTCAAACCAGTTATGGATTAATCCATTAATCCAAATGTCGAAAGTCTTTGCTGTGTCCAGAAAGAGTGCTCCTGTGCTTTGCCCCAAAATTTATATTTCATTTGGTCAAATTAGTATAGTCAATTATGTATAAAATCAGAGATATAAATGCTAGATTTCTACCAGCATTTATATCTCTGATGATTAAGTTGATGAAATTTGTTAAGTTGATCTGAAACGATTAAGTTGATTTATAACGGATGTGTAAAAAATACATTCAATAAAAACTGTCTCCTGAAAAATTTTGTTTGACTTATACCGTTTTGCTCTAACACTCTAGAATTAGAATATTCTAAATGCATTTACCTTTTGTGTATTCACTATTGTTCCAGGATGCTGCCGCCGTTACCCCTTTCTAAATATGAACGCCTGTTGCAAACGGTCAGAGGAATGCGTCCTTGTGCATGGCTATGGCACTTGCACCCCTAAGAACATCGTTGACATGGTGCGACCCATCATCGAAATCATTCCGACCACTGAAAAAGACATGGACCCAGAAATCCAGCAGAAAATTTCCAATCTCTTCCAAGATCAGACCATTGGTTTCAAGGGGGAAACAAGAGAGTGAGTTTCTGACCATTTTTAATGCATAACACACAAGCGAAACGGATGTAACAAATCAAAAATTAAGGGCCTTGCTTCTCCAACCCCCAGTAATTATGCGGAAAATTATGCACAAACATGAGGCGGTCGCGGTAGCATGGTTGGAAAGTAGCGGATTAGCAACCGGAGATTTGAGTTCAAAACTCGATCCTAACAAAAACCGTTGTGTGCGGTGCACGTTAAATCGGTCTAGGCCTCAAATGTCCTCACGTTGGCGTGGTGTGGAAGTTCGGGGAGAGGGGTACCAGCTCAGGTGTTGACTTCGTCATCTGACCATGATTCAAAATGACGAAGTGTCCTCGGATCTTTCCCTTGGGGATGGATCCAGGACCGTCGCCAATAGCCTGTTGTGTAGCTCCAGTGTGACGTTAATTCAACTACTTCCCTCCGAACTCCTGGTAATTTTATGCGGGGATTTTATGCCATCAAGAACTGACCAATTTTGCAAATGACGATATTGAAGATCTTTTATGATAACGAGATCAAGATCTGGTCAGGTTTTTTAAATGACGGGATACATGGACGATACAACCAAACCAGGATTAAAGTGAGGCAATTTAAAATAATACTTCTCATTGTTCTTGCAAGTCATACATCACTTTTCACAGACAATTGAAAACTTCAATTAAATTATTCCAAAATCTGTTGCAAGTTATTCGTTATTATTTAAGTGATTTAAGTTCTAATTACCTTACAAAATTTTTTCATACTGCTTCCATTATTACATCCCTTCGTAAAGTAAGACAAATTCTCATTTTTTAAGTATACGATTAAAATATTTCTAAATTTCTGTTTTTGACTATCGAATACTTAAACAAGTGAAAATTAAACTGTTAGTACGCGTGTCATTACAATATTATTTCTGGTAGGTAGATATTTAATTAACGTCACTGGAGCAACACAGCTGGCTATTTATTATTTCTGGAACATAAATAAAGTCACGGTTATTTAAATAAACCAAGTTCTTTAAAATACTACTGATAATATTAATTTAATTACTATTACATACACAGAACAAAATATTTATAATTGGATAATAAAGACCTAAGTTTAAAGCTTTTGATTACACATCTTGTGGATTGATCCCGGACCGTCGCCAATAGATCGTTGTGTTGCACTAGTGCGACGTTAATTAACTACCACTGCAATTGATTACACACATATCGACATGTATGTTGACAGGTAGGTAGGTATTTTAATTAACGTCACACTGGAGCAACACAACGGACTATTGGTGACGGCCCGGGATCAATCCCAAAGGAAAAGATCCGAGATATGTAATGTTGGGGGTATTTCAATTAACGTCACACTGGAGCAACACAACGGGCTATTGGTGACGGTCCGGGATCAATCCCAAAGGAAAAGATCCGAGATATGTAATGTTGGATCTTAGGTAGATAGGTAGTTGAATTTACATCACACACAGGAGCAACAAAACGGGCTATTCGCGATGGTTCGGGATCAATCCCGAAGGAAATGTTCCGAGAATAACGCCTCGCAATTTCGAACTATGGTCAGATGACAAGGTCAACATTTGAGCTCGCACCCCACTCTCAAAAATTCCACACCACGCCAAAGTGATGATATGTGAGGCGACGACAGATTTAACGGGCACCAGTTCTCCGTACATGAGGGTCTTTGGTTGGATCGAGTCTCGAACTCGCAACTTTTCGGTTTCTAATCCGTGACTCTACCAACTGGGACACTGCGGCTCTCTGGATCATAGGGATCCGCTTTTCGTGTCATTAAGTGATGCACCAATTAATCCAGTGTGCTGCTAATTTAAATACCTACCCACCCTTTCATAAAGAATCTCACTTTCTAAATTTCCTTACAAATTAAGGGGCCGCGGTAACCTAGTTGGAAGGGCAACAGATTAGCAACCGGAGGGTTGCGCGTTAAAGACTAGGAAGGACCCCAAAGACCGTCGCGTACACGGGGGCTTGTGCACGTTAAATCTGTCGGGGCCTCAAATGTCCTCACGTTGTCGTGGTGTGGAATTTGGAGTGGGGTGCCAGTTCAGGAGTTGTTCTTGTCATCTGACCGTGATTCTAAATTAGCCCTTGGATCTTTTCAGAGTCCTTGTATCTTTCTCTACGGGACTGAATCCGAACCATCACCAATAGCCCGTTGTGTAGCTCCAGTGCGACGTTAATTAACTACCTACCTACCTTTCAAATTAAGATGTTTTGCCATTTTTGATAAGCAAATAAATTGATTTATGTGAATATTATACTTTTGAATTTTAATTGCTTCTGTTGTTTCAATTTCAGAGAAGATGAATTAATGAATTTGTTCTCTACTTTTCAATCACAGTGAGGACTTTCACCATACTTGATGCATATTCCAAGGCGTGTGAATAAAAGGTGTATTTTTTCAATTGATAGATGAATAAAGATACATTCTAAGACTGAATTTTCACTGTATTTTTATTATTTTTCCTGCCAATCCTATAATAGATAATCAATAATCTCCTATACCGTAACATGCTTGCTGCAATCTACATATACAAAATAATATTTTGACCATGCCAATTGTCAAAGAATTTGGCCACTCTATTCACATTGCAAATAGTACATAAGTTTTATCCTTCTAAAAGATCTTTCTGGTATATCATATAGTAAGTTCCGTCCAAAATATTTCACACAGTATTAGAACAGAAATCATTCAAATTATTGGAATATATTAAGAATAAAAAATACTGTATTTTTTATTGCAAATTATACTTGGAAAATGTTTCATGAGTAACCATTTAGATTTTTTGCCGAGTTGTCTTATCTAACTATAAAGCGAAAACTTAACTTGTTAAGAATGTCGCGTAACACGTGAAATTTTCGGCGCTTAAACTATTGGAAATAAGAGATTGTTTTGTTTCTGCGCGTGATGCTCAATGTAATAAGTTCGTAATAGAGGGATTAGTAATATTATCTTTTAAAATTATATTAGTTAACAATTTGTCATGGGACTAGAAGTTTAGTCAAGATAAAAAAATGTCATTGTTAAAAAATCTAAAACTTTTTATATAAGTTTATTAGAATGTTGTTAATTTACTCCTTTATTTAGTTAATGTAGTTTCTCAAAGATTGATTTTTAAGAGTCTTCAACGTAAGATATAGAAATTTCAACCGCTGACGTGCACTCAAGTGAAGCCAAAGGTATTCCTCCACTTGTAAGTAAACCCTCGAATCCCTTTTACATCCGCAGCACAAGCCCCTTATTCGATGCGATACCTTAACATGATTCATAATTTCTATACACATATCAATATAGTGTATCTAATATTTTTGATGTCGTTATAATGCTAAAGTAAATAGTCAAAAAGGAAATCAGCTAAAAAAAATTTTCAATTATTAACTGAGGAAAATATTTGGGCTGCATATTGCTTCAGAGCTATGTTTGCATTAAAATTTTCACTTGGTCATTAATATATAGCACTTGCAATACCATGAAGGAATCATACAAATTAAACGAAACTTGCATGAAATGCAAATGATTAGAATTACAAAGCGATCACGCATGTGTGGGCCATGAAACATCCTCTAAACTTCCAAGTGAGCAGTGTATAAAAAGCACTGTAAAGGTGTGTTAAAATGTGTGTATCGTTGTTTAACTGCTGTAAATTATTAAGAAGTCAATATGCCTCGCCAACAACGCAGAGTGCCATACGAGCAACTAACGGAGTTCGAACGTGCCGCATGATCGTCTTCCGTGAGGGTGGACTTTCGTATCGTGAAATCGCCACACGCACGGGGCGTAATGTCACAACAGTGATGATGCGTTTGTGGAAGAGATAGACCATGGAGAACCGGACAAGTCGAAACCCCAGCAGTGGGCCACGCAATATGACGTCAGCACGGGACGACAGACACCTCATCCGCATGGCGGTGACGGACCGTACAGCGTCCTCTCGTGCGTTGGCACAACATTGGAGCACGTCTACAGGGGTGTCATTGTCTGCCCCACGGTTCGTCGCCGTCTGCTGCACCATGGGCTACGTTCAGGGATTCCCCTGCGTAGGATTCCCTTGACACTGAACCACCGATGCCTCCGGCTACAATGGGCTCACCAACACAGCCAGTGGCCTGCCGATTGGCAACAAGTCGTCTTCTCAGATGAGTCCCGCTACAGTCTGGACTATAACGATGGATGCGTACTACTCGTCAGACGCTACAGTTGCGAACGCCTTCTCCCGGAGTGTCTTATTCAGCGTCATACTGGACGAACGCCTGGAGTTATGGTCTGGGGCGCTATTAGATATCATGGGCGATCCCGCCTACACCAAATTTTGGGGACCCTGAACAGCGGACGCTACATCAGGGAAGTTGTGGAGCCCGAGGCCCTGCCCCACCTGCAACGCATTCCCGGAGCTGTATTTTAGCAAGACAATGCCCGTCCACATGTTGCTCGGAATGTACAAGCATTCAGTGCACGACAGGTTTCGCTTCTTCCATGGCCTGCACGTTCCCCGGATATGTCGCCCATTGAGCATGTCTGAGATTACATCGGACGGCGACTCGCTCGTACCGCTCGTCGGGCAGAGAGTACGGCTGAACTTTGGCATCAGATAGAGGCCATCTGGAATGCCCTTCCTCAGCATGACATTATGAATCTCTGATTCGATGCCACGACGTGTACAGGCTCTCATCGCTGCGCGTGGCGGCTGCACAGGATATTGATTTTCGGCATTATTTTTGTTTTATTACTTTGTAAATTTGATCGTTTATTTAAATCACTATAAGTAATACGTGGAATAAATTTCATTTATTTCTGATGATTCTTTCATAGTGTTGCTATTTTCACAAACAGTAGTGTATTTCTATCCTACAGTGGTTCACGTGGGGAAAGATTTAGATATTGAAAGAGTAACTTTAATGTGTCAATCACCATTTTCTCGTCTGTTTAAGGTGTCCGACTACCTTCGGAAAGGATTTTTTGAAATAATTTGAAATTTGACTTTTTTTGTGCATTATATTATAGAATATGGTTAAAAACTTAGAGAATAACATATAAAAAAAATAATTAATAATTTTTTTAAAATTTAAACCCCAAAAAGGGGTGAAAAATAGACAAAAACTAGCACCACCGCAAAACATGATAACTTAAATTTAAATTAAGATATTCTTATTTTGTAAATTTTATTTTGAAGATTGAAACCTCCTTTAGGGAATGTACCTCTCACATCATTGTAAACCAGTTCTTTTAAAAACTGGAGAGGTTCAAGTACAACCAAGAAGAAAATCTTCCATAAATTATAGCAACGCATAACTTTTATAATTAAAAATAAAAAAACTAATTAATGCACAATTACAGAAGTGGTACATTCCCTTTATAAACTCTTTGAAAGTATTCCTACCAAATTTCATAACATTTGAAGCATAACTTTTTGAGTTTTCATGTTTTGCGTAAAAGCAAAATTCTAAAATGTCAATTTCAAGAAAAAGCTAAAAACAAAATTCAATAATGAATCTTACCTTTAAATGGAAAATGTAGCTCTAAAATGATCCTGATTTATAAAGATCACCTTCTATAGAAGTTAAATCAACTACTTTTTTTTTCCTAATTGCCCTCAAAACCTTCCTGCGCTTCTTTGAAACGGGTGTTGTATGGCGCTTGGAATCACTGATTCTAATGCGATCCAAACTTTGGTAACCTTTTAATGTGAAGTAACCAAGATTTTCAATGTTCATCTTGCTTAAAACACTGGTGCAACCCTCAAATCCATCATTATATTGTATTACTGCACCATAAGCCCCTAATTTTACAGTTTTTAGGCTGACGAAAACCTCCTTCGGAACTCTCTGCCAAATAACACCATTGAAACTTTCATTGGCATTTTGAGTTTTGCCATGCAGACACTTATTCAAAAGTTCTCTGGTGCAAAGCTCTAAATACACTGGTTTGACTACATTTAAAATATTGTTGGGCAAACCAGAATGCTTGAGCTTTTCTGGTTCTTTCCCTTCGCTTACAGCTCGCTGGTAATAGCACCAACTGTCTACACCAATAGGGCACTGGCCATGCATCGGTTTCTTTGGTGATGAAGCACAATGAAACAAAGCTGCAATTACATTTTGCTGCATCATTTGTAAGTTGCCCACGTTAGAGCGAATCGCAATGCCATAATAATTTTGTAGTCTGTCGATAAAGACATCTGATAACTTGCCTTTACCAGACAGACCTTTGGTTTTGCTTTTCAATTTTCGCAGACGTGTACCCACCCGTTTTTGAATGTGCCCAATGCATTCCAGTTTTGAAACACTTTTTTCGCCATATGTGTTTTGGACGCACAAATAGCCTTTAGAATCCCCATCACCGTAGTATTTCGTGTACTTCAGCTTCCGAGTGCTCACTGACCTCTTGAAAATTCTGTCGACACCAACAGTTTCCATCTTTGCTGATGACCCTTTAAAATTGCACTGGCATATATGGTCAGCTTCCTGTGATTCAAATGACGGGTTTCTCTTCAGTTTCTGTAATCTTTTGCAAATTCTGCAGTATGAGGACATGACTTCTAAATCGAAAACCTTTCCCGTGTCAATTGAAATGGCAGCAACACAACCATTCAAAGAAGTGTACCCTCTACGCTGCCACGTTCCATCTACAGACACGCCGCATTCACTGTCTTCTCCCTTTGAACCAACTTCATCAGCTGCTTTTAACATTGAAGATTCAGCAACCTCGGACACAACTTTCAAGAGTTTCTCTTCATGGATGTTATACGCAGCTTTAGAAATTGGTGGCAAATTCAGCGTGGTGCACAGTTTATACGCTGAAGAAAATCCCTTTCCAATCTGCCTCATCCCATAAACTATTCTAGAGTTCACTTCAGGTACATTTTTGTTCTTTTTGGAGGAGGCAAAGCCTTTTACAAAATCACAATTGTGACATTTCAAAGAGAAGTGTGAGCACAATCCATACCTGGAGTCTTCAACTAAATGCAAACCAGAAGCAAAGCATTTGGGACATGGAAGCACCAAAAATATATCTATTAAAGTTTCCAGGTCGAAAATCCGATTACCACACAGTTCCTCATTCAAAACTTCGAATTTGGAAGAGCTAGATGCTTGCAGTTTTGAAGCACTGGCTGTGCACACTGGATCTTCAAGACTGTTAGTCTTCAGTGTTTTAGAGTGTTGATTACCTTTGAAGTGGTGTTTCTTCTTCCTGGCAATACTCTTTCCCATTTTGTAAAGAAAAATCACTTTATGCAAGAAGAATTATCAAGTTGTAGAACTTTTTGAACGCACGATCGAAAATCACGAGTTCAAATTGTGTACAAACTGAAACTCAAGTTTGATGCCAGATTGTGAAGTTAAACATGATTGCCAGATGTATTTTTGTGTAAAAAGTAGTTTTTTAATTAATTTTTTTTAATTAATAAAAAAAAATCCACACTTCAGAGCAAATTTTAACGCTTTAATTTGTTAAAATAAGAATGTAAACAAACTTTTACGTTCACTTCCTGTTTGCAGAAAGGCACTTCCGGTTTTAAAAAGTGTCGACTATGTAGTATTAAAAGACCTGTATCTTACGTTCTATGCATGGTAGGAACAAAATTTAAACAGATTTGGAAAGATAAGAAATCGGGCTTTCATATTATATCAAATTTGGAAAATCGCAATTTCCGCCGAAAATCGCGTTTTAAAGGTAGTCGGATACCTTAAAGCTTATTTCTAAGCATTTAAAATTGTTTCATACTCATTTACATCTAATTCATTCTTGGATTCGGGTTCAGTTTTATGGTACAAGGACCATAACACATTCTGGGATATTGTGAAATTAAATTCTAACAAATCTATGTAGTAAGTAAAACTTAATTTCATAGATTCAGCCGAGTACTGTGACATGAGATTAACTTTTCAAAAATCAAAGAAGGATCGAAAGCAAGTTTATTTATTTATAGTTATATTTAGTTATGAATTGCATTTGTAAAGTTAAACCTTGGAATGGTCATTTAATTGAAGTATCCGTTGAATGTTTTTGGAATTTTATGTAGCAGGAAGGACAGATTGAACGCTTTCGAGGAATTTAATAAATTTCTCTATTTTATTAGCGTAACTTATATTCAAATTTACAACTTTTTCTTATGGTTTTAAATGAATTCGATTTCATGTCATAAAAATTTTATCAGTTATGTTAAAAAATACTGAGTTTCCGCGTTTTTCTTATCTAAACAGTTTTAGAAATGTTTTATGAAGATATAAGTACTAGGTTTCGTACTATGATTAGATGGTATAGTTTCAATACCATCTAAATATGTTTTAATATAGTTATTGGTATATTATTAAAATATTTAACTTATTACTCTGCCCCTTTGTATCAAAACAATTACAGCATAGTATATTTTTAATTTGTTTTGTAACAAGATGAGGAGCAAAATTTTTATTTCCTTGTGGGATTAGCAACTGGAGGGTTTCGAGTTCGAAACTTGATCCAAAGATCTTGTACGTGGAGATCAGAGCATGTTAAATCTGTCGTGGCCTCAAATGTCCTCACGTTGGCGTAGTGTGAAAGTTTGGAGAGTAGGGCGCCAGTTCAGCTGTGACTCGTCATCTGACCGTGATTCAAAATTTCGAGATTCTGTTCTCGGATCTTTCTCTTCGGAATGGATCCTAGACCGTCGCCAATAGCCCGTTGTGTTGCTCCAGTGCGATGTTAATTAATTACTTACCTTAAACACTTTAGCGATTTTAAGTACGGCGATTTAAGCAAAGAAAAATAAATTACATTTGTGACGTCAGGTTGATAGACCTGTATCTGGAAAAAATATTCGAGATAAAAAATATGTTCATTCAAGGTGACCCAAAATGTTCCTGTATGCAAAATATCATTTGATTGGAAGATGTGAGATGCACACAGCCTTGCCTGGATTTGATTGGATTCGTCCATCCCATCTCATCTTTGCTATCCCTCGGGATTGATTCTTGGTTGTCGCAAATAGTCCGCTATTTGAATCCGGTGCGACGTAAATTCAACTACCTGCCTGCCGTTCCAGTGTTTCGTTTTTGTCTTAAGTAAATATAGTCAGTCTATTTTCATTAGTTTTCTTGAAAACAAAACTGAAAGAACCGAATCAATTGCCATCTGTGGTAAGAAAATAAGTAAACTAGTTTGTGCTTTTTAAGATTCTTATAAATGCTTCATAAAATGGGTTGAAAAATAGTTTCAATATCGAGGTCTTCAAAAGCATTTATTAATATAATCTATGACATGTTGTGACAAATTTATTTCCTATACGCTTTTGGTAAAGCAACATAGCATTAATGATTTGTATACCAAAATTCATTTTTAGAATCTGGCATTGGTTTTCATCCTATCCGAAAATCAATCAATTTGAAGCAATTCAAGTTTCTTTTATTAATTTTAATGTCAATTTTTTAATTGTGAAGACGTTGTAAATCCCAATGCATACTTTCGTATAACCTTGAGCATTCAAATTTTAATTGGATTCCACGCAATTTAGTCCATGATTATATTCAACCATGTGTGTTTTATAAATAATGCAATGTGAAATTTAACTCCTCGTCTGGATAAGAAGTTGCTTTCCTGTATCATGTCCCACCATAAAATGGGTTAGTACTTCCCATATTCATCTTATTTTGTGTTTATAACAGGTTTAAAGCACATTTGCGTTTCATTCTGCTTCAACCCTAACCAATGTCAGTCATATGGTCTACCTCAGGTCTGAAAGTGCTTTTCTAAATCGTCTGCTAAAACACTTGAATAACAACTAAAGTACCACAGTAATAGTTTGTTAATGAAAGAATATTTTTTGTTACACATGATGTATCTATTGATAATAATCTTATAAGTCGTTCTGTGATTTTCACCGCCCTTTCAATAACGTTAATGTCTTTAATTTGCATTTCGTAGACCAGATGCGTTCTTAGTGTTTAACATAAATATGAAAGATCTGTTATTTTTTACTGTTCAGAAGTATTTCCTTATAAAAAGTGAGACTGATTTGAATCTGTTTAAAATACAATTATAATTCCCCATTCTGCAAACTCTAGTTGATTTTCTCATAATTTATCATTTCCTCATATTTTACTTTCTCCATCCTGCTTACCTTTATTATGACTAATTTTCATGTTTAAACTTGTCAACTACATTGTGGTTAGATGTGATAATTACCCCTGAACAACTTCCTCATTGGAATAAACTTATTGCTTCTAATGGTTTCTAATTTGCAATATCCACAATCCATGCTAAAAAATAACACTAATTAAAAAATTTCATTTTGTGATAGAATATATTTGACCTGCATTAAATGTGAAGGAAGATATTGAGAGGAAACTAAGCAAGGGAGAAAACTCAAAAATTTAATAAAGTTAATATACTAGTAGTTCAAAATAGAGAAAATCAAAGAGCATATGAATTTCAACAAGACAAGTAATATTTTGGGTACTCAACAGTTATCCAAATGCATTCTGGGTTTGGTCAAAACAATAAAGCATTTAAAACTAAGGTATATTGTCAGCAAACAAGTGAAAAAAAGTCAAAAGATACGAGTAGTTTGGATTTTAGACCAGTATGTGGTGGTCTTTCGACTGTTGAAGTGTCTGATGTCATTTTTCTTTGCTTTAAGGCCAGATTTCTTGAGAAGCACAGTGAGTTCAGTTAATGAGTAGAATTCTTTTTTTCGGAAGTTTTTTTACTTTGTTCTTCACTTGTCAGCTGAGGATATGATTTTAAGGTAGGAAAAGTACTGAGGATAATTGAAGGGAATTGAATAAAAATTAATCTTGGCTTAGGGCATCTTTGATTAGAAGGTGAAATGGGAATTACCAAATGTAATGTCGCAATTCCTGTTATGCAGAAATGGAAATATTGTCATGAAAATTTTTTATCTTGTTCCCCTCAACACATACATGAAGAATTTGGCAATATATTTTTATATAATGTTTCACTCATTTATTCCCCCCCTATAGCACAACTATAAATTTATAACAAATTTTTAAGGCAAAGATGAAAACTTAAATTTTTTGTTAATGTAAGCTTTTTCATTGGTTGGTAACATTTGCAAATATTGAATGCAAATTTCAGTTTTTATAAGCTAGTTTGTTATATTTTAGCGAATGCACTGAAATAAAAAAACTTTTTAAAGTCATATTTTATGCTGTTTAATAATTGTAATTGTATCAATTCGTGCATTCAGTACCATAATTATGTACCATTATTCTCATCTAAATTAAGACCATCGTCTTTACGATTATAATTCTCTGTAGTGTGGGTTAAGATATTTAATGTTTCAATTATTTTGGCACTCCATTTTTTCCCCATTCTATCTCTTAGAAGAACATGCTAATTTTAATGCTATATATTTATTATTTGGTTATGTACTTGATATTTTTAAGCAAGTAAATAATTATTTTGCTGTACGATATTTCAGTAGAAATTATCCATTGCATTGTTTATTAAACTACCTTCAAATATACCTAAATCTTAAAATATACTAGTAAATCTTTTTCCTGTCTTTAAAATTAAAAATCTTGTTTTGTTTCCTACAAGCTGTCTTCTCATTAAATAATTTTAATACTTTATAAAGACATGCTGAATCAACAACTTAAGTCGGTTAATCATTTTTGTTGATTCTCAATGTGTCTAAATCTTTTCAGGAAAAACAGATGATACTTATGTTATTGCTAAGTATGACTACACTGCACAGGGAAGTCAAGAACTGGACATCAAAAAGGGGGAAAGGCTCATCCTTTTGGATGACAGCAAACACTGGTGGAAAGTGCAAAATGCCAAACACCAATCCGGTTTTGTTCCTTCAAACTATGTTAAGCGTGAGAAGCCATCTATATTTGACAGCATCCGGCGCAAGGTGAAGAAAAAAACAGAAGCCAAGATGTCACCCACTGCCTCACCAATAGCAACAAAAGAGGTGAATGTGGATTCTCCACGCAACACCACTGATAAGACCTGCAACTACACAGGGACGTCGGCCATTGTGAAGTACAACTACGAGGCCCAACAAACCGATGAGGTTTCTCTCTCAAAAGGAGCTAGAGTTTTGGTGATGGAAAAATCAAATGACGGATGGTGGAAAGGTGAGTGTGATGGCACTGTTGGGTGGTTTCCATCAAATTATGTACTGGAGGAGGCAGATGACGCGAACGACAGCAGCCACAACTACACACCAGCTGGCTCTGCCAACAACACCCTGCAGAGTGGAGGCTGTCTTGATGTTGTCTTGGCTTTGTATTCCTTCACTTCCCAAAATGAAGAAGAGTTGAGCTTCCAGAGGGGTGAACATTTAGAGATCATTGACAAACCTGAGAATGATCCTGACTGGTGGAAGGCAAGGAATCAAAGGAACGAGATGGGGTTGGTGCCAAAGAATTATGTGCAGGTGGTGTGCCATGGTACATCCGTGGAAACGTATCCCGGTAAGAACTTTCCCCTTTCAAGTAGTGCTGATATTTTAATGGACAATGGAATCTCCCGCAAAGAAACAACAAGCTTATCTCTTGGAGCTAGTGGTGGCTCTCCCGCACTGTTCCGAAACAAATTTGGCAGCTTGCAGGAGCGTCCTGATCTGAACGGGAAAAGCTGGTATTATGGCAGCATCACTCGAAGCGAGTGTGATCAAATGCTGGGCGAATATGCTGAGGATGGTGACTTTATAGTTCGTGACAGTGAAACCAATGTAAGTTAGCTTCCCTAAATATATCTTGTTTAAATAGTGTTTCTTATTACATGTTGTGAATTATTCATTATTTATCACTTGCTGTTATTTCCTGTGATGTCCCAAGAAATCATTAATTAAAGGGTCAAAGGCAATACAGAATGAGGATTTCTGTTTACCTTTAAATATTATGTAGGACTTGTGAAAGATCAAAGTAAAAAAAATGAGCATTTGTGTTAGTAAATGTTTAAACTGATTTGATCAAATAGGTACAAGTCTCTTTTTGAAAAGTTTTAACCACTGATTGTAAAGCTTGATTGCCCTCAGGGGCACATCTTTAGGTGGGCAGGCATCACAACCCTGAGGTATCTGAGTGATCTTTCCTACCTTTCATTTTCCCTCATCTACCCTCTTGCTTTTTCTTCCTTCATCATTGTGTTGTCTGTTACATTTGGTGCAGCTTGGCCAAATATGGCCCTTGTGCCATAAAACCCCCAAAACAGCCAACCAACTAGAGCCTGATTATGCTGTAATGTAACACAAAACCATAAAAGGAGCTATATGTTAGGATAAGCTATTGATTTTATATTATGTGGTTACTAAAATAGCAATTTATCACAAACTTTCCAATGACCATGCCTGTAATCCATCAGTTTCCTTGGAACTGGTCATTTTCAAGAGGTATCGTTAATATAAAATATGGTATTTTTTTCATTCACTTGTTGGAATTCTTATTTGAAAATAGACACATAGCATTCATGTCATTAATATTTTCCAAATATAGACAATCTAAGCTTAAAACACATCTAATTCATCTTTTTTTAATCTGCAATTTTCAAAACATAGTTATAAAATTTTTCATGACGGTGATGAAAGTTAGTAACAATAACTTTAAATTAATCAGTATTCAAAAAGCAGCTGAAGCTATGCTTGATTTGTCTTTGAAACTACTCTTATGACTGGTATCCTGTAAAAAGTAATGAAATAACATGTACGAATCATGGTGAAAGTATGAATTTGGAAGAATGGCATTTAAACATTTTGCTATTTTTTAATGGATTGTATTAGTAATAAATAATTGTAGATATATATATATATATAAAAGTTAAGAGCTAGGTAGGGAAGATTTTCTTTAGTACTTGCTTTACCTTCTGAGTTATGAAAATGTTAAGGTTTCAAAATATGGTTATCAATGAAACATTTAAATGAAAATATATTTTTAAAAGTAACAAATAGTCCAGACAATAGGGGTTTTTACCTGGAAAGATTTAAGGGAGTTTTGATATTCTGTATTTCCATGTTTTTCGGGGTGCTGAACACGAATCTGAGGTTTGCCACCTCGAATTTTTGCCCGAAACACCTTTTTTCATTAAAAATTTTTAAAAATCTTGTTTTTCAGTTTTTTATATAACTTTTTTTGGCTTGACAGGAAAATTCTGATTGAAAATCTGAAAACTAGAGAACATTTCCAATAAAATTGGTTCATACATTTTTTTCGTAGGATGCCAAATAGAGGAACTACAAGTATGATAAGAATGACAAAGGAAGCCTCCACCCCGGTTTTATGTTTTTAGCTCCCTTTACACTCGGTGCCGGGTGACCTTGGCATTCTTGCACGTTTATCCCTCCCCATCCATCTCTTTGTTTTCGGTCTCCTTTTATTTGAATCAGACAAACCCCCCTCCATCCCATCATGGGAGAAGAACCCGCACCACTGTTCTCCCTGCACATCGTGTTCAGTTGTTTCATTGCTGTTTTCTCAGTACAGTGATGTAGGGTCAATGTGTAGTACCTTATATTATATTACTTCCTTTTCCTCGTGTCACAGTGTTTAATTTGTGATGAAAGGTTAGAAGTAAGTGAATCTAAACTCGTGGAGGTGAAAGAGGAATAAAAACGTTTTTTGAGTCAAGTGTAAAGAGGAAGGACAGTAAACACAGACTTTTGGCAAGACTCGAGAATGTTACAGTTCATGATAAATGCAGAAAATTATACAATAATGAAAAAATTATTGCAGCTCACCTGCATAGGCTACAGACTGCTGGATGTTTCCAGCAAATAACAAGATCTTCAGCTCCCACGTTTTCATTCAAAACTCACTGCTTTTTATGTGCTAAAGAGATAACACCAGAATTTCTTGATGCACAAGCCATCCGTAAATTGGATATGAAGGATAGTATTGGGAATATTGCTTGCAAACGTTAAGATGATTGGGGTGAAGCAATTATCAAGCATACAGAACATGTGTCTGATTTGGCTGCTGATGCCAGATGAAAAAATTGACCGTCTAAAAAAATCTCACCAGCTGCTGTTCTCGGGAAGATTGGCGCGATTCATTTGGAAAGTTACGATAGCAAAGAGAGCATTGGTTTGGAGCCATCACCATTGAAGCCCTTGAAGACTCACCTTCTCATTCAACCAGGATAGTACTTTCTGCTCCTCACTTGCTGTGGCTGTAAGGCAAGTGGAAGTCACCTGACCTCCCTGGATGGAGTGGTTTTATGAGTCAGGTAACATCTCTTCCCAACCCCTTTACATAAAGGCAAGAGAGATTGTCTCAAATTGCAAGCATCTGGTGAGTTCGAGAATGTAGTAGTCAGGCTTGGAGGATTCCACCTATTAATGTCCTACATGGGGGCAATTGATTATATTATAGAGGGAAGTGGGTTGAAAGAACTGTTCAGTACTATATATGCTGTTAATTCAATTGAAAAAATCATGTCAGAACATGCCTATGCTAGGGCAGTAAGAGCCCATACTCTGACACATTTTCTATTGCTGTTTTATTAATGGCGTCAATCAGTTTCACACCACAGCTCTCAGCTGATTTGGAACAGCTATTGTTCCCTGAATTAGATAGCCCAAAACTGTTAATTGCAGGTCAGGAAAGTTGTGACGAGTTAGTAGCTGCATTTGAGGACTTCCTGAAGAAATCAGAGCAACGTGGATGTACCGTAAAATTGTGGGTTCAGTACTTCTACATGACCTCCCTTTTGAAAAATATTATTGAAGCCGAGCAAACAAGGGATTGGGAGCTACATCTCTGAGAGGTGCGTCAGAAAGTGTGTTGTCAATGTGGACTCTTGGATCGATTGCTTTGCAGAATATATGCGATGGGGTAGAGCAGTTCTGTAATGTCCCTTTCACAACCTCTGAGTAACATGTGGAGCTCCAAAATTAATCGTGACAATGAGGATATGGCAAAGTTAACAGGTTGACTGCGACAACACTTTCCTTTCCCCAATATGAAAGAGCTCATGTCTGTAAGCACAGGCATTGTTGGGGACACACAAGGATCAACTGCCACAATGCCCGAAAAGTGGGTGAATCTGGTATCGGCCGGATCACAGGAAAAGATTTTTTCTTGCTAAAATTCAAATGTAATGACAGTAAAGCCTCTCAGCACAATGACTTCTACTATTATCGAAGGAGAAACTATACCAGTCAACCCTACTTCAATTTTTCAATGCATAAGTATTTTAAAACGATCCGACGCAGAACTAAAGGAGTCTTTTAGGTGCGAGATTGCTCCCTACCCATTATCCCTCTTCACTGAAGAAGGGATGGGAAAAGGAACAAAAAATCTGCATTACACAAAGCATTCAAAACTTCCCCCAGCAAGACAATTTGGATGTAACCAACTGTGTTTTTGTAATTTATGGAGGATTCCTGCTACACAGAGTACTGTGGAGCAGAGGACTGTTTTTCCACAATTTGTGACAAGTATATCACACATGTAATAACAAAATATGGTACTACTACTGTCTACAAAATACGGTAGACAATGAATAGGAGTTCGGACCTTGTACTACAGAACATTATCCTGAGCAAAATGAATGAGCCCGAAGTCGCCACAGAAGCTCCAGATCCTCCAGTTACCAGAAAAAGGCCTAAACTTATCTAAAGCTGCACTAATCATTACCTTTTAAAAAAAATTTTCAATTCTTTTTACCTTTTTAAAATATCTTT
Organism: Meta bourneti; assembly: GCA_933210815.1. Lineage (NCBI taxonomy): Eukaryota > Metazoa > Arthropoda > Arachnida > Araneae > Tetragnathidae > Meta > Meta bourneti. The sequence goes on from OW119927.1 coordinate 87,607,811, forward strand.
TATGTGTTGTACCAACATTTCATTCACAGTTTTCATAATGAATAAATGTTTGATAACTCACTGTGTGTTTTTACTAACCTTTGAAACCAATAAAGCAAGAAATAACTATACAGTGACCACTGATTTTCACAGATCTAACTAAGGCCCTTTAGACATTGCTTTTGTGCATGGATAATTCATTCTACAAAAAATGTATGCAACCACTTTTGTAGGAAATTTTCTCTAGTTTTCAGATTTTCAATCAGAATTTCCCTATATCAAGCCAAAAAAAGGTTATATGAAAAAAACAGGATTTTTCAACTTTTTCAATGAAAAAAGGTATTTCCGGCAAAAATTCGAGGTGGCAAACCTCAGATTTGGGTTCAGCACCCCGAAAAACATGGAAATACAGAATATCAAAACTACCTCAGAACTTTCCAGGTAACAACAGTTTTTGAACCCTACTGCCTGGACTAATAGTTGTAAAAATAAATTTTTCTGTCATTACTTTTTATATTTTGCTCTAAAATTGATATTAGTGTTTAAAGTTATAATGTTTAGTGCACATTATGGTGTTCATGTTGACTTATGTTTTATTCTTTCTCTCTTTCTAAGGTGGGTGATTACTCTATCTCCCTGAAAGCTTCAGCTAGGAACAAGCACTTCCGAGTGCATGTGGATGGTCGAGTCTTTTGCATTGGACAACGGAGGTTTGACACTCTGGATGATTTAGTTGAACACTATAAAAGAGCTCCTATTTACACTAGTCCTAGAGGTGACAAACTATACTTAATTAAACCTTTTCAGAAACCTGCAAAATCATAATGGTAAAAGACTAATGAATTTTTCAAAGACCATCTCTTGTTGATAACATCCTGCATGCTCAAGAGCCTCATGACATGCAGATATGCCAACCATTTTGCAAATCTGTGACTTGGAGGAAAAAAATACTTTTTGGTGTGTCAAACTAACAAGGAACTAGATTACTGATTTCCTGTTTGTACATTTGTAGAACTTGTAGCCAAGTATCTTTTAGAAGCACTTCATAGAGAATCAGGAAATGCCTTATTTAGTGTTCCATCTAAATTGCTAAGTATTAGTTCCATTTATGATGAGAGGAAAACATTAGGGAGAAAGTTTTGAGAAAGATGTATGCTCTTTTAAGTAATAGTAGGTATATTTTCTAGTTAATGACAGTATCAGTACTCATACTTCCTTAGATTATTCTAATTTAAAAATTCTGAACTTTTTAATTGCTACAATAAATAACTTATCGAGTTCTGTTTAATTAGGTTGAAAAATCAGCTAAATATGGTTGCATAAAACTTGCTTTTATAAGGGTTCTCTGGCAAATTTTATTTCTCGACCCATCCTTTATAGAAACTAATTTTTCATTTGAATTAGACATCAACTGCAATGTTAGTCCACATATGACTTAACGTTTTACTGTGTAATACTAAGTTGATAACAAATTTAATTTTGAAAACACTTGTTTTGACAATGGGAACATACTAAAGTACTTAATTTCATTAAATTTCTTGATTTTAAATTGAATAAAACTTAACAACTCAAACAAGTTCATTGTTCTATTTCTCCAATTTTAGAGCATAAAAATAAGTTTACTAGTATAATCCCCAGTATGGAATAATACCGGTACTGATTGAAACTGCTTGTCAAACCTCTGAAACAGATTTTCTTTCTATATTTATAAAAAGTAAAGGGCATCTTTTAGAAAAAAGCAAAATGCATTTTAGAAATAGATTATTGAAAACTTGTTCAACATTCTAAAGTTGAGAAACACTGCCATATGCCGGCCATTGGTACTGGCAATAAAAGATCATTAAAGTTTTTAAGATCAAATTAGTTTGTAGAAACTGTCAGAAGACTTATTGAAGTTTACTTTTAAGAAAATGGATTTTGAGCCATTTCTTTGTAATTAACAGGACACACAAGCCTTAATATGTGACTGTATAGTATAGTTCTTAGCTCTGTTTAAATTCCTCAATGTTTTGGATGTGTATGAGCTTTATGGTTGGCATCTCTGTGCATGTATTATCTCCTTGAATTGTGTACATTCTACAGCTCTGATGACTATTCTAGTGCCATTCTTATTAGATTTGGAAAATGTTGTGTTTGCTGTATCTCCCATTCGCCATGAAGTGCCTTTGGTTTACTTTGGGTTTCTTTCCTTGTAATTAGTGTATTTAAGAGACAAAAGTGTATCATTCTTTTTCCCTTGAACATCAAATGGCACTTCTGAATTACTGTCCTTTTTCATTTGACTTGGGAATTGGCTTGTTCCATGATTTGTCAGCATTGTATTGGATATACTCATATAAAAAAATTCATATATTTTTTATGAAGTAATTGATTGATATTACAAATTTAAAACTTAACTTGAGAGCTTAACATCTGAACTCGGCATGTTCTGTGTGAGCCTTAAACCTTTACACGAATAAGCAGTCTTATTATGCAAGAATAATTCCGAGGCGCATTCTTTTTATTAGGAAATTTGTAAGATGTTTGTGACTGTGACACTTTTTGTATCAATATTGCATTCCACTGTTTGTTATGACTTTGCGTTGAATTTCTATTTATATTAGCTCTTTAATTTGTATGTAAACTGTTGTGCTGCTATTTTTCCTTTATTTTTTTTGTCATAGGAGATCCTTGTTAAGTGTGCAGCTAATATTTAAAATATATCCTGTATTTCATCAAATGTATGAGAACTTGTGTATTTACAAAATAATGATTTAGCATCTGAGAATCTATTTTTAATTAGTGAGATTTTGTTTCAAATCACTCATAAATTTTTTTTTGTGTTTACTTATCAATGTTTTATACAAGAATAATTCCAAGGACACTCATAATGCATAGCATTTTTCATTTTTTAAAAAATAATTCTGATATCACAGTAGAATAAATCCTTAGATAATCAGTTAGCTCTTTAAGCTGTTTCAAGTTTTATCAGACACAGTTGCATTCTAATAGCTTCTAATTTCCAGTAGTTAACCACCAAAATCTAGTTGATTTTTATACCAGTGATATTTTTTAAGTTCTTATTTGTATACCAGTAATAATATTGCTGTTTTTATTTAATTTTTGTATGATCTTATAGTAATTCAGACTTGAATTGTTTTGCCAGAACAAGTAATAATTTGAATATCCTAATATTAAATGTACAAAGGAGTATCAAAAAGTAAGGTGAATTTTTGATTGACAGAAAAACGTGCAGAGATAAATATATGAAAATTTATGTTTGACAAATCGTATCACACTATCATTCGACAAAGGAACCATAGTGGTCTAAACATTTATTCCAACGTGGCACCAAATCATCCATGCCCTTTTCAAAGAAATCTTGCTCCAGGTTTCCTAACCAGGTAAGTGTAGCCTGTTGTGCCTCTTCCAGTGTATGAAAACGCTGCCCATGGAGGTGTTTCTTCAGGAGGCCAAACAAATGGTAATCCGAAGGGGCTAAATCAGGGCTATACGGAGGATGGTCAAGAATTTCCCACTTCGATACTGCTCACTGAACCATATGGCTATTCAGTGCATTTGCAATATCATGCAACCTCACTCTTCTGTCTTCACGAATCATGGCATCGACGACAGCCACATTCGTGTCGTTATACCACACATACACTTGTTTCTGCGACATAACACTCTCTCCATAGACTTCCAACAATTCTCGATGAATATCGCATGTTTTTCCCCTTGGCCCATAAAAAACGAACGACACCGCTCACCTCCTCCTTGGAGTAATGCTCAAGTCAATGCACCATATTTGATTGGCTCTAAGCACCAGATGGGTTGATGTAGAAGTTTCTACAAGCCATCACACTTCTATCACCTTGGTACTTGCAACATATAAAAAAATTAGCTACACAAAAAATTGAGTTTTAGAGACAAATTCACCTTACTTTTTGATATATCCTTGTATTGCTGTTGAACTGAAGGAGTTTTAATTTCTATTTGTTGCAGTTAAATTAAATTACTCCGCTTTTTAATAAAAAGTAATATTTTTATATCATTCTATTTTAGTTAGACTTGTTATATTACATCCTGATACATGAGTTTGGTGTATTAACAGATTCCATAATGTATTCTATAAACCAGCAAAGCAATATACATTAAATGAACATTAGAAAAAGACATTAGATTAATCACAAATTTTCTTTAAGGTAATTTTAAAAATGCTCTCTCCGGTGCAGTCGAACAAGATATACTCCAAAATATCTTCCTCAACAAGGCAAAGTTAGACTTGTTAGAATGTTCCCCAACTCTTAGTAACTTTTATTTGCTAAAAATGTTTATGGAGTGTTGGCTATACAAATTTTTGTGATTATAAAATCAAGCATATTAGGTTTATCAGTAGTCATAATTGATTTTTTAACTGCAAGGATCTCCTATTATGATGTAATATTTTGTATATCATTTTAAGAAATTCTATTCCATTGCATGAATGTTCAAAATACCTGAAACTGAATATATTTTGCTTTTGCATTTTAGACTGCATTTGTTAGATATTTGATTTAGATATGTAGAATAGATAGGATAGCTCTCTTTGTAGAAGCTGTGTCATCTAATTATCCCTTTTCTGTAGTTCATTTATATTGAAATCTGCTAGTCACTTTAATACATGAAATAAGAAATCCTTGACTGTAAATCTAACTTCTCAATTATAAAAGCCTGTCAGGTAACAACAAAAAATGCTATGTATGATATGAAATTAGCTTTTTATATTTATGAAAAAATTATCTGTATTTAACTAGGAACTATGTTATGAGTTTAGAATTTTAAATTTGTTGTGTAAGAAGCTGTGATATTTTAATTCCTTTATTTATTTTCTATGCAGAATGACATGTAGCTTTTACAGCTGCACAGTTACGATCTGAGGTGTGTTGTGAATGTAATTTTCCTACCTTTACTGTAGTCTCAGTGTAGATGCATTAAACAAAACTTCTAATTATGTAAAACTTTTATGGAACTTTGTGCACGAAGCAAAAGTGATAGAATAACAATTTGTTTGAAACAATTATCTCTTGTATCCTTTTAATCTCAAGATTACACATTTCCTGTGTCATGAATGTGTTTTACAATTCAATCACATGAACACCAATTTGTACACTAAATGCCCATTATCATTGAATGGTACGCAGAATATCAAACTTAATTCAAATCAGCTTTTTGGAAGGTCCTGAAAAGTTTATAAGAAACCTAATATAGCTTGCTATGGATTGGTTGAGTTTAATATCAAAAGGCCAAAAATGGGCAAGCGGTATCATGTTTTGTGGGAGGCTTTCATCCCTTGACTAGCCTAACCAAACATATTTCTGATCTGATTTATCATTGTTTTGACTATGTTTTCCATTAAGTGGACTTTCTGATTGACATATGACAAGAGTGCACAACAGACGTGTCTATGAAGGTCATGTGTAATAACACTAATAGACAAGAAAATTGTCAGTTTTTTAAAAATAGTGGGCTAAATTTTCTAAAAGATACAAATCGTGATGGAATAATAAAAAGTTGAATTCTAACATGCAGATAGGGCATTTACATTGTCACAGATTTCTTTTCTTAGAAAGACTAGGAATCCGTTTCTCGACCACCAAATGACAATAATTGATTTCTTCAAAAGGGGTATGTTGAAAATTTGATCACTGCTGTACAAAACATGTTAAGCATGTTTAGAAGAACATTTGTGACTCAGTAAACTTTTTCAATTATGAACCAAAATATGTGTAATTTAAAAAAAATGAGAATTTCGGATATATCTTGATTCCTACAACCAGATTAACTCAACTACAAGTCTTGATGAAACAAATGTAACGTACTAATAAAAAAATTCCCCCTAAAAATGGATTAGTTACTTAATTTCTCCCTACACCTTCCCTTCCAACTAGTATAGGGGTTGGAGAAAAAAATTCGAACACCACTAGGTTTCACTCAATTTTAACTATTCCTGACGTGTGCCCTAAAGGTAATGCCCCTTTCGTTATCAGTTACGTAGCTTACATTGCTGTCGATAAACGTTAGCACTCTTGCTGTTCTAATAATTTGTTTTCTGTCATCAGACCTAATGGACTTAAAAAGAGGCATAATTGTTGGTGACCACCTATATGGAATATTCATGACCCAAGTCGATGGGTGTATCGAGAGCTACTGTATCCTTGATCATATCTCGGTATGCAAAACGTCTGCAGACAGACAGCTGTGGTCAAAAGATAAAGATGGATGCCAGTGACGGAAAAAAACCTCAAATTGTTACCAGAAAACAAAACTGATGTAGCAAATTACTGCAAAATCAAATGCATGTGTAAGGGTACCTGTAACATTGAAAAATGTCCAACATACACTGCACAAAGATAATATCCATGGCAAGGCTGCAATGACCACAAAAATCGATTGGATTTTGAATTTTAAGGCTCAAGGTCCTAAACAGGACAAGCTCGTTATACCACAAATATAGACACCAGAGCCATAGAAACATGGTCTGATGAGTCAAGTTTTGCTGTGTTTCCTACTTCATACAATCACTATGAAGCCTACGACGTTGACTGCCTTAAATCCACTGTTAAGCATGGCAGAGGTTCCTGTATGGTTTAGGGTGCCACATGGGCAACTAATAGTTATCGTAGGTAGAGTAACAGCCAAGAAGTATCTGGAATTCCTAAATGATCAACTCCACCTCAGTTCAGACTGTTTCCATATGGATGCAATTATCCAGGACGACAATGTTCCAATCCATGCTGCTCAGTGCACTCAATCTTGGTTTGAGGAGCATGAAAGTGCATTTAAGTATCTACCCTGGCTCCCCACACACAGTTTCCAACTAACTCCAGTTACTAACATTGAGCCTATATGGGGATTGGATTTTGGGGGTTTTATGGCGCAAGGTCCAAAGGCGGACAAGCTACGCCGAGCCTATATGGGATATTAGGTTAGGAGTAGATTCGTGCCACCTGCTTCCTTCAAGGAATCAGCATCACTATTGGTTGAAGAGTGGTACAAAATTGACATTACTGTTCACGATTTATATTTGAGTATTCCTTGACGTTTCAACTGTATTGTGTGCAGAGAAATCCTACCCCTTAATAAACAAAACATAATATTTTGGTGTTCAAACTATTTTGTCCTATCCCTGGTACATGTGGCCCAGTGCACAATCTGGCCGCACTCCTCCATGGAGTTGTGCATCCCTGATGTATGATCATTCAATAAAAAATACGAGTACAAGTTGAAGTTATACATTCTAAAATGTTTATACACTTTTTATTAAAGGATAGGCTTCTAATTCGAGCTTAGCATATTTTTTTTGGTTTTATAGGTTACATTTTTTTCTGCTCATGCCAAAAGTTTTTCTGTTAACTTGAGTAAATAAACGTATAATGTAAATGTTTATACCATACTTTTGACTTCAAAAATTAGATTTTAAGGGCACATAAATAAGAACTAGTTTTTAAAGTACCGCCCCTTACTGAATACACTACTAACACTAAAATATATTTCTAAGTATTCTAATAAACTGAAAATATACTTTAGAATGTTGAGAAAAGAATTTTAGTTGATTTTTTTGCTGAGATGTCTTAAGTTGGTTGTTTATGCTAAAACTAGATGTCTGAAAAAATAACCTATTGAAATCTGAAAATTTCAGATTTATGTTCTAATTTGTAAATCTTCACACATTGTTCAGTGATGGCTGGTTTTGTTATGGTATAGTCTTTATTTCGCCTAAGTTACGCCAAACAAGACAGCGTCTAGTCTCGAGCATACCCATAAGTTTACTGCTGAATCAAACCTACACGGTCTTCAACTCGCAGGTTGCTAGCTCAGTGAGCTGAATCACGACCCCCGCAAATAACCAGAACTCAATTTATGGTTTGGTAATGGAAATTTCCCGAAAATGTAACATTTTTCTATAATTGAATTTACGTCACAAAGGAGCAACACAGGCTATGGGAGACGGTAATTAACGTACTAGAGCAACATAACGGGCCATTGACGACGGTCCAGGATCAATCGCGAAGGGAAAGGTCCGAGGACATCGTCTTTTTAAACAGTGAGAGGACCAGGTCAACACCTAAGCTGGGCACCGCACTCTAAACTTTCACACCACGCTAACGTGACATTTGAGGCACTTACACGACTGTCTTTAGTTGGATCGAGTTTCGAACTCAACTCTCCGGTTGCGAATCTGCGACTCTATCAAGTGGGCTACTACGGTTGGTTTTGGGGTTTTATGGCGCAAGGGCCATATTTGGCCTTGCTTGGGCTACTACGGATCCAACGCCGTTTATGTATGTATATTGGGGTAGGTAGAGGGCTAAGGTGAGGTACGGGAACCTGCGCCACCTAAAATTCGCAGTATGCATGTAGATATTTTAATTAAAGTCGCACTGGAGCAACAGAGCGGGCTATTGGGTATGGTCCGGGATTAAATCCGAGGACAACACCACGCCATTATGAACCACGGTCATATGACTAGGTCACACCTGAGCTGGCACCCCACTCTCCAAACTTCCACGCCAACGTGAGGACATTTGAGGCCACGGTAGATTTAACGTGCACCAGCCCTCTTTGTACACGACGGTCTTTGATTGGATTCGAACTCGCAACCCTCCGGTTGCAAATCCGTTACTCTTCCAACCGGGCTTCCGCGGTCCTAAAATTCTCCCAAGTCGCCTTCCTCAACGATTTGGGGCCGCGGTAGTCCGGTTCTGACGAAAAGTAATCTTCGTCAGTTCAGCAAGTGGAATAGGAGTAGGTGGTTGAATTACAGTCGCACTGGAACAATACAGTGGACTTTTGGCGACGATCCGCGATTAATCGGGAAGGGAAAGCACCTTGTAACTTAACGATCGGTTTTTTCGGGACTTTCAAATACAATTAACAAACTACCAGAAGAAAGCAAATACTCTGGTCACCGATGTTGTGGTATTTGATTTATTCTATAAGAGGCCGGGGCGGTTGTACAGGTAGGTATTTTAATTAACGTCACACTGCAGCAACACAACGGCCTATTGGCGACGGTACGGGATCAAACCTGCAAGGAAAGATCCGAGGACAACACGTAATTTTGAACCACCGTCAGGTGACGAATAGTCCGGTTGGAAGAGAAACTGATTAGCAACCGGAGAGTTGCGAATTCAAATCCAACCCAAGACAGTCTTGGACAAGGGGGCTGGTGCACATTAAATCTGCCGTGGCCTCAAATGTCCTCATGTTGGCATAGTGTGGAAGTTTGGAGAGTGGGGTGCCAGCTCAGGTGTTGCATCATCTGACCATGTTTCGAAATTACGTGTTGTCCTCGATGTTTCCCTCTGGGATTGATTGCGGACCGTGGCCAATAGCCCGTGTGTTGCTTTCAGTGCGATGTTAATTAAAATACCTACATTCCATAAGAGGTAGGTAGTTGATTAACGTTGCTCTGGAGAACATGAGCTATTGGTGACCGTCCGGGGGCATTTCAATTAACGTCACACTGGAGCAACACAATGGGCTATTGGTGACGGTCCGGGATCAATCCCAAAGGGAAAGATCCGAGGACAACACCACGTAATTTTGAACCACGGTCAGATGACGAGGCAACACCTGAGCTGGCACCCCACTCTCCAAACTTCCACACCACGCCAACGTGAGGACATGAGGCCATGACAGATTTAACGTGCACCAGCCCCCTTTGTACACGGCGGTGTTTGGCTGGATTTGAACTCGCAACCCTTCGGTTGCTAGTCCGTTGCTCTTCCAACCGGGCCACCACGGCCCGACCGTCCGGGAAATAAACCCAATGAGTCGGTAGTTAATTAACGTCGCTCTGGAGCAACACAATGGGCTATTGGCGAAGGTCCGGGATCAATCCCTAAGGGAAAGATCCGAGGATACCACGTAATTTTGACGTATGGTCAGATGACGATGCAACACCTGAGCTGTCACCGCACTCTCCAAACTTCCACAATTTGAGGCCACGACAGATTTAACGTGCACTAGCCCCCTTTGTACACTCGCAATACTCCAGTTGCTAATCCGTTACTCTACCAACCGGGTTACCGCTGCGTATATTAATTCGGAATTAGTTCTTTCGAATCTATTGATCAAGTGCTACAATCGTACTCGAAAAACAGGCCAAGTGACGTCACGTACGGAATACGTACTACTGACACCTTTTTTAGCTTGACAGATAAGCAGGCCTCATAAGCGACATGCTGGAATTGCATTCTAGTAAAATTTGGTTTCGAAATAAACTGTCCACCCACCAAAAGCTATCACCCTATGCAAAATCTCAAGTGCACCCCTTAATGTAGTGGAATTTCATTTTAAACTAAATCATTGGTCAAATTGTGATTCAAAATTACGAGGCGTTTTAATTGGATCTTTCCCTTCGGGATTGATCGTGGGCAAATAGCCCGTTGTGTTGCTTCCCCAGCGTGACGTTAATTAACCTACCTACTTACCATTACTCAATTAGGATTTTCAGTGTACAAACGAACCAGACGGTCCTGCGAGGATTTTACTTCTGCTATCCGAATTTTCTCATGTACATTTTGGGTTACCTTAGAATCATTTATCGGGTTTTGTCATTTGGTTTTCAACCTAATTAACAGTGCGTGTTTTGTTCCAGTGCGACTTAAATTCAACTTCCTACACACCTATTCGAAAAACTAGCCACATTCAGAATACGTACAGGAAACACGTATATTTAGCTTGGCAGAAAATACCTCATTGGCAGATTTTTCAGTGTTCAATTAAATTACCGGATAAGATAAAATACTTCCAATTTAGTATTAATTTGATTTTTCGCCTGTTTGATTTTAATTTTATGAGCGACAGCAAATTGCATTCGAATAACATACCAGATTAACACACCAGTCCTCTATATTAAGCTTTGCGAAAAAACTTTCAACCTGTTTTTCATGATTTTAATTTTGAAAAGCAATAAAAAATATCAAAAATGCTTAAGTTTTTTCATTGATCGTTTACAGTAGTATTCCTGTGAATGAATATGTAGGGCTCAGCACATTGCTTTGCAGGTCTCTTAACGCTTTCAGGACGGCCAGGGCTTGACCCATCTTTTGAACAGGTTTCACCCAATCCCCCATTTGCAATGCAATAAAATAAAAATTAAACTAATACAGATTCAGACCTTTAAAAGTGAGGTTTAAATTAAAAATTCAAACCAGGGATCAGTTGAAGAAATGAAACCTTATAATCATATCAAATCCTTAAAAAATAGAATATTTTTTAAACTTTTTAGTTAAATTTGAACTTGAAACGAAAACTTATTCAACTTTAAATTGGCAATTATTTTAAGATTTTTCACATCTTTACTTCCGTTTTTCGGAAGACGGAAAGTATTTTGCTAAAGAATATTAAACGAAACTTTTGAAAACGAATGATCAGACAACTTATTGGAAACTGGCACTACTTTTGCTGAACTAGTGTTTAAACTTAACTCGTATTCTCTCTTGTTAACGAAAAATCCTTCGGGAAACATTAAGTTTACTCTATAATTCGCTTGATTGCTTTAACATTTAAGATTATCAAAATGTATGGATTCTGCAGTTATCAAATTCGATATTTATTCGTCAATCCCATTTATAATTTAAGCCTGAAAAGTTATTGAAAATTGAACACATAAAATAAGAATTCATTCAACGATTTTAATCACATTTAAAAATATTTACTAAACTATAGTATTTCTTTCAGTATACATTTTTCCAGCAAATCAACTTAGATTTTACAGTATCCCCCTTGTGCATTTCTTCTTTAGTTTTTATTTCATTTTACAAACTAGTTGTTTTAAGAAAGTTGTACGTTTCAAAAACAATTCAAGTAAACCAGATACATGAAAATACATTTTAAAGATCTAAAAAGAATCAATTTTAAAACAATAATTGGGCTGAACAAAACGATAACGAATTAAATGCAGCTCCAATTGTGTTGTGAGCGAACGCAATTGGAACGATTCCACAAAATGCTTTGTACATAGCTAAGTTCAGTTATACGGTAGGGCTTTCTGTTCAACTTAAATAGACGTTTAGTACCTTTTAAATCAACAAAAAAACCTTTCTGAGCATGACTTGTTATAATACGAAATTGACAATATTTTAAATTTTTATTAGAATTGAGAATTCGTTTTTGTAACTCGAAACCACATTTCAGTTAAGGTATAGGATCTCGGTTTTGGATTCTAACAATCTGGAATTATTGCATATGAAATAGAGTGCAAATGTTTAAAATTAAATACTTGATTCTATAATGTTCATCAACTAATAACAGAATAATCGTAACCAATAACAAAACAATCGCTGAGTTACCGTTTAAAGTGCTCCTCTCTGAAATTTAAATTCAGTGAATAGGTTTCGCACATGTCAATGGAAAGTTTTAGTCTGTTTGTGATGTAGAATACCGGAACATTTTTCCCGGACCCTCTACTCGAACGTGAATATCGTGCAAGACATTCCCATGAACCAAGGGAAGCTTCTTTGGAATAGTCTTGCCTTCTGAAATCTTCAAGTAAATGATTCTCGAAGAACTCTCGATATGAGAATACCCTTCTTCGTCAGAGATCTTCTGGTGAATGAGGGCCGATTCGAACGAGCCATAGCAGCTGAGCAGACACAGCAAGCTTTTGTCTGGCACGATCGGGTCTACATTGGTCAGGACCACTTTGGTCGCTGGCGGTACGAGGAAGTCCACGTTCATCTGACACCCCTTCACGACGATACCGTTGTTGATAACTTTCTGAACGTATTTCTTCTCCTTCATGTAGATTTTGACGCGTGGGCCGTCTATGTAGACGCTGTGAATACGGCTAGATCCGACGAGGGAGGCAACAGACTTCACGTAATCCAGACAAGTGGCGTTTGGCACCGCAGCCAGGACTATGGCGTGATCCGAAGTTATCACTTCGTCGTTGTTGTGGCTTTTGGAACTTGTGTCATCGGTGAAGTTTAGAATTGTATCACTCATTGTTTGTGTCGAAGAATAGCGAAATAGAGATCTGAGTAAACGTCTTCGTCAGAGCTTAAATCAATATACGTTTCCGCGAAGTGTTTGCTAGTTCGTTCAAGGTTAACGCATGGTTGCAGTTAAAAGATTGGTTGGTTTAAGGTAAGGTAATTCATTAACGACTCACTGGAGCAACACAAAGGCTATTGGTGACGGTCCGGGATCAATCCTCAACGGAAAGATCCTAGGACAACACGTAATTTTGAACCACTGTCAGGTAGGTAGGTATTTTAATTAACGTAGCACTCAAGCAACTCAACGGGCTATTGGTTATTGGTGACAGTCCGGGATCAATCCCAAAGGGAAAGATTCGAGGACTACACCACATAATTTTGAACCATGGTCAGATGACGAGGCAACACCTGAACTGGCACCCCATTCTCCAAGATTGCTTGGACCACGGTAGACCGATTGGAAGAGTATTTGGTATATTTAATTAATGTCACACTGGAGCAACACAACGGGCGGTTCGGGATCAATCCCAAAGGGAAAGATCCGTGGTGTTGGTCTCGGATCTTCCCCTTTGGGATTGATCCGAGGATCTACCTACCTACCCGGATCGTCGCCAATAGCTCGTTGCGTTGCTCCAGTGAGACGTTAATTCAATTACCCCTACTGTTTGCTTGTTTTTTTATGTCGCAAGGGCCATATCTGGCCAAGCTACGCTAAGCAATAGCCTCCTATTGGAATTTCAAGGGCTGCGGTAGCCCTGTTGGAAGAGTAACGGACTAGCAGCCAGAGGGGTGTGAGCTCAAATCCAACCAAAGACCGTCATTTACAAATGGGGCTAGTGCACGTTAAATCTATCGTATCCTCAAATGTCCTCATGTAGGCGTGGTGTGGAAGTTTGGGGGGGGGGGGTGCCAGCTCAAGTGTGGCCTCTTCATCTGACCGTGGTTCAAAATTACGTGGTGTTGTCCTCGGATCTTTCCCTTCGGGATTGATCCCAGATCGTCGCCAATAGCACGTTGTACTTCTCCAGTGCGACGTTAATTAAAATACCTATCTATTGGAATTTCGTAATTCATACGAACTTTTCCAAACCGTTTAAATAGTCATCTGTCTGTGGTTCAAATTTAAAGTCTCGTCGGAACTTTCCTTTCGGCATTGATCCCAAACCCTGCCGCCAAAAGCCCGTTGCGTTGCTCTAGTGCGACGTAAATTCAACTACTACTTGCCACGTTACTAGTTGATGAGGCTGACACGTGTCACTTCTGTCATATTCCGTCAGTAATTACACTTGATAGTTCTGGATGCGAGTTTAGCTGGCTTGGTACATCGTTAGGATTGGCAGGTAGGGTTCAATGGCACAAGGGCCATGTTTGGTCAAGCTGTGCCAAACACAAGGCGGACAGCGTCAAGTAATCAAAGGAAAGTTTACTAACATAGAACAGAGAAATACACCCAGAGTAATTTCCAGGAATCAAACCTGAATCATCTACAACTCGCAGATTGCTAGTGTAGTAGGCAAACCCACTGAGCCCCGGTACATCGTCAGGAAATCAAAGATGGGTAAGTCAACTCCTATGAGAATACTAGTAAATTCCCAAAAGAAAGTAGTTTTCTAAAACTGGTTCCGGTGGTGAGTTTAGATTCGCTCATCCGTAAACCTAACATCTAAAACACTAAACAAATCTTAAGGAACTTAAAGCCCAGACGATACCAATCTAGATTTCGCACAAGTTACGAATAAGATTCTCGTGACAGAATTATGAATCTAGGATAGAATATTCAGATTCACACTTGATCCCGGAACGTCGCCAAGCCCCTTTGTGTTGCTCCCCCAGTGCGATGCAAATTCAAATACCTACCTACGAATCACACATATAAAGCTAAGTTGTAAATAACTTTAGAACCAAACAAGTATCCCTTACCAGTGTTACACTCTAATTAACTGAGTACTTGTGTGGTCAATACTTGAGTGGAAATTGAAATCTTTTTTCAGGATAGTTTCCGCAACTTTCAGACTGCCTAATGTAATCTGAAAATATATTTCAATGTTGAAATATTTTTTGCCCATGCAATCAAGTCTCCGTTTCGTTGGCATCCACTTTCTTTCCAATTAACTTCAATAAGTGAAAATAATTTTAAAATAATGTTAACTGATTAAACACATTTGTATCTCGTTTGATTTAGTAATAGAAACTGATGACGATTATAAAATTAAATTTAAATGCGTTGGGATTGGAAGAAAATGCTGGTACAGACAAGGCGCGCTAATCTGAGATTGTTGCACCAAATTAAGCGCTAACGGTATGCTAATTTCTAACGTTTTTGTACAGATATTATCTTTCATTCATTCAAATACTGCACCAATCAGGAGATCCCTTCCTCCAGTGACCTTCAGCTGGAACGAGAATACTTTTTTTCAAAAGAAACGAACGCTCTTTGACGTGAGAGGAAAAAGGAACGATGCACTTTTTCGAACTGTCTGAGATTACCATTTCGATTTTCTGTAAACACTTGTACATAATTTTTTCAATCTAATCAAATAATTTAGAATGTACAGTTATTTTTTCATTTAGTTCTGTCCCTTATTTCCTCTCCAGCAAGTCACAACAAGTTTATCAAGATTTAAATTTATTGTAAAGTTTATAATTGTGGTAATGAGTCTATCATGTAGAAAAATTACAAGGGATTGTTTGGCAACAAAGCAATATCGCGTGGAAGTGATTTAACGCTGTCAGATTAGAAAACCGTTGGAACGTAGATAGGTAGGTAGTTGAATTGACCTTGCACTGGAGCAACACAATGTGCTATTGTCGACTGTCCAAGAATAACTGAAGGGATAGATCCGAGGACAACGCCTCATAATTTTAAACCACGGTCAGATGACTAGGTCAACATCTGAGCTGACACTCCACTCTCCAAACTTCCACACCATGCCAAAGTAAGGACATTTTATATGCATGAGCCCCCACGTACACACCAGTTTTTGGTTGGAATGAATTTTGAACTCGCAACCCTAAGTGATAATCTTCCGGCGTGGGTGGGTGGGCGTAAGCACATGGGTCGAAGGCCCTCCATCTCCAGGTAATAAAACTTTGGTGTTGACTGAATAACATTTAGTTCAGCAGATAAATTTGTAGGACATAATTTGGGATCTGAAAGGTGAGTTGGGTAACCCTTTCAAAAAGTACTTCAAAATTTGGCGCTGGCTCTACGTAGGACATCATTTGCCGATTTTCGCAAATGATCTGCAAGATGGTCTAGTGTCATTACTAAATGAAAGATGAAGTTTTCATCACAGACAAGGGATACTCTCAATTCAACAATTGAGTGTAAGATTTAAAATTTTTTTTAAATAGTGCTTACAAGAATTTAAGATTAAAAATAGATGTATTTATGAGAGCGAGATTTGAAATCAGGTGATGATTAAAAGATGTGGGTAACAAATAAATGTTATTTAAATTAGAAGTCAAAATTTACTTTAAAAGTTATGTCCAGTAATTCATAATAGCTCTGAATCTGTTTTTATTTACTGGTTGATTAGTCATATGGGTCTGTGCTACAGCTTCATTAGTGTTAAGATTAATGTCGGTATAGAATTTGGTACTGATTTTACTGACATATTTTTTAAGTTCAAAGACGCTGAGTTCCTCTCTGATCTCATTGTCTCTATAGAACCAGGGGTTTTTTGTAATAATTCTTAGGGTTATATTTTGTAGTATTTCAAGTCTATTGATATGTGTTTTGGCCTCATATCCCCAGATTGGACTTGCGTAGCTGACTATTGGTCGTAACATGGTCTTGTATATGAGCATTTTATTTTTGATAAAGTTCTTCGCAGTTATGGGTAAATTAGCTTTCTAGAAACTAGGATCTGTTCTTGAGGGAGGTAATTTGTTTTTCCGGGTTAGGTGTGTGTCCAACGTGTTACCTAGGTATTTACAGTGAGGGTACTAGGGTATATTAGTTCCGAAAAGTTGGATGGATGGTGGTAGGTTCATTTTCCGTGTGAACATAGCTGCTTTAAATGATAATCTGCGAGTCTACCAACTAGGCTACCGTGGCCCTAAATTGTTAGACGATTTTACCATGGAGTAAACACTCATACAACAAAGAATTTTGCATCTGAATTCCATAGGACTGAAAATATAATATTAGTAGAACTGCATTGACATCACAGGTCTTCCATAATGAGGGAATTCTATTTTTTGCCTTAAGGACTCTAATATGGTATACATTTATCTAAAAAGATTAAGACTCGAGGGAAGAAAAAGCTTATAATTGAATTCGTACTCTATTTTTTGAATTGAACTTTATTCCGAAGCTCATAAGCCATACTTTGAGTTTCTCTACCCACGTAGATAAAATCTCCGAGAGTGATCATCTGGCATTGGCCTATAAATGGATAAATCGAATATTTATCTACCTGATCATTCACTTTTATGGCAGTTCTTTATTTTAGATTAAGCATGAATTATCAGAACTTAAGATATTTACACCCTTTAAACATTTGTTTGATTAATAATTGATGTTTCCCGATGTTTCTTCTAAAATAACAATCTGAGCTTTCCAACACGTCTAGAGCTCAATTCCTAAGGTTCTAACTGGTTGCATAGATCAGGTCTTTAAGTTAGTTTACTTGATTTTTCAACAAAAAAATAGACGCGAAATTAAATCTGTGGAATGAAAATGGA
Organism: Meta bourneti; assembly: GCA_933210815.1. Lineage (NCBI taxonomy): Eukaryota > Metazoa > Arthropoda > Arachnida > Araneae > Tetragnathidae > Meta > Meta bourneti. The sequence goes on from OW119927.1 coordinate 87,625,447, forward strand.
CAGGAAATACTACTGAAAAGAATCTGTAATCGAAAAGTTAGTTTTGAAATGCCTTTTAGAAACAAGCTACTCATTTTATATTCAACCCATCCAGATGGTATTGGGCAATCATCTGCGAAATGATCAATTTTCAAAGATCCCAGTCGTGAGTTTTCAATAATTTCTACTGATGTGAAAAACTACTAAAAAAGCATGAAGGGGTAGGGTAGTTCATTAACTTCACACTGGAGAAACACAACGGGCTATCGGGATCAATCCCAAAAGAAAGATCCGGGGACCATACCTTGTAAATACTTTTGAACCACGGTTAGATGACAAGGCCAACACTTGAGCTGGCACCCCACCACAACCTGAAGTAAAATCATTTAATATTAATTTAGGCCGTCACATATATATTTAGATTACGTTTTAATTGAATAATGAAACAAAAAGCAAATCACTCGATCTTTGAATGAAGGGCAATTTTTGACTTCAATACACCTTTAAATTCGGTTTTGACTGCGAAAACTAGCGACCAATAAAATGGCAAGATTTGTCGCGCTTATATCTCGTAAACTCTATAAATGATAGCCTAATTATTTAAATTTTGTTGGTTAGAAGGCTTATATCCGTATCTAAAATGGTGGGTAGTAGGGGTTTTTCAGTGGTGATGGGGAGGGATGGCGCTTGCACGTTAACACTGAAAATGGCGACGCCGTGCGGTGTTTGGCCAGTATAACTTTGGATTGCAGAGATATAATGTTGAAATTGGCATCGATTTGTAGAGAATAATTTTTACAATAATATTTAGCAATAATAACTACTAAAATAGGATTTGTAAAGTTATGAGCCGATAAGTGTGCTGAGTTGAAGGAAGTTTTCATAATGTCGAAAAAATTGCAAAGGAAATACGAACAGAAAAGCAAGAAACATATATGATTGGAAAGAAAAATTCAAAGGAAATCAGATAAAAGCCCAAGTTGACTAATTCCAAATGATTCAGATTGTATAGAGCGTAAGAAAGCCGAGCACACTTCTACTCTGGGATGAGTACTTCCAGTGCGCCGCCTGAACTGATGGATATTGATTTAGAATGTGATAACTGAAAGATTCTATCAGGGAAATTGTACTTAATATGATTCCAGATACCAAAGTACACATTATGCTTACCGGTGATTCCAATATCGATGTTACTCAAAGCAAATCTCTTATAGACTAAATGCGTGACGTGAGTTTAAGTTGTACATTTCTACACCTCCCACTACTCTCTTGGCAACACTTGTATAGATGCAAATACTATGCCATATGTGTCTACTTCTATAATAGGCTTTTGATAAATAAAATCATACTTCCCTTATAATCACTACGACTTTATTCATCTACATCTTGCCCTTCCTCCAATAACAAATTCAACCCTCAAGGTATCTGTATACCTTTGGAGGAAATGTTTTGAAATTATCGCGGAACTTAGATTTTTTATTGATTTCTACTAGAAAAAGCATTCTATGGCAGAAAATATTATGCTTTAAATTTATTTTTTATAAAAATGGTGTAAAAAGTGTAAGAAACAGCCAAAAATACCATTTACGCAATAAATCGCATTCTTTTCAACGCCTTAGAAAAAATTTAGAGAGGCGAGACACAGAAATTCAGCACAAATTTAACCTAAGCGATTGCCAAGAATTTGTGTTGCCCTGGGATGAAAAGCTGCTCCCAGCACTCACAGGTGTTGAGAAGGTTGATAGACTGGCGATGATAGTAAATTTTCTAGGCAAAGAGCAGTTGTTGGAAGTCCCTGAAATCCCAACATCTTCAGAAGAGTAAGCCATGGCTGTTTACCAAGCAGTGGAGAAGTGGGGTATAACCAGCAAAATTCAGGCACTTTGCTGTGATACGACAGCAAGCAACACAGGTCGAGTAAATGGTGCCTTTAAAAATCTAGAAAAAATTTTCAATCGTGACCTGTTGTTCCTCCCTTGCCGTCATCATATTTTTGAGTTAGTTTTGAGGAGCTGTTTCGATTCGCTGATGGGTGCAACTTCTGGTTCAGACATGGCGCTTTTCAAAAGATTTAGAGAAACCTGGACGATATTCGACAAGGACGTTTACATAACTGGTAGCAATGAAGTGCCTGATGATATCCGCTCTACCATTCTTGGATTTCTTGGGATATAGTTTCGTATACCAGGATCTGTAAGTCATGCTAGGTGGATGACAAAGACAATTTTTGCATTCAAGATATATTTGTTTCAAGATCAATTTCAGTTATCTCATGGGGAGAACTCTTTAAGAATATGTATTTTTCTTGCTCGAGTGTACGTTCGAGCCTGCTTTCTGTCATTAGAAGCAATTAAAGCATCTTATGATTTCCTATTCATATGTCAACTGATAAATTATCAGTATATTGATTCAGAAATCAGTAAGGCTTCTGCGAAAAATTTTTCCAGAAACTGGCTCTATCCTTATTTGATGACAATGTTCCATCAGCGGTTAAGAGAAATATGACTCAAATTATGCTGGAAGCAGACAAAGGTGAAGAAAGGAAAAAGAAAAAATAAACTGAAGAGGTACTTTCTACACTAAAAAGATTTTTCTTCCTTTACAAACATCGAGTTTTCGTCTTTTGTAACTCCTGGTACAAAAACTTTCTTCACGAGATTTTCTATCACCACAGATTTCCTCGACAAAGACCCTTCAACATGGAAGTATGATCCTGGTTGCAAAAGTGGAATTGAAAAACTTGAGAAGACAGTTGTTGTGAATGACGTTGCAGAAAGAGGTATCAAACTCATTCATTATTACAATAACATTCTCACTAAAGATGAAACTGAGAAACAATTTGTTTTACAGATCGTTGCCGTAGACCGTAAAAAATACACAACTGCTACTAAATCCTCTCTTAGGAAAAAAATAATGTTCAATGTTCGTTCACATTATGTTTTGATTCTATAGAAATTATTTATATAAATAAAAGTGCGTTTCTCTTATAGAAGTTGTGTGCATTATTAATAAAACCTAATATTTCTTAAATTTTTCATGTTATTTCAGGAATTTTTCGAATTAACTTTTGGGAAATTTGATTCAGAATGCTTTTAAACAATTGATGGGGTTGCCTGATGTGTCCACATAAATTTCTCTTAGAAGAAAAAATAAAATGGTCGAGATAGGGAAGAGTACACCGCTTTTGAACGGAATTAATCGTTGCGTATACTATGTTCCAACTTTATGGCGTTTGAGGGTCGCTTATTAGTTGTCCGATTGAGCTGAAGGTTTGCACAGCCCGTTCTTTTGTTGATTGGAACAGGATTAAGGGGTGGGAGTAGCAAAATTTTAACTTTCGGAAAATTACCTATAGCTGAGGGCCACCTATACCATCACCAAAAATCAAACAAGAGAACCCAAACAAAAACAAAAGACAAATAGTAACAAGAACAAAAAAGATTAAACAAAATAATATATATATATATATATATAAATGGATGTGTATGTATGTTCTTTATACAAAACTACACCGTTTTACCAAACCACACCAAATTTGGTACACTTATACTTTGGAACCCTGCGGATAACGTAGGCTACATATTAACCCCCGTTCTCTTTAACCTAGGTGTACAGAGGGGTCTAAAAACAATTTAAAATTGCCATAAAAATAATATTGAGCATAGAACGATTGCAGTAAGTAGCTCAGTTTATTTTACCAGTATTGCTCGAAAAACAATTTTTTCCAAAACATTATATTTAAACAATGTAAAATTATAATTATGTCTGAACTGATTTTTTATTTATTTCCATAATATAAATAATTTATCAATATCTGATTGATGAAAAATGGTTACTAAAAATACTTAATTTTACACAACTTACATTTTGTAATGGAACACGAAAAGCCCAAGCGAAAACTCACTGAGCATAAAAGCGTAATTTTGCAATTCGGTATTTGGCAACGCCAGAATTAATGTTTTATTTTATCAATTAGATTTAGAATTCCGTGTTTGTGTATTTGAGATAAGGTAGCGAAATGCTGTGGTCATATTTGAGCATTTCTGGTTTTGTAAATTTGTTCATTTTGCAAATAATTCATTATTGTCTATCAATATTTTCAAACGTCTTTTTTCAAATTTCTCTATTTCAGAATATTCTCATGACGTCGAAATTCGACACGTTTGCTCGTATCTTTCGTTTCTCAGAATTCTACATTTTTCAGTGACCAGAGTTTCGTTTCTGTTTGTATTTATGCGTTCCAGTATTTTTCATATTACAGATATATTATTCATGAGTTAAATTTTAATGAATTATTTTTATTTTCTGCAAAATATCACTAGACAAGGGTGATTTCTTGGTGGTATACGTATATTTCGACCAACTTTCCTTTAGTCTTTGGTTAAATACGTAATGGTTTGTAGAATTCTGTTTCATAAAATAAATAAAATGTACATAATAAAACCTTTCTAAATCAGATATGCAACTTCTTATTTTAAAATAACCGTTTTTAAGTTAAAATAAAATCATTGTAAAAGGTATTTCTAAATTTTGACATACGTATTTTCATTACGAGACGATTAAAATCAATTAAATTTACGTTTGTTTTTCATGTTTCCTGGGTATTATTGAAAGCTGTACTCCATAGTCAAGTAACTGCATCTATCGTTCTTAATAAGCATGTGGTTTTCATTATAGAAACTGAATCTCCCAATTGAAAAAAGTACCATAAGGATTCGATATAAAACTGAATTTCTGTTGGAGCAGAGTGAATTTTAAATAAGACTGCTGATCTTGGAATAATATCACATTAAGGAAGTATTTACACTAGGACTGTTTAAAAATAGAATTTTTTACTTTAGTGGCAGAAGGTCAAGGTTGCTTACTTGAAGTTGGAACTGTTCGTATACAACTTAGGTACTTGTGAAACATTCATTGAAAGCAGTGATTTTGTAAAAAAGTGTAATCGATTGAGATCGCTTTGTCTACACTGATGACATTTATTTTTAAAACAAGCTCCTTTATTCCACGTGGTGCCGCTGAATAGAATCTTACAAAAAAAATGTGTTGCTTCAAAATAAATTAACCACGAATGCCGTAGCAATTTAATTTCCAATCCTCTCACGATGATGAAATTCGAAAACACTGAATACATGGTGCAAGAGTGCCACAAATAATAAATATTGATAGAAAAACTGATTGCAAGACTATACGCTTCAAGTTCGTCATTTTTACTGAAAATGAACTTAAAGGGCATTGGTAATCACTCGAAAACTCAAAATCGACTTCTGTAGTAGTAATCTTAGAGAAAACTTTTGTAGTTTGTTTTACATCAGAGTGCGATGAACCTGAAATGGATTATAGGAATGGATATATCATGAATACGTATTTGCGTCCGAAGTAAATTGTAGAAACTATGAAAAACGATGTTAAAAAATTTGCACTTAAATCATGCTTCCATTTTTCTATGAAAAAGAGTGATTAGTCTGATCACTTTTCAATCAACATTTAACCAATTCAACCCGAGTAACGCCGGGTAATTGTGCTAGTCTATATATAAAAATGGATGTGTGCGTATGTATGTGCTCTATACAAGTCTACACCGCGTTTGACCAATCCACACCAAATTTGGTACACTTATACTTTGGAACCCTGCGAGTAACGCAAGATACATATTAACCCCCGTTCTCTTTAACCTAGATGTGCAGAGGGGGCTAAATCAATTCGAAATTGGCATACGAAAAATATTGAGCATAAAACAATTGCGGTACGCAACTCAGTTTGTTTTACCAGTATTGCTCGAAAAACAATTTTTTCCGAAATGTTATATTTAAACAATTTGAAAGTTCTAATTATGTTATGCTAAAATAATTAATTTTTCACAAATTGCATTTTGTAATATAACACGAAAAAACAAAACGAAAACCTCATTGATAAAAGCGTAATTTTGCAATTTGGTATCTGGCAACGCCAGAATTAATCTTTTATTTTATAAATCAGATTTAGAATTCCGTGTTTGAGTATTTGAGTTTAGACAAATGTTGCGTCATATTTGAGCATTTCTAAATTTTGTAATTTTTCGAATTTCTCTATTTCAGAATATTCTTATGACGTCGAAATTCGACAGGCTTGCTCAGAACTCATTTTTCAGAATTCTACATTTTTCAACGACCAGAATTTCGTTTCTGTTTGTATTTATGTGTTCCATTACTTTCCATATTACAGATATATTATTTAGGAGTTAAGTTGCAATGAATTATTTTTATTTTCTACCAAATACCACTAGACATGGGTAATTTCTTGGTGGTATATATATATATTTCGACGAACTTTCCTTAAGTCTGGTTAAATAAGTTATAGTTAGTAGAATTCTGTTTCATAAAATTAAATGGAAACCTTTCATTTTAAAATAATAAGTTATACACCTTACTTAAAAGTAAGGTGTATAACATTATTTTAAAATGACTGGTAAAGTTAAAATAAAGTTATTCTAAAAATAAGATATGTTACGTTAAATCAAAACGGGAAGCCATACGTTGTAGTTCAAAGATATTTCTAAATTTTGACATACGTATCTATATATTAATACGTGAAGAAAAAACTTTGTACCCCTTTTTAAGCACATTGCGCGCACGGAGGAGTATGAGATTTGGCATACTTTGCCACCACATAAGTTAGTATTGAAAGTTATTTGCATCGTTTTGCTGATCAGAAACTTAAATACAAAGGAAGCATTAGTCAATGGAACAAGAATGCGCATCAAATTTATGCATCGTAATACTATTGATTGCGAAGTTTTAACTGGAACCGCACGCAATAAGAGAATTCCACGTATAAATTTAACATATTCCGGAACTATTTTACCATTTAACTTTGAAAGAACTCAATTTCTAATTATACCTGCATTTGCGATGACAATAAATAAGTCTCAAGGACAAACATTCGAAAAAATTGGAATTTTATTGAGGCAGTCAGTTTTTACACATGGTCAATTGTACGTCGCAGCAAGTAGAGTTCGATCATTCGATGGTTTGAGATTTTATGTTTCAGAATATAACGGTCAAGGGCATTTAGCAAACGATGAAAGAGTTTTTACAAAAAACATTGTCTACACAGAAGTTTTGAATCATTAAATTCATTGTCGAACTATTTCAAGTTCAATGGACAACATTTATTTTTTTAACCACCCGGTTTTTTTTGTTTCAATAAAAAATATATAAAAAAATACGAAGCACGTATTCCTTATTTCCTTTTTCCTTTTTTGGATTTCTTTTTTATTTAAATTTTATATAATTTGAAAAAGATAGGCAAATTAACTGTGTAGCCTTGGCGAAACCTGTGGCCAGTATAGTAATAAAAAAACCCAAGAAAATGTCAAACAACGCGTTATTGTTTTTTAGATATGGCTTAACCAAGCTATACCGCATTTTTCCTGTGACGTATTCGTACATGCTCGCAGCTTACGTAGTAGAACAAAATTCAAAAAAATTATATGCAATGAATATAGAGGTATATTCTTTGACAAAAGAACCTTATTAACGTTCAAACTTAAAAATTAAATGAATTATGGTCGAATTTCGACCACTGGGCGGCCACTAGTTTTCATTACAAGACAATTAAAATTAATTTAATTTACATTTGTTTTTCATGTTTCATAGGTATTATTGAAAGCTGTACTCCATAGTCAAGTAACTGCATCTATCGTTCTTAATAAGCATGTGGTTTTCATTATAGAAACTGAATCTCCCAATTGAAAAAAGTACCATAAGGATTCGATATAAAACTGAATTTCTGTTGGAGCAGAGTGAATTTTAAATAAGACTGCTGATCTTGGAATAATATCACATTAAGGAAGTATTTACACTAGGACTGTTTAAAAATAGAATTTTTTACTTTAGTGGCAGAAGGTCAAGGTTGCTTACTTGAAGTTGGAACTGTTCGTATACAACTTAGGTACTTGTGAAACATTCATTGAAAGCAGTGATTTTGTAAAAAAGTGTAATCGATTGAGATCGCTTTGTCTACACTGATGACATTTATTTTTAAAACAAGCTCCTTTATTCCACGTGGTGCCGCTGAATAGAATCTTACAAAAAAAATGTGTTGCTTCAAAATAAATTAACCACGAATGCCGTAGCAATTTAATTTCCAATCCTCTCACGATGATGAAATTCGAAAACACTGAATACATGGTGCAAGAGTGCCACAAATAATAAATATTGATAGAAAAACTGATTGCAAGACTATACGCTTCAAGTTCGTCATTTTTACTGAAAATGAACTTAAAGGGCATTGGTAATCACTCGAAAACTCAAAATCGACTTCTGTAGTAGTAATCTTAGAGAAAACTTTTGTAGTTTGTTTTACATCAGAGTGCGATGAACCTGAAATGGATTATAGGAATGGATATATCATGAATACGTATTTGCGTCCGAAGTAAATTGTAGAAACTATGAAAAACGATGTTAAAAAATTTGCACTTAAATCATGCTTCCATTTTTCTATGAAAAAGAGTGATTAGTCTGATCACTTTTCAATCAACATTTAACCAATTCAACCCGAGTAACGCCGGGTAATTGTGCTAGTCTATATATAAAAATGGATGTGTGCGTATGTATGTGCTCTATACAAGTCTACACCGCGTTTGACCAATCCACACCAAATTTGGTACACTTATACTTTGGAACCCTGCGAGTAACGCAAGATACATATTAACCCCCGTTCTCTTTAACCTAGATGTGCAGAGGGGGCTAAATCAATTCGAAATTGGCATACGAAAAATATTGAGCATAAAACAATTGCGGTACGCAACTCAGTTTGTTTTACCAGTATTGCTCGAAAAACAATTTTTTCCGAAATGTTATATTTAAACAATTTGAAAGTTCTAATTATGTTATGCTAAAATAATTAATTTTTCACAAATTGCATTTTGTAATATAACACGAAAAAACAAAACGAAAACCTCATTGATAAAAGCGTAATTTTGCAATTTGGTATCTGGCAACGCCAGAATTAATCTTTTATTTTATAAATCAGATTTAGAATTCCGTGTTTGAGTATTTGAGTTTAGACAAATGTTGCGTCATATTTGAGCATTTCTAAATTTTGTAATTTTTCGAATTTCTCTATTTCAGAATATTCTTATGACGTCGAAATTCGACAGGCTTGCTCAGAACTCATTTTTCAGAATTCTACATTTTTCAACGACCAGAATTTCGTTTCTGTTTGTATTTATGTGTTCCATTACTTTCCATATTACAGATATATTATTTAGGAGTTAAGTTGCAATGAATTATTTTTATTTTCTACCAAATACCACTAGACATGGGTAATTTCTTGGTGGTATATATATATATTTCGACGAACTTTCCTTAAGTCTGGTTAAATAAGTTATAGTTAGTAGAATTCTGTTTCATAAAATTAAATGGAAACCTTTCATTTTAAAATAATAAGTTATACACCTTACTTAAAAGTAAGGTGTATAACATTATTTTAAAATGACTGGTAAAGTTAAAATAAAGTTATTCTAAAAATAAGATATGTTACGTTAAATCAAAACGGGAAGCCATACGTTGTAGTTCAAAGATATTTCTAAATTTTGACATACGTATCTATATATTAATACGTGAAGAAAAAACTTTGTACCCCTTTTTAAGCACATTGCGCGCACGGAGGAGTATGAGATTTGGCATACTTTGCCACCACATAAGTTAGTATTGAAAGTTATTTGCATCGTTTTGCTGATCAGAAACTTAAATACAAAGGAAGCATTAGTCAATGGAACAAGAATGCGCATCAAATTTATGCATCGTAATACTATTGATTGCGAAGTTTTAACTGGAACCGCACGCAATAAGAGAATTCCACGTATAAATTTAACATATTCCGGAACTATTTTACCATTTAACTTTGAAAGAACTCAATTTCTAATTATACCTGCATTTGCGATGACAATAAATAAGTCTCAAGGACAAACATTCGAAAAAATTGGAATTTTATTGAGGCAGTCAGTTTTTACACATGGTCAATTGTACGTCGCAGCAAGTAGAGTTCGATCATTCGATGGTTTGAGATTTTATGTTTCAGAATATAACGGTCAAGGGCATTTAGCAAACGATGAAAGAGTTTTTACAAAAAACATTGTCTACACAGAAGTTTTGAATCATTAAATTCATTGTCGAACTATTTCAAGTTCAATGGACAACATTTATTTTTTTAACCACCCGGTTTTTTTTGTTTCAATAAAAAATATATAAAAAAATACGAAGCACGTATTCCTTATTTCCTTTTTCCTTTTTTGGATTTCTTTTTTATTTAAATTTTATATAATTTGAAAAAGATAGGCAAATTAACTGTGTAGCCTTGGCGAAACCTGTGGCCAGTATAGTAATAAAAAAACCCAAGAAAATGTCAAACAACGCGTTATTGTTTTTTAGATATGGCTTAACCAAGCTATACCGCATTTTTCCTGTGACGTATTCGTACATGCTCGCAGCTTACGTAGTAGAACAAAATTCAAAAAAATTATATGCAATGAATATAGAGGTATATTCTTTGACAAAAGAACCTTATTAACGTTCAAACTTAAAAATTAAATGAATTATGGTCGAATTTCGACCACTGGGCGGCCACTAGTTTTCATTACAAGACAATTAAAATTAATTTAATTTACATTTGTTTTTCATGTTTCATAGGTATTATTGAAAGCTGTACTCCATAGTCAAGTAACTGCATCTATCGTTCTTAATAAGCATGTGGTTTTCATTATAGAAACTGAATCTCCCAATTGAAAAAAGTACCATAAGGATTCGATATAAAACTGAATTTCTGTTGGAGCAGAGTGAATTTTAAATAAGACTGCTGATCTTGGAATAATATCACATTAAGGAAGTATTTACACTAGGACTGTTTAAAAATAGAATTTTTTACTTTAGTGGCAGAAGGTCAAGGTTGCTTACTTGAAGTTGGAACTGTTCGTATACAACTTAGGTACTTGTGAAACATTCATTGAAAGCAGTGATTTTGTAAAAAAGTGTAATCGATTGAGATCGCTTTGTCTACACTGATGACATTTATTTTTAAAACAAGCTCCTTTATTCCACGTGGTGCCGCTGAATAGAATCTTACAAAAAAAATGTGTTGCTTCAAAATAAATTAACCACGAATGCCGTAGCAATTTAATTTCCAATCCTCTCACGATGATGAAATTCGAAAACACTGAATACATGGTGCAAGAGTGCCACAAATAATAAATATTGATAGAAAAACTGATTGCAAGACTATACGCTTCAAGTTCGTCATTTTTACTGAAAATGAACTTAAAGGGCATTGGTAATCACTCGAAAACTCAAAATCGACTTCTGTAGTAGTAATCTTAGAGAAAACTTTTGTAGTTTGTTTTACATCAGAGTGCGATGAACCTGAAATGGATTATAGGAATGGATATATCATGAATACGTATTTGCGTCCGAAGTAAATTGTAGAAACTATGAAAAACGATGTTAAAAAATTTGCACTTAAATCATGCTTTCATTTTTCTATGAAAAAGAGTGATTAGTCTGATCACTTTTCAATCAACATTTAACCAATTCAACCCGAGTAACGCCGGGTAATTGTGCTAGTCTATATATAAAAATGGATGTGTGCGTATGTATGTGCTCTATACAAGTCTACACCGCGTTTGACCAATCCACACCAAATTTGGTACACTTATACTTTGGAACCCTGCGAGTAACGCAAGATACATATTAACCCCCGTTCTCTTTAACCTAGATGTGCAGAGGGGGCTAAATCAATTCGAAATTGGCATACGAAAAATATTGAGCATAAAACAATTGCGGTACGCAACTCAGTTTGTTTTACCAGTATTGCTCGAAAAACAATTTTTTCCGAAATGTTATATTTAAACAATTTGAAAGTTCTAATTATGTTATGCTAAAATAATTAATTTTTCACAAATTGCATTTTGTAATATAACACGAAAAAACAAAACGAAAACCTCATTGATAAAAGCGTAATTTTGCAATTTGGTATCTGGCAACGCCAGAATTAATCTTTTATTTTATAAATCAGATTTAGAATTCCGTGTTTGAGTATTTGAGTTTAGACAAATGTTGCGTCATATTTGAGCATTTCTAAATTTTGTAATTTTTCGAATTTCTCTATTTCAGAATATTCTTATGACGTCGAAATTCGACAGGCTTGCTCAGAACTCATTTTTCAGAATTCTACATTTTTCAACGACCAGAATTTCGTTTCTGTTTGTATTTATGTGTTCCATTACTTTCCATATTACAGATATATTATTTAGGAGTTAAGTTGCAATGAATTATTTTTATTTTCTACCAAATACCACTAGACATGGGTAATTTCTTGGTGGTATATATATATATTTCGACGAACTTTCCTTAAGTCTGGTTAAATAAGTTATAGTTAGTAGAATTCTGTTTCATAAAATTAAATGGAAACCTTTCATTTTAAAATAATAAGTTATACACCTTACTTAAAAGTAAGGTGTATAACATTATTTTAAAATGACTGGTAAAGTTAAAATAAAGTTATTCTAAAAATAAGATATGTTACGTTAAATCAAAACGGGAAGCCATACGTTGTAGTTCAAAGATATTTCTAAATTTTGACATACGTATCTATATATTAATACGTGAAGAAAAAACTTTGTACCCCTTTTTAAGCACATTGCGCGCACGGAGGAGTATGAGATTTGGCATACTTTGCCACCACATAAGTTAGTATTGAAAGTTATTTGCATCGTTTTGCTGATCAGAAACTTAAATACAAAGGAAGCATTAGTCAATGGAACAAGAATGCGCATCAAATTTATGCATCGTAATACTATTGATTGCGAAGTTTTAACTGGAACCGCACGCAATAAGAGAATTCCACGTATAAATTTAACATATTCCGGAACTATTTTACCATTTAACTTTGAAAGAACTCAATTTCTAATTATACCTGCATTTGCGATGACAATAAATAAGTCTCAAGGACAAACATTCGAAAAAATTGGAATTTTATTGAGGCAGTCAGTTTTTACACATGGTCAATTGTACGTCGCAGCAAGTAGAGTTCGATCATTCGATGGTTTGAAATTTTATGTTTCAGAATATAACGGTCAAGGGCATTTAGCAAACGATGAAAGAGTTTTTACAAAAAACATTGTCTACACAGAAGTTTTGAATCATTAAATTCATTGTCGAACTATTTCAAGTTCAATGGACAACATTTATTTTTTTAACCACCCGGTTTTTTTTGTTTCAATAAAAAATATATAAAAAAATACGAAGCACGTATTCCTTATTTCCTTTTTTGGATTTCTTTTTTATTTAAATTTTATATAATTTGAAAAAGATAGGCAAATTAACTGTGTAGCCTTGGCGAAACCTGTGGCCAGTATAGTAATAAAAAAACCCAAGAAAATGTCAAACAACGCGTTATTGTTTTTTAGATATGGCTTAACCAAGCTATACCGCATTTTTCCTGTGACGTATTCGTACATGCTCGCAGCTTACGTAGTAGAACAAAATTCAAAAAAATTATATGCAATGAATATAGAGGTATATTCTTTGACAAAAGAACCTTATTAACGTTCAAACTTAAAAATTAAATGAATTATGGTCGAATTTCGACCACTGGGCGGCCACTAGTTTTCATTACAAGACAATTAAAATCAATTTAATTTACATTTGTTTTTCATGTTTCATAGGTATTATTGAAAGCTGTACTCCATAGTCAAGTAACTACATCTATCATTCTAAATAAGTACGTAGTTTTTCCATATAGAAGCTGTCTCTCAATTGAAAAAGTGCCTTAAGGATTGGATTTAAAACTAAATTTTTCTGTTGGAAAGCAAAGTTTAAAGAAGACTTTGCTGATCTTGGAATAATATCATAGTAAGGAAGTTTGTAAACTAGGGATGTTGAAAAATAGAAATTTTTTGTCTTAAGTGGCAGAAGGTTGAGGTTGCTTACTTGAAGTTGAAACTGTTCGTATACAACTTAGGTACCTGTGAAACATTCATTGAAATCAGTGATTTTTAAAAAGTGTGATCGATTGAGTTTGTTTTGTCTACACTGATGACATTTGTTTTAAACAAGCTCCGTTATTCCACGTGCGGCTGAATATAATTTTCAAGAAAAAAATGCGTGCTTCAAAATAAATTAATCACGAATGCCGTTACAGTTTAATTTGCCATCCTCTCACAATGATAATGTAATTTGAAAACATCGAATCCATGGTGCAAGGGTACCACACATAATAAATATTGATTGGAAAACTGAGTACAAGAGTATACGCTGAAAGTTCCTCATTTTTACTGAAAATGAACTTAATTGGCATTCGTAATCACTCCAAAACTCAAAATCTACTTCTGAAGAAGTCATCTCAGAAAAGCTTTTGTACTTTGTCTTACAGCAAGAGTGTGATGAAAACGAAATGGATTATATGGATGGATATATTATGTATACACATTTGCGTCCGAAGTAAATTATAGGAGCTATGAAAAAGTTAAAACGATGTTAAAAAATACACACACACACTCTCTCTCTCCCTCTCCCTCCCTCTCTCTCTCCCTCTCTCTCTCTCTCTCACACACACACAATTTTGAAGCTTCCAAAAAAAATCGAGTTACGAGTCAAATGTTGTTTTCACATGAAAATTCATAAAACCCCAAAACTAACCAACTGTCGTCATCAATAATATTTTCTTAAAAAATGCATTTTCAATAATATCTCGAATGAATTTAGAAGCGTATAGTGTTTATAGTGTATAATAAATAAAAGCGAACTATACTGCGAAAAGCAGTTTTTCGTTGTGCAGATTGACTGTGGTTAGGATATAGTTCGGCTAAAGTGAGTTGTGAGTCGAGTCACGTGGTTTTGAATGCGTATACTCTTTAAATAAGGTAGAACTTTTTAAATACGGTAATATAGGTTCAAATGTAAACAAAGAGCTACCGCAATTGGTTTCTTTAGCTTCGATTTTGGTTCTAAGTTTATCATTCTGTGCCGAAAGCGATAGTAGTGATAACGAGTCGGCGAAGGAAAGCAATCCACGATGATCGCCATTCATGCGTTTGGTACGTCCTTCTCCTAACGTGCTGTCACACTTATTCAAAAATCGACTGACCCAAGGTCGACTACCTTTTCGTAGGAGCCGCACTATAGATTAAAAAATAACGATTCATCTTTCCAAATGATTCCATATAAACATTGTTTTCCAATGGGAAAAGCTCACCGATAGAACCGATATTTGATCGATGTGCATATGAGCAGCTAGTCTTACCTTTATTATTCACATTACTTTTCCTTCAAACTCAATTCTCCAAAAGCAATATTTTGCTTTGTATCTTTTAAAGTGTATTACCACATAACCCTCATGCTTACAATTCAAAAATCTGTAAATAGTGTTCGTCCTTAGTTTTGGACAACGATACATCTTATTCTAAGATAGAATTCTAACGGAAATATTTACTCAAAAAAACAATCTGGATACATGATCTAATTAAATATCATTGATTTCATTCTTAAGAATGCACCTCACAAGTTTGACGAACTTGCTCGGTTGCTGGCCATGATTTATAGATATTATTATCACTATGTTTGTGATCGGGATCGCGTAAGATATGCCAGATAAGTATAAAAGTCTTACATGTCAAGCCTATTAGCTTTTACTGTGGTGCAGTAGATAGATATATAGCTATTTAAGAAGTGTTTTATTTCGCCTTGAACCTTTTATTGTATTCTAATAGCCAGGATTGCATAAAAATAAGATATACTAAGCCCTTTTTAATGAGTACTGTTCAAGAATTGTATTTTCATAGGGTATTTGTTTTTAACAAACAAAATATGTACTATACTTTCTAGCTTATAGGTGCGAGGGCTAGATAATGATCCGTTGAATCATCCATAAAATCGTCTCTTGTTATGTATGTGTAAATTTACTCGATATACAGCGTTTGACGTATAAATTAGTTTCGCTTGTCACTTTCATCACACATTAAAACTTTTCATCGCTAAAACTCAATTAAAAATGAAATTTTAAACCAAAAAGATGTGATTTTCTTACATTGAGTAAGCGTCTTGTAAAAAAACTCGATCAGAAATTTTAAAGAGCTGCAAATTATACTCTCACTTCTCAATGTGCATTTAGTTTTCAGCATTTCAGAAGAAAGTTCTGTCTTTTAAAGAAAACAAATCGGTTTTTAAATTGAGACGCCGCGCCGGTTGATAAAAATTAAAAGATCTATGTTTAAGAAATAAATAATTTATCTAGAAACCGAATTTCAAGCTGAAAGTTTTGTTGCTTAATATTGGCATCTATAAATTTATTTTAGAATATATTTAGATTAAAAATAAGCAAATGGTGATAAAAACGCTTGTACAAAAACTTTTTAGGGTTTTTTTGGAGAAAAAAATAGTTTTAAAGTTCAAAACAACGAAATTATTTGTGTATATTCTTAAATTCTATTTACAAAGCAAAAACAGTTAATTTTTACATACCTCGTTCGGGTATAAGCGTTTTCAAAACGTTTACATTTCTTGTAACGCTCCTATCTCAGATTTGAACATGACTTTACTAACGTTTTAGCTTGTGTTGAAACAAGTTATTTTGAAGCATAGATGAAACTCCTTTGGTTACCAGATTACATGGATATAAGATAATTTCTCATCGGGTAGTTGATTGTGATCGAAATAAATTTCAAAGAAATAATTTCTTTGCAAAGAGCTCGGTTGCAAAATCGATATTGTCGGAAATCAGTTTTACGAGAGCGCTGAGAACAAAGAAAGTTCTATTTTCTTTTTGAATCAGCAGTTTTCTTTCCTAAACCCTTTATACTATTCGACTAAAATTCTCAGATTAAAACATTCTAAAGGCAGTGATCAACATTTTCATTTTGAAAACTGAAAGTATGTTGAACATATGATGAATTTTGACATTACTTAAAAGCATTTACATTACTACACTTAAATAAAGAAGTTAATAAAATTTAACACAATTAACAATTGAAATAACGAGGTAATTCTTTCTAAGTGCTTCCAATTCATACTAAAAATTGACTCGAGAATATCTTTGATGCGAAATGTTTTTAGAGCTCGTAAATAATTAAAAAACAAAATTTACAATTCCCCTCCCCTAACTTGACATTTATTTTGAATTGGTAATCACAGTATGAAATACATATTCTTAATAAGATAATATACATGAATGTAATGAAAGCTTTTATTGTATTACTTGCTGATAAGACTTTTCTCAATATCATTATGGTCATGCAGAATTCAGTCTATTATTGTTGAATACAAAATTGACGAATATTCGAAATTAAAATGTATCAAATTCTGTTCTGTTGTTGTTCAGTCTATTATTGTTGAATCCAAAATTGTTTGTTGAATAACGGAAAATTTTGAAATTCAGTTGAATTTCAAATATATAAGGTGCATATAATTTAGGATTCTTCATTTTCAAATTCTTTTTAATTAGGAAAGGATAAAGTATTCGATTATGACAGATAGTGTCATGCAGGCCAATACTTTCTAATCATTTTTTTTCAAGTATAGATACTAATAAATGATTTAATGAAATAATTAGTTTTGAAATGTGTACTAGCTTTTACTTATAAGAACAACATACAGAGACCCATAAGTGAGTTAACAAGAAGTTTCATCCTTATATGTCTACCTTATAGATTTTAAAAACATTTTTAAGTGCATGTTTAACCAAACTCTGTTCTTTTCACACCATAAATACTTTAGTTTAATTTAACCATTCGAAAAATATATGGCAGAAGTAATTGAGTCAAATGAAATCAACTGATGCACAAAATCAAATGATTGATTGTGTTCCAGATAATATTACAATAAAATATCCATATTCCTCAGTTTTAAGCAAGAAATATCGTTTTCCCTGAAAATATGCTTTTCCAGAAGTTAGTATTATGTTTTAAATTCCTTTATCGGCGTCACTCAAGCTAAATCTCGATTCTAAATCAGTTCAGGGAATGATTTCCGTGATCTCGAAAAATATTGAAGATGATTGAAAGTATTGAATTTTGTGAAGCATTTAATGGAACATCATGTGCTTTTTCAAGATAATTAAATTAGTTTAGTTTCGAGGTAAGAAGGAAAAAGCTTTTACTCCGGAATTTTAGTATTCGAATTTTAGAATCGAAATTTGTTTATCTATTACAGAAAACAGTTTTTCTGTATTCGTTTATCTACTTCCTTAGAGCTCTTTTTGGTTTTATAAATAATTTTAAGAAAGAGAGAAGTTTGGAATACCAGATTTTACTTTATAATCTGGTTTTTAAGGAATTCTCCAGTGAGCATTTTCGTAAAAAAATTCTACTGATACAACTATTTCTAAAATTACTTTACCTTGAATTCTTCAAACTTTTTCAGATGTCAAATCATAAACTAGGCATGAGTTGATGAAAATTATTATTTTTCCGATGCTATATTTACGCACCCTCTCACAAAACTTCGTTACATTTTGATTAGAAAACATAACATCATTTAAAAATATATTTGTTTTAAAACGTTTACTCGAGAACAAAACTAAACTGTTGCCACATTCCTTATTCTACGATATTACATGGAAAATAAAATAAATTATCGTTTGATGCAACACCAGAATTTATAAAATCAGAAGCTAAAAGCAGATCAGTTTTCTAAATCAATCAAAAACATTAAAGTAAAAAAGTGCTGAGATCTTATTGGTTGATTTATCACGTGGCTACGTCATTTATCACGTGGAAACCTATCAGAGTAAGAATATACAGATTACATAAAACGGGAATAAAAGCTTCTGATTGGACGACCAAAGCTAATATTAAAAAAATTAATTTCGATATTAAATTACATGAGAAAATCTTGAAGTATAATAAAATAGCTACAATTCCAAAGAAAATTCTAAAGATTTTGTATGGATCTTAATAACTAAAATTATTCAAATTCTTTAATCACAATCTTTAACTAGAAGTTATGTCAAGGACTCATTTTAAACACTCAAAGTTTATTTTCTCATTTATTATTTTTATATAAATTTTCAAATGTGCATCAAAAATTGAAAACACTTTTTCATATGTAAATAGAATTTCTCAGATCTATGTAAGGGAATATTAATTTAAAAAGCTGAATTTGTACTTAAATTCCCCTTCTCACTACAAAGCATGAAATGGAAAATATATTTCAACATGCATTTTACATGTTTGAATATCTTCTTTCTCCGTGTCAAGCAAACTCGGAAATTCAAGGCATGTCAAATGAAAATTCGGAAATTCAAGGCATGTCAAATGAAAATTCGGAAATTCTTTGAAATAGAAATTCGGAAAGTAATGACATTTTTAGGACCTGGCGACCCTCCAGGCACTTTCCCATACAAAACTTCGAAGAACTCCGCTTGTACAGCAAAGCGCAACAACTCTTGCAGAAATTGCACCGCTGTCAAACATTAATAAACTAACGGCCCGAGCTGCATTTAACTGCCAGCAGATGGCGCTTCAGTGTTCAACTAAATGAAAGGAGAGCATGGTAGATGAGTCAGAACGAATGCTGGTAGCCTGGACGAGCAAAGCCAATATTCTCTGCTCCCAAATATCCAATAAGTTTGACGTGAGCTCCAAAGATTGGAATTTCTATTAAGGTACGTACGTCGAAAGAGTTCGCTCTTTTTTGTTTTGTTCTGATAGCGTAATCGACGTTGGACTGGGTTCGAAAATATATTTTCGTTGCGTGAAATGAAAGAAAACTTGGAAATTTGATTTAGAATATCTCGTTTATTTTAAATTAAACTCGAAAACGATTTATTTTTATAGTAAGATGAAACGACAAATTAATGAGAATGCACTTTTTAAAGAGGAATAACATTATAAGAGATTACATCAGAAATACTTTACATAGAATATTTAATGTTTTTCAGATATCGGCAAGTTCGTGATAACTATAACTTTATTATTGGAAAAGTTTGCCTCATTTTCACTTTCTCTCTTCTATCGATTCAAAACGGTTCATTTAATTTGCGTTTTAGAATACATTAAATAACTATCTATTGGTTGTTTGAGAGTATACATACGAATTGGATGAGAAAGTTTTTGGAAATCTGTTTATATACTTGACAATATTTATTGTATATATACAACAAACAACGATATTGATATAACAATTCGAGCTCATTTAGGTATAGAAAGCTGAAATTATACACATGTGTTTACTTGTAACGAGAAGTTCCTTAAAAATATACAATTTTTTTGGTAAAATGTTATTCCAACGCATAATTTACGTAATAAAAATTTGTGTTATAATTTCGATATATTGCAATATGCTAGAATTCTAATGAAAATTGCCTGGTTTTATTTTAGTCAATTTAAAATTGCAATAATTTAATGAAAAATTATTAGGAAACTTCATTCATCCATGTTGGATTTTATAAACTGAACTTGTAACTTTCATTATGCTAATATTATTGTTAAAAAGTAATTTATCAAAATTACTAAAATTAATAATTGAAGAAAATGTTGCCTAGCTTATCATTAAGTTTCTTTTATGCATTTAATGCATGTATTACAAGTGTATGAAGTTTTTCGAATTTCAAAAATCATATTGTTCTATTTATTGTAGTTTCAGGAGTAAGGATTAGAATAACTTAGAAACTATCAATAACCTATTAGTGAAAATAATAATCTAAAAAAATATTCGAAATTTGCCTTATAATATATGCATTAAATTTGGTGAATGGATAAAAACATAGATTTCTGAAATTTTATTAAAATTCCGTATTTGTAAATTAAGAAATGCTTTTTAATGCATTTCGTAATTTTTTTCCATATTTTATTGCGAGTGAGGCAAAAGAGAAACGAAAATTCAGAAGGTACAAAAATTACCCGTTCTCAGTAGATTCGTCGATTTAGTAGTGTACAGATTACTTTCCCTACACACCTGTCTTGTTGCTAAAAACAACTTTTACAGAGTTGTCGGTTTATCTAGCTTTACTGTTTTAAAAGTTTCTGTGTAATACTTATTTCCAAGATGGTTGATTTTAGTATTCATCTAAACATTAAAAACAAGCCTTTCAGCAATTTGACAGAATTTTACTCCATTTTTCTGTTTATTTTATCTAACGAATTCCAGGGTATTATTAGGGTCATTTTGCATACTTGTAGTGATGTAATGTACATTTAAAATGTTTGTTTAGGGAAATCATGTCCTCTGAAAAACTTGATAATTTATTGTAAAAACCTAAAGGAATCATATTTTCCTATTAAGAACTATGGCTTGGAATTTGTTTTGGGCAATAGTTGTTTGCCACAAAGAGCAAATAGACCAAGAAAATGGGGGTTTTCAATTATCAATATTTTACTAATATGCTGGAAATGTGATTCAAATTATCGTTGGCATAATTGAATAATATGTGCTTTGACATGATATGAGGATTCTGTGAGCTTAAGGACCAATATGATACAATGAAGTTTAATTTTCACTTACATCATCGAGTTATCCACGAATATTTTCATATAAATATAAAAGACATGTTACATGTTCTGATAAAGAACATTTAATTTCTTTTATTTAGTCTTTCATTTTAATAAGACGTTTATATACGCAACATATTTAATTCGAAAAGGAATAGTAAATTAATTCTCTATGCTTATATATTCGTAAATTATGTGTTTTAGTTTATGGATTTTTTAGAAAGCTCGGTTAAATGTAATGTGGTGACGACCTTGATAATTTAAAGGTAATTATTTAATATTTAAATGCCTTTTATGGCACTTTCATTTGTATTTAATAAACGTGTTAAGAATTTTCGACGTTCAGTAAAGAATGGGGCAAATGTTTAAGGCTTAATTGTGATTTAGTTTGTTAATGCTAACCCCGAAGAAAAATATTGACCTTTCAGTTCTCAAATCTGTTAATAAGAAGAGTTTTATGTCTTCTACTTTTCACAATTAGTATGATCATTTAGATTCAAATTTAAAAACTAAATCTTTTACCTAAATTAAAGCAATGCATCATATTTGTAAAAGTACCAAACGTTACTTTTAAAGTTTTAGAATTTTTTCGAAAATGTATAAATTTATACTTGAATAATTTAGTCACTAATACCCAAAATAAGGTGTATCGATTTTTCAATTAATAATTATCTCTTAAAAAGGATTGTTTCTCCTCTCATATTATTTTGCTTAATATCTATAATCTCTTCCGGTCGCTTTTTTTACTTAACAGTATGAATTCTGCACAAGTTTCGGTCTACACAACCCAAATTGTGAGGCTAATCTTATAATTTAGGAAAATTCTAAAGAGGGAAGAGATAGAATCACGTGTTTCTCAATAAAAAATAAATATCGATGTCTACAAGTTTCGATTTTTCAGACAGATGTTAATGTTTTAATGTTTCCATCGATATTGTAATTTTTTTCTTGCCTCTATATAAGATTTTTTAATGAGACTGCAAAATAAATATAAGAGTACTACTAATTTGAACTTATATACGAGCTCTACAGAGCGCTGAATAGGTAGTTCACCTTTCGAACTTTCGAAATTTAGAACCGCGTTTGGATATTCGTGAGAGATAGCTAGGTCGGTAGTTGAATTAACGTCGAACTGGAGCACCACAACGGACTTTTTGGCGACGGTCCGGGATCAGTCCTGAAGGAAAAGATCCGAGGACAACACTTCGTAATTTTGAATCACGGTCAGAGGTCAAAATCAACACCTGAGCTGTATTTTTAAAAAGGATAGTCCTTTATGTATGTCGTAGAACTTTGAAAAACTAAACGAATGATACTCTAATTTCCCAAATCGTCTAAGAAGTTGCATGAAGTATGTGAACACATAATATAAGGTAGGTAAGTGAATTGACACTGAAGCAACACAACGGGCTATTGGCGACGGTCTAAGATCCATCCCGAAGGAAAGTCCGAAGACATCTCCTAATTTTGAACCATAGTCAGCTGATGAGATCAGCACCTGAGCTGGCACACCACTCTCCACACCACACCAACGTGAGGACATTTGAGCCATGATAGATTTAACGTGCACCAGCCCGACATGCACGACGATCTTCGGATGGATCGAATTTGAACTAGCAATGCTCCGGTAGCTAATCCACGACTTCCAACTGGGCTACAGCGGCCCCATAATGTATGGAATTTCAAGTTATTTCAATTTATATTCCGTGTCCTCATAATATAAGGAATTTCAATTTATGTAAAGATAACTTTGAGAAGAAATAAAAGAAATTGAAAAAATTTGCCTCGCCAGTCCTGTTTAAGAGGAAAGATTATTTATACAATGTCCCCAGGACAATCTGAAATATACGATTTTAAATTGGCGTGTGATGCATTTTCTTTGTATCTCGCAACGGTTTATTTCGTACCTCACATTTATAGATTTCTTTCACATCAATAATTCACTAGTTTATTTTAAAAAGTACTTGAAGTTTCACTATTTTTAGGACTAGATATTTAAAAAATTAAGCCGTATTCACATAGGGATGTACATCCGCAAACCCTACACGGATGTGCCAAAGGAAGCTAAGGCACAGAAATGGCAGACAGCAAGAATATGAACAGCTTTTATCAGCAGTAATTTAAGTTTGACAGTACTTACAGTTTCGCAGTAGTTCCTCGAAGTTACGGCGACCAACAATAATGCAAGCCTGACAGCGTCGACGCATGTTTGCTCTCCATGTTCTCAAATTCCTGGCCTTTCGTGGACTCTTGCAGCCGCAACAACGACTTTTGTGATGAAGTCAGCTTCGGAATCAATGGGGGTCTCGTACATGACGTCTTTAACGTACCCCTAGAAGGAATCAATTCATCATAAAACAGATGATAGGTGTGACTAAGCGATGGAATTTGAGGTGTTGACCTCGTCATCTGACCGTGGTTCAAAATGACGAGGCTCTTTGCCTTCGGGATTGATCCAAGACCGTCTCCAATAGCCCGTTGTATTGCTTCAGTGTGACGCTGACTACCTACCTTCCTATCAAGTTGTCTAAAGCTAAGCATTTGGGTTTTTTTACTCTCGATCCAATCCCGGCATCCTCAGTTATATGTTACTCTACGCAACTAGTTCCAAATAATAATTCATGCTGCAATTAATCTTTTTTCCCCTCTTAGATCCCTTATGCTGTAGGAAATGGAAAGCCAATACAGGAAGAAGTGTTTGTCCCAGTATTGCTGGGACTGCGGTGAAACGATACGAGACAAGTACCTCCTGTATGCTCTCGACAGGTACTGGCACAACGGATGCCTCAAGTGCAGTATCTGCCGGATCACACTGGCTGATGCCGGATCTTCCTGTTACACCAGAGCCGGGCTCATACTTTGCAGGGACGACTATCTTCGGTAAGTACAGGAATTATCGGACCTACTTTGGCAGCATAGTTAGAAATATATATTATGAGTACGTGTATGTTAATTCTCGTAGCCATACGACGATGTCAACAGGTTCGATGAATCACGAGGCAGGTAATAAAAGTAACGAACAAAAATGCATCAACAATTAAACAGACATAATAAGCTGACTAGTCTACCAGCACAGCGTCTTTTCTCAAAATAAAAAGGCTTAACAATAATTGCAATATTCTAATTTTCCTTGATCGCTGCATTCTGAAAATATTTTAATTTGCAGCCACACGTGCAACACAACTGTAAAAAATATATATAATTTAATTTTATCCATTGCCAGGACCACGCGACTAATTTTCATACGTAGACTGCTGCCACCACAATATCATAACCAAAAGGGATTTTCAATGAAAGATGGGCGTATGATTTCAACTATAAGGACGTTGAAGTGAAATTTAACTTGTAGAAAACCAATAATCAAAATTTTATATTTAACGTTAAAACAAGCGTAAAAAGTTTTAATTAATTGAAGTGCAGGTATAAATTATATTCACCTCATAGCAACTAGTACTGGAAATGTTAAAATACTTTGAAAATCTTTTTGGGGTTAATTTTTAATTTACTTCAAAACTAATCTTACATTGCAAATGCGATAATGAGGCTATACATATTATTTTTCTGGTTTTGCTTTAATTTTTTAAATAAAATGTAGTCTGTAACTGTAAGTTGTTAGCGCTAGTTTGTTAAAAAAGTCTTGTTTCAAATTCCAAAAAAATGGATTTCAAAAATCTAAAAGATGACGAGTTTGTTAAAAAAAAGTCTTGTTTCAATTCCAAAACAGATTCAAAAATCTAAAAGATGATGATAGATCAAGAACAACTCTGATAAATACTCACTTCTGAATATTTACATAGTGATAAACGGTAACAAAATAAGATGATAATGATCTCGTAAACATTTTCTGCTGTTTTTTAAGATCTTTCGATATTTTCCACTTACCTATTAAAGTTAACAGGGAGAGTATCTACCTCTTGTGTGTGTATTCTATATATTTGAAATAAAGAATCTTTATAAGCATAAATCTTGTATTTAAGTACAAGTCTAATTTAAATAATTTTTCACCTTTAAATTGGTACATAACGACAGTAAGCCTTTGCTTGACAGTATATGGTAAATACAGTTGGTCTAGTGCGTCCCCTTACGTTCATTTTTTGCTACTCTAGGGGTAATTAGCCATGGAAAATGTCATATTGTATTAAACTTGCACATTTATATAACAGTAATTTAAATTTACTTTGTTACCATTTGTTGGAGGCCCGCCCTTACGAAAAGATTTTATAAGATCCATAGAATTCTATAGAGATTTGTATAGAGAAGTGCGATTCCGTTTCTATAGAAAAAATTCTATAGATTTCTATAGAGAAAACGAGCTCTGATTCTATAGAAATGTATTTCTATAGAAATGTATTTCTATAGAGGTTACTTTATAGAGCTTAGAGAAAAACGGGCCATAATTCTATAGGATTCTATAGACCACATTCTGTAGGAATTTTTATAGAATTCTATAGAAATTTTTTGTAAGGGCGAACAGTAAAAAGAAGTTAGTCATTGAATTTAAAAGGGGAAAGTGGGATAAAGTCAATTTGTGAAGTGGGTAGGTATTTTAATTAACGTCACACTGGAATAACACAATGGGCTGTTGGCGACGGTCCGGGATCAATTGTAAAGTTGGAACGTTAAGCGGTAGTTACCGACAATATCAAATGATTAAGGCCCGGTGCACACATCCGATTTTTAAACGTACGGTTCCGTTGCGGCACCGTAAGTGAGGTCTGAGATACAGGAGATCAGATAGTGTAGTGCACACATACCTCCGGTGACGTTGCGGCGATGTACGTCCACCTTGCGTGCAATTTGTGCCGTAGTTTCCCACGTCGCCACACTGTCGCCGCGCACGCTCCTCCGTACTTTGTTTCAGCACCTTGTTCACTATTGAGCGGTGCACACATCCGTAATAGTAATGACGGCAAATTTTAATGATTTGGATATAGAATTGTTTATTGGCGAAGTAAAAATGTATCCTATGTGAAATATGAAATATCGCTGCAGGAAACTATCATGACCGAACAAAGAAAAGAGGAGCGTGGGTTGGTGTTTGTCGGGTGTTTTGTTTCCAATAGAGGTATGGAGAGTCTCATCCAGGTATTTTGAGACATAATTTTGTCAGTAATTTTTCCCGCAAGCTCGTCAAATAATCGAACACTCATTCGGAAGTAGTTAAAAAACGTATCTAGGTTTTCTCGTAAATCCGTAAAAGATGTATAAAATCTAACTCCTGAAGTCTTAAATCAATAAATGGATGTATCCAGTAACGTCTATTTTTGTACACCAAGTAAACGAAACAAACACGTTTCCTTCGATAGACATCCATCGCAACTGACGGCCAAATGAGTATAGGCGTCATTTCACGGTTGTGTGTGCATAGTTGGCTACGGCGACGTAGCGGCAACGCAGTGGCGCCGTACGTTTAAAAATCGGATGTGTGCACCGGGCCTAAATCCATCTCTAGAACATCGTTTGTGAAATTTCAAACTATTTGACTAACCATCTGTAGAAGCGTTTCCCCTGTACTGACGGCGATCACGCCTTTTCATTAAATCATCCTTAAATAAATGTTTGCTTTGTCCTTTTCAACGAGTACTTGTTAATCCACCCTTCCATCCATGACACCATTAAATAGAAACGAAAGTATAAAAGTAACTTGGTGAAGATCCACTTTTGTTCTGTCGAAAGGTTTTAAGCATTAGAACCCAAGACCCTGCCTACTTTTAATTTGCTATTAAAATTAAATACTTATATAAAAAATGAAAAAAAATTAATAGAAAGATTTAAATGAGCATAACTGATAAAATATTAATCTCTGTAATTTTTTTCAATTTACCAAATTGTTGTGATCCGTTAGTTTTTCGACCCTTGTAACCGAGGTATTAGTACTCCTGCCTCGGTTTAACTGGCTATCGGTTCGAATCCCAGTCTCGGCATTGATATTAGTAATGGTTCGAAATACTCTTTAAGCAGTAGGTCTGGTATAATTTATCTCAAAAAATGACCTCAGAGCGGCAAACCAAATCGTAGTTTAAGGATATACTTTCGTAATCCCGTAGAATACTAGCATTCTATACTGTCATAAACGATATAAATTACTGATATTCCACAACTTTTTGACAACGAATAATATAAGTCAATCATCTTATTAAACTTTATCGTTTTGATCTCATGAATGTTTTTATGAGTAACACGTTATGATTGTATTAAATTTCTGAGAAAAAGCAATTATGCTCTGTAAATTGTGAGTAATTGTGTTAATTTATTAATTCCGAAGTCTAATTGTTTTACTGTGGAATTTAACCTATCAATGATATAGAAATTGAAGCTTGTTTGACATCTGCCACAGATAATTTTAAAATTCTCATTCATCCAAACATATGATTCAGAGAAAACGAATTGTGATGCAATCTGCTAAAAAAGCATACGCAGTAAAGTTGGTTCATCCATTATTTAGAAAAATGAACGACTTTTTCGAACTCTTATTTATGAATTTTACGCAATGCGAATTGGAAATTTGCAAAATATCTAGGTTATATTTGATATTTTTATAAAACCTGCTGAGTCTCTCCCAAACGCCCTCTTTCCTTCTTAGAAGCCAAAGTATTGCGTCCCGGTGCTCACCTCGTTAGGGCACGTGCCCCATACGAATGGTAATAAAGTGGGCCTCAACAGACACGCGAAAAACATTCCTCACTTAATATCCAAGAGGAAACTCGAATCGTCGCGCACTTTTTTTATTCGCGTTTCATTGCGTTCCTCCCACCTCCGAGAACGCAGACGACTTATTGAAAAACTACCGTCGAAACTTCTCACGCGCGGAATGGATAACTAAAGAAACAAAAAAGGAACGGAAACAGAATAAAAGACCGCCGCGGAAGAACACTTTCTCAGAACGAGTGCGGCCCTCTCCCCAAAGCGACACATTCATTTATTTTATCCCGGACCCAAAATTACAATGTAGATGAAAAAGTAGACCCAACGGGCATCGAGGCCAGCCGAAAAATTGTCCCACAAACCATTACAGGCGACTGTTTTTGTTGTGTGTTTCTCCGCAGCTACTTAAGCTCGGTGTCAAAAACGGCACCATCAACAACGTTCCAAACGGCCACCTTAGCACGTGATCGATTCGAACTAAATGAAAAGCGTCTCGCACCCCTCAGAGACCGATAGAAGACGAGAGGGGGGCGGGCTGGCGTTCTCTTGTTCTCGGGGAGAACGCTTTTCGCATTTTTAGGCCTCGTTCCATCTTTAAGCTGCCGGGTAGGCGAGTGGGCCACATGTTGCCGCCTCCCTTGTAATGGCTCGAAAGCATCAGCTGTTGACTCAGCTGCCTCATCACCCGTTGCCATGGAGACGGTGATGCTCGCTAAAGCATCCCACATCTCTCTCTTTATCACTTCGCGATTGGATGTAATGTTAAGGGGCTTAACTGTTTTTGTGTAACTGTTGTGGTGCTTAACTTTTTTTACGGCCACAATCTTTTTGGAGGCTGTCCACATCGCTAGAAACGTTCTAATTCAATATATTATGTACATTGTGAGGATCGACTGCTGCGTCAATAATCTTGGAAGAGGAAGACAAAAACTTGTGCCATGCTTCGCCACATTTTACGGTTACAAACTTTTTTGAGCCGATTTACACCACTAGAAACAATCTAGCTCAATATATTATGTACATTGTGCGAATCGATTGCTGCGTCAATAATTTTGAAGACAAAAACTTGTATAGTTGTTTTGGTGCTTAACAAGTTTCACGGAAACAATTTTTTTGAGGCGATTCACATC
Organism: Meta bourneti; assembly: GCA_933210815.1. Classification (NCBI taxonomy): domain Eukaryota; kingdom Metazoa; phylum Arthropoda; class Arachnida; order Araneae; family Tetragnathidae; genus Meta; species Meta bourneti. The sequence goes on from OW119927.1 coordinate 87,654,661, forward strand.
ACTAGAAACACTTAGACTGTAATTCAATATCTTATATACATTGTGAGGATAGACTGTTGCGTCAATAATCTTCGAAGAAAAAACTTGTGTACCTGCAGTGGTGTTTAACCACTTTTTTACAGCCACTATCTTTTTGAGGCTGTTCACATCACTAGAAGCACTGTAATTCAATATATTCTGTACACTGTGAGGATCGACTACTGCGTCAATAATCGTGGAAAATCCGAGCGGGAAATAGCGAGTTACGCCACAGAAACGATGTTATCGACTGACCTACTCTACCACCTAAACGTGTAATTTTCGGGCACACATTCTTTGGCAAAAATGTTTTTGGGGGCCCCTCTATCACCCCTTGCAATTTCGACAGATGAAACACCCTGTATACTATAAAAATCAAGATTCGTGTTGTTAAAAGCAAATGTACTAAAAATCTGAATTGTGCCTGAAAAAGAAATTAGTATCAGGTACTTATCACAGATATGTTGAATCTCCACTATTCCGTGTTCTAAAAGTTATGAATATTGAAAAATTGTGATTCAATCTGCAGCCGTGATAATCTTAATGTTTTATCGATTAATATTAACATTATCAAAATTCAAAACATCTTTGAAATTTTTCAGACAAATCTGAACATTTCCCCGTGAATATATGAAATTACTACTCTCTTTACATTTTCAGATTGGTTAAATTTTTTTTCGGAAAATGTAACGTACGAGAGGATCAAATACCTTTACATACTGTCAGTGTCATATTGTAACAAAGGAAAAATTATTAGCTTTAGAACTCATAACTACTAAACTAAAATATGTGAATATAACGTCAATGTCATCGAATTGAGAGTTGAAGAGTAATTCTAAATCGTGAATGGTGCGATTTGTTGGATAAATATTGTATATTCAAAGATCTAGAATTGAATGATTAAAATTCAATAAATTATACAAATTACGACTCGAGATTGTGCTGTGGAATAAGATTAGAAAAGTGTATAACGGCGGTTATGAAATTTGTGTTACTTCGAAATGAGAAAGATTACGCTACACCAAGCAATTAAACAAAGAGCTCAATGACCACACATACACTGCTGGCCACCGTAAATGCAACACCTTGAAGGAAGCATGCAAATAATATGAAATTTACAACATGCATTAGCGGAGGTGAGATATGCAAATGATTAGAATTTCAGCGCAGACGCACATCACGCGCGCCTGTGGCGCCACTTCAAAGCGCTATTTAAGGCTTGGAGATTTCGACGATTTCAAGTACGGCAATTGTGTTTTTCTTGTGGTTTTTTCAAAAAAACGATCAATTATGCCTCGTAGAAAACAGCGATCATCTTTTGATCAAGTATCCGAGTTCGACAGAGGAAGGATAGTGGCCTACCGAGATTGTGGATTATCTTTCAGGGAAATCGGTAGTCGTGTTGGACGAAACCAAACAACTGTAATGCGGATATGTGATCGTTGGATGCAGGAGGGTACGACGGACCGACGTGTTCGATCGCATCCACCTCAGTGCACCACTTCACGTGATGACAGGCATATTGTGCGTATGGCAGTGACGGATCGCTCAGCCACATCACGAACCATAGCACAGCACATTCAGTCTGTACCGCATCATCCAGTGTCTGCGCGTACCATTCGACGCCGTTTACAGCAGAGTGGTCTGTCCGCAAGACGTCCATTGCTTCGTCTACCCTTGACGCAGAACCACAGACGTTTCCGCCGCCAATGGTGCGATGAAAGAAGGATGTGGACGGCAGAATGGAATGAAATTGTCTTTACTGACGAGTCACGCTTCTGTCTGCAACACCACGACGGTCGGATTCGAGTCTGGAGACACCGTGGAGAGAGGATGCTGAACAGCTGCGTTATGCACCGCCACACTGGTCCTGCACCGGGTATTATGGTATGGGGCGGTATTGGATATCACTCTCGCACTCCTCTAGTACGCATTGCCGGTACTTTAAACAGCCAGCGCTACATCTCCGAGGTGTTGGAGCCAGTTGTCCTTCCTTACCTTCAGGGCTTGCCCACAGCCATATTTCAACAGGATAATGCGCGACCACACGTGGCACGCATTGTCCAAGGGTTCTTCGTCAATCGCCAGATTGAATTGCTTCCCTGGCCAGCTCGCTCTCCGAATCTTTCGCCGATAGAAAACATGTGGTCCATGGTTGCTCAACGATTGACCCAGAATACATCCCCAGCTGCCACACCAGATCAACTTTGGCAACGTGTGGAAGCTGCTTGGTCTGCTGTACCCCAAGAACACATCCAAAGTCTCTTTGAATCAATGCCGAGGCGTGTGGCAGCGGTGATCTCCAACAATGGCGGCTACTCTGGCTACTGATTTTGGCAGGAACCACACTTCACAGAAGTCTATAAATTTAATCATTTGATACTTGGTCAACATGTTATCTACAAAATAAATTTTGTTGTGATATCTCTTGTCTTTCTTGGTGTTGCAATTTGGGTGGCCAGCAGTGTATGTAACTTCGTTCCAGCAATCCGGAAAAAACTCGAATGGATTAAGATATAAACGAGAAACTCTACTAAGATTATTGAACGATTATAAAAACATCTTTACGGCCATCAAGTGGATATAGGCGAAATGTATTTGGTCTTACAATTGTCACCGCTGGTGCCCTTCTACATTTAAACATCTTTTCACTCATGTATTTGTATGGAAACAAGAGTACATGAAATTATTCGCATTCTTTGGTGATCTAGTCATGTCGATTTTCTCGATGCGTTTGTCTTGATGGCTGGGATGTGTGGAGCTATGCCACACATCCAAGGACATTTAGGGACAGGTAATTTTAAATTTTGTTTTTTACCCTCAGGGGTTCTCTAATATACGTATATCCGTTCTATAATCTGCAGTGTTCCCTGAATGACTTCTAACCGCTTTGACTAATAGAATCTTTCCTGGGATCCTTTCAACCCATAGATGTGGTTATTTAGTCATGTGTGTTGTGGGGTAAAAGCAATACTACACTGCTAAGAGATTTCGTGAAGCTCAGAGGGTTAAAGAAAATATATTCTCAGAATAGCATTGCTTTTACGTCATGGTGTAGAACTGAAAGATTAACACTCCAAGCGTTGCGATGAGACATCTCCAATTTCGGAACAATTTGACTACTAGATCTGGTCAGTTTTGCTAATGATACCTCGTCAAGAAAAAATTGCCCTATTACTTTAAGGGGAATGAAGATCCACAAGTAGGAAAACGAAGTGTCCCTTCCCAGAACTGGTGACACTTTGGAACAGGTTTTTGCACCTAATTAATCTAAATATGAAATTTCACGACTACTACCTTTGTATCCGGAGATATTCAATGTTAAAGTTGGTGTCGATTTCAGGGATCATCTCCACGTGGAATATCGCTATTCGTAGATCGAGGTTAATTGTAGTTATAGTTACCCGAATTTCAAATTTGAACACTATTTCAAACGTATTTGTTAAAGAGTGCAAGCGATCAGATATTTTTTTAGGCAAGTAAAAACGTTTCGAGAGTTGTTATATTTATTATGCAAGTGAAAACGATCTGAGAATTATTATATTTATTATACAAGCTCAAACGATAATATTGTGAACTAACCATGATTAAAATGTGATAAAGAAGGATTTTGGAAATCAAATTTATTTGTCAGCGCGTGTAAACGATTCGAGAATTGGATTATTATATTTATTATACAAGTGTAAACGATTCGAGAATTGGATTATTATATTTATTATACAAGTGTAAACGATCCGAGAATTATTATCCAAGGTTTGTCAGAGGTTTTTTAAATTTTTGGTTGCCTTCTAAAATAGTAATAATGAGGAAAATTTAATGTAACTCAAAAACTAATGATTGGAATGAGCTTAAGTTTTGCATGGTCATATTAGAAGTCCCTTTGAATCGATTTCTATTAAAATATAGTAAGGTTACAATTCATAATTTTTTCAAACATTAATTTAATAATTATTATTGCATACTAAAAAATATTTTTTAAATAAAATATTAGATGGATTTTGTTTGGGTTGTTTAACAGTAGCATGGTACAAATATCAGCGCTATTGAAATATTATTTAGGAAGATATCCATAAAAGTCTAAGAAACTGATCTAACATTAGGAGCTCCAATCTTTCTGTACTCATAACTTCGAAACGGCGAGGCCTATTGACATGAAATTTGGTATTTTAAGTTACATTTTGATATAGATTCGAAACTGTATGTCGAAATAGGAGGTTTCCATAGAAAATTATGAAGTTGGTGCTCAATTGAATATGAAGACGGCCCCTTATGCAAATTATATGCATTTGAATTTATGGGAGACGTCAGATCCTGTCAAACGCCATCTTTGAATTTTCTCTACTGTTAAAATTGTTCGAATGTGTAGGGGTGGTTCGTTTTTTCCGCAACTGTATAATAGATTGCAAGGATTAATGAAATAATTTTTCAAGAAATCAAGAATAAACATATGTGCAAGAAACAGTTCGAAATCAGAAAAAAATGTCAAAAAATTCCAATCGGAGAAGAACGCGTTTTTGGAGTAGACTTCTATATGTTTTATGTCGTTGTATGTGTAACTCAGTCAAAAACTACCTTAATTGAAAAATTATGTTTGCTATCTACTGTTTGGTACCAATTAGTTTTTAATGTTAGAATTAAAAGATTGATTATGGTAATTTTGAAAGTTCACTGATCTCGTAAGGCTAAGTATTAATAAAGTACATTATTAATTAGAATATATAAATGTTTAATTTTACATGAAAGTTATAGGCAACTCCCATAGATTTTAATACTCTCCTCACTGTATACTCATATAATATTTGCAGTACGCTTAAACTACCACCTCAGTGTCATTCCTTATGCTAAAATACATAGATATAATGCCTCTGTGCATCCTATCCATTTTGAAAGCCTGCATAGAATCCTCGTGTATCAAGTCCAAACACAAACACCTTCAGTCATCCTACACAAGTAGTCATATCCCTACACCTCGTTCGATACTTACACGAATTAACCATATAATTAATTTCAAATTGGCGTCAAATCGAATGCAACTCGCCAGAAACTCCGCCAGTACACGGCTTTGGCGCAGTACGGGAGCCCATTGATTGTGGCAACCTGTGTGCCGAAGTGGGCGTTGGGGCCAATAACGGTTATGTCTATCAGGGAAACATCTCTCTTGTTGACACTTAATAAAAGGAAATTAAAGCGGCTCTCTTATTTTGTAGCTACTTTAAGAAAGTTTCATTTTCCTCGTTCCTTTTCTTTCTCGCCGTTCCCATTCTTATCATTTCTGGGGGATGGCAAATTTTTGCGTTCTGCAATATATATGGTAATGGGGAAAGAGGATCACGGGAGATATTCTCTCCGGTGCCACAGGAGCAAGTTCTAAGCATTTCACAAATAAGAAAAGTAATTCAATTCCGCTGGATGTTGTCTCAGGGTTCCCTATTTGTTATAAATCGCGTCTTACCACCCATTCTTCCTAATGCACTTCCATATTTCATTTACCTTATAGGGGAGTTTTGTTATTAATTCGAAGGCATTCGAGAGGAGAGAAAAGGCCTTTTCTTCGAGTTGCTCTTAGGATTCCTAAAAATGGGAAGAGCACGAGGAACCATAACAATGACAGAATCAAAGGTGGAAAGTGTGCGAAGATTGCTTTCTAAAAAATAACTCCTCAGTGAGATGTTATTATTTTTTTTGCTGTTCATCTAATGGATTGATTTTTGCCTGGATACAAAAGGAGTCAATTTAAAGTAGATTTAAGGAGAGATATAAAGCTTACAATGTGCTCATGTTTCTTTTCGGCAAGTGAAAGATTTATTTCGGTCTCTGAATGTACTTTCGGAAAGATAGTTTTCATATTTTGTAAACTATATTTTTTTTATACCGAGATTAGTACATGATGTATTTAGCTTGATACTCCACGAGTTTTGTCTGCTGATTTCCCTCAATTCTAATCCAAAATTGATGAAATTGTGAGTAGTTAATAGTTAAAAACTATAAAATTATTGACATATTAAACGATTATAAGGTCCTAATGTAGCTTGTCTTAGTTAATTAACTCTAAAAGTGGTTTTGACGAGATATCTCGTTCATCAAGATCTGACCAAATCTTTTTAATGGCGAGATGTCATCAAGATATTGCCAAGTTTTGCTGATGAGATCAAGATCTGGTCGAGATCTAAATCAAGATCTGGTCATTTTTCTTCTAATGACGAGATTTCTCGTCCATCAAAATCTGGGTCAGTTTTACTAACGACGAGAAACCTCTTCGATACAACCACCAGGAGGGTCAACATAGCATTTTAAGAAATGTTATATTTGAATCTAATCCGTCAGCTGCACACGTATCACAGCTGCACAAGAGTATCAGTTTAAAGTAGATTTGTACCAGTTTCTATAAAAGTAAACCAGGATTAATAAAGTTACATATTTTGAGTCACATTTACTATATTTACTTAAAATCTTTTCCAATATATCTTTTTTACTTTCAATTCACACATTTAAATAAGATTTTCTTACCTTTCAATAAATCTAATTCAGCAGCTGTCTAACCGAAACAAAAATCAAAATTCAATTAAACGCAGACAAATCCTAACTTTCTCAAATAAACCAATACAAGTATTCAATATGGTATGACACAATAAAAGCAGTTTACTTTAGAATACCATCCATACCTTTGACACCACGGTCTGGAAATGTAATACCACGATCGCACGAAAATTCTTGAATTTCTACAACCTATTCTTTTTAAGCTGCTTAGACCAGATCTGGCTAAGTATTGTGAGTATAAGCTTTTCCTAGATGTAAAATATGTTTGATTCAAATATAACACTTGAGTACATTCCATGTGATAGTAGTTTGAGCCTATCTAGATAGAATAAAAACTTTTTATGAAATACTAAATTCTATTTCTGTTAAAAAGTTCGAGGAAAACTGGAAAAGTCAAGATCGAATCGAATCTCTTAAAGCGGATCTAAGATCGAATTCTCTTAACGCAGTAATTTATAGTTTTTAAAAATCTCATCGACGTATCCATCTCTCAATGTATTTCACTAATACTCTAAACCATAAAACTATAATTTATTATCATCTTATGATGGAATCTAGAGCTTGTATAAAATTTAAGAAATTTTTCTCCGAAGCCTATGTAAAACTATCATGCGTGTTCATTTCACCGTGTATTCACCGAGACACGAAAAATCTATCAGAATATTAATATAGAATTTTCAGTACTGTTTTATGTATCAGCCAAAAAATCAGAAAATGTAAGCAAATTTCATGAGTGCTTCCACGCAAAAACAACTTATCTTTATGTGATGACACGCTTCATTTCAAGTTATACCAAACTCTTAACAGTCATTTGTTCTGGTTCCAAATTATTCAATTGAGCTGGAAGCAAAATGTTTGTTTTGGGAAAGTATAGTTAAATATTTTTTGCTACAATCTGTTCCTGTTAGCAACCCATTAACAGCACTAATTGATGAAAAATTATCAGCACTCCATTTTCTCACTACCTCCCATCGAGTACTACATGTGAAAGACGCTGTAAAATATGCAGTTAATAACCTCCGCTCACAGAAGTCTCTGCAGTGCTCCTCTACAACGAGGTATTTTGTCGTCATCCAATTAACAGAAATTCTTTACGCACAACACGATGGAATTTCGAACGTCGCATTGAACTCTATTCAATATTCCTAACCATTTATAATTGCGTTTTCCTCTAAGGTTTTTACAGTACGAAATTATAGTAGCAATATAAAATCCTGTGGTCGTTTACAGAATCGTTGTGAATTTCAATTCGGTATTAAACATATTACATTATTTATATTTATTATATTTTCATACAATTGATGCATAATTAATATCACATATTCATTTGGGGGATAATTTGCTAACATTACTCAATTTATTTCAATTTATTACATGTAAAATAATGTATAACTTTTACCTATTTTAAAATTAAGTTTCTAGCACTTTAGATTGAACAAATGCTATTAAATAATATGATTATTTAAATATGCCAGCATTTATTATATTTAATGTAAAATAGCATCCACGCTTTAATAGTGCTATTAACCATCCTCTTAAGAATATCCAAATCATCAAACGTTTCTAAACGTTTTGCATACATCGTCGATTGAGCATTAACTGACCATTTTTCGGGAATGTGTTTTTTGACACTTCATATTGTTTGTTTTCATGATAATGTGAAATATATTGTCATATTATAATATGCTTTTTTATATATAATATCAAAATGCTTGCAATTTTTATTTTTGACCTAAAAACTAATCGTTAATCTTTAAACAGCTGTACTGTAAAAAACATTTTTGACAGTTGATGAGTTTCTGCTCTAAGTCGAAGAAATGATAATCCTTTTATTTCAAATATAAACTTTTAGTGTTTAAAAATGTAAATTTTTTAAATACAAGTTTTTCGTGTGGTATGTAAACACTCGTTACGTAACATCTATTGAAAATTCGCGTGCATTTTAAATACTAGCTAATTATGTTATTAAATTTTGAGGTAAACATTAAAACAGTCAACTGAAATTAATAGTCAGAAACTCCTGTCGAAGTTTGTACAGTTAGCAACCCTTTTCCAAAATGCAGGAGTTGATATTTGTAAATTGCTGGAAATTTTCTTGGATTAGTTGCAGAAAACACATTGTTCCCAAAAGAAGTGGCGAAAAGCAATCTAGGTCACTGCAAAAGAGGGGGCAAAAATTAAAACCATAATATTTATTTGTGTTTCCGGTACCGAATTGAAATTAAATTAGATTCTGCCGACCAATCCACATGGAGCTAATTTTCATTTGCAGCTATATTGCGTCTCCAGAACGGACGGATAAAAAGAATTCAAGAAAAGGGGAGAAAAAACGAATTAAAACGAAATGGACAAGAGGGAAAAATGGCTAACAATTTGACACGGAGAATTCCTGGTCGAAGGAGGGTAGGCAGAGGTGAGAAGGGGGAGGGGAACAGCTGATCGAAAGTTCAATAGAGCTCTGAAATTACGCGCCGGGCGTTTATTGCGTCGCTCACAATGGCGTTCTCATACTTCCACGAAGCAGCTTTCAATCATCCGCCGGCTTCAAATTAAACATCGTCCTGAACCAATCTCGTCTGCAGAGATGATTAAAAGTCTCCCGCGCTTCGTCTTCTTCTGCTGCTGCCACTGCCTCCCAGAGTAAAATCCGAAAATAATAATAATAAAAAGCGGGCGGAAGAAAAGAAAGAAGCGGGAGGGGAAAAAATCGTTTGGGGACGCGTTTGCAACAAATTGAAAGCAAATAAAATCCGGCTCATGGGCTAAAGCACGCGAGGTGTCGTAATTAGAAGGGGAAATTGGAAAAACCCCCGCCGTGACTGTTAGCAAGTGCCAAATATTAATTTACAAGTCTCGGCACGTGCGTTAATCTACGATGGCGGCTGGCTGCTGCCACCGCGAGTGGGAAATATTTGCTTCGAAAAGCGGCCGCTTTTAAAAAGTCGTTTGGCCGGATGTTTAAAAGTCTTCCGCAATATTAGAAACTTTTTCCCGCCCCGCCAGCTTTAAAAATCAAATCGCTTGCATTGGAATAAAATAGCAAGAGAAGAGAAGTGAAAAAAGAAGTAAAAATAAATTACTTTCCTTTTAAAAGATGCACGATGTTCGATGGAAAATCACTTTTGTTCGATGAAATTGCAGCCCGTATTCAATAAAGAACGTTATTACGAGTTTCCGAATACAAAAGAAGGAGAGGCAGGTTTTTATTTTTCGCTTGCTTTTTTTTACCTGTACCTCAGTTTTATTATTTTCTAAGTGGCTCGTGCTAGCCTAAAATAGGGGAAAACCTATTACCTCTCTATTTTATAAGATTTTTCCGATTGCTGCATTTCTTTGTGTTCCATTCAATGATTTTGGACTCTTAAGAGGACGAGGTTCTTTGATCATTTCAAACATTACACGTACTTGCACACTAACGAATTTTGGAACATTAATTTCAGAGATTCCGTCTTGGCCTTCATAAATGCTGCTTTTTAATTATCTCGTTGCGTTTCAGTTCCAAAGCTCAATTTTGGTCGTTCATCGGTTCCCATTTATTCTTTTATTCTAAAACATTTCGAATTCGGAAAGGAATAAAGAGTAGCAAAGATCAATCTTTCAATTTCGCTCTTAAATTATTCAATAGTGTGTTTCGTCACATTGTCTGCTATCATTGTTAGTTTCCATAAACAATCTGTCATAGAATAAAGCGTATGGAACTCTATTCTTTTGGATTCCAATGTGAATTTCAGGAACATTATACTTGTTAAATACCCATTGCATGAATGAAGATTAGGCAACGATAAAATGTGTCGTGCTTTACATTTAGCATTATTTGAGACATTATTTGGTGTTTGTTCAACAATCACTCGCTTCCACTGCCTTAGATTACTCCTCCATTTTTTTCTGAGAATGGGACTCTTTAAATAAGAAAATCGTATTAAATGTGAATGCGATTTATTTTTAAATAAAAATATCTGAATATTAAGGGTTTGTTATATTTTCTTTCTCGATATTTTAAATTGCCCGTCTGGGTTATAATTAAAATAAAGATTTTGGTCTAACATGACAATAACTCAAAACAGTGCTTTGCATACAAATATCTAGTTGTATATAAAAGCTCAAAACGACTTAAAATCATGTTCAGTTTAAAGATTTGAATCCCATTACCTTTATGAAGAAAGCTGTAAGAATCACGCATTTTTTGTCATAAAAAAAGGAAATCCATTCAAAATCTACTTTCAAGCAGAATAGAATGAAACTGGTTCCGTTTTGGCCAAATATCTGGTACAAGCCATGATATGTACACTTAAAGCAGTCTGATGCGTAAGACAAAATATAAAAATCTAGAGACATTGATTTCCATGTTTTTACTTAACATTTGTGCTTTTGTTTGCTTTATTCCCTGTTATGTTACATTAAAAAAAAATTTAACTTGTCATAGTTATTCGATTATTTTTATGGGGGACTAAAATCAAAAGATAGTTTTTATACGGTAAAATTTTAAATCGTAATTTTAACTACATTTTTATAAAATATATGAAAATAGTGTGACTGAATACTTTTGTGACTCACAGAACATATTTGTGAATTTTTGGAATTAAGGGATTTGATTTAAATTCAGAACTAATTTAAGGATGAGTTTTTGCCCTCAGTTAGCCGAATACCTTTTACGATCATCAGTGGAAATAATTTTTTTGTGTGTGGGTACCGTCGAAATGAACTTGTTTTCCCATGAATCTTTTCTCTGCCTACGGCAATGCTTTTTCTCAACAGCGATCGTAACTGCGCAGTGAAGCAATGTATCTCGTGTGTGCTATGTGGGGTATATTCTCAGACCTGCTGTGATTAGTTGGAACTGCGGATAGTAACGAACGCTGTACATTATGTAATATTGATACAGCACGTAAATACGAAGAGTTTAACTACCAAGACATTACTAACTTTGTGTGAATTTACAATTACTCTCTCTGGTACGTATGAAGTATGGGATTCAGACATTTTTGACGAATTCTGATACGAGGGATTGTGTTAAAAATTACTGTACTTGTATGGAGAAGTATTATGTACAGTTTCAAGATAACAGAACTAAAAATCGTGTCTCTTCATCTAATTGCTGCATAGTCAATAAGAAAACGGATGATTATTACACAGTTTACAAATATATGTATGACGTAATAAAACAGTTGTACTTAAAAAATATCTTAGACTATTGTGGGTATATTACCCCATTTTATATATAGTTTAGCTAACGTAGAAACCTATAAACAGTTTCCTTTTCCGTCTTATTCCTTTAATTTTCTATAACTCCGTGGTAAAATACGATTGCGAATCAGCTAGTACAGTAGTGTGACTGTATTTAAAGGGTAAAATTTTATATTTTTAAAATTGTCATCCATTGTATCTATATTTGAAGTTCCGTTGAACATTATATACCGTATAAAGGATTTTGTAATTGAATAACATTCTGAGTAATAATTTCAAATTAGCAATATTTGGTAGCACTTAGGATTAGGTACAACAAGGCATTTATTCATGAACATTTTCTGGAATTTATGCATAGTTGTCAGTAAAAGATAATTCTCTTGTTGCAAAGTTGAATTTACTTTTATTAAATTGAAATTGCAATAAAAAGTTGAGATTATAGGCATTCGTCACGTTCCTTCAAGATCAAATACCTTATGCATAGTTGTCAGTAAAAGATAATTCTCTTGTTGCAAAGTTGAATTTACTTTTATTAAATTGAAATTGCAATAAAAAGTTGAGATTATAGGCATTCGTCACGTTCCTTCAAGATCAAATACCTGGCTATCGTTATTGAAAGCAAGTATTGAAAAGCTATTCACTTAAAAGATGGTTATAAGAGGTTAGGTGGTAATGAAAAATATAAGAACTAATCTTATTTAGTGGAATTCTACTGTCACATATGGGACAATAACATGCAGATTTTAGTCGTGAAAATGGTTGCATCTTTTATTATTCGTTATTAATCAAAAATTTCTTTCGAACTTAAAGTATCTTCCCTTCAAGAAAGCTTATCCCAAATATTTGGGTACATCTGTCATTTTTCTATACAAAAGAGCTAACGTGAAGCCATCACGTATGGGGATCTCAAGTCACATTGAGATGACGGCGTGAAATTAGCTCTTTTTGTAAGGAATAATATGACAGATATACCAAACTGTTTGGATCAGTTTTCTTGAAGGGAAGATAATTTAAATTCAAAAGAATTTTTTGATTAATAACAAATAATAACAGATACAGCAATTTTCATGACTAAGTTCTGCATGTGATTACTTCATAAGTGTCAGTGGAATATCCTTGCGTTGGACTATTGAAATAAATTTAGATATTTCTCATTGCAACACAAGTCATCATACAGTTATCAAAGTGAACATCCGTATTTTTTTTGTTTGTGATTAACCCTTCTGGTGGCTGTCTTGACGAGGCATCTCGCCATTTGTAAATCTTGATGGACGAGATATCTCGTCAATAGAAGAAAATTGACCAGATCTTGATCTAGTCATCATAAAAAAAATCGGCAAATCGAGATATCTCTTCATTAGTAAATTAGCAAATTAAATTAGAATTAGCAAAATTGGCCAGATCTTGATAGACGAGATATCTCGTCAAAACCACTTGGAGGATTAAATAGCCGGTGACCCTTAATCTACGTGGGGTAGCGAATTATATAGCGTCCAAGAAAAAGAAAAGAAAACTCAACTCAACATTGGAATTTGCAATTTGTTTTTTCTTACATGTCTTTCTTTGGAAAGAACATAGAACATTTCAATATGAAAATTAATAAAAGACTAAAATTGTTTGGTATATTTCAATAGTATTTTCTTAACGATTCTTTTTTTGTAAGGGTTTCAAGGCATCTAAAATGAAATGAATTATTTTAATGATGGTACTTTTTTATTTGACTAAAAAGTACGTGCATAGTAATCGGATCAATTTCAGAATAAATACAGGTAGATGCTCCAGTAAATAATCTGTTGTTGATTAATGATTACATAGTTCATTAAAAGTGGGCTGCAAACATTTTAATTCAGCTTTTAAAACAGGCGAAAAATTTCAATATAGGAAATATGCAATGGCAAAAGATCTCATATATTAAATGCCTGTTTTCCTCTCTAAAAACCAATATCTCCTCTCTTCAATCAATATTTTATCAGTAAAGTTTTTGTGAAAATGTTACCAAAAGATGCAAGTTTCATTACTTTCTATGGATAACCGAAATTTAATACTCTATCCTGTGACAAAAGAATAAGGTAACCGATCATCTATTTTAACTTGACTTTTTAAAAAAATGTGAAACACAAATGAAATTCTTACTGCCACAATCTCGTGAATCGCGAGCCCTTGTTATGTTAATATGCATTTGCATATTTCGACTCCTCGAAATTGGGTTTTATATGCATATGAAACCCGGTTTTCATTTTAATGCAAATTCAATATTATTTTTCTAACATATATTTCTTGTTTCATTTAAAATATACCCAAATTTCTTGTTCCATAAATTCTTTCAACTTAATATTTCTTGTTTTCTTTTATTAGAAATTAAACACGATAAAAATGTATCGCAAAAGTGACTTAACACATTGATCACTATTTTTTCCTTTTCGTTAATAATGCAGTTTTATCTTCAACGTACAGCTGTATCGCATATTTTAAGAATGGAAAAAATTAATATTTCCACACAACAATATTAAGGTTTCATTGAACATTACCTTTGAACTCTCTCTCTCAAATCGTTATATTCAACTTAAGATACTGAATACTACTAAATTTTTACGAAACATTAATGATGATACGGTTATTAGTACAACCTGTAGATACTTTTTCACCCTTAAACAACTCTGTAAAAATTGTCATTTATAAGAGTTACGCGCACAGTGGATACATAGATTACTTATAAGAATAAAACAATTTTTTAAAGATATTTTGATAAACTCGATACATACGATGAGTAAATATGAGAATTTTTCATGTAGAAAAACAAGCTATAATTTACTTTTGCATGCTTATATTGAAGTTTAAAACGCAAGCTCATTCTTTTTACATCATTTATTTATTCCATACTTTTTATTCCAAAAATTAATTTATTATTATCGTTTTCACCAAATTCTAAGTACGCCATCTTCTCTGTGTACCTGTACAATATAAGCAAAGTTCATTTCAGTTCAAACTATTCGACTATTGTGAGTTCACTTCAGAAATTGTTGTTATTATTATTGTTTTTTCAGTTTCCTGTTTCTTTAATTGTTATATCCGAGTATGTCTCGGGCAATACTTTTTTCGCATATTGCCGCCGCATCAGTTATAATCGGGTATCCTTTATTCAAAATTTCTAATTCAAGTTATAGGAAACCTTTTACATAAGTGAGATGATAAAGTTTACAGACAAAATTTGTTGTTTTATAAATATGTGAAACTAAGAAATAAAAGAAAGGAAGGCAGATTCTAGTGGGAAAATTGTTCAGTTGGTTTCTGCTCAGAACAGAGCGTTCCAATTTATCTTACAAAACTCAAATACTGGATTACTATAGCTGACTTTTGTTTGTTACAATTTTCTTATAATTTAATATTGTTATGTCATGACAGAAATACACTTGAAGGTTGCAGGATAGCTCTGTAAAAAATTATGTATCTAATTATAAAAAATACCGATTTGGTATAAAGGTGGTGATCAAGATAGGTACGTAATTGCATTAACATCGCACTTGAGTAACACAACGGGCTATTAGCGACGGTTCAGGATCAATTCCGAAGGGAAAGAATCGAGGACACCTTGTAATTTTGAATCATGATCATATGATGAGGACAACACCTGAGCTAGTAGCCAGCTATCCAAACTCCCACATCACGCCAACGTGAAGGCATTTGAGACCACGACAGATTGAACATGCGCCAGCCCCCCGCCCCACGTACGCGACGTTCTTTGGTTGGATTGAGTTTCGTACTCACAACCCTCCGGCTGCTAAGCCGCTATTCTTCCAACCGGATTACGCGGCCCAAAAAAATCACTCAAAGACCTCCATTTAGAAACAAACATTTCGTTTCCAGCAATAAAAAAATGGTATTCTTAACTGAAATATTCAAAATTAGCAGACCTGTGCATAGTATCTGAGCAATTTTGTTTTCAATTTTTTATATCTATTGATGGCAGCATCGCGTTCCTCACACACATGTATTGTGCACCTTAATTAAATTCATTTGTAATAAGTAACGAATTACCTCCAAATGGAATAAAATTAGTCAAAATATGAAACTGAATCTCGTATTCTTACTGGTGTAAATTCTTATTTATAATGCAGTGCATTGAAAAAAGCACATACACATCAGTCATACTACCACAATTATCTTCTAAATGTCCACTTCGGTTGCATCCCATCTATCTTGTTAAAGGCGATTCGATATTTTTAACGTCTAAACCGATATTCACGTTCCGCTCACATTTTCTTTCTGCTCAAATTTCTATCTTCCAGATTTCTCATTGCCTTGTGTCATCAGACTGCTGAATAATTTCATTAAAACGACGAGTTCATCCATGTAATTTTAGCCATGTTATGCAGATCCATGGCTCAAATTAAGCATATTTAAACGAAGAGGCGAAATTTGCGAACGAATCCCGTTGTGTTTGATCTTAATTTGTTTATCTCCGTTTGTTTCCATTCGCCAATATACAAATAATGTCGATTCCTGCGCCACGTACGTTAGTGAAATATATATAAAAGATAATTTGCAGATAGAGGGAGGTTAATCACATAGACATGAAATATAAGTAGACTGAGCATTGAGCTATGGAAAGAAGCTTCAAAAAGTGTGACCAACATGTCGGCTGGTAATCACGTGACATGTGATAAATTGACTTGGTTGGCCGATTTGGCATCTTATCGACTCGCTTGGCGATGTAGCATCGTATGAGAAGATAGATGTGTGAATGAACATTTCTATAATAGTGACGACAAAAATGGTGAAATCACCCAAAGTCTATTATTATGTCGCACGGATCAATCAGATGATGAATTAATGATGGGCGTCTTTCCCATGGACCAATCAGATGAATGTTCATTTCCTTCCAGCAGACGAAAGTAGTCTAAGGGTTATATTACTTTACTATAGTTTTGGTCACATGATCCTAGGCACATAAAAAGATTACCATTATTCACTCTACTTTTATACCTTCTATAGTGAATCCATGCTTTTTTTAAATCCTTTTGTTCCAAGCTCTTCAGCATAAAGGGGGAGTGTCCCCCTTGCCTAGCTGTCACGTCAGCAAAGTTTATGTTACGACTACTTTTGATCACATGATTCTAGGCACATAAAAATATTACTATTACTCATTCTGCTTTTATCCCTCCTCTGGTTAGTCTATGTTTTGTTTTCCAAATCTTTTTCCAGGCTCTTCGGCAGGGAAGGGGAATGCCACGCTTGCAGAGAGACGATCCCCGCGAACGAGATGGTGATGAAGATCCAGGGGCTGGCCTACCACCTGAGGTGCTTCATCTGCTCTAGGTGCCACGGAACGCTCTCTCTGGGGGACAAGTACCAGCTATGGGAAGGGCGCCTCCTCTGCGAGAGGGAGTGTCTCAAGCTGCTCAGGCGAAGCGTCAGCCTCACCCCCAGGAGGACGCCCAAAGCCCCTCGAGTGGTGGCGACGGCCAAGACCTGAAGGAGAATCCACTTGCATTGGACAATATCCGTCTGTTACAATTTTTAAGTTATCCGAGACTGAGAACAGAGTGTTGTTTCTTTGGTAGGCAATAGCGTGGCATCTCATCGTGCGTTTACTTCAGATGTGCTGCTGCGGTGGACAGCTAGACAATGAATCATCTTGAACAGTTATTCCATGAACCGTGTGCAGAAAGTGCAGGTTTTTGACATTGGCTTTTCAGGTGTTTTTCCTCGTTTCATGGGATGCTGAGAGCTTGGTTAGGCTGTGAAATAGTTGGAAGTCTTCTTGTAGAGGTTTGCAAGTGACGTACTTATTTGCTCATTTATCAAAGAATATGGTTACTTGCTTTGCAAATGATTGTATAGAGCTCACCTTGTGTGCATTAGATTTCTTTCGTGGAAAAATAATGCGAAATATAAAACAATACCCTTTTAAAAACATCTTATCACAACTAAATCCATTGTAAATCAATCTCTTAAAGTAACACTGTAACCTACAACTTCAATTATAAATATTGTGCAAAATGGTAAAATATACGTACATGAGGAACATTTAGCTCCTCTCAGGATAGAAAGGATGAATCTCTGATTCAAACATCACCAATTTGATAGGTATACATCGTCGGCTTACAAGTAAAACACACGAAGTAGGAAAATAAAGTTCTGAAAAAACGAAGGAGGAAAAATTTCTACTCACTAAGCTGAACAACTCAGTGTGTTTCTCAAAAAGAAATCTAACCTTCATGCAAAGAAAAATTGTTTTAGTGAACACATACACACACTTTATCAGTCGGAAAATCACAACATTGTAGTCAAGAAAAGCTAAAATACTCATATCTTGAAAATTTGGGCTTAATGTGTTTCACTTGTAAGCCGATTATATGCTGTAAAGATTAGCCAAATCAAATCACTCATTCATATTTTTAAGACCAAATACGTTTATATTGGTTTTGAAATACTATCAGTGAGAAAATTATATGCTGAAAGATCAATGAGTAATTCGTGCCATAAGTCAAATGTTACTAATTTGAAAGTAACTTTTACGGAACGAAAATTTTCTAAAACCTCTAAAACTTCCCTACAGATAAAGCTTTTATTATCTAGCCTTATTGCTATCATTCTTAAAACAGGCTTTTAAACCTTTTTCTGTTCGAATGAGCTATATTATTTGTGTGAATAAATTGTTGTAAATAGTGTAAATAGACATCAATAAAAGATATTAGAATGTGAGTACGTGGCTTTCTCTCTTTGCTTTTACAGTTTTCTCCATAAGGCTTCCAATGGGGATTTACAGTTTGAGACTTGTGAACCCTGAATATTTGCCCGTTCTTTCTTTCCCCTGGTGGGAGTTCCTGACACGAACGACCTTGTTATGAGAGAGAACGTACATTTCCTATTACCTCTTATTCAAAACTCTCTCTATGTATTCTATTTCCATACACAAAAGCGCACATTCTTGTATTCGTTTACTCTCACCACAGGAAACCACGCCAAAACTTTTCCAACTAATTCCAAATTCCATCCGATTCAACATGAAACCCCACCATACAAAATCCCCTCGAAAGTTCGCAAGATTCCTCTCACGAAACGCGCGTTCGAAAACCAAAATGCTTCGTTTCCAAATCCATCCCTCTCCCTACCAAAATGGAATAAATTAAGCGTTTGATCAAACTGAGAGGTGGGTCTTTAACAAAGAGAAACGGACAAGGGGGTCACGGATTTCGGTCTATGAACACCCCCTCTCCCAATCCCGTACAAACTTATTCGATACAACAAGGCGCACACAGCACGAGGGAAAAGCGCTTACCACATTCCATGTACTGGAAGGGCAACAGGCTTCAGACTGCTCAATGCAGAGAGGGAGGAATTGCATTAACAACCTTTAAGGCTCAGAAGCAATGGGAAAGGGGGCAGTCAATGGTTGGCGTGAGGAGCGAAGCAGTGGCATTTAATAATTCATAAGGTATATAGCATTCGCTGGGAACGCGCTTATTGATTAGCATTTAACTGATGTCCTTTTGTAATGCAAAACGCATCTACGGCAGAGGATGTAGTGGGAAAGGCTTAATATGGAACGGGGAGCTATTTAAATTCCCTCCGAATCATTAATGTTTTCGGGACAATTAAGGGGATTGTTGACTAGAAACTTAGACTGGGATTCTGAGACAGACACGAATATATTGTGGGCTATACGTTAAGAAACATAAGACAGATCCTTTGATAAAAAGTAAAATATATTCTACAGGGGAAGTTATTACAGGAAAGGGTATTTTAGAGCGGAAACTATTCCATGTCTAGTTCACTAAATGTATATAATTTCGCTTAGGAACGCTCTGGATTCTGAATATGTTTAGTTTATTCCTTAATTGGAATATGAATATTCAATATGAAAATCTGGCAAACTTGTACATAAGTATCGGCAATTATTCAATTGTGAAGTAAAATAGTTTGTCATATGGGGATATGATATAACTTCACTTAAGAACATTCTGAACTGCGCGAAATAGGTTTCAGATATGCCTTGTAGGTTGGATTATATTTTTAAAAAGTGTGGTGAAACCCTTATATAGCATACAATCATTTTGTAGTAAATTAAAACGAAGTTTTTATCGTAAAGCAAAATGATTTCCTACTGCCTCTGGGAAGATGTAGTTCTCATCTAAGAAAAAGAATTATGGTTTAATATAGAAGAATGTCAGCTTAGGATTTCTTTTCTAGGTTTATGTGAAATAAATCGACGAATAAAAATTTAAATTCACAACTTTATCCCAAGAACCACACATTAAATATTGTTCTTTTCTGAAATACCATCCTAATCGTCGGTATTGGTATTGTAGAAACCTGATACATTTATTCATATCTTCGATTCTTCATAGAATTATGTGGTTTTAAAGTATAAATACTGCTTATCGAAAAGGTAATTCTGAACCAGGTCACAAGCAAACAGTTTTTTCACCAATGAACTAAAAATGTTAGTTGCTTTTCTCAACTAGTTTTTTGCAGACTTGTTTTTGTATGGCTATCTTTGTTTATATACGTAAATGAATGTTTTTCTTCTTTCTATTTATAGATTTCCTTGAAAGTCCTCAAAGAAATGAACGATTTTTCAAGTCATTATGCTAATTAATTTCCCCCATCTAATAAATATTTTATGTAGGTATGACATTTTAAAAGCGCTTTAACTGATAGCATGTTATTATTTAAAAATTTATGCCATATAGGGAATTAATTCTGGAGAAGTTTATTTACAGTGGCTAGATACATGTAGTAGAAAGAAAACTTATAAATTATAGAGATCATTCTGGCTCTTTGTAATAATAAACTGAGAATTAATCTAACAGCTTGGATTTGTTTCCTAAAAAGATTATTGTACCATAAAATGTTACAAAAGAAAAGACACATGGTTTTTAGCAAGCACCAGGTGGTCCAAGAGTTGCAAACCTTTAATTTAAATTGGTGTGAGAAATTTTCGATGATAAAATCTATAAAATAACAAGCCCCTTTTTTTAAATCAGCACGCTCTGGTACTATAAGACACGTATCGTAAACGCTGCTATTTGTCATTATATGTCGGGTTATTAATGTCTTTCATTTAAGCCAAGTCGGCCTCCACAACACTTGCAACATAGGATAAGACCTGTGTCGTAAACGCTGTTATTTGTTGCTAGATACCGCGTGATTGATGTCTTTAATTTAAGCCAAATCTACCGCCACAACACTTAAAACAATAAGATTATACCCTTCCTCTCTAAAGATGGTGGTAGATTTGACTGGCAGATTATCGCAACCAGTTTAATTAACCAATACAATAGGTTTGGTGGAGTCAACCCTGCTCATGTTTTGATATGTATCAGTCTTTGAAACTGGTTTTCAATACAAGCAAACCAGTGACTCTCTTGATTGCTTGTCTGTACACTGAATACATCGCAAGTCACAAACATGTGCCCAGAAATATTGAAAAGGAAATAAAGACGTTCAGCTTGAAATAGGATTTCAAATTAGGTGAAGATAAATCTTGGCAAAAAGAGATTTGCCAGTCTCTCTAAAAAAGGAATGTTTGTTCATTTAATATTGCAGTAACAAGACTAGGTTGCAATGCTAATGTGTACATACTGTATTAAACACAGGGGCACTTTTCCGGAAAGTTGATCGGTATAGATAATAATCAAGAAAACTATAGACCATTTATTTATACATCTCCAAACTAACAACAATAGAAAATACGAATTCTCAATCTGGCACGCCATCTACAAGTCCTAAAAATCGATTAGAGAATGAAATCTTTAACTACTGGTAGCTTTTATACACTCGATTCCAAATATGCCTTTTATCATTCATTAAGAGTTATTGGTAAAGATGTCGAATCCGGGGCATGTTTGTCGCCAAATCAAGATGGCGTCCAAAGCCAGTATGTTCGTTAAAAAAAACGCGGACTTTCCTACGCGAAAAACCTTTTGCATAGGGTTGCCACAAAGCTGGATCAAAACAACAAGGTTACCATGTTTGGCGATAACTCGCTAGTGCCCCGGATTCGACATCTCCACAGAGTTATTTGTTACTACGTTAGCAAAACTATACAAGGTAGTTGAATTTAAGTAGCACGAGCAACACAACAGCCTATTGGCAATGGTCCGGGATGAATCCCGAAGGTAAAGATCGAGTACAACACCTCGTTATTTTGAGCCACAGCCAGATAACGAGGTCAACGCCTGAGCTGGCACCCCACTCTCCAAACTTCTACACCACACCAAGAGACAGCTAAATCATGCAGTATCGAAATATGAAACAAAACTGGTAATAGCTAATGCTGATAGCCAATCTACAATAACCAAACCCCGAGCAAAACAATGAATTTTTTACTCTTTGCTCTGATTTAAAACTTTTTAAAATTAACACTAAATGCCATGAGAAAGGTATGTAGAAATTTTATAAATATAAATATGGAGTTCTATAAAATATTTTTTTAAGCTGTGAATGAATTTGCTGTTACACGCTTTCCAACAATATTTTAGTAAATATGGTGTTTTAAAAATTAGTATTTCTTACAGTAAAAATATCACTAAAGCAAATATCGCTCAAAAACTATCATGTTAAAAATTTATGAAAAAGAAGTTATAAGGTTATACCATTCAATTGTCAACAAATAAAAGATTTAAAGTAGTCATAGTCAATTTGGCGACGTCAGCGAAACACTATTCTAAATGATAAATAAAGCTCTATAAGCTCTCATACAGCCATAACCAACTTCAAAATTTATGAATTGTGCTCCATTAAATATTTAGTAAGCTGCACATTTAGACACTGTTGACAAAAGAGAACGTGTTATCTCGAACACCGTACGAATTATCAGGGGCTGCTAATAACAACCCATTTTTAAATGGACTGAGGTCTCCCAATTTTTTTCTTTTTTTCATGCTGTAGAAAACAACGAACTGTTTCTCAGAAGTTCGATGAATAGACAAACTAACATGAGTCCTCCAATTTCAGAATTATCAAAAATGCCAAATGACACAAATTGTAACAAACTACTACATAATTTTTTTTACTATTTGAATATATTCAATACTTTATATCGCAGGTCAGGTTTCTTATCTTTGGGAATGGCAGAAAGACGGTATCGTCGGTGTACAAGTGAAACACACTAAGTCAAAATTTTCAGATACGAGTTTTTAATTTTTTAGACGGAAATGTGATCTTTAGACTGGTGAAGTCCACTGTCATTTTTTCTTTGTATGAAGGTTCTATTTCCTCTTCAGAAACATAAATGAAGGAACATTATTTATTATAACTTAATTGATAAGTTGCTAGTAATATATAATCATAATGAAAGTATTATTCTCCGAATAATTAATAAATTGGGTAAATACAAAGCGTAATCCTTGAAAATTAGAATTCTTCCCGTATAGTTTCTCAGAGCTATGTTTATTGTGCTTCACTTGTACACCGACTGTATGGTTCTCATAATCTTCGGATAGCGAATTGTTAAATGGGGTCGAGCAAAATTAATTGCATAAAGAAATATTGTGGTGTCATAAAATAAGGTCTTCAGCTATTCAAATGGGTAAATTTTGAATACCGTAAGGGTTAAATTCCAACTTTCCTTTTCAGTCAAAATTTCACATGCTCTTTCTAAATGTTTAATGAATAGAAACGGGTCTCAACCAAGATAAACATCTGCTTCTAAAACGTTGAAGAATTGTCACAAACTACACTGTATTTTCGAAACATAGCTCTACTAGGTTCACTTGTTCACTAGGTAGGTAGTCGAATTTACGTCGCACTGGAGCAACACAACGGGCTATTGGCGACGGTCCGAGATCAATCCTGAAGGGAAAGATCCGAGGACACCTCGTCATTTCGAACCATGGTCATATGACTCGTTCAATGTGTCCTAGTAAACGACCCACAAGAAATGTAGCTGATTTCAGCCCTTTCTAAAACAGGGTAGTAATAAGTAAAAATCATGCATATTTCCTAATATGATCATTTCTTAGAACACGTATGAAGAGAATGGAAAGTAATTCTGTGTGTGATGAGTTCAAAGAGCATCCTTGGAGAAAGCAATGCAGCGAGTGCAAGAAGCCAAAAGAGGACCACAAGCTCAATGATGAGGACACCCAGAGGATACAGACCACTCTATTGTCTTTGGAAAAGGATTCTAAAGCAGCAGGGCCGAAATCTGATAGTGTGTACGCTTGGATTCCTCGTGAATGTCCCCAAGACCGTTTGGAAGAGTTTTTCAAATGTTTCCCTGAGGATAAGGTAATGAATAGAAAACCCACAGTCAAAAGTTAGTTAGAAAAAGCTCTGGAAGAATTATGTACTAAGTAGGCTGTTTCTATACAAAAATGAATAATTAATTTGTAATCTTTTAAACCTCCTCCTTAAATCCATCGACGAGATATCTCGTTATAGCAAACTTAATCACATCTTGATGGACGACATATCTCGTCATTAGGAGACAACTGACACTTTTATCGTCAGCATCAAAAACTGAAACGATCTCGTCATAATCAAAAAATTGGCAATATCATGATGATGAAACATTGATCAGATCTTGATGGACGAGATATCTCGTCATAACCACTTGGAGATCATTTAACCTGTGGAAACTGAAGTGTCAAAAAGCATTGTTAATTATTTAAACATGCGTTAAGATGTACTATTTGACAAAGATTTATGCATTTTTTAATTGATCTATTAGTTTTCGAAAATTTAGTTCACTTTTCTTTTAAAGAGAAGTATATATTCCAAATCTAACTTTTCTCAGTAAAATGAAACGAGGAATGTTTGCTGCTGATATCGAACTTTTCGAAAAGTCGAAATTCAAAGTTATAGACTGAAAATGTTTTCTTGAAATGCAAACAATCAAAACTTTTACTAGTCAGAAAATGTTTCAAAAATAGCTTTCACTAGATTCTGTTTGTATTGGCTTACTTTCAGTGCAAGAAAATAAGAACTTACAAGAAAGTAAGATCAATAGTGTTACCGCTGATGATTAGGTGATCGTTTTTTGTTAATCCCTACCTCTAACCAATAACCTTAATAGTATTAAAATTTTTTACTTTGCAATTTATAAGATAAAAATTATCTTATAAATAAATCTTATCTTCGGAATAATTAAGTCTATTCAATCATTTTCTCAAGTCCATTTAAATTAACTGAAGGTATCTTGGGATATATATTAAACATTTTCTAAAGTTATTTCCTTCTAGAATGACGAAATTTCAAGAACGAAAAATCAACGGTTTTCCAACATTTCCAAACAGGAAACTTTTTATATCATATGATTATATTGAAATGTTCTCTGGCATAAAGGTGTTCTACGTGGGAAGGCTGAAATATTTGCTTATATTTTAGCTCAAAAAGCTTATATTTAGCTGTATACAAATACCGTCTATACGGTCGCCTTATTGTTTACTAGTCTAAAATGAAGCAACGGAGCATGTGCATATTGACTAGATTAAATAAATTTCTTTGTGGTTTACTTTATTATAGATATACTTTTTTCAAAATAATTCTTATCAATTTTCAACTTGAAGTCTTACTTTGATCAATATAAATAAATGCCTTGGAATGCTTAAATTCTTTATATAATTCAAATATAACAACCCTTTAAAAAATATCAACCAACTAATACAAATAAAAGAATGTATACTTGTATCATCATTAAATTTTAAATAATGAATGAAATTTTAAAATAAATAAATAAACGTAATTTTATTAAACCCATTTTTTAACAAATATGTGGTATTTTAAAATATATTTAATTGATTTCTTTTACTAAATGAAATCACAAATTTTATAATTGAAAAATTAAGTTTTGACTTTCTTTAACTTATCCCACTGAGATTACCATCTTCCTTTATATTTTCTTAATAAATAATGCAATAATAAATATAATAGCATAATAATGTAACTGTATTTTTAGGTGATATGTCAGATTGATTTACTGTTTCGTGCTTAATTTTTGGAAGGCATTTCATATACTTCTGGGTAAATTAGAAGTAATAATGCGTAACCCCTAAAATACCGTTCTCTTTGTACACAAGATACCAAAATACCAATCACAAGGATTACAGAATAGATTCAAACAGATCATAAAACAGATTCCGTTGACGGACATATCACAATCGAATTGCCGTTTCGTGGATAAAGAATGTACAGAAGAGTTGCTGTCTCACATTCAGGATATCCTAAACAAAGTATTGCGATTTGGATTCGTCAAGGTAATTAAATTACTTTTGATTCAGTTTAGTTTATATAAAGCTCTCTTCAAAGTCAGATTTTTCAAAATCTAGTTCTAAAAGAGTATTTTAGATACTTGAAACGTTCAATGAAATATCCACAATTCTTCTAAAGTTTGTTGAAGAACGAGAGACGTTTAGTCAGAATGCAATGGTTCCGATTAAAAATGCACAGAATTCCTGAGGTACGCCAGAGTGCAAATATTTGTTCCGCAGCGAAAATAAATGTTACTACAATGCTGCACATACAGCTTTTCTTGAATAGTCTGATCGATGTTGATAGTTAAATTCTTAAACGTTCTACTGGTTAAAATGTATTCCATATGTAAATCTCCTCAAACCATATAAATCCTCATTGTGTACTTAAATTACTGTAGAAACCAAGGTTTCATGGATTTTTTGTCCTTTTCTACAATTTTGACTACTCTAATGCAATCTTTTAATTATTTTGTGAAACACACGTTTTCGTGGATCAAAATCTGTGCGCTCCATACACTTGTTAATCACTTTGGAATTAATGTAATTGTGCATATCTGAAGAACCTGAATTGTACACATACCTCTTTTGTTCTTTATTAGGTTTGGGCTAAGGGCATGCCCCTCCAATGCCCGACCTGCTTGAAGCTTCTGGAAGACAATGATCTTGCAGTGTTGTCTGCTCCACTGAGTGCCACAGCTTACCACCCTATCTGCTTCGTTTGCTCGGTCTGCAAGGAACAGTTGGTGGATCTCATACACTGTTCTGAAGTTGATGGAACTACCTATTGCGTACGCCATTATTCAGAAACTCGTAAGAAAAGGTAAAAACATGAATTTACAGGTGCTAAGGGGAGGGCCATTATTTCCAATTGGTAATTGTGGCTCGATGGGTTACCTAACTGCGCTAGCAACCTGAGAATTGTACACTGTGCAGGTCAGGTTCGATTTCACCCTAGGTGTATTTTTGTTTTCTGCGTCAGTGAAGGTTTCCTTTTTGTGCATGTATATTTATTTGACTTTATTTGGCACAGCTTTGCCAAATATGACCCTTGCGCCATAAAAAAAGGTCCAACCAACTGGAAATTCTTACCAAATGCACGAAAATCATGAGAACCGGTACTTTTAGAGCTAGTATCAAAGCTTCTCTTGATATGTAATGTTCGAACATTTTACCCTTCTTTCGATTGACCCTATCTCTCTGGTTTAGTTGTTTTATTCCAATGACCCTTTGTGGATCGTATGACCCTTCAAGCACTAATTGGGATTAACATAGTAATCTCCAAGTCACCCCGGGGTACCATTAGAGATGCTGTCGCATCGCACCCACCGTGAACTTTGGGAAAGGACTTCCTGGAGAGCTTTGGGAAAGCTGGCCGGCAGATCACATGTTTTCCTGCCCCGTCTGTAGCTCTTTTTAGCATGCCATCATTGTTCTGTTTCACAGTACTGTAAAACAGGACATTGAAGGACATTTACCTAGATGTGCTTGTTCCTTTTTACCTCTTCTTGGCAGATGTCAGGGGTGCGATGAGCTGATTTTCTCACTGAGGTTTGCGCAAGCCCGCAACGTCTACTACCACAAGGATCACCTCTGCTGTTTCGCTTGCGATCAACTCCTGGAGAACGACACAGGGTTCGAGAAGGATGGCGAGCTGTACTGCACCAGATGCTACGAGACCCTTTTCAGCAGCGACTGTGAAAAGTGCAAGAAAAAAATCTCCTTGGACAGCCAATACGTTCCATTCGAGGTAAGTGTTACCGTGATGAAATTATGTTTCAAATGAAGGGACATTTGTAAATTACTTCTTGTTTATTATGAAAAAGCGTACATAGATTTGTAGGCGTAGATGCATGACTGCGTTATGGCGCCAAGTCAGCTGTCCATATCTTCAAAAGGTTAAATTTTAAAATAAAGTCTAATTTTCTAAATAATTTATTTACTGTTTTCAAGAAAGCATAACAAATATGTCAAATGAAAAATAAAAAGTAAACTTGATGCCCATAAATTCTAAAGAGAAAGGAAGCCCAGTTGCTTAGAAACGGTAAGAATTTTGTTGTTGTGGCTGCGCGCTTGTAATTCAGCTAATAGTCCGCGCTCCCACAGAGTTGAGAGAAATTTCCAATCTTCGGTCCTATATTGAGTCTGTGTCTCATAACACGCGCTCCCACAACGTTATGAGAACTTTCCAATCATCAGTTCTATGTGAAGTATGTGTCTCACAAGAGTAAGCATTGTTTTGGTCATATCATATTTCGGGAAACTAGAGAGCCACGCATAGCATCTGCACTTAACTTTCTAAATTGCGTACATCTGTTGATGGCAAGTTGTCGTTACTCATATTTCATTCCTTAATGATTTAGTGGACATCATAAGTCCACACATCACTACATTCTGGTCTAGAAAAGCTAATAAACTGATATTTGAGTTAAATTTTGAATTAGTGGGTTTTACTTGGTAGGCTGACGATACTTTAAAAGATAATAGCCACGATTTATCGCCTATACAACACTTATGTTTTACAATAAACATGAAACAATATTCGAGTGCCTATGTAGATAGCAAGTAAATGTTAAGTTAGCTAAAATGGTTTATATGAGTACTGGACAAGTCAAATATCCAGTTTACAAATCACCCTAGTACTCATCCACAACAGCCTTGGACAGTGGCTATAAGTTTATAGTCCTAAGCAAAGCTTAGTTACAAGAAGTATAGATATCTCATAGGGTGAAATTCACACTTTCTTCTTCGTATTTCTGTTTCAGGATAAGTTTTGGCATCATGAATGCTTCACGTGCGAGAAGTGTGAAGAGGTACTCACAAGCTTCGAAAAACACGAAGACAAGCTATACTGCGTGAAATGCTACCAGGAGAATTATGCGCCTAAATGTGCCGAGTGCAAACAGGTGTTTGAGGGGCATACTAACGTTGTCAACTATGAGGCGAGTTTACTTTTGTGTAGCATTAAAATAAACAACGAACTTTGTCATCACCAAAGTACCTCTAGAAAATATTTCACTATTTCTCTAGATGGAGTACATTATACTCAAGTTGTGTTACAAATCAGATTTTTCACTAATACAAATTACAAAGAAAAATATGAAGCATCCACAAAGCAGAGTTTTTTTAGGAACACGAAAATTTTCAGTTGATATATCTCGATGAAAAATATGTGTAGTTAAAGTTAAACACTGATTACTCTTTAACATGCTCTCTTAAACCAATTTGAATGAAATGAACAGGAATTCGAAGTTTCGAGAAAACACTCCATACATGTTCTCCTAGTCTTCCAAAATATCACACCCGTAATATCCTATGAAGGATAGGTCTACCTTAATCTAATAGATTTTGACACCCCATCTTGCACCTCTCAAAATACCTAAGCTAATCAAGGTAGCCAAAATAACGGATAGATCAAACAAATAATTAAACTAATTTAGTTAATATATGCAAATCGTATAAGAGGGACTGAATATTACACCATGAATGCCGTCTTTCCCTATCCCAAGAATTTGTCTAGATGGGTATTCCTAGGAAGTAATCTAAAGAGTATCACGTACCTTTTGTAGGACTTTTTAGGAAGTGCCAGTCTTTCTGTTTCGCTAGAGGAAGGAGGAACCCCCAGGCAACCAATCTGATCAAATCAGAAGTGAGGCCGTAGCAGATCCGTCTGTATAGACATGGCACCAGATTCAGCAGGATATCTCTCAGTAATATAATTAAAACCCTAACTCAACTACTCAATTGAATACTGATATAACATTAAACAAACATAAAACAACTTCAATAGCCCCAATCGCAAAATTTTAAAATTAAAATAATCTAGTAGTATCCTCATTCTGGGAGCTACTTACAACTGGCGCTTAAAAAAATGCACGGATTTTGATTCCAGGAGAACGTCTATCACGTCAAGTGCTTCAAGTGTGTCGATTGCAAGGACACCATTGGGACGGGGACGTTTGTGCCCAATGGTGACCTGGTCTACTGCAAAGGGTGCCACTTGCGGAACTTCGGCGTCCGGTGTTACAAATGCCACTACGCTATCACTGACGACCACGGAGTCATGTACAACAAACAACCCTACCATGCGGCGTGCTTCACGTGTTCCTGGTGCTCCGTGCAACTGGCCAAGCAATCGTTTCGGCATATCGGTGAGAGTCTGTACTGCCTGAACTGCTTCGGGGACAAGTACTGCAGGAACTGCCACTCCTGTGAGAAGCCAATTGTTTTAGGTGCGTATGTTTTTTTACTGTGTGAAAAGAAGTAATCGGTTGATTTGATAACTATTTTAGCAAGCTTCGAATAACAGATGATTAAAGATTGTTTTTTTTTTAATTTCCAATGAAGGTTACAATAGAAAAAATAGCCCCAAAGCTGGAACTACCATGCTCCCCACCCCTAAAATGAAACGAGGGCCGTGGTAGCCCAGTTGGTTGAGCCGCTGGATCGAGTTTGAAACTCGATCCAACCAAAGACCGTCGTGTGCGTGGGAGCTGGTACAAATAAAATTTGTCGTGGACTCGAATGTCCTCACGTTGGCATGATGTGGAAATTTGGAGAGAGGGGTGCCAGCTCAGGTGTGACCTCGTCATCTGACCGTGATTTAAAGTTATGAGGTGTTGTCCTCGGTTCTTTCCCTTCGGGATGATCCCGGAACGTCGTCAATAACTAGATGTATTTCTCCAGCGTTTCTCAACTACCTACCTATGTACCCGCACTGTTTACTTGTTCCGAAATTGAAATATCTGCATACAAAATTAATGAGACCCATGATACCATTAATGAGACCCATCAATCCAAACAGTAGTACATGGAAACTGAGAATTTCAATCACGACAGAAATTTGGTTTATCGCTCAATATTTCTTACAAGGGAACAAGTTGGTCCTCAATGTGAATTTCGAACTATTACGAACATCCATGCTCAGACCTGGATGAGAACCCAAATCCTGGATGAGATCCCAAATTATTGAACGCAGGCCCGGAGGATTTAATTTATCACACTACAGCATATAAATGTTCCGATTGGGACAAAAAACATGGTACACTTACTTAAAAATGTCCCCGTTTGAAACAAAAATTGTATTGTAACCCTATTTTTAGACATGCTTCAAATTTAAGAGTTTGAAAAGAATTCTTTCATAGTTTTACGGTGGGTGGTATTTTTTAAAAACAACAGAGGGTCTTTTTGTGCTATTTGCTTAAACAACTCAATTTCGGAAATATGCTCTGCATTGTAATTTGTCTACTCAATGTTCCCAAAATTTTTTCGCTTTCGTACGCCTTTTTCTATAATCTTTCTCCTTATCCTTGGATTAAAATTACAACAGTTCCATGTCACGAAAAATGTTTAAAAGTCTGGGATCATCATGAATGTCCTTCCATGATACCCCGAAACACTGCAGTACATGATCGGGATTCGGCATGCTATTACCCTGACCATAAATTGTACCCCTATCATAGTAGTTGTAATTTATAGTTTCTAGGTTAAAGTTTAAGATGAAAGGGCTAACGAGGGGCGGGAATTTAAAAACAATTGCAATAAAGATAAACAAATTGCGTCTTTTAACATTAAAAAGCAATAGTTGCTATAAATATTTAGCATATTTAATTAAATAGCAAAAGGCTGGACTTTGTGAGAGTTACAAATAATTTCAATATCAATTGTTACATTGAATTTCCGAATCAATACAAGAGTGTTTATATAGTATATAAACACACAAAACAATGTTGTGCATCTTCTAAGTTTTGTTATCTGTTATAAACAATTATACCTTTGATAACCGCAAAAAATATCTGCACTGTCACAAGATATATTAAGAATATTAATTAATAAAATAATTCACCAAAAAATTGGCTTTCTATCAAATCAAAATTAAATTCTTAAACAGTTTAGAAGAAATAAATCTTATACGATTTTTAAAAAACCTTTAGAATATTTAAAGGTTAAAGCGAGAAAAAACTAAATATGCTTTAAGTTTATTACTTTAAAAGTGTTTTCTGTTTATGTAGTCCTTTATTTTTATTATTGAGAGAGATGTTTTCTAAATTTCTTATTTCATTGTATTACTGATATTTCGATAGCGGTGGCATAAATATTTTTATTAAGTTGGAGCATTCTTATTACGCCTCGTGAGTGAGCGTGTGCAGTTTGAAAAATAGACGCTTCACTTTTAGTATGCTTTAGGAATTGAAATTGATTCTTCAAATCCAGCATGCAAATTTATGTGAAAGAATTTCCTTTTCTAATCTATTGCAATTATTAAGCAAATGGGATAACAAAATTCCAACAAATGTTGATTTCAGAGAGAAAAGTTGCTTTTTAACGGAGTTTTAGTTTTTTATTATTTTAAAGATATTTTTTGAAGTTTTTAAATAAGATTCATGTGATAGATGCAGAAACAAATCTGGAAAAGGATTTGGCTTTCTATGGTATTTTTAAAAGAGAAAGCTCTCTCTAATAGTTCAGTATTTCTAAATAGCAACAAGACGTCTTTTCGGTCACCTTTTTCAGACATTACTCAATTTTTTCTCTCATATCTGAAAGTCTTTGTATGTTCCCCTTGGGACACGCGTATCATAGATAAGGAATGCTGGTCTATAGAAAAACAAATCGATGCACTTGTTTGCGACCTTCGTCAAATTACAGCTAATAAAATATTTGATTATTTCTCAGAATTCCCCGAAACTCCAAGAGTATCTCGTATGCAATTTATCTAATCTAAAATTAATCACAGCCATTTTTGTTTCTACAGTGGTTGCCTGGATTTCGAATAATGATCACTATATACGGATACAGGATTAGGTGGGTTTCATGGCGTAAGGGTTATATTTAGCCAAGCTCTGCCAGACACGTCAAGTAATGGATATACGAAATGGAAATTTATCGACACAGAAGAGATAAATACATCCAGAGAGGAATCGAACCTGCTCCTACAACTCGCAGACTGCTAGCGCATTGTGTAAACCGACTGAGCACA
Organism: Meta bourneti; assembly: GCA_933210815.1. Taxonomy (NCBI): domain Eukaryota; kingdom Metazoa; phylum Arthropoda; class Arachnida; order Araneae; family Tetragnathidae; genus Meta; species Meta bourneti. Next base: position 87,687,577 of record OW119927.1, read on the forward strand.
TCCCATCGGGTCTTACCTTTTCTGGGTTGAGGCCCGGTCACCAATCACGACGGAAAATATTACAAGCATACAGATAAATATTGGTAGCCAAATATATAGGGTAACTCGACTAGATTTAATAGGTTGTAAGGCTGCTATATCAGGAGACTAGGGTACCAACTCCTAGAGACCGAATCCCCAATAATTTTTATGGTTGGGCCCGAAACATGAGTATGCAGTGTGGTTTTGTCTCTAAAAACTGTTTTGCCTGGAGGACTAAGTATAATGCGGCTCCAACATAAAGCAGTCGACCTTGGATCAGTCGATTTTTGAAAAGGTGTGAAAGGCCGTTAGGAGGGCATACGCAAAAGCATGAATGTCGATTGCAGTGGGTGATTCCCCACCACCACAGGCCAACGAGTTCTCACTGCTATCGCTTTCGACGCCGAACTATAAATTTAGAACCAGAACCCGCGCTAAGTTTACGTTCCAACCTATCACTTTATTCAAAGGATAGACTCGCCCAAAACCACGTGACTCGACTGTCTTTTATGCGGGAGCGGGACTATGCAACGGGATCTATTACAAGTATACAGATAGTGTGGACAGCGAAGTGTATAAACAAAATGAATATTTCAAAAACACGCACATAGAAACGAAGCAAATGGGATCTTATTTGCCCTCCACCCAATTTCTCCAAGTTGGTGGCAAGGTATGGATTAAATGTCCGTTTATGTTCGATGTCTCATATGCAAATTGTAAGATGTTTGCCACATCTACGAATGAACTTTTGAATAGCGAAAGTGAAATTACTTCGGGAATTTGGAAACCAAATTATTTTTTTAGGTGAAAAGGATGTGCTGTTTTCGTATGGAGATTACAGCTGGCATTCCGCATGCTTCGTTTGTCAAAGCTGCTCAAGTTTACTTGCCAATCGGCCTTTCTTCATACGAGGTTCTAACTTGATCTGCAAGGAGTGTACAAGCCAAGAGAATGCAGTGTCTGCCGAGGCGAAACACGCAAACGTGGAGGGCGAAGAGTCTTTGGAAACAAGGACTCGAACTCTAAGTGACAAGGAATCTACGCAGACCGTGGACGAGCAAAATAAGAAGTCTGAGACGGAGAATGCGAAACAGTCAATTTAAAATCAGTTTTTGTGCCATACGTTTTTACATCAATTTCCAATTATATTGACAGTACAAAATACCTTACACTTTTTTATGTTTCAACTCACACAAGTTTAATAAATAAAAGTTAGCAAGCAGTTAACCCTTACAAAAAAATTTAGAGTTCCATAGCACTTTATACGGAAACGAAATTTCGTTTCTATAGAAAAAAATTCCATAGAGAAAACGACCTAATTCTATAGAAAAGTAAAGTCATGAAACAAAAGAAATGACCTCTATAGAATTCTAGGTTTCTACAGACATTTTCAAAAGATTTCTAGACTTTCTATAGAGGATACTTACAAAAAGCCCAATCAATTCGGAATTCATTCTTGGTAATTTTTATGGGCGAAATGCTGAAATCTTATTCGAAAAACAAGCCAAGTGACTTCACGTTCAGAATATGTACAGGAAATTCATATCGCAGCAGAAACACTACAACCACCTGTATTTAGCTTGACAGAAAATGCCTCACATTTATTCAACAAAAAGCAAAATATAGAATACAACTTTTTACATTAGCATTGCCGTTTATTATAACTCCATTTATATATCTGCTCACGAAATTGCTATACACCTTGAGAACAATTTGCATCACATAAAACATTGCTTTATGAAAAACCACGTTTATTCTAGACAAAAGCTGGAGTATTGCTGCATTCCTTGCTTTACAAAATTATCATTTGAAAATGAATTAAACTATCGTTTGATGCAATACTAGAATTTAAAAAGTCGAAGCTAAGATATTTTTTTGACTTAGAATACGTCTTACGCTTCGAAACCGGGATGCCGTGCTTAATTCGTGTCACGAAAAGTGTTGATCACGAAAATTTAACATTGGTATTTTCAATTAACGTCACACTGGAGCAACACAACGGGCTATTGGTGACGGTCCGGGATCAATCCCAAAGGGAAAGATCCGAGGACAACACCACGTAATTTTGAACCACGGTCAGATGACGAGGCAACACCTGAGCTGGCACCCCACTCTCCAAACTTCCACACCACGCCAACAATTTAATAACATGAAAACTATCAATGATAGATACATAAACAATATTGTAATCAATAAAGCATGTTTTGATACTGATTGACTATGCGCGACGTCATCGGCTGATGCAATCACAGTGCAAACTTGAGTCACGAAAATTAGGGCTTCCGTGCACATAAATTTAGTTTAGCTCAGGCCTCCTTTGCGTGAGCACGACGTTTGAGGTGTCATTTGTTTCGTCTCTTTCCCTTTATAAATAATACAAATAAAACCTAAATATTGAATACTTCTTTAGATATCAAACTTCTAAATATGGAAATTTCGCAAAAATTTCAAAATGTCCAAATATATGCATACTGAACCCCAGAAAAATTATAAAAAACGTCCAGGAAGATAGCGAATAGTTAAAATAGTAATATGTACAACATATATTGAACTAAACATTGATACTTCAATAAATTTGCTGATATCTAGTGAACAAGTAGAAACAGGAATTAAATATGTAAAAGTGTGTGCTTAAGACAAAAAAGATAATATCCAGAAAAATAAATATTTTTATTTTAGTTCAACTATACAACAGAAACTCAGAACAAATGATCATCACGAAAAGAACTCACCCTTTAATAAAAGTATTTTGAAAAACAAAACTAAACATTTGCTATATTCTTTTGCAAATCTAATTCCATGTTTACTTAAAAATAATGACAAATAAAAATTATTACCAAATAGTTCATTTGCTATACTTAAAAAATGGACAAAATGATTACTAAGTCAACTTTTTCATAGAATTCATGTCAGCTTCAAAAATAATGTGAAAGTAATTTTAAGTTGTTATTGCAGAAGTTTTTCTTAAGAATTTAAAAATTCTCATTACAGAAATTTTTAAAAAGTCCATATATTTAATCAGCTACACAATTCAGAACAAGGACAATGGATAAGGATAATAAATTGTAATTTTTACCACCTAACTATATAACCACAAAGACTGCAAATATTTGTAAAATCAACATAAGAGTTAATGCTGTTAATTTTGTGTCCACTTAACTCAAAATATGTATAGAATATAGAAAACACAAGTCCTGTGTGAAACAATAAACAACTATTTGTATTTCCTTAGTCATAAAGCAAGGAAAAGAAACTAATGCATACCATACAATATTAATTCAAAAACAAATATGCATCTTTTTCTGAAAATATAAATTCTCCTCATGTACATTTTTTTCAAAAAGAGAAATTGAAATCATGTATGAAATAGACTGGTCTCAAGATTATTTTAATTATCAAAGGATGCCTTAGGTAATTTTGGAAAAATAGAAAATAAAACATTCTAAGCTTATAAGATTATTTGTTCAAATTCGTGAATGTGGTTTGGTTGTTTTGATCTTTTATGGCACAAGAGCCATATTTAGCCATGCTGCACCAGACAGAAGACATACAATATCAAGTAATAGACACACACGCATGAAAGCTTTTACTGATACAGAAGAGAGATACACCCAGGGAGGAATGCACCTGACAGGAATTGAACCTGTGCCACCTACAGCTCGTGGCTCAGAGGGCATACCCACTGAGCCACGACGGCCCCAAGTGAATGTGATTATGGTACCTAACTTAAAGTATTTTATAAGAAAGGTAAAAATTTATTTTTTATGGGTTTAATTCTTTAATTTTAGGCATTACAAAAGTTCAAGCAATTTTATTATTTCTAATCATTCTTATTGTATACAAAATTTTAGTATTAATTTATAACGATTATGGAAATACATTCAATTCAAAGAAAACTGCATAATCATAATACTCTTATAACTTCCCAATTTCTATACCATTTTAAACAAGAGTTATAAAATATTTTATCTTCTAAAAAACAAACTTTTTTAATCAGCTCACACATTTCTCTAAAGTTGAGCTTCTGAAAACATTTAGGTGTAGTGGTTTAAATAACAAAAACTTATCAATTATTTATGAACACGTAAAAATATGTATTATTGGAAATTGTTATACCATAAATGGATCTATTAAATATAACTCTATATAAAGATTTCCCAAACTTATAATAGCAGGATATCCTTTTCCTGATTTGATTTCTCATCTTTTCCACCTTAGCTAACATCTGTACAAAAGTAATTTAAAGGGACACATTTTCTTCAAGGAAAATTCAATTGTGATGTTTTAGTGTTGAATAACTTAATGTAGGAAGTGTTAAACTATAACTAAAAAAGTGGTTATGACACAATGAAAACAATTTGTAGACATAACCTTTCTAAAGTTGAAATAATGCAATCTTTAAGATACATCTATCAATAATACATTTTTAAGCAATCAATAACAGAGTAAGAAAAGCTAATATTTTATTTATTTCAGAATGAATATTTGAAAAATTAACAAGCCTTTAATTATACTAAATGGATACCTAACTTTTAAACATTTATCAAGTTATCTGAAAAAATAGATTGATACTACTCAGAAAAATTCTAAAACTTTTAGTTAGATTGATTTTTAGATCTTATTTAGGTACAGTGAGAGAAATTGATTTTACATTCCTGTATGTTACTCTTTCCTGTTTTGTTCATCGTTTTTCTCAAGTCCTCACAATGTAAGAATTCTTTTTGCAATCTGGGTTTTACTTTTTCTGTTTCCTACTTTTGATGGTGGTCCGAGAAAAACAAATTCACAGTATAATAAAAGGAAATAAATTTATTTAATCAGCTTAAAGTAAATTAATTGTCCTTTTTATGATCTAATATATTCTGTACCAAGGTAACTAAATAAGTAAAATAGTAATGAAAATAATGGATGTAAAATTGATGATTATGTTAATATTCTATGCTCTGGGTACAAATAAACAATTGAGATTTTTGTTTAGCACAAAAATAGTCTTTTCTCTATCTTTTACATTTTTATTGTAATAACCGAAGCAAAGTATTCCAAGTAATTGAGTGAAGAAGTTTTTGTAAGGAAAACTCTTAGTACAATATCAATACAAAGACAAGCATCCATTCGTGTGATTTTGTTAAAAAATTCTCTTCATTGTTAATTCTTATGACTATATTTTGTTGTTAAAGGAAAATCAAATAAATGAAAATAAGTACTTAAACCAAGAAATACATTAATCACAAATGTTTTGCTCTAGAAATGTCACTTTTTAAGTACATTTCTAGAGAGCAAAGACAAATCTTTCTTAAGTTTCAAATACAGGATATAAGACATCAAAGCCAATTTCAAGGAATATATTTTTTCTCATGTGACTTTTGATGGAACACAAATGTGACCCCAGTGTTCCAACAAGATTTAATAATGTGATCAGGAACATTCTTTTTGTCTTTGCAATGGTGCCACTGAGTCAGATCATTATTACAAGTGGCATTATCAGGAGGTAGTGTCACCTGGATACCTGTTACACACCTGTTGCATCTAATTTTATCATGAGTATCACTGGGAGTGTCTGATTCTAAGCGAAACAGGGCTTTAAGTTCTGAAAGACTAAAATGACGTTGGACCTCCTCTTCATCCACAACACAACTGCTGAGACCTTTTTTGTGGGTCTGTCGGAGCAGAATTTTTTCATCGATCGAACCAGTGGATAAGAGACGGTAAACAAAGCATTCCTTTTTCTGTCCATCACGCCAAACTCGGGCCATAGCCTGCGCATCATTGGCAGGATTCCAATCAGGGTCAAACATGATTAACCTATTGGCTCCAATCAAATTCAAACCACAACCACCTGCTTTACTACTGAGCATGAAAATAAATAAATTACTTGAGGGATCGTTAAAGTTTTCAACTATCTTTCCTCGCTTTTTAACAGTCATAGTTCCATCGAGACGAACAAAGGTGTAATTTCTCAACTGACACAGCTTCTCAAACAAGTCCAGAGTTTGAGTGTAATTTGATACTAGGACAACCTTATCAGTTGATGTTGCCTTGACAACAGCTAAAATACCATCCAAAACTTTCATCTTCCCTGACAATTCTGGGACTAGGTTTTTGCTGCTATGCTTAGGTGGAAACAGTTTTAAACAACATCCCAAACCATCCTGGTTTGTTTTAGCAAGCTCAAGTATCAAGTCTGGATGATTGCATATTTTCTTTAAGCTTGTCACAGCTGATAGAGCACTTATCTTATTCTTTGAATCCAGGGCTTTCGAAATAGCCTGAGATTTGACATAATGAGTGTACAGACTCTTCTGAAGATCTGTCATTTCACAGCATACAACAAGTTCAATTTTAACTGGAAGGTAATTTGACAGGAGCTGAGATGTTCTTCTAATCATGCATCTGTTTACAATGGCAATCAACTCATCCAACATCTCTTTACCTTTTGCCTGCTCATCGGCAGTGGCATCAATGTCACGACATCGGAGGATAGGCCTTTCAAACCTCTTCTTGAATTCCTGAGCAGTTCCCAAGATGTCTTTGTTGACAAATTGTATAAGACTGAAATACTCGAGTAGGTCATTTTGAATTGGGGTTCCAGACAAAAGCACTCTTCTCTTAGCAACTAACTTATCCAGAGCTTGGTATGTTTGGTTGTCAGAATTTTTCAACCGGTGACCTTCGTCACATATCACTAGTCCGATTTCAGTCTTGTACAAGACCTCCGCATGAAGTCGAAAGGTTTCGTAAGATATTATGAGGATCGGGATACGATTCCGTCCAATGCTGAATACAAAACCTTCCAACTTCTTATCAATTTCACTTTTACTTCCACCATCCATGGCTAAGACGCTCACTCTGCCACCAAGCCATTTCCCGACTTCTCGTTCCCAGTTCTTTACGAGACTGCTCGGAGACACGATGATGGCTTTTTCTATGATACCTTTGGCAGATGGTCCTTGTCTCAAACCAGTCCATAATAGAGTAATGCACTGTAAAGTTTTTCCCAGTCCCATTTCGTCAGCCATGATGCACCCATAGCCATTTTCTATTTGCTTACCAGTAATGCAATCCCACATGAATTTCACACCTTCTCTCTGGTGAGGGCGTAAAATTTTGGACAGTATAGGATCGACGACAACGTGCACGTCCACTTTCGTCGTAGATGTCTGTAAAAGCTGTTCGTGTGCAGTCGATGGGCTCGGTTCGTACAAAACCAAAGCACCCTCTTCGTCAGGATCATGGAGCGCTGCCTTGACTCCCGAGCGCCTAAGTCCAAGCGATCGGTGCTGGTAGGTGCCATTATAATTAGGTATAGGAACTTTAAAGGGTTTGGAGAGTATTTGTCTAATCAGTTCTTCGTGGCTAATATTTTCTTTACCAGAAACTTCAGTTGTAGTATCAGAGACAGTTGTTTTGCTGATGCTGTTGACAGCTTTTAAACTTCGAGAACTGGCGATTCTGTTCCTTTTGGAAGGAAGAAGAGGAGGAGATGTTTTCCTCTTCGCCAGTTGACTTGGAGCAAAACTTCTCCGCATGTTTTGAGTTTACACTGCATCAAAACAAAAATCTCGTTATCCCAATACGTATAAAATACAATAACACATTCGTTTTACGCGGGACCGAAATCTTTTTTTATTTACTTTATATAGTTGCCATATGCAGTTCACTCAAAAATAACTTGTTTCCAGTGGCTGAATAGCAAACGTGTTATAGTGTTTTCTTATATCCTGTATGAATTAAATTTTTTATGCAATTCATTTTTTATATCAGAACCATATTGCTTTTGGAATTCATATTTCGATCATTCGTTACAATGTTCATTAAATTTTTATTTAAAAAAAATATTTTGTAAGGACGTTAGCGATCAATCGGGATCGAGTAGCAAAATTGCGCCGAAATTTGGAGATTTTTTGGAAATTCGAAACCTGTTTTGAAAGCTTTAATTTCCTTCTAAAGTTCTCGTTACGTCAAGACTTATTAGCTCAGTGGTAGCGCACTTGACTTCGGATCCTATGGTCGTTACGTCATTCTCAAAAACTTTGAAAAGAATTTCGTTCTTTAATTTGACTTGTTTGACGACGACAGAATTCGTTTTTCTTTTTCATAGACACAAGAAGTTTTTACAATCATAGGAAGACCGGATCCTTACTAGCGACAAAATGAATCCTATGAAAAGATTTGAGGTTGACGAGATGATCTTTCAATTGTGTACCTTCAACGAATTCGATCTTTACGATGAGTTTGAACCATGTCTGTGCAGCGACTGCAGTTGCATGGATGCAACATTAATACAGCTTATCGTCCAGCTAGCAAAGCACGGTATTCATAAACTAGCTAAAGCTTTCTTACGTGATCCGAAGTATAACCAAAGTGATTGCATTCCAAGGCGTGTCCCCCCGGACTATATGTGTTTGTTCAGAGAACTCATGACAATAAAATCCGAAGAACTCGATAAAAATAATCCAGACTACGAGGAGCAGGTCTTATTTCTGGACCAGCTTGCAGGTAAATATTGCCTCGAACTTATTACGAACCCAGAGTTGTCTGCTCCAGAAACTTTATCTAGACAAAAGTATGTTCACCGTTATTTTATTGGTAAACTATTGAATGAAAATATTTCTCAATATTTTTCTAAATCGGGAGAATTTGCTAACTTGAAAGAAAGCGATGAAAACAATTTCAAAAAGAATTTAAAAGTCCCCTCATAACAGAAACAAGATACACCCTTCCATCACCTGAAATCAGTGACCATCTTATGTTTTTTTCATAAGCAAAGCCAAAAGGTGTGTACTGGCATTGCAACCCCAAGTGATCTGTCCCCTCCTGTTGTCTTGTGTTTGGCGCAACTTGGCCCTTGCGTCATAAAACCTATAGTTAAAGAAACCCACATAGTACTGCTAAAGTTTTTAATCATAAAACTCAAGGTGAAGTATAGATAACTGCTTATGCCACAAAACTAATAACAATTATTTAAGTTTTAAATTCACATATCAAAGCTTAACAAATACCATTACTGGAATTAGAAATTTTTAAGGATATTGATGTAATTGAAGTATGTCAGTCATAAGGGAGAATAAATACTATGGATCCAAAATTTTATGTAAGAATAACTCTGAACTGAACAAAAATCCCCATTTTGCAATAGCAGAGAACTGATCAGCTATGTGTTAATTTACTAATAGATAAGTCATGAACCTGTTTCACAATACAATAAATGTGATACTGATTACTCAGGTTAACCTGATAGTATGTATGAAAATATACTATTCTTGAGTCTATTTTCCGAAATAAAGGAACCTCTTACACGTTTTTTTTAATTTTTTACAAGTAAGCTCAATCTGCTGTGGGTGGTATGAACATTTGTGTAGGAAGTTTTAATTTGGCCAAATTTAAAACTAAAATTGATTTGCTGCAATGTTATACAACTGAACCGAATGTTTTCTATAAGGAACTAATTTTCAATCAATAATTCTTAGGAATTAAGTATCTCAAATTTGCTTAATATTACAACTGCAATAGGCTAATAGTTAAAGTCCATTTATCTCTCTTGAGAGGCCTTAATTATTCGTTGCACATGGATTTCTATTATATGCTAATTTCAATAAAAAACTGGACAAAACTTCAATCAATGGGTTATTTATACACAAATTACATTTTAAATTGTGCATAAATACTTTGAAAATTAAATTCCTGATTAGGATGACATGAATTTTTCTCTGAATGAAACAGCCCGATTTATTAACATTTTTACTTAGTCTTCAACATTTTCATAATGCTCTTATTTTTACTACTCCAGAAATACTTTTTAATTTACTGTTTGGCCAAATGAATAAAGGTACAAATATGCTTTCAATCAATATATTGGGTTCTACACTGTATAAGTGTTCGATTGATTTATTCTTAAATTTATCGTACTGCAATCCAATGACTTTTAAGAATATACTCAAAAAATTATTTCTTTGTTAAAAATGCAACTTAAAGGGACAGTTTTGATGTATTTAGAGAAGTCAATACTTCCTGGAGAAATGAAAATTTATATTTTTCATCTACCCATCTAAATAATTACCATAAGATCAAAAACATACGAGATTATGAGCAAATATTTTCAGTGAAGTGAAATTTTAATATTGAGAGCCATCTGTGTTTGGTGTTAGTCACTATCCAGTTGGAACCTTTTTTTCATGTAATTAAAAATAAATTAAAATAAGTTTTCAATCATGTATGAATTGTTTCCAGAGCACAAAAGTTCTTGTAAATTGTGCAGTAACTATCCAGAAAATTGAGAAAAGCCAGCAAAGATTTAAATTTGGAATTGAAAATACAATCGAGTCTATTTAACGAAGTCTCATCGTTCCACTTAAAAACCTTTTTATGAAGAAAATTCATTAAATAGAAATTTGTAAATTAAGTTATAAGAACAGACTGAAAATTACCTATCCACTTTATTAACTTTAACACATATCCTAAACTAAAAAAGTCCAATCCTGCTTTGTACGGGTTTATTATAAAGAACACCATTTTTCATAAAAATTTTCACACTTTTGTAAAAATTGAAATACTATCTAACATTTTCTTGAAACTAATCCCCTTCGTATTGTATCAAATGCTGTTAGCATTTCTTATGAAGGTTTTTTTTAATAACCTCTCTCTTCATTATCATCTTCACTCACAATAGTGTCTTCATATTACATTTCCTAACACTTTGCAATGTCATGCTCCGTAGGATATTCAGCAATCACAATGTCTTCATCAACGTGGAGAAAATTAGACAGCTCTACCTTCAACAGCTCCCATGTCTTTCAGATGCTGCCATTTTTCTTTCAAATCTGCCAAGCACTTGGATTCAGCATCACTTGAAACCGGTTTTAACAAAACAGTTCTCTTTATAGTAGATGCAGTCGCATCTCACTGCCAAGCTTTCGTCATCTCTGATATGGAGATTCTTAAATTAATGCAATTGTCAATGCACTGGCTGCTCTATAAGGCAAGAATAATTTTTTGTACGATTCTTTTTCGATAATGAACTTTAAGATTTTTTATAATGCCTTGATCCAATGGCTGAAGTTTTGAAATTGTATTGGCCGGAAGAAAACCTTTCTGTTCTTCAATTTGCATTTTGAAGCAGTCTGGTGGATGTGCAGGACAGTTGTCTATAAGTAACGTAATTTTGCAACTGTTTTTCCAATTGTTTATCCTATTTTGACAGCCACTCTTCAAAAATTCTAGAAGTCATTCATGACTATTGAAATGATAGTTCACCTCTAAAGATTTTGTGCCTTTGAAACATCTGGGGTTTTAATTTTTCTTCACCAGTCATATTCGCACATAATAAAACAGTATTCTGTTTGCTATTTGCACCTCCGAAGCACTTGTCTTTAAATGTTAAAGTTTTATTCGGTAGACATTTAAAAATCATTAGGAGACATCAGATCTTGTCGGTCAAAAAATCGGCAGTATAGTGATGACAAGATATGTCGTCATTAGCAAAATTGGTTGAACGAGATATCTCATCGAAACTACTTGGAGAGTTAAGAAGATTAATTTTGCCATTTAAAAATTTATGCTACTAGTTCACAAGTGCTTTTCCTGTGGTAGTCCTGCATTCATTTTTAACATCTAATAACACATGCCCCTCAAATCTTTAAGATTCATAAGTCTAGTCAGAACATTTTGTATAAGTCAGCTGCACTGCCATGAAATTATATACAAAGATATTTTCGATTGTAGTAGTAAAATAAAACAAAAAGCACGTTTTTATTAAAATTTATTGGGAAAATTAGTTTATATTTTAATGAATTCAGTCACCAGCCACAAAATCTGTCTCCAACATTCACACACACATACATGGATTTTCAACAATTACTACCAACTTATGGAAACAGAATTATTAAATAAACTTATAATGCTTTAGACTAGAAAACAATGATTATGAAATGATTTTCAATACAAAACATCCTTTAACAAATGTAGACATTGTATTAAGAAAACTGAGTGAAGCGCAAACAGAATAGCTATATTGTTTTAAAACAACTTTTAAATCCTTAAATTGATTTTAGTAATTCTCTAATAGATTATAAGTTCTAAAACAAATTCCTAAATATTAAGTGCATGTTAATTTATGAAAAATAAAAGTTAATATTCAGTTAACATGTAGGCAGAATATGAAGCTATTGCTGGCATTTTAATTCCAACACATCTTGACAATGTGTAAAACAATTTAGCAATAGATATAACTAACAATTATGGCAGTGGCAAGTATGACATTCAAAGCATATGTACACAAATGGAGATTGGACAAACATTTTGTAAATTTAATGAGTAGATTTGGTAAAAGTACATAGATCAAGGTATGACAAATAGTAATTTAGAAAAATAAAATTTTTACAAGGTATAAAATAAATATTTAATAGAAGTTTGTTTTAATTTAATTCTTTCCTTGTCTAGCCAAAAGTTCTGATTTAAAGTTCACATTCAACCAAAGAAAACGAGATACAGAAATTTTTAATAAAATAATTTCAAAGATACGAAGGTAAAACGACCTAGTTAATGTTATTCAGTTTCGTAAATATTTAACTCCTTTAATCAATATTAATACACTTGTATGTATTTTAGTTCCATGAAATTTGCAAGCCCCTCAAATGAAAATATTCAATTATGAGCCATTCTGGCTATTTTGCAGTCATGCAAGACCTGACATTCTATCGTGACGTCTTAATGCATCTCAGTACCACTATATCTTGATCAGAAATGATTGTACAGATATCTACCATTTAGAGATCTTAGCATTTCTGATCCATTGATTTTACTATTCTATTAGTAATAATCCCCAAAGTACATAAAATTATTCACAAGGAGTGAACAATCTCAGCCTCTATTCACAAGAAATTATATCTAGCTTAGTATTATACGCAAATAATACTTTTCCAAGGAGATACGGCAAAGATCTCTAAGACTAGGCACTTTTCCATTGAGATTTTTCTGATAATGCTTTTCAAAGGAGTATAGCAAAGAAATTTCATAATTACGAAGATTTCAATCATCAATATCCAAATGGATGAGATTAAACTGGACCATCGCAAGCAGACTATCCCTTTAATATATTTCAGAGTTATAACACTACTGTACAGTACATTCACAAATCTTTAAATTGGCATCGTATCATTACACCACAATCAAACATGCCAAGGAAGATAATAAAATTATGTATGGATACTCAGAAATTATTCTTATTTACATAAAAGGCAGGGATCTAGTCTAACTTAAAGTCTAGTGTTCTTTGTTAACCCTCCAAGTGGTTTCGACGAGATATTTCGTCCATCAAGATCTGACCAATTTTCCTAATGACATCTCGTCATCAAGATATTGCCGATTATTGGATGATGACGAGATCTGGGTAGTTTTCTTCTAATGAGATATCTCATCCATGAAGATCTGGTCAGTTTTGACCTAATCTAGTAAATGACAAGATACCTTGTCGAGACAACCCTCAGGAGGGTTAAAAGTTCAAGGTGAACTTTTAAAAATAAAAATGCATCTTTTAAATTGAAGATAAACAGGATGAATAACCAACACAAGGTCATAAGAGTAAATTAATTACAAATCTTAATTAATTAAGATTTGTAAGTGATTCAACAAGGGAAAAGAAGCTTTAACAGTGTTTAGTTCAGATTCATAACCACATAATCCAAGCTGTTTATAATTAGCAGACTTGAAATTGAAGATGTCAATCTTAGAAAATAATTGCAGACAAAAATATTGAAATATGTTTAAATAATTCTGTTTATCTATTGGGAACATAATTTAGCTGACTTGTGTATTTCAAAAACAAATGTTTGTTCAACCTCCAAGATGTAAATGACTGGTCTACAACAATTAACATTAGTAAATGGATCTTGCATAGTACATATGTGGTTAAGTTAAAATTAAAACCAAATTAAATAATTTCAAATACTAGAACTAAATTTAGTGATCACACAACTTGATGCACATCAAGGCAGAAACAAAATGTGAACAATTTTTAAGTTAATTTGATTAGTAAAAATTTCATATGGGTGTACAATTTTAGTAAACTACAGTAAATAGAATATATTTTTATAAATTTCATAACACAAAAACATTTTATATATAACTTTTAACAGTTATGCTTTATGACAGTAGTATAACAAGAGTTTCCAGACGAGTTTGTAGCATATACGGATGCACATTGACTACATTACATTGATATTTTAGCAATAACCTCAGGGCACTGCCATGCATTTGAAGAACATTTCTTACCTATGAGATTCTAGCTGAGCTACTTCAAATACATTTCACAGTATAAGACAAAGACAACATACGTCAGCAACAGATATTATTTACAGTTCCAAGTATAGTTATGTTGTCAAAAATGTTTCACATAAGTTCTTCCACACTACTAATCACTGGAGTTTGTAACATATAACTCTGATGCAAGGGACAGTAAGACAATTGAAATATCTTGCTCAATATTCAGAATATGGATGAAAACTAGTATTCTTCCTATACACAATGTATCTTTTTGAATGCAACAAAAATGTACATACTTGATATTAAGTACAGAATATTTACAACAGAATGCTTGGAATTGAACAGTGATCATCTTCAATGAACGTATATAGAAGAGGAATAGTATTTAAAATACTAGAAAAAAATTTTCAACAAATTTATACTCCCTACAATCGAAAACTTTTGATGAACCTTACATAAATGTATTGAAAATTAACTTGGCTTTTATCTGAACCAAGCATTCTACAGAACACATACATTACCGAATTTAAATTTTAAAAAAGGAATGCATTTTCAAATTCAGTACAAATACAAATGCAGAAATTCAAATATGAGAAAGGCACTATATTTATAACAATGCATCAAAGCACAATGAGAAAAACTCTTGCATGAAACTTACTATTTCACTATAATTTTTTAATACTACCTAGTTGAGTATTATGTGAATATGTTGAGTATGCATGAATATTGATAAAATAATCCTTAATAATTGTGATATACTATTACTAGTAATGAATAATTTATTTCATTAGGGGGAGTTAGCAGAAAAATCAAGTCTAACACAATTCATGAAACGCAACACAGAACATCAAACACCATAAGAAAATATATACACTACCCTTATTTTATCACCCAGTGTTTCAATAGAAATCAATCTCATTTATTTTGAAAGTAGTAATATATTGTACTGTTACTTAGTGATTTGTCTCAACAGACTTCAAAAGCAAAAGAATTTAACACCTAAAGTATGTTTTCCTTCTTTTTAGATGAAAATGGAAAACTAAAATATGCACTAAATGTTACCAGATTTTAATTGCTCTCATATGAGGCTGAAAAATTATTACAATGAATATTTTCTGCATAATTACAGTACGTATCTCAAAATATATTCTGTTCATACTCTATCCAAACTGTCTTAAGACAATGTAAAAGCGATTAATTAGTAAAATAAATCACTTAAATCATTTTCACTTTATGAGAAAAGCACCAAATACATAAATTTAAAGCTCTTAGTTGATTGTTAAACCCTTTGAATAATAATAGAAAGGAAGAAACTATTCAATCCAGAAACATACGGAACGTTTTTATTTAGAATGTATATTCCCCACACATAACGATAAAAACTATTTTGTATGAGACATTTCAAAAATAATTCACCTTAAAATCAAAATATACACCACAAATGAAAAATATTTCAATTATGATTTGTTTACTGCCTTTGCATCAATCCCTAACTCCTATCAAGTCAGTTACTCGACCCTACTTTACACATAGTTTGAGTTGTCAGCAGTGTTGATTCTAAGTTAAAAAATGTACATAATTTGTTTGTATCTACTTTACTAGCTGTATACTTCTCTCTTCTTCACTTGACGTTGTCGAAGTCAGCAAAATTGTCAAAGTTAGCAAAACTGTCCGTTGTTGACGTGGGGTTCGAGAAGGGGTCGAAAGCATCTTGGGTCTTGGCTGTCTTCGAAAACAGATCCGGAAAGGCTGCATTGGTGCTTGGGTTTTCGAAATCTGCTTTGAAGGGGTCCACTGTAGGGGCTGGGGGCACTGGTGGTGCTGGTGCTGCCCTCGTTGGTCCTGGTTTTACAGGAGGAGGGCCTCCCACCTTGGGAGGTGCTGGTCTGGGTGGTGGGGCTTTGCTCTTCTTGGGAGGTAGGGCAGGTGTGGGGCTTTCAGGCCTAGGAGGTGCTGCTGGACTGCCGCCAAAAGGATCAGCACCAAAAGGGTCTGCGTCAAAACTCTAAGGAAGAAATATTAAAATCATCATCTCAAGACTAAACGAAATCAACACTGCAGGGATTAAGTCACTAAATTATATGCTTTCCAAATGACTAGTCATGCTGACCCAGTTCAATCCACAAACAGAATTCATAGTCAAAATAAATCAGTCCAATAGTAAATCCATTTTTCTAAATAACTTTAATTTACATTAATCTATAAATTTATAAGGGTTATAATTACATGAAACTTAATACTTAAGTATGAGACTAGCAGAACAAGAAACACCCAAGACAGTGTCTTCCTCATGTGGATAGGTAGTTGAATTCATATTGCACTGGAGCAGCACGAGCTATTTGAAATGGTCCAGGATCAATCCTGAAGGGAAAGATTTGAGGACTGCACCTCGTCATTTTGAACCACTGTCAGATGATGACACCTGATTTGGCACCCTACTCTACAAACTTCCAAGCCAATTCGAGGCCATGACAGATTTAACGTGCATGGTTGTCTTTGGATGAATTGAGTTTTGAACTCGCAACCCTATCGTTGCTGATCCACTACTATACCAACTGGGCTACCATGGCCCTTCGTGAGGGTGGGAGAGTGAAAAGTGGGGCTTCAAATGTAGCTGCAAGCACTACAGTGGGTTTTCAGTGGAGGATACAAATGTAGCCTCAAGTCTGAGGGGTCAATTAGTGGGGGCTTCCAATATAGATGTCAGTGCAACAAGAGGTTGGTAGCAATCAGTAGAAGATGCTACAAAATCCATCAATGAGATAACACCTAATATGTGCAAGATTCCCAATCTTTTGCATGAAACAAATTCAGGGAAATTTTTAAAAATTTCACATTCAAGGGATTGAATAAAATTGGCATACAAAAACTAGGAAATTAAACTTGTATGCAAAAACATTTCAAAGTTAATATGAAAGCACAATTGGCAATATAAAGGATGAAGAGATGGCAAAAATGTACATTTGGAAAAGCTTTAGGTTCCAAGCAAATTTGTCTAAAATAAAGTTTGGGTAAAATTAAAATTCATGGACTAAACTAAATTTTGGTATTTTTCCAGGGCCTGAAGTTTTTCAAGTACTTTTGATGAACTGTAACCCTAGAGTAATAGTGACATTTAAAAAATTGATTGACAAGAAATCAACTGTGTTATAAAATGATCATTTGAGATTCATGGAAAAATAATATGGTTCCTTTCTATTCTTTTTGAATTATCAATTAGTTAACATCATAATTGAAAAGTATGAAAATGTGGCCTAACTTCATCATATTTAACTCTTGAACTGAGATTGGGAAAGTTAAATACAGTATACATAAATAGTAATGCTCCCTTATGTTTCTCATTTCTACATACTTTTTCATTAGAACATGAATTTTAGCTAGTCACCTCAGTTTTATTAGATTTTATGGCAAAACATGATGTTTACTCAATGGACTTTTTAAGATTTTATTGTCATCTTTGATCTGGTAACTCCTTGACTTTTTTAGTCACATTGCCTCATTACATTCCAAAGACCTCTTACACATAGAAAACAATAAAGGAAACTGCAAACATTATGAAAAAGCACTCATAAATTAATCTGCTTCACAATAGATAAAAAAGTAAATAAAAATATCAAAATGAAACCTGTTTTAACTACAGGAAAAGATGCGTAACAAATGTTAAGTTTTCTTGAATTCCAAATACACTATTCAAGCCTTGCTTTTAAGGTTTTAAATACTTAATTGCTTAATAAGGCTGTTGATAGAGGGAATTTTAGCATAATTAATTTTATTTTTACATAACTACTGATAATATAAAAAGTATCCATTTAATAACTCATTTTTTTCAATTGATGGGAATTTTCTATGCATCTCAATTCTTTCAAGCTTGAGAAAACTGAAAATTATTAACATGTGAAAATGGTAAATTATTTATAAAATACATACCGAAACAGGAGATTGCACCGAATTTGATTTAGATAAACCGAAGGGATCAAAGGGATCTTTTTCTGTGAATAAAAACATTATGATGTAATATATTAAAAAGTAAATCAATTACTCAACATAAACTTAAAATGTAAATATACTTATTCCACATAATGCAACTCTTACGAAAACAAGAAATTGGTCTGGAATTGTTTTGTTAAAACAATAGTTTTACAACAGATGGTTAACAAGATTTCCTTGTATCTTGAAGTTTCATCAAATTAAAATAAAACAATTCAGACAGCCTCATTAATATTTAGAAATTTAAACTAAACTGTTAATAATTCTTATTTAGTACAAACATGTTACCAGGATTTGCTGGAGCACTAAATCCACCAAATGGATCATTTCCAAGAAAAGGATCATCCTGAAAAGAATAGCAAAACTATCAACACAAGGAAGCTGAATCAGTTTGTATTAAAACAAATATGACATGTCTTTATTTTTAAAAAATGTTTTTGCTTAAGATGTTGTATTTTCAAATGTACATCTTAAGCAAAACCATTTCAGCACTGGTGAATCATAATTATGTAGGCTAACCATCAACTATAGCCTTTCTATTAGACAAATGCAGATTTCATCTGAAGGCTTTGCTTGAATAAAATAGTTACTACTATCAAGATGAAAACTCACCTTGCCTGTCTCGGCAGCTGTGACATTGAAGACATTTTCAAACGGGTCTCCTCCAAAGGGATCGTTGGATGATGTAACACTACCCTCCTTAAAGGGATCAGCTATAAGAAAGATGCAAAACAGAAGTTTTAAATAATTTATCTGCTAAAACGCAAGATAAAGGTGAAACAGTTGCAGCTTCTGGGGGTTCTAGTCAAAGCACTTGTGAAATAGCATAATTAATTTAAATAAAACAAAAGTCTTCTCTTAAGTTCTATTTTAGTAGCTCCGATTCAAAATGAATTGACTAAAACACAAAATCTGCTAATTAAATATGAAACAGACATTGAAGAAATTTAAATTTTAAAATGAAAAAGCTAAATATTTTCTAAAAGGGCTTTGGTGACAATCTAGCAACCACATTCCAATGTTTTTCTTTTATGGTTGACATGACTTCAAAATTGGCGCACTTTGAAAAATTTTCTCCCTAAAAGAATCCTAAAACTATTTTTTCAAACAGCTATTAGTAAAAAAGGGGCTAAATTTTCATTGACCTTTGGCGTGTTTATAAAAAAGTTGCCAAAATTTTGAAAACAGGAGCTTTTGAGAGAATTCTGCTTAAAAAGATACACCTAGTCACCCAGGTTGAAAAATAGCAGCAAAAAGTCGCCTGTGATAGACACTTAACATTCCCAAGAATTGTGTTTGTTTTTTCTAATGCCAGGTCATTTGAACAAAAATCATTATGGTACTAGAAGGGCAGATCTGTGAACAACTTTGCATTAGCACGAGATAATAATCACGAGAATTGAGATAATAGTTGATCAGAAGGTTGAAGTACAAAATCTGTCCAAAGTTCCAGGGTTTACCTCATTTTTGGAAACTGGTAATGCCAATGTAACAGAAATCTTTATCCCTGGAGTGACATCCCAGATTGCATCTGTGAACTGATTTGCATGATAAAAAATAGAAGTCACAAAATTGCCTTCTAAGTATACAAATTTCATTACAATATATTTTGCCATTTTCTGTAATACATGTGTAAATATGCAGACTATTGATTAAAAACCTATTTATGCAAAATATACATTTTATGAGAATATATTCAACTCTTTTGGTGAAATATTTGTAAATGTGAAAGACACAATGCAGAATGCATTGATTGATGACACAAAATAGTTTTATTTTCATCGAATACATAATCTGATGCTGAAATCACATGCACTATATGCCCTAAGTCTCAAAGAAATTCAATTCTAATTAGGTTGTTTGGTAGTTTCATGGCACAAAGGGCCGTATTTAGCCAAGCTGTGCCAAACACAAGACGTCGAGCAAAAAATGTCATGAAAGGGAAAAAAGGAATTGGGAACAGAGAATCGCTTCAATTCCAATTAGGACAATAAACAAAAGATATTTCATTGTATAACAAAACTTATTAAGTCAATGTTTACTCTCAGAGATTAACTTAAATCCAAATATAAATTAACCCAAATACAACATTATTTTAGCAAAGCTAGAAAATTATCGAGAACTTACCTGCTTTGAAAGGATCTTCTCCAGCAAAGGGATCACTGCTAAAACCATTGGTTTTACCTTCAAATGGATCTTTATTAGCAAATGGATCCGCCTGTAAGTGTTATTAAATTATCAATTAGAATTATTCGAATTTTGTAGGTCAGAGAAAAGGAATTATAATAATAAGCTATGCTTGCGACCTGAAAATCACTAACTGGAGCTGCTTGTTCTATATTATTTTCCACAGATGTCTTTGATAGCTATTTGAAAATAAAAATACAAATTACGTAAGTTTTCAATATAAAAAGAATACTTTCAAGAACATTTTAAAATTATAGAGGATCCATAAAAGTTTTAAATCTAGAAAGAGAACATCGAAATCATAAAGAATAAATATACTTAAACTAAGTGGAATTTATTAGGGTAAGAAAAAATACTAGGAAGAAATATTAAGTAGATGAACAGATGTAATAAGTCAAAATTCGAAAAAACGATTAAAAACTGAAAAGACTTAAAAACAATAACTAATCACAATTTTAAAACTTCATTTGATGCAAAAAATGTATCGGCAATGTAAAAGATCATCAATAGTCATTCTGTTGGAGCAAAGATGTCCACCATCAAGACAGGAATCACAATAAAAAATGTAAATTTAACCTTAAAGTGGTTTCAGAGATATCTCGTCCATCACGATCTGACCAATTTTGCTAATGGCGAGATATTTTGCCATTACGATATTGCTGATTTTTTTTATGACAAGATTTGGGGTCAGGTTTCTTCTAATAATCGTGATTGTGCTTTCTTCTAATGACGAGATAACTCATCCAACAAGATCTGGTCAGATTTTCTAATGACAAGATACCTCGTTGGGACAACCACCAGGAGGGTAAAATATGTTAAAATACTGCTGCCACAACTCACTTTTTCAACAAAGCCTTTCCAGGCCACGTGTAAAGGCGAGGAAGGCCTAGCATCATTCACTATTAATTCTTTAATTTGTTTGGATAGATCATGGATATTTTAACAAGAAACGAGCTTTCAGAGAATGAGAATTTGAAATGGAAGCTTACCGTAGGTGAAACAACTGTGAAATCATCTTCTTTGTAAGGAGCAAAGCCATTCAATGTAAATTCAGAAACATTTCTGAAATCCCCAAAAGATATAGCATTGTCCATATCCTTTATAGCATCACTCATTAATCTATGTTGTTCTTGCAATTGATCTATTTTTATTTTCATCTAAAAGTAGAAAAATTATATTTACAAATATCAAAAAGCTGTTAGATAACAATCTTAAACATCTTAACTGCAATTCTCATAGCAAGTTAGGGTTAGGTATTGAAAATAGAATATACATGATCTTGCATGAACATTTGCTTACTTGACTGATTTGAAGAATAGTGCTTTGTAACGAACTAGTTAAGGCATCAAGTTGAGTTTTACCAGAGGTTATTTTACTTTCCAACTGCATCTCTTCTTTTCTCAATTCACTTAATTCTTTACGCTTCTCATTCAATTCTTTTTCCTGTACCTGTCCAGACATAAAATGATAAATATCACAGAATATAAAAATATATTCACAACTAATAAACAAGAACTGATACCAACCTCTAATTCTACTTCTTGTTCTTCTTTTTGTTTTTTCATAGCATCGATCTGAAAAATTAAGTACAACATTGAATTCATCAAATAAATTTAAGTAAAAATGAATGCTATGAAACAGATAAAAATAAGTATCAAATTATTATTACTAATTATTAATAAAATTTTGATTCAGTCTCTTCCAGACTGCAGCATTATACTTCTCATAACTCGCTAGCAAAGTACCAAGCGACAGCAAAAAATCTGAGTCAATTCGTCTTAATATTTAATTTCATAAGCAAGCTCTGTGAATACAATATTTTAATTAGATTGACTGCATACTTTTGATTAAAATTTTATTTGAACTTACATTACTTAAGTTACATCCATACATCTTTAAAAAGATTTTGATAACATGAAAGGAATCTACCTCAAAACACATTAACTTTAGCTAAAGTAGTTGTCTTAAAATCTTTGAAAAGATCAAGAATTTCTTAAAAGTAATTCTGTAGAGTGTAGACATCACTTCCGAATTCGAAATTTATAAAAACATATTCTCCTTCAATTTATAAAACAGTGAAAAAGATAAAAATCATATGCTGTGATTTTTATTTCCAGTTATTCAAGTTCATAACATTAAAATAGTGTTAAATAAGCTTTAAGATCAAACTAAAAATAAATACCAAATTTTACATAAACAGAATAACAAAATATAAGGAAATACAGTTTTTACAAATATTTTAGAAATATAGCTTTAAAGTATATTTTCAACTAAGCAAAATTGATCAAGAATGTTCCTATATCAATAGAACATACACAACCGATTAAAATATAAGTTTCAAAACATTAATTACATTTTTATTACGAATATTTAAAAAAATTTAAATGCAAAGGAGTATCAAAAAGTAAGGTGAATTTTTGATTGACAGAAAAACGTGCAGAGATAAATATATGAAAATTTATTATGTTTGACAAATCGTATCACACTATCATTCAACAAAGGAACCATAGTGGTCTAAACATTTATTCCAACGTGGCACCCAATCATCCATGCCCTTTTCAAAGAAATCTTGCTCCAGGTTCCCTAACCAGGTAAGTGTAGCCTGTTGTGCTTCTTCCAGTGTATGGAAACGCTGCCGACAGAGGTGTTTCTTCAGGAGCCAAAAAAATGGTAATCCAAAATGGTAATACTGCTCACTGAACCATATGAGCTATTCAATGCATTTGCAATATCATGCAACCTCACTCTTCTGTCTTTACGAATCATGGCATCGACGACAGCCACATTCGTGTCGTTACACCACACATACACTTGTTTCTGCGACATAACACTATCTCCATAGACTTACAACAATTCTCGATGAATATTACATATTTTTTCCCCTTGTCCCATAACAAACGAATGACACCTTGCACCTCCTCCTTGGAGTAATGCTCAAGTCGATGTGCCATCTTTGATTTGCTCTAAGCACCAGACGGGTTGACATAGAAGTTTCTACAAGCCGTCACACTTCTATCACCTTGGTACTTGCAACATATAAAAAAATTAATTAGCTACACAAAAAACTCTGAGTTTTAGAGACAAATTCACCTTACTTTTTGATATATCCTTGTAGTTATAAAAGATGACAAAGGAGAAGTTCAAAAAACAAAAAGTATAGAGCTAGAGAAAAAGAGGTTCACATAATTATAATAAAATTAATCAAAAGCTAAGAATGAAAAAGAGGAAGATGAAAATTTGAACTCAGTACATTGAAACAAAAACCATACATACGAGCAAGAGCACACCCGAAGAGTGAAAGTTAAAAGAATAAAAAGGTACATTCCGAAAAATTTATTATTTGGGGCTCTTAATTCAGAGGAACATTGGTTTTAACCAAGGAAGAACAGGGATAAAGCCTTTGTTGAAAAATAAAAGGCAAGGATAGCAAAAGAGGAAGTGAAGTTGACATCCAACGAACATGAAGAATCAACTTTTCACAATAACTACAGTAACAAGAAAAGTAAAAACTACGATCTAGCTCTACCTGGTTAACATCATCCTCGGTTTGTGCCAGCAAATCGCAAAGGGAAAGGTCAAGGGAGTTTTTCTAATTCATGCAAAACATAACAAATGTTTTAATATATAAGTTATTTCTTCTACAGGAAACTCATG
This sequence comes from Meta bourneti, assembly GCA_933210815.1. Classification (NCBI taxonomy): domain Eukaryota; kingdom Metazoa; phylum Arthropoda; class Arachnida; order Araneae; family Tetragnathidae; genus Meta; species Meta bourneti. The sequence continues at coordinate 87,711,682 of OW119927.1, forward strand.
CTTACTATAAACTAAATATGATTGCACAACTACACTTAGGGAAATAAAAGACAATGCACATGACAGTAAAACCTTTCACTTGTGTCCACTTACCTTAAGTAGGGAAAAATACATATCAGAAGACAGAAATTGCAATATTTACTTCAAAAATTATTTTAGGGATAGTGTACAAGAATGCAAAACAGTTACACAGGTTTCATACATATCACAAAAGAATGAAATTAGTCTTAACCCTCCAAGTGTTTTGAAGAGATATCTTGTCAAGTTTGCTAAAGACTAGAAACCTCACTGAGGCAAAACTGTCCTATTACTCCAAGGGAATGAAAATCCCAGTAGGAGAAACAGTCCCATGCCCAAAACTGGTGACAGTTTGGAACAGGTTTTTGCATCAGTGGCTGGACACTACTGGGCAGTTTTCGATACAAAGATTAACCACTAAGAGGGTTAACCCTCCTAGTACTTGTCTCAATGAGTTATTTCATCATTAGAAAAATACTGTCCAAATCTTGATGGACGAGATATCTCGTTATTAGATGAAAACAGACCAGGACGATCTCATAATAAAAAATTGGCACCATCTTGGTGATGAGATATCTCATTATTAGCACAATAGGTCAGATTGTGATGAATGAGATATCTCGTCAAAATCACTTGGAGGGTTAAAGAACACAGGTAAAGTTTTCGGGATACAAAAATGTTTTGTTTATTAGTGCTGACACTATATTTTTTACTGGGTTCTTATGATACTTTTTTAATTGAAAAACTAATTAATAATTTCAAAATAAATAATGGAAAAGTTAAAAATTTGTCAGACCTCATTCACTTGCATCCCCTACCAAAAATATAATTAATAAAGTGTGCAATAGCATAACGTTTTATAATTTATTCAGATAATTTAATAATTTGTTTACAAAAGAATCAAGCCATATTACAACTGTAATGTGAAAGTTGTTTTCTGTAACAATTCATGGCAGCAAATGAGAACCAGAACAGACATTGTCCAACATTAAAAACTTTTTAAGAAAAAAAGTTTCCCACAAATTTTAATTAGAAACTACATTATAATAAAAATTAGAATGATTACTATAAACAATGATATATTGACTCAGATAATAACATGCATCTACAGTGAAAAATATGAACAGATTTCGGTATTTAATGCAAACTGAATCACAGAAATCATTAGAAAAGGTTGCTTTGGGGTTAAAAATGCAAAAGTTAAAATATAGTTAAATGGTGTACACATAACTGAGTTTTAAATTAGTTATTGAATACCCATTTTTAGTGACCAAAAGTATTTGCAGTGTATCAAATGTGGATGTGTTGAGAAATTATTAGATTTAACCAAATATTAGATATAAACCCACTCTATATATTCAGGAAATTATATAAAAATATAATTATATAAAATAAATGGAAGGAAATTATATGAATAAAATGTAAATCCTTTTTGAACATAAATGAGTCAACCAATAGATACACTTTAAAATAGTTACATCCTCCAAAAGAATTCAACTAATAAAATTCAACATGTTAAGAGAAAGTAAATATCTCAATTTACATTTGCAAAACAGTTTGAAACAAAAAATATTTTACAAATTTATTTTATTATAAAATTTGAAATGGAACATGTACTCAATTTTACTGCAACAAATACCTGTTTGTCTAAGTCATTTAATCTCTTACGAGCTTCCCCTTTTTGAATTTCTAATTGTTTTAACATATTTTCTAGAGCATCTTGTTCATTCTGTAAATTTTTCAGCTCTCCGTTTTTAATTTTGACATCTGCTTCTTTCTGTGCAAGATCTTTTTCTAGTGTCATCTTCTCCCTGTTCAAACAAGTAATAAGATTCAATTGACTACATTTATTACTCCCATAAATTTCAAAACTCATAAATGTAGCAGTTACTCACATTTGAAGTTCTTTTATTTCACTAGTTATGGAATCTAGCTCTTTACTACCCGAAGACTCTAGTTCAGGAGCTATTGGTAAAGGAAGATCCTAAAATTAAAAGCAGTTTAGAAACATGAAATGATTAGAAATCACATGAGAGCAACAAGTAAATTCGGTACAGCTTTTTGTGCAACACTTTTGGTGCATTTTTGGAGTGCCTTTTGTAGCGAGTTGTAGCAGGCAAAGGCAACCCTGCTTTATTGGGATTATGGCAACCTCACGAAGTTAAAATTTTCATTTCCGGCCCTTTTTTATTCTTGAATATTTTGGAATGTTCTTTTCAGTTTGATTTAATTGACCTTTGATTTCATTGGTCCTTTTGGATTTTTTCCAATTCTTTTCTGTTTCCTGCAGATTTGAAGAATTAAAAACTTTTAGTTTGTATTTTAAACATGGCACAGTGCAGTTGCATCAGGTTGTATTGTTTCTAGCTAGTTTGAATCTCTTATTATGTTTTTTTATTTTACCATGCCATCTGCATTTAGTGTTGTAATTTCAGGGTGTTCCTTCATGAAATTTGAAGTACATTTTTCTGGTGGTAGGGTAACTATAGGAAACGGAGGGAGATGCAAATTGCTTATTTGGTAGACATTTATGTCAGGATAAGCAGCTTCTTTTGGATTTCCTTAAGGAATCGGGATAAATTAAATTGGATTTTTTTTGTGAGAAATTCGATATTTAGATCAGGAGATGTTTAAAATTGTCAAAAGAAACTTTAAAAAGGATTCAGTTGTGTGGATTTTTTTCCTATTTTTACAACTCTTTTTTGTTAATTTTTTAATTATATTCTGCTAAGCCCAAAGCAGTGTTTTTTCTAAGATATTATTCCTTGGTCTTAATATCAAAACTGTACCATGAATTTTAAAGAAATTAATTCAAAATACTCTGATTTTTCAGGTGAGACTGAATTTCAAGCTAATTTTCAAAGAAATTGAAGTAGGCCCTGGTCTAATTAGCCATCATGTAGCAAAACATGACTAGTGTAAAAAACCAAATCCATACCTGCCAATCTCAAAGTAATCCAGAAAATTTTTATGGCATAAAAAACACACACTGCCAAAAAAGAAAAAATGCCTAAAATAATTCTTAAATTAATAATTAATTAAAAGTACCAAATTAGCAACAATTGTGCCAAATTAGCTTTATGAAAGCAATCCTGCTTTCTACTAATATTATAAACTTGGTGACAGTTCAAAGTTGGTGTAAACAATATTTTAAAAAATAGTGCCAGATATGAGAAAATGAGTAATCAAACTTCTTTGTTTTAGAGGTATATTTGTAGATTTTCCTTGAAAATTTGTGTCAAAGGTTATGATAATCTAGCAACCACTGATTCCAACGCTTCCCTTGGCTTGGAGCCAAAACTTCTAAATTGGAGTCACTTCAAAATTTTCTCACCCCCCACAAAAAAAAAAATGGAAAATATTTTTTCCATCCAGGAGATGGAAAAAAGTGTTCTTCTCAAAGACTTCCAGAAAGTTTGGCAGGTATGTGAACTTCAAAAAATTGAAGTTCATGTAATATAGAAGGGAACTAGGAACAGTTCATCTTTGATAAAAAAAAAACAATATAATTACCTGTGTAAGAGAAATACAATTATTACCTGTGTAAAAAATACAATTACCTGTGGAATATCAGAGGATGGCTTAGGCCTCAAAGTAGGAGGAATCATTTCGGAATACAAAGCAGTAGGAACTTCAATGCCCTGTATTTTTTGCTGCACTAGATACATTGCTAGGGCAAACTGTTCCGAATTCAACTTCCCATTTTGTTTGATATCACACAGATTCCTAGAAATATAGGAGTAACATACAACATTCACATGCTATACATTAAAAAATATCAATATTTCTATTACAATTTACGATTAATGAAAAATAATTAGGATAGTTTAGATAAGCTTTTTTCCAAGACATTGAGAAGGCATTAAAATTTTAATGAATTTCATTTAAATTATCAAGTTAAATAAAAATTTTCAATACTTTTTTATAGAATAATTACCATTTCGGTTGGAATTAGTACATTTAGTTGGAATAATCACTTTCACCTAAACTTTTTTTTGTGGATTTAAAATAAATTGATTTTTGTACTCAAAGTTAAGTCATGTTTCAGAAATATAATCATTAACAAGTGAAAAAGTTGGTTAGATTGTATTATATTAAAAGAAAAAATATTAGAAATTGTACAAATGTATAATTTCTGAAACATTACCTACTTAAAGAAGGAAAAATTGAAAAAACAAGAAAAATGTAATGACCAAGAAATATAATTATATGTAAACAGGCTATGAAGGAAAATCAATTCCAATGAACAAATTTTATGTGAAATATACCTATACATTTAAAATGGTCAAAGGATAAAAAATGTTTCAAAATGCAGGAAATATAAACCATCAATGTTTTCTGACAAATGTAAAGTTTGCTCAATTTAGTTTGAAATAAGTGTGAATACTGTTTGAAAACCTCCTATGATCTTACAATAAAAGTATTATACAAAATAGCTATCAACATCCCAGAAAAATATAAATTTCTCTTCGAAAATACATTACCAGATATGAGCTAGCACAGGCTGAGGCAGACCCGATTTTAAAAATGTATCTTTGATGTCTAGGCCAGTCACAAATCCGTCCTTGTCTGTATCTAACGTATGAAATGTCTCATCGTATTTAGCTTTATCTACAGCATTTATTATCCAAGAAGATCCCCTTCCAATAATCTAGAATAAGGAGAGTAAAATCAGTTTCTACTAATATCCTTTTAAATACCCTTAAGATAGTTTCAATTAAGACAAGTAAACGGTATTTTACATCTGATGAAGGTGTACTAGATCTCCGAGTTCGACCAGTTACTGCATTATCGATTCCCTGAGGTAAAACATCTGGTAAAACTTGGACCATTCCTGTTATACTGTGTTTCCTTTTCAGTATTGTAATGAGTTCAGGTGGTAGTACAGAGGGAACAGGTATATTTTCTAGAGCTTTGTAAACTAAATGCATAGCCTGAAAAACAAAAGTTTATTAAAAAATTTAGAACCACAAAATTTAGTAACACTAACAATCTTCAAGCAGTAAATAACTTACTAATATAAATTCTTCTTTACTTAAGAATCCATCTTGATCTGTATCACTGAGATCCCATATCTGTATAAAATATATAAATCAATATTAAGAAGGCAATCAGTTCAAAGAGCAATCAAAGTAAATTTTGCAACTAATCTTTTGATTTTCTGAAACATCAGCAACACATGTTCTATGTATTTCACTAAAAACATAAGGGATAATTATACTTGCTAATATTGGAGAATGAGAGATGCAGTAGTGCGGTTATTTAAATATTTGTGCAGTAATTGCAGATATATAAATATACCTTGCCATTTTTATATCAAGGAAAACTAAGAAAACAGCTGAAAATGCAAAAATTTGGTTTTAAAATGCTTAATAACATTAAAAAATAGAAGTAAAACATCAACTTTGCTGAGTAATATGGTCAGAGAAATCTTGATTAATCACTAAAACAACTCATGAAATTAGGTTGTATAAGATTGGTAACATGTAGGTAGTTGAAATAACGTCACACTGGAGCAACACAATGGGCTATTGGCGACGTCTGGTATCAATTTGAGGACAACACCTCGTCATTTTGAACCAGTCAGATGACAAGATAAAAACCTGAATTGACACCCCACTCTCCAAACCACAGCAACACATTTGAGGCTACGACAGATTTAATGTTCACCAGCCCCCATGTACATGACGGTCTTTGGTTGGATCAAGTTGTGAACTCACAACAGTTGCTAATCTGCTACTCTTCCAACTGGGCTACCAGCCCTGAAATTCATAAAAGAAAACACTTCTATTTTTAAAAGTGAAAGCATTCCCATAGCACAATGCATTGGTAACTTGCAATAATAATAACAGTTGAACTACCATCGATGCAACCATGCAATAGTAAGAATAACCAAAAAATCAACTAGTATCCACAGTAAAGTAATCAAAGAGTAGAGGCCAAATATGGGTAATTGTTTTCACATAGACCAGCATCCTATGTGCATGACACCCTATAACCCCTCAATAAAAAAATCTCTAGGATTTACATTAGTACATCTGTTTTACATTAGTACATCTGTTCAAACTAAATTTGGAAATACTGCAGAATTGAATCAAACATTCCAATAAAAGCTGATAGTGGTCCAATGGAATATTAAAAAAGGTGCAACTATTTTTATGGACAGTCAAAATAATAATTAAGTGATTAAATGCTGTTAATATGTGGTTGACAGTTTACATTTTAAAATATTTAGTCACTAAAGTTTGGTTAAAATCATACTTTTAAAGTAACATTTTTGAGAATATTTTCAATAACGTAAAAACATTTTCATGCTATTACCATATCAATAACATGTACTCAAGAAACTAAACATTTCAATTAACTCTTTCTAAGGACTTTAAGACACTTTTTTAGAGAATGCATGTTGAAATCAGTAAACATTAAAAAACAACTTACTTTTCCTAAAACATCAAATGGAAGTTTGGAGTTTAACATAACCTGGGGGAAAACACATAACATATGAGTCTTCTTGTTCACGATTATATTTTTTAAGACAAAAGTTTATTCATTCCTCAAGAGTGCAATTAATTTTAAAAACAAAACATGTATTTTATTAGCTTCGCAAAACTAAACATACTGGTTTCACTTTGTCACCAGGCAATTTCCCTCCAACTGGGCTCATTGAATAGAACATTTCTTCGTATTTCTTCTTTTCTGAAGCCTGCAAAGAAGTTTTAAATTACAACTCCTCTTAAGAAAAAATCAATCAATCAGTATTAAAACAATAATTTGTATCCTGCACAATCTTACCTTAATGTTCCAGTCAACAGCAGGTGAGTTTCGACCACTTAATGTTTGCTATACAAGAAAAATATTTTTTAAACTTCGGAATCAGAGAAGTTAAAACAACATATGTTCCAATAATGTATTAATCCTCCAAGCAGTTTTGATGAGGTATCTCATCCATCAAGATCAGACCAATTTTGCAAATGACATGTTATCTTAACATCAAGATGTTGCCGATTTTTTAATGAAACAGAGATCAAGATCTGGTCAGTTTTCTAATTCCAGATCTGAACGATTTTTGCTAATCATGAGACACCTTGTCATGACAACCATCAGGAGGGTTAAATACTATACACTTTCATTGAAAAATGTACAAAATTTCACATAAGGTTTTTACCATGTGTGGAGGTGGTACATCAAGGTTCATATTTGCTAAGGTAAGATCTTTTCCATTCTGATGCAGAGCAATTAACTTTAAAGCCACATAAAATCCTTGTTTGTCTAAGAAGCCCTTTCCTTGTGGATCTGACATATCCCATATCTAAAGAGAGTACATTTATAATTGTATTCAATGGCATTATTTAACATAATCAGTAAGCTGTATTTTAAATAGTAATAGGGGGATTTAAGAATTGAAAGCATGATCGTGTAATTATTTAATCAAGCTCAAGCTAAATTATGCATACAAATTTGGATTATAACTAAAAGGAACTTATAATATTACAAAAATAACTATAATCAAATATGGAAACATTAGAACACTGATTTTTATGAAATGTTAAATATTAACCTTATGCCTAAAGTTAAAAATTAAAAGAAAACTAGTGGGTTTTTTTAATTTCAAAATAGTTAAGAATTTATAATGATAGACGTTTATTTTGAACTTGTAAAATATACATCAAGCATAGCTCAATGTAGTACAAAATCAGAAATCAAATAGTATCACCAATGATCTCATCAGAAATAAATGAAAACTATTTTTAAATTAAAACATTCATTAATTGGTATCATACACTAGCCATATTACAATACCTTGCTTAATATAGTATCTGGAAGCCCTGAACGTTTAAGAAATGCTGCTGCCTCCACAGCAGAAATGCAATCAGTTTCGGCAGGATCAACCTGTAAAATTGAAAATGCTCAGATAACCTAATTAAAGCAGTTCACTATGCAAATGACCTGAGATATGCAGAAACTTATACAAATGTGCAACAGTAACTTTAAATAATCTTTTGTTTGAGCAATTTAATATCATAGATTTATATTACTTGAAAATGTTAGATGGTTGTTTTTATTTTATGGCACAAGGGCCATATTTGGTCAAGATATACCAAACACAAGACAGAAACATAACAGCAAGTAAATAGATATACACACACAATGAAAATTTTACCAACACAGAAGAAATATACACAAGGAGGAATTGAACCTGCACTGCCTACAACTCCCAGGTTGGTTGGTTTGGGTTTTTTATGGCACAAGAGCCATATTTGGTAGAGCAGTGGGCAAACCCATTGAGCCACTGCGTCCTGATAAAAATGTTTGAAACTCAGTTGATGCTTATTGAAAATAAGCCCATAAAGCAGGGCTTTAGAAAATCCATCTAGAATTCTGCATTAGTAATTCAATAAAGAATAATAATTAAAATGTAAAAGAAATAGAACTGCCACTAATATGCGGATGTTACATAAGTTAGCAGCCAACAAATCGGTCTAGTTGTCAAGGTCTGGTGTATGAATCGAAAGATTTCATGTTCAAATCCGGTTTGATTGGCCGGGCATTAGCAAAAATCAATAGTCAACATCTGCCCTAGACTTTACATATTATACCAGTTTATAAATTTGAATTTATTTTACTAGTATAAATGCAATATTTTTATAACAAAAATTATCAGCCTTTAAAATTTTTGTTTCAATATGATCAAAAGTACCCATTTCTTTTAATGATCAATTTTATTATCACATATAGTTGAAAATAACAAAACTCTAAATTCATACTTCTCATATTGCGAAGAAATATGTTCAAATTCAGTTTCTAAGAAAACTGTTTACGTAAAGATCATGTGATTTAAGTTACTGATGAGACAGATAAAGCTAGTGTATTTGCAAAATAGGGTAGCCTGTAAATTACAGTAGCCATATCCATAGACCAAATATATGAAACTACTATTTGTCATTAAACTTTTAGAAATGTTACAAACACATTTATTTATTACTCGCAATACTTGCACGGCATTGCCCGTGACATCATTCTTGTTTGTCCTCACAGATCCTGAAAACATTAAAAAGAAAAACAATTTTAAGAATGAATCCCACCACCACCCAACATGACACGGGCATGTCGCCTCATTCTTTCCACCTCACTGATTCTTGCTTAGAGGGCTCCATGATACACTATGTTGAAAGTTCTTCCATTTTGAGCTAGGATGTAAAGATTCTCGGCTTTTCCAACTCTTGAACAACCCACATACAGTTGACTGTGGGAGAAACACGGTTTAATGAGATCGAGTTCTACAACTTTCAGAAATTGTCCTTGTTGATACTCTTGGCAAAACTTAAAAGAACAGGGAACTGAAGTCGTTTAAATTGGAATGGGAGATCCAAAGGGATGACTGGGATCCTAGGAATGAATGTCTTTGCCTGCTGTATGTCCAGTCATGATGGTGGTTTCAATAATATTCGGCATCAGTTTCTTGATAGCCTTGTTCCATTGCAGAGTGAGGTGGATGCAAATTTCTGAGAATCATAATCGGTGCCCCAATTTCTAGCTGTAATAAGTGCGAGGGTACTCCAGATGATTCCAATGTGTTAAAAAACTGTTGTGTAGTTCACAGCCTCATCTGTGTCACATGTAGTGTCGATAGATTTGTATTATACAAATACAGAAATTATACAAATTCAAAAGTAAGTTATGCAATAACCACTACTGAAATAAAAATGTGATTCAATCTTTAAATATAACGCTATACTTTTAAAAAGTCTTGTTACCCCACTGATTATGATAAATAACCTAAATGAATCACAATGTCAGCGAAATCAAAACCAAATTAAACAGCAATAAACACTGTTACTTCATTTCATGTAATGTATTAAGTGAGTTGCAGGAGATTTCTTGAGGTAGGAACTTGGCACTTGGAGTCAGACATGTAGGGGGTGGAGCTTCAGTTATTTGCTTTTCATTGGTGGTACGAAAAAGGACGAAACAGTGACCATACAGAGAAACGAGTTTCAGAATTGAAAAAGCTACATAAAGTCAATTAAATTTTTTTTTTAAATAATTGTATTGAATTCAAAAAATAAAAGGATAAAGTAAAAGTACAGAAAAAATTGGAAGGATTAGAGTATATTTACTATTTTTAAAAAATAGAAATTATCAGTTGGCCGGGTTTGAACTCAGGAAGTCTCCCTCCAAAGCACTAACTGCGTTTTCAGTACGGTGCTTTACCCACTATACCATCGTTTCAATGTGAGGGGTGTTTTTAGTGAAGAGATAGCATGTGCGATAAGTATCTGTCAGATCGGTTTGCACAGATATGTCATAGTGGAGGAAGGGCTACACACGCAGCACAAAATATTAAAAAAATTTCTAGGTTAAATTTTAAAATTCGGGCTTCAAGGGACATTCAGTCACCTTTAGGACTACCTGTGTGCCGAATTTTATGGATGTAAGTGCTATAGATTCATCTGAACACCGCACAAACACTTCCTTTTATAATAGTACAGATGGAAACTTTCAAAGCTATAATCCTTAATTTTTTAGCTTTTTCAATTAAAAGTAAATGGTTAAAATATACTAGAAAAATATTTAATTCACTTACCTGCCGGTAGAATGCCTCATAGAGTGCTGTGTGAGACCTTGCAACCTTAAACAAGTAAAACAAATTTAAACCTTCATAAAAAATTATAAGGAAATATATTCAAGGATAGGACAACTGCATTTAAAATGTTTTGTATCTTATGACTACCCAATAATTTCTAAAGATAAGCAAAAGAGTAAAACTTAATTAAATGGTGAGGTGCTTCATCATTTGTTAAACCAACATTTTAATTTCAAAATTAACGCACTACAAAATGTCATATCATACACTGGATTCTTATGGACTTCAAGTTAATTTCCTTTTACATAGATGGTAAAGCAGATATTTAACAATAACTTAAATCACTTTATATTTTGCTAAAAATATAAGATAAATCAACACAAACTGTGCTATTAAACTAAAATAAAAAATAAGTACAGTAAATCTTGATATTTCGAGATGCTTAAGCATTAAAGTGCATCAAGACTTTTCATAAATGATTTTAAAGTAAATAAACACAAAACTGTTAGAAATATTGGAAATACTTTCAATTCTTTTTTTATCCTATGCCTATGGTCACTTTCCCAAGTATAAAGTGCAGAGACATCGAATACAAAACACTAGTCATCACAAGAGAGGAAAGGAAGAAACAATGTCTTTAATAGCTAAGCAATGAAATAGATTTTTCCCAGTCATGTTCACTAATCCACACAATGAACAGGTGAGTAAATCAAAGTGTCCAATTCAGCAGTACATGTGTTTTTTTCCAATTCTGATATGCAACTAATGTGTTTTCTAACTGCATCTGATTTTTTTTAACACCAGAACAATCAAACCTGCCAAAATGAGGTTTCATGTTTAAATTACAGAAGCTATGTTTGAAAAGTGTTTTTGTCGGAACTTATGTCGAGATAAAATAATTATCTGTACCTTGGTAGAAAAAAGACAGAAGTTCGAATTCCTTTAGGGCCAACCCTATATCCATAGTGACTTTGGCTAGTCAGGATGGAGGGACTGCACCAATTAAGAATATCTAAATTTGCTGATTTTGACTTATACTCACAAATCACTTCAAGGTAAATAAAGTTACAATAGAAAACAGAGCTAATAACCTCTTGTCAATACATTATGAAACAGTCAAGACATTGGAAAGTATTTTTTGCATGCTGTATACAAAATTAAAAAATAAATTAATAAAAATCACTAAATCAGTAATAACTAAAAATAGACACACCCATCACCATTTCTTATCCATTAACCACTCTAATTTTAAAGTTCTGTTCCTAAATACACCAAAATCCGTCAATATAGGACAGATTTAATTATCTAATAGCTTACCACAACGTGGTAAGGAATTTCGAAAGCAGGTCAGAAAATCACCATTTTTATTGTCAGTCTGAGCTACCTAAAGATCATGCCATAAACACCAATTGCGTTAGTGAAAGATAGATGTAAGAAAAACAGATTGAATAGCCCACTGGGTAAAGATGTAGAATCCGAGACATGTTTGTCGCCAAGCAATTTTTGTTGCCAAATCAAGATGGCGTCCTAAGCCAGTATGTTCGTTTAAAAAAAAAAAAAACGTCGACTTTCCTACGCGAAACACCTTTTGCATAGGGTTGCCATAAAGCTTAATCAAAACAACATGGTTACTATGTTTGGCGATAAATTGCCATGGTCTCGGATTCGACATCTCACCCGCCCACTGAATGAACACTTCAAATCAAATTTCCAATAAACGCAAATCCTGTCAAATTTATTATTGCAAAATAAAGCTAATAGTACTGAGTCAATGGAAAAATACATTTGTGGAAAATGTACACAGGAAATGCTATTGGTTTGCAAGAAATGTTCCGAATAGTTTCATATGAAGAAATAAGAGTGAAATATTAAAAATCTGCCACTCAATTATTTTTTGCAAATTAATTATTTAAATATTATAGAAATTAAATATAAAAACAGTTTTTTAATATCAATCAAATTGGTGGATGTGGTAGAATTAGGTATACATTCAACAGGTAATTATCAACAGGTAACTCTGGAGCAACACAACAGACTATTGCTGACAGTCCAGGATCAATCCTGAAGGGAAAGATCCAAGGACACCTCGTAATTTTGAATCACGGTCAGATGATGAGGTCGCATCTGAGCAGGCACCCCACTCTTCAAACTACCACCACATGCCAACATGAGGCCATCACAGATTTAACATGCACCAGCCCCACATACAGGAAGGTCTTTGGTTGGATCAAGTTTCAAGCTCGCAACCCACTGGTTGCCAATCTGCTACTCCTTCAACCTGGCTACTGCGGCCCGAAAGAAAAAATAATAATTATTCTAATGGTGGACTTTCAAGTACATAACCAATAACCTAATACCTACTGCTCCATATTTTTAATCTGATCACAATAAACTGAAAACATGTTATGAATTTGCATCCCATTGTGAGCATTGCTGTTATAGTATATTTGGTCAAATTTTATTAAATGTCACATTGAAATAATTCATATAGTAATAAATACATTTTAACCGACATACAAAAACTGAAAATGTGTTTATCAACAGCACAATTTACTTCAGCCACAAAATAGTTTAGAGAAATAGAAAAGTATATTCAACTGAAAAAATATCCAAAGTATTCTAGTTTCTTATAAAACTATCAAATTAATAAGGGTAAAATCAATTAGATTTTTATCTTACGGGGTAAGATTGATTTTATTTATTTAATACACTTTGAGAGAAGAAATTATATGATTTGAAAAATAATTAGTTTACAAGACATGCATACTCAGTGTTTATAACCATATTTTAATTTTTTTTAATCCCTTAAAAAATTTTCAAATTAAACCTAATATTATAAAGTTGGTAATTTTCCATTCTTAATTGATGCAGCTAATTTTATCTGACATTCAGTAGTGCTAACTTACGGAAATTATTGGGAGTAAGCCCAACTGTTCCCCCCAAAATAATTTTGTATAACCCAGACTATCTGAAAATTTATAATATTAATGGTCCACGTTTTGAGAGGTACTAGGTATTGGTAGCCCTGATCTAATTCCTGTAACCATATACTGAAGGTTGGTATGGTTTTGTGGCATAAGGGCCATATATGGCCAAGCTGCACAAAATGTCAAGTAAAGGGGGACACACACACACACAAGAAAAGCACAAAAGGGAGAAATATACCCAGGGAGGAATCAAATCTGCACCACCTACCACTTGTAGGTTGCTAGGACAATGGGCAAATCCACTGAGCTACATCAACCCCGCACTGAAGGTAATCTACTTTGTAAATAATTATTTTTAATTATTTGCAAGCTTTGGCTTTCCATGCAAGGAACCTCCATAAGCAATATGCTCTCAAGATTCCTACTAAACACTTGCTTCATATTTATATTATATAAATACTCTTGCTTTCACCTGTTCTTTACAAAACTCATCTCACAACTGAGATATATTAACTAAGTGTATGAATGCAAGCAATACTTTAACAGTACAAAGATGTTATACATACTGAATAATGGATCTATCTACATAGTAATTTTTAGGGTTTTTTGTTATGGAACACTGAAAACCTCATAAAACAATTGGGGAAACATTGGCATAAGCCAATCCTACTTTTCAAATACCTTACTATAGCTTCAATTTGAAGTATATACAAATATTTGATAACCCAAGATAAACCATAGTAAATGTGAAGAAATTAAACCAAATTTCTGTCAACAAATTACTTGTCTTAGAATAACATTATAGTATTCTATGTTTGGAGGACAATGTCGGAATAAAAATTTAAATATTATAATTGAAGCTCACAAGGTTGGTTGGATTGGGTTTGGTTTTATGGTGTAAGAGGCCATATTTGGCAAAGTTGGACCAAGCACCAAGTAAATAGACACACACATACCAGGAAAGTTTTACAGACACAGAAGAGGTATACACCCAGGGAGGAATTGAACTTGGCAGGAATAGATAACTTCTAGCTTCCTACAACTTCAAGCTGATACAGATCACATAACAAGTGTCAAAAGTATTAAATGAAAAACCAATAGTGTCGGATCAATTCACATACATACTAAATGTACACAAAATAAAGACTTTTCACAAGAAAGATTCAATTTTGGCAAAAAAAAAAACACATGCAAGCGCTGAACAAACTTTTGAAGCCAATCACTCAAATATTCATCTTAGTTGAAATCAAAATGAAAATATTCACGCTTTTACAAATTTTAAAAGTAGCCTCGGCTAATTTAATACTAAATTGGTATTTTTATATCTTTTCCAAGGAGAAGCAGAGTGAGAAAAATTTATCAAGTTAAAAACTGAAACAAGAACTTTATGTACATCAAATTTTGAGTGACAATTTTCTAGTGTAATCCCCTTTCATACAAGTTTCATAAAACAAATTGCTTGGACGAAGGTAAGTTATATTCTTTTCTGTTCAAATCCAATGAAGCATGTAATCTAAGCTACTAGATATACAATCTACTTCGATTAGCCGATCTAACAAATAATATCTAAAATGGGAATTGCAGCTTTACTGATTTATACGAGCATATTAGATCGCGAAGTACCTGAGAAGGTGAAGGAAGCATTCCCATCATAAATATTTGTATTTCATCAATTTTATAAAATTATAGATTATATTAAAATAATTGAGACCAATTCAATCTATTTTCTAGTATCGTCCGCCCGAAAATCCTGAAACAACATTGCCATTACAAAACACTTAATGAAGGTATCAAATAAAAAAACAAGTGGCTATGCAGTTACTTGTTTATTATAAACTTAAAAAATAATAATAAAATACATGAGCATTACTAAAATGCTGAATCAACAAAAAAATTCAATGCTGATTTTACAATTGATTCAAAGCACTGATCAAAGTGACAAAATATTAATCTATTTCTGTGATTCCAATTTTCACTTTTTGGTGTCTTAGACAACTAATTAAACAAAAATTATCTAATTAATGAAAAATATGGGCTTCTTTAACTCGTTCACTAATTCTCCCTAGAAGTTTGAACTTTAAAGAAGAGAGTTTTTTAGGTTTGTCACTCCAAAAAATATATAATAGCCCGTTATGTTGCTCCAGTTGACGAGCAACATTGTAGCGGCATTTCCCAAAAGTGAAAATATCTTTATTTGTTGATTGATTGTTGTGTTGTTGGACTGCCAGCTATTTAGTTTTCATCGTTTGGCAACAACCTTTTTGTTTTAGTTTTGAGTTGTGATTCTGAAGAATACGTTTTTTAACGGTGTAAGAAAATGAAAAATAAAAGAATCTTTTAACGGAGTCAGATCATAATTATTTTAAAAGAAAACATTCATCGGTATATTTATACACGCAACGAAAAGTAATACCAACAAACTGGTGACCCAGTTTTTCAAGATAATCTCGCCGGTGACGAATTTGAAAACTGAAGTGAGATGCCCGGAGACGAACTTGACAACAAAAATGAGATGCCCGAACTCCACAAGGTGAGTGTCAAAATACCTCCCTTTTGGATCGATAGGCCTGAGATATGGTTTTACCAAGTTGAAGCACAATTCAAAATCAATGGAATTGTGTCTGAGGAAACTAAATTCAATTATTTGGTTTCTCAATTGGAACCGAAATATGTTGAGAACATTTGGGACATTGTAACAAAGGATTCTAGTACAAAATATTCGGAATCAAAAACGAGGCTGCTAGATTTATTTAAGGAGAGTGAAAGCACTCGAATCAAACGCCTGATTACCGGAATCGAATTAGGAAACATGAAACCCAGTCAACTGTTACAGAAACTGAAAACTATGGCAACTTCCGATGTATCGGAAAAGCTGATTAAAACACTATGGCTGGAAAAATTGCCCGATTCTATGAGGAATATTATACTCGTCAGTAAGGAAGAATTACCAAATTTGGCCATCATGGCTGACAAGATTGCAGACATGAATCCGCAGAATGAGATTTGCAGCGCCACCACATCTGTTTCTTCAAATTGTGATCTTTTGACCAAAATTCAGGCACTCGAGCAAAAAATTGCAAAATTAAGTGTGGATCACATTTCAAGACCCCGATCACGAAACATTCAGAACTTTAGAGGAAGAACACGAAGTAGTTCAAGGAAAAGATTTAATCCCCAAGGAAAGTACTGTTTTTATCATTTTCGCTTCGGAACGAAGTGCTATCCTGAAAAGTGTACACAGCCTTGCAGTTGGGCTAATGATAATAATTCGAGTCAGGGAAACGCGAGTATGCAGTAGAGAATGCGGCAAGCTCTGCTGCTGACTACAATTTTGGGGATTGTCGCAAATTTCGCTTATTTATAAAAGATAAAAAATCGAAAGTGCGTTTCTTAGTGGACAGCGGAGCAGATGTCAGCATCATTCCTGCGACATCTCAAGACAAACAATTCAGTGATTATAAGCTATATGCTGCAAACGGTACAGAAATAGAAACATTTGGTATTAAAATGCTAACTCTGGATCTAGGACTTCGACGTGAGTTCCAATGGCCTTTTATTGTTGCAAAAATTAATAAAGGTATCCTGGGAGCCGATTTCCTTAACAAATTCAATTTATTGATTGATTTGCATAAAAAGAAGTTGCTGGATGGAGTAACCCAACTAAGTGTAACTGGTGATGTTGCTTCCATCAGTGAGGACAATGATGTCAGTTTTCTGAACAAAGCTTCAAAATTTTCCAAGTTATTGGAACAGTATCCTGATATTTCCAAACCAAATTTATTTATTTCAAATTTAAAGCATCATGTTAAACATCATATCATTACTAACGGTCAACCTGTTTATTCCAAAGCGAGACAGCTCGACCCGAAAAGGCTCAACACAGCAAAGCAAGAATTTAAGTTCATGTTGGATAAGAACATCATAAGACCTTCCAGTAGTCAATGGTCAAGCCCTCTCCATTTGGTTACGAAGAAAGATGGTTCTCTTCGTCCTTGTGGAGATTACAGGCAGCTCAACGCCAGGACAGTGCCTGATAGATACCCCATTCCCAGAATTGAGGATTTTCATCACATTTTAAAAGGTACTACCATATATTCCAAGATAGATTTATTTAAAGCTTATTTCCAAGTCCCCATTGCAGAAGAAGACAAATGCAAAACAGCCATTGTCACACCATTTGGACTCTACGAATTTAACGTAATGAGTTTTGGTTTAAAGAATGCTCCAGCAACATTTCAAAGATTCATAAATGAAGTATTCTCGGGATTGGATTTTGTTTTTCCCTACCTGGATGATATTCTCATTGCATCTACTAGTGAAGAACAACATGAAAATCACCTCAAATCAGTTTTTGAAAGACTCAATAATTATGGTCTTCGCATCAATATCTCTAAATCTGTCTTTGGAGTGAAAGAAATCGAATTTTTGGGATACTTAGTAACACCTCAAGGCTCACTTCCTTTACCTGACAAAGTTCAAGGCATCATTGATTACAAACTTCCAACAACTATTCACGAACTTCGAACATTTCTCGGTATAATTAACTTCTATCGACGTTACCTGAAAGATGCAGCTAAGAACCAATCTCTTCTACATGACTACCTTAAAGGAGCGAGAAAAAGGGATAGAAGAAAAATTGGGTGGACCGAAGAGGCTAAAGACCAGTTTAATAAATGCAAAGAAGATTTGGCTAACACTGCACTACTATCATTTCCAAGATCTGACGTACCTCTGTCACTTAATACAGATGCTTCAGATACGGCAATAGGAGCAGTGATCCAACAGTATGAATCTGATGGATGGAAACCTGTCGCATTTTATTCCAAAAAGTTGAATAATGCACAAAAGAACTATAGCACATACGATAGAGAATTACTTGGTATTTATCTCTCCATCAAACATTTCAAACACCTATTCGAAGGAAGAAGATTCACCATATTTACCGACCACAAGCCAATCACATTTGCATTTCAACAGAATCCTGAAAAGGCATCTCCTCGTCATCTGCAATACATTTCTCAATTTTCAACCGACATTCGACATATCAAAGGTCAAGATAACATCATAGCAGACACCTTATCCAGAATCGAAGAAATTTCCTTAATAGATTATGATGAAATTGCTGACGAACAAAATCAAGATGAAGAATTAAAGAGTTTAAAGACATCCACAACTTCCCTGAATTTCAAGCAGTACCCGCTACCTTCTGGAAAGTTTTTGTGGTGTGAAACATCAACCAGCAACATCCGATCTTACATTCCCAAATCGCACCGAATGAAGATATTTCAACAAATTCATGGAGCATCCCATCCTGGAATAAAAGCATCAGTTAAACTGCTGACTTCAAAATTCTTCTGGACAAACATTCGGAAAGATGTTCGACTATGGACTCAATCCTGCATTCCTTGTCAAAAGAGCAAGATAAATCGTCATACAAAATCCAGTTATGGTGAATTTCAACTGCCATCAGAAAGATTCAGTGACGTTCATATAGACCTGATCGGTCCTTTACCACCATCCAACGGTAACATATACTGCCTCACTTGCATCGACCATTACACCAACTGGATGGAAGTGGTTCCCCTACAAAACATATTGGCAGATACAGTTGCAAAAGCTTTTTACATCAATTGGATTGCACGATTTGGTACACCATGCCGACTGGTAACGGACCGTGGTTCGCAGTTCGGATCAGAGGTTTTCAACATCCTGTCCAGAATCTGCGGCATAAAATTGCAACACACAACGGCCTACCATCCCCAAGCCAATGGAAAAATAGAACGACTCCATAGGTTTTTAAAAGCAGCTATCATAGCACATGGTAACCCAGCCTGGAGTGAAACACTTCCAACTGTTCTATTGGGTCTACGCACTGCAATTCAAGAAGATTCCAACCATACCATTGCCCAAATGGTCTACGGACAAAACATCCGATTACCCGGAGAATTTTTTGAAGAACCCCAAATTCACACAACACCCGAGACCTACGTAAACCAACTACAGGAAACGATGAAATACATCAGACCTAGAACCGTCTCAAAGAAGTATATCCAAAAAATATTTGTTCCGAAGGACTTAGCAACCACGTCACATGTCTTCGTACGTAAAGACAGGGTTAAAAAGCAACTTGAACCCCCGTATGACGGACCATTTCTAGTCACGGACAAAGCTGATAAGTATTTCACACTCGAAATAAAGGGTAAACATATTACAGTATCTGTCGACAGGCTAAAACCTGCTTACATTCTACAAGAACCTACTCCTGACACGAAAAACGTATGTTGTAAAAATGAAACACCTGCACAACATAAAACTGATGAAACTAAACACGCTCCTGAATCGGAAATAATTCCTGATCAAAAACAATCTCGTTCAGGACGATCTGTTAGGAAGCCCATTAGATTCAGAGAGTAGTGCTGTACATTTTGTATATAATTTGTTTTTTTTTTCATATATTTAATCTTTCCGTATTCTCTTTAACGTAACTTCGTTACTGGCAGGGGAGTAATGTAGCGGCATTTCCCAAAAGTGAAAATATCTTTATTTGTTGATTGATTGTTGTGTTGTTGGACTGCCAGCTATTTAGTTTTCATCGTTTGGCAACAACCTTTTTGTTTTAGTTTTGAGTTGTGATTCTGAAGAATACGTTTTTTAACGGTGTAAGAAAATGAAAAATAAAAGAATCTTTTAACGGAGTCAGATCATAATTATTTTAAAAGAAAACATTCATCGGTATATTTATACACGCAACGAAAAGTAATACCAACAACATAACGGGCTATTATATAATAGCCGTTTATATATAATAGCCCAACATACGGAACTTGCAGAAATCTGGAACTCTCAGCTGTAAGTCCGCGCGCTGATTGGTTCTTCATCCCTATGAGTCATACAAAAGGACCATCTCGAATGAGAAAATTTGGCGTGAATTTCTGTGCTAGTACTGCCATTTCGTTTCTCCAACCCCAACGGTGTAGTCGCCATATTGGTGCTTTTGCTCTCTCGGATTGCATTCTGAACGTGTCTGCTGCGAAAATCAAAATAATTTACATTATTCTTTTGCTCACTTTATTTCTTGGATTGTCATATGTGTTTCCATATTCATTGTGTTTTAATAGTAATTTATTTTTTGGATATTGCTTGATTAAGTGTCATTTGTGTTTCCAAATTCATTGTGTTTTAGTAGCTAGTACTTTATTTCTTGGTAGTAATTTCGTTAGTTGTACAGTTTATTGATTAAGTGTCATTTGTGTTTTCAAATTCATTGTGTTTTAGTAGCTAGTACTTTATTTCTTGGTAGTAATTTCGTTAGTAGTTCAGTTTATTAAGTGTCATTCGTGTTTTCAAAAGTTGATTAAATTCATAGTGCTTGTATTTTAATTTCTCTAACATTAGTTTGAATATCAGTTAATAATGAGACTACTCATCATTGGCGATTCTATGGTCAAGTATTTGAAAGAATACTTGACTAACGAATTGTCTGATCATAAAGTTGATCTCATTTCTTTTCCAGGTGCTAAAATCGAAAGGTTATCAGGTAAACTTAGTGGATTAGGTCATTACGATTGGATGTTGTTTCATGTTGGAACTAATAATCTTTATGGTGATTCTGAAATTCTTCAGAAATTCACCATACTTTTCCAGGAAATTTCACGCCTACATCCTGGAGTCAAGGTTGTATTGGGGATCATACCTCGTGGTCCAAATTTCTTTTTGGATTATCGATCCCGTTGTGCCCTGTCATCTCATCTGCTGTTCTTAAATGCCAAGACAGATGTTGTCAACACGGAACTGGAAAAGACTTGCCTGAGCCTAGAGGCGTTTTATTTTTGCCAGTCTCTCGGTTCATGGCAAGGCCTCTGGGGCAGAGATGGGCTACATCTGAACAGAAAAGGTAATCATTACCTGGCAAAAATGTTTGTACAAACACTAAATGGGCTAATAGCTATGGATGATGCAATCTGCAAAAACGTAAGTTCTTTGTCAGTTGTTAACTTGCCTGTTAAGTGTAACTCTTCACCTGCTCTTTCTCTTAAGTCTCCTTTGTTTTCTGCTGTTTCTAATAAAATCTCTGAAATCTGTCCTTTTCTAATACTTGCTTTTCATCCATTCTCTCTAAACCTTTGTATTCTGATGTTGTCTCTGGTAGAATCTGTAAAACCTGTTTGTTTTAACAATTCTCATTACTCTTCACCTGCTCTTTCTCTTAAACCACATTCTGCACCTGCTGTTTCTAGTAAAATCCCTGTGAAACCTGTCCCTTCTAACAATAGTAACGTTTTCCTTGCTCCTTCTCTTAAACCTCTTTCTGTGCCTGCTGTTTCTCGTAAAACCCCTGTGAAACCTGTCCCTTCTAACAATTCTTGTAACTCTTCATCTGCTTCACTTGCTCTTTCTATTAAACCTGTTTTGCCTGCTGTGACTAATAAATCCTCCATGAAACATATCTTTCATAACAATTCTTGTTACTCTTCACCTGCAATTTCTCTTAAACCTCTCGTCTCTGATAGTACCTCTATAAAACCTGTACTTTCGAATAATTCTGTTATAGTATCCACTTGTACTAATTCTTGTGTTTTTAACCTTTTACCTTCTCAGTCTGTTTCTACTGTACACTCTACATTAATTTGCACGTGCCTGGACAATTTTGTTGCATATAGTTGCACTGGAGGGGGTGAGGGATGTCAGAATCAACTGAATAGTAAAGTATATCCGAGAAAATGCGAATCTTGTGAAAGATTGTATAAGTCGAAAGAATCTTTCCGTAAACACCTTAAAAGGTGTAATTCTCTTGTAGGGCCAAGAATTTCATATCCTCGTGAATGTACGGTTTGCTTAAAGTTCTACCGTTCTAAAGCATCATTTTTTAATCATAAAAAAGTATGTAAACCCTTTCAATGCTCACAAGATTCCATTTTAATAGGAAACAAATGTGAGAAATGCTTAAAAACATTTTCTAACAAGTTTAGCCTTAAACGACATTTAAAAGCATGTCCTTGGATGCAAGATAAAACTGTAGACGTTTGGAAATGTAAGGTTTGTGGAAAATTTTTCAAGAATATGCAGGAATTAAATATTCATGAACAATCTTGTTATTTAGGAAATGAGCGAGAGGTACATTATTGTGTTTTTCCAGAGGGCCGTATGCCATTTAGTCACATCGGACGTTTAAATAGACATATCATTGAAGTACACAATTCAAATAATCTAAAGTTCTATCATTTGATTGTATGAATAGCTTTCAAAATTGGTTAGAGTTGAAAGGCACTTCAACTTTTACATCTTTTAAGAAAACAACAGGAAGTAAACTATGTGGCTCCAAAATTTTCCATTATTATTCTTGTCAATTTAATGTTCCATTATCTAAGCTTGAGGTCTCCAGAAAAACTTACCGCAGAAATTTAAAAGGCACAGTACCTCAATTAAATTATCCAGTTAGGATATGTGCCTGTGAGCAAAAAGACTTAGTTACTGTTTCTTATAGTCCTAATCACAATCATTCTCTTAAATTTCAAAATAGTAAATATCAACCTTTGAAACAAAGTGTTATAGATCTAATTAAATCCCATTTGTTACTTTCAATTCCGGTGCGTAAAATTCAATTTCTTTTAAAGGATGGTTTTGGAAATCGTGACTGCAGAGAATTTTTTCCAGTGAAAGAAGTGTTCCTTTCGCGTAAATCAATCGAGGCCTATTCTCGATACATGCGTTGTGCTCTGCAGCCTAAAAATGATGCGATTTCTGTTGCTGCTCTTGTTGAGGAGCTTACGATTGAGGATTATGACCCGGTGTTAATTTTTAAACCTCAAACCAATACCCTGTATGGTCCTCCTGATTTAGATTTTCTACTCAATAGTGATTCCTCTTTTGCTTTAGGTTTTCAAACTAAAGAACAAAGACACATGATGCCTTACCAGGCCCTTGTATTAATGAGATTGTCAAACATAAGATTTTATTCATGCCTGCTAATGTTAATGAGCATTGGCTTTTAATTATTTTAGATATTGAAAAATATACATTGGAATTTTATGATCCTTTAAACAGCTCTGTAAGTAAAACTTCATCACATTTAATGATGAAATGGTGTTTGGCATTAAGTAATTTATTCTGCAACTCAATTGAATGGATGCTTTGAATGTGGTGTCTTTATATGCTATTATGTATATCAAAAAGTAAATAATTTGTCTTTAGAAACCGAATTTGACATACTTGGGTTTAGAAGATTTATTTATGATATCATAACTAATATTTAAAAATGTTTTTAATCTTCTGTCAGCTTGTGTACTAGAATGGACGCATAAATTTGTTTTCTGTAGACGAGCATGAACAAATACTCAGACTAGTAATTGATTTCAGTGTACAATTATAAATAATAGGCACACATGTGTTTTACCTTGTTTTATATTTTGCATGTACTTTTACAGGAGAGTAGTTAGATTAGAGAAATAAATTGTTTTGCATAAGGGAAAGGTTTTAAGGATTAACAGTAAATATCCAAACTGTTATGTTTACAGGAAGGATTTTTGATCTGGTCTAGTTTGCTTTGGTATCGTAATGATGGGTTAAAACCACAGCAGAAATCCAAACTGTATAGAAATGTCTTAACAAAGTTTAGCTGAGTAATTCTTAAGATTTTCAGTGTTTCATATTTAGATGAAAGTTTATAATTTTTTCTATGTAAAATCTTTTGATACTAGTAACCTTTGAGATGTCTGAAATTAAATTTTACTTGAAATGTGGCATTAATACTATGAATTTGTTTTGTCTTTAGGTTATTCAAAGGAGAAGACTTATGAATTTTATGTTAAAAAAGTAAAATATAACTAAATAATGTTTACTTTTGATGGCCAATTCACCCTGGCATCAATGATAAACATCTTTTAGTTCAGTTGAATCTGCATTAGTCATGGATAATTCTTTAAAGCACATTGTGTGGGCATGGTCTACTACACATATTCCTCTTGATCTACAAGTTAAAAATTGTTAACAATAACTAGTTTCTATTGAAATTAATTTTTGTGCATAATAGTTTCTTACCCTAATCAAATAAATTTTTATGTTTAACTTTCCTTGACTTTCATATTTTTGCCATATAGCTCTTTAAATGGAAAATAAAATCAGATGTTGAAAAACTACTGACTTATTCTTCTAATTAAACTGACATCCGAAACACATAACATCACCATAAAACTTAATGCATTTGGTTGGGGTAACTAATTTATATTTAAACCTGTAATCATTCATACAGCATGTGTACTTTAAAGATAAATAAGCTGACAATTATTTATATGCCAGAAAAGGTACTGTAATTCTATTGTTAAATTCATAAAATACACAAAGCAGTGAAATCACATCAAAGTGAACATTCATACATTATATTTCCCATCTAGAGAAAAACTGATTTACAATTAATATCATTTTGTTTTCAAAGTTAATTGTATTGTATCAACAATTTCCTGTAATTAAAATAAGTCCTTTTCCAGAGGGCATGAGGAAATGAACCCTGTAGGTATATTTGTGCATGAATGAAACTCCAGCAAAGTAATATGGACTACATTCTGTTTGTGTTTGGCGCAGCTTGTCCATTTTTGGACCTTGCTCCATAACATCCAATCCAACAGTGAAATGAATACAATTTTAAAAAACGATTTGGGTCAATTTTGTTTTCTATTCATTAAGTGATTTAAAATCCATCTTTAAGAGATCATGTGATTCTGTGTTTTGCTCTTAAATGAATAGAGCAACACTCAGTGTTCAGATCACTGGTGTGTTCATGTGTAATGGGGTAAAAATTACTTAGAAGTCATGCATGCATATCTTAAGAAAAGTAGACTAGATATGTGGTACGGGAAAATTTTATTAAACAAATATATGTACATAATCCCTAATCAAATTAAGCCAAATTTTTTCCTTTTAATTGTAATTAAAACTTAACATTTATTGTTAAAATAGTGCCTTAATTATCAAGCTTAAAACATTCCAGTTTCATGAATTTACACTTCAAAAACAAAGATTATCTTATTTCCCACCAATCATCTTTCATTTCATGGGAAAGTGGGAACAAAATTGTTAAATATTAAAAAGTAATGTATTTTTAAATTATTCTGCTTGTTATATTTGAAAATGAAGTTATGAATTTTGAAGAAATCAGCATTGAGATGTAGAAATTGTTTTAAAAAATTATCAAAGATAAATCTTATTAAAAATTCAAACGCTATGATTAGGTCATGTGTCTAGAAAAAATTAGATGGTACGAGAGACGAAAATAATGGTGGAGATTAAGGAAAAAAATAAAAGCAATTTTTGGAATCAACTAGTTTTCCTCTAATCAAGATTTAGATTGAAACCTTTCTGTTTTTAAAAGTTTGTAGGGCTTAATCTCGAAAATGAAGAGTTCCAAGTTAAAAAGGAAACCGTATCGTCTTTAGAGTTTAGGTGATCGGAGTGTTTATTTCTTCAATTGTATGCTCCCTTTTCAAACCAGGGTATGAAAAAAAAATCATGATTTTTTAAAATAAAAACATCGGATTTTAATTCAGAATCAGGATGTAATTTGACGTTGATTTCGGTTTCGTCTTTTACTTATATATTCGACATAATTCTTAAAATAGAGCAAATTTATTTAAATACGTATGTTTAATAAAACCTTTTAAAACCTTAATTGTTAAACAATCACAAATGTTTACAAAATATTTAAATTAGTCATGTTTTAATTGTAACAATTTCAAGTATTAAATTCACTTCATTTTAATTTTTAAAAATCGTATCTCAATAAACCTAAACATAAGTTGTATATCTTTTCAAAGTCAATGATTAGATGAGCAAGCTTCTTTATCCTGTTTTCAAATTAGGGAACAAGTTTGAAAACTGAGGTACGCACTTTTTCTCGACGTTTAATCACGATTCTCCATTTCGATAACTCACTGCTGGTAGGTATTGAATTAATGTCACACTGGAGCAACGCAACGGGATATTGGCGACGTACAATGTGTCATTTTAGCAATCTAGGTAGACAAAAGTATTGCATCAAAAATGCAGTGGTTGTGGGTGATTTTAAGAGACAGTCGTAAAATACTGGTTTGGTATATATTTAACAATTTTTTATTACTATTTGAATGCAGAAATATGCTAAATTTAAAGAATTTTTTTAACTTTGCTCTATATATAACACTTCGATCAATTATTAACCGTATTGTTGAAATTTTATATTAATATAAATGTGAATGGTCATATATAATCAAAACATTTCCATTCAAAAATAAAGTAGATGTATGTAATAGAAAAACTAAGGGAAAAATTTTTTAAAAAATATTACAAAATTACATACTTGGAATCCCAACTGCCTAAATAGTCTTCTGAGATTGAAATCAAAGGAAGGTTCTTCAAATTAAAAATTTTGGAAACATTTGGCTGTGTTTAGTTTTAGACCTTGCTCGTAAAGTTGCAATTAGATCTCAGGTGATGAGCAATCTGTTCTTACCAATTGACCTTTTGTAATGAATATTTCTCTTATTGCCTATTATGTTTATTTCTTGCCTCGCACTTCGTCTAAGAGCTGGTCGATTGGAAGAGTACAAAACGTAAAATATCTTTGGGGACCAGTATTTGATATATACACTACTGGCCATTAAAATTGCTACACCAGGAAGGCGGCACGCCATACACGTGAAATTTTCATGACAGATAGAACATGCTGTGATATGCAAATGATTCGATTTTCAACGCATTCATGCAAAGCAGGCGGCGGTAGCGACACCTACAATGCTATAAGAGATTTGACAGCAGGTTTCTCATACTGGAATTGCACTTGAACGTTGTTCTTGGGTAATAAAGTTGTTGTAATGCCTCGTGTAAGGAGAAATGCCTACCAGCACGTGGCTGACTTTGATCGAGGAAGGATTGTAGCCTACCTGGATTGCGGTTTATCGTACAGCAGTATTGCTGCTCGCGTTGGTCGAGATCCCATGACTGTCAGCAGAATATGGAATCAATGGGTTCAGGACAGTCATACGGAACGTCGTGCAGGATCTCAGCGGCCCCTCATCACTAACAGCCGAGAAGACAGATATCTTATCCGCATGGCCACAAGGGATCGTACAGTCACGTCACGAGCCCTGAGTCGAGAAATGGAGTTGTTTGCAAGACAAAAAGTGTCTGCTCGAACAGTTCGACGACGTTTGCAGCAGCATGGACTGTCAGCACGGCGACCATGTGGCTTCGGCTACCCTTGACGCTGTATCACAGACAGGAGAGCCTCAAATGGTGTTATCAACGACGAACCTGGACGCAGGAATGGCGTCACCTCGTCTTTTCGGACAAATCCAGGTTCTGTATACAGCATCATGATGGCCGCATCCGTGTTTGGCGGCATCATGAAGAACACTCATTGCCAGCTTGCATTCGACATCGTCATACTGGCCCATCACCTGGAGTGATAGTATGGGGTGCCATTGGATATACGTCTCGATCACCTCTAGTTCGAATTGCCGGCACTTTGAACAGCAGCCGTTACATTTCTGATGTGGTAAGGCCCGTGGCTCTGCCCTATCTTCGAGGCCTCCGTAACGCTAGGTTTCAGCAGGACAATGCACGACCACATGTTGACCGTACTGTCCTGACCTTCCTTGATACAGAACATGTTCGACTGTTGCCCTGGCCAGCACGTTCTCCTGATCTCTCGCCAATTGAAAACGTGTTGTCGATGGTTTCCGAGCGACTGGCACGTCACCACTCGCCATTCACTACAGTTGATGAACTGTGGCATAGTGTTGAAGCTGCATGGACTGCAGTACCCGCACATGCCATACAATCTCTGTTTGACTCCATCCCAGGCGGATAAGTGCTGTTATTGCTGCCAGAGGTGGTTGGTTTGGGTACTGATTTCTCGATCTATACCTCCAAATTTCCTGTAAATTTAATCATTTGTTCTTCCCACTATAATGTATGTGTCCAATAAATATTCTGTTATTTGCATTCCTTCCTGGAGTAGCAATTTTATTGGCCAGTAGTGTAGTTTACGGTTACTGGGGTAATAAGGATACTTTCTGAGGCCATACCTTGTACTTGCTTCGTGCTCAGAAAACTTATGAGTTTATCTGGAAACCGGAATTTAAACATTATAATATGACTTGGTAGGTAGGTAGGTAGGTAGTTAATTAACGTCGCACGGGAGCAACACAACGGGCTATTGGCGAAAGTCCGGAATCATTTCCGAAGGGAAAGATAAAGGACAACGCCTCGTCATTTGGAACCACGGTCATATGACGAGGCAACACCTGACCCCACTCTCCAAACTTTCACATCACGCCAACGTGTGGA
Organism: Meta bourneti; assembly: GCA_933210815.1. NCBI lineage: Eukaryota > Metazoa > Arthropoda > Arachnida > Araneae > Tetragnathidae > Meta > Meta bourneti. The sequence continues at coordinate 87,740,530 of OW119927.1, forward strand.
CATTTGAGGCCACGACACATTTAACGTGCACCAGACCCCAGTACACGACGGCCTTTGGTGGGACCGCGTTTCGAACTTGCAACCCCCGGTTGCTAATCCTTTACTCTCCCAGCTAGGCTACCGCGGCCCCATATAGTATGACTTGGAAGCGTTTGATTACTTCTACATTAATCCCAGTTATTTCAGTAGACATCTCAGCATTTCTAAAAATATACGAGTGATATTTCTATTGTTAGGTAATTCCAGAATTTTCGCATTACTACTATTCAAAACAGTATCAGGTAACAAATGTTTATCCATTTCTTGAGAAATATATGTTATACTAGCATCGCTTGCTTTGTATATATCACCCAAATGTCAAAATTAGACACGAACAATTTCACTAGTCATTCTAAAATTAAATCTATCAGTTGCGCCCACTTGCGCAAAAAAATTTTGTTCTGCGAACGTCAAATGAGTCAGGCTATAGTACGCATGTAATGTTTTAGTGATATAATATGTTAAGAGTTTAGTTAAAAATTGTAATTAACAGTTGCGTTAGACACTAATTAGCTAAAAATTCAAAAGGATCTTGCATATTAATGAATTAATATTTTAGAAAATAAAAGCACTTAAGCATACCTCGATGAACAGATGATAATACTTCTATCCACATCAAATAGCGTTAAAGAAAATATAGGACCTATACTTTTCAGTTAAACGCATAGTACCTACTAATACGCATTCGCCAGAATGATTTTACAACCAATGCAGAAAGTTTGACATTGAACCCCTGTACTTCCTGTTATGAAAAATTATTTAGAAAAATCACGTGGTCTTACTAAGGGGACATACTGATCGTAAGATATGTTGTATTTTTGACAATCTGCGATAGTAAAAAATTGAATTTTGTCCGAAAATGACACTGCGACGGTCCGGGATACATCCCGAAGGGAACGATCCGAGGACTTCACCTCGTCATTTTAAGCCACGGGCAGATGACGGGGTCAATACTTGAACTTTTTAAATTTAACTTCAAGATGAAGTCCTGTGTAAACGACTTGTTCCAACATGCGAAAGTTTTTAGAACCAAACTTGCTGTTTTTGAAAACCAATTGGGAAAGACAATTTTGTACCACTTCGAAACTTGCAAGAAGTTTGTTGGTGAAACTTGTGTGCCTTTCTCATCAAATTATGCAGTACAAACAATCACAAGCTACGTGAGGAATTTGAAAACCGCTTCGTAGACTTGATCATGCAGCTATAGCAGAAAAGATCAAGCTATTTCAAAATCCATTCCAATCTGAAATCGAAAATGCTCCATCAGAACTTCAACTTGAATTGATTGAACTTACGTCAAATGAAACTTGAAAGAATATTTCAAGGAATGTTACAAGAATGCGGACTTTCTTTCATTTTACAGGTGATAATATTTAGTTTATTTTTAATTTTAAAACAAACTTCTGACAGTTTCTTTCATTGCAGGTCATTGGGTGATGATTTCAAAGAAATAAAAACTTTGCCAGATCAGTGCTTTCAGTGTTTGTATCGACCTAGTGGCTCCTTAAAGTGTTGGTACACTTACGAATTTCAATGAAATACTGCTCTATCCATTAATAAAATTAATATTTCAGAATAGGAATTTTTAATAACATCTATAACTTGTTCTTAACAAAACTACATAAAATATTTTATTATAAAATTATTCGCACTTACAAAAAATTTTCTTCGGGCAGAACGCCCATTTAATCCAGTTGATCTCAGTACTCGTCGAACAGTTTCAGATGAAATTGAAGTAGAAAATTTTTCAGTAAATTCTGTAGAAATTTTTACAGCACTCAAACGTGGATTTTTCACAAATCTTCTAATTATAAATCTCCGATCACGTTGAGTTAACTTTGCCGGACATTTCCTTACCTTGTTTTTGATCCGATTTTCTTTAAAGCGTTTTATCACATACTGCACCGTAGAATGGGATAAATTTAGAGATATTCCGAAGTGATTTACCACTACTATGATTAAAAATCATCTATTTTTGAATGCTGTTCGTTGTTTTCTTACGACTACGAGCCATTTTTAAATAATAAATAGAATATTATGAAGTAAGCAAACGATTTTTTTTAAATGTCATCACAATGCAAAAATAAAAAAAGCGATAAACGATAATTTTACTTATGAATTTATCCGAAAATGTTTCGGTGTACGATCCCTTTTGTGGCGTGTTCTTTCTCTGCCTCCTTACATTTTCATTTTTATAAAAGGAAATGAGTCAATATTTTTCAAAAAATGTTGGGTTTTATTCAGAATCACATGGAGATGATATGAAAAAATATTGGACTTTATATTCGAATTCAATTCCAGGCTACAGCGCTTTTTCTACAAATTTTTAGTGTACAAGCACTTTTGGGAGCCACTGTATATCTGCGAACAGACATTTTCAAAAATGACCTTAGTAAAATCAAAGAACAGGGCTAACTTGTCAGACGAACACTTGAAATCCATTCTAGTGATAGGATCATCGAAATTTAGCCCAAAATGGACAGACATTATATGCCAGAAACAACTCCACACGTCTTATACGTACATAAGAAAGCCAAAGGAATATTGTTGAATGTTATTTTTTCCTTAGGCCAACTTTTACATTACAACTGTACACTTATATTATTTGGAATAAATTTGATTTCTTTGGATAAATCTACATTTTTATTTAAACACCTATTTTATTAACTACACTGCTGGCCACCGTAAATGCAACACCCTGAAGGAAGCATGCAAATAATATGAAATTTACAACATGCATTAGCGGAGGTGAGATATGCAAATGATTAGAATTTCAGCGCAGACGCACATCACGCGCGCCTGTGGCGCCACTTCAAAGCGCTATTTAAGGCTTGGAGATTTCGACGATTTCAAGTACGGCAATTGTGTTTTTCTTGTGGTTTTTTCAAAAAAACGATCAATTATGCCTCGTAGAAAACAGCGATCATCTTTTGATCAAGTATCCGAGTTCGACAGAGGAAGGATAGTGGCCTACCGAGATTGTGGATTATCTTTCAGGGAAATCGGTAGTCGTGTTGGACGAAACCAAACAACTGTAATGCGGATATGTGATCGTTGGATGCAGGAGGGTACGACGGACCGACGTGTTCGATCGCATCCACCTCAGTGCACCACTTCACGTGATGACAGGCATATTGTGCGTATGGCAGTGACGGATCGCTCAGCCACATCACGAACCATAGCACAGCACATTCAGTCTGTACCGCATCATCCAGTGTCTGCGCGTACCATTCGACGCCGTTTACAGCAGAGTGGTCTGTCCGCAAGACGTCCATTGCTTCGTCTACCCTTGACGCAGAACCACAGACGTTTCCGCCGCCAATGGTGCGATGAAAGAAGGATGTGGACGGCAGAATGGAATGAAATTGTCTTTACTGACGAGTCACGCTTCTGTCTGCAACACCACGATGGTCGGATTCGAGTCTGGAGACACCGTGGAGAGAGGATGCTGAACAGCTGCGTTATGCACCGCCACACTGGTCCTGCACCGGGTATTATGGTATGGGGCGGTATTGGATATCACTCTCGCACTCCTCTAGTACGCATTGCCGGTACTTTAAACAGCCAGCGCTACATCTCCGAGGTGTTGGAGCCAGTTGTCCTTCCTTACCTTCAGGGCTTGCCCACAGCCATATTTCAACAGGATAATGCGCGACCACACGTGGCACGCATTGTCCAAGGGTTCTTCGTCAATCGCCAGATTGAATTGCTTCCCTGGCCAGCTCGCTCTCCGGATCTTTCGCCGATAGAAAACATGTGGTCCATGGTTGCTCAACGATTGACCCAGAATACATCCCCAGCTGCCACACCAGATCAACTTTGGCAACGTATGGAAGCTGCTTGGTCTGCTGTACCCCAAGAACACATCCAAAGTCTCTTTGAATCAATGCCGAGGCGTGTGGCAGCGGTGATCTCCAACAATGGCGGCTACTCTGGCTACTGATTTTGGCAGGAACCACACTTCACAGAAGTCTATAAATTTAATCATTTGATACTTGGTCAACATGTTATCTACAAAATAAATTTTGTTGTGATATCTCTTGTCTTTCTTGGTGTTGCAATTTGGGTGGCCAGCAGTGTAGTTTATTTCGTAAGCTTTAAAAAAACTGACGTTGACCCAATGTCCATCCCCCACATACACATACGTGTATATATATATATGTGTGTGTTCTTGTCCAGCCTGACTTCCAGGATTTTTCAATCTGGCCCTCAAGTGAAAGAGTTTAGAGACCCCTGATTTAAAGGATTGTTATCATTACACTGATACATAATTATTTGTTCTACAGACTTTTTGGTAATAATACTTATTCTTCTCTTTTTTATATGCTCCTGCCACCTTTAACTTTAACTATGATAAATGCAAATTATTTATCGTGTTTTCTTTAAAAAATAAGCAAACAAATGTGTTATAATGGAAACTTTTATAACGTTTTTAAAAACATTTTATACTAATACAAAATCTTTAAATTGATTTTCACAATGTCATGGTTAAAAAAGTTACGGAGGATTTCTTAATGACTCTTCAATCAACCGAAATTCTGTAATACACTTACAATGATCAGAGTAGTAATAGGTACAAAGGACAGGATATTTAATATATTGCTCCGCTTGGTCCAAAAGGCTTTGGGTTCGAATCCCTCATTAATGGTTCGGAATCCATTTTAATCCATATATCCTGGTCCAAGTGTTGCAAAAAATGACTGTGGAGCGATAAACCAAACCTTTATTAAAAATGAATATAAATATTTAACGAAGTTAACTTGAAATTCCAAAATTGCCGTGAATGTTTCAGTTTTGATTTTTTAAAATACAAAACTATTGGTAATTAAACTATTCAAAATTTCAACCTTAGCAGTTCGGGCGATGGTGTTATGAGTATAGTAAAAAATTCTATATCTGATAAATTAGTTTTTGAACTCAGCCCTTTAAATCAACACCAATTCATATTTGAGACAAAAAGTACTACGGAGTTTCAAACAGCTGTTCCTTTCAAAATTTTCACACTTTTGCGACGTTCTTTCGAAGGCAGAACTAACACTTACTTTTATTGTTACTTTTAAATTTAAAAATCTTAGAAATCTCTAAAAGAATATTAATCTTTTTTTTCTTCATAAATACCTTACCGAGATTTTTTTCAAATCTAGAAAAGGTATTTTTGGCTAGAGATATAAATTATCTTTTTAGAGGCTAAACATTTGCTATTTACACATTTAGAAATTAATTCAACCTTCCCTTCCACAGCTTACCCGCTTTTGATTTCAGAAATTATGATATCTGGAATCATAATTTACTGGGATCTCTAATCTCATCCCTGTTATACATTTAACACCTCTGCAGTTTATACCTGGAAAATATTAAAAAAGGTGAAAATATTTATTTAGAATACTGTACTTAAAAGATACATTTTTCTGTTTCTTTAAATATGAATGTCCATAGTTCTTTGGGAAAACTAGAATCTACCACAGGTAATATGGAATTTAAATGGCTCAGTCATCATAAGATGAGAACATTTTTGCAAAAAAATTCTAAATTTTATTTTTAAATCTGCATAACAAATCAAAGAACAATTAAAGAACGCGAAAAGTGACAAATGTTCAACTTTGGAAAGATCGTCTCACTTAGCAAAACCCATACGAAACGCTTGGATAGGAAACTTGAACGGAGCTTGCTCGAACGGAGTTTTGGTATATCGGCAACTGTACATGGCGCTTTTCCGAAATCAGAATAATTCACCCACGCGATAAACTGCGCCAAGCTAGTAAACATGATTTTCCTTACGATTTGGAACTACTGTAAACCTGAGGACTTTGAGTCTATGCATTCGGCACGCGGTCACGTGATAGTTCCTCCCATGTAACCCGTTCACCTACCTACATACCTACCAAAAATATATAAATATATTTATCAAATTTTGTTGGCCACGATAATTTCTGCAATGACGTTTGTTGTTTATCTCTATTTCATGCTCGTTTATTTTTCTTGTTCCATCACCCTATTGCGCAATTCAAAATTGTAAACAAAAGATAACCAGAAAAAAGGAAAAAGTTGCCCATTTTGCGGACAAACATTGCATTTTCCTCCGTATTAGTTTCTGCGAGTTTTATAATTCAATTTTACAAAATTGTGTCATGTAATGAATATTATATAACGCCTCAGTAATTGAAATTCTATGTTCCTTAAACGTTTCTCAATTATAGGTATTTTAAATTTTTAGTCATACAAAGAATTAAAATTGTTTGTTTTATCAAAACCTTATCATACCACAGAATTTATAGCGAAATATTACTAAATGTTTAAAATCAGCTGACTAGTTTCCCAAATACGAGAATTTCGAATTAGATTAACAGGTGATCGGAAATGTTGAAAGATATTTAAATCGAAGAAAATTCGTAGGATCATTTGTTCAATTTGGTTCGGAATACATTGAAGTAAATGAAATAATTTCAATCATAGTCCATCCACAATGACTCAGGACTATTGATAAACTTTAATGATGAAATTAAGAATATGGATTTCAATATCCTGAAACCTTTGTTGCTATTTAGTAGATGTGGGTTTCTTTGCTAACATTTACAGCCTACTTTTCCTTAGTTTTTTCTCATTCATTTCACTTAGGTATACATTTGTAGTGATAAAGTTAGCAGAAATTTTTCTAAGGAAACAAGATCAAGAAAGTGCAAAACCTAACTATCAATTCCTGTGGAATATAACTTAGTTAGAAATCTAAGATTCTGGATGTAAAATACCAAACGAAACTCTTTTACCCTCTATTAATTTAACAAATTATGCGGATGTTTTCAAATATGTCACTTAGAAAGTTCTAAAACTTGTTTCCAGCATAAGGATGTTTTGATTTTTTAAGGCAAATTATAAAAGGTTTCTAAAATTGTAATCTCTGCAATAAGCATTACTCTTTATAAAAGAGTTTGTACAACTGAAATAGGTATTGCCTTTTTGCAGCTGAAATTGCACTTTCTAAAAAAATTGTGACAGAACAGACCAGATTTTTTCAGCTTAGAATCCTTTTTCTGAATGTAAAGTTTGAGGGTATCTTAATTGTGTTTTAAAATATATTGTGGACTAAACAATTTTACCACCATTCCTTAAAATATGTGCATTATTTCTTCCCAGAATTTATTGCTCCAATAGGAAACTTGCCACCTGAAAAACAGCTTTTATTTCAAAATTCTGGAAAATTATTTTTAAAATAGAAAGCTTTATTTTGTGAAATTCATAAACTGGAATCAAAAATATATTTTTTCTTGCAAAAAGGTATTTTAAACCTTCATATAAAAACATTTAAAAATTATAAATATGGCTGAATGTGCATATAAAAAATGTACGAAATTGTAAAACTTAAAATTGTAAGAATAAAGCAAGCTTAGTAAATATTTATCATGCTGGCAAGCAATTTTGCATATCTTAATTTGTGATAAATGTACCTCCAAAAACATCCTTCATAATTTTTTGCCTGGGATTTTTGTATCAATTAGCTGCTAAACTTTAAATGGAAAAAGTTTTTGTCCTCCAGGAAATAAATTTTTCCTTAAATCCTGAAAACCTTGAATTTAAAATTTATGTAAAACTAAAATATACTTCTGGATTTTTTAAAATTCCACTTCTGATTTCTTGAAATCATCTGACCGTGGTTCAAAATTATGTGGTGTTCTCGGATCTTTCCTTTTGGGATTGATCCCGGATCATCACCAATAGCCCATTGTTTTGCTCCAGTGTGACGTTAGTTGATTACTTACTAATTGATTACCTACCTGATTATTTAAAATGCAAGAAAATTTATTCAAATCTCCAGATTGATTTTCAAACATGTTCGGGGCTAAGGAAATAGCTGAAACAAAGCAGGAAAACTAGATGGTTAAAATGTTTTCATCACTAAGACATGATAAAATGTCGAATCTGCTCATCCATTCTGTAAAAAATAGAGTGAATGGGGAATACATATACTTCCAATTACTACAGAAAGCATTTCTTTGCCTGTAACAGGAATGCTACAGCTAGAACGAGTGGGGAGAAGTAGTGACTAGTGAAAAAAAAGTTTTCTCATCTCAATCTTATATTTCTTGTTTAATTAACACTTTCTTTGTTTATTTAATGATTTACTTAGAAACAAGAAAGCAGGCGCCTGTTTTCCTGAGCTATATTTAGATTTATGGGGTTTTCCATGCTATGTTATTACTCTGGGCAGATATATGTAATGAGATTTTCAGAAGTTAAATTATGACAGCAAATTAGAAATTTCAGTGATGAAAATAGAAATAATGAATAGACAGTTTCATTATGTATTATGTTCACATCAAATGCAGTTTCTATTGTATTGCAATATCTCCTGGAAAACTTAAAAATACTCATAGAATTATTTTTCTTAAGTATTAATGAACTTGTGTTATGTATTTTTAAAGTTTTCATTATAATGTAGATTTTGTTTTTATCTTAAATTTATTGTACCACACATACCTCTTGAGTCCCCAAAAGGCTTAGCCCAGTGACACATATAACAAAGCATGACAGGCTTTTCTGTACAGAAAACATGTCGGTATGCATGAGTATTTCAGCCAATTTAGTGTCTCAGGACTGATGTTGAACCAATGTGTGGTTTGCCTTAGTTCGTCTCAGGAGAGATAGTTCTTATTAAATTAATTACAAAGCATGACAGGCTTTTCTGTACGGAAAACATGTCGGTATGCATGAGTATTTCAGCCAATTTAGTATCTCAGGACTGATGTTGGACCAATGTGTGGTTTGCCTTAGTTCGTCTCAGGAGATATAGTTCTTATTAAATTAATTACAAATTATCCTCTTATTTATTTCATTTACCTTTTTCTTAGTTGAATGACTGAGCCACCTGTTGATAATGATTCGGAATCCAACTTTCCAAAAGGATTCCTACAGTTGTTTTTTGAGGCAAAGATTTCAGATCCTTATGAAGGCCTGGTGATTCTCTTGCACACTTTTATGTTAGAAGTTGAATACATTCCAAAGGTATATTTGCTAGTGATCTATTCAAATGTATATCTATATCGTTCCACATCCATCAAGGGGGCTGCAGTAGCCCGGTTGGAAGAGTAGTGAATTGACAACTGGAGGGTTGTGAATTCAAAACTCGATCCAAATAAAGACCGTTTTGTACATGGCAGTTGGTGGATTTTAAATCTGCTGTGGACTCAAATGTCCTCATGTTGGCATGGAGCAGAAGTTTGGTGAGTGGGGTGCCAGCTCAGATGTTCTCGTCACCTGACCATGGTTCAAAATTACAAGGTGTAGTCCTTGATCTTTCCCTTCAGGATGGATCCCGAACTGTCACCAATAGCCCGTTGTGTTGCTCTAGTGCGATGTTATTTCAACTACCCCCATACATCCATCAAGGGGGTATTCATAAGACCCTCTGATTTCCAGAATTTAACTGAATTCTAGAATTTATTAATGTGAGTAAAGTTATGCTAAATTATGTTTTAAGAATCAAGTGCAGAAAATTGTCAACGAAGCGCTTATTAATAAGTATGACCAATTCAACCCACCATTGTGGATACATCAATTCTATCCTTTATCTATCAATAATTAGTTACCCCTTGATATATTGTGCTTCTTGGGAACAAGAATTTAGCATGATGTAGTGAGGGTCGAAAAAAAAAACAATTTAAAATAGAGGCATAAATCATTCATTAATGACTTGCTTTAACTAAACACAGCAAAACTACAAGGGGGAAATGTATGTGTTTACAGCCTTTCAAAATGAAAATTCATCATTTGAATTTGATGGAAAAGTACATTACAGGACATGTATATTATTTTTCAAAGTTTAATTTATAATTTTATAGTTAATAACTTAGAATAAGAATCCTTAGAGGTTTTTTTATGTTCAGAGACTGAAATTTTCTGTGGTTCATGGAAATGATGTCCTAAATTTAGTGATTGCCAAATACATGTTACATATCAAGTCACCTTTAAATAGGAATCATCTTATTTTATTTTGCATATTTTACAGTTATCTACTACTTTTGCTATAAAATTTTACCTATTCATGTTAGAATTTTTCCATTCAAGTTTTGAAAAAGCTTACTTAAAACTTTTTAAATCAAGAGATTCTTTCCAAACAATTAATTTTCTAATATATATTCTGAGGAGTAAGTTTGTGACATGAATAAGTTTATGTAGTGTATTTTACTAATACTGCATAGATTCCTAAAAAGTAATTAATAGTGTAGGGTATTTTTTATTTCCAATGGCGAATTACAAAGACAGGTTGCTAAAATACAAGAACAAGGACTGAAAGAAATAAGAACATTAAACATGGCCACTTAAGATGAAGAAAAAGTCTATTGACTGATTTGTCTACTTCCCAGTAGTGATCCTCAACTGATGCATGAATAGCAAGACAATGGAGAAAGTGAGCCCTGTCCAGAGGAACACTTATGGACGGGGTATGGGGACTTAAGCCCCTCCCAAATCATAGAAAAAGCCATCCTTATTTAATTCAGTGATTGCCTTGAAAATTGTATAAAGTTTTGATATTTTCTTGCAGTCATCTAATATTTATTCATTGCTTTTAGCCTATTTGCTAAAGTGTTTCATTTCTCATTTACTGGGGTTTAATAAAATAATTGAAAATTATAGTATTTCATTGAAACCTTGGAACCTTTTCCTTTCAATACAGTTTCTATAAGTCTCGGAATAGTCACTTTAAAATTGGTCTCTAGGTAACTCACCAAAACTAGTATCTAGGTCATATATTCTGAAACTAGTCTCTAAATAACACACTCTAAAACTAGCTTATATTTCAAGAAATTTTTAAATTTTAAAGTCACCCCCTAAAATAAAGAGCTTACAATAAAAATGTAGCTACTTCTACATTGATATCCTGCGTGTAACTCTACCCTGTCCATTTCCTTCACGAGGCCACAAAGCTTGCAGACAGGGTCAGTGAGAATGTTTAAAAAATGCAAGTGGTTGTTTTTCCAAGACCTGCGTCAACATTGCGAAGTGATCTGTGGTGTGGCAATGCAGTCAAATTATTAGTAACATGTATAGATTGTTACTACTTTAAATTAGTTTTGTTCTCTAATTAGAACCAATGTTTGCTTTTAGGATGTGGATGAAGCAGATATTTACGAATCCATGCCTAAAAACTGGGAAGTTGGGGGCATCTTCAATTTATCGTATTACTACAAAAGTATATCAGAAGTCTCCTGCCGTGTGACCTGTGTTCCTTTGTACTCCAATTTGGCCATTCATGGATTGCTGGAGGGTAGCGAAAATGTAGATAGCAATGTGTACCTCAAAGTGAAAGTGAATTCAAAAGGAAATGCCTCAGGTAAGTGTTTCAAATTACATTACAACTTTGATATAGACTTGTGGAAATGCTTTTGGGATGCGTTTTATGTCGCCAAGGAAGAATTTAGAAAAACATCGTTTTAGGCATAGGAGAAAATTAACAAAAGAATTTTGAAAATAGAAAAAATACACACAACTGATTATTCTTACTACTACAAGGTAAGTATTTACTTTAATGAAAAATTTTTACTTTTTCTGAAATATTGTTATACAAGCTTGTACAAGTTAAATAATCTATTAGTTTTAAGTCTTATGGAACCAGGCTATATAATATAAATGTTATGAAATGAATGAAAATATCATATTAATTCTAGCAAACTAGGGTTATTTAGGTGTTAAAAAAGATAATGATGTACAAAAATTAATAAAAGATATTCAAATAATTGTGAGGTTGCCATGATAGCAAAATAGCTGGGTTGTCTGTGTTTGCCTGCCACAACTCACTACATAAAGCATTGCCACAAAAATATTAAAGCTATACCCAAATTACAAGCTATTGTGAAAAACTATAGTAAATTTCATAACAAAAATAAACTTTTCTGGATATTCTGCTTACACATACTGAAACTATTAAAATAACACTATCTTTTTCAAAAGTATTCTGAGCAACTGTTGAGAGCATTAATTAAAACATGTATCCCAGCCCCATGAAAATGCTAAATTGAATTGAAAAAAGATCTGAATGCATTGTAAGTATAGATGAGGAGAGTTTTCTGTTTAAAATATATTTGACAAAATTTTGAAAAAAATTTTCAGTTTTTTTAATCTTGTTTTATTTGTAATTGTATGAAATTTTAAGTCCTTTTATTTATATAAGCTTTTCCTTATCTTCCTAGAATTGCTATCTATTGAAGGGTTACTGTATTGCAAATTTGTCATCTGTTCATGAGTGTGAATAACTCAATATTAAACTCATACAACACTGTCAGCAGTTTTCCTTTGTTTAACAGACCTGCAAAAATGCCTTAGTTTTTAAAAAGGTTCTCTTTAGCTATTTCAAATTTTTGCTGACCTCTCAGTCTAGTGGTCAGGGTGCTTGTTTCTGGATTGAAAGGTTCCTTGTTCAAATCCAGAGAAAGGCAAAGTACCAAATATAATAACGGCTAAATGTTTTCGTACTGTTTTTAATAATAAATTTGAATAAGAGTGCAAAGAAAAATGTATATGCTTGTGCAAGGTAAACATTGAGTACTTGAAATACATATTTTTAATTTTATGAGAAAACTTCATTAAATGTCTGAACACAAACTCTACATCTTCCTGTTATAAAATAAAGATCAAATGGTAAAATTTTAAATTTATTTCATTTTTAGATCCATCGAGTCTCTTACCCTATCTTAAGGAACTCTCAATACTTTTTAAAGATAGATTTTGTTTTCCTTTATTAGTGCTGCTACAAGAGAGTGAGTATTGTTTTTTTTTTCCAATTTTGATAAATGCATTTATCTTTTGTATTAAACCAGTAAATATTTTAAGTAATATTCTTTATCTTCAAATAGAATAGTGTATTTATAAGCTAGAATTTATAAACTATAAATTGAGTTCTGATCTTTCTTAGGAACCTGCAAATCTCATGTGTAAATGATTGTGTTTATTTTATAAAGATGTCCAAAAATTCAGATTTTATGTAGAACAAAACAAAACTTGTTAAATTTTATTACTTCTCAAATCATAACTAATTTTAGTAACCAAACATGGTACCTTTCTTTTTTCTTGTCTTTTGCTTTCTTTCATTATATACTTTTAATTCAAATGTAATTTCTCATGTTCTAGCATGTAATAAAGCATTAATATAGAAATGCTGTCTGTAGAGATAAATACAAAATTATTAGTCAGGCTCACACATGTTGATAGTCGAGTCTATTCTTTAAATTAGGTGATAGGTTAGAACATACACAAAGCACTTCCACAATTGCCATCTTTAGTGTGGTTTCTGGTTCTAAGTTTATTGTTTGGCACCGAAAGCGATGTCACACACACAGTGATAACGAGTTGGAGGGGGAACCATCAATGGTGATCACCATTTCTGCTTTTGCATATGGCAGCCTTCTCCTGGCGAGCTTTCATGCCTTTTCAAAAATCGACTGACCCAAGGTCAAGTGCCTTTTCATCATAGCTGTACTATATTAAATATTTCCTTTTTGTTTTTGTCATTGCAAAAATTGCTACTCTCAGTGATGACGTAAAAATTACAAGAAAATACAGAAGTCTCTAAAAAGCACACAGCTACACCATCTGCACATTTCAGAATTGTTGGTTGAATTTTAGGAACACTCAATTCAATGCTTTATTCCGGCAATTTTCAACCTTTTTCATCTCATGGTATGCATAAACTAATTACAAAAATTTCTGCTGCATACCAAAATTTTTTTATAATTTTGATTAATTTACTAAAATAATAGTAATTATCTACCCTTTTTGTTCCAAAGTGGCTTTTTAAAAAAATCTGGCTTTTTAAAATATCTGTTAGAAACTATTTATACTTTGCCATAAAAAACTCAAATTACTTATGCAGGTATTACTTGAAATTGGTGTGAAAGAACTTGTCACACCAATTCAAAACTAAACCAGTGAAATGGAATAAATCTTACACAATTCAAGCTATTTCACCATTTGTAAGGTACATCAGTGCTATTCTTGCGAAACCGGTTGAAAATCGCTGCTTCATTCTAATTATTGAATTTATCAATCTTCAGAAATTGTTAACTAGTTATGTATAAATGTTTTCCGAATATTCTATTAATGCTTTCACAAATTATGTCCTGTAATTATATTTTTATTTCAAGGTGTAAATTACAAGCCTTCCTTTGGACTCAGTGGGTTAATTAATGAAGCAAAGGTATTTTCATTTTTTAAACTTTTCTTGTTAGAATTTGAATTTTTACCATTTCTCTTCCATAGTTTCTTTCATGTGTTAAAGTTAATCTTATATTTTCAGACGTTTAATTAACCCCTTAACAGTTTTGCCCGAACACCACTCGGGTATTTCGAAAGGTCACTTTTCTGATTTGCCCGTACGCCACTCGGGCATCTTATTTTTCTACGCCAATCCAATGAATTGCCCGGCTTTTTAACTTTTTTTCGTTTGCAATGTTTCTAATAGATGGCTCTAGTAGTCCAGTAAAGATTGAAATGCAAAACATGCATACGCCGGTTTTAATATCAGGTTTTACTGCTTTTCGTTTACGCGGGAGGAGTGAATTTTGTTTTCACTTGTGTAGTGTATCACATGTTACGAATACTATTTCTTTTGAATTTTGTGCTAAAATAAAAGGGGAATGAGTGACAGTGAGCGGCTCATAACGGAATATAATTCTGATATTGGATCAGATAATGAATCAGAAATTTCTCTAAATGATTTTGGAAGTTGTGAAAGTTCGTTATCGGATTTCTCTAATGGTGAGGAAACAGAAAGTTCCGATGATCTAACTCAGGTGCGGAACTTTTGTGAAATTGATACTAGTAATCCTCCTCCAGCACTTCCGCGATTTCTTTTCACAGCGAATCCTGCTGTTCATTTGGATATTGATGTAAATAATGAAACTTTACAGTTTCTTGATATTTTCTCTGATTGTAACCTCCTTGAAATAATAGTTTCTGAAACTAATAAATATGTAGTGGTAATGACTCATGCAGCCACTATTCAATAAAGGATATTGCCTAACAACAGTTAATTTTTACACATCTCCAGAACTGGCAGACATCCTTCTCAGCAAGCAAACATATATGTATGGAACACTCAAACTTATCAGAAAAGACCTTCCAAAGGAATTGCAGTCAAAGAAACTCAAAAAGGCGAAATCTGTGCTTATCAAAGAGGAAAGGTATGCATCATCAAATGGATGGATAAGAAGGTTGTAACTCTGTTATCTACTATACACAATTCCGAAATGATTGAAGTGTCGTCTCACAACGATGAAGTCAAAAAGAAACCAAGAGTAGTAATGCAGTACAATAATTCTATGGGTGGTGTTGATAAAACGGATCAACATCTCACCCGTCATAAAAGAGGAAAAAATATTCTTTCGCCTCTTTGATATATCACTGTAAAATGCTTTTATTTTGTACCAGAAGCTTGGAAGAAAATACTCATTTGAATTTTAGACTTGACTTAGTTGATCACCTGATCGAAAGGCACGGAACAGTGAATGAGAAAAGAAACCAGATATTTTTGTCCCAATTGTGATATAGGACCGCTTATCTCTGTTTTAAAATTTATCATACAAAAGCTGAGTTTTGAAATTAAATAAAAATGTAAGTATATTAAATGCATACTCTTCTCGCATCCATTTCTGTCAAGTGTTCTTGTTCGGAAAAGCCAACTTTAAGTAAAAATGCTAATTTTTCACTATAATTAAAAATTATCATAAATCATGCAATTCAATACTTGTAACAGTTTGACTGCTGATTTGAATTTATATAATCGATTTGAATACAAAATTGTTTATCAAAAATGTGCTTATTTTTGGACACAATATGGCAGAAAAAGAAACTGTTAAGAGGTTAAAGTTCAATTGAAAAAATTTCAATATTAAACATGAACACTAGTTTAGAATGGGGGTTTTAGCAGCAACACACATTAATAGACAAGCATTGGGAAATTAATGCAGCCAGTCCTTTTGACGGTTTCCTCTAGGTTTTGTTTTCATGTGTGGATAGATGAAAGCCTTTATACTATCCTATGGCAAGGATTCTGCAGCTGCTGTTCTATATTCCATATATTTCAGGGAGGAGTGCAATTGACAGCCCAATGTAACCCAGACATTCTCAATGGGATACAGATCTGGGGATCTCTGGCCAGGGAAGGGTTTCACCACCAAGGAGGCAATCTTGGAAGAGATGAGCCATGTGTGGCAGGGTGTTATTGTGCTGGGGGGTAAAACTAGCCCCTTGGACATGTGACATGAAAGGCAAAACAGGTTGTAGGATCAGCTGGGCTATCCCTGTGCTGTCAAACTGCCTCATACCTCTACTAGAGGGGCTTTCATAAGTGATATCTCTTGATATGCTAGAAGTTACAGTAATGTGCTGCCCGACAGTAAGATGTTTCAGGGTTTTGCTTGACTTCATGCTATGCAGCATATTGGCTTGTATCACTGCCAGAGGGGCTTGCAACTTAATTTAGATCTGTTCATATATAATTCTACAATAATAAACTCCTTTAGATTAGATATTGTATGAACATCACACATGGTAAGTTTCATTTCAATCGAACACTGGCTTCAGTGTTTAAATTTTTTTGGTACCGAGTACATAAACGAATGAAACTGCTTGATTATAGCTTTTGATTATACCTTGTGTGGTAACTGCACTCTTTTCCTAGTTTATCATACTGAAATTCCTACCTGTGGAAAGTGTTGTTTCTATGTCAGCTGTGAACAAAGATTTCCATGACCAAGTAAATTCTTCATACTTATGGAAATGCTTATTTTCTAGAGACTATGGCACAGGTTAGTGAAGTATTCAATATTGTTTCTCTGCCCAAGCATTTTAAACCATTTCAAACTTTTTAATAAGCATTGTTCTAGATGAAATCATACAAACCTCTAGTCTTTTCCTTCTATATTTTCATGGAAAAACTACAAAAGGAAAAGGTAAATTTAAGTTGATTAAAGAATTCTGTAAACCATAATCCAATTCAAAAAGTTTACTGGAATCGTAAGCCTGGGATGTCAAACTGACCAAATTTTATTACATTGTATTAACGATTGATACTAAACAATTTTTCAGGGAGAATTTAAAATTATTTCAATTCCAGCAATATTTAAAAGCATGTGGATTATATGAAATGTAACTGGGATTTTCAAAGTGTCAGTTATGGCTTGAATCACTGTAATTATATCTGGCATATTTTTTTAAATTTTTAAATATCAAAATAAATAAGTTATATATTATAATTTTTGAACCTTTGATTTCATATAAATTTCATTTATTTTAAAAATAGAACTCTTGTTCATAATATAAACTGTTCATACCTTCGAATACATATTTTTAGATCAAAAATGTGATTTCAATGACAAGATAAGAATATGTATTTATTGGTTGAAGAGTGCAAGCCTTTCACATCACTTACTGATGGTTTGATAACCCTGTTTCAGATAAATAATTTAAGTCTAATGATAAAATAATGATTCATTAATATTGCCTTGTGAATGATCACATTCATTTCTGCATTTTCACTATAAGCTATTTATCACTCAGTGTTCTTATTAGATTCATTTTACAGATCATTTGGATAGCAGTAGTTCAACTAGTGAAGATAATTGGAAAGAAGTATGTCATAAAGATTTTGGTTTTAAATTCAAGCGTTGGTAATTTAAAATTACATTTGAAGCAGCTGTTGATATTTTTAGTATTTACCAGTGACAAAGTGTTTGAGGAATGTACTGCACAAAAAGTAACATAGTAAAAGTTAAATAACAGAATGAATTAATCATCCATATATATTGCTGTCATCAGTTCCATCTAAGTGAAGGCACATCTTTAGCTTTGTACGGGCTTCATAAACCCAAGGTATCCAAGTGATTTATTCTTTTCCCATGGGATTTACTGTCTTTAGTAAACATGGGGGATTCTGATCCCAGGATGCTCAAGCAATCTCTACTTTCTCCTTTCTTTTCACAATTATACGACATGTCTTATGTTTAGCGCAGCTTGGCCAAATATGGCCCTTGCACCATAAAAACCCAAACCAATCTACACTCTAAGTTAAACAATGTCAGTTGGAGTGGCCATCCCAAAATAGACACATTGGGAGAACTTTAACAGGCTAAAATTATTAGCTGATTTTATCTTAATTGTATGAAACAGCCTTCAGTCATCAAATGTGTGCAATATTTTGTGATTTTGTTTGTTATTAAGTTTCATATGTTGATATCCAAATTCGCACTTAAATTAATTTGAGTGTGTTCATGACGTGAAAATTTCAAACCTTTTTTGTGTTGCAATTCTTAATTTGCTATGTCACTGGTTTTAACCCTCTGAGTATTTGGGGTTTGATCTTTCCCTTCAGATTGATCCTGGACTGCCGCCTGGGCACAGTAGCCCAGTTGGAAGAGTAACGGATTAGAAACTGGAGGGTCACGAGTTCAGAACTAAACTCGGTCCAAGCTAAGACTCGTGAACGCGGGCTGGTGCACATTAAATCTGTTGTGACCTCAATTGTTCTTACGTTGGCATGATAGACATTTGGAGAGAGGGGTGCCACAGCTCAGGTGTTGACCTCATCATCTGACCGCGGTATTGTTCTCGTACATTTCCCTTGGGATTGATCCAAGACCATCGCCAATAGCCTGTTGTGTTGCTCCAACCTGACATTAACTACCTACATAGAATTTCAACCAATAGGATGGCTATTTAGTCTTTAAATATGATGTAAAATTAAAACAATAGTACTCTTCCTGGAAATCTCATAATTCTCAGAGGGTTAATAAAACAACTTTTTTAAACATGACTACCCAACATTTTGTATTTGAAATAAATTTGTATATTGTGTATTTAGAAGTATAAAACAGAATATTTGAAGAGGCAAAGGAAGCCCAGAGCTGTGCGTTCTAGATTTATGCCATATTATGTACCTGAGGTTTACCCAATACGATCTGATTTTCATAATGATGTTGATCTCAGAATAGGTAAGTCAATACATTTTCAGGGTTATGTACTTAAGTTTCTAGTGTACGAGTTGACTTGTTAATTTTTAATATATCTGTAAATCTTAGATTTGCTTATTAGCCGATTTATCTTAATACTGCTGAAATTCAAATCATTGCATCTCCATTGCCCGTAAAAGTAAGCAAAGCTTATTTTTAATTGCAAAAGCAAACTTGCTGTGACTAATATTTCACCATCTTTATTATAAATTTTGTTGGCCTAGCCTAATTGTGTGCACTTGCAAATCATCAAGATATAGTTCAAACCCCATCAACCACTTTAGATTCATTAAACTTAAATTGTAAAATTTTATTTTATTCGAATTGTTGCTTTCAGCAAACTGAAAAAGTTTAACCAGGGCTGTCAACATTGGCGGCTAGGGCTCTCTTTAAGCAAAAGCTCCTATTTTTGAAATTATTGGCGACTTTTCGTCAATTCATTAAAGGGCAACAAAATTAAGTCCTCCTTATCTTAGAATATGGCGAATAGCGAAGTTGTAAATCCCACTCAAAGATAAAACAGTGTGGTAACGAAAACTAGCTCCAATTTGACGAGTTACCATCCTTTTTTCCACAAAAGGTTGGAAATTTAGTTTTCATAATTAATGTTAATAATTATGAAAATATGTAAAATTTTAAATTTGTTTTCGAGTTCAACCATTTGTTTCATACTTAATTAGCACATTTTGTGTTTTAGCTGATTCAGTTTGAGGCAACTAAAACTGCTACTAAAATAAGCTTTCAGAGAAGACTAATTTTGCTATTTTTTAGAATTTATGCTACTAATGCTATTTCACAAATGCTTTCTCTGGCAGCCCTGGTAATCTGAAGTAAAATGAATTTATACTTCTACAACCTCTGAAGTTTTTTACTCTATATTTTTCAGTGTTTTTTATTATTGCAGACATGGATCCAGCCCTTCAGCTAGCTTTTCCTTTGATGCGTAACCGCTTTCGTCCATCTTATTGGCTTTTCCCAGGTGGCGGCAATTCTTTCAACCCATGGTATTACTAATTTGAGTTGGTTTACACAAACTTTGGGATGGCATCTCAATTCAACTAAGAACTTTCAAAGCGATACTTATCATTTGTTTAGAAACTAGTTTTCTTGTTTGGTGCAGGACTTTATATACATTCACCCCAAAGTTATTGTTCACTGCATATAATCATTTTAAGTTATTAAATGTTATTTTCCAAACAAATTGACAGTTCCTTTTCTTGGAAAAGAAATGTTTTATTAAGTGAATTGAATATAAATTTCTGCTTAATATGCAACAGAACATTTTTAATAAATTGTAGATTTCTCACTTAAATATTCTAAATTATATGAAATTAAATTCCAAACCATAAAATTGTACAAACGTGCAATATGTTTATATATTGCTTTATATATATAATTCCACAACTATTATGTCAAGAGCTCTGCAGACGATAGCAGCTCAATATTGTCTTTTAATGCATCAGGAGCAAACACTCCAACCTCTGTGATAATACCACCGGTAATTAAATTTGCTGGGGTAATATCAAATGCAGGATTCCAGCACTTTATTCCTAAAAAAGTGCAAATAAAGAATAAATTTCAAGATTTTATAAATACAAAAATTACATCTTTTTAACCCTCTTGATGGTTGTCTCGATGAGATATCTCATCATTAGCAAAGCTGACCAGTTCTTGAATCCCATAAACATAAAATCAGCAATGGCTTGATGACGAGATATCTCATGGAAACCACTTGGAGGGTTAAGACAATCATAGAACAAATAAATTTTATTTAAACAAAACCAAACACGAATCCAACCCAAAGCATTTTACAGGCTGTTACTAATTAAATTATACTTTTAAATATTACACTACTTACGTGGAATAATTTTAATCACTTAAAAATGTTAAGAAAATTAGTTGCAAGACCCAATTTACTGTAAAGCCTCCAGCAGAATGAATTCTTCATATTACCATTTTAATTTTATATTAATTTAAATTTGCATGGAGAGAAGAATCAATACAAACTTCCATCATACTGTCCAAACCCTATATATTACGTAAACCTCCTTAATATGTAAAAATGAAACCTATTTTACACAATTTTGGCTTCGTAGTTAACTGAATGATGATTAGGAAATCCAGCAACCTGAATCCCAAAGGGAACCTAAACTAATCACAAAATCATGGATTAGGAACAATACAGTTTTAGGAACTACCTAAAATTTTGCAAACACACCTATATGGACCAACTTCCATGAAAGCATGAGTAAAGGTTAATTAACTATTGTCCATTTTGAATTAGAATAATTTGCAAGTACTAGCATTTTCATCAAACCATTATCATTTGTCAGCTTTTATTTTGTACTTTAGCAATGCGCAACATTGTGTGGTAACTTGATGTAGGCATTGTCTCCAAGAATGTTAGGTTTATTATATATGAAGTAAGGTCCCAAAGTTTATGGTCCAAGGATTTTAAATTGGTAGTGAATCAAACAAAAAAAAAATTATTTTTGAATACAATTTTGCCTTTTATTTCAGTACTTTTTTAATGCCTATTTAACTTTTCTAAACTACCAAAAGAACAATCTGAATATTTGTCCTTAAAATTGTCTAAAATCGCAGAAATTTTTTCCCCATACAGATCCGACTTCAATTTTGAATTTGAAAATTTAATGACTGCAATACTGAAGTTTAAATATTTGACAACAGCACTTATAAGGCACTAGCTTGAGTGCTACAGATGCTAGAGCTGTGGAATTTTAACTGTAGTAGAACAAAGGGGTGATTGAGTTAGACCGATATGAATTCTTGTTCTAACATGTTCGGGCTGGAAATGTGTGGATCTTGTTACATATCTTTGTTGTCATTGCAAAAGCTCTAAAAGACCAATGGTAAAAACCAGAGTCAAGGAAATCAATTGATAAACATTTTAAGACACAAGAACATACTTGCCAACCAAGAAAAAAAATTTGAAAGATTCTTCCAACACAAAAACTAACATGCAAGTGGCAAAAATGAAAAATGCCTAAAAATTTAAAATAAAATTAATTAAAAGAGTCACATTAGTGACAATTTCAATAAATTGGGCTTTAAGAATCAATTTTGAAAAAAAAAATAGCAACCCTGCTCTCTGCTACTGTTGCATGCTTGGTAGCAGTTCGAACTTGAAAACCCAGATTTGGCAATATATTACACAAAATGGCACCAATTATAAACAAAAATAAGCCATTGAAACTTTCATTGTGTACCTTAGAGGTATATTTGAAAGTTTTTCTAAAGTTTGGCTCCAAAACTTTGATATTGAACTTGAAAATTTTCTCCTGAAAGAATACTTATCATATTAAAATACAGAAGACTTCCATAAAGGTTGGCAGGTATGCAATACTGTTCCTTCGTGAATTGCCACGACTTGGCATCAAATTACAAACTTGGCATAATTTGAAAATTTCTCATACTGGAAAGAAAAATCAGTTTTTTTTTTTTTTTTGGTCTTTCAAAGTGGTTTTCTCGTAAGAGTTTCCAGTTATGCAAGAGTGTTATGTCTATATTTGACAAGAGTTAAATAATTTCAAATAATATACCTTCAGCTGCAATTCTCACAGAATTTATCATGAGCATCTCTTCCTGTGGCCTCTCTTCAATCGGAATAGAATCTCCACCGGCTAGATTGAAATCAAAGGTGTTCCTTGGACAGGCCACATAAAATGGGATGTTGTGATGCTTGGCACATACAGCTATTTGATAAGTGCCAATCTTATTTGCTGTGTCGCCATTCCGTACAACTCGGTCAGCACCAACAATCACTGCAGACACTTTTCCAGATCGCATAAGGGATGCCACCATGCTGTCGCATATCAAAGCAGCTGGAATGCGGTCATGCACTAGTTCGTATGCAGTGAGTCGAGCACCTTGATTGTATGGACGAGTTTCAGTGCAATAGGCCTGATGGAGATGCTCATTCTCATGTAGCCAGCGAATAACACCTATTGGAATACATTAAGAAAAACAATTTAATAAACTGATTATATGCCCTCAAACTGCTATATTACAATTTGAATAGATTTGGTATTAAAAACAATACATTTAAAATAATGAATTAGTATTTAAGATCGCTATCTAAATATGCAAGCATTTAATAAAATACATTGTTTTACTTTTATGAATGCTGAAGTAAAACAATATTTATACAACCTCAACTTTAAAAGTACAATTGTATGTTTTAATGCAAAAATTAACATTGAATTATAATTAATAAACACTTTTATAGATAACATTATTTGTACATAAGCCAATTTATTTTTTATGGTTGGAGTTAAAATGAATCAAATCTAATCTTCAAATTTGACTAAAATGAGAATCTTCATGAAAATGAATTTTTATTTAGATTTAAATTGCTTAACTGAAATAAATTATCTAATCAATACAATTTTTTGAATTAGTGCGATTTTAATGTACTTTGAACTCCTTTTGTAATTTTGAAAAACGAATAAGTTCAATTACTGAATAAAACAAATTTGCTCTTACCTAAAGCAGTCCCATATCCTGCTGTTGCTAAACTACCAGTATTGCAATGTGTAAGGATAACAATGGGCTTTTTCCCGCAGTGATCTAAAATGTGTTGACCTCCATAAGCACCAATGCTTTTATTGTTTCGAATATCACTGCCTAGGAGCTTTTCTGTTTCTTCTACCAATCTAAAATTTAATAAGTATTCATATTTAACTTATTAATTTTTTAACAAGCATAAAAGTTGGCTTTAAATATTTCTGAGTTATACAACCTTTAACCAAATTTAAACCACTCACAAACATAAAGAAAAATTATGATAAATTAGCAATAAAAATTCCATTTAAACTGACAAACGTTTAGTCAAATAATCAAAATGATAAAAACTAGATCTAAAATATAAATTTTCAGAACTGTTTAAAATATATGGAGTAATACAATTTTAAAGTTAAATGTCAAACTTTCCTGACTGATGTGAGATGAGTACATGGTAAAGAAATTTCATAAAATCAAGGAATTTAAAGATTTTGTGAAAATAAGTTCATTGGTTGAAATTAGACATTTAAATCAAAGATAAATGTCCATTTCTTTAAAATTTAAATAGTTTTTACTCACTCGCATCACAATAAAATTAGTATTGAATCTATTAAAATGCGATAATGATTCAAAATTCAAATATCTTAGTGCTGAATAACAATTTATAGAACAAGGGTGTTAACTCATGACATCATAAAAAGTTAAGATTCTATTTGGGGATTTGGGCCAGGATAAGATTAATTGTAATACATTCAATTAATGTCTTTCATTAACTTTTTATCAGTGACTTGAAAATTTGCTAAATATTTTAAACCATTACTAATTTTACAGAACAATTTTTTATATTTCTTATCAGGAAATGACTTAAGTACTATTCCTAACCATTTAAAAAATATCCCAAACATGCAAATAGATAATTTTATGACAGACAATAGCATACATTTTACCTGTCCTTCATAACATGTACTGAATAATCTTCGCTCTGTAAATATTGATACGATAATTCCGTAATCAGTTTGACAATTTGACATAGATTGATTGCAGTAGGACGAGAAGTGCCCAAGTACTCTAAACTTTCAGCTACATATTTGTGTAGATCTTCTTTTGAAGAAAAATCTTTCTGTGTTAGTTCCACAGCCAAGCTCAAAGCAGCCACTATTGAAATAGCTGGAGCACCTCTAACCTGTACAAGAGGGAACAAGAAATGAGAGGAAAATCTTATTCTGTACTTTACTAGAATATGGAGTCTAATTATGTTCAGCAGTTTCAAGAAATCAGGGAATAGAAAAGTTTTACTGATACATAGTAAATGGCTAATATAAAATACTCCCTCTATCCCAAGATAAATGTCACACATTTAATACTTCAATTTTTTTAGGGAAATAGTTGTCACATTTGCAAAAAAAGGGGAAAAGATTTAATCGTAAATTTAGTCTTATTTTTCAAACATTACATTTGGCTTTCGTATAGCTCCATGATTATAATTTATTTTGAATGGAGATTTTGCATCTCAGTTTTCTTAACCATTCATTAGCTGTACTGGTCCTGACAGGGGAACTTACTTTTTTCAATGTTTACACATTAAAAAAAAATAGCTAAAAATGTATTCGTACTTAATAAGTTTAAATACATTTTTTTTATCATTTTTTACGTTTCAGTATGTCCCAAAATATGCTTTTTTCAAAAACAAACTAAGCAGGTGCACTTTTAAAGTTTCTTTTTCGAATTTTTACCAGCTTTTGTTTAGAATAAGGGGCATTTTTAGGTTGCTATATTCTGTTATTAAATGTTACAACATTTGATAATTTAGTTGTATAGTTCACTTCAAAATGGAAGTAAACCTATTCATTTTCTAAACAAAAATGTGACACTTATCTTGGGACAGATTAAGTATTCAAAGTGTATAGTGCCCATAGTTCTATAAAAACAAACTCTAACAATTACATCGATTTCATTATTTTGTAAAACACTTTTTTTCAATTGTGATCACACACAAATAGGGTAGATTAATAATTAGGATTAAAGTACCAATCATTCTCAAGACTAGAAACTTATCCAGTCTCAAGACAAGGCTTAGTTCTAGAGTTTACTTCATTTGGGAAGACTAGAATTTATATTAGGCACATTCCATATTAGTACTGCACACAATGAAAACAAATGTGCGAGATAATATAAAATCCGTACAGTTAACTACTTCCATTTTAAAAAATATACACATCAAGAGGAAAAAATATTCAGAAATATTTTAACACATTTTTAGACAAGGTTATAAAAGAACTTAAAAGGATATGGCCTAATACAACTTTTATAGTAAAACTTTGTGATTAGACAAGTTCATTTGAAACATGATCTACTAAAAACAGGAATTATTCTAGAACTATATTTATAGCCTACGTCTAAAATGTGAATGAACATGAAGAAAAGAATGTTCTACAATGGATAGAAATCTTAGTATTTGTCAGGATAATAATTTAATAAATAATTCTGTTAGAAGAAATTAAAGAACTCGCATATACATTAATATTTACTGTCTTTTATCATCATGAATAAAAGTTAAATAATAATAGTAAGTAGGTATTGAACGAAACTTAGCATGTGACAAAATATGAACTTACTCTTAGATATAACTACTTTGATAAAATATGCTGACCTATTCAGCAAAATTAGTTAAAATTTTTAAGTACTTAAAAATACAGCAGAAGATAAATGAAGATTTGCATTATGTGTACACCATATTGATACTTTTGGCAAATTATGAATGGCCCAGGATCTTAAAGAACACGTCAAATGTTCCAGGTAAGAAATGAATCTTTGAAATAAAGCAGCTAGCTAGGGTACTGCTATTTTAAGACATTTTTCAAATTATATTAACTGAGGTAAAAGAACATGATACAAAGCAACTAAGGAATCAGCATTTCTGTTTTGGTAATGGTATTACTCAATGATATTCTTGCATGAAACCAACTTTTAAAGAATGCTTTACAAACCCTACTAACGAATAAAATTACATTTAAATAAATCCGTTATTTTCAAGAATTTAATGAATCATTACGAGAGACCAGATTTCGACCTAAAAATATCCAAATCTGAAACAAAGACCTAAAAATTTTGAATTTTCCTTCGAATAGCCAAGTACTTTCATCTTTAGATAAATGGTCTGAAAATAAAATGTTTTCTCGCGCATAAGCATTAAAAATTGTATTTTTTATGAAGACATTAAAAATAGTATTTCTTGTAAAGGCATTAAAAATCCTATTTAAAAACATTAAAAATACTTTGGATTCACAAGTTTGGATACTCTTTATATATATAGGCCAACCAAAAATTTGAAAAAATGCACCTCAGTTTTAAAAAATACACTACAAATCTCAAGAAATGACCAAAACCCCTAAAAATCTCAATTATCTAAAAAACTAAATCTCAAGAACTGTGTAATTTCAAATGGAATTTCTCTGGACAATCTCAACAAAGAGCTAACAAAAAATGATGTCAAAATCCATGTCCTGTCATTACATTACTTTCGATATAACTTACCTTCATAGATTTTATAGTCTCCCATCCTTGTTTGACAGTTGTTACATTCTCATAGCATGTTTTATGAGGTAAAAGTAATTGATCTAGTACTTCCAATGATCCTCGTTTGTAAACTATAGCCTCCAACATAGTGAACAGTAATTTTCAATGTCTGAAAATCAAGTACATAGTATGAAATAATATTTATAAAACGTGAAAATACAAATTTTAGAACATTTAAACCTAAGAATTATCTTAAATGAATTAAAATAAAATACTTATAAAATAATGAATTTAAAAGTATATTTTTTCTTTTCATGCTAAAAAAATTGTAAATCAGTGGGACTAAAATCAAAAAATCATTCTGTAGCTCTGGTGAGAAGACGACCTTGGAGGAATACATTTCTAGAAAGTATGTAAGATTGCAGGAATTGTGATTATCATAGTTGATTATTTGTTTAGACATTGTAATCACTGCTATCGTTTGGAGCCAGAATTTGCATGCAAGATGCCAGTCCTGGAAATGCATTGTTCACATTTTAACTTGCCTTCAATTAAATAAAGACTAATTCAATCCATGTACCTCTACCTCTAACACCAACTCGTCAAAGCCAAACTATAAAGGAACTAGCGACAATACTCGAAAAATTACACAAAAAATAGTATATATTTCTTTAACAGTGCATTACTGAAATTTTAATTTCTCCCATCTACACTTATAATCAGAAATGTTTCAAAACCTAATTTTAAATAAACATAGTATTGGCCAGATTTTTACTGACTTCGTCAACACTAAAAGGATCAGTAGACTTGAAAGTATTTGTGATGTAGAGAAATTAAGTACCATGTGCTAAATATAATGGTTGGATAGGGTTTTGTGGCACAAGACAAATCTAGTGGTCCTGATTAACTAGCTTAGTGATGGTTGAAAGAATCAATTTCCTAAATGGTGTCAACCCAAACTAGGTACTGTTTGCCTACCATAACTGCTCTTCCAATTGATATAGGTTGAGATGGAATGGGGCTCATTTATTTTGAATAGGGTTGGGTGTCTTAATTTTATTTTGCTTCTGGCTAATCTCGGTTGTGGAAATAGGTAGTTGACTAATAAAGATATCGGTAAATAAGTAAAAATCAAAACAAATGTTTTCTATTCACCATTAAGCAAGCCAACACGACAAACTCTAATGTAATTCTTCAAAAGGGATAAGGCATGTTTCTATGGCAACAGAAGGCAGACTTGGTGGTGGTAGTTCTTGTAAACAGACAGAAACACACTTTGGCTCAAAATTGCAAGTAATTTTTTGTTTGTGAGGGAACACATACTATATAGAAAAAAGTATAAAATTGAAACAGAAATGCAATGCGGGAAATAAAACCCAACTACTCATTGAGAATACAGCTGAGGGCAACACAGCAACATGTAAAATTGTGCATTATTTAGGAACCATGATTGCATTAAGAATAGCTAAAAAATCTCAGCTCAGTTTTAAAATACATCAGTTCTTAAAACATGGACAGTTCAACGAAAATACCTCAAGATTTTCACAAATCAGGCATTCAAATTATTTAAAACAAATACGATATTTATAACTGATAATATTTGCAAAATTGAATGCAAACTCTAAAATATTAAATTTCGGTTCATGGTGTTGTGGAGGTTTTAATTAACGTCAACGGGCTATTCATGGTATAGTGGAAGTATTGAACTCGTATTTAATCCCAATTACATTTTAGATATCCATTAATAAATACAAGTTCTGCAACAAACGCTCTTTGGACAAAATTCGAACCTCATTCAAGAGCAATTGATAAATTACATGAATGATTCTAAAATCATTTACGGAGTGTATTTCTACTTTTTAATTACCAAAACTTGCTGTTGTTACAAACCTGCTCAACGCTTCAGGCGGTGGAGATGTCGAATCCGGGGCACTAGCGATTTATCGCCAAACATGGTTTTTCGCGTAGGAAAGTCCATGTTTTTTTTTTTAATGAACATACTGGCTTTGGACGCCATCTTGATTTGGCGACAAACATGCCCCGGATTCTACATCTTTACCATAATCATTAAAAAAGGAAACAGGAACCATCTTAAAAATAGGGAATTTACGCGAAAAATGTATATAAACAAGTGACATCAATCATGGTTCGCCGTTCACAACTGGCGACATTATCGCCAATTTGAAGACAATTAAGTTTGAGCAAAGCTCTCTAGAAGCCATTAATTCGAACTTCAAATTTTTGATTGCAGAAAATTGAAACAGTGAAAGCGAATAGGTTGGTAACCTGGAAAACAAAAGTACAAAACCAAGAAAGCATAAAAATTTAGCCTATTAAGTCTACAACATGTAATTACTGTTTTTGTTTACCATTCCAATACACAAATACTAGTATTTACGAAGACAATAAATTGATCCGCCGTAATATTCTGACCTGTGTGTGATCTCAAGGATCCAGTATAAATCCTCAAGAAGCACAAGCAATCCACCAGGAAAGATTTTATTTACTCAGCAGAATATCATCCAGATCTCTCCAAGGTTTATTGATAGGAATTGAACCTATACCTCCTACAGTGCGCAGGCCGAATAGCACACCATGGCCGGTATGTCTCGGGTCGGTACGGGATCATAAGTTGTCCTAAGTTTATAACTTACCAACTAAAGGAGTGTTGTAAAAGGCAAGAATTCAGATCACAAATAGAAATCATTGCAGAATTTATCAGCACTTAAGGGATTAAATAAGCGCGAGATTTATTGGCTTGTGGTATAGGTATGTGCCTGTCCAGGATCAATGCCGAAGGAAAATATCCTAGAACACCTCGTAATTTTGAACCACGGTCAAATGACGAGCCATAAATCTCTGAATTAAATTTCTTTTGTATTAGATCCAAAAAGATATGTGCTAGGAAAAGAATTCCTGAAAAGCTTGTACCTTTTTTTTGTCCAGAGGTGGCTCGTTTCCTTAAACAAAGAAAAGAGCGAATCAACATCCCAGCAAATATTTACGGTATTCCGCGGAATAAAAGGGAATGGTGTCGGAGCGCTGCGTGATATTTAATCATGCTCAAAAAACGTTTTAAAATTATTTGCAAACTAATACTGTGTCCACAGAAATATGCAATTCTCAGATTGTCATAAATTATTAAAAATAGTTTTATTGCATCTGGCCATTCATTTCAGAAAATTCATTGATCACATCGTTGATTCAACAAGTTACTCATAATTATATTACCTAAGGAAATTAAAGAAAAGTAAATTTAACTGTGTTCTTTGAATTGTTTGATCTAAGCTGATCTGTTCAATTTTGAATGAGAAATAAATACTAGTCGGATTTTTGTTGTACTTTCCACAAATTGGCCGGTAGTTGAATTAATGTAACACTGGAACAACACAACGGGCCATTGGCAACCATCCTGAATCAATTTCGAAGGGAAAGATTCGAAGACCTCATAACTTTGAGCCATGGTCAGATGACAAGGTCAATATCTGGGCTGACAAACCTCTCCAAACTTCCACACCACTCCAATGTGGACATTTGAGGCTGTGGAAGATTTAACATGCACCAACTCTCATGAACAGGAGTCTTTGGTTTAATTGATTTTCAAACTTGCAACCCTTCATTTGCTATCTGCTCTCTTCCAACCAGGCAATAGCCCACTTTCACAAATTGATTTTTCAAGGGCAAAGTAAAATACACTGAAATAGGTGAAAGCACAATGAGTAATTATTTGTACGTTTTCAATAAAAATTCAGCACATAGAAAATAAATCTGAAAATTCTAGAACTTAATTGGCAATACCTTGATGACAATATATCTCGTTATTAGCAATGTTGATCAGATTTTGATGGACGAGATATCTCGTCGAAACCACTTGGAGAGTTAAAGAAAAACGTAAAATTACATTACTAAATCAAAACTAAGTGTTTAAATTTAAACTGCCTCAACCTTTAATTATGCAAATGTATTTGTTACAATTTGTATTAAATGAAACATACCCTTACCTGCTTTAAAATACAATGGAGTTCTGATTTTATGTTCCTCCAAAATATGATTGACTGATCCTAATAAGATCAGATAGCAATATGATCTATTTTTGAAAATTGTATTAAAAACTTTTAAAAACATTTTTCCCAACACTAATTAAATGTGTCAGATCTTTTGAATCTATTTTTTGTAATATGGATGTATTTGTAAGTTCCAGACAAGAGCAATAAGAATGCAATAAATCATTATGAAGATGCAAAAGAATCTGAAAATATTTTCAGGGATTGCATCATTGTAGGTGATTGGAATAAGGCAATTCCAGCAAAATTTACAGGACTACAAGGATTTTGGCACCAACTCATATTAATGTTTCATTAAAGTATTGTGAACTTTATTAAATACTGCATTTTATTTACTATTATACAAACAATGTATTTTACTCAAGTTCATAAGAATTCGAATGTTTGAATAAACAATGTCCCCTGAAATGCATATTGCTTGGATAAAGTACAATATATATTTTATATTTTCCCCCTTTTCAAGCTATTTTCATTTACAGTAATGTTTTTTTTTAATCCTTCCTAGGGAACAGATATGAAATTCATGTCCTTAAAAGAAACAAGTCATAAGAGTGAAATGCAATTGTTTTAATTCCATGATCAGAACACTTAGTCGACATAAATAATGAATGATGAGACTGATTTTTACACAAATTATGTTTTAAATACGAGACAGCTGATGTAAAAGACTTGATGGCAGCATTGCTTCCACTTTTTCCAACATGTAGCCCAGGGGCAAGGATAACCAGCTAATAGCCTGCAAAGGAAAAACTTTTAAGCCTCATAACACATTTTCACAAAATTATTATAACAAAATTATTATATTGTCAGCTTACAGACAAACACACTAAGTCAACATTTACAAGAAAATAGATTTTTAGCTTTTTGAGACCAGACTGATATTTTCAGACTGACGAAGTCCAAGTAATTTTTCTTTGCATGAAGGTTAGATTTCTTCTAGAGAAACACTTTATGAATTTAGCATAGGAGTACAATCCCCCACACACTTCCTCGGAACTATGCTTTTTGACTTGTAAACCGACAATATTCACATTGACTAGGTAAGAGAACTTTTAGAAGATATTTCAGACTTCAAAAAGAGATAAATTTACAATGTCCAAAAAGAAAATGGATTTGTATTCATATTTCGATTTGTAGAAGCAAATTAATGATTCAAATTACAGATTGAAAAATTTAATATAAAATTATTTAATACAAGTTAAATTATAATAAAATTTTAATACTTGAAAATTGTTTCGAGTCCTTGGGTTGCTCTTAATAGGCAAAGCTGATTTACTATTACTATAAAACAAATATATTTGCAATTGAAAGAAATTAATTTGGTTAAATATGAAACAAATGGCACTACATTAAAAAATTATACAAGCAACTTTTGATCATTTCTGACAAATTACATAAAAAATTAGGAAACATGAAAAAGTAACCTACAATAGAGAAAAACTATCCTATAAAATATCTCATTTCAATAAATAGCACATCCATAACATTAATATTAAAATTTTGTTTCCTTGAATAATAATTCTAGGTTTTGTAGTATTTTTGAAATTTGTCAATTCCTTCATGGCAGTCCATTTCACTTTCTGAAAAGAAAAGCCTTAAAAGCCAAAAATCAAAACTAGGTTCAACGACAAAGTAAGAGCTCTTACAAAGGTTACATATTCTAATGAAATATTTTGGGCTAAACACAATGTTTATAATTTATTACAAGTCATGTATTAATTTTATCTTTGAACACAAAGAATGAGTCGAAAAATTGTAATATTGGTTTTAAATATGCCATCATGCATAATTTTCAATACAGTTTCACCAGTAATATTCAACAAAGTGTTTTGAATTGCATCAGCATCAAATGTATTCAAACAATAAAAGTTTATTATATAAATATGTTATAGACCCATTTATGTAATAAACTTTAAAAATAAAAGCATACCCAATAAAAATTGAGCTCCTTAGACACTGCATTTTAAAATGCTTTAAGTCCCTCAGGCTTACAGCACATTGAAAAATCGCTAAACATCTAAAAAATGGAAATATATAATGCACTTACTGTTTAAAAATATGGGAATACTTATTAATGTGTTAGTTGAGATTTGTGCATGTATAGACAAGAAATCACAAAAATTGACGAGAATATTGATTATGTTTTTGTTGCTTCAAAATATTTCCCGATTTCTAGCTTTTAAACGATACCAAGATATTGTAAATATTAGAAATACTTTTCTAGTTACAAGGGTTTATCCTTAGGTACTGTCTACATGTACAAATATGTTTAAAATTTCAAACTCATTTTCTGAAGAACTGTGTTTTTGCAATATGATGCTTGGTTGAAACAGTGATAACTCAACAATGAATTCATCTATTATAATTATTTTTCTATCATTATAATCTATATAATACAATGGATGTTTTGAACCTCAGAATTATTAGTTAAGAAATCAATTTTTTGGTTGATTTTTAATTTAAATATTCAAATTCCTTTTAAAATCTTGATTTTTAGACTTCCTTGATGAAAACAATTGTAAAAAATAACCTATTCCCTCTAGCAACTTGATGGAGAGTCAAAACATGAAAAACAATATTATGAATAATTTCCAACAGGAATTGTCTTTCTGAGCATATTAGAATTTGAGATATCACTATTAGAAAAACATGCTAATTAGCTGATTATATCTAAATTAGATAAGTAATAATTAGCTTAATCTGATTTTTCTCGATGAAACGATTTTAAGCATAAGCTAATGACTTGGAATAAAACTGGATTTTTAAAGTTAAAAATTTAAAAAAAAATTCTAGTGTATGCCTTAGAGTAGCAAATACTAAGGAAGTATCCACATAATCTCATTAAAAATAAAAATTATTAAACTTAATTGCGAGAAGTAAATGATGGTTGAGAACAAGTGAGTCTCAAACTGAAAATTTTTTAAAGCAAAAATTTTAAATACTTGAAAGTTACATAATTTGGGAAAAACATTTGAAGTTCAATTACTTATAAGCCCAAGTACACAATCTATCAGAAATGTGGCACATATTTTACTGTTCATTTGAACAAACCTTAAATTTTGCACAAAATCTTAAAATTATCTGATTTGCAGTGATCTCAAATAGAAGCCATTTCATATTTGTAGTCATGTCTCTTTCATTCAATATTCAAGATAAAAGTTTCAGACATAAGTAATTTGTTTTCACTAGACCTGATACTAATTTTATCTAACGCAAATAATTAAAAAATAAAGTGACATGTTACAAAATTAAACAAAGCAATTTACATCTATCTAAAAACAGATGTTTCAGTAACTTTTTATATATAAAGGCAAGAACAAATTACTTTCAAATTAATCTCACCTGATTATGCTATTTTATTAATACAAGTTATTAGAAAAATTTCTAGGTAGTCAGAATATTTGTTGACATAAATGAAAAATTATGAAATCCGTCAATTATTGTCACATTAGAGGCAATGATTTATTTTCTGTACTCATGTTCATAGAAAAGTTCAAAACTGTAGTTCTCATTCAATTCTGAGTGTAAAATTAAGTTGTGTGAGAACTACACACACTATAATTTTATTTATAAGGAAACAAAATGACTCAGGCAAGTTGATACTTGAATCAAGAGTGAGTCTATTGGTTAAATTAGGGGTTTGTTTAAACATAAAAATTGGCATCTTTAGCATGAATTCTAGGTTGAGTTATCTTTCACTGCTTCAAGAGAAAAGTGTTTCAAAGTTAATGAAACCAATAATAACCCATGGTGATTGCCAAACAGGATTTTGGGTATGGCAGCCTTTTCCCAGTGCAAGCTTACTTACTTTTCTACAAATGGACTCTCAAGACCATCTGCCTCAACTGAGCTGCACTATACTTTAATATTGTTTACTTAAAGTACAGTAAAACCTCGATTAAGGCATCTAATTTCTTCAGTCCTATCTACCTCTCATAGACGGCAATGTATTTAAACCCTTGTTTACTCGTCGCAAATTCAAATACTACCCTAGATAACTTATCACTGGAAAGGTCTTAAAACATGCAGGGTCTGTGTCTGATGGCAAACAAAACTAAGTCGAAAATAAAGATTCTCAACTCGAATCTATTTAATTTATTTCAATACACAAATGAAAGTGGATGTACTATTCCTGAAATAAATGACTACATATATATCGATAACAACATTGTAGTATGTTCTTAAACAGCCCTAAAAGATTTAACTATGGAATTTTAAGAAAATATGAAAGTGCAAGCGATGGAAGTGAAAATGAGGAACGTCTTTCACCACCTTATAAAAACAAGTAATTTTTTATTGGTTTTAAGGAGAACCAATAAAAAATTACCTTACGTCAGTTCAAGGTACTGAATTTACAAGGTACACAAGGATTATGAATCATGAGTTTAGATTTTACACTATCATTACAGTAATGCATATTGAGTACATTCTGTGGTTACACCGCTAGAGTTGTCGAATTTTTTTAGTCCCTTCAGTGATGACTTACCGAGGTTTTACTGCAATCATTTTGTGATCAGTTATATTAGTCTATTTACATCCCCTCTACAGGTCCAAAAGAGTCAAGGGGTTTGGTTGGTTTTTGAGTTTTACAAAAAAGGAGACTAAATAAATCAATACAAAATGTATTAAGATAAAAGGGAAGGGAAAATGAAAGTTATGAAAAAAAATAAGGGTAACACAAAAGGACAGATCATTACGGTACTTCAAGGGTATCTCTCTCTCTCTTCTCCTCTCAGGATCAACCTCTTTCAAGCAATACAAATCTTTCCACAATCATACCTGGTGTGAGAGGCTATATTAAATTAAAAATCCTTTATAAACCCATACATACATTTTTTGCAAATGTTCCCATAGGTTCCGGATACTGATGAGTGAGCAGCGCCAGCAAGGCAGTAAATGAGCACAGCCCTGCAGTGAAGAGGATAAAAAAAGGCAGCTCCTTCTTGGGGTACACGGAAACTTCGTGAAAAGCTGAAAGATGTGAATTGAGATTCTTACCACACTTGACTACTGAGCCATACCCTTCATCAGTTTCAGTAAGTTAAGCATAGAACAGAAGCATTACTTACAAGGTAAAAGCTCCCTGTCAGTGGTTTCTGTACATGTTGGGTAGGGATAAAAGAGATGACCTTTTTCTAGTGGATAGGGAATCATTCGAAATGCTGGAAATAAAAACATCAAAGTTTAAAAACACAATAGAAAAACAACATTTTGCCTGCAGCCTGTTTTCCTGAAATCACCTTTTCTTTTAACTATTTTTTATAACGTATTGCATGCAACTGAAGCCTGATAATAAATATAGATTTTTAGTTTTATATCCAAATTCAACATTGGAGTAACTAAAATAATTTTCTTTACATCCAGATTCCACACCTACTTCATAAAAAAATTCAGTAGTTGGTCCCCCATCCAGAAAATTTAAATTACTTCTAAAATGTTTAAGTTTTTCATTAGGAAAAACATAATTCTAGGCACTTTACCTACAAAATGTAATGTATTATACTATGAAATAGCAGTTTTTCATAGGACGAGTTTGTTTTGTTGCTTAATGGTCATTTTTCAACAGAATTGATGATACAACTATGAGTATCTAGTATTTGTTCGCAGAATTATGTCCGACGTAAACACAATAAAAAGTAATATTAAAAAAAATTAAAACACAAAACTTTTTCTAAATATATATTTTGAAGTTCACAAACCTTTCCTTTTCAACGTGCATAATGTTTATGGAAAATTAGTCAAATGATTCAAAAGTTGTCCCATATATCATGACAGAATAGTACATATTCAAGTAAAAATAATTGAATACAGCAGTTTATGTGTTTTGTTTTGCTAATGTGACATTGTTATTACAACTTAGAAATGTAAAAGTAATTTCTGGAACAATAGAATGAAAGCAAGCACCTCTGCTATAG
This sequence comes from Meta bourneti, assembly GCA_933210815.1. NCBI lineage: Eukaryota > Metazoa > Arthropoda > Arachnida > Araneae > Tetragnathidae > Meta > Meta bourneti. The sequence continues at coordinate 87,777,583 of OW119927.1, forward strand.
CATAAACTTCACATTTATTTATGAAATGAAACAAAGTGTAAATGTGTCGTATTCAGGATTTCACTTTCATTTTTATTAGAGATTTTTTATTCTACTAAATAAGACATGCAATCAAAAAGTAAAGTGATACATAAAAGGAATAGAGATGTAAATACAGGGCTGCCACAGCCAAAGCACTTGTGAAATAGTATAAATTCTTGATAGTAGCAAAAAACTCCTCTTAAACCCAATTTTAGTTTAACGGATACAAAATGAATTGGCTAGGATACAAAATGAATTGGCTAAAACACAAATTGCACTAATGAAGTATGAAACAGATGTTGAAGTCTTGCTAGGAAATTTAAATTTTGAAATTAAAATTCTCAAGTTTTCATGAAAATCTAGCAACCAGATTTCCACGTTTTCTTTCATGTTTATCGAGGCTTGGTGCAAAAAAAATTCGAAATTGGCATCCTTTAGAAAATCTTTTCCCCTAAAGAAAATCAGAAAAAATATTTTTTTTCTGTCCACTGTTAATTTTTTAAAAAAGAAACTAAATTTTTGTTGTGGAGCTTTGGGCACAATTTTGCTTAAAAAGTTGCCCTAGTTGCTAGACTGAAAAATAGTAGCAAAAGTCATCTTTTAGTAGCATAAATTCTTAAAAATAGTAGCAAAGAAGATCTTAAATCCTCTTTTAGTAGCAATTTTAGTATCCCGGATACGAAAAGAATCGCCTACAGCACAAACTCTGCCAAGTATAAAACAGACGTTGAAGATCTCCCCAAGATATTTAAATTAAAAAAAAAAAAAAAAAACATTTTCTTAATGGTTTTCATGATAATCTAGCAATCACAGATTCAGATGTTTCTCTTTCATGGTTGTCATGGCTTGGCACAAAAACTTTGTAATTGGAGTCCCATAGAAAAATTTTCCCCTAAAGAAAAATATCTTTTCTTATCTGCTATTTGATTTTTTTAAAACGGAACTAAATTTTAGTTGACCTATGGTGAATTTTCGAAAAAAGTCGGCAAGCTTTTCGACATCAAAAATTTAAAAATAGGAGCTTTTCAAACATTTTTTGCCTAAAAAGATACCTCTAGTCACCAAGGTTGAAAAATAGCAAAAAGTCGCCTGTGGCAGCCCTGAAACATGAAAACCTACTTCCTTCCCATGTGCAGTGCAGCAGATTCAGAGCTCCTTCAACCCTCTTCCAATGGGGCAAATGAAAGAAAGCATATGCTATCGCTTCACTGTCACCTCGCTTCAAGATGTGTTCAGGTGGGAGGATGAGACTCTTCATTTCTAAAAGATACTAATCGTTGGATTCCTTAGTTAAGAGATCTACAGCAATTAAATATTTATGCAAATAGTATAGTAGTGTTCTTATATCTGCAGGTAATACATTTCAAGACCTAATGTTGTTACATGAAACCAGACTTATATAATTTGACATTGTTCGTTGCAAGTACACTTAACCACATAAATATGGTTAAGTGTACTTGATAAATTAGAGTTGACATCACCAAAACTAAAAGCATAATATTGAAGGAAACTACATTGCACATTTACAGCCTACTAATAGGGATGTACAATAGCTTGAGTCGATTGTTTCTTAATGGTTGGTTGTTTTGGGGTTCTAAGGTACAAGGGCCATATTTGGCCAAGCTGCACCATACACAAAACAACATCAAGTAAAAATGTTATGAATTGAAGGATTGGGAACAAAGTAGTGGAATGAAAGCAGAAAAGATTGCTTGGGTATCCTGGAAGTGTACCCCCATGTTTACAAGACAGTAAACCAAATGGGAAAAGAAATGATCACTTTAGTACCTAGAATCCGTGAAGCCTGTACACACCTAAAGGAGATGTACCTCCGAGGGAGTTTCTTAATGAAGAAAATTAGCATTGCACGCAGGGGTTTCTAATTTTGTTACTGAAAAAGTAAGATGCAGTTAGAGGGTTTCAAATATTTGTTAAAGGTATGGAAGTCACAAATCAAAAATTTAAATTCATATTTCAATCCAGTACTCAAGGAGCTAAATAAACACCCTGTAATCATTAACCACTTAACGCATTTACCCGTGTTTGACACGGGCGAAAGTTACCGGCAAATTTGCACATGCCCGTGTCTCACACTGGCGCTCTTGTATCTCACGTTATTTTATTTCTAATGCCCGTCTGAGATCCGTTCTAGTAAAAATAGATAGGCTAGATTAAACTTATACCATAGATGGCATAAACTTATTTATCATAGATGATTTACCACTTACTTATAGATGGATATTAAACTTATTTACCGTAGTTGGCACCACTATGCACCATTTTTCTTGTGTAAACCAAGTGATGCATTTTGATGATTAGCTATAAGTTTGTTAGGAATTCTTTGTTATAAAGCAGTTGTTTGGTGTGGAAAAGGTAATATATCCATTTTTATTACGTTAAATATCATAAAAGTAAACAGTTATCCATAAATTAATTTTTACTAAGTGTTTTTGTAACTTGTTTAGAAAAAGTTATCTGATAATGAGCGACTCTGACGATTTTGAATATGCCAATTTATCAGAAAGTTTCAGCAATGAAAGTGATGATCTCTTGAGTGATGGAAGTGAATCTGAAGTTAATATTTTATTATTATTAATATTTTGAAATTCAAAATAAACATGTAATCAAATCGTTTACACTTTGTTTGTATAATAATTTTTTTTATAACTTTTACCCCACCCCCCGCAACTGAAATTGCAAAAAATAACTTACACTATACCCTATATATATATTTATATTCATTTTCTGTCAAAAAAACCTCGATCATCTTTTACCAGTTTTTCCGAAAAAAACTCGTGCTTTAAGTGGTTAAAGCAAATTAAAATCAAATATATATTTCACGGTACTAAAGTACATCTATAGTACATTAAATTCAGATTCTAGAGAAAATAAATAAAGTAAGCATACTTTTGGCACATGAGGATTAAATTCAACTGCTCGATGAATGGCCTCCACCGCATTCATTTCAGCTGTACTTAAACCTCTTTTAGAAGCAACATCAGGTGAGAATCTGAAAAAGTAAGGATAAGAATATATAATTCTCTCTAACACTTCCAGCTGGATCATTTCATTTTGTTATACACCAAAGCTACCTTACTTGTCACTCACTCCTCTGGCTTTTAAGAGAGCAGCTGTGTAACATATTGTGGCAGATTTTGGTAAATTAATATCTGGAAAAAAAGATATCGCATTTTCAATATCTAACTACATTTTTAAATATGATTTCTTATAATCAATGTGTACGCAAAATAAAGCTCCTAACGTATGAATTTTAAACTTAACTTCTAAATTACATAAGCTCATATCTACTATTTTTGCATTTTATGAAGCAAAGACCATATTTGGGCAAGCTGTGCCAAATACAAGACAATGTAAATAGTGTTGTGAAAGGGAAAGAAAAGAGGGATTGGGGAACATAATAGGATGAAAGCAGAAACAGATGGCTTGGGCATCCCAGGAGCCTGACCCCCATGTTTACTTAAGACAGGAAACCCCATGGGAAAAGAAAAGATCACTAGAGTACCTCAGGTACATGAAACCCGTAGGATCCTGAAGCCTAAATGAGAAGTGCTCCTGAGGGCTATCTACAATGGGGACTGCACTTGTTTAAAAAAAACTGTTCAGATAACATTTCTTTTTACATTAAGCAAATCTTTTTTACTATATGCAACCAATTTTTAAGTAAAGCAAAATTATACAGAAACTTTATTTACATTGTAGAAACATTTTTTTACACTGAAATGAATGGTAAAACAAGTTTACCACTTTAAAACTCTTTATTCGAAAGTCTAAAACATTAAAAGGAACTGTATTTTCTTATGTTAGCTTATGCTATCTCAAGTGATGTCTTATTTTACAATGACAGACAATACTCACCGTCATATTTAGCAAGTACTGCTTGAACGTCTGCGTATGCTTGCATTTCTAAAAGAGCTTCTATTAAGTTTTCATGAATATTGAACACATTCATCATTGGGAATTCCTTAATGAGCTACACCAAGAAAAATTATTTAACTTCATCTTTGCATTAAAAATTTATCAAATTAGTTTGAAAGAATAAACAAAGATCAAAACCCATTCATATATTTTTTAGTAAATATTTTAGTTCATAACTTTGAAAAATTGAATGTTTATAAGGTTAGCAATTTCAATATTACATTTCGAAATGAATGCATCCCAAGTTTTATGGAGAAAAGAGCTCACATGAACATATTTTTCAGCAGAAAAATGTAAATAGTTACAGAAAGCAATATAATACATTACAGATTTAAAGATCACCGCAATATTTGTGTCAGTTTTTGTTTTCAAGTGTATTTCAATAAAATGCCAAACTATATTTGGGTAGAAATTGACAATTTATGATTTATTTTCCAAATGCAATAGAATATAGGTAGATAATTAAAGAATTAGAAGCATTTTAGCTTTTTACAAAGTAAAAAATTTGACTTATATTTCCAAACTAAAGAAATAAGATCAGGATGGCATAAAATAACAAATTACTTCAAATTACCTACTTTTATATTAGGTTAGTTTTCTGTGAAAATAATCTCAGAAGTTTTGCCATTGTAATGTCTACAATTCTTAAGCAATAAATATGACAATAGCAGCTGAGGTTTTCTTCGTTATATGTGTAAAGTATATAGTGCTACAGTGTTAGATACAGAATTCATTAAAAGTTCCTAGCTAGATCCAGGAGGTAATATCGTCTAATAAAAAAATCCCTCATGAAAAAAGTAGTAAACACTGGGAGAAAACAATTCACATGGGTTGATAAGGTAAGACGGATAATTTTTTTGAGTGGTAATTGATTTAGCTTAAAATAGGAAACTAGCGTAAGTCTTAATTTCAGTCACTGTTTACTTACAGTACATGTTTAATCTCAACCCCTATTTTGCAGAACAGTAATGCATTTGAATCTATGCTTGAACGAATACAGCTATGGCTCTGTTGTATTTTAAAAGAAACTATCTACTATTTAAAGAATATCATGCAAGTGAAAGTGCAAAAATCAAAAAAGGCATAGTGAAGAGATGAACATTAAACACAATACAAATTAAACAAGATACATACATTCTCAAACATGCACTAAAAAGCAAAACCTCAGTTTAAAAAATTTTATCTGAATTATATTGAGGCATTTTAAAATTGCAATTCATTTAAACTTTAACGGCTTTATGCGCAGTACAACTTTTTATTTCATTTTGTGAATATCAATACCTATAAATTATTAAAATTCACTAGGGAAGTATTAATCAAAACTAATTCAAGAAGCCATTAAGTGAATCCGTAATTAAAGAGATATAACTTCATTCTTACTAAAACTTCATTTTCAAGTATGATACTTGCTTACAAGGCTGCCACAGCCAAAGCACTGGTGAAATAGTAGCATAAATGTTTAAAATAGTAGCAAAAAGTCTCCTCTTAAACCGTATTTAAGTAGCACTTTTAGTTGCTGAAACACAAAATGAATAGGTTACAATGGAAAATGTGGTAATTAAGTATGAAACAGATGTTGAAGATCTCCCCCAAGAGATTTAAATTTTAAAATTAAAAAAAAAAACTAAATATTTCTTAATAAGGTATTCACAATCTAGCAAACAGATTTCTTTAAGTTGATGGCTTGACGCCAAAACTTCGAAATTGGCGTCCCTTGGAAAATTTTCTCCCTATAAAGTGAAATTTTAAAAAATATATTTTCTGTCAGCTACTAGTTAAAAAGGAACTAAATTTTTGTTAACCTTTGGTGAATTTTCAGAGTTGCCAAAATTTTCAAAGTCGCATAAATTTTAAAAATAGAAACTTGAGACAATTTTGATTAAAAAGGTACCCCTAGTCGCCAAGGCTGAAAAATAGTAGCAAAAAGTTGCCTTTTAGTCGCGTATGGCAGCCCTGTGCTGGCAATAGAGCTGTTTTTTCTAAGAACAATCAGAATAGCTAAGCATTCAAAATAAAAATTGAAAGAAAGGAACTTCTAAAAATTGTATTTAAAGAACTGAAATATTGAACTAGTGCAGCAAATTTCAAACACTTAAGACTCAAAAAGATCGGCTTTCCAGGACATTTCAGATATCTGGATTATAAGTTAGCCAAATCGAGCAAGTTTTATACTAAATCAATTTTCAGTTGATCAACAGGTTTTCAAAGTTGTGACCTAATTAATTTAATTAACCTAGGCAATTTTAAAAGTAAACTTTTTCTTTGCTTTAAAAAGTGCTGCACAGTTTTTGATAAACAGTTTAATGGGATTTAAAGTTACTAACAGAATATTTACCTCAAATAAAAACTACAATAATAATCTGGGAAGTGTCATAAAGCAAATTTGAATTATATTAAAAAATCTTGATCGGCCACAGATTAATGAAGCAACATCGAGCTCTTTCAGCCTAGAAACATAAAACAATGATCATGCATAGAAATTTAAATAAAGAGCTTGCAAGATGTCAAGAGAAATCTATACTAATAAATAAAAATAACAAAAGAAAATTAATGGTGGTGAATTTTTGACTAGTTTTGGTGTGCAGATTGAATTGCTAGAAAAATCGTAGTGTGTGTGTCGACAAAAATACAAACTAACAACCGAAATTCAAAATCAATTAAGATTAATTGAAGCCTAAGATTATGAAATTTCATCAGATAAAAATTAAAGTATTCAAGTAAATATCATGAAATAAAAGCAATATATATATATATTTTTTTGCCAATTAGAGGAACCTCTTTATTGTAAATTATACCATTCATACTTTTCTCATGAAAGCTTTTTGACCTATAAAATTAAGAGTTCCTATACAAAATAGAGTGAAATAAAAAAGACTTTTAATAAAATAACAAGCCCTGTAATTTTTATATTTGACATAGTATGACTAAGTTAATACTTGAAACTAAGTTTGTTTAAGACTGACTAGTCTATCCCTTGAAATGGTTTAGATCTAATACAGAATTTAGTACTTGTATAAACAAGAATTATTCCACTTCTATTACACAACCACAATTTATCATTCCACTGAAAGACTTGATTAATCTTGATTGAAACTAGTCCTATCTAGATGACAACTTTTCTATCTGTTCTTTAAGATACTACTAAATGTTGATGTAATCCTAAAAAGAGATACAAATTCTGTAAATTTTTTGTCTTTATTGCCTATACCAATATTTGGGCTTGAGGGACAATGACACTGGAAAATAGTCTAAATGTTTAAAGTGAACTATTATGCAATTTAAAAATTATTTTAAAAATTTCTATGTCCGAAACACTTCCTCTCAACAACCACATTTACCTGGGAAAAGGATCTTGTCATGTGCAATTTAAATCAGACCTGAATGTAAATATATATTTTGTAAAATGTAACATTATAACTTGTATACATCACACTTTTACAAGTTTATACTAGTTTAAAAATCAAGATTAAAGATATTTTCTAACACACTAAATAATCGATGGTCGTCATAAAAATTAAATGCATTCCAAGCACTAAGTTTTAAAAAATTGCTCTAAACTGTGTTTTAGTTTAAAATCTTTTGAAATTAAGACCAAATTGTAAACATTTATGATTTTACAATATAAAAATGAATGGGTTCTGATCATAAAAACTATTCAATTTAAAAAATTATACTGATTTCTAAATCAGTGCCTAAAGATTTAGGATAAAAGTAAATGTTTTTTTTTTATCAAAATTAAAATGTAAATTTCAAATTAGATTAATTGATTATATTAATGAACATTTCTTTAAAGTATTGATACACAAACAAGTTTTAGAAAATAATCTTGAATAAGAAAATACATATGAATAAATCTCATTAGAATACACCAATCTCAAAAGTTTGAGAAACCTTGGTTTAAGACAAATAAATTAAGTACTAAAGCATTGAACTTTTAGATATACATACATCTCGCATAATTTTCACAGATTCTCTCAACTTCCCCAGCTTTCGTGCACACATTGCAAGCCTTCGTCTTATATACACAAGAACATTTGTATCTCGTCCTGAAAAATTAAAGTTCAGTTTCATCGATTTTGTTGCCTGTTCAAACCAAACTTATTTATTGAGCAAAGTAATCGTAAAATATAATTGAGAATTGTTGCCAGTTCTTTAATCAGGCAATGTGCAAGTAATTAAAATTCAACTACAGGGTGTTTCCAAACAGTGTTATTGAGGATGTTTCAAAAATATCTGACCAAATTGTATAGGATGGTAGAGGGTACTGTTTAGGTCGTTTATAGACATCGTTTCTGTGGCACAAGGCGTCATTGTTCATATAACAATAGCATCCACATTCACACACATAAATGGATTTCATATCTCCAAATGAAACAAAATTACCCAAAAAAATATAACATTTCTTTTTCTTTTATTGGTGTCAAATCTTATTTCCAATAAAATGCATGTGAAAAAGAGCACACCTGTTATGTTTTCACAATTAGATTTTGGTCCTTTGCTCAATGGAGATTCAGCATTTTTTAAGCTAAACCTATTTTCTTGTCTGCTCTGATTTTCATCTTCCAGATTTGTCATTGCTTTCTGTTATTAGACTGATCAAGAATTTTATTAGAGTGGCAAGCTCTTCTGCGTTTTTTTAGCAACATTATGCACTCCATGGCTCAAATAAGCACATTTAAAGTGAGTGGCAAAATAGGAGAATGAATCCCATAACTCGATTTTATTAGCAGTTATCAAGTATCTGGGAGACTCACTCTTTCGAAATTGATTTCTTGCATACATCTGAATGCTGACACCATCCCTGACTGTTTTATATTGCTTATAACAGATCCAAATTAACTTATATCAGTGAGATTCAGAGAGGAACAGATGATATATAAAAAATTGAAATGGCCTCCATTACTTCAAAGTCCCTAGAGCAGTCGTCACTTTCTCTACTAAAGACAGAATAGGCCACATAGTAACTCAGGGCTACTTGAATCGTTTTCACCTGGCTGACTCCAACAAGTGGCTTATTTGATTGATGAGGAAGACTTTGGAGCATATCCAACTGCACCAGAGAGAACATTTTTAGAATTCTCTTAAAGAAAATTTGTGATTCATCTTTTATTGTTACTGTTTTTCTGGTATCTTGTTCACAGGTTTAGAGGACATCGTGAAATTGGCGCTATATAATATGGCAAACTCATTTATCAAGATGTAAAGTAATCCGTCATTGCCATTCAACAATAAACAAATAACATCAATTTCTGTGCCATGTATGTTAGTGAAATACATATACTTATGATATCATTGATAGCATGTTAAACTATCGAATGTGAAAACAGCAACTTTTCTGAAGAGCACAAAACCATTATAATTAGGAATTGAAAAGTGTCAGCCATTTCTGAACTTTTAAGTCAAGTATATATTTGATGATTTTCCTGCAACTGGACATCGTATTCAAGGCAGCAAATATGAAAAAAGCATTTTTTCACATCTAATAGTTTAACATATCAATATAAAGATAAGAAAACATACTGTGTAAAGTTTCTTGTGATGGACCTTGATGCTGTAACTGCTGACTTCGTCTATAATTAACTTCTGCCACTTTCAGTGCTTGGCGAAAAAGTTTCTCTGACTAAAAAATAAACCGAAATGGTACAGAAAACAATGCAATATACTCCACTGCAAAGTTTTTGTAACAAGTTTAATAGTTTTTATAATATTTAAAACTTTAAGCAGTTATATGGACACTGCAATCTATTTCTATATGTTGGCAACTTAAAGCCAACATTATTAATACATAAGGTATCCATCTAATGGGATAAACTGTGGGTTCAATGGGATATAGTCATCAGTAATGTTTTAAAAACCAAACATTTCTGTAATCTCTGAAAACAGTTAGATTATAAAAGCAATTAGATGATTCTTTGACCAAACAAAGTTTTCCTAATTGTGAAGATATGTTCAGTAATTCAATGTTTCTTTTACCCTGGAATGATCATTTTCAGCTTTAATGCAAATTTTTTATTATAGAAAAGGCACATAGACAAATACATCTATTGACCCCATGTGCCACATAAAGCCAAAGCAAAGGTAGGTAGTTGAATCAATGTGCACTGAAGCAACACAATGGGCTATTGGCGACAGCCTTCTAATTCTGAACCAGGGTCAGATGACAAAGTCAACACTTGAGCTGGCACCCCACTCTCCAAACTTCAGCACCATGCCAATGTGAGGACATGACGGATTTAATGTGCACAAGGCCCCACAAACATAACCATCTTGAGTTTTGAACACGCGACTCTCCAGTTGCTAAACCAAGCTACAGTGGCCCAAAGTTAGAGCATAGAATAAAAAGAAAGGTAGTAAACAAGATTCCAACTGCTTCAAAAGTTCTCTAGCTTTCCAGTGACATTCATGCATGCCTTCCCTGATAAACCCAAGCATTCCAAAAATCCATGTCAACTCTGCACAGGACACATTTTGGGCTACCACAAATGCCACAATGCTTGGCAGGTAAGCATACCCAATATACCCAGTCAATAATCTAAAAGCCAACAATGCTATATAGCAAGGGCAGGCAGAGATGTCACAAAAATGTACTCTCCCCAATTTTAATTTTGATTCAGAGGTTGTGACTAGAAACTATATGTATCTATGTTCTAACTATATGTATCTAATGAAGACTTCACTTAGATTCACAAAATTAATATTTTTTGGATGCAAATATTTAAAATAATGTGATATTTTTTTGTTAATATAGTTATGAAAGATGTCATCAAATTTATAACCTCACAGATTTAATTTTCAACCAATTGGGTTAGAACTAAAACTAAAGCATTTAACAATGTAGTACACCGTAATCTTTGAAAAATTGAACACATAGAATGAAAACTAATAAGTTTGAAAAGCATATATTGAAAACTTAAAAGTGAAACTTTTTCGGATTAAAGTTTTTTAACTTTTTAGAATGTGGTGAGCCCACTAAGTCATTTTTTTCTTTGCATGGTTAGATTTCTTGAGAAACAAAGTGAGTAGAATTTGTTTCTCCTTCATTTTCACAGAACTATGTTTTTGACTGTGCCATTTGTAAGCTGGTGACATTTTAAGAAATTTCATTACATAATAGTGAAGAATGACTATACCTCTAATATTGATGATGATTCTTCTTCAGCTAATAAGATATAGGCAGGAGCACATCTAAAGGTAGAGAAATTACACCATTAGAAATATTTATGAAAAATCCTTAAGTTAGTTTAAAGGTTGGTTGGTTTGGGTTTTATGACACAAGATACAAAAATGAGTTAGTTTGGTATAATAATTGGCAATTTTAATATTTTCATTTTGTTTTGTGTAATGTTGGTTAAGTTTTAATTAGTTGGAATGTTTTAATTAAATTTTGTGCCTTGATCCCTAGGAATTCTTAACACTGCTAACATAACTATTCTGTATTTATGGAATGTGAAGGTTAATTGCTCTATGTGAAAATTGAATGATTATGTTAACGAAATAGACTATGGATTGAAGTGGAAAGTTATTTCAATGATTATAATAATTGCAATGATTAACTTTTATTGAAAACTTAAATTCTACAGAATTCAGATAATTTTCTTGTACATTTGGTATAAACACTGTGTTTTCTTGGAAAGTACCTATGAAATACTATGCTCAGAGAAAATTTGACAAGGAGGCATTTTCGATTTCAATTCATGTATTTTTATGCATTGTCAAATTTTTTACTGCTTACTTACAAATGTTTTTTACACAACAAAAGAATTTGTTTGCTTAACATTAATAGCTACTATTCTATTAGTATAATTTTATCACGGAATTTTATACAAGTTCCTTTTACTTTATTTTCTATTGGTGACATGATTTTTTCTCAAACAAATATTTAAATTATTTAAGATGAAAATATCTAAAGAAATTCTATATATTTTGTTAATAGATAACAAACATATAATGTAAAAAAATTCTGAAATTTGCATGATTTTTGAATAATTTTATACAAGAATTTATAATATGGTGTTTGTAGGACCCACAGCACTATTTATATATAAATTTGACATTATTGGTTAAAATCAAAGTAATCTAAACTGCTCGAGAACCAGATAAAAACATTGCTTACATTTGGCATTTATGGCACTTTTCTATTTACTCTATCAAGTGATTAACTTTGCTAATTCCTATGCAGTGTTTTAATCTTTCAAAAATTTACCTGACTATATTTCCTAAACCATCATATATATTAATATTAATGTTTAACAAAAATCAAAAACATCTAGAAACTACACCGATTTGCGTGTTACGTCCAACAAATTTAAACTAGTAGGGGTAACGAATTAATTTTAAAAAAATAATAATATGATTTAAATAAAAAATCTGATATTTCATTTTTTTAAATCATGATTTTTTCATACTCTGATCCTACAGAATGTAAATAATTTCAAATTGTGCACAACACACACAAATAACCATTTACAATAAATGTTAAAAAATAAGTACTCAGGGTTTTTCTCTAAAGCTTGATGTGCTGCTTTGACTCTAGCTTCTGGGTCTCGTTCCCTCCAAGCAGTCTGCATAACTGTGAGAAATAAGAGTACTTCAGTCTAAATACATCAAAATACAACAGTACATGCAATATTTAACATTCAAATTGCACAATCAGTGCTTTTTGTAACTTTAGCAGGTTATAAATACCAGGAAAAGATTAACTGAAATAAACATGAGAAAAGGAAATTTACGAATTAAATGTTCCTTTTAGCATTTTCCTTATTAGTCATAAAAATTGAATGACCACGAATCTTGCTTTAAAGTTCTGATTGCAAAAATTATTTAATATTTCTTTAAGTGATTCAACTGAATTGGGTAGGTAATTATGTCGCACTGGAGCAACACAACAGGCTATTGGGTACAGTTCGTTTTCAATCCAGATGGGAAAGAGATCTGAGGACAGCACCTCGTAATTTTGAAACATGGTCAGATGACTTGATCAACATCTGAGCTGGCATACCACTCTCCAAACTTCCACACCTTGCCAACATGAGAATATTGAGGCCACGACAGATTTAAAGTGTACCAGCTCCATGTACATGACAGTTTTTGGATGGATCGAGTTTCGAGCCTGCAACTCTACCAACCGGGCTACCACATCCCTCCAACTGAATTAGGAGCAAGCATATTTATTTCATAATTGCAAAAAAAATTTAATTTAATTTAATTAAATTTAAAAAAAATAATTTAAAAATTTAATTACAATCCGATATCTAACCATTCTTTATAATATTTTTGCAGTACTTCACAAAAAGTTCTTCAAAATTGAACATTGAATTTATAACAAAGTACTAAATAATCATTTTATCTTTCATTTGAGAAACTGCATGCACACTAATTGATAAAAAACAATTTCTTAACCTACTCTCATATTCAGGTTTATTTCCATCTGCTTCACACGTAAAGAAAGTTTGATGATCTTGAGCAGATAAGTTCATATCATAGTAGGTGAGTGGCTCTTTGTTGGTTGTCCAAAGAAAACGATTGTATTCTGAACCTCGAAACAAACTTAAAGGATTTCTCCACACCTTGCACTCTAAAAAACAGTATTTACTTCACTATAGCTGCATAATTGTGTAGATATAAAAGCAACAGGTAATATATACAAGGCTGCTACAACCAAAGCAATTATGAAATATATACATAAATTCTTAAAAATAGTAGCAAAAGTTTCCTCTTAAACCCTGTTTTAGTAGCCAATTTTAGTTACTCAGATACAAAATGAATAGGCTACAACACAAAACGTGCTAATTAAGTATGAAACAGACATTGAAGATCTTGCCAAGAAATTTCAATTTTAAAATTAAAAAGTTAAATACTTCCTTAATACGGTTTTTATGACAATTTAGCTATGGTTGCCATGGGCTTGGCAACAAACTTCGAAATTGGCGTCACTTAAAAAATTTTCTCCCTGAAGAAAAATTCTTACCTTTTTCTGTCCGCTATTAATTTTAAAAAGAGGGACTAAATTTTCATTAAACTTGGGTGAATTTTCCAAAAAATATCACAAAAAATTTTCTAAAAATCGCCATATTTTGAAAAACAGTTATTTTGCTTAATAAGATAATGCCTAGTCACCAAGGTTAGAAAATAATTACAAAAGTTGCCTGTGGCAGTCCTGGGTATTTTTAATCTTTTCAATACATAAAAAGCAAACTTGTGGTGATGTAAATGGATCACTTTTATTTTACTCACTCTATTTTTTACGTTATCATTGAATTGGTCCTACAGAGCTGAAGCTTTGGTTCTATAGAGAGTTCAGTGTTGTATCCATTGGAATCAGAATTTAGGACACTTGGGTCCGAATTGCACCATTGATTGTGAATTTGAATCTTGTCGGTGAAATCCATCATTAGAACTCTGAAGAATGGCTAATAAAGGGACATCGATCAGAAAACAAGGAACAAAACTGTCAGCCGTTGATTCTATGTAAAGACCCAAGTGTTCTACAAATTTCTAGTGGACTGCATTGCAAAATAATACATGTAGAAGCTACACTGAATTCAAAACTATAAAACCAAAGACACTTATTAAAACTGCATATTTACATGACACTGACTGTTCTGAAACTCATCAACTCTATTCTGAAAATTAACTTTATCATTCTTCTAAATCATAATTCCAATTCCAGTTAAAGATAAATCAAACTTGAATGGGAAAGTTGCACAACATGTACAATAAATATTAAAATGAAAATAAATTGAAACATCAATCACAGGCACGAACTTGCATGCTCCAACACGGTTGCTATTACATAATTTCACACATATTACTAATAATACAAACACATTTTCTACATTTATACACATCCTGTAGTCTTTTCCCTACCTTTAGATGGAATTTCTAACCATTTGCTGTTTTTTAAATTTCAATAAAGCTCATTGTCGTAACATGCCAATTATATATTTTATCAGACCTACATCAATATACACTAACCAGTCATCTTACCACAAAAGTAACTCAATTCATTCAGCATAGAACTCAATGATTCACACTTATCTATAAATGACAAAACAAGAGCAATCTTACCAGGACCAGCTTGCTGATTGTTGTTTGAGTTCGCACAGTTCCCATTCGTATTTGTTTCATTGGTAGAGGAGCCATTGGAAGGAGTATCTCCATTAGCATCCCCACCACCAAGCCAGGGTGAGATGTGATTGAGTGATACTTGCTCAATAAAAGATGTGCCGTACTTTCGAAAATACCACCATTCAAAAATCTGTAAAATTTGAATTTATTAGCAAATACTAATCAAAGAGCACTCAATAATATATGTAAGGTATAAAAACAGAGCTTCAGGTAAGAGTGAATTGTACAAACTACCTGAACTCAATTAATCCTGAACTCAGAGTTGATACGGAACATTTTCCCACAAGTACCAGAATTTGGTGCAGAATGTTAGTCTACAAGAATTGTAATTGTATTTGATGTCAGAGAGGTAAAAGATGTTTGCATGTATAAAATGTATGAGTATTATTTATATATATATATTCACATTTTTAATTATTTGAAATTTTTTTAACATTCAGTAGATCTGTTGTCTAATTTTCTTCAATTTTTCATATTTTTTCTTTTATTATTAATTGTAAGTAGTTTTCAAGGTTGTATACTACAATTGTCACTAATATTTGCACGACTGTAAAATATTTTACACCAAACATTAGCAACAATTACAGAAATCACAAAGATAATGTAACATCTTCCTATATTTTTAGAATTTTTAAAATTTACCATTTATCTAAACTTACCAGTATAAGACCAGATATTAAAGATGATGTCCCCGTCAAAGCAACATAAAACTTGGGTGTGAGGGTGTTTAAGAACATCGAAGCTGTGAACAAAATATTAATATTAAAAGATATCAAGATATTTATAAAGTTTGAAATAAAAGCAGAACAGAATCTTCAATTTTCAAAAATTAGTATTATACCAGCTTCAAACATTATAAATCTGTCTTAACAAATTTTTTATTACACTACTTACATTAATTTTGTTACACTATTATTATCAGCAATGTGTGGCTGTAATTTTGGAATCAGGTAAATTATTGTACTACGTTCAAATTGTTCCTTCCATATCACACAAATTTACCAAAATGTAAAATTTACTGCCTGAGGCCCATGCGATCTTCCGAGACCACCTGATAAATAAATCGCATGCAATAGATGTCATATACAAGTTAAGCTTCAATTCAAGCCTTCAAAAAATTCAAGTATTTTTGTTACAATCGCATGGATCGAAAACCTAGCGATGTAAATATAGGTTAGTAGTTGAATTTACGTAGCAATGGAGCAACACAAGAGGCTATTAACGACGATCAGGGATCAATCCCGATGTAAATATACGAGTGAAGTGCATTTGACAGATGTGTTGAATACCATTATGCGTACCTAATTTTGAAAACGAGCAGACACTGCTGTGTCATAAATATAAAGCTACAAGAACAATCTGTCAATTTTTTACTTCATAAACATGAACTAAACTGGAAATCATGAATCAAAAACCAAAACTAAATGAAGATCAACACACATACCCATATTTAGATTTTCGTTAATCTTTAGAGGACCGCGCAAAACGTATAAAAGGAACACAACAAGCATAAGCCAGAGTAACCACAAGTATGTCCAAGACCACGTAATCCAACGTTTCGCTATTGATGATAAATAACTAAAACAACGCGCCATAATGTAACTCCATGTTGATTTGGGAACGTTTGGGACAACGTTGCCATATCTCTACAATCGGTCTCCGGTCATATACATAGATACACATATTTTAAAAACAAAGTTACAAGTTGACGGATCTATGATCTTGCCTAGTTCAAACAAACGCCACATACTTACTGAGCGTTTCTTGAAGTTTTATTATTAGAAGGTATTTTAATGTTAACATAAGAAAATTACCAGAAAAGATAACATTCTTTCCGTAGAATTAATTTTATTTATCACTATTTTGGTGATCTTTGACGTCAATTTTTAATATAAGCGCTATGCTGTACTTGCATTCGAGTAGCATGGAACGTTACGCGACAAGTTATGAGAGTGGTTTCTTTAACATTCACATAGTTTATACATTCAAGTTTATTCATTCATACAATTCACATAACACATTAGTTTAAGCAGTAGCTCAGTTGATAGTAACCGGTGGGTTGTGTCGAAACTCGTTCTTTTCAGACTTGTGTTGCTCCAGTGGGTGTGCGAAGTAAATTCAACTGTCTACCCACCTGGGATTAATCCCGAAACAAAAGATCCAAGGACAACACTTCGTAGATGGCGAGGGGCCTGTGGTAACAAAAGGATAATTGCAATACCGCAAAGGCAGTCGACTTAAGCACCGTGATTCATAAAAATGAATTAAGTCACACTGGATCAGCAACGTTCTAATGAAATAGACGGACCATGTGGGCGGAGTCGTCGTAAGATTGAAGGGTTAATAACCAACCTTCTAATGAAAGTTATAAGGTCGATGGATAAATCACGTGGACTTACGAATCGCCTTCGCGTATTGGCTGTCGAATCGCAGACTAATGGTTTTGATCACGGTCGATAATCAATTTAACCAATCAATAATTTAGGAGTCTTGCTTTAACCCACCACGTGATAGATATTCAAACTAAGCAACTGGAATAACATGAAGCTTGGGCACATGCTCCGTCTATTTCATTTTAAGATCGATGACTGGAGTAGCACGTGCTATTAGAAACATTGGATGTGGGTTTTTTCCCCAATCCGCTCATCACACCGGTTTCTTAGTAATGAAAAACAGCACGAGAATAAAATCTGAATATTGCTTCTGCTTTTCGTTTGTCACATGTGTGATTAACTCCTTCAATTCCTACATTATATTGTTTTCTTTGTTTCTTTTCGGCAAGACTCAAGAACACAGTACCGGCCTGTCACCAAATTGGTGATAAAACATTTCGTCGCCAAACGCTTCTTAATTGGATATGCCGCGATGGGTTACACTCCAAAATTGACGATTAGATGGAAAGTTATCACCTATTGGCAATGGTAGTGTAATGATTCTGCAGCTATAAGTCTCAAGGAAATCAACCAACCAAACCAAACCAAAATGGTAGTGTACTTGAGTCGAAGAGTTTTGAGTGATGCTCGAATGTGAGATATACCTTAAAATTTCGGTTCCGATCCATTGACTCCTCTTCCTAATGAATGGCAAATTTGAATTAACCTAATATATGCAAAACCCGATTTAAACTCATTTGAGATTTAAAGAATAGTCACAGCAAGTTTTTTTTCTATCGTATAATATCAGTTATCAATTTTTACATAATCTTGTTCAGAGTTCAAAAATTAAAATGATCTCGAAATTTTAATCAACCTTAATTATAAAATAAAACCCTAATGGTTACCACTCAGCACGAGCCAAAAAAACATGTTCATTTTTAACAGAAATGCATTTTGTCTGTTTCTTATTCAAGTATAATCAAAAATTGTTAACACAATATTAACATTCCTAAAACATTGCTGTACACACGAAGTCTCGAAAAGGAACAGGCCTCATTTACATTCATAAAATGTTGGATTTAATTTTTTAATCCTATTTCCATTAAGTTTAAGGAATTCTTTTTCTTAATTCTAATCAATTGTGACCTTACACTAGAGTATACTAAATTGGCCAGTCAAATTAAGACCAGATCATAATTTTCAAAATGTTAAGTGACCAGTAATTAGATGTGAATGAAAGGAAAATAGAAATTAAAGCTAAGGAAAGACACAGTTTATATTTATCACCAATAATTTATTTCAATTAATGCACCTTAAGTAAACATATCGAATACAATGCTGTGATTAACAACATATTTTTTAGATAAGGCACATTACCTTTCATACAGCTCTAGCGGCATTGAGAGGGAACAGTTTAGAAAAAATAACCTTTGCAATCATTGTGTGTGAAGCTAAAATCATAATTTGAAATCACAAACTAGGCCATCTGAAAAAAACTCGGGCATTCACTGAAGCAAATAGATAAAATAAAAATCAAAGCATCAGCCACTTAAAGAGAAGTGCATCCTTATGTGTAGCATACACGAGCAATATCATGGCTTTACAACTAGTATTCAAACATTTACATGCCCTGATTAAATAAATTTTATCTTCATTCACAGGGAGAAAAACCTTTTTAAAAATCATTCTTGGTACATTTTTGATTTAATACTATAAGCCGAGACATAAAATTGGACAATCTTATCACACAAATTAAATACTTTTTCTAATACTCTTGATACCTGAAAAATATCAAGATTTAAAGAAACAAAAATTTAATGAAAGTATCCATGTTATTCATGCAGTTTTTGTTTGATCGATTCACAGCCAGATGGATCGATCAGTCCTTTGTCACAGATTTGTTCTTGCAATTAATAAGTCAATCGCCCTTAAGTTCATAGCTCCTAAAGTATTCAAAGCACCAATGGCATTTTAGGATAATTTCGTTTGGCAAATGCACGTAGGTGAATTTAAGGACCCTGTGAATCGAACAATAAAATTCTGTATCTGGAGGTAAAGTACACAAAACAGTCCCCTTAAAAAGAAAAAAAAACCTCTTCAAATGCAGCTTCCTCATGCAGACAGAATATTCATAAAAAGTGGATGTATGGCACAGTTAATGGTTCTGGATGCTAAGAAACTGAATGGCACATTTTAGAATACACTAGACGCATGCACATTTATCTAAGACAGATTTTAACTTCATGTGATTGACAATTTTAAATGTTACACTTCATGTAATGTTCAAATGGAACCACTTTTTCTGTTACTTTGGGAACAAATCACACAGCATGTAAGTTTTGAACAGAAAACGAAAAATATAACCTCTATTACGCAATTCAGCATTAAAAACAATTTGATGGATGAAAATACTTTATTGATCTATGCCATGAAAAGTTGGCAAAATAAAATGCTTCGCTGCAAGAAACGATTTAAATTCGAGGAATCTTCCAGAAATGTTAAATTGTAACAATGGTCGCGTGTGGATCTGACTCGAAGTATCTACCCGATTTCCCTTTTCCTATGATCAAAATTAAATTATCTTCAGCTTTTCGTAAAAAAATAACAAAAAATAAACTTTCTACTTTCAAAAATAGCTATACTACATCTGTTCTAGTTGTCTCACTACCTAACGACTGCAAAAGCTATCAGTCGCTTCAGATGAGTCAAGTCTAGGGTAATGAATCAATTTTCAAAAAATTATTTTCGTACTAAAAACGAGCCTGGATCATGATCATTGGTTCAGTAGCTATGAAGCTATAATGGAGAAAATAAAAACCCATCGGCTTTCAGCAGTTTTGAAATTTATAATATTGCCATGCTATCAGGCCCACTTGCTAAAAAATTTTTAGATGTTCAGATTCAAGAAATATATAAAACCAATAGAAAAATCTATCAAAAATTTTAAATAACAATAATACTATATTCACAAGAGACAAGACAGCTAATTTAGCTAAGCTGGTTTCTATCAGATGCTCACATCAAAACTTAACAAAGAGAACAAAATCTAAAATAATCAAGAAATTAAATTTTTTATTTAAATGAATTTCACAGTAATAATTCTGTTCGATACTATAGTACACATAAAATCATATAAACAGAGGTTGAAGAGTTTTGCTAAAAAAATCAGGAATTACAAATAAAATTACTATTGGATTTTATACAAGTGATTTCAAAACTAAAAATATATAAATAAACAAGAGAACCAATAAGTTTTATTTGTTCATTGGCAACCTAATTGTTCTCATTAAACAGAATACATAAAATACAAGTATGTAAAAGGAAAGGTTTCACAATTTAATGCCCCTACTTTAAAATTCAATTATTAATGATTTTTTACAAAGCACAAATATTTGTCCTCCATTGATTTTTCCAAGGAAGTTTTCATTTGTGTGGAAACACTTCAACCCCTGCTTATATATAATTACAATTTGCAGATTTGAACATTCTATTGGGCTCAAATTTTTTTTTACAACAATCAAAGAGTATATACATTTATTAGACACACACATAAATCATCACATAGAACCTCTACATTGCACCAACAAAAGAATAAAGAGCTTTCGAATCATAACACACATAAAGAAGCAAACTACACCACAATGCATAACTCATATTCTGACAGCAACTCATAAAAAAATCCATTCATTAAACATTTGAGCAAGGTAACAAGGGGTAAAGGAGTATATCGAAGCTGCACTCTAACATTCAACAGTGAAAAGGAAATTTGTACAAATAATCATATATACCATTGCATAGCTTGTACATTGATGCACGAGATAGTAGCAAAATATTAAGAAAGGAGACATTCAAATATTGGAAAATATCCTATACTAATTTTTTTAAATCATTACATAATATATATACATTTTAAATAAAATAATGTGAAATCCAATTTTACACCAGTAGTATTGAGCAGGCACACATTTTGGAATTGAATTGCACCCTTATTTACAGAAATTAGT
Organism: Meta bourneti; assembly: GCA_933210815.1. Taxonomy (NCBI): domain Eukaryota; kingdom Metazoa; phylum Arthropoda; class Arachnida; order Araneae; family Tetragnathidae; genus Meta; species Meta bourneti. Next base: position 87,799,046 of record OW119927.1, read on the forward strand.
CGACACCTCCAAATGTTTCCGATCCCTCGATGGCTTTTATTAGTCTGTCCCTCAGCTCTTGGTAACTGTCGTAAGGCGGCAAGTCCATTCGATTGAAGCTGGAAATTGAAAGGAATAACACATTACTTATATTTATTAAGACTACATTCAAAAATGTATCTTTTTCAGTAGCATTTTTTAATGTACTTTTCCTACAAAAGTCAATGAATTTCTCACCAAGTGTGTGATCTTGGCAGATTATCTGTAGTTCCCCATTTCTCAATGGTGAAGAGTTGTGGACCATTGCTACCATACAGTTCTTTGAAGCCATTCATTGGAACCCGAGAAGTTCCAGTTACAAATTGAAGAAGCCTAGCTCTCATTTCATTGGAAAAGGACATTACCATCTGAAACAAAAGTACACAGTGAACGAGACAAAGCGAAAAATAAAAGTGAAATTTAAAACACCGGTGCAGCTGTTTCCCATTTATTAATATTGCATTCTACCTGCTAATTACAACAATGCATGTGTATGAAATTAAGCTCTTTAAAATTCTAATAATTTTGGTTTGGAATTTTATGGTGTAAGGGCCATATTTGGCCAAGCTGTACCAAACACAAGACAATAGCAAGTAATTGTGAAAAGAAAGATAGCTTAGGCATCCTGGGGTCGTAATCTCATGTTTACCAGAGCCCATTAAGCCCCATGGGAAAATAACAGATCACTAGGGTACCTCAGGTTCGTGAAGCCCATGCAAACTTAAAGATGTGCCCCTAAGAGAACTAATAATTTTAGATTCCCTAACCTTTTTTTCTTCCAATGCCCAGTCAATTCAAACACTACTCATAGTGGCACAAAAAGGATGGATCTATGAACCACATTGTGTTACCTTGGTACACCACATGGGAGGGTTCACATTACACCTCAAATGCAGACAAGACAAGGAACAACTCGTTTCATAGAGAAGCCACACATTCGCTCCAGACAAACATCCATGCCCTACACCAAATTCAAGTCAGGAACCTTTCAATCCAGAGCCAGCACCCTGACCACTAGATCAATTGGTCGATAGATTCCCTTAGTGATGTCCATAATAGAATTATATATATTATGAATGAAGAAGTGTGCTTGATTTACTTCATTTATACAGCACATGACAGCTGAAACTTCAGTTTTATTTTTACATTTTTGCTCAATTATTCGTCATTAAATTGTTCCAACCATGACAAATTGTGAAATATTCCGAGTTTCAAACCATCACCTATAATTGGATTCTGTTGAACCTGGCTGTACGATAAGTAAAATTCAGTTCTGCTATTTGCTTGTTTTAAAACCACAAAGTGAAAAAAGAAAGTCAAAGGTCAGCTGACTTTTCTCCTAACATAGAACAAAAATTTAATTTAATTAATTCAATGCATTATATTTCTTCAAAGGATACGAGTACAGAGCTGCCACAGCCAAAGCACTTGTGAAATAGTAGCATAAATTTTTAACAATAGTAAATCCCTTTCTATTCTATTTTAGTTGCTCAGATACAGAAAGAATAAGCTAAACCACAGAATGAGCTAATTAAGTATGATACCAAAGTTGATCTCAACAAGAAATTTAAATGTTAAAATTAAAAAACTAAATATTTTCTTAATAAGGTTTTCATGACAATCTAGCAAACACAGATTCTGGTGTTTTTCTTTCATGATTGCCATGGCTTGGCACAAAACTTCAAAATTGGTGCCCTTTGGAGAATTTTCTCCCTAAAGAAATCTCAGCAAAATATTTTTTCCATTAGTTTGAAAAAGGGACTAAATTGTTGTTGATCTTTGGTGAATAGCCCCAAAATTTTGAAATTAGTAACTTTTGAAGCAATTTTGTTTAAACAGATATACCTAATCACCAAGGTGGAAAATTATTAGCAAGTCTCCTGTGGCAGCCCTGCGAGTATAACTTAGATGTCTGGTTGAAAATAAATGTAGCAATTTTAAAACAAAATATTGCAACCTACATAGTTTAAGATTCCAACAATCTCTCAGTCTGAGATTAAGTTCTGCGAAGCTATCCAGTAATGTAAATATAATAGATAACGAATTTACTTACTCTCCAAAACCACTGGATGACAAGGTGGTTGGCATGATAGTTTCCTTTATAAACTGTGTTCTGCTTCCAATCTTTCACATCAATTTTCCCTATACCACACATTAAAAGTTCCAATTCATTCTCATCAAACAGTTTTATTAGGTGCATAGGAACTACTTCGCCGAATCCATCCAGAAATGAGTTCATTTGAGGCTCGATTCTTGACACAAATCGCCATTGAATTACTAAACTGCACAGGGAAACAAAAAATATCATTACAAATAATTCTAAGAGCATCAATGACAAGAGTGTTGAATGCATAAAGCCGTGGTCAAATAGGAAGTGGAAAGCAACACGAGCAGACCAATCAGAAGTGCCGGTGCGAGCGGTGGAAATGCTGATTGGTCTGCGCGTATCGCTTTGTGCCTCCTATTTGACCATGGCTTTACACAGCAGCTGACACTATGACTTGGAAAAGTCTAGAAATGTTCTTTATTAGTAAAACCTGTACCATAAAATATTATATTCTGAGAAAAGTTCTTACTTAATGTACTCAATTTTGTTTTCCTGGGTAACAGGAATCTCACTACCATTTGGCTTTAGGTCCCGCTGTTGCATTTGACCAAACAAATCTTCATCTATGGAAAACCTTAAGTCCAAGTCAGCAGGATCATTTTCCATAATCCATAACAGTGAATTATAATACTCAGAATCCTGCGAAAAAGGAGAAAAACAATTCCATCACATTTGCTCAAACAAAACGTAACAAATTTTATAGTTGAAAATTGACATTTGGTAAATATTCTATACAGGGCACTAGCCAAGCCAAAGTATACTTTTTGTGGTCACCTAGTCACATAAAAATCCACAGGTAGAAATAGGAATACAATAAAGAAAGATATAGTAAGAACTTTTGCATTAAATCAACCTACCAAGACAAATTTTAGGAGATTACCCCCAAAATGCATACATCAAAACTAAGCAACATTTTGAAACTTATTCGTATTTTTACATATACAAGCGTAGAAGGAAGAATATTTATTAATTAGGAGAATAGTCATATTTTGAAGCAGTGGCTTTTTAATTAACAGCAATTCAAAAGTGAGTTACTGTAAAAAATGTTATTTTGGAGATAAACAAGAAATTTGTGAGAAAAACAGGTCTTTCTTCCTACTATAAAATATTATTTTATTGTTATAAATTAGTGGTTATTGAAATCATATTGAAAATAAAAAAAATTTGTAAATATTTTCATTTAAAAACTATCATATGCAGCCAGCGAGAAAATTGTACTTTGGAAATTGTCTAGACTGATTTGTGTTGGTCAGTCTGGTTCTAGAAAAGCACATTACCACCTAATCATATCAATCAATACCGCAAATTGTGAAGTAAAATATCTTACGTCTTTGGCTAAACTGGCTTCAGATGTAAGCAAAAATGCTTAACTCTTTGTCATGCATTTCAATATAAACGTTTTAGAGAGGGTGTTATGAATTTCAAGGTTATTGTTCACATAAGATCAAAGTCAAGGTTTTTTAATGAAATAAAAATGGAATGGATAAGCAATCATTTACAACAGAATCAGGATTATTTCTTTTAAACAGTTTAAAAAAGGAAATAATCTTGTATCAGAATTATTATGCATGTAATGAATTCAACCCATTCTATAAAGGAGCAGAGAAAGAATACTTCTAAAAGACTGGGGGAAATACTAAGAGAGTTTTTAATTTATCACAACAAATCTAATATAAACAAAGATGAATTTTAAAATCTTCTCAACTAAATATTATTAGACATTTTATAACTGAACTTACCACTGATTCCATGTCTTTAAGGCTGATAGGTTTTCCAAGCATCATTTTATAAAATGGACGAATAAAGAAAGCTAAAAGATTGAAAAGGGGTTATTTTAAATGCATAAGACCACTTTCATATAACCTTAAAACATACAAGTACAAATTTAATGACAAATACAAGATTTTCGATATCTCAACGTTGATGTGTTATAAACCCTCAACATACAGGATGATCATAAAACAACTTCCTCTACATATAATCCTCTAGCCAACACAATTTTCAATGAATATGAATGAAACTTGGGATTTAGATTTCAAGGTAAGCACTTGAGTTATAAAAATAACAAGAATAGAGCTCGCATGGCTCAGAATAGTTAACAAATTTCGAATAGCAACACCTATTTCTTTATCAAAATGTGATCAACAGTGAAAAACCAAAAGTGGTGTCAAAAATTTACCTTCAACTCTAAAAACAACTGTGCAAGAGCATTGTCAAGATTACTGTGTACAACAGAACAAGAAACCATAGCATTTTGCCTTTATTACAAATGCTATTGCCAATTGGCATTTTGTGCGTTGCTCGTGATTTATGCAAATTACATGCATTATCAATGCTGCTGATTGCCTTTCTTTCCTTTTTTGCCGTACACTCATCTTGGTTTTACCGCAGCATGCTTCAAAACTGGTCAGAACATAATCAGATAAATATGCAATACAAAAACTTACAGTCCAACAATTTCCCATGATATACAGCCATGCCAGCTACTCTACCAATGAACTTAAAGTAAGACAAGTGGTCTTCATTGCAAACACCGGATGCAGGATTTATTTGAAGAGTGTAGTTGTCTCTAATGAAATAAAGAGATAATTGGGTCAATATGCATAAGGGTGAATCGTAAGTAATATAAATGCAAATATAAGTAAGCTAAGTGTACAAGCATAATTCCTGCATTGCTTCTTTTTCCAACTATACTAGCTTCACAACAACACTTGGAAAAACGTCTGAGGTGAACATTTAATGTGTTCATTAATGCAGTTACATACTCATTGAAATTCAAAATTCAACTTGATTGAACACAAGTAGAATAAATATGGGATATCAGATTTAATTTTGTACTTTGATATATTTTAGAATTTTATTTATACCTCAAAATTCTTGTTTCGGAAAAATTAAAAATCTTCGTACAGCTGTGATATCATTATTTTTTTTTAAAGTTACCTAAATAACACTAGTTTGCTAGAATTGATATGATCTTTTGTAACATTCATACTATATAGCCTGGTTCCATTAGACTTAAAACTAAACGGACAAACTTCTATAACAATATTTCAGAAAAAGTAAAGATTTTTCATTAAAATACTTACCTTGTAGTAGTAAGAATTATCAGTTCTGTGGATTTTTTCTATTTTTAAAATTCTTTTCATTAATTTTTTAATAATTTTCCTATAAGTCTTTTCTAAGAAATTCTTCCTTGGCGACATAAAAAGTATGGCAAATGAGACAAAAGCATTACCACAAAAAAGTCTTTATATCAAAGCTGTATAAAAATGTATCACTCCATAAAACACAGTTGTTCTTGGACAACAAAAAACAAACTGATGCCATTTTCTCAAAGCAATATCTTCTAAACACTAAATATTGCCATTCAAGACCTACTAGAACTTCAAAATTTAGTGCTAAGAGCCAATTAGATTTTACAAATCCAGGGGAGGTAACAATCTTGCGTTAGAACAAAGCATTGGTATGTTTCAAAACACAAGGAGAAACGCTAACAAAGGAAACAAAATACTTACACAGCAGAATACTCAAATAAGCCATAATAAGGATTGAACATTTCTTTAGACAAAAGGAAAAACAGTTCTCTTGATGCTCCACCATAATCTAAGACTTCTTCACCATCAAATTCCACCCACAGCTTTGTTCGGAGAATATCAACCCGCGTGACAGCACTGATGATTCGGTAACAATCTTCTAAAATATTAGCGCGGCTGACTTTCAGTTCAAATTTCCCAGTCACATTGGCCTAAGAAAAATAACATTAATTATTTTCAAATTATGTAACAAGGAAGGTAATTGATATCAAGGATAACAAAAAATAAAAGAATAATTTAAACATGAATGCTTTACATTACCACATATTCCATAAATAAGATTTTGTATTTTAAACTGGAATAAAATTTTACTTTTAAAAGGAACTTAGTCTCAGTATTTGATGTACAATATATATCAACACTGCAATTTAAGTTAGCAATCTTTTGACATCTTGTCTAGTTATGGTTGGAAGGTTAGGGTTATATGGCCCAAAGTCTGATAGTGGACAACCAACATCAACCTCTTCTAGTTATGATCAAAACATGAATGATTTAGAAAATGATGAAGGTCTTTGGTTGGATTGAATTTCAAAATCGCAACCCTCTGGTTTCTAATCAGTGACCTCATGGCAGTCATAAGGAAGGTCAAAACAGTTGTACTTACTGGTTTTGGTAGTTTTGCTTTGAGGTATTCATATTTTCGTTTATAATCTCTAGAATATGGTACAGCCTGTAAAATATTTCAAGAATGAAGAGAAAATATATACTAGCCATTTTTCGACAATTCATTAAATACTAAAAATATTTAATTCAAGACAAAACAAAAAGCATACTGAAAGATTTGCAAGTACATAGCTCACGAGCTCAGAAAGACTAAAACAAATTTTACAGAAATTATTTTTCAAATCACTAAGTTATTTTAATTTTAAAAATAAAGCTACTCTTCATAGTAACCATCTGAAATGCTTATTTTATGGGAATATAATATATGTAAAAAAGTACTCACAGGTCCAGCAATGTTTGGATTGTTTAGTCTGGGATCTTCCCATTGGGTAAGGCGAGAATCTGCAAAAGAAATAAGCAGTAAAGTTATTAAAATTACATAATACATACTGCAGTACAGAAGTACAAACATTAAACAGCAAAAACTAAACAAATTTAATTAAATTTCAAAATATAAGAGTTACACCCATGTTATATATTTATAGTATGTGTACATGTAGGACTGAAAGTTTTTATATTTGTGATACTACCATATACATGAAACAAGACATAATTTAAAAAACTAACACAACTTACTATGATCAATAAAGAATATTCTACCATCTGTATGAAAACGCTCCTCCCAGCCTTCCTACAAATAAAGAAAATGGCAAGAAACTTTATTATTAGGGAAAAATTTACAAATAATTTAAAGGTTCCAATACTTAAAAATAATAAGTCAGAATTTACCCACATTTAAAAATAATAAACTTAAGATTCTATGGCAGTATTTTTAAAGATTCAACAAAGCAGAATAACATTTATGTGTTTATGTTTACTTTCTAAAAGGCAAAAATTGATTTCTTAATTTTTTGAAATATTGTAATGTCTTGAAGTAGAATATTTCTAGTAGGGGCCAACTTTTTAAATATACAGGTAGGCGAAAAGTCCATGACACATTTCAAAATTTAGTATAAAATCAACCAATTGTCATGAGTGTGCGGTTTTCACTAAATAGTTTTACATGACATCAAGTTTTTTTTGGCATAAAAAATAGTTCAATTGTTTGCACATAGATGGCGCTATTTATATAGCACTAGCTTAGTAAGGTTAGCTTGCAATCCGCCATTCCAGCTATGACGACCCCAATGGAAAGAGCAAAAACTATTGAAACCTCATTAGATGTAGCTTAAGCCAAAAAGGGTGCCCACATTGAAATATGGTAGTATGTAGTGACAAAATGCTCTAATAAATTCTAATATGTATTGTTTTAATGTATATGTAACTTTATTAGAACAATATGTATTGTTCTAATATGTAATTTTTTTATGCCAAAATAAAAAAAAACTTGATACCATGTACAGCAATTTTGTGAAAACCGCATTCTCATATGACAATTGGTTGATTTTATATTAAATTTTGAAATGTGTCATGGACTTTTCGCCCACCCTGTAGTATATCAACCGATATTTGTGACGAAAAGTTCTTTTCATAAACAATTTGGTAAGGTAGATGACTTTACAAATAAGTAACTTCAGAAAGCAGAAATTACTAACATGGAATGAAGAATTTCTGTAAACCACAGAAAAATTCTAATACTGGACCATTTCTGTTTTGAAAGTTAACCACATTACGTTAATTCAAAACGTTAAACAAGAAAAATCTGTTTTAAAATTGATGTTACATAAACATCAAAATGAGCTAAATTGTAGAAAAAAAATGAGCTAATCATATTAAGCTAACTTAAAATGTTAAACACAAATGTTTTAAAATTGATGTTTTACATAAACTTTAAAATGAGCTAAATAATATGTTGATTTGATCATTAAGTATCATCTGTAAGAGGATTGAATTTTGGCTATATATCTTATGTTGTCTGTTTCATGCTCAAAATTACAATTTCAGAACAGGAGCAAGAATTCTGTACACGGGGAACACGACTTCAGTGTGCAATAAATTCTCCATTTTCTTAGTATGACATTATAATTAGGTGCTCTAGAAAGAGCATTGCCGTGGCTATATGATGGCAATTATGAACAGAAAACCTAAATCAAATGGTGGCAGAATGAAAAGTCGAAAGGCAAGCAAATTGCTGGCTTTTAAGGAACATATAAACCCTAGGAACAGAACCAATTTATTAATAACACTTAATAGAGTAGCTCATGTATAAAAGATCTTACAGGTAAGGGGCCAAGATCATCTACGCTACTAAAGCGAGGCCTGTTTGGCACATTGCTTTGGTTAGGGAGAATACTAGGCTTGCCCGTCCTTGGATCCACCTGTGAAGGAATAAAACATTATATGAATTGGCAGAGAAATTTCACAAATTAAATCCAACAAAAAATTCATACACAAAAATAGTGTGATAAGTGTGAGGGGGTTGTTGTTGAATTAAGGTCGCACTGTAGCAACACAGGGGTCTCTTTTCAATGGTCCAGGATCAATCCTGAAGGGAAATATCTGAGGACAATGCCTCTTAATTTTTAACCAAGGTCAGAGATAAGTGTATGGGGGTTCGCTAGAAAAAGGTAATTGTTCCCAAGACAGCGACATAAACTGATAAAAATGGACTATGCTCTTAATAAAACATACAATTAAATTACACCTAGGATCAAATGTTTTTTCATGTTGTCGATTAAATATGTAACTGAAAATAAAGCAATATATAATTTTAAATATATAAAAAATATACTTTTAACAAATATTTTTTCACATCTCATAGATAGAAAAGTTTTATAAATTTCTTGATGAAAATGTAACTGAAAATAAAGCAATCACAAAGTTAAAAAATTAAGAGATACATATACAGTAGGCGCTCTTTAATCCGGCACGTTTGGGACCACAGCTGTGCCAGATTAGTGATTTTGCCGGATTATCGAACGTCAATAGTTTTAGCGGGAATACCAAAGAAAAATTAATACAGTACAATGATATTTAAAACAAGTTGTAAATAAGCTGCTCTATGGCAAGAAAAAATACACATGAACGTTACTGTTTTCCCTCTGATCTTTTCGCACTAAACCAAGTGTACAAGGCACTATGAAGAATTTCAAATTTAGGTTTCTTCAATGTGTCTTGATTCCGTATTTTTTGCTGTTACACCTTGAGCAGCAAACTTCTTAAGTTCTTTTTGTTATTTTAATATCATAAATTGTCGAAGAACCAATAGTGAAATCACGCATTATGATGTTTCTGTTTTCGCCTTTTTCGAAACGATTAAGTATCTCTAGTTTTTGCTGTATAGTGAGTCACATGCTTACGCCTATTAGTTTTATTAGCACTTGAAGAACTCATGCTGGGCTTCGAAGACATTTTACAGTACAGTACACACTGTACATACAGTTGTAATATTGCGCAAACATGATATGTAAATCTGCTAGAAAACAGGAAACACTGTACTGAAATGAAAACTGAATCACGATAAACACTGAGCGAACTAAAAACGTGGGCAGCGCAGTGGTGCGACCTGGCGGTCAAGGTCAACAAATGCCAGAATCCACCCGAAAAAATCCAAACGCGAGCCGCTCGATCGGTGCCAAATTACAGAATGTGCTGAATCGAAGAATGCCAGATTAAAGAGCGCCGACTGTATTACAGTCTGATGTCTATTTTGCATTTTGATATAAGCACTTCTTAAAAACTGAATGAAAAGTGTAAAAGGTTGATGAAAATGAATACTTGGAATTAACAATAAATACCAATAGTAACGACAAGGTATTCCTGAGCATTCTTTAAAAAATGAAATTTTTTTTTCTACTTTAGATACATAAGAATTAGATTTGATTGACAGAAACCAAACAATATCCTAAACTTAATCATAAATTAGAAAATACAGAGAAAATGAAACTACTTTTATAAAAGCAGTTGAGTGCGCATACCGTGCATTTTCTGAGATGTTTATATATTAGTCAACTTTAAATCACTCATTAATTTTAAGCCAAAAATTCCTATCCCAATACTGTAAACATTGCATAAATACTGTAGATTAGATAAGTAATGAAGAATTCAATGTTACCCAGAGTAGTTATGGCTTTATTTTTATAATTGAAAAACAAATCTTTAGTTTTGCCACAGCCAAAGTACTTGTGAAAAAGTAACATACATTTTTAAAAATAGTAGTATAAAAGTCTCCTCTTGAACCCTATTTTAGCAGTAGTTTTAGTTGCTTAGGTACAAAATGAATTGACTAAAACACAAAATATGCTTATTAAGTAAGAAACAAATGTTGATCGCACCAAGAAATTTAAATTTTAAAATTAAATATTTTCTTAATAATATTATCATGACAATCTAGCAACCACAGGTTAAGATCTTTTTGTTTTGTGGTTGTCACAGCTTAGCAGCAAATGAAATTGGCATCCCTTGAATCATTTTCTCACAAAAGAAAAATTCAAAAAATATTCTCTTTCATCCTATTTTTGTTTAAAAAAGGAACTACATTTTTTTAAACTTTAGTGAATTTTCCAAATAGAGGCCAAATTTTTGAAAAACGTTATGTTTTGAGACAATTTTTGAAAAAAGATACTCCTAGTTATCAAGGTTGAAATATTGTAGCAAGTCGCATCTTAGCCTGTGGCAGCCCTGCATCTTTCATAACTTACCCATGTGGTAGTTTTGGAATTATGATCAATATAAAACACTCTTCCATTTGGAGCTACTTGCATAGACCAACCAGCTGGTAATCCTTCAGAGGTTGACTGAGTTGAAGATTGCCGGGTTAAACTAGTGGTGGGCTGAAGAACAGGAGAAAGGAATTTGACATCAGGACACGAAACGTAAAACATTTCTATTATTACGAGACAAATAAGTAAAACGAATAAGTTTGTCAAAATTCCAACAAGATTCATTCTAATTTAGATCAGGAATAACCACTGCTATTATCTGAAAAGGATATTAGATAATGACAAAAATACACACTTCCACTTAGGACTATATAATAAAAGAAAGTATCATATTTTCTTTACTTATACCATGATTCATTTCCTGAATTTCTTACATAAACTTGGAATTTTTTTTGCAAGTCTAGTACACTTCAACATGTGTCTCATCAATTGAACCATTTGTTTCAAAGTTACAAATATTTATTTTTTTACTCCTAAGCAGAACACCTGTATAATACATTTCTTTCAAAAGAAAATTCAAATATCAATCAACCATACCATTAGGATTAAAAATATATCATGCCAAAGTAATGAACCTTTCTTATAACTACTCCTTTTCACACCTTCAGAGATTTAGAGAGAAGCAATATCTTTAACATTTACTTCAATAAATTATAATCTATTAACAATGTGACTAATAGTGAGCAATTGGATTTTAAAATACATTTACATATTGATCAACTTGGAAAATCTTTTGGGTAACTATTGATTTAATCACTACTAGACAGCTTTGCCACAGGTTGTTCTAAGCATATTTTTACTTTCACACCTAACAATCAATGTCTAATGTCTCAATAGCTAACTTTTTCACTTCGTTCTCATAAGACACATGAATATGAAACTGCAAAGACAGATTGAATTGATGAAAAACCAAAATGAAATCAAGACAGTTAGTTTAATCCTGTAAGTGGCATGCCCGAACACAGCTAGGAAAATTCAGTTTGAATACAACTAAAAAGAAACTCCGCAGTAAGCGGCTAACCCGAAATATTTGGATATCTGGCACCTTGAAATATTACCAAGTCTTCCACTTGCTTCCACAGAAACCTTCCTAACTGTACTCTTGTGTATATATCCAAAACTTGATCTTGTTTGGCACAGGTTGGTCAGGTATTCATACACTATGTGAACCTCTATACACTATGTGTATCACCTCTATACACTATGTGAACAATTTCAGGCTCTTGCGCTATAAAACCAAACCAACGGAACTGTAATTGGGCATGCCGATTGGAGTTAAAAGAAATAAGTTGGAGTTAAACAGTTGACTTTTCCAAGATGAACCTACATAGGTCATCCAGTACTTGGCTGCAACAGCTTTCAGACTGCTATAAAAGTGGAAATACGACAATCTTGTCGTGTTTTCCTTTCATTTTCGGAGTTGGTAAATATCAAAGAATGCAGCTCCGGTCACTTCATTATGGGTTGGTTGATTTGGTTTTTATGGCACAAGGTCCAAAAATGGACACACTGAAAATGCAACAGTAATTTTTTTTATTGCCCAACCACTGGACCTCTTTGGCACTACAGGGGTGAACTAGTGGCTATTTGTGGAGCACTCAATTGGCAATCCACCATTGCTCCTAACAAGGATAATCACCAACATCCATGCACTCACAAGTCAACTTGAAACCAACTGGGTGGCAGACAAATGCTATGACCACTATACCAAGTAAGCTGCATGTAAGACTAAATAAGATTCTAAGACAGTTTAAAAATTCAAATAATCAGCCAGACCAACATTAAAAGGTATATTAAAACTACACAAATTATAACGGAAGTGATTGATTTCTGTTCCTTTTTTTTTCTTCACTCCCTCCTAGTTTCTTGAGTTCCAGCTGGAAGTTGTTGCAATCTCATGGACTAGGTTTAATCTGAGAATTATTGGGCTGAATAAGCATTCATTGATTCAGTGGTTAGGACATGAAATTACATAACACGAAGAGTGCTATGTGCTCATTATACACATACTGAAGGTTTGACCCAGGAAAGACAGAATTAATTTTTTCTTTGATATAATTTTTTTAATTTATTTTGTGCTTGTATATACTAGAAGTGAAGAAGTAAATTGTAGTTGTACATTTAGGCATTTAAGCTAAAAACACTTGGTACCATACTATACTGCAAAATCATTTATTTTTATACTTCTTTTATTACCCATTTTTTGAATCTGCTAGGCTTTCCTAATTGAACTTCATTTTTATATGCTAAGCACAAGTATTTCCTGAAAATTCAAGTTTCCAGTCTGACCCCAGAATAAGAACCATGTCAACATAAAATATGACGTGTCCTGGCAACACATTGAACAAGAGCAAATAAATAAACCAATTAAAAAAGAGTAAAATCAAAATTATACAGAACAAACATTGCAACAGAGGTTAAAATAACTGATGCAGCTCAAGTAAGAATTCTTTCCATGTAAGTTGTTGCTTTTTACACCATAAACATGTGTACAACAAAATTTAATTGACATACCCGGATGTAACAAAACGTAGATACGTTCTACTCTAAAAGACTTACCATGGAATGACGTCTGATATTGGGGTCGAGTCTTTGAGTTTCGAGCATCTAAACGAAATACAAATTTCTTCTTTAATACAAAATAAAGAATGCTAAGTATATTTCAATATTCTGTACTTCTAAAGAGAGTTTCTTCAAAAAATCACACAATTCTAATCTTTCTGTTGAAGGCAGAATAGGATGGTTTGAGAATTCTACAACTAAGGAAGGAACCATGCTATAAATTACATGAACGAAATTCAACTTTATTTGCAAATTGAAAATCTTTAAAATATTGTCAAAGAATTATTTGTTTAACTTGTATTTTTGCTACTTCATTTGTGTCAAACACATAAGTTAAGGGAAAATAATGTTAATAATTAAACTAAGCAGATCTCAAAAACTGCTTATTCTATTAGGAAAGCCTTTTGTAGAAAGCTGCTTAGAGATTTCTAGGGTTCTGATTTTGGCATGTGGAAAATATTCTACGACTACAGAAACAGCCAACTGAGCACTAGTGATTGAAAGCAACAACTACTATTTAACTATGTGTTTGGAAGAGCTGCACTACCTGGAAAATTAACTACTATGGAAACATGATCTGCTGTGATTATGTACGATATAAATTAAAAATAAGGCACCCAGCAAACTAAACTTAAAAAGCAAAATGGAAACAAAAAGCAAACAATACAAATACATACACCTTATGACAATAATCGCAAACAGAATTGTAAAAATCATCTACCACTACTGACTATAAAAGCAGTTACACTTTAATGAGAAATACAAATAGAAAACGTGAAATAGGATCCTAAGATAACAATAAGTTAAGAACTCAGAATGAACTGGCTACAATACTTATTTGCACCAGCGCAAACAACCATTTCAAGAAAAATCAACTCATCAATTTTCTGATGCAGGCAAGACAAGCATTTTGATAAATTAGACTTGGAACCAAGTTTTAGAAAAGCAAACCTCAAACTTTCTCTATAAATGATCATCAAATATAATCCCTTTTCTTAAAACTTCAACAAGCCTTCCCTTTCATCGATGAAGTTGTAACTTACAATCAAACAGTTAAATCGAACTCAACAGTTTCATTAAATCCAAAGTTGATCTCACCGTTCTCAAAATTTCTACATTGTCTCTTGGCTGATGATCTGGGAGTGAATCATCGGTATTGTCGACACTTATGTGAACACGTCTTCTGAACTCTTGTGCTGATTCAAGGCTGCGTTGCTGAGCCTCTTCAACGCCTTGCGTTGCTCTACAAAAGAAAACACATGCACAATTAGAAAAATCTTAGCTTTAGTAATTAAATGAGGCCAAGGAAATGATGCATATTTGAATTAAGAAACTGATCCTATCTTTTACAGGTTGGTTGATTGGGATTTAATGGCGCAAGGTCCAAAAACAGACAAGCTACACAAGACACAATATAAAACAATACAAATTGATACATTAAAACAGTCTAACCAACAATAAAAAGCAAATTTTAGTTGACTTCTTAGTTGAGTATTAAAATTGAAAATTAGATGTAATTGAAAGATGATTATAAATGTAGTAAAAATCCTGAGTGATGCAAAAAGGTAGTGATGAATGCAGAGGGTGACCCAACAAGTCTGATAAAATTGGGGATGAAGTATTAAAATAGAGTTGATAAAAATGTCTAAGATTTGTAAACGTTAAAATAAGATTGATGGGGAAAGATTCCTGGCAATGCTAGCATGAAGGAGCAGTTTCCCTGATCTCTTTCGCAGGAATGGATTTATTTCTGGAAATTAAGTTCTCAATAAATTTTAATTGAATTTAGTAGTCGATGAATAAAAAAACTATAAAAAGATGCATTTCTAATAGCCAGTTTATTTTGCTTTTGTAGTAGTGATTCTAATGAATTGTAGAAGTAATCCAAGTTGTTACAACTGCTCCATTAAGAACTAGCCACTGTACACGCTGCGGTCATTTGAAAGAAATCTAGCATTAATTTACGTGTTAAAAAATGTTAACATTTTCAACGGTAGAATCAGGACTGTAGTTGAATTAACATCGCACTGGAACAATACAACAGGTTATTGCCGACGGTCTGGTATCAATCTTGAAGGGAAAGATCCAAAGCATCTCGTAAGTTTGAACAGTCAGATGACGAGGCAACAACTTCTGCAGCACACCAACATGAGAACATTTGAGGTCACAACAGATTTAATGTGCACCAGCCCCATGTGCACGATGGTCTGGTTGTATCGAGTTTCGGCTACTCTTGCAAATTCTGCAGTCCTGGTAGAATTGGATACACAATTATTTTGTCAAATGAAGCTAAAGCTAATAAGCCCCATGCAAATTTCAAAAGATGCGAAGAGGTATAAAAATTCCACACTTCAATGAAAGTTCTGGTCTTAACAAGGCAACTGTTCTTACCCTGTTGGCCTTTCCCATTGGGTGGTCCTCGCAGCATGATTGACATAGTATGTTCTACCATTGGCATCTTGCCGCTCCTCCCACCCAGGTGGAAGAGAGGAATGATTGGACGGAGGATTAGGCGCAAGTGTCGGAGAAGCAGGAGTCTCCTCCAAGGCAGAAGTGCTTTCTTCAGCATTCACCATTTCCCAACCTGCCTATAAAGCAAAAAAAAGGTACAAATGACGCTTGAATAAAAAAATAACTTAATACTAGCTAAGAATTCATGGGTCACTTTATTTTGTAATTTTGAACAGAAAATAAATCAAGCCAATTTAGCAAAAGACACCAATAGAACATTAATTAGAGAAAGAGTTTTATAACTGCATAGTAGTGCTCGGGTCAATTTATTTTAGGTAGGTAATATCACACTGGAGCAACACAACAGACTGTTGGTGTCAGTCTGAGATCGATCCCCAAGGGATCCAAGGACAATATGACGTCATTTTGAACCACGGTCAAATAACAAGATGGACACCAGAGCTGGCACTCCACTCTCCAAATTTCCCCATAAGCACATTAGAAAAGAAAATATAATATGTAAATTGCAAATGCAAAATTTTCATTTCCTAAAAATTTATGAAATATTATTTATACAGAGGAGTAAACATTAATACCCCTATTAAATTTTTAATAAAATATTTTCCCACCATGTGGTAATGTACTGATAACAAAACATTTGAGGGCATGACAGATTTAATGTGTACCAGCCCACATGTACACAGTGATTTTTGGTTGGACTGAGTTTCAAACTAGCAACCCTCTGGTTGCTAATACATCTCCAACTGGGCTACTGCGGCACCAGTTTATTTTAGGTAGGTAGATATGGCGCAAGGGCCATATTTGGCCATGCTGCGCCAGACACAAGATATACAACATCAGCAGTTTATTTTAGATGCAATGCCATTAGAAACCTACCATGTTATTTGAGAGACATTAAACACACATTCTAACTAGAAGCTTTCAAATACATAGAAAGTTATTAAGATTTGATTCTAAGTTTGTGATCATTGACCATCTGAAAAGGCACAGATTAACTGCCACACTGTCTATTTTCCCCCTTATTCATGATCTTTTAAATCGCATGAGGGTGCCATACTGCTAATAATCACGCAGTGTAAAAGATCTTGAGAAAATCGAGTTTTACATGATCGTAATTCAAATACATGTTAAGAATGGTTTGATGATTCCTTGATGCCAGTCTCATACTACATAATGTTGATTCAAAATTTTTTAACTGGCAATTCGATTAGATGTATCCATTTCTGTTTGATTTTGAAGCACTGAGCCAATTAAACTCACAACAATTATTTATTGGCTGAACTTCTGAAATTTCTCCTTACAGCTGGTAGCTATTCATCGATTTCACATAATTTTAAATATATAAAGGTACTACTTGTGCAAAGTGGACAATATCTATTTTCCAAAGGATACAAATCATATAAATTCATAAACCCCATTAAAAACTGGTTGGTTGGGTTTTTATGGAACAAGGGCCATATGAGACAGAACATCAAGTAAATGGATACATACACAAGGAAAGTTTTACTGACACAGAAGTGAGGAATACATCCAGTAAGGAATCGAACCTGCACTGCCTACAATTGGCATGTTGTTAGTGCAGTAGGTAAACCCACTGAGCCACAGTAGAATTCCATTAAAAACAGGATATAAAACTTCTTTGATGCATATTAATAGCATAGACAAAAATTCATGAATACATTCAGTAGCATTAAGCCCAACCCTGTAGCATAGCTAAATACCAAAGATAGTTTAAAGGTACTTACTTCTGTTTCTTGTTGAATTGCGTCGTCATCTTCAGATGATCCAGATGAGGTATAAGCATGGTATATTTCCAAATGTCCTTTCACTCTAGATTTGGTGCTATGTAAGAAATACAAACAAAGCAAAATTTTTAGAAGCTCATGTGCTTACAAATTTTTAAATACTAGTAATTCATGAATATTTCTTGTTTCAACTCCCACTGCAATATTTTATTTAATTATAAAACTAATTAACAAAAAGGATAATTGAATGATAATTGGATTATTGAATGAACAGCTGCATCACAAACTAGATTTTCTATTAAAAATAGGAAACAATAGTAGAATTGCAATTTATTTAAATGCTCCAGCCCCAGATAAAAAAAGGATGTGAAGCAATCAATGAAAAAGCAGTACTTTAAAGATTCATAAAATAAAAATGTTTGATTTTTTATTTAATGTACTCATTCATTAAAATTTAATAAAATATAATATAAACATTACTTACTTATCACTGAGAAAACAAAACAGAATTATTAAAAACTATCAATATTACCAACCAAATTTTAAAAGGGTCTTTTAATTTCTTGATGTTTGGGTTTTATAAATATATATTACAATGTACAGCTTTAATATTTTATCTTCCATTAATTCACTATATGGGAATAAAATTACTGTGCAGATTGAGTTTGCGAGGTTCTCAAAAGTTTTTAACTTATTCTAACAATTTATACGATGCATACATTTACATGCGCCCAGTACATATACTGGGCACATAGATGTAAATTTAGGTGACCAAAAACTGGTGCTGCTTACCTTCTTGGTCGGAGAATGTAATACTTAGCATTGATGTTACGACCTGGCCTTTCAGTTGGAATGCTTCGAAGAGGCAACTCGACTAACCCAAGAAAATCATCTCGAGTCTAAATTTAAAATAATAAATTTAGCTTAATAGAAAAAATATGCAAGATTTATTATATAAATAATTTAATTTGGATAAAGCATCACTTGAATCTATGACATATCCAACATGAATCTATATCAGATGAAGAATCAAGCTCTATTAGTAAAAAATGACAGGACACACCAACATTTTAAAACAGTTGCTTTGCAATAAAAAAAACTTTATGAAAAAATGCATTTATAAAACATTAAATTTTAAAATACATAGGAGCAAATGTTTCCTTTTTAAGCAAATCACAGCCATACCATTATTTCCTCAGCAACACATCTATTCAGTTCCACAACATAACATGCAGTAAATTGAAAGATTTTCCACCAGCACCAATATTTCAAAACAGTAAAAAATTGCAAAATGGGCAATTGAAACACCACAATAAGTGAAAACATTTACATGTATACCAACGTACTGTACCTTGGTGCAGAAATTCCACAACTCAAAAAGTGCATTTTTCCAGAATCATTTTGCAAGTTTTGAGGTCATAGGAAAACACAGCAAGGTGCAAGACTATTACTTGACAGATTTGTGGCTTTCACAATTTGAATTACAGTACTTTTACATGAGACAAACTCAAAGGGCATTTCCTAGTTCATCCCAATACTAAAAATTAACTTTTTGAGTTATGGGACATGCAATATGCATAACAATTAAATATAAGGCGAGTCAAAAAGATTTTACCACTCATATGGGCAAATCAATATCACACAAATTTCATTCTGCTTGAGACTAAATATAGACATAACAGTGTGGAAGAAAGAAGGGAGATTGCATCTTGGGTGGAAGCCTTTTAATCATCAGTGGTGAGGAATAAATTTCTAGAATGGTGAAACAAGGATCCTGCAAACCATTTAACTATCTGTCGAATTTGAGAAATTGGTGTGAGCAGGATCGGTTGCAAATGACTGTTTTTGTTGAATAAAAAAATGGAAAGGATTTATTGAATAAATAATAAAACATATTAATTCCATATAAGTGCTAACATCTTTATGATACCCAGTATAAACCTTTCAAGTTTTGATTTCTTCATGCAGGAATGATAGGAACAAGTTTTTATAGAATTTCATAGTACTATGAACTTACAAGTCGGTTTTCATCAAAGACTTCAATTTTCAATATTTGGGAGGGATCAACCTGCAAATAAGCACATTAGAAAAGAAAATATAATATGTAAATTGTAAATGCAAAATTTTCATTTCCTAAAAATTTATGAAATATATTATTTATACAGTGGAGTAAACATTAATACCCCTATTAAATTTTTAATAAAATATTTTCCCACCATGTAGTAATGTACTGATAACAAAACAAAAATGTAATGAAACTTAGAAGTATTTATTAACTTCACAAATACTATCTTAGTAAGTCCAGCTGATTTGAACTGCTAATTTTTTCACATCCTAAATAAAGTCACTTCTTGGAGTTTTGAGTACAGAGTTTTGAAAATGATAAAAAATACATTTTGAAGTCAATACAAAATGATAGAACTACACAAAAATATATTTTATAAAATTTCTAAAACACTAATTCTTTTAAATAAATTTTTGATGAATATCTTTTAAGAATATGTAAATAATCAGTATGCAAATATAAGCAGTATTAAATTGCAATACTTATTCAAAATTTTAAAATAAAGCAGAAATTTTACCTCAAAAAGAAATTCCTCATCCCATATTGGATTCAAAGTCTGGAAAAGGAAAACAAAATAACCATTGCGATACTAAAATACAAACTGCTAATATTGAAATCTACCAAAATTCTGCAACAATCAAAGTTAATAAAGATCGACTTTTGTAATCATAAAATGCCATTAGACTAACCCTCTGAAGTTTTAAATTCAATTGTTTCAAAATTAATTTATATTTAATAAATCTCTTAACCGAAAAAGTTATGAAATTTTGTTAATTTCCAGTCATACTAATTAGAAGATACTTTATACAAATCATTTTTATAATCATAACAATTCCATTAAAATGGTTTTTATAATCATAAGTTTTTATAATAATTCTATTTTACAATGATTAATAAATAAAACTATTTCAAAATTTATTCAAAAAATATTTCCATCACTTTCTTAATGAAATTTTAAGGAAACAATTTTTCTGAAGATATAAGTTTGTCTAACAGAGCATGAAAGAGAACAGTCTCCACATACATAATCTAATAAAACAGATGCTCCCCCTCCCCAACTACATTTCACATATTACATTAACTGTTCAATGAAAATAGCTATTCATGATTCAGCATGCAGTTATAAATCTTTTACATGCTAACTTTCAAATTAATCAACATTTTATTCGAATTAGGAAAAGAAATTAAATTGGACCTGTAGTGAAACATTTAGCTAGTGCTCTGAAAACTTTCTGCAGATATCCAAACATGCAAATTTGGGTCACTATATAAAACTTACAATTAACTACTAGACAATGAATAATGCTTAACCCAATAACTGATTAAATAGATAAAATCAATGACACATACCCTTTTTCTTGTTCTAGTGCAATAAGTATCAATCACAGTATTTTTATCACTAGATAGCAGGTCAACTCGTACATAGGGATCACTACCAAAGAAAATTCAAATATGAAGATGTAGATGCAAAATTTTCAATACAACTACATATAAATACATTAAGTTAGCTATTTTGTACATAATGATCACACACTAAGAAAAATGTTTACACTCAAGTATGCCTTTACCTTGCACCAAATATATCTTTCTTTGCTAGATTGTGGCCTGCATTGATTTTCAGCCGAAGCAATCTTTTGGGTAACACTTCCTAAAACAATCATAAAAATAACTAGATCAAGCAATCTTGACACATAAACTTGCTATATAAGATAAAAAATTATGTGCAGTGAAAAGATGAGCAGCTGGTTTTTATTTGTCTGATTAAATTCCTAGTTTCAAATATTTATATATAGCTAAGATAAAAATGAAATTGTTTTGTTAGAATATTATGACATCACAGAACATAAAAATTAGAATAGAAAACTGAAAGCCAGAAACCTATTTTCTTATATGGTGTTACTAGTAATTTTCACAAACATTAGGGAATCAAATCAAACACATGATGTGCTCAGTCGCTATGTTGCTTGGCATATTGGTGCTTTTTTTATTTGAAATATGAACTCAAGAATCTAAACCAATCTATGGGAAAAATTATCATTAACATGAGTGAAATTTTGAAATATGTCGTAAAATTGAAATTGCTAAAGAATTTTGTATATAATATTGTGAATATTTGAGTAGGGGCATACAAAAATGGAACTTATATATATTATATTTTAGTTTAATTTTCAGCATACACAAAATTCATTTAACTATTTTTATTTAACAATTACACTCTACTATGTGACACGAGTATTTCTTTAAAAAAATGAAGAAATTTACAATACAAAAATGTCTGAATGGTTTAATGTGACATTAATTTCAATACATATCAAATAAGTTAAGCTTTGAAATAGCAGTATTTCAGCATCATGAATCTCATTTCTTGTAACAAAGCACTTCTTGAACGAAAATCTTTCTAAAATTCACAATATTTTTAAATATAGACTTTGAAAGGCACACAGATGTCAAAATCTGGGTTTAACATAACAAATATTCAATACAACTATATTCAAAACTACCACTTAAAGCAAAAATCAAATTAATGTATCTAATTAAAATCAACTGTACAGCTTCATAGTAGATTTTTAATATTATAATTCTTACAATTACAGTGATTATATTTTGTCACATACACTAACAGATAATCTACTCAATGTCACTTAGTCAGCCATAGAAAAGGCAGATGGGATATCCACTGCAGTAAACAGTCACCACGAAACATCTGACAGATAAGACTCAATGGGATAACTTACAAAAACAGATGGCACTTGTATGGTTGCCTTAACCTTTTCAAAGAAGCACTTACACATACATTCTCCATGCATGAAAGGATGGTGAAAGAAAAAATACTCAATGAACTACAAAGGGAGGTAATTATTCTTATTCATCACATGTATTTTAGGTGTTTCACGAATAAAAAAGGAATAAACACTTCAAATAATGTTTGATGTATTTGGGTTAAAAATAATTTCCTGCAAACATAATGCTGTAATAAGCAATTAATGCTAATTTAACACTTTCTAAGTAATTGAACAATCTCAAATATTCTAACGGAATTCTGTAAAAGCATACAATTAAGAATTAAAAATAGCTTCAAGATTATAATTAAACCTTATAAAAATTCCATAACACAGAAATTCACATAAGATGAACAATTACCAAACAAATATATTTTCAGTAAAGGCAATCACAAATGATGCTAAATTGGGGGAAATTAATGGGGGCAAATAACTCCAATTGTCTCGTATGCATTTTATGAGACCATCTCTAACTGTAACCAAAGGACTGCAGTGGGGGGTGGGGGGAAGAGTATGGAAGACTTCCTGTTAGAGCTCAAGGCAGGATGGAAGTGCTGTTCCCTGTTGTCATGTTATGCTTTCTTTTTAGTCAACTGTAAACATCGATTTTATCTGTTATGTTCCTGTATCTTCTGTAAATAAACGCATTTGTCCTTAAAATTTATTTTTAATCTGACACTATGCATCATAACACTGAACCAAAATTCTACATGTGTTTTATCAAAACTATTCATTTTATTATACGACTAATTTTTTGTATAGTTATAACACTTATATTCATGTTTGGCTTGGTTGGTTTGAGTTTTATGGCGCAAAATTGGATAACCTGTGCCAAAATAAAGATTGAATGAAAATAACTTAAGATTGAATGAAAATAGATTTCCAAATATATTTACCACCAGACCAATATAAAAAGCATGATGAATGAATAAATAAGTTGTGTTAAACATATATTCAATGAGATGAGTGTAAAAATATGTTGTCCAGCTACAAGATGTATAACAAAATACAAAAGTGATGAATTGAATATTTACATAATGCAAGTTATAAAGAGGTAAAAACTATATGTAGTTTAAAAAGCCGATGGAATGTAAAATTTTTTTAATGTTTGAATGGGGTTTCTCCCCAATAAAATTCCAAAATGTTAAATAAGTATTAAAAAGGTTTCTGGCACAAGGGCCATGCTGCTCCAAACACAAGATAGACAAGACACTGTCAAGCAATTATAAAAAGTAAGGATGGTGATGAGAAAGATCACTTGGGCATCCTGGGGTCGAGACCCCCATGTTTACAAGAGGCAATATAAACCCCATGGGAAAAGAATAGATCACAAGGGTACCTTGGGTTGAAGTTCGCACACACCTAAAGATGTACCCCTGAGGGGAGATTAAAAACAGGACAATATTAAAATACGATGAATGGTAGAAGGAAACCTCCAATTGTCCCCGCAGACACTCCCCCCCCCCATGCCCAACTCTCAGAATGATGTCTCTTACATCCAGAATTACGCCAAGACTCTTGTACAAGAAATCAGAGCAATCCTCAAAGAAATAAGAGATATATTCAGACATTTTGGTGGACTCACGTCCATTCTACAACAAATTAAAAATAACGCACAAAATCCAGTCGACAAACTTCTAATCCTAGCCGAAAATTTCATAAACGAAAAATAAGCACACCTTATGCAACTCTCATTTCCTTAAATTTCACTCTAATTTATAATTCAGTTTTTTAATATTTCAATTTTTATTGTTTAACTAATTCTGGGTAATCAATCTTAAGTACAGTCACTCACTGACCTATTCGATAGGAGGTTAAAGCTGCAACAAAGAATCTTATATAAAAGCTGTAATAACAAGCTCAGGGGTTTTGTAATTTACTTTTGTATCCTTGATCAGCAAAAAACTTCTGTAGCCAAAAGCTTGGCAGCGCTTTTTTATGCGGCCATGCACTCTGTGCATTGCTTGCACACCCTACAGCTCGAAGGAATCACATGAACCACACACTGGGGTACTCCTCGTCATGTTTGGGAGTTCAACTCCATCAAAAAAAATATTAAAGGGAGAGGTATGGGGTTCAGCTCTTAATTTTGAGTCTCTGCCTATTGAAAGTCCATTCTGTTAATCATCATTAAAAAACACTTTTTCAAAGCCTTGAATGTTTATAAATGAGTGTAGGAAGGAGTGAAACTCCTGGGGGCTTGAGCTTTCCTCAATATTTCAATAGTCAACACCCCAATATCATGATGCATTCAATATACTTGGTACAACTTAAAATTTTTTAACCATTATTTTCAAAAAATTGGAACAAGTTTCAATATAAACAATTCTAAAGGTAAATGCCGAAAGTTGCTTGAAATAACGATAAGATAAACAAAAAAAATCAAATACTAAATAGTTGTTCATACCACATCAGTATGACGCCAACAGCACACCTTGCAAGGAAACAGTAAAAAGCTCATTTGTCATAAAATATATTCTGAACAGCTAAAATCAGAATTTCACAAAGAAAGTGAGAAAAGTTTGCCCTAGCACTTGATAACCTCTACAAAGTACTGACTTTGCAGAATTCTGGATATTTTCTAAACGGCAACATTTGGGTTTATCAGAGCTCAAATCCGCTACTCATCATGATTCAGTAAGAAAAGATCAGACCCAAGGTAATGCATGAAAAAATAGTCTCGTCTCCATGCAATACAGGCAAGTATTTTCAAAAACTTTTCTAAATGAAATTCTTTATGAAATATTTTTTAAAAAGTTTTGATAAGAAAATTTAATTTTTAAGTTGAATTTTTTAATTTAATAACTTTTCCAACCTGGTAATTAAGCATTTATCAGTAAAACATTAAGCACACCAAGAGGAAATTAGATACTTCATATTTGAGTTTTTAAATTAAAGGAAAATGTCTTGATGGTCATTACCAAAAGGTTTAAAAATCAATTAAATAATGGTAAAACCCAGTTTGAAAAGTAGGTGAGAATTACTGTTACTGGAGTATTATTACTGGTAACAATATATTAACATTTTTCTTAACAATATATTCCTATTTTAGCTTCATTTGCTTTGTTTCTAAATTTATACTCTCTTCAGGGGTCATTTATTTAATGATTATTTCAACTTATTCAATTAAATTTCAACTTGTTTTCACAATTAAATTTTACTTGTTTTTGTTATTTTCCACAAATGTTATGTGCAGATCATTTTGATATTCTGATTGAAGGGAATATGAAAAAGACTAAAACAAATAAAATAATCTACCACTCATAAAATTGTATTTATTTTTAATTCAATTTTACTTATTTATATGAATGAGAAATGAAAACTAAAATAAATAACTGCATATTTTAAAAATATGCAGTTATTTAAAAGAAATAACTGCATATTTTTATCTCAAAATGATTAACTTGAGTCGCCTTTTTCCTTTAGAATTCAAGATGCTGTATGATTAGTATTGGTTAAGAATTTGAATTTTATTTGTTTATTAAATATTTAGATACATAAATTTCTAAGAAACAGTAGGTAGTTGCTATACCAGTATTGATACCTATAAGCCCATTACATTTCTCTAAATCTGGAAACGTTTTGAAAAATATCAACCAAAACTTATAGAAATTAACCTACAGTATTCAAAGGTATTATATATTTTAAAAAGAAAAGAAAATGGAGAGAAAGAAAACAAATGAACTTTGTACAATGAATATTTAACGTGAATGAACGTTGGATTAATAAGGCAAGAAAAACAACATTTAGTGTCCTAATCTTATATTTAGTTTTTATATTCTTAGGAAAGAAAACTATTCTGAAAACACTTAAAATTAATAAAATTGTATAAAAGTTTAGTTTTCCATACTAAAAGACTAAATTTAACTTGTTTGTATCAGAGAAAAGTTGCAATCTAAAGAAAACTGAACCAAGCAAGATTTCCAGAACTTGAAATTCACTGTAAAATATGAGGAGGTTCTGAAATGGTTTGGATATGTGTAGCATACACCATATGTATTAAGCATAGGAAAAATAATGTTTATCTGTCAAAACATAAGATAAAGCACTTGAATTATCAAAAATGAAACTTGTTCTCTTTGTACTTTTAAGTACTCTGAACTTTTGTCTGGTTTTCATTTTAAGATAAAAAAATAGGCAGTTTTTCTTGTCATTTCTCATAAATATAAATTGTTGCAAAATTGTGAACACTAGCATTAAAAGTGCAATGTATGGCTGTTCATTTAAAATGCAAATTTTTTTCATATCAGTTGTTCCGAGTTTACAAATGTTTTCATCAATTACCTTCGAGTGTCTGGTTTTCACTTTAGCTCACTGTATATCAATTCATCTCTTATTTATGTCAAAGCCAAACTCATTTCAAATTTAAGCACTGAACACCAAAGCTAGTGAAAGTACTGAATTAAATCACCTTAAAATGTGAAAGCTCATGGTCACCAAATACTTTTAGTTTTGGAAGTAATGGGTGTGATCATTTTAACGGCCATTAAAGACAAAAGTAAATTATAATTAGACAGAAGAAACAGAAATTAAAAATGAAGAAACAAAACTTCCAACTATTACTCAAATGCAATATACAATCACAACATACTGGACAAAGGAAAAGAACAGGTTTCATATAAAATAATGTCCCATAGTTATGCAATCAATCTACAACTAATTATTCTTCACTCAGTTTCAAAAGAAAGTTGATCCAAGAAGCATTTCAAAGAAAAGTATGATCAGTGAAAAAAAAAGGATAAAACTAATTCACCTCTTGCAATCGTATTTTTACAACTAAAAGTGTAGATAAACAAAATAATTGAAAAAATGCTAAAAGGTATAATTTAATAATATGTTATTAAAAGTAGCAAACAAAATAGAAAGTATGAAAATGCATACTACTGATCAATTAAACATTTTCAAAAATCATTCATATTGCTACATCAAGTAAAGGACTAGTAACACAGGTTTGTTGGCGTTTTGTGGCACAAGAGCCATATTTGGCCATGCTGTGCCAGACACAAGACATACAATATTAAGTAATAAACACACAAAATGAAAGTTTAACTGACACAGAAGAGAGAAATACACGCAGGGTGCAACTCGTAACACTGGAAATGTCATGTTTTTTAAAAGTTTTTTCTAATTATATCTCCAGAGATTTTCATAATGATTAACTCCTTGAAATAAAAATAAACCTTATTCACATAGACAAATACTTAAAGCTGAGCCACTTTTAAATTTAACTATATTTGCAATTAGCAGAAAAGGTTTTCAGTACAGCTGATATAAAGGTGTTGCCACAAAAAGTGTCACCAAGGAGCAAGGTCTTAGAAAACAACATTTTTGGCTCAGCGAAAATAATTCAAAAATTAATGAAACAAATTTTAGAAACAAAAAAATCCACACAACTCATTATTCTAACTACTAGGTAAGAATTTACTTTTATGAAAAAAATCATTTTTTCTGAAATATTGTTAGAAGTTTGTTCAAGAAACAAATTTATTAGTTTTAAGTCTAATGGAAGCAGGCTTTATAATATGAATGTTATAAAAGATCACAATAATTCTAGCAAACCTGTTTTTTCGACATGATAAAATAAAAAATAAATTTACAAAATTTAATAAGATTCAAATTGAGAGATTTCCATAATCCAAAAGTGTGCCTTCACTTGCCACAACTTGCTAAGTAAAGCACGCTAAAAGCGGTTTAGATTTTATATCAAACCTATACCCTTTTGGTAATGAGTTTCAATGTTATGCAATGAAAATAACTAAAAATGCATAATTTCAATTTAAATAAAATGTTTATAGTTATTTGTTTATTAGTATATGTCCTAAAATATAATACATATTTTTAAAAAAAGTGAATAGTTAATGCGTGTGCAATTGAAAAGAAAACGTGGAGTATCTTACAGATGCATTGTGAGTTCATTTGTTAAATTAGACCTGAGACTAACAAAGGATTAATAAAATAGAGGAAACGTACCAGACATAAACGAAATCTAATAATAAAATTGCAAGATATTAAAGCTCTTCAAATGTACTGTCCAGCACAACAGATATGAAGAATTCCATTGTAATTAGGATGAAATGAAATATAACATTTAAAGCTGTAATTAAAAACATGTTCATCAATAGTAATTACTGTTCTGCATGCACAAATTACTAATTCAAAAACACAATATATTTAAATTTTGAGATAAGCATAGATCCAAATAAAATACTAATTACCCATGCTATTTTTGAGTTATATGACTGAATACAAAGAAATAAAAAATGCATGTTTTTCATTTTTCTTACCAAGTTCAGTCAAGTAAATACATATTTTTCATGCGAATTTTATTAAAATATAAGTATTCCAATAAGAGTCCCTCTTAGAAAAAAGTTTGATACACAATGGGAACAAGAATTGCATCTCGAGATAAACATTTTATTAACTAAAGGAATTTTGATGTCAACATTTTCAAATTTACTAGTCGTGGTAAAATCTTTGTTTTACTTTGTCTGATCATTCGAATCTCAACCTCTATATATTTTTCACAACAAAATAAATCTTAATAGTAACATTAAATTTTTATTAAAAGTCACAACCTTGTGTTACCAAACTTTCAAATTAGCTCTTAACACAAAAACCACAGTTGAAAAGAAAAAAAGCAGAAATGCATTGGAGTATATGAATGCTTTGAAAAATAAATATGAGCTGCATAAACCTGTTAAAACATTCATTTGTACATTTAAAAAATACAATGTAAAATCCGTAAAAAATTTTGAAAATGATTTTTGCTTCTGAATTAATTGGCTTAAAATTCTAAACAAGACTGATGATGTTAATAAAGCTACACTAAACA
Source organism: Meta bourneti (assembly GCA_933210815.1). Lineage (NCBI taxonomy): Eukaryota > Metazoa > Arthropoda > Arachnida > Araneae > Tetragnathidae > Meta > Meta bourneti. The sequence goes on from OW119927.1 coordinate 87,828,484, forward strand.
ACACATTGAATTTTTAATTTTCAGTGAATTAAAACAGCTGGAAGAACAAACAATAAAACATGAAAAGATAGCATTACTTAAGGGCATTCCAAAACACAATTTAAAAATAAAATTTCTAAAAGTATTTAATTTACAATCTCACCATAGAAAATGAATTATTTCAGACGGGAACATTTGGTCAAGGCTGTTTGGTCTTGGTTCTATTGATTTACGTACGGCCTTGGCCTATAATGCTCGTTACCGAAAAATCAAATCCAAAACTGAATACATCAGATTAAAAGAAAAAATTCATACAATATTTATGAATTTGGATTCATGGATGAGTTTTTTCACAACAGAGCTGTTGCAAGGACGAAAGCAAGACGTATGCAATGTTTTTATGAGGTCGTGACTGATTACAATGAACAGCAAAAACGAAGTGTTTTTTGTGTTATTAAAATGTTTAAGCACTGTAATAGACTTTTAAACTAGATTTTTCGCGTACCTGAGGAACCACTTCATCAGTTGAAACTTCATTCCCATTTGGAGGGGATTCTGCAGCTTCCGCCATACAATAAATTCTGGTTAACTAACGTGCCGCCAAAGTCTTTGAACAATCAAAAACCACATGAGGACTAGAATGCTTTGTGTCAAGTAGTCCTTTTCTTTGGCTTGCTGGTCAGAGATACAACACCATATCTAAGATTAATTACTTGTATATCAGTAAGATTCACACCCTCTTCCGTACTGTAGAAAGTGAAGCGACCTTAAAATGAGAAATATTCTTGTGCTCGGGTATTGATCGAAGTTCCTAGCCATGAAATAAATGATCAATCTTTTTTCCCTAATTTAGCTAATAAAATATGAATAGACCTTATAAAAACTGTTTATTACAGAGGATTTCTCATTACGCAAAGAAAAAAAACAAAAATGACGTCATGAGAGTGTGATTGTTTATCGTGCAAAACTTCTAGACCAGGTGAATAAAGACAGAATTTTTATTTGTATTGAATATTTCTAAAAACTCTGTTTCAAAGTTGATCGTTATATTTAAAAAATACCTTTTAATTTTCCACATGTTTAACTACATGTATTTTACATAATATTTAAATAGGTCGTCATCCTATGAACGATTCCAAGAGATGCTACCTACGAAGCCTCAGTCCAAAAACGAAACAAAAACTCATTTCTGTTTTACTTCATTTCCCGCTTCACTGAAGTTTTTTATAGTATTCTATAATCTTTTTTGGAAATGATTTTAACTTTTTTATGGTTTGTAATCATGGATTAAACAAACTTTCAAATCCACAAGCGAATGACTCCATTAAGAATTTTACAAATTTTTTTGACACATTTTAAGTTAATAAAAGTGATAAATTGAGTTAAGAGGATATTGAATTATATTTTAGGTATATCACAAATTTAAATTAAACAGATTTTCAGATGCTCTATCTATATTTATCTGGAATTATTTAATAAACTTCTTTCGAATCAGAGGAAGTGCAATTCGCAGAGTGTGAACAGAAAGAACTCGTTTAAACATCAAATATGTACCATAAAAATTCTTTTTTAATGTAAATAAGATCTTATAGATGTATTCCTTTGTTGCTGGCTATTTCCATCCAATTAAGATTTATAAAAAATGGCATATAGTGTCACTCTCATGTGTAACGAAATTCTGAAGAAAGCTTAGGAATAAAAAAATTCTCTTCAGCATCTGTATGCTTTTATATATTCCATATATATGATTTTGTATAATATAATTTAAGTTTAGCATCTGTATGCTTTTGGAGTTAGAAAAGAAATAAAATTGCTTTAAAGGAAGATCAAAAGATGACAAAAAAACTAATTCAACAGTTAAAATTAAAATTACTATTCAATACGTTGATGAATTATACTTCTAAAATTTTACGAGTCAAAGACTTTGCTGAGATATGACAAACTATGCCTATATTCCCTTCGTCCAACACAAATCTGTGTACTTACAAATGTAAAAAAAATTAATATATTAAAAATAGCGTTACAATTGTAATATTTTAATTAATGAATTATGATGAATATTAATTATCGATTGCAAATAAATATTGCTTGGTATGACTAGCCATCTTTATTAAAATTTTTATTGATGGATAAATTACGTGCAAAAATGTATTTACCCACACCCTCAACATTAAAAATATTTGGATAAGAGAATTTTGAACAAGAAAATTAATGTTGATCAATCTTAGTTGATTAACATTAATTCTCTTAACGATAATAAGACAAGCCAAAGTTGATTAACCTTATAACTTAAATCAGTACAACTAAAGGTTTATTTTTATTTTCAAGGATAGTAGTAATTTCCTTACTTTTCGATAAAATTCTTTGCAGTGGGATCCTTTCTAGGTAGACATAATTCAAATCGGATGCGTTATCTACTACGTGTATCTTTTATACATTAAATTATAAAGCTATAATAAAAAGGGCTAAATAATTCTCAACAGTAACCAACTAATTTAATCATTCAGTAAAATCAGAAGAGAGCATGTATGAACTTTTTGTGAAGAATATCTTTTTTCAAAGTTGGATGGTTGGGTTTTTATGGCGCAAGGACCATGTTTGGCAAAGTTGCACCAAACAACTTTTTTTAAAGAAAAAAAGTAGCAAGAATTTTATTTTTCTGAAATACCGTCCCTCTTGACATTGAACTGCTGACCCTGTCGCTCTCCAACTTCAAAAACAGACAATCTTGTCAAAGATTAAGAACTGGTCGCACCTAGTTTGTGAAACAAGTGACAGGAAAAGCGATTTATCTTGACACGTAACTGTTAGGGTTGCAGCATACAGTTAGTCCTGACCACGTACTGAAGTGTTTCAGGGTACCATGGAAGGACATTCATGTGGATCCAAGACATTTTTGGAACATTTTTCGCAGAAAGGATATCATGAAACTGATCTAATTTTGATCCCGGGATAAGGGAAAAAAGATCCATCGGTAATGGTTTTTCGTTATTGACCGGGACGAGGGCGATCCTAACATCGGAACGTCCTACATAAAACCACAAAGGAAGACTCTGTTTCGCAAGTATTTTCAAACACAGTTTATATACGGCGATAAATATCCAGCAATTGACTTTCTTCGGCTGTTAAAAAACTGCTGCATCATAGCTAGCCGAGATAGATGACGTGGACTATTCGTGTTACATGTATGCTCTTTTACTACAATCTCTACAGTTATCAACAAGCAAAAGTATTCGATCAAACTATTCCGTGTTGTTTACGCTGACCTATGCTTGAGATTTATCGACTGGCAAAGATTGCTTCAGTGAAGAAAATCTGTTGGAAATTCAATCTTCCGTCTGCACCCTGGAAGGATTGATTTGGAATTGATTGAGGAATAAACTCAGAAGAGTCCTAGGAAAGTTTTTTCTGCTGTATGAAATCTACATGATTCTTTGCGATCTAATACAAGATCATTGACATATCTTTCTGAAGATAGTTATGATCTTGTAGCTTTGCCATGTTCTTACAAGAAATGAAGGAAACTGGAGTTCCTGACATGGACCTGATCGATGGCAACAAGATGAACGAGTGATTTACTTATAAACAAAAGTTACGTCAGAAGCTTAGGAAACGTTTTGGAATTGAGTATCTAGGTCAACTCAGAGACTTCTCCAGGGTTCGTAAGGAATTTAACATTGGAGGAAACATAGTCCTGGTTGGTGACAGCAATTCCAAAAGATCCAACTGGTAAAGATAGCAAAGTTCGAGTCGTGGAAATTAAAAATCAAACTAGATTCTTCTTAAGGTCTGAACAGAGATTAGCCTTTGCAGATAGGAGAAGATGAAGGATCATCAGTTCATGAAAATGATTCTCAATAAATTACAAAGGATCATGAACCAAATTCACCTAGGCAGAAATCAGCCATTAAGTTGCGCTGCTATCGGATATGCCAATGGATCAAGCAACAACTACTTCCATTTGAAGAACCCAAATACTTATAAGAAAGCTTTGCTATAAGTGTGTAAAGCAAAATAATATAAAATAGCGGTCCCCAAATGGCCCACGCCGCATAATACTACTAAATAAGTTTTTAAACTTCTACGGAAGAAGTGCTTTTGCCTTCGTTATTCTTTTAAACCCGTTAACTGTTCTTAAACTTCTCTCTCTTCAATGTTACTGTTTGATTGTGATAAGTTCTTGGCATGTTGGCCCTGCCATCGGCAAATGTACTTCTCGACTTTCTCGTAAAGCCAATGTAATACCGACTCCAACCGAAGCTCCACCTGTTTGATTCCAAGCCCTAAGTTCATACTACCCACTGAAGTTTCTGCAAATCAAATACCGTTTTAGACTCAAGGAAATTCAATTGAAAGATTGAGGGCTTTCACCCCAGATGCTTCTTCAAGAAACCCCACCCTTACGAAAATAATATAAAATTCTACACTGAGTACTTGATACACATGTTTACATTATATGCCCGTCATCCAATCTGATACTAAGGTCCAGAGTGGAGATGTCGCAGAATTGTAAAATGTCAGAAAAGCAAAATTTTGCAATTATTATTTCGGGTTGGAATACATAGATGGAATTACAACCTTCCTTTTAAAGGTAGCTATAGCAACGGAACCGTTTTTATCGCTATTTTTACATTTGCTCCTTAATTTATGAAAACTAATGTATACACCTATCTTAATCACTTCGAAGAGGTGAATGTCCACAACTCCCGAAAAGATTAACGTTACATAATACAAATGAATAAAAACATTAGCTTCCGTAAATTGTAAAAATAACATTCTACAGTTACTAAGTAAAATTTAAATAAATATTTCGCTCACGAAAAAATATATTGTGGTGTCATAAATTTGTTTGACAATTTTCTCAGACGACGGGAAGACATTCTACATTCTTAAAATTTATTACAAAGAAAAATATCTGCCAGATTATAAGAATTTCGAAAAGAAATAAGATAAAACAGTGTAATTGTATTTAAAAAAATGGCAAGAAATATTCAAAAATAATAAGTTAGAAGTACAGCAGGGCAATTTCATATCAGATTCAAAAAGCAGCGCTGTTTGTGGAGTTCCCCACGATATTTTATATAATTATAAATAGAAATAAAGTTCTTACCTCATTTTAAATTTCATCTATACTTTTATCCAATAGTAGCATTTTATTTTCATCTAATAATAAAAATTTCTTTGTATAAATATAATGATACATCAGTATCATAGAAATTTACTATTTCAAACTTTACAATGGTATTTTAGTGACTTAATACGTCTATTTAATTAATAGTAAAAAGAATGATGAACTACCTTTATTGGGAAGAAAGAGCTGAATTTTTGCTTAACCAAATCCTTTTAAATCAATTTCTATCAAAATATTTCAAGGTTGCTGTTCATACTTTCACGAATATTAATTTTAAAATTCAATATTGCGCACTAAAAATTATTTGAAAAGAAACAGGTAGGTTTAGTTTGGGTTCTTTAATAGTAACAAAAAAGGTATTAACTTGATAGAAATATTATTTTGGAAGATATGAATAAGGTTTGGAAAGCCACTTTAAAGCTTGGTATCCGAATTAAAATTCAGATGTGGATTCGAAATTTTGCTGAAAATTGGGTAGGTAGTTAATTAACGTCGCATTGGAGCAACACAACGCGCCATTGGCGACGGAAAGATCCCGGGACAACGCCTCGTAATTTTGAACCACGATCAGATGACGAGAACAATACTTGAACTGGCACCCCACTCTTCATACTTCCACTCCAACGTGAGGACATTTGAGGCCACGACAAATTTAACGAGCTCCCGTGGACACGACGGTATTTGGCTGGACCGAGTTTTGACCTCCGGTTGCTAAACCGTTGCTCTTCCAACTGGACTACCTCATCCCTTCTTAAAAAGGCAGTTTATGCATATGAATGTATGTCTTCCCATGGAAAGTTGCTCTGATATGACCGATACACGGGAAAAGTGGGATGGACCGTTTTAATCCAAGCAATAAACTTTTTAAATACCGTTTGGTTAATTAATTTCTAATAAAAATATTGGTTCAGGAATAAGAGCTCCAAATTATGCATATCATCCAAGAAATTCGCCGGAACACCAATGAGTTAATCAGAAGAGAGAAACGTGATCAATAAACTATTACAGATACTTTTTGGATGTGTTTGTTTAGTGTGAGTTGTAAGCTGCTTGATATGTTTACTTACCAATTCAAATAAACAAAGAGAAGAAATGAAAGGCTTGAATACGTATAGTAAAATCCAATCGCTTCATAACAATTTCAGAAAAAGTAACAAGAGGTTTAAAAATTGGAGAAATTAGAGGTAAATTTATTGCTTTGATATTCTCGACATGAATGATTAAATTACAATGACTACCAATAATAGTAGACTAATTGATTCAGTGGAAACGTAAAATGTGAACTTAAAAACTAAGATTGAGTTTTCGGAATTCGAAACATGTTTCATTTTCCTATTAAAGTAAACACAGATTAGGCTCAAAATTTTGAATTTAGGTCAACAAGATGCTGTCGTTTCCAAGAAAATAATGCAGTGTTTGTTTACTGCACCATGAAAACGACAAATTAATGCTGACTCACTAAAATTTAAATATTAATAAAAATATATAACTTCATATTTCCAAAATATATGTATTTAAATGTTTTTATTTTTGTTTAGAGAGGGATATATTAAATTTCACGCAAATTTATATTGAGTTCACAATTTTGATATTCAACGTAGAACAAAAAACAAATTCAAGACAAAAAAAATAGTCACTCACCGTTAATTCAAACTATCTTTGTATGATCATATTCTCAAGTATCGTAAAAAAAACCAAAAAACACTTTTGAGCAAATCCATAGTTTCTAATTAAGTCTAAAAATTAAAAATACCTTAGCTTTAGTTTGTAGCTAAAACCGAAGTTTTGCTCCTCGAAGGCTAATTTGGCAGGCCTTATGACATATAAAAATACCTGAGTTCTGATAACAGAAATTTGTATGCTATTTTGGATAGTTTTATCGTCGTAGTTTAAATACAGCTTTGGTAAAAAAACACGAAATAAGAAATTTCAAAAAACACTTATTAGTTCACAAAAAAGCAAGATACCAGACCAGTGTATTAAATTGTTTTCACACATTTATTCAAAAACGAGTTTTAAAAAATTCATTAATTTCTGTGTTTCTATTTATAAAACTATTGGCAAAAACGTTTAATTTATTTAAGCCCTTTGAAGTCTGCATTTTTATTTACCAGAGAAAAAAAATTATTTTCTGGAATCGCAGCTGCTTTTTGTTAATATCAACATAAAGAAATATTCATTAAAATTTTTTATTTCAAGTTCGAATTTTTTTTAAATGCTGAAATTTGGAATAACTTGTCCTCAAAGATATAATTTCGTAACAGTTTGTAATCAGTAGCAATTATTGAAGTACACTTAATGTGGTTTATTCAAAATCAATTTAAGTTTTAAAACGTTAATGTTAAATATTCTTCCCCGAAAAAGTAGACTTCAGATGTGATAATAAAAATATAATACATAAAGTAGTTGAAACGTAGTCTTTTGTGTGGACGTTGTATATTTATCGACATTTCTCAAAGTAACCTATACACATGTTGAGCTAAAATTGAGAAATTCTGCATGTGAAAAAAAGACGAAGGTAGAATTATAAATAAAGTGTTGCTATGGCAGCCGACAGACCTGTGAGGTGCTATAACCATCTTGACAAAAGATAATTTGGTGCAGGTTCATGAGAAATCGAGTGATTGATTTGTCGGATGTACATCAAAACAAATTGAAAACGCCCTATTACCACGCCCAAGTAAACTGGAAGGAAAGAAAAATATCGTGACCACCCAAGTGCGGTAAATTCATAAGGACCTCCATTGATTGAATTTTCGAAATCCCGCATGTTACAGAAATATATTGAGTCCAGAATAATCGAAACCAATTGAGGAGTGTTCGTTTCAGTCAAGATGAAATATTTTTTATTTCATTATCGAAAACCGAAGAGTTGAAAAGCTTTTCTTCAAAATACCATCCTTCAACCCCCTGAGCGTCACGAAATTTAGTTTTAGTGTAGTATTGCTTTCTCTCCACAACACAATGAGCCAATAACTACATCTGTAGGTTAATAGAATCGTAGAAAAGATTCGATTGGACAAAACCGGTTAGAAGGCAATAAGGGAAGACTAGTTGCAGAACAGATATATGCATATAAACCTCAGAGTTAAATTTCAGTAATTAATTACATCTGTTTACTCCAAACACTGACACTAGTTATCTGTAAAAATATCGCAAATGTAAAATCATTTCGTTGGCTTACAAGTAAAACGCATAGTCAAAATTTTTAAGATTGTTTTCTAGACCAGAATATGATAAACTTTTAAGACTGGTGAAGTGTTAAAGACAATTTTTTCTTTGCATGAAGGAAAACTTCCTGAGAAACATATTTGGTTAAGAATTTAATCTCTTTCGTTTTTCAGATTTTTTTGTCCTGGTGTGTTTTACTTGTAAGCCGACGACTTTTAAAAAGCTTAAATAATTGTATTTCCATTCATAGTACACTTTATGTGCTTTTATCTGTTTCATGCAAAAATGTTGATTTTCACCCCACATTCAACTAAACTCTTGAGCTTGACCACATATAATGGATGTTTTCGGAACTAAAGTCCATTTCACATCTCAAATTATAAGTCGAGATCCCCGAATTTTCCATAGGTTAGAACACTCACTAAGCACTTGCCGAGAAAACTGAAAGAGAATGATTTTGGGCAGCCGCGTTTTTATTTCAAGGTCATAATGGAATGCGACAGTCGAATATTATCTCGTATTTAACTTTTTGTATTGTTTCCATCCTTGGAAAAAATAGAATATATGCTATTAATTTTTACTATTGTGATCGCCCAATTCCATAATCCAATCATTCGATACTGTGGCGCTAACGAGAAATTATGGGGGATGTTCAAGGGGTATATTCTCCAATGGTCTCATATATAGTATTCTTACTCATCTCATGTCTGACATGGGGGAAAGCACGATGAATGCTTAAACTAAAAACTAGAAAGTTAGCTGCAATGGATGGATAGTAAGAAATAGATCTTGTAAACCAGAATTCAATTTCCCAACAATTGGATATTTCCTTTGAGTTCTGTTGGTCTTGGGTTTTACAAGGTTCTCCTTTTGAACTAGAACGTTGAACGTCAGTCAACTTTACCGCTTCTTTAAACTGTTTTTTGAATTGCTTCTGTTACACAATTTCCATAACACAAATTTCATCTGTATTTGAATTCATGGTTTGGATAGACTACTTTTAATACTGATAATGATTCTTTAAATGCAATCGCTGATACTAAACAATTGAGTGGAAAGAACACTTATATAAGCAATGGGGGCATAGCATTCCCTAATGAAAAATTAAATTCATTGGAGAAAACCCCGAAGCAAAAACGATTCTTTTAAAGTAAATCTGAGTGAGATGTTTGTTTTAACGTACATTTTCACCGCAAAAGGCCAATTGGGAATGTTGATTCTTCAGCCTCAAATGGTTTCTTACTGCTTGGTTAATGGAGTAAAGACATGAAAAATGGCCCCCTCACATTCGAGATGAGCCCAGCGGGTCCTTGCACATTGGTTTCATTTTCCCACTTTTGTAAGACAGGGTTGACACAGCCAAAGCACGTGTGGATAATAGTAACATAAAATTTAAAATATAGTAGTCTCCTTTCACTCTATTTTAGTAATTTATTTGCTCAGATACAAATTGAAGTATGAAACAGATGAAGATCTCGCCAAGAAATTTAAAAACTAAATGTGTCTTCATAAAAACGTTTTCATGACAATCTAGCAACCAGATTCCGATGTTTTTCTTTCATGATTACCACGGCTTTGTACCCAAATTTCGAAATTGGCGTCCATCGGAAAAACATTTTTCCTGTTCACTAATAGTTAAAAAGAGGAACTAAACTTTCGTTGAATTTTCAAAAATCGCCAAAATTTCCGAAAAGTAGCCAAAATTTAAGAAACAGCTTTTGAATTGATTTTGCTTCAAAAGATACCCCTAATTGCCAAGGTTGAAAAATAGTAGTAAAAGTCACCTGTGGCAGCCCTGAACGATCATCCATGCAATTACCAGTATTAGGGGTAATTACGCCTTTTGGACTAAACATTATTTATGTTTAATCGTCTTTGAGAAAAAGAAACAATGGCGAATTTAGTTGACTTTTGGGTTGTCTAAAGCTAAGCATTATTTTTTTGCTATCTATCCAATCGCAGCATCCTCAGTTGTCAATGTTATGCTACTGTATAAGAATGTATCAATGTCAGATGTAATATATTCAAACATTTTTGTTTTGTACAAGTAATCCTGCAAATGGCAAATTTGCACTTTTCTACCACTTTTTAATGTAATGTTTGTGCACATATTTCTAAGCCCTTTGGGTATTTCATTTCAATGAAAAAAAACTATTAATTTGATGTGAATAGTTTGCATAGTGAAATCAACATTTAGCATTCTTCAATTTCAAATAAACAAGCAGTTTTGAGTGGAAAGCAATAGACATAGACAACAGTAAAACATGAGGCATCATTTCTTTTCCAAAGTCTATTTTAATATTTCCCATAAAGAATAGTCTCCCCCTCTTGCAATGAGGGAAGAGAGAGGTCAGGATGGGAAGCATGACCTACTGACTCGTCACACAGTATGCGCACACTATACACTTTTGTACAATGGGCTCTTTGTCGCAGGGATTCTCCTACAGGCATCAATTCGCTTTGAATGAAACACAAAAAGCAATCCATGAAACAAAATTACAAATGAGCTGATGAAGATGAGAAAATGTCACAGGATCACCCTTACAGTTTCTCATATTTACAATTCATCTGTTGAATTAAAAAACCACAAAATAAAATCTCAACCAGATTTTAAGTCAGTAATGGCAACTTTCTTGTCAATTTCATTCCTATTCATGCATAAAACAATTGATTTGCGAACTGAAAAATATTCACATATATATTAAGAAATGAGTGTAGAACTGTACAAATAAAATTCCAGTTTTTGATTTACAAATTTGTAACTGATAGATAATACAAAATACTTAAAATATTATTTGTCACGTCTTTTATCCACACAGAGCTACAAGTATAACTACTTCACTTTTCCTATGCATATGTATGTACACAAGTTTGGTTTATTTTAAACTTAAACCAGCGTTAATTACATTTCTTGACTTGAACACTTCATTTGCTTGCAGAAAAGCAGCCCCTTCACTTGAAAATAAAATATCAATTTTGTGTTGATAAATTAAAAGATCAAAGGCATTGAAAGTCTCACAAACTCACAAGTGTAGAAATAGCAATAGCGATTGAAATTGTGCAGCTCAAAAATAAATAAACAATAAAAAACCAAAGTGATCATTTTTCAGACCATAGCAAGCAAAAGAACCTGCATCATAACATTCAATTGAAAAAATAGTACAAGTAAAAAATGTGGAGTAAACCTTAAAATATCTCCTATTTAAATCAAAGTGTTAAATAGGCAATGAGAGATTGAATAAAACCTCAAATTCATGTTCTAACCCAGCCCTTTTCACTGATTTAAATTTAGTAAATCAAAACTATGACCACTAGAACAGTTATAGAATATCTATTCTATTTCAGGAACTAGATGTTATAGTGATGGTTTAATAAAATTAAATATGGCACCAACACACTTATGTACTTTCAAACCCGATTTCCATTACTTTATATGGTCCCACCTTTTAAAGCCGGAAAAAAGTCGACTAAAACATGAATTCAGAATTCTGATCAGTGTTCCCATTACACTATCCCATGACTCTGAGTATCCAGCGTCATAAACATATTACAACAAATTATAAAAGATTAAAACCAGAGCAACGTCACACACCAAAGACAAGACGTATGAAAAGTAATTTAAAGTGCAAAACCCTAAAAAATGAGTTTGAGGTTTTATTGACCATAAAGATTAAGATTTAAAAACATTTTACAATAAACACAAGCACAGACACAAAGATTTGATAGTGTAAATGAGAATTCAATACCATTTGTTATAAAAGCTAAAAAAAAGGTTCCCCCAAATATTTTTGGTATAACCTTCAATTTGAAATATTTTTTGCACATTTTTCCACACTTGATAGCTGACTCAATAAATTACAAAGAGTTTATACATGCTTATTTAGATCATTAGACAGACATTAATTACACATGGACTTCAAGACGATAGGTTTGCTTTTTTATAGGAGCATTCACAAGACTTTTTGTTGAAAGATTTCGAAACCTACGGAGGGGATCTCCGGCGCTGCACTAGAAGACAGTTCTTTTGGTTTATATGAAAACGGTTATCTTCCTCTACAAATCTTTGGTAAGTGGATCATCGTACACGCACTCAGTACACAGGTGGTGAGTTTGGTGATATAATATCCATGGCGAAATACAGTCAGCATTAGTGGACAGGTATAAAGGGTACTTTGGTCACCTAAACATTCTAAATTGAGAGAGATAGAGAGAGTAGAGATCTATTACAGGGTCTTAAAAATGACAAACAATCAAGACGAGTTATTCATTATGTACAGGAGTATATATATGTTATAGCGTATGTATGTTAATTAGTAGATTAGCATTCGATGGTTGAAACATCGCTTAGATGAACAAAGCAAATTCCCAAATGTCTGTCTGTACATGTTTTGATGATCAACAATAAAATTATAACTCTGCTTTTCACTAGTCCTTTGGTAATGTCTGGGTTTATACTGTAGAAGCACTGAGGTACAAGTAACAAACATACGTTTGCAGAATGAAACAAAGGGCATTATTATGAAAAATACAAAAAGAGTCACATTCCTTCTTTGGAAAATGCTTAATAATTTTCAGCTATAAATACAGTCTGTGGAAGAATTTTTACCACTCTAAAATTACATAACCAGTGATCTTGACATATTAACTCTTAAAACTATTCTTTATAACAGTATGATAAAATCTAAGGCCACAGCAGATCATAGTGTCACGGCAGACAGTGTATTATTTATTTAATTTTTTTCCTTTTTCAAATGTGCTCAAATAAAACTTTAACCTACAGTAATGAAGACGGGATTCCGAAATTATACAGTCTACAAGTCGAAATACAAAAACTGTCTACCTTTAAAGGATTACAAATCAAAAAAGCTCAATCGGTAATACAAAAAGAAAAGACACAATAGCTAACAAACGCACATAAAACACGGTGTAAAACAAGAATAATGTACAACGTGTAAGGAAAATAATGCTAAATATCAAATGATAAGAGTGCTTCTATGTACAAGTCAATTTATAAATAAAACAAAGACACTGGAAACTTTAACAGGTGCAGATATTAACAGCATAATAAAGTGGCACGGGTGGCAAAAGTTCATAAAATCTCCAGTTAACGCCTTCACGTGTGCAATTGTAATTTTCTTTTGACTCGCAAACACATCAGGAAATCAAATTAATACTGTAAAAATTCAATTTTGATATATGTCACACGATGTAAAAAATGAGCATTTTAAATAAGCCCCATAAGACGCTTCGAAAGAGCCGAGTCCTCGATGACGGCTCACTTCGGCACGCAAGCAGCAGTGCTTTTCTTCCCAATATTCAACAAGGTTTGAGCTCCCTTGATTGGGCTCTCAAGTTTTACACTGCAGCTGCTGTAGTCACACTTCATGACGAGGAACCTCCGATGTCGGAACAAAAGTGTCAGCCCAAGTAGGAATTTCTCAAACTACAAAAACAAGATTTACCATTTAGGAGTCAACTATTTTCTTTTTTTTTTAAAGTCAGGATGCTGAGCACACGACAGCACATATCTATCATCCATACCGCATGCACAATCAGATCTTTTAGTGCCTCTGACGAGACAGAACTGCTAAGAACCTAGCGAACACCAGCATGAATATGGAATGTTGGACGACCGAAGTGATGAAACAATTTTTTTTAATTCTTCGTCTTCACCCGCGAAACTCTTGAGAGTGACTATAAATATATCTTTTTCACTTTCTGAACAGGTCTGTTGTCTGCAGAGCTGTTAGCGCTCTTGCCATTCCCGTTTTTTGGAGGTACGTTCAGGACGAGGTTGATGGGCTTGTTGGTGGTTGGGGAGAGAAATCCTTCCGTGTGGTTCAGATGGGGGGTGTCGCAGCTCCCTCGTTGCTCCAGGTAGTGAGAGTCGTCGTACGGCGAGTCCACCTCCTCGGACTTGCAGCGACGACTGAAGATGTAGCCGCTGATGAAACCGACCACCAAAGAAGAGACGATGCTCGTCGTGACGGCGATGGCGAGGGTCTCGGCCGTGTACATGTACTGGTGACCTCTTGAGGCTCCAGCTAAGCCACCTGCAAACAGAAAAGGTTTTTCTAAGACCATTAAACATCACGAAAGATTGTTAGCTATGTGACCATTAAAAAGACAAAATGTTGCAGACAATTCCTGGTCCAGTCAGCTAGCTGCAAATGAAAATACATTAGGGTTCCGTCACTCGAATTTAAAAGGGTTATTAAGGGATTATGATAAAATTAAATGACACATGTTATATACTATGATCAAAACATTAGTTATGATTACTTACGATATAACGTTACATGCTGTTGATTAGAGATGGGGTTTGGAAAATGATAATTTTTACGTGAACAAATTCACAAGGTCAGAAATTCTTAAACGAATACCATATAAGTTAATTAATATTTTGTGTTTGTTTATTTTACAGTTGTTTCTCATTAGCACTATTTGAGTGAACCTTTTCTCACATAAAATCAGCGTGGTTTAAAGTTTAATACATCAAATGAAAACCCAAATCTACTTTGCAAATTTTTTGTCTGGTTTTTACTTTTATTAATAAGGATGAAAAATTTAATTAGTTACAAAAAGGTAAGATTTTGAAAAGAAAGCAAAATAAGCTGGGTTTTTAAAAATACTGAGTAAGTAAAATAAAATACCCTTTTAATAAATGTCAGTTCTTCATGAAAACTGATGTTTTACCCAAACGCGATTGATTATGAAACATTAGAAAAAATTTATCAGCAATCCAGGAATAGAAGAGATAAAAAGTATATAAAATAGTATATTTTGATATCATTAATACATGCTTAGTTTTAATAATTTGTGTAATTTTCAAGATTATGATAGCAATGGGTTGCTATCCATAATACAAGTCTTTTCTGGAACACTTAACTTAGGAAGGAAAATATATTTTAATTTAAATACAATTTTGCTAAAATTTTTTTTATCAACCATCTGACTAGTGTGATAACACTTTAGCGGATCCCAGCTGCTACGTTTATTTGTGTCTCATATTTTTATTAATTTGATTTTAGATAAACAATTTTTTTCACCAACTTATTAAAACAGAGAAAACAATGTGTTACTTCAGGCCAAAGGCAAGTAAAATTTGGGATTTATGTAAATATCAGTACCTAGACTTGTGACAACCTGCACTTTCTGTCCTTTTTTTGAGGTTTTTGGATCAGTTTTCATATTTTTGGAGCTTTTTTTCATTTAAGGTCATTGCTTTGCCAATTCATCCTTTTTTCGATAATGAAATTAAATTTTCATCTAGGTCATGCATTCATATTCTAAGACCAGGATGGACAGATCAAAGGGAAAAAAATCAACATTACCTCACTCTGGTAGCTCTGTTCAAGACAGTGAAATTCAGTTTTAAAGAAAGGAAACCCTCATTGTCAATTTCTGAATGTGATTTTTTTGAGGAGGTAAATATTTGCTTTTGCCTTTTAATATAAATATTTATCATGAAATGTCCAAGTTTTAATTATTTTTTCAAATTAGGGAATTTATTTTTCAAACATAAAAGGCAGTTTTTAAATATTTTGAATCTTATTTCTGAGGATTTTAATGATAATTTTGAGCAATCAACATTTCAACCCTAGAATTGTACATTCAATGAATTGTTCAATGTATTAATCCCTTTATTTTCCTCTAGCAAAAATATTTGACTAACAAAATTCTATTGGCACCAAGAGGCGAACAAAAATCAGTCATGTGACACTGCAATGTCACAATATACCATGTAAGAAAAGAAATACAGTGCCAATGTGTTGCATGCTTTGATTGCCTTTGCATCCTGTTAAAGTATGTCTTGTCAACATTTTTGTGTTGTATATTTGGTAAACGCCAGCTTTCAGCCAATAGATCACTAAATCCAGACTTGTGAATTAACCCTTTGAGGGCTTCACATGTATAATTTCACCTTGCAATAGTCTTCTCTGCTCGACTTCTAACCAATTTTGACCTTGACCAAAATATCTTCCCAAAGGATTCTATTTCAAGGAAAGGACAACGAAAATCGTTCCAAATGATGCTATTCTTCGGAATAGACCAATGGAATCTTTCTATAGGATGAAACAATCCATGGATTCTTTTGAAAGATGTGGTTATTTTAGTCAACAAGGTGTTGTGGGGTAAAAGCAAGACTACACAACTCTAATTTTGAAGCTCAGAGTGTTTAAAGCCTAAATAATGGGTTTGCAGTCAAGTTCAAAGATGGTGGAACTACAAAAAAATCTGCATAGAAAGAGGTTTTAAGTTAATAGAAGTAATTTCTAAAACAGATTTCCACACCATGAGCAACATTTTTTTCTTTGCTTGCTACTTCACTGTGACACTCAAAAATATTTTCAATTTTATATTTCCTAAGCTAAAAACAATTTATTCATGCAAGGTATCATTGTAAAGAGTAACATCCTGTATGCATCAAGCTTATACTTAACCTACCCTAGCTGTGAAATTAGCTAGATTTGGCAGCTTTAAACTTTACTAGCACAAAAATATTAAACTTAACCCTCCAAGTGATTTCGATGAGTTATTTAGTAATCAAGATATTGCTGATTTTTTGATGAGATAGTTTCAGTTTTTGATGATGAGATCAAGGCTTAGTTTTCTTCTAATGACGCCCCTTCTT
Organism: Meta bourneti; assembly: GCA_933210815.1. Lineage (NCBI taxonomy): Eukaryota > Metazoa > Arthropoda > Arachnida > Araneae > Tetragnathidae > Meta > Meta bourneti. The sequence goes on from OW119927.1 coordinate 87,845,400, forward strand.
GGCCCTCAAGATATGGTCAGTTTGTTAATGATAAAATACCTCACCAAGACAACCACAAGGAGGGTTAAAAATATTATTAGGAACTATAGGAATGGTTAGGTTTTCGAGACACTGGATTTGAAGGTATGGAGTGGATGTTACAGAAATTAAAGAATAAAAATATTTTTTAAATTTGAAATCAATAACATTCTTTTAAATGCTCAGCATACTAATACTCATATAAAAACTTATGTATATGAACACAATGAAAATAAATAGTAACGAACTTGAGAACTAAAACTCATCGGAGACCTGCCAATTAAATACACATAATAAAGCACAGCATTTTGGTTCACAGCGCTGAAAGTACGAACCCTTAAACATGATAGCATATCGAGTATCTAATTTAAAAATAAAGAGGCATGCATAAGAAAGAAACTAGTATATCATGCAGTTAGTTCTATCATTGCAAAATCAGTTTGAGTGGAAGAAGATATCGGGGGCAGTAAGCTCCATGCCCTCAGGTGGCCGGCTGCTGCTTCCTGCCCATAGCAAACGCGTGTTAGGTACACAACAGAACACCAGGACAAAGTAGAAACGAGAGGAAAAAAGCAAGTGGAAGAGATACAGCACAGTTATTACCTAGCTTGTTACAGGTAGATACTACACAGAAAGATTAGAGTGTTCGGAATATTACAATAAAAACAGTTTTAAGTTCTTAGGCTCAATATTTTTCAAAGCTGTTAACCCTCCAAGTGGTTATGACGAGATATCTCATCAAGTTATTGCTGATTTTTTAATGATGAGATCAAGATTTGGCCACTTTTCTAATTACGAGGTATTTCGTCCATCAAGATCTGGTCAGTTTTATTGACGAGATGAGATACCTCGGCGAGACAAGCAGCAGGAGGGTTAATAAAGGTATTTTATACCCATTTAGTGAAAAAATTTTATTATGTGCAAGTATACGTTGGAAAGTTTCCAGCACTACACTTCAGCATAAATTTATGCAAGACACCCACTGCACAATTGCAAAAATCAGTGGATCTACACAACAGAAATTTACAGCACGAAAGGTTTCACCTGGTGTCTGCAATCTAATGCTTTCCAACATTATAACTTATGCAAGTTTTTTTTACATAAAGAGAGAATATATCCCATTTAATATTAGTAAGTTATGCCTTATTGGTTTAGAAATTAAATTGATCAATATATTAGAATCTTTGAACAATAGGAAGTAATTTTGATTTAAAATAAGCCATATGTTCAGAAACATTTACCAACGAAAAGGACATATTTGTTGTTCAGTAATTTAACTAATTCTTGAAATGTTATCTCTAAAGATCAGAAAGAGAAAACAATTTAAAGGTGGAAGGGATTGTAACTATAAGACTATCTACACTCTCTATATTATACATAGCACATATTCTGCTTTTTCAAGAAACTAAAGCTATCAGTTCTTCAAACCTAATTTGAAAATGTTAGCTATTTTTCAAACTTATGAACACTCCATGCAAAATTAAATTTATACAAGTTTCATCAGATCGAAAATGTCCATAAAGAGAACAGCAAGTTTGAACAGGAAGTCTACATGAAAGATAAAGCAAACATAAAATCATAAAACAAAAGAAAATGACTACACTTTAAAACATCAGTTAAACATAACAAACAAAACACTTAGAAACATAAAAAAGGCGATCTGAATACCATTAAAAATTAGTAAAAAATAAGTTGGAACTAAAAATTGAATTTTTTGCGAGTTTTTATTTAAAATAAAATTCCTTAATAAGAGAACTGCTTTCTATTGACAAATTTAGAAGAGGAAACATTTTGAATACAACAGTCAATTTTATTTGTTTCAAGATAACTATGCATTAGTCCTGAACGCTAAGACATTTTAAATATCAATTTCAGCTAGCTCAATTTTAAGCACAAACGATTTTTCAACTGGACCTTACGATTTTGAGACATGGCTTTAAATTGTTGTTTACCTAGTTACTACTATACTGATTGTAGTAAAGATATTTATTTATGTTAGAAGACTAGTGTTGTTTAATCACTGTTTTTTCAGTTTAACAATTAGATTCCACAATTCATTAAATTCAAATATTTATTAACTGATTGAGAAAAATTGTACAAAGATTAACAGATTATCATTAAAATATTTCATAGAACAGATGAATAATGTTTTTCGCATAAATATGGACAATATGATAGGTATAAATGCATTTCTGCAAAAAGGATATACCAAAGAGAAAGATCTTTGGGTAGGTGCATATATGAAAATATAGCAAAAAGCTAACAATTTTACTGTCATTCAGTTTGAAAGGTTTTCATACTCTATATTAAAGAATCTAAACATTTCACTGTAGGTGTAGTCAGATGAACTAAAGGTACAAGATGGGAGTCACTGAACTGTGTTTCTCCCAATTCCCCGTGATGTATTGGGGATTGGGAAGAGCAAAAACAGACTGAACACAGGAAGTAAAAAAAGAAAAATCGTTTAAGGCAGAGAAAGGAGATGCCATGTCTCTCGATGTAAACAATTTTGATGTTCAGGTCGTTTTTGTGTTGTGTTTAAGTTTTATGTATGTGTGGTGTTTTAAAATGAAAAACATTTAGTCTTGTGTCTTAATCAGATAGACTATCCATTTTGTTTTGAATGCAGGGAAAACGAAAGTTTTGCCTGCTAGTCTATGCATTATGCTTACAGTAAACACTGATGTTCTGTTGTTTCAGAAAGAAACTTTTCCGTAATCATTAAACGAGGCAGCAGCCACAGCCATGGTTAGAAAGAACTACAGAAGTATGCGTCATTTGAGTTAAGTACAGAACCAAAGCAAGTCACACAGTTTCTTTTCTACTCAAGAGAAAGTCATCAATTCCTAACTATAACACAAATGCATTTCTAAAAAGAAACAAACAAACTCCAATCTCATTAACAGCAGACTGTTTGCAGGCAAGCATACAACTCAGCAGGTAATTTTCTTTTTTTCAAATTTGCAACACAGAACGCCCAGGGCATGCTATTCGAAGGCAGGACGCAGCTAATTTGGTTTGCGATGCCACTTGACCGAAATGCACGGTCCCGGTCGAATGCAAGGGAACCTGCGGCGCATTTCTCGGTCAAGTGAATCTAAACCCAGACTAGTTACAAGCCACACAAGAGGACATAGAGTTTACCTTCAGCGAGTTCATCTTCCGTCTCGGTTGTGGAGGAGGAGGCAGGCGGGGAGCCGCCCCCTGGGGTGTCGTGGCGACTGGCCGAGTGGTGAGGGGATCGGAGAGGGGTCGTTCCACCAGACGACGAGCGCCCTAAGCAAAATACAAAATGCTTAAGTATGCAAACCATCATGTGTAGCTGGAGTTAGTTTGGTTAGATGCTGTAGAGAGAACCGACAGTTTGAAATTTAAATATTCATTACACTGTATGAGTAATTTTCATCTGACAAAATTCTAGAGTGTATGTGAAGACCTTAGTAAAATTAAATTATCGAATAAAATAAAAAATGCAACCATTAGGACACTACAACATTTGAGTGATTCTTCCATTTCCCTGAATTTGACCATAAAGTAGCAGTTTTTTAAACAGGATACTGCATAAAGATTAATTAACGCTCCAAGCAACACTCCTAAGAAAATTCAGTTTGAATACAACACTGAAAAATTACCACACGGCAAGCTGTAGATCAGATACATTCAGACACATCTCGCTCCTTGATATATTTCACATATTCCGCCTGCTACATTGAAATCTCACCGAACTGTGCCGCTAGGAGGGTTAATATTGTTCATATTTTTAGACTAAGGACTTTAACTCTATCAGACATTTTTAGTATCTCTTTCCATCTATTTTCTAAGTTCATTTGGTCAAATACTCCTAGCATAGGCAGCTTTTTTTCAGTAATATGTAATTAAAAAAATGGAATACAAAAATTACTCATTATTTGCATGGCTCAAAAGGCCATTTTAGCTGCAATTTGTCTTTTGGTCAACAAATTCCAAAGCGTACTAACAGAGAATTTAAATTGGATTGATTTGAATACTTATAATCTAATTCCAATCTAGAAGTATAATCTTTTGGCAATACCCATGACTACTTAAAGAGAAAAGTTAGTCTAAATTCAGACAAACAAGATCTTGTACAAAGATGGTTAAATAGATTTCATCACTAAAAAGAGAATTGCTAGAACAAAATTACACTTGGAGCTTAAATAAATGCCAAATTCTGTAAATTAACACAAGATGAGAAGTATTGTTAGCACAAATACATAAAATTGCATTGATTTAATAAGCAATATGATAGTGAAAATGGCTACCTTCACGGCATCTAGAATCAAATCCTTCTTCAACATTTTGAACAAAATTATCTCTTTTCCACAGCCTGTAAAAACGATAGATAAGAAATTAAGACTCAACATTTATACCAATTGAAGTTAAATACAGATTGCTCAAATGAAAAGCAGACATGTGACACAGTGCTATAAACAAGACTAATCAGCCACTATACATATTTATTAAACTGTATGTAAAGAAAAGTAGTTTCTACATTTATTATAATAACCGTTTTTAGAAAACTCTTTAAAATAAAAAGCACAGACATAAGGATATGCAAGATATAATCAGTAATGTTATGTGTGGATCCCATAATAATCATAACATCAGTGAATGCCCCAATACCTGACCCTAATTGGGACCTACTCATTTGAATAGGCATGCCAAGAAAAATCAAACCTAATCTTCAGTCCAAGATCGACATCCCCAATTTGGCACAACCCAAATTTGTCACCAAGTTGGCAAATCCCCAAAAATTTCTATTTTGAACAACTTGTCCTATGGGATAGTAGGTCATATAACAATACTTAGTAAGTATAGTAAAGAGAAGAATCATACCTTTGTCGTGAGCTGGTGCAAACACCTCGAGATTTATCCCAGGCACAGTATGGGTCTTGAAGTGACACACATTCACTGAAAAACATAACATTCAATATTATTACAAAATTTAATCATTAAAAGACTTAAAGTTTCAATGCAAAAATTTAATCAAATTGAAATATTGACCAGTCATTTTAGTCAAGAATTATGGTGGGTTTTCATTGCATATTTCTGTGTTTATTTTATTTGTGAAACATTCTTCTTAATACACATATTTGGTGAAGATTTCAGAAGCTGTAACAATTGATCTTACATTGAAAGAAAATTTCTTGTATTAGAGGGTAGTAAAGCACTGTATACAGATAACAAATGCTTTTATAAATTTCTAAAATATTTTGAAATCTCAGAGGCCTTTTAAATGAAAGTGAAACATGAAAGATTTTTTACTTAAATTTTTTAGATGATACAATATTAACAATTATCTGTAGAATAAAACTGAATGGCAATGAGACCATAAAATGATTGGCTTACAAATGAAATAAGTCAGAATTTTTGTGAACTCTGAGTTTTTCTTTATATGAAGGTTACATTTCTTGAGATACACTTAGTGAGTTGAGGTTTTTCCCTTTGTTTTCTTTGAAGTATGTTTTATTTGCATGCCAATGATATCATTAAAGCTAGATGAAGAATTTAAATTACTTCTCTCAATTTTAAATATTGAGTGTACTAATGGCTGTTGTAGTGCGATCCAGTTTAACAAATATCATCGAAAGATTATTAGACACCACTAAATTAGTGTTCAAACCTTGAAGCACATATCATCAGGATTACAAAAGCAAGTGTTCATATCAGGACAATTTCCATCAAATAAAAAAAAAGACTATACAATACATGATGGTTGGTTTGGGGTTTTATGGCACAAGGGTCATATTTGGCCATGTTGTGCCAAACACAAGACATACAATATCATATAATACACACACACAATGAAAGTTTTACTGACACAGAAGAGAAATACATCCAGGGAGGAATGCACCTGACAGGAATCGAATCTGCACCGCTTACAACTCAAAGGTTGCTAGCGCAGTGGACATACCCACTGAGCCACAACGGTCCCCAATAAATGATGGATGTTTAAAGAAAAAGTAATATATACGTTTTAGGGGTTTTTCATTTACCATTGTTTTGTCCAGGTTGTTTTTGGAATTAACAAAAGATCATAAAGAAAATTACTTTCATAAAACTTACCTGCAAGTTTTGGCATAGTGATCACAGTTGTACAATGGTATAGTTTTGATTTCTTCCCGAGAAACAACAACTAGTTTGGCGTCAGAAGGAGTGTGGTAGACCAAGAGATTTGTTATTGGCATCTGCTGGAAAACTTGGAATTCTTCAATGACAACTGGAATAACCTTTCCAGTTGCCGAATCACTTCCTGCATTGATGCATTTCAATACCTTACCATTGTCTGAAAGAAAAACACATCAGTGATGCTTGCAAAATGCATGTCTTAATAGAATGCCAATTTCCTATTGCAATTCAAAAGTAGTTGCCTTGGATTAGCATTCAAATCACTTTACTGTCGCAATTTTTAACAAGAATAGCTCTGGTGTGCCTTGCAGATGAGGAAACGGTTTAGATTGTATAAGATTTGTTTCATTTCAACGTTTTAGTTTAGAACTTTAGACAAATGTTTGTAATTACTATTATTTTTTGTAAATTAATCAAAATTATACCTATTTTTTTGTCAGATCGGAATACATATATAGTATATATTTGGTGTGCCGTACAATTTAAGTAATTAGTTTACGTGTACCATGGGATGGAAAAGGTTGAAAATTGCTGCTTTAGTGAGAAGAATTTCTCATTTCATTCAGCAAATAAAGAATTTTTCACATAACTCACCAGTTCCAACATACAACACATCATAGTGTTTCTCATCTGCTGTTTCAATTTGTGGATCAACTGTTATTTGAGTAAAGCGATACCTACAAAAACAAACATAATTAGCAAATATCATTACATAAAAGGGATATATGCACAGAATATAATTAAGATGCCCCATTAGTCCCATACTTGATTACTTTAAGTCTTACAATTTAGGATAACTTCATATTAAGATGTTGCATTAATATTTAAATGATTAAAATTTACTTTTCACCCAAAATTAAGATATTGTTTTGATTTTCAAGAATATTCCATCAAAATAAATTTAGGGTCCAAGGAAATATAACATAAAATTTCTTAGCATTCTGATAATAGCAGAAACAAGACTCACAGAAACATGAGATTTGCTGCAAAATTAGTTCTAAAGCAAAATATAATAATAGAACAGCGAATTTATAAATGTTACATTATGAGGTAATCTACTTGTGATAACTGATTTATGCACAGTTGAATTTTAGGAAAGGATATTTTATAATGGATTACAAAAGATTTTAAGTTTTTAAAATACATTTCCTTTGCACCTCACATTTTCTAGAAGAGTTAATGTGAAACTAGCATGAGAAATCAGTGCAAGTTACATAACTTAAATAAGCGAATTCACAGATAGACTACAATAAATATGCAAGAATGCCAAGCACCAGTGATTTTCAAAATAATCACAAGAAAACACAATGACAGGACAAAATCCACTTAACTTAATAAATTTTACCAATGGTAGAAAAATAATACTCATAGGTAATCCTTAACATTTGACACTTCACTTACTGGAATACTGTATGCAGCACCACAGGATGATTCCAGAAAGAAGGTACAGCTCTGTCCATGAGGCTGTTACCCTCTATGAAATTTACAGTCACTTCCGGCAATGTCCGAGAGTCATTTACGCACTGCAATTAAAAATACACTATAAATATATTTTCACAGCAACAATACACATTATCAATTCAACTTTTTTAACTCACAAAAATAATGAACATATTTTACATGAAATGTCTTTCTTGAATTAGAATTAAAGAACAATGAAATGACTTTAAGTGTGGCAGGAAAAATTGTGAATGTGTTTGCATACCCATCTCCTGCAATTAGTGAATAACCTGTTTTATTCCCCAGATTAAAAAAGTTCAGTTAGCTTTTTCTTTTCTTGAACTGAACATAACATTAGAAGATATTGTTCCCAATCAAGGGAAGGGATACTTAAAAAGTCATGAAGTGTTTTAAGTGATTCCAAGGGGGCATTGACCAATGATTGACAAATAAGGAGCATTTGAAATATGGAGGACAAATATTGATATATATATAGGAGGATATTTGGAGAAGATTGGTTAGTGGTTTTGGCATTTTATGGCACAAGGACTATATTTGGTCAAGCTACGCCGAACACAAGACAGGTAAAAGAAAAAGATAGCTTGGGTTTTCTGGGAACGTGACGTCCATACACACCTAAAGATGTGTTCCTGAAGTCATTAGGAAAAGAATAATTGAAGTTTGTTACGCATTTTTTGTTGAAATCATTTGATCTAGAACTTTTTGACCAGAACTTGTTCAATAGAAGATATTGTACCATTTCTTGGTGCTGGGATTTTAATACATATTGAAACACTAGGTCTTATTCTTGTTCATGCAAATACATATTATCTTTGCAAATTTAGAAAACATGAGAAATACGAGCATACCTGACCAGGACGAGGTTCTGGTACTTTAGTGCTAGCTACTGGAAGCCAGTTGGCATTAATGTCATCCTGTCCTTTGAAAGGGCCATTAAATGCATGGAAAATATCCTTTAAACTGAAGGCACATACAGCTGAGCCGCTGATACTGTTCCTAGAAAACAGGATTCAACAGTCAGTACCGCAGTATTATAAACACAGCTAGATTACACATACAATTATAAACAAATGCGAGAAAACAAGTTTGCTCTTCCAAAGAAAGCATAATTGCTATTTAAAATTTCGGAAAGTTATTTAGAGAACTAAAGATGCAATAAAACAAAATAATAAAATAAGGGGAAGAGTAAGAATGATGCTAAGTTAATGAAATACAGTTTATGAGCATGAGATACTTTACTATGATACAAAATTATAATAGAATAAAAAATATAAATATAGATAACAATTTAGCAGGCATTAATAGGACCTTTACAACAGATTAGATAACAATTCAGTATGCATTAATAGGAATTACCTTTTGTATTTGCCTCAATAAGTTTTTGATGCACTACTATGGAGTAGGATGAAGCAGTTTCTCGTTTTAAATATAATATTTTTAATTTTATACGACAAATGTTTTTATTTATACATGACATAATATTATATATAATTATACATAAATATGGTATAATTTCATTGTTTGCTTAACATATTCAACAGCATTGACAAGCTGTTGAGCAATTAACTAACTGAATCAAATGATACATAGTGTACAGGTAAATAAGAAAAATGGTATTAACCCTCTGGCAGTTGTCCAATGAGGTACCTTGTCATTGAAAAATACTGACCAGATCTTGATGGACGAGGTATCTCGTCATTAGAAGAAAACTGACCAAGTCTTGATCTTATCATCAAACAATTGGCAATATCTTGATGAGATATCTCTTCATTAGCACAATTGGTTACAAAGTGATGAACGAGATATCACATTGAAACCACTCGGAGGGTTACCACAACTGATTTTGTAGAAATATCTTGACACATAAAAACAGGTTCTCTCATAAGTGATGTGCACAAAAACATACTCAACTCATAAAAAAACTTGGTAAGTTTTGAAAATTTAATGTCACTTACGGAGGTGTAGTAAATACAGCATAGATCAACTGAGCCTCCTTAGCACCATATTTCCCGGTAACCACATTTGATGTAGATTCTAAAATAAATAACGTATATTGAAACCAAATTATCAGTCAACTTGTTTAAAACCAAGTACTGAATTATACAATTTGTTGAATTATTGAATAGAAGTCTGACTAAAATGAAATTTCCATATACTTACGGATTTCATTAAAGTAAAACGGAAACTCCCCCGGCATAGAACAATTGAGCCTTGCTTTCAAGAACGATGTCCACCTGTTCCGAAACTTATGGGGTCCACCTTTGTCCTTTGTACAAACCCTCGCAACTCTTGAATAAACAGTCTGCGAAGAAATACATAAATAATGTACAATACTGCAGTTGACAATAGGGTAATCAATATTTTTCAGCAAATATTTCCTCTTTTTGAACAGCAAATAATTTTTATAAAGCATAACAAGACTATTATCAGGAAAATCCTTGAAGAAATTTATAACTAATATGAAACATAATAAGGTTGAGTTTTTATTGGTACGGTTAAGAGGATTAAATTAGTGTATGAGAACTAATATTATAATGGCTTATTCGTTAATCTTTAAAAGAAATACAGTTTTAAAATCTTGCTGATAACTTTGATAACTATCCATAGAACTACATATAAAAACTCTGATAACTTTAAAAACTATCCATAACCAATGAGTGTGCATTCTCAAAAATTATGCTTGGTATATTGTTCATTTGTAAAAATATACTTTTAGGAGAAATATTAATAATAATACATGTTAAATATTTAGATATTCAATTAGAAATCAAACAGATACTCATTTAAAAATGATCTTTTTGCAAAGGAATATCGATATGAAAAGAGTTAAACTTTTTAAACAGTATAAGGAATTTTTGACATACATTATATTATAGTCAATCCTATATATAGGTTTCTTACCAAATCCTCTTTCAAACTTCTTATTGGTTTTAGAAGTTATAATTATTAATTGTTATCCAAGTTAATTGCTCTAAGAAAGTATGGAAAAACTAATAAAAGAGAATTTCAGAGACGATATAATGTCGTTTTTGAAACCTTGTAAGTCTTGACATCAAAAATTTTCAGTGATAAAAAATTAGATGCCAAAATTTTGTAACTGAGATCTAATCAATGCCTCAACTCTTTTAATAACACAAAATACTTTTGAAATAGCATACTTTTTATGAATCAATGCTATTGATTTTATACCAGGTTTAAAAATTCACCGATAGGACTTTATAACTGATGTAGATTTCGGATCTCTTGAAACAAGTTTAGTGAGAATATTCACAATCAAATAATGTTAAAAAGTCATAAACCGAAAAAATTAAACTTACAAGGTTTTGACGGAAAAATGACGATATATTGATTATAGCAAATTAATGAGCTATGACACACAGGTCAGGACATGCTTTGAGTAAATGTATCTGGACAGAAATATACACATATCTATTTCTTACCTTTCCACAATTTATGTACTCCACAGCAGTTTCTCGGAAAAAGAAGTACACAAACTCATCGTGGTGCACGGAGCTAACAAAATTTGGAGCTAAAGAAAAGGTAATGAAAATAAGTACATTGAAATTAAAACAGCACAGAAAGGAAAAACGAGCAGTTTTAAATGCAAATAGACTACCATTTAAATGCTTCCAATTAAACTGTTCAGTTCGCAGAGGTTCTCGGTAGATCAAGGGATCAGCACCCGTAAACTGAGCCACTGTTGCTACATACAGATCATTTTCTAATACAGAAAAGAAATATTATTTATAACAAATAAATTACACAAAGTCAATATACACATAATTGATTGCAAAATGTAAACACATAAATATGTAACTATAGAAGATTTCAAGCATGAAAACTTTTAATAATCTACATAAACATAACATTTTATTTTAATCAGGAAACTTTAAATGGGATACTGTAGTTGAATGAAAGAAACATTAAAAAATATATCAATATCCACATAAAAGTACAATTTTAGTAGTTAGTAAAGTTAAATTGTGCTTCCCCATCAAAATCTATTTACAATCGAAACTCATTTTAACAAACCCCATCATACAAATTAAATACAACTTTCTCAGTCCAAATATCATAAAACAAATTTTAATTCCTTTGCATGAATTTTATTTTGGTCCTTTGGAGGTACTCTTATAAATTATTAATTTAAAAATAATATATTAATATATATATTTAATAATAAAGAACAATTTTCATAATAAAGAAGCATAGATTAAGTTTGGAAGCTTATTAATACTTTAACAGAATAATTTTGTGCACATTTTTTATGTGCAACCATAGATAAACTATTAACTTAATGCAGCGTATAAACTAGATAATTTCTAAATTTGTTAAAATAGATGAAAGGGTTTTTAAGAGTTCTTTCTCTCCAAACCAAAAAACGTTGGTGATTCAGCATCCAGTTTAATGTATGAAGAGTAGATAGCATCAGTTATATAAATGTTTCAAGGCATAACAATATTGAATCACATGAACAAAATTTATTACGAATGACATGAAGATTCTTCAACTGGGTTGCAGGATAATGGCCTTCTTAAACAAAATAAATTGTAAATCCATTCCAAAAATCTGTTGCACATGCTGAAGTACCTGGTCTTGTTCAGGAAAATCACACATGGATTAAAATTAAATTAACTGTTGTTTTAGCATGTGTAATTTTACTTATCTGTCTAAACATTTCTACTGATGTTAGCCCTGTTCCATACCAGTAGCAAAGCTCATGAACTAAATCTAATTGCTTGTCACAAAGTGTCTTCTATTTCAGATCAGGATTAGATGTCAACATTTTGCTTTCTCATCAACACTAATGGTTGCCATTAAAACTCTGTTAAATGAGTTTTCTTAAATTAAAACCAATCAGCTAACTTTAAAAGCACTTGTCAACAATCTACAGGTATTGTCCTTACCTTAATGCAAAATTTTATCTTGCTTTAAAGCTGTGAATTTCTAGATTTTCAGGCACACAAGAATTGAGTCAATTGCCATAAACAGTAGTCTTTGACTTTAAGTCGTTTACTTTCAATGAAAAAAAATGAAACCTGAAAACCTATAGTATTAATCCTCCAAGGGGTATGCCCAAACACAGCTAAAATTCAGTTAAATTACAGCCCAAAAAATTCCTGCAGGGCAAGCAATAGACTCGAATTATTCGGACATCTTGCTCCAAACTATTTCGAGTCTACCGCCTGTCACCCAGAAACCCCTGCAAACTGTACTCAGGTGGGTTTCTTGGAGGGTTAACTTTCTAAAAAAAAATAAAAAATAAAAAAAAGAGAATGGTCTAAAAATTCATTGTTAAAACAGAAACAATAATTTTTTATGCCAAAACAAAATGTTAGGTACCTTTTTTAACATTGGTAATATTTTCTGAAGATCCGCAAGGCTGCCACAACCAAGGCTCAAACCAAATATGCTCCTCTTAATCCCTATTTTAGTAGCAATTTCAGTTGCGCAGGTACAAAATGAATCAATTGCTAAGCACAAAATGTGCTAATAAAATCACCAAGAAATTTAAATTTTAAAATTAAAAAAAATATTTTTTTTCAAGGTTTTTATGACAATCAAGAGATTTTGATGTTTTTCTTTTATGTTTGCCATGGCATGGCATTAAAATTTTAAAGTTGTGTTGGAAAATTTTCTACCTATCCAAAAAATATTTTTTCTGTATGCTATAGTTAAAAGATTCTAAATTCTCATTAACCTTTGCAAAAACGTAGCCAAATTTTGGAAAATACGACAACTTTGCTTAAAAAATGCCACTGGTCATCAAGGTATTTAAAAAGTTGCCAGTGACAGCCCTGCAGTCATGACCCTGTGTATGCTACAGGTATATAAGTACGATTTTCATTATAAGAGGTATGAAACAATAACGTTTTCCATTGTTCATGCACAATGCCATGATAGAAAAGCATGAAGTTATTATTCTTAAACCTAAAACTGCAGTACAGTACTTTTTCACTGCTCTATTGTCTCTTAAGCATTAGTTGAACACCAGAATATCGCATTTTAAGTGCAAAACAAAGCACATCGTAAATGTACTTTATAAATATACATTTAATGTTGATAGTATTTTGAAAGACATTATTTATTGATTTAACTCTTAGTTATGTAGGGTACATAAATATCACATTTAGTATTATACTATGCAAAAGGTCCTAAAGCATTTTCACCTCACTTATGTATACATAACTTTTGAACAAATTAAAAGTTTGGTAGCAAATGTTTAAAATGAATTATCGAACATTTTGGCAGTCAGATGCAAAAAATTATGTTCCCTTATATTTTTATAGAAACATTTGTAAATGTATCTTGTTCTGTTTTCGGTGAGTATAACATTTTTTAAAGTTTCAGAAAAAGCAATAGCAATTTTCTCACAGGAGGATCATTCCACGCAAAATGAGCAAATCGGCTGTGGTTGACATATCACCCATTTTAATGAAAATAAGTTTTTAAATAGGTCACATATAGCTGCAAAATATTAAGTTTCAAAAATCTATATTTTGTTAATTATTGACATTTAAAGTTCAAGGTCACACAAATTCAGATTTTCTAGCACTAAAAATGGCCTGTTTGCAACCCTATATTTTAATAACTTATTGACACAAATTAAAATTTTTATATCGTTGCATTCTTCAGAAAAAGGTATCTTAGGAAACGTCAGAATATAATTTAATAGCCGTCATTTCTGAATCTGAGGGATCGACGAAAATAGAAATTTTGCCAATTTGCTAATTCAAATTGCTCTGGTATCGCTAGAAAAGGAAAGACAATATTAACAATTATTCTTAATGAAGAGCCTTTCCTAACAAATAGCGTGGCATAATTTGGTGATTGTATTTCTACTCCTTTATAAAGAAAAAAACATTTAAAAGTAAAAATTATGGAAAAGTATGATTTTTCAATTTTTAAAAATGCATATTTCACTAGGGGAAAGCTCCAAAAACATCAAAAGTTTTCAACATAAAAGAGCAAGATGTCTATTATATGTCCTGAGATTTTCATAATTGCAATTCGATTATTTGTCTAAGGAAAAATTTTAATTAGAAGTAAATTTTTCTTTTTTATCGCAGCTGATGAGTTATAACCTCCGATAATATAAAAAATGAGATATAAGAATGAAATATAACTATTATTATGGTGCACGTGCAAAATTTTACATGAAATTTCTTTTTAAAGTCTTTTTTGCTTAATCCAAGGTGTTTCCATCAGTGAAATAATTAGGTGGAAAGTTAATTTTGTTAGAGAAGTCTTTTCGATTTGCTTTTTCCTTTGGAAACTAAGTATTAAATACTACTTCTTATGAATATTAAATGCGTTTTGTAAATATTAAGCATTATTAGTCAGGTAAACACTAGTTTTGAGAGTAAAAAAAGAATTTAAACATTGTTATACACGATTCTCCCAAATGTACATGACTCACAAATCCTTGTTCCATATTCATCACAATCACTAGTGAAATAAGTAAAGATTTCAAGAATTTGGCAGCGCTAGGAAAATTTCAATTGTGATTTGATGTCCTGCTTTTAAAATTTCCTTCAAAAGTTAAAAATAATTTGGTAGTTCATTGTTGATTTGAGGTTTCATTGTTGCCATTTGAAACGAGTAATATGCATAGAATGGGAAGGAAATGCTATGATTGGCAATAATAACATTGCCAGTTAGTGCGATACTGATGGAATATGGCAACCTGTTTTAATATTCTATCAGTAATTCCAATTCATTCATTCCAATTCCTCATCATTCATCAGTCATTCCAATTCCATCCGAATAGTCGTTTGGCGACGAAACTTTCAATCGCCAATTGATTGGATGGGCAAGAACATGTTTTTTACGTATTACTAATTTTGTTATTATTGCTTTGGGACTCAAAATACAATCCTGAATTTTTTACAAATAATAGACATATTAAACTATATTCTTCCAAAATATAGTTTTCTTCAGAGCTGTCCTTCATTTAATTTTATGTGACAATTTTACGTGGAAAACCGTCATTTAATAATTTTCCTTTGATGTTTAGAAGATGAAGGAAATAAAAGCTGACTTCCAAACTTCAGCAGTAGTTTTATCATATCTAGCACTGTATCTGGCATGAATTTCAACGATGCATTTAATTTCCTTTAGCCCAAAGAAACCTTTTTAATTCTATCAAAATCGACTATGTTCCATTTTTCGCTACTAATTTTTTTGCTTAAATATGATGTTTAAAATTGTTGTTTCCAAATAGATAAAGAAAATTCTTCATAGATTACAAAAATATGAAATATTGTTGTTTACGTTAAGTAATTTTTGACAGATATTTTCAAACATGTGACATCAAGCGATTTCACAACTGCTCTTCAAAGTTGTGTCCTTAAAATGCCTGAAACTTTCAAAATATTTCATTTTGAGCCAAAATATTTTAGATATCGTTATTTATGCATAAACTTAACCCCTGTAGCAAATTTCATGAAAATCCGTCACCCTACGGCCACAGTTTTTTTTTTATTTTTGCTCATTTCACATAGAATGACTCAGGATTAAAATGCAGAAATTACATAACTGAGTTTGAAAATCTGTTCATTAAAGTATAAAGATGATCAGCCAACTTTCTTAATCAGAAATTCATTAAGAGTACAAGACAGAAGGGGAAGGGAAGCCAGGTCAAAAATAACCCCTATAGTTTTTGGAAACGACCAGTTCAATCAAGACAGAAACAAAAGCAAAAACCTACAAACAATATTCAAATGGCGAATCAGAATGAGAAAGTTCTCGAAAAAGAAATTATAAAAAGGATGAGATAAAAGTTCAAGGCTGATGAAAGAGCAACATAAATTACTAAAAACAAAATAGACTCAGCCAAGTCATTTGTCAGAAAGAGCATGCATTTTGGAAAGCTTGAAAAATACTTTCAAAGCTTGCATTTTAGAAAACCAGAAAAAGAACCAAACAGATACAACAAGTCAAAATGGAAACAAAAAATATAACAAAGAAATAAAACAAAGTATATTTTTAATCCACAGAATAATAAACCTTTTAAAAGTTGGCAGATTGGAATACCAATAAAGTACAGCTAACAAATTGAACCCCTGAGATGCCAAGACTTCGTTTCAGGAAGAAAATCATCGTTTCTAAAACAAATATTTGAAAAATGTCAAAAGCATAAATGTAAGAATACCAATTTTCGATTTGTCACTACCTTTTCTCTCTTTTATAGATCCTAGTGTGGATGGCATGGTAAAAGAAATAAGAATTGATAAATAATAAAATCCAATTCATGTCAATATACACAAAAAAGTGTCTAATGAGAGAAAATCAGTGCAGAACATACAGGCACACACACATGCAAATGAATAAACAGAAAAAAAATCCATGGACAATGACATAAGTGCTTGTAAGATATCTTAACACATATTTTTAGTTTATAAAGTCCTTTATGAAAATACCCCAGACTTGTTTTTCAGTGTCAAAATGAATTAAAACCCGATAATTAGTAATTTCACAAAAATAAAAGTTTATTATTACAATTTCCCGACTTCCAGATTCCCTAGAACCACTAACATTCTGGAAATTGTAAACCAAATTTTCTACAGCACATAATAAAAGTGAACAAAATATGTGAGATTTTAGGCTATAGATGAAAAACTGGAGGATTTTTATAGCACAACTTTAGGGAAGTTGTGCTATACAGTCTTCAAAGTTTTTTATAGATCATTATCTTTTTTTCAAAGCTCATTCCATGTGTAAGTCCCGTCTTTGGGGTATAATATCAATTACAATTAAGTTTACTGAACAATAAAAAGGAATTTGAATGAAATTATTCCACAAACAAGGAAAAATTATGAGTGGCATGTTCCGTGGAATTAATTTGATAGGGGAGCATCATAATCTACTCTGAAAATATGGTACAAGATAAACTGAGCCAAGACACATAATTTTTCCTACAAATAAAATCTAAAATGTTTCAAAGGTTCTTCAAAAGCCCTATGTTCAAAAATCAGGTTCATTCTTTAAATAAAACACAATGAGTGACAAACACGAGAAACAAAATGCAAGCGATGAAACTCAGAAAAATGATTGTTGAATTTTATAAGAAACTTTGATACAGCAATGCTAATGAAAGGTACTGTTTAGTCACCTCAAATTTCACCTTCTCAAGTTCTAAACTGCTGTTGCATTCTGTGTGGGCTATTTTTTAGCGAACAGTTGAATTTTCTACAGTTAACTGGTTACAATATATAGCTACCAATCATGCAGAGTGATAAAAAGACAAAACCACATATACAATGAAAAAGTTGAAATTTTTCAGTAGAAAAAATAGATATAATCAACTTTAAACTATCAAGTAAAAACTCTGGGGTTCTAAAACCATTTTTTGCAAAGAAAATGTAACAAATCTTACTGATAGATTTATTTACTAGATATTTTTAGACTACATATATTTCACAAAACTTTTCTTCTAACTGTTTAAAATTAAAGAAAACCCTCATTGAAGTAAACAAGTGCTTTAAGACAAGAACTTGAAACACCGGTTAGTGCAGAGTTACAAGGGGTGTGCAGATTAATAAGAACACATTTACAGTGCAGGAAATATGACCACCAACTACTTACCTGCATATATAGCAGTGCTGTTGTGGGTAGGATCGTAGGGACAAAGACCTTCCCCAGAAGCTTCCTTCATCATTGTATAATCGGTATCCTACAATAAAAACAGAAATTAGACATGATATTGACTATCCAATCGAGACATTCAATCGCTGTTCAAAGCTATCCATCCCTTCTAAATGCACCCTTCGGGGGCACATCTTTAGGTGTGTAAGGGCTTCACGAACAACTAAGGGTACCCTAGTGATCTATTCTTTTCCCATGGGGCTGCCTCTGGTAAATATGGGGATCGTGACCCCAGGATGCACAGGCGATCTTTCTTTCTCTCTCTATCATTTCTTTTCCCTATTACTTGACATTGTCCTGTGTTTGGCACGAAATCATGAATATAATATTAATTATATTTTGACAAAGATGGCAAAGAAATTTTGATACAAGGATTGTTCAGTTTGAGATAGAAAATCTCTATACTAATTTTCGTTAAACTAAAGAGTGGAAGGTTTGTCGGGAAATAAAAGAATTTATGTAGAGAGATTAAAATTTATTCTTACTTGTAAGAGAACTGAATGTGTACTTGTGTTTACTTCACTTTCAACATCAAGTATATTTCATCAACAAAAACGGATTGGCTGCTTTCAGGTTTTATGGCGCAAGGGTCAAGCTGTGCCAAAAACAAGACAGATAACACAATGAAGGAGGAAGAATAAGCAAAAAGGTAAGTGAGGAAAGATCACTTGGGTACCTTAGGGTTGTGATGCCCATACACACCTGAAGATGTGCTCCTGAGGGCCTAACAATTAACAGACAATTCTGCCAGTCAATATTAAAGCAAAATGACAAAAACACATGCCCCTTTTTGACTCAATAAGAAGTGCTATACAAAACAGTACTAATCAAATTAGTTTAAAAAGCGTTCGAGATAAATAGAGAATTTAACGGATGTGTGCCTCAAATTCTGGCCCATTTAGAAGATTTCTTCAAGGGTGGATGATAGTAATTAGCAATATTTGCAGAGGAAAGGCTCCTGGTTCAGTCCTTAAAGAATTCTCATTTATCACAAAAAGTATAGGTATGGTGTGGCTCCAGAAAGAAGGTAGATGACCTCAAAGAACTCCATAATCATATAGTGATTGCCATAGGTGATTATTTATTTTTCTGAATTATTAATCGTAATCATTGATATCCCTTCCAGCAACGACCAATTAACTCAGAATCAGAATTTGCACCATAGAAGCCAATCATTAGAATAATTTCACTTGCCCTCTAATTTGAAGATGGTTGGTAGAATTGGGGGTTTTATGACACAAGGGCCATATCTGACCATGCTGTGCCAAACACAAGAAAGACAGTATTAAGTAATGGCCATACACACATTTACTAACACAGGAGAGAAATACACCCAGGCATGAATTGAACGAGTGCTGCCTATAACTCACAGGTTGCTAGAGCATCGGCCATACCCACTGAGCCACGACAGCCCCTATACCTTAAGAAATTATGTATTACATTATTTTATGCCATTTAGAGATCCTTTAACACACAAATAATTTAAGAAAATTTAATAGATTAAACATTAAATTTCAAACTCCCAAGATCATTTAGTTAATCCAATTCAAAGATAATTTCAAAGAATGCAAATAATTTCTTTTCCATCTCAAACTAGTATCCAACATAAACTAACGGGCATACAAAATAAGCATTCAAAGCATTAATAAATTAAACACCATTCCAAAACTAAGTTCATTAAAGCTTACCTGTAGGTACTGCCGACAGAGGGGTTTAAATGCATTAGTACCACAAACAAGAATGGTATCTTCAGATTTTCTAGCCAAAACTCTAATGTAATTCTGACATTCCTCCTAAAGGAGCAAATTACAAAAATTAGATCACAATAGAAATGAAAATTGCAGTAAACTGAAGTACACATAATTTTACGAGAATTTAAAAATCTCCCAAGTGCAATTAAAACAGAATCAAATTGACAAATGTTAATTTTTTCTTGTAAATATCGTAAATATGTTGAAAAATTGGACATTTTTCTTTTTGAAGACATTTAATAAAAGATTTGCAACTTGAATTGTTAAGTTTATTGATATTAGGCAAAAGTGAAATTACAACCCAACAAATGCATGCAATCTGACAGAATTTATATTGAAAAAAATTCAGAATATGATTTAAACCCCAGAAATTTTCTTTGGTTCAGTGAAATTAAAACTAGCTATAATTCAAAGAAAGGCTTTTGATATGTGAACAAAAATAGCAATAAAATCACTAGGTTATACAACAGTAAGCCTTTACTCTAAATTACCTTGATAGCAAAAAGTTCTGAATATGATGAATGAGGAATCATGATATAGGAATCATCCAATGACATAGTAAAGAGGTTAACTACTTGAATAAAATTTATATTTTCAAGACACATATTTCAGTTCATAAAAATTCAAAAATATTTTAGTGATTGAAACCTGACAATGCAACTGCTCAATTCACTATTGAAATAAAATAGTACGTGAAGTGTAAGGTGACAAGATATTAAACTGGAAACCATGTTTGATTGTCATAGAAATTAAGATTGAAAACAAATGCTTTTTTTTGTTTCTACATTACTGTTTGGTTGGCAAAATTTTTAATTTGTAAATATTAATGATGTAACATAAGTATTCAATGGCATCAGTTATTCCTTACAAAAAATTTCTATGGACCATCTTTCTATATATAAGCTCTATAAAATAATTTATAGAATGTCTCTAGAAACCTCTATAGAAGCTCATTTGTTTTGTTTCACCGACTATTTTCCTATGGAACTTCTCTTTAGAAATATATTTCTATGGAATCAGAGTTCGTTTTTCTCTATAGAATTCTATAGAACTCTAGAAATACCTATAAAATCTAGAGTTCTATGGAGCTCCATAAAATTTTGAAAGGGATCATTAGAAGCAGTTTTGTGATCATCAGCTTGAAAATGTACTTCTTTGAGATCTAAATAACTTAAAATGTGTTATATTTATAGAATTAAATTACGACAAGAAAACTTGTGTTACCTCAGACTTTCCTTTCATTTTGCACATGTTTATATCTTCATCACTAGAATACCACTCCAGCCTCTAAAAAAGATTGAAAATAGTTTTAACATTTATTTTTATTATTTCAATGAAATCAGAAATATATAAAGTCTGCAAATGATTGCTAAGTAAAGTTTCCACACTCTAGTTACCTAGAACTAATTTAAGTGCAAAAAAATAATTTTTCTTATCCAAGACAAAATAAAAATTATAATAATTTAATGATATATACCACAACCAAAAAAAAATGTATACAATTATGGTATGTTAAATTTAAATCTTCGTATTTCATCATGTTTTAAACAATATAAATCATTTATTCAGAGCATCCACCAAGAAATATTTCCTTAATTATTTTCTGAGTATTGTGCATTTCAATGTAAGTGTTCATAAACGAATATTAAAAATATATTTTCTTAAAATTTGTATAGTAGCTCCACCTTCTACACTACATTAAAAATATATGATCACTGAAATAAACAATACATAGGTATCAGATAAAGCAGTAATCACAAGGCACATTATGCTCATGTGGGTAAAATGAAATTCTTACACTAGATATTGCATAATTTCATGGCTAAATAGCAATATCTATTGATAGAATTCATGGAAACTTCCAATTGGTCAAGAGTAAAACTGTTTAGGAATCATGCAGAAAATTTTAAGCAGGTTGGTATTTTAATTAACATAGCACTGGAGCAAACAACGGGCTATTGGCGACAGTCCGGGATCAAACCCGAAGGGAAAGATCCGAGACATTAATTACCACGTAATAAGAGAGAAAATTTTAAATTGACATGTAGAGTAATACATCCAATGCTGACAGGTTGCCTAACTTTTTAAAGAAATTAATGAAAATAGTAGAAGACAATTATATTGAAGCCACTAAAAATGGCAAACAGTTTATATGAACTTAACTTTTCACAAAGTATTGCAAAAGGATTTGGAAAAACTTACCTTTTTCTCTTGTAGTGTATCAAGGCTCAAATTGTACACAATATTTCTGAAAAAGAAAAGTAATGTAATTTTGCAATTTCAAATAAATTATAATTCATATATATGGGTTATTATACAATCGATTTGTCTGAAAGACATCACATAAATAATTCCAAAATTTCAATCAGTACAAAAAGTGCAACTTGGAAAACTTTTTCGCACAGGATAGAACCTTCATGTTTAATCTTACTCATATAAAGATAAATTAAAATTACTTTTAAAACTTTTGAATAAAATACGTTTGACAAATTTAATTGAAATACCAAAATGTAACAATGAATTATTTAATTTCTTAGGAATAACCCAATCTCACTCTTCCATAATTTTAGAATTTCTATAAATTTTTGACTTATGTGTTTGAAAAAAGCTTTCTTGGGGTGAAAATAAAATCGAAACAGGCTAAGAGTCAAGGAAAAGCTTTTAATATTTCCAACAATTAAGAACTAAGAACGAACACATAGCAGGGAAAGTTCTGAAAAACTTTTCGATCGCCAATGGCGTCTGGATAAATCTCCACCCAATTTTAACCCGAAATAACAGTCATAATAAACTGTCCCCTCTCCCAACGTTACGAGGCGATTTTTACGACCGCGAAAGAAAAACCTACCACTCAATAATCACTTCAGTAGGAAAAGAAATATTTATCCAATTAAGACTTCCACGGAAAAACCTATTACAGAAAAACATAAACGAAACCACCCTTCCAAAACATAAGATCGTTACTTTATTCCCCGATGCGAGTTAGCCATAAACATTTGAGAGAGATCTCATAAAACGACATTTCTTTTTCGTGCAGTGATATGTAAACCATTGGATCGGTGTCCAAAGGATTACACTTATAAAAACGCGCCCTTCATTAGCGAAGTGATGAATGCAGCAAGAACCCCTTCAATGAACATCCCCATGGACGGTTAATTGAGCGTGATACTTCCACACGGCCGGTTATGATGGTTATGCACAAAGACACTCCTCTAGAAAGGGGGCTCCCCTCCTTAAAGTCGAAAAAGCGGAAGTTCTAATTGGGATGGGGAAATATGAAACGCAGCTGATGTCAAATGCCATCTGCTTGGCTATTTATATCTCCTCCAGCAAGATGTATAATTTGAATGATGCGATCAAAACAAAACACTCAGCCCACACAACAGAGCTCAGAACAAAATATGCACGAAAATGGCGGCCCATGAAAGTTCGAATGTTGAAAAAATAACATTGTTAGCAAACACGAGTAATCAGCTTACAAAGCCAACAAGAAAATTTTCTGAAGATTCCGTCATATTTCTCAAGCACATTTCTGAAATTTGCTTAAAATTACTTCAATATTGTAAAACAGAACAATATTTGTTTTAACTATCGTAACAATCTGATGCAACAAAACAATTAAGAAATACTATTCGAATTTTTAAGGTACAGAGAGCAAGTTTATTTCTTTAGATGTCTAATTAATTTAGCACGGTCATGTATTTTGTATGAAATAAAAGGAAACAATAATAGGTGAACAAATGATTCACCGATCCGTGATTTTAATGGCATTTTAAACGATATTGTTATCTTTCCGAATTTGTTGATTATAGACAAGGATACACTAGTACTCTTTGATAATGAAACTAAAGTACAAATCGAACAATGAGATCCGTTATTTGAATATCACATTGTAATAATCGATGCACTTTATCTACACACATGGAAGAGCAGATTACACGGGTATTCCAAAATAGATAAAGCCATTTTTATGTCTACTATCAGATTTTTCATATAGTTGTTCTATTTCTGAACATTTTTCATCTTTGTAGTTCTAGAATACTAGAGTGAAACATTCAGCTAGTGGTCTGCGTTTACAAGACCTTCGCAAGGCAGAATTTAAATTTCACAAACAAATTGTCTCAATGTGTCAAATTCAATATTGAGCCATTGAATTACAAAAGAAAGCGCAACTATTGGCAAAACGCATAAAATATACACAGATAACGATCTATATTTGTTTTTTTTAAGTTTTCCATTCCAATGGAAAAGAATCTAGGTTTGACAACAGTAATCTCCAACAAAATAAGCCTAACATCTTTTAATGTTGGTAATTTTAACGAAATGAGCAGCTCAAGTGAAGATATCTGTTTCTTTTTTTATCATTTAAAGCCTCGTGAATTTTTTAAAACCACAAATGCATCTAAAAATGAAGATACAATTGACAATTAAGGAATCGAATTTCTTTGAAAAACACAATTTTGAAAATGTAGTATAAAAGGAATTTTCTGTCAAGCTAAATGCGGCGGTAGCATTCCTGTACGTATTCCAAACATGACGTCATATGGCTTGTTTTTGGAATACGATTTCAGTTCTTACCCAACCCCCCTTTAAAGATTCTCACAAATTAATTCCGAATTGATATGATAGCTGATCGGTCACCAATTAGATTAAAAGCCAAACTACATTTTCAGGTAATTCCGATATGTATCAAGCGAGATCATTTGGGTAGCGGAAGTAAAATTGTTCTAAATCCGGAACTGTATTTTGAATAAGTTGAAAAATAGAAGAATTCTGGTGATGCTAAAGATATTATGTATATTATACACAAACAATATATATTCTTTAAATGCAATAAAATATTTTTGTTTCACAGGTATTAAAAATCGATACAATGTGAAACCACCACAAATATACATTATTTGACCTGAAATTGGTAATGGCCGCGTTCTGAAAATTCCGAATTTGACGTTCCATACTGAAAGAAATCAGAAGAAAAAAGAAAACGTGAAACCTTCGCTTCCGACATTTGAAGAAAAATAACACGCCCGTACCTAAAATAGATATCGTTCACATCAATAATTTCGATTCAAACAGAAAACCATCAAGACAAATACTCGGATATTGCATTATATGGGGCGATATCTAAAGTACCCCGGGCAAAAACTCCACAAGTAATCTTTACCGAGAAAATGCTTCAGCGATACAATAACATTCTTCTGCGATGACCCAGCATGTAGGCGACACTGCGATATAAAAGGAGGTACACAACAGAGCTGAACAATTTCCCCCATTGAGCGAAGTACAGTATAAAAATAAGATAAAGCCTTAGAATTTCGGGGTTTTTATAAAAAGAAGCGAGGAAGGTAAACGGTTTTCAATTTGCATTGAAGACATTGTTTTATCCATGTCCCACAAAGTCAATTTTCGACGTACGAGCATTTCAAACTAGGGATAAACAGATTTTTGTTGTTCTTGCCAAGATGAGTGAAAGAATTCCAGAACACAATCTTATATGCTCATTTAAA
Organism: Meta bourneti; assembly: GCA_933210815.1. Taxonomy (NCBI): domain Eukaryota; kingdom Metazoa; phylum Arthropoda; class Arachnida; order Araneae; family Tetragnathidae; genus Meta; species Meta bourneti. Next base: position 87,870,931 of record OW119927.1, read on the forward strand.
AAAGCACTATTCTAAGAGAACAATGAGAAAATTTACATTTGGATGACTCACACTTCCGCCCTTACGAAAAATGTCTATAGAATTCTATAATTTTTTTATAGAATGTGGTCTATAGAGTTATGGCGTTTTTCTAAAATTCTATAAAGTAACCTCTATAGAATATCTAGAATACTCTATAGAATTTCTTACGTTTCACGAGTTTTCTTTTCTATAGAATTTCTGTATAGAATTACATTTCTATAGAATCAGAGCTTGTTCCCAATAGAATTTTTTTTATAGAGAAATTAAATTTCATTTATCTATAGTATGGAACTCTAAACTTTTCGTGAGGGCGTGATATTTTCGATAACATTTCATAATTTTTGAATGATCTATACACAAAATTATATTTAACAAGTTAGTAACAGAAAATCGGAAATTTTATAGGAAATTGCCCTTCTATAGTCATGGTCATGTCTCCAGATGTGGTTCAGTACATATATACAATACATTTTCCATTATGTGCTTAAGGACAGTCCTTGTGTTAAGCATTTGTCCTTTAAAAGAGTTAAATTTACAGAATTTGGATCAAAAATTCAAAAGAAAAGCTTCGAACCGTATTAAGAGCATAAACCCAAAGTTTATAGATGCATTTTCCCAACGAAATATTCTTTTCTGGCTTTTCAACTTAGCTACGTCTTTTTGCAAACTTAACACTGATGATGGTTAATGGCTTGGAGCCAGGAATTTGGCATCGGACCATTAACCTTCTGGTCTCCAAATATTTCTGAATTCAACATTTAAAGTTCTTGAGTGTACTGCACACATCCAAATGGCTAGAGGGTTAATGAAAAATGAATACACCGAGGAGAATCAGTGAAAGATATATTTACATAAAACAATCTATGAACTCAAAAAATAGTAGTTTTGAAATATAAGATTTATTAACAAGGCAATTTTGGTGTTGACTAATCAATTATCATACATCAATTTGGAATTTTTATTGGCAAAGTGCTGAAATCGTATTCGAAAAACAAGCAACTGACGTCATGTTCGGAATACGTACAGGAAACTCGTACTTCGCAGAAACACTGCAGCCATCTATATTTAACTTGACAGCAAATGCCTCTTATACACACGAAAAATAAACACGATAAGTGCTTATCTTTTACCAGAAGGTTCTATTAGATAACTCTTTCAACAAGACAGAATTAGTAGTAATGAATACATGGAACAGCTAGTGCCGAACGCGATTCCAAACAATACAATTGAAAAGCCACATTTTGAAAAATGTAACCTGTCAAGAAAACAAGTTGTTTTAAGCAAAAAAACAATTTTTCACCGAAATAGATTTTTCAAATCAAAACTGAAAAACGATGGCACATCAAAAATCGGAAAAGATTTGAATGACAAATAGAATTCAGTTCTAAATTACTGTCCGGGGATCATCAGGGGTATGAGATTATTGAAATTGAAAAAATGAAGGAGACGATGCTTATCTCCAGGGCGTATTTAGTCATTATTCATTTCAGTGCGAATGAAAAATAATATCTAAATTGCAATCTTGAAGTGAAGTAGACAGATGACTGGATCGGGTTAACTATGTTGAAAGTAAGTGATTAATATGGTTTATATCAGACTGCTGGGTGTCTAAAATTCTTTTCCTTCATAAAAATGTCATACACTTTTATGCTTTTGACTTAGAATATTGATAAGATGAGTCAATTTTTCAACGTTATGAAAAATTGGAGAAACAGATCTTAAATAGCACAGAGCGTATCAATCGATTTATTAAACAGATTGAAAACTTCCGTGTTTTTCCCACAATTTGGGGGACATTCAAAACACTACAATGGCATTTTTTCATATTGCCTCACTTTTGGTTGGTTGGTTTTATGGCTCAAGTGCCATATTTGGTCAAGCAGCGCCAAACACAAGATGGACAACATCAAGTAATGGACATATACAACGAAAGCTTTACGAACACAGAAAAGAGCAATACACACAGATAGGAATGGAACCTGAGTCGCCTACAGTTCACAGGTTAGTGCAGCGGGCTAACCGACTGAGCCACAGTGACTCCGCCTCAATTTTGAAATGTGGTCAGTAATATGCTAGAATTCAAACAGGTAAACCCTAATAGGTCCTCCGAGGCTCAGTGGATTTGCTCACTAGCGAGCCTACGAGTTGTAGGAGGCGCAGTTTCGATTCATGTAATTTATCCTGGGTACATTTGTTTTCCTAGAACTTTCCTTGTAGTGTATGTCCATTACTTGAGGTTGTATGCCTTGTGTTTGGCGCAGTGTGGCCAGGTATGACCTTGCGCCATAAAACCAATCAACTTATTAGGTAGGTATTTTAATTAACGTCGCATACGGGCTATTGGCGACTCAACCTATTAGGAAATAGGTACCTGAGCATGTGTTGATGGTAAATTTAACATGTCACGATCAACACAAATCAGTGTTAGAGAAATACCAAAATAGAACACATTGTTCGTAAGTATTCCTAACCAAAGGTGTACTCTTGCTTAGGATGCCCATTGGCCACCCGAAAGGGGTAATCCCACCCCCAAATAGAAAAATTACGAAAAAGTTCATTGATGTCTGGAGAATTTCTTTAAAAATTCTATACCAATCTCAATGAAAATTTAAATTCCTTCAGATAAAGGTAAATTGATAACTATGAATTAATTTCACAGTTTTAGCGATTTTCTTAGATGTTTGACTTACGGGAATAATTATCTTCTGGTGTGTCAACAATCTACCTCCGCTAAGAAGTAAAATGTTACCCCTTTTCTGTAACGCAATATCAGAACGGACAATGGATAGGGTGAGCAATTGGCGGTCCACACTTTAAAAGTACGCTGTTCGAAAAATGAAGGAAATGAGGCAGGACGTGTCATAAATTCTAAAAAGGAACCGGAGTTCGTTTCCAACTGCATAGCTATTCCAACTCATCTCCTACCAAAGTTATCTGTTTCAATTCTACAGTAATAAGAGTTACGCAATCCACAGCCATTCTTTTTCTGTTTGTGTACGCGTGCTGGATAATTATCGTTTGCAGTTTTTTATTTCATTCCTTAGACGACAGTTGTGGCAACATTCAAAAAGATATCTTTAGAATTTGTATTCTTGTCATTAGAACTGTTTGTGTTAAGAATTAATTCTTCGACTGTTTGCCAATTTATTTATTTATTTTTAAATTTTGTACGGACGCATAGAAGCTCTATATGGAACCATTATTTTAGAACCGCGGCCTCTTAATGTAAGTATAATTTTGTAAATAAATAAGTTTTAATTATACAGTCCACTTATTTGAATCTACTACACTGCACGAGACATGCTGTATATGGAAGATTTCCAAAAGCCAAAGGGGGTCATTCAATTCAGAATGGGCATCAGTCTACATCGCAGAAATTCGTCGTTCATCACAATCAGCGTGATTGTTGATCACTTGAGTATGTGGCAACGGATATATCAACCTTATCGTCTTACCACTTGAGCATTCAATTCTGGCACAAGGGAAACATCTTTAGCGCAAAAGATCACAAAAGTATATTCAAATAGATCTGCTCCAACTCTCAACGAACGGAACACCTGCACATTATGAATTGTTGACCTCAGCTATACTCTAGCAGTACACAATCGAAATCGATAACACGATTGTAAACACAACGCAGGGGCCAGTGCATGAACAGATGAAAGGCGGTCATAAAACAAAGAGAAAGGGACACGTCAAGAGGAGACAACATGTCATTTGAGAGGGAAAATGTATGATAATACCCTTAACGATAGCACGGGGAAATCTCGTGACGACGCCCCTTTTCACCACAAAATTCTCTTCTTTCCTCGTTCTATCTCCTGGAGAAGCAAGATGAGAGCATCAGTGGTACAAAGCGCTGTTTGAAAACTCTTGAATGGGAAAATAAAACAGGAAGTTCACTTAAAACTTAGTCGGAGGATGGTGAAGGGTTGGAAAAGAGTAGGTAGTTGAATTAACGTCGTACTGGAACAACACAATTGGTGACGACCCGAGATTCATCCCGAAGGGAAAGATCTGAGGAGATCATTCATTTGGAATCACGGTACTATGGATAATAAAAGGTTCTTTATTCAAATTGATCTGCTCAAACTCTCAACCAGCGGAATACCAGAGTTAGTAATTACCAGAATTTATATTTTTACCCAACTTAAGATATCAAAATTTCTCTGTAAATCATATGGCTGGTAGTTGAATTAACATCGCACTGAAGCAACACAAAGGGCTATTGGCGACAGCCCGGGATCAATCCCGAAGGGATTCGGATACTCCGTTATCGGACCATGGTTCAAAATTGCGAAGACACCTCGTAATTTTGAACTATTGTCCGATGACGAGGTCAACAACTGAGCTGGCATCCCATTCTCCAAACCACGCCAACGTGAGGACATTTGAGGGGGGACACGATAGATTTAATGTGCCCCCGAACACGACGGTCTTTGGTTGGATCAAGTTTCGAACTCACAACACTCCGGTTGCTAATCCGTTACTCTACCCACGGGGTTACCGCGGTCCGTTGGAAAAGAGATATTCATAGAAAAAATAAAACAGTAAATATAAAAATCCCAATAAAATATAATTTGTAGAAATTTTAAAATTCAACATGTGGTCACTGATGAGAATTTGCAAAGGATGTAACATGTAACGAATTGTGAGAAATTAGGTTGAGACAGGAGTTTAGATGTCTTAGAAATTATATATTAGAAAAATCACAGAAAAGGCATACCTTTCTATCGGCAAAATAGAAATAGAATTGTAAAGTAAAATGGGATTTGGGGAAATCAACTCGAACATTATAAGTTTTTGAACAGCTTTATATGGATATACGTAAATATACAAACATTGCTGACTGAGCTAGTTTGCGCATGTGAGTTACAAATATTTCAATTTTCTAATTCTATTCAATATTGTAATTCAATATTTAGTGTTGGAATTTTAAACTTTGGACTTTTAAGTGTTAAATCTTTCACAAGATTTGAAACTGTTCCTTTCCTAAATAACAAAGAAAATCGCTCAAGATTACTCGGGCAAACGTGAGCTAACCATCCAAGCAAACTAATTAAATCTGTTTAGCTTGCTTGACCTTACTTTAACGGCAGCACAAATACAAGATCCGAAAACTAAAAACCTACTGCACGTGCTCTTGACCCGACTTGAGCCACTGTGGCCAGATTCCCGAGCGTAATACCATTTGCGGTGGTTTTTTCCCCCTCCGTTGTTTTTCTTTTGTGTTTCCGGAGTTGGCAACGCTCCAAGCAGGGAAGGCACGCGACCCTAATCGCCGTCTATTGTTATATCGTCTGCAGCGCTGCTTTTCGAGTGGACCTTCCCCCCAAGTTCAATAATAAACACCGTTTCTTTTTCTTCGGGAACGCACCCCTCCAAGGATCTCCCCTCCCTCGGATGATCTCGGTTTTGGATTCCAGCCAAAATTGTTTTATTTATTTCTTTGCAGCTTTCAACGATAAACATTGACTAGAGAAGAGAAGTTTTTACGTATAATCGTAAAGCGAAGTGAAACCGTTATTTTATAACAATGATTAACTTTTTTTGCAACACCTGAATTGCATGGAATAGAGAAAAGTTTAAGTGTGTCGAGTATTTCCTTAAGATTTTAGGATTCTATAAAAATTTCTATAGAATGTTGGTTAGAATTATGGCCCGTTTTTCAAAAAGCTCAATAGAATGTCTGTAGAAATCGCTATAGAAATCTATAGAAGCTCATTTCTTTTGTTCGACTTAACTTTTCTATGGAATCCTCTCTAGAATTCTGTAGAAATGTATTTCTACTGAATTCTATAGAGAGGGTTCCATAGGTAAAAATACATTTCTACATAGAATCTACATAGCTCGTTTTCTCTATAGAAATCTCTAGAGTTCTATGGAACTATAAACTTTTTCGTAAGGGTTAGCAGCAAATTATGAACACTCGGATTGTAAAATTGATTCTTCAACTGAATTAAATGCTTCTGGAAATGACCCCTGCATTTCTACTCACGAAATTCTCAAAAAACAGTAGCTGGAACAACAAAACAAGTGTTTCATTAGGGAACAATCATTCATTCAGGTTCATTAACGAACATCCACGAAATTTTGTCGCAGTAACACGAAACACAAAAATGAGTTTGGATTTTTATGACGCTCAATCTGACCAAACAATCTTCAAACCTGAAAAGTTTAAAATTCTAACACAAGGTAATCGATAAAATCAAATTATCGCGGCTGTAAAACATCATGAAAAGAAATAAGATCTCAGATGGAGTATTCCTCTCTTGATAATTAAAAAAATATTAAGTAAAATTTAGAGGGTGGAACGTTAAAAAAACGTGATAAAAAGTCCGAGTAACGTAAAAAGTGACGGGTATGGAGGATGATTCAACAAATCTAATAAACAAGGTGAGGTTTTTTTGATAAAAGCGTTTTGACTTGCACCAGAAGTTAAAATATGACATGGTGAGAGAGAAGCTTTTGGCAATGATGGCACCAAACAAGAGTTTTGCCAATCTATAAATGATTGTCTCGGGTGATGTGAAGGCGAGTTAATAGAACATCGAGCCGTCTCGATCAAGACAACATGGGACAATTTCTTGCATCCATAATTATGTATATGAAAACCATAAAATGAGTCAATTTGATTACCAAGTAATTACCGGTATTTACATTTTTACCCAACTTAAGAGTTAGTCAAAATTTCTCTGTTAATTATACGGCTGTTTGGTAGGTTGAATTAACGTCGCACTGGAGCAACACAACGGGCTATTGGCAACGATACGGGATCAATCCCAAGGAGAAAGACTATATCTCGTCATTTTGAACCACGGTCAGATGACGAGGTCAACACCTGAGCTGGCACCCCCCACTCTCGAAACCCACTCCGCATCACGACAACCTGAGGACATTTGAGGCCATGACAGATTTAACATTAAAGCCCCCACGTACACAACAATCTTTGGTGGGATCGAGTTTCGTATTCGCAACTCTATTAGGAGCATAGACGTGAAATAAAGTACATAAACTGAGCATTGCTGTTGAGAAAAAGTTTCAAAAGTGACTAACATGTTGACTAGTAGTCACGTGACTGCTCTGAAAAATTGACTTGATTGGCCTTGTTTCTGAATAGGAAACAAGTTTTAACGAAAAATTCCTCTTGGCACATTTTTCTCCATCAAACTGAATGGAATCGCAATCAAGAATTAATCAGACTATGCGACCATTAAAGATAGTAAACTGGTAAAAGCCTAATTTCAAGAAAATAAAACAATTTGAGTCAGCAAGGGTATTGCGACATCATTCGTTTTATCTCTTTACCACGGGAGGATTGTTTGGGTCTAATCAAAACCGTCGAGAGGGATCCCAACCAAAAAGTGGACAAACTGCCCAATCATTCCATAACAGGAATAGTCAGACGAGGATCTACTGCTTCGAAGTGCAACGCAATTAGAAAATGTCACTCCCGAAGACTAGCTGGGGAGAATTCTTAGAAATACACTAAAAATACCGTTTCCATGGAAGGACGGTTTTGAGCACGTTTCTTCATTGTTAAAAAAGCGAGTTCAGCATTTCCGAGATACTTTCTTGCTCTTATTTATTTTTTTGGGAAAAGTTATTTGAAGAGTTAAAAGTGAGTTGTTTAGTCACTAAATCCAATACACGGGAAGCCGAAGACTTTCATAACCCACACTATGAGGGCTGGTTGGATTTTCTTATGGCGCAAGGGTCTTTTTGACCAAGCTGCGCCAAACACAATACAAACAACGTCTGCAAACTAGTGGTAACGTGACCCTTAGACTGCTTTCGTATGCTGGGTGGAACCTATCATTCATCATCTGATTGGTGCATTGATTGATCATCTGATAGAAGACTGGTGATTTCACCACTTTTGTCATAACTCTAGAAATACGCATTCACACACATATCCTGTCACAAGATGTTATATCGCCAAACAAGGTGATAAGACACCAAATCGGCCAACCAAATCCATTTTTACAGAGCAATCACGTGACTACTAGTCGACATGTTGGTCACTTTTTGAAGCTCCTCTCAATAGCAATGCTTAGTCTACTTATATTTCACGTCATGATGCACGTACATACACACTAAGTTTTACTGTCACATAACAGAAAGGGAGGAATCGAACCAGCGCCGCCAACAAACTCGCAGGTTGCTAGCGCATTGAGCAAGCCCACTGATCCACGACGGCCCCCACACTACGAGGAAAGATTGAGCTGCTTTTTTAATGCTGACATTGGAAAAGAACACTGGTTTGAAACGTCAATGTTATTTTAAAAAAATGAAATTACCTGGCTCCAACCAGTAGATGGTCTCCATCTTTCTCTAGTAGCTTGAAGTGATCGCTGTGCGTTTGGTTACCCGTGAAGCGCTGGACTCGGTCACTCGCTAGAAAAAGCAGAAATGAAAGACATTAGTACACTTAAAGAAACTCAGTCACCACAGTACACACATTATAATAATGTGTTTAATAATGTGTTCAGTCACTACAGTAAACACATTATTAAAATTCATGTGGACTTCCACAAAACAAACAGTTTAACATGAATTTCCTTTGGACATCACTGCTTTAAAGAAGTGTGTTAGCACTGAATTGAAACATGACACTAAATATCAAAATAAAGTTTAATACCAATCCCAGCTTGGGACATCACAATCATCATAACGATCAAGTAAGAAAATAGGCAAGGAATTAATTTTACATTGTGTTGCTGATCGGTAGACCAATCAACTTTTATGATACAAAATTTGTATATCGATCTAAATTCGATTGAATGATAAATATAATAAAATAATTTAATTCGATCGATCCAAAAAGCTTATGATGCTACAATCGGCCCCATCGGTTTGTATAGAAACACTCTTAGGTAACAAAGATTTTACCTATATTTTTAAAACCTTTAACCAATAATGGCTTAGTCAAAAAAATCAGCAACACCTTGGTAAAATAGGAAGCGCCTTTCTATTTGATCACGGTTTAAAGCAGCGAATTTCAACCGATGCGCGTCAAGAATGGCAGTGTCTTACGTATGGTAAAGGGATTAAATTTGTGTGACTTATTTTCAAAGGTTTAGTTTTGAACTTTTGACAAATGGGTTAGCGCGATAATTTCAACTAATACCCGTAAAAATAATTTTGAATATTACTTTTTTATTCCAATGTATAAATATAGGTCCAGTGGGTGATCAAATTATTACAGTGCAAAGAAAAGTATTTCTAAGTTTTCGGTACAAGTAGATGGCAGATATACGTATATAACAGGTTGTGAAAAGTGTTGCCAACTGTTTATTTAAAATTTGCTACTAAAAGCATGTAACAAAAAATAAAAAAAATCATTGCAACCGGTTTCTTTTTAAAAACACTTTAATTGAATTGATAAAAAAAAGCCAAAAAAGATGCCTAAATGAGGCACATAACAGCGTTTAAAATCAGTAGTCACCAGTCACATTTTGTACCTATCAATTCCGTTTTGACGACCAAGATTTGGATTAAATCGTCATTTCCGAGGCAAACTTTTCTAAATGTTTGTTCTGACTGTTCATTTATTTCTTCCTTCTAAAAATCTATCTTACTTTTAAGCAAATGGACATCTAACCCAACAGCTGAATTTTTCATTTTGAGACACTGTATTTCCTGTTTGTTTCTCTGCGGTCAGTTTACGCTTCACGAGACCGTTCGGGTTTGTGATTTGGTGATGAAAGAGAGAGTAAACGAAATTGTTTTCAAGTTTAATTTTTTATTTATGATGTTTCGAGGGATTTTTGTAATGGGGAAGAAAAGCAAATAGAGTCAATGAACTTAATGCGTAGAGGAAGGCCCATCGAAAGTTTGTTTATACACGGTGCTTCAAAACACCCTGAACAAACTTTACGGATGGTAAATAAATGGGGCGACTTGTGAAGCGTGACTCAAGACACGTTTTTTTCGTCGCGATTTGTCTATTGGCGTGTAAATCTAAGCGACTTCCGAATCTAAAAGAAAAAGCGAGCAAAAGTCGCGCTCCTCAAAACGCATTGCGCGTCACCCATCTAAGAAAACAGGCTGGCGAAGTGCGCGACTTGTAAATCTTCATAAGTCACTCCGTGTGTCACCACCAAACAGAAAGAAAATGACTTGAGATGAGCGAGCCAGGAAGTGTTTCTTCTATACGTATCGACCAGGGAGGCGCATTCCTAGCAATTCAGTCAGTTTTCTACCCTGCCAGGAAGAAAAAGCGAACCCAGGTGGCGCTGCTCAGGTTGCTCCGTGTGTCACACACATAAGAAAACAATAGGTTGGCGAGATGACGCGGCTGGTAAATTAGGGACGAGTCGTCGCGGATGGTATAGCGTAGCGTGTGATTTGATGAACAGAGTTACCCCGTGTGGCATGAACAGTAGAAATATATTCACCCACCGAGTCGCAGTTCACAAGTCGCCTCGAGTGTCACCCACTCTATGGAGGTCCGGACTTTGAGCACCACTGTATTAACCCTCCAAGTGGTTTCGACGAGATATCTCGTCCATCATGATCTGCACAATCTTGCTAATGACGAGATACCTCGCTACCAAGATATTGCCGATTTTTTGATGATGAGATCAAGACCTGGCAAGTCTTCTAATGACGAGATATCTCGTCCATCAAGATTTGCTAATGACGAGATAACTCAAGACAACCACCAGGTGGGTTAAGTACAACTACTGTCAATCTGAAATCATGGTTAAAGCATGTCTTTCATTTCTCCACAAGGGTGTAGAAATAAAAGACAGCAACCCAATTCGAACAATCGGGTTCCAGCACATCCGCGAGGGGGGTGCTTGAGGACACACATCCCCTAATGAATAGTTTAATTCCGTGTCCCCTACATCCCCTAAAAGTTTGTACAGGAAGTTTCGAAGTCCTAATGAATTCTTTCCGAATTCATTAGACCTGTTTCGCAACAGAAATAGGCGTCATTTCGAAGGGACAAGAACTGCAACGAGTGAAAGATTCGAATTAACAAGACCCAGACGAGAATTTTCCAGGACAGAATATTTTAATCACCACCGACCCCCATCGTCTGCGGGAGCCCCACCAAGATAGACTCGACCCCGAGAAGTTTCTCATTTCACTTCATTACAATGCGGCCTATTCCTCCCGGTTCAACGGCTCAGAAACAACGGGATCGGTCCATTCAGCGGTGTCGGGAGGGGTGGGAAGGGAGGACGGGTCGTCGCCATGGCAACCCCTCTCGAGAGGCGCGAAAATGATCGGGGCGGTTCGCGCCATGTTGACACTCCCAAGCCTACCCCCCCACCTTGATGCGGCGGCAGAGGAAAGGGGGCGCAAAAGAAAATAAACGGATGAAAAATGGTGCGGTTGCTAGGCGATGGAAACAGCCTCCGCCACAGGGTTCAAGCGCCCTTCGCAAGCCCCCGCCGCCCCGAGATCGCTAATTCAATATCTCGCGCACCGCCCCACACTGGCCTGCGTTTGCAGAGGGACCGGTGCTGTCGGAAATTAAGAGACAACGCCGACTCGTCGAGAGGCCATCGCATCTGGAAGTGGGCGCCCCGGCCCCTTTCGGAAGCCCTTCCGCGATGCGGAACACGTGTGCTCAAGAGCCTTTGTCGCGAGGGTCAAGGGCGACGAATGATGCCATATGGCGCGAACGACCGACGAGTGCATGCGAAGGTCATAAGAGACATGAAACTCGAGCGACAGATCACTGGTTTGGAAAGGTTATTTATAAAGATCTTTCGCGCATCCGTACAAAAACACATCCACGGTCAGATGATTAGGTCAACACTTCAAACTTCCACATCACGCCCTACGTGAGGACATTCGAGGCCAAGACAGAACTAACGTGCACCAGACCCCAAGCACACGAAGGTCTTCCGATACTCTACCAACTGGGTTACCGCGGCCCTGTTCCATTAGGAGGTCGATGACAAGACTCGTGTGACGAATTACTGGTTTGGAATGATTATTCGCAAAGAAAGTAAGCGTAACCAATAGACTTGAGTGCAAATAATGAGTTATGTTGTAAGCTGATTAGTGGTTTTCGACTGGTGGCACTGGGGTATTATATACAAGAAAATCGAAGAGGCTAGTGACTATTCCCAAGAATTATAACAAACGCTTTTCCAAGATTTCTACAAATTATTACTAGTAAAGGGTAGGTAGGTATTTTAATTAACGTCGCACTGGAGCAACACAATGGGCTATTGGCGACGGTCCGAGATGAATCCCCAAGGGAAAGATCCGAGGACAACACCACGTAATTTTGAACTATGGTCAGATGACGAGGTCACACCTGAGCCGGCACTCCACTCTCAAAACTTTCACACCACGCCAACTTGAGGACATTCGAGACAACGACAGATTTAACATGCACCAGCCCCTTTGCACACGACGGTCTTTGGTTGGATTACTAGTTTAGGGCTGCCAGAGCCAAAGTACTTGCGAAATAGTTTTATAGAGAGAGAGAGAGAGAGAGAGAAAAGCATACATTTTTAAAAATAGCCAATAAAAGTCTCTTAAACCTTTAGAAGCAATTTTAGTTGCTCAAATACACTGCTGGCCACCGTAAATGCAACACCCTGAAGGAAGCATGCAAATAATATGAAATTTACAACATGCATTAGCGGAGATGAGATATGCAAATGATTAGAATTTCAGCGCAGACGCACATCACGCGCGCCTGTGGCGCCACTTCAAAGCGCTATTTAAGGCTTGGAGATTTCGACGATTTCAAGTACGGCAATTGTGTTTTTCTTGTGGTTTTTTCAAAAAAACGATCAATTATGCCTCGTAGAAAACAGCGATCATCTTTTGATCAAGTATCCGAGTTCGACAGAGGAAGGATAGTGGCCTACCGAGATTGTGGATTATCTTTCAGGGAAATCGGTAGTCGTGTTGGACGAAACCAAACAACTGTAATGCGGATATGGGATCGTTGGATGCAGGAGGGTACGACGGACCGACGTGTTCGATCGCATCCACCTCAGTGCACCACTTCACGTGATGACAGGCATATTGTGCGTATGGCAGTGACGGATCGCTCAGCCACATCACGAACCATAGCACAGCACATTCAGTCTGTACCGCATCATCCAGTGTCTGCGCGTACCATTCGACGCCGTTTACAGCAGAGTGGTCTGTCCGCAAGACGTCCATTGCTTCGTCTACCCTTGACGCAGAACCACAGACGTTTCCGCCGCCAATGGTGCGATGAAAGAAGGATGTGGACGGCAGAATGGAATGAAATTGTCTTTACTGACGAGTCACGCTTCTGTCTGCAACACCACGATGGTCGGATTCGAGTCTGGAGACACCGTGGAGAGAGGATGCTGAACAGCTGCGTTATGCACCGCCACACTGGTCCTGCACCGGGTATTATGGAATGGGGCGGTATTGGATATCACTCTCGCACTCCTCTAGTACGCATTGCCGGTACTTTAAACAGCCAGCGCTACATCTCCGAGTAGTTGGAGCCAGTTGTTCTTCCTTACCTTCAGGGCTTGCCCACAGCCATATTTCAACAGGATAATGCGCGACCACACGTGGCACGCATTGTCCAAGGGTTCTTCGTCAATCGCCAGATTGAATTGCTTCCCTGGCCAGCTCGCTCTCCGGATCTTTCGCCGATAGAAAACATGTGGTCCATGGTTGCTCAACGATTGACCCAGAATACATCCCCAGCTGCCACACCAGATCAACTTTGGCAACGTGTGGAAGCTGCTTGGTCTGCTGTACCCCAAGAACACATCCAAAGTCTCTTTGAATCAATGCCGAGGCGTGTGGCAGCGGTGATCTCCAACAATGGCGGCTACTCTGGCTACTGATTTTGGCAGGAACCACACTTCACAGAAGTCTATAAATTTAATCATTTGATACTTGGTCAACATGTTATCTATAAAATAAATTTTGTTGTGATATCTCTTGTCTTTCTTGGTGTTGCAATTTGGGTGGCCAGCAGTGTATAAAATGAAGAGGCTGAAGCACAAAATGTGCTGATTAAGTATCAAGCAGACGTTGAAGATCTCGTCAATTATTTTAAATTAAAAAATCAATAAATATTTTCTAACAAAAGGTTTTCGTGACAAATTAGCAACTACAGATTGCGATGTTTATTTTTCATGGTTGTCGCTTGGTTGGCATGGCGATAAAACTCCGAAATTGGCATCCTTTGGAAAATTTTCTCCTTCAAAGAAAAATAATTTTTCCCCGTTCGCTATTAGTTTAAAAAAAGGGTGTACACTTTTCGTTGACCTTTAGTGAATTCTCAAAGTCGCCAAAATTATGGAAATATTTGCTTTTAAGATGATTTTGCTTAAGATACACCTTAGTCACCAAGGTTGGTGGTTGTTTGCGGGTTTTATGGCACAAGGGCCATATTTGGTCAAGCTGCGCCAAACACAAGATGACAGACAACACAATGAGGGAAGAAGAAAATCAAAAAGCAGATCACCCAGGTTGAAAAATAGTAGCAAGACCTTTCAGTCGCCTGTAGTAAAAATAATTTTTCCCATCAGCCAAACACACAACGATCAGAAACTTAAAGCCACGGTTAAGGACATCTAAAAATTGAAGAACCCAGTCTTCTTTTTGAAGTTATTGCACAGAATTTTGCCGGAAGATTTAGCTAAACGTCTGAAATTCCAACACAGCTCCTCCAAACAGATAAGCGACCCCCTTTCCCGGAACCATTAGGAACCTTTCTTTAAGGACTTCACATACAAGATTTGATTCGGAGTTAAGGCACTGTATCGGATTAGTGCGACCGAAACTGCAATTAAGGAAGAGCTGCGCCCCTCCCGCCCCATCGCAGATGAGCCCCGGGGGAGAAAACCCTCGCAAATAACCAGGATCAGGAAAGTTGGCGGATTAGGTTGACAAGTTTGAGAGCGAAACAAGCCGTCCCCAGCCAAGGAAAAAAAAATGGCCATTCCTGCCCCGACTTGTTGAAAGATTTTTATCTTGCGGATCGCACTAATGAGACAATTAAGCCAGTCGAGACGGAATCTAAGAGTTTTGAAACGCTTGTGCCGTGTTTTTCTTTCTTAACGAGATAATTCTCGATAAGTCGATTGTTGTGTGGCGTGTGTCGACACTTTCACGGACGAGCGTTGAATGATTTGTCGGGTTTACAAAAGACTAAGAACCGCAAGCGGGTTTCCACATCGTTTAGTTTGTAAGCGATTTACATGAAAAAACGTCATAACATTTGATTTCCGCGTTACGTAACTAATTATTCAACCCATTGTGTTCTCCCCTTTCCGGGACTCGGTTCTTTCGGCGTTTTATGGTGCAAGGGCCATATTTGGCTAAGCTGCGCCAAATACAAGACAGACAACTTCAAGTAAAAAATGTGAAAAAAGAAGGTAAGTACAGTGGCTTCCTCTTAACCGGACCCAGACCGGATAACGATTTGGCCGGTTAAACCGTCGTTCCCTTAATAGCATTAAAATACACTCCCGAAATCGTTTTTATTAAAATAAAACTAGGTATATAGCCTACTTTATTGTAATATGATATGTATAATTAAGAAAAACTTAACCTGGAAGAGCTTCCTTTATTAGGAAAAAAGCTTAACACATGTTACTGCAGGCTACTGTATTTATAGTACATAATTGGTCAGTGGCGGCTGGTTAAGAGGAAATCCACTGTATTTTAATTAACGTCGCACTGGAGCAACAAAACGGGCTATTGGCTACGGTCCGGGATCAAACCCGAAAGGAAAGATTCGAGGACACCACGTAATTTTGAATCATGGTCAGATAACGAGAAGAAAAAGAGGGATCGGGGATCAGACCATTGGAATGAAAGAAAAAGATCGATTGGGTATCCCGGGAGCGCAACTGCTATGTTTACTAAAGACAACAAACCTCATGGGAGAAGATTACTAGACAAAATCGGGTCTGTGAAGCCCGTGCACATTTAAAGCAGATGTGACCCTGAGTTAAACAAGGTTGGAAGAGTAACGGATTAGCAACAGGAGGGTTGCAAGTTGACCGTAGTGTACGTGGGGGCTGGTGCACCTTAAATCTGAAGTGGCTTCAAATGTCCTCACGTTGGCTTGGTGTGGAAGTTTGAAGTGTGGGTTGCCAGTTCAGATGTTGACCATGGTTCAAAATGATGAGGTGTCCCTGGACCATCGTCAATAGTCCTTTGTTTTGTTACAGTGCGACGTTAATTCAACTACCTACAAGTTAGTCGGCACGTTCATTTCCAGGTTGCACTATATTTCCCGAATAACAATATTCGACCAATCAGAACACTTCCCTCAATCAAGATCGACAACCATTGATCAAAAGAGCCATTTGTCATTAATAGCAGATACTATTTCAAATAGCACTCAGAAAGCAATACAAAACACATTCCATTCAAGATTATCATATAAAAGGCGACCTTGGGGGGGGGGGTTAGGCATGTACGCCAAACGAGTCCAGTCGTTCCGCTGGATATCTCCCCCTCGATGCAACTTGTATGTTTATGGCTCGCCTTAATAGTCCCATGGCGTCCTTTGGGATGAGTAATACCGTAACCACATTGGAGATCCGTCATAAGACAGCCATTTGCGCAACTTTTACGATATCTCAAACCGAGGGACAGCGTTGTGGAGATATGGGGGTCGAGATTGAAATATATGCGTCACAGAGTTGATTAGACCACATAGACGTGGTTTCCGCAATTCGATGCGCTCTCTTTTCGGGGGTTCCTTTTGGAATTGGGCCGAAACGTGATAATGATCTTTCGGCTCTGACCTTTAAATATCCCGTTTCCTGTTTCGAAAGGGACGTGACCTGACTTTCAAAGGTCGTGTTTAAACAAATGGATAACAAAGGATTCATGGGAGAATCGGTGGTTACGTGTTTCTAGTCATCGTTCTATTTGCGAATTCGCGTCGAATGAGTACATTGCAAGAACAATTGTCTGCAACCTGTCAACTCTGAGATTGTGTCATTGGAGGTTGCTCTTGTTTAAGTTGGCTTGTTTCGTACAATAAAGGGCAAAATTTTATTTCGACCAATGTCGGGTTGAGTTTTATTTTGCAAGAGCTATATTTGGCCATGCCGCGTCATACATAAGATACGCAACGTTAAGTAATGGACATACACACAAAGTTTTTACAGACACAGAAGGAAAGAAATACTCCCAGTGAGGATGGTTTGTTGGTTTTTTTTTTGGCACAAGGGTCATATTTGACCAGTAATTGTGAAAAGAAAGGATGGAGAGAAGTAGAGAAAGATCGCTTGGGTATCATGGGGTCGCGACCCCAGTAAACCCCATGGGAAAAGAATAGAGCACTAGAGTAGCTTGGGTTTGTGAAGCCCGTACACACCTAGAGAAGATGTGCCCTCGAGGGGCATCCAGGGTGGAATCGAACCTGCGCCGACACAACTTGGAAGTAGCTAGCAGTGAGGAAAACCCACTGAGCCATGACGACCCCTCGATCAATGTAAGACAAGGCAGTGTTCTAACATCAGTCCTGCGACACAAAATTAGCTGAACTATGCAAGTGCATCGACATATTTTCTGTACAGGAATTGAGTACGCATGCTGCTTCATTGTGTGGCTGGGCTTACACTACGTAATCGATTTAGTTAATGGCTTGTTGGTTTGGGGTTTTATGGCGCAAGGGCTATATTTGGCCATACTGCGCCAAACACAAGATAGACAACGCTAAGGAGACAGACATACACCAAGGCAAGAATCGGACCTGCGACGCCTACATCTCGTAGATTGCAAGAGCAGCGGGCGAATCCGCTGAGCCAGGGCGACGCTAAATAGACGAAAATACGCATGTGTATCGACATGTTTTCTGTACAGAAATGGAATATGTATATTTTGTCGCGTTATCTGATCAATGTGTGGACGTTGCTCTATTTTCCCTTTCTATTTCGGTTGGTTGGGATTTTGGGAACTAACCAAGTTGGGTTGGGAACTAACCAAGCCCTTTCCATTTCATGCAGAGCACTGGATTTGACTACCCTCCACACTTGAAGCTCGCTACAGTGGCCATTACACGTTGCAGCACGCTAGTGAATACGTTGCTTTATGTCAGAATTTTGCAGTCGCCAACCGACATTTATTTCTGCTGTAAATGCAACTAGGCTCCCCTTAATAGGGTAAACAAGACAGTTATTGACATCCTTAAGGCAATATTGATACTATAAATTCATGGAAAAAATAGTAAAAATCGTTCAATCAAGTTGAAATTCATTGTAACTTTTCCTAAATTACTCTACTTTAAGCTGAATACAGGGTTTCATACAAAAAATTATCCCTGGAAGGTAATTTGCAATATAATTGAGAATAAATAGTTCAAAATCGGTTATTGACACCCTATGGATGAGTAATTGACATCACAGTTGCTGATATCCCTTCATTCTTATTTAGTTTATTTTTGCAGTATAAATGGACTTATGCTAAGGAAACTGGTTAATCTATCTAACAAAACATGCTCATGCTCTTTTCTTAGCAAAAACAGAGAAATCGTCCTCTTAACTAGTACCTTGTTTGTATACTTCTTGATTACGGTTATATTACCTTTCTTGATATTTAGTTTGAAAATATTTTAACACAGCTGACTTCTATGATTCAACATGAATTTTTCCCGCCCTTATTTGAAACTAAACATTGACATGAAAGCTTATTTTTTTAAAATTAAAGATTAGGGTGTCAATAACTGTCTAATTTACCCTAGTTCTAATTTTCTAAGACCGTTTTTGTCTAAATAAAACTCCCAAATTACTTTCGACATACTTTTTGACGGGAAAACATTCAATCTTAACACACGCTGTAGTTAAAATAAACGCATGTTATTCACAGAAGGTACACGGCGCCATACAGGCTGATGCACAAATTATGCAAATTCGTAAACGAGGCTCTTTCGAACCTAATTGAGCGAACTACAACAGACGCATCACAACGACCCATCCCCTTCGATGCATGCTCGACGTAACGACAATTAGATGCAAAAAAACGCAACGAACGCTTCCACCATCCTGTCTCCTTTATTAAAAAAACAAATACTCGATTATAATACACTTTTCCCGTCCAAGAAACAAGAGGACCCATTACTGCCTGGATCACACACATCGAGGTCAAAAGGAACTCCCACAGTTGAATATGAAAATGAAGGTGCCTTCGGACCAACCCCCCATTCGGATTCGAGTCACGCGATACCCAGCAGACGAACGACCCTGTCCATAATTCAAATATTCCTTAGCCCCCCCGACCTGGCCAAGAACGGAAAAGACCATCTCCAAGTAAGAAAATTCAAAATTTTGCGGGACATCCATAATGCATGAATTGCTTCCTGTGGGGCTTGGTATTCCATATAACGTCGACCCCTCTTTCCACCCCTCTTATATTTTATTATTATTCATTTATTTATTTCACTCAGACGTCGGTTTAATATTTATTCTCATAAGGGATGAAAAATTGGAAATGATTTATATATCCCGGGCCCGACATTTTTATAGGGGGCTGTTATTTTTATTTGAAATCTGGAGGAATCAATACGCGATACCGAAGCTGTGATTTTTTTTAGTGTTAGCCGTCAAAGCGATAGTACGACCAAGTGAGAAAAAATTTCAGTCTCGTATGATATGGAAAGAAATAAAGGGAAATGTATACATCTATTGCTCTCAAAAATTTGCGTGAGAGAAAAGTTGCGAATTTTCCAATATTGATTTTTTGGCGTTTGGAGAGTTAGAATAAAAACAGCTGGCCCTTGCTTACAGATAAAAAAACCTGTCGGGTATTAGAAGCAATTATCCAAAACAAAAGCCAACACATTCCATTCCCATTGCTAGTTGGAGTACCTAGGCATCTTACTCCGAAGAAATGCACAAAGGGGCATACTTCAAAAATCGATTCTGAGTGGTTCTTGGAAGACTAAGGGACTAAAAAACATTTAAAGCCATGCTTTGTGATTGAAAACTACCTTTCTCCCCAATCCTTTCAAATGTGTGCATTTTATAGTGTCGACATGTGTTGATTCTAGCATTCCTCGAGTGTTAGAATCGAACACAATTTTAATCTTAAGAGTCAATATTAAGCTCTCGATTTTTGAAGACTCTTGATCTTGGACAAATATTATTGATATTATTTTGTGAATGTAGCCGAAATAAAGTATGCTGTGTATTTGTAAAAACTAAGGCATTTCATTTTTTAAAGGTTGGTTATGGCACAGGCACAAGACAAAGTAATAGACAAGCACACACAAGGAAAGTTTTACTGACACAGAAGAGAGGAAAATACACCCAGGGAGGGAGGTAGGAAGTTGAATTTTACGTCACATTGGAGAAACACAACGGGCTATTGGCGACGGACCGGGATCAATCCCAAAGGGTGGGTTGGTTGAGGTTTTATGGCACAAGGTGCAAAAATGGACAAGCTGCGCCAAAAGCCAGATAAGATAATAAAATCATTGTAAATGCAAAAACATTAAAAAATAGTGGGAAAGATTCAAGCGCAAAGTTTTCAGAGAGTAAAAAATTTGAAAAAGAGTTAAATAAATTGAGATTAAAATAGAGTTAAAACATGTTGATCAACATGTAGATAATAAATTAGGATAGAAACATGATTTTAATGAATTTAACATTAAAAAAAACCGTTGAGATCAGTAACATGCAGATATAAAATGGATGAGAATGATATTTACAAGTAATGAGAGTGTGGTATAAAAAGGTACAAAAATATTACACAGAATTTAAAAATCGAATGCTATAAGTTAAAAATGCAATCCCAAAGGGAAAGATCCGAGGAGAAAACGTGGTCATTCTGAACCATGGTCAGATGACGAGTCGGGCAACACCTGAGTTGGCAACCCACTCCTCAAACTTACACACCACGCCAACGTGAGGACATTTAACGTGCACGAGCCCCCCCTACACGGTCTTTGGATGCATCGAGTTTCGAACTCGCAACCCTCTGGTTGCTAATCCGCTACTCTTTCAACAGGGCTAACGCGGCCTCTTTAAGAGAGGAAAATACGCCATATTACGTCGCACTGGCGTGACACATCGGGCCAGGATCAATCCCGAAGACACCAAAAGTGGAATCAAACCCACCCCGTCTACAACTCACAGAAAATTTCATTAAGGACTATCAGCAAATATTAAGGCTCCAAAATGAAAATTCAGTCTCTTTTATAGCGCGTGGGAACCCTGTGTACATGAATTAGAATAAATAGTCCTGGTGTCTCCAAGAGAAGGGTGTTCCTCGAATAATATTCACGGAGACACCCTAACCTCCCACAACCTGCTCAGACACCAGTCACTGGGTTCAAACGACGGGAGGGGGTAGGGGAGAGAATCCGTCTCAATTTGGAACTGGTTTGACCGGGTCACATGTCGCAAAAAAAGTCAAAGGGAGAAAAAAAATTCCCTGTGAATCGCTCGGAGGATAAAAAATGGCGTCGTAGTGGAAAGCGAAGGAAATAAATAAAAATCGGTAGCCACGAGGGGAAGGTCGATCACCCATTCGAGACGGCTTACCTGTGCGTGTGCCCATCGTCATAGCTGCCGGCGACCGTCTTTCCATCTCCAGCCGGTGGTAGCTGCGGTTTTTGCTTTCGTTGTGTTTGCGCGGTAGCCCATTCGAAAGGGAAAGGAAGAGAGCAAAAACGAAAGTAAATAGACCTTTTGAATGAGATCTGGTGTGCGTAGTAGTTGTAAGCGATTGTCAATGCGTGGACGTTTTTTTTAATGGATAGATTTGGTGGTGATGTCCCGGTAGCGAATAATCTAGACAGGATTTGGTTTATTGTCCAGAATAGCAGACTGTCCCAGTGTTTACAGCAGGGTTGAATGAGTAGCGGATCAGCAATCCAACCTTCGTGCCGTGGGGCTGGTGCACGTTAAATGGGTCGTGGCCTCAAATGTCCTCACGTTGGCGTGGAAGTTTCGATAGTGGGGTGCCAGCTCAGGTGTTGACCTCATCACCTGACCGTGGTTCTTAAGCACGAGGTGTTGTCCTCGGATCTGATCCCGAACCGTCTGATCCCGCCCGTTGTGTTGATCAAGTGCGACGTTAATTCAACTACCAACCCGGCGTGTTTACAGGGCCGCGGTAGCCCAGTTGGATGAGTGGCGGATTAGCAAACCAGAGGGTTGCGAGTTCGAAACTAGATCAAACTAAAGACCGTCGTGTACGTGGGGACTGGTGCACGTTGAATCTGTCGTGGCCTAAAATGTCCTCACGTTAGCGTGGTGTGCAAGTTCAGAGAGAGAGGAATGATCAGGTGTTGACCTCGTCATCTGACCGAGGATCAAAATGACGGTGTTGCCCTCGGATTTTTCCGTTCGGGATTGATCCCGGACCACCGCTAATAGCCCGTTGTGTTGTTCCACACAATTCTAGCAAAAATGTGGGAATATCAGGGTATTAAAGTTGGGAATTGACGGTTGAGGAGGGGATCCTTTTAACTACGATTGTTAATCGATAATTAAAGTGACACGCAGTTTTATCAAATTTGTGTTAGCGTTTAAAATTGCCCGGGTATCGACCCATTTTCTCCAACTTTGGCTATAAGAAACTGCGGTCGAGAGAAAATGAATTCCTAACCAGTTTCTTTAGTTCTGGAAGTTCCAATACTTATAAAATAAGTTCCCCAATACAAAAAAGGTTTTTAACGTACGTGTGAAAAAGAGCTACAACTTGCACGAGCCAAATCCGTTAAAATAAAATTTCTTTTTTTTTGTGGATTTTTTTCGGCTCAACTTTACATATTCTTTGAAAGAAAAGTTACGACAGCAAATGAAATTAAGAGACATAAATAAATAAAAAACATTAGTAAAAACCTTTCTTCTAACGAAGTAAACACCACGTAAAGAAACAGCTCTTCCCGCTAATAAATTCATTTACTTGTACTAGAATTTATTTTTTTTCACCATTCTCCTCTTATTTAAATCAGCGAAAGAAAGACAAAAGGTAAAAACAACGTTTTCAAACAAAAGGGTCTAAAATTCGATTAGACCCGGAATCGAATTTTCGGTAGCGGAAGGCGAAGTTTTGGGACATCTATAAAGCTGTATGAAAATGCTGATCTAATATTTCTATACACGAACTGCTTCGTGGAACCGAAAATTTTATCCCTGCTTCGCATATAGAACAGCAAGGAAAATCTGCGACGTTTTTTCAAGACATGAATGAAAAGGAGGCCGAAGAGAAATTGTATAAAAAAAGATTTAATAACCACCTTTGAATTAAATAACTAAACCCTAGAAGAAAACGGACCGAAGAGTTCTTTTAGAAGCGAAGAGAAATGGACTGAAGTTGTGGGAAAAGAATAAGCAAAGCATTTGATCATTAATTAAAAAACGCGATTTATAAATGGAATTACAGTTGAGGGTAAACTTACTCCAACTAAAATAGATAAGTGACAAACAGTAGTAAATAAAGCACAGTAACAGATCAACACCATGGATTGTTAACCCATCAAGTGGTTTCAACGAGATATCTCGTAAATCAAGATCTGGCTAATTTTGCTTATGTCTTCATCAAGATATTGCTGATTTTTTTGATGAAAACTACATCCAGATCTGGTTAAGTTTTTTCTGACGACGAAACCATGGTCAGATGACGAGGTCAACACATGAGCTGGCACCCCGCTTTCCAAATTTCCATACCATGCCAACGTGAGGACATTTGACGTCACGACAGGTTTAACGTGTACCAGTCCCCAAGTACAAGACAGTCTTTGATTGGATCGAGTTTCGAAATCGCAACCCCCACCCCGGTTGCTTTCCCGCGACTGTACCCTCGAATAGATTTCACAGGTCGATTCTTCAATTTTGCGGTTGGTTAATTTTAAGTCTTCCCCGGCACTTTATTTAATCCCAACATTAATCCCTTCACGGAAGATTTAAATCCATTAGGATTTCAGTGAAAATCTTTCCTTGACTGCAGATAACAATCCGATTCCACCCAATCACATCACTTTGATCTCTACAAGTCTAATGGTTGCAATGCAAAATAATCATCCTCAACGAAGTAGGTTTTAAGTCTCGCAAATGAAGAGAATCGGGGAGTTATCAGTTTATATCTACTTAGCTGGCTCTTTTCTGCTGCTCAATTTCAATCCCATTATTACAGGGAATTTGTATAAATTTAAATATGTAGGCCAACATAGCATTTATTCTCCGTAAACATTATAGTCAAATTTTATAATTATTTAAATGCATTCCAGAAATTCAGTATGCTTCTAAAATGCACTGGTAGTTTTCATAATTTTAGCCAGAATTAAGGATCGTGTTTTTGCGTCAGAATCATTGCTGTTTCGAATTGATTATTAGCACTTATACAGCATCGAAGCACATTGATTCCAGTAGATCCCTGATTTGGTTGGGTTTAATGGCGCAAGATCCATAATACGAAGCTGTGCCAGCGCATCGTGTGTGAGAAGATTGATTAGGTTATTGTTATCTCAGCTGGTGCAATCTTGCCTTTGGGGCACATCTTTAGGTGTGTACGGGCTTCACGAACCCGAGGTACTCTAGTGATCTTTTCTTTTCACATGGGGTTTACAGCATTCATAGTAAACACGGGGGTTGCGCTCCCGGGATACCCAAGCGATCTTTTTTGCCTTCATCACACTATTCCCCAATCTCTCCCCCTTTAACATTTTCTACTTGACGTTGTCTTGTGTTTGGCGCAGCTTTGCCCAATATGGCTCTTGCGCCATAAAAACCTAAAAGCAACCAACCCCAGCAGGTGTCTTGAAATTCGATTAACGTTGCATTAAGGTGGGTGACGAAGCGTTTTTAGTCATCTTTATGAGCCCGTCGTGCTATTTAAGTGTTTCCATGTTAGGTCATTTTTGGTCGTTACATACTGAGCATGTATAAGTACGTGTCTGATACACAAACTGCTAGAAAATACTAGGGGCGACAGTTGATTGAGCGATTATATCGCCATCTAGTATTAAGTATCAAAAACTATGACAAAACTTGGAGACCCACTGCAGAACAAGACCCCGCAGTTTTTCGTATTTCACTTTTCTTCTTAGCACCGGGAATATTCAAATGAGAAGTGCACAAGCCAAAACTCCCCTTGCCCCATTAAGAACAGAAAATTGAATAATTACAAAATCCCCTTCGTCGCCGTCAAACCCACCCCCACCGACGTGCCCAGAATACCAAACTTCGACTTAGAACGAGAAGTCGCAATTTCCCAAGAAAAATACGAGCCGTAATTATTTTCTCACCACCCCCACGCCAACTGCAAAAGAGGTTAAGGGGGGGGGGAGCAAACTGTCGTTTATAAATATGCATAAGGGTCGAAAGCGAAGCAGTGACACCCAGAAAAAAGCAAAGGCCCAAGAGTCGGATGGGGAAGGGAGCTTACATTTTAAGCGTTTTTCGCGTGCCCGATCGTTTTCTGTAAATTACCCCCGGGGCAGATGGACAGGGTCACGCACCAGGAGAGGGTGGACATTGTTCCGTGCGAAGGGGACGGCGTTCAACACCCTAGGGCAGAGGACAATCGCAATGCATATCTGCATACAAACGCAATCTGGGTAAAACACGCATCGAAATCCTCTACTACCAAACATGATACCACTGTTTCGGAACTTAGAAAGCACCATAAATTGGGTCATCTCGTTTTGCAAGACCCAATTAACCAATAATTTTTAACTTTGAAATTCTTGTCGAGCGTTCTGCAGTCCTGTTCTACCAAATGTGATACCTGTTTCGGAACTTAGAAGTATCAGAGATTGGGTCACCTCATTTTGCAAAGACTCAGTTAAACAATTTGTTATTCTATAGTCGAGCGTACTGCAATCCTCTACTTCCAACTCGATGCAACTGTTTCTAAACTACCACAAATTGGGTCATCTCGTTTTGCCCAGTCAACTATGTTGTTGCTATAAAGTACCAGCCTCGGGAGGTCAGGATATCAATAATCTTGCATATATTCTAGAAACCCTCCAGTTGCTGATCAGCAATTGAGCTACCACAGACCCGATACTAAGAAAGCAACACCTTACAAAATGCTTTTCTTGCCCAGAGCGTTTAGTTTCCAAAGAGTTTTACCTCAAAATGCAAATCCCAACGACTATTCTCATACAATCACAGAAAGAACCTAGCCACAAATTTTTCATGCCGGCACAGATAAAAATAAAACAAGCCCCGCAGAAAAATGTTCTTGAAATGATTCCCGAAGCGTCTCATTGGAGCTCAGCCACGACGAAAAATCCAACAATTAAAACCAACCGAGTCCGCTAAAATCGAAGCACAATCACGGGGAGGAATTAACGAAGCCTGTTCCACAGCAGCCCGAACAAAAGCAGCAGCAGCAGCACGCAAGTCACCGCGCTTCGTAGTACAGGTATTAAAGGTAGCAGTAAGTAGCAGGGGGCTCCAAGAAAGAAACGTTCGATCGTTCGGGAATCTTACTCGAGTAAGCGAATTTCCTTTTCCGAGCTCGGCAACTAAATGCAATCAATTACTGGATGGAAGAGGCAGATAAAAGTCGGCCACCCTTCCTTTTATTTGAAGCCGATCAATACCAAGAAGGGAATACGATTTGGAGCAGTAGCGGTAAAGCCATTCGAGAAGAATTGGGCGTGCAAAAGCTCTCAAAGCGAGAGGAAGGCGGTTTCCTTTTTATTTTTTGGATTTAATCGTCCGATTCCAGAAGTCGCGCTGGAAATACAAAGAGCTCGGTCTTATCTCAATGAGAATGGTTTTAGGAGTTCCTTCACTTATGGATTTCGTCAATAAGCTGATATCCATCCTTTGAAGCAGCGGAGCAAAGCTTTACAAGAGAACGGCTTATTTACTAGGGGACAATTGTGCAGTTGGCATGTCCAAAGAAAAGCTAAAAACGTTCCACCAATAATGACAGATGTAGCAACCATCTGTCTTGAGCTGTTATGCGATTGTAAAGTAGATTTAAACTAGACTTCAATAATTCAACCTCAAAATTATTTTATAACGGTCAAACGGATCTAAGGCAAACTATACATTGGTCGGACATGTGACATTGTAATTCAGACTACTTAGTGTCAAACGTGTGATGTTGGATCCATGTCTGCCTTGCCTTATACGAGCTATTATCTAAAGTAAACTGAAACTTTCATTCCAAGAGAAAACATGAATGTTTTAAAAAGTTCTTGAGAACTGAAAAAACAGAAAAATTTCCACAGGTTTTTTCAGTGTAAGTTTCTCAAACACGCTAAATTCCCAGAAACAGATAGAATAGATTGGAAAAATGCAGAGTATCTAGAAAGTGAAAAGTGGATTTCCCTTACAATGCAGCCGTATATAAATGATTAGATTATAATTAAAACTAATCAAACAAGACATTCAATTGTCCTTCTCTGAAAAAACCGGGTACAATATATCAGTGACGGGTTCTGGGTTGATTGGCGGGTTGGGATTCATGGCGCAAGGGCCATATTTGGCCAAGCAGCACCAAACACGAAACAACGTAAAGTGGAACACACAAACATGCAAGTTTTACTAAAATAGGAGAAATACACCCAGGGAGCTGAACCTGACACGATCTACGAAATTATCTTTTCACATATATTTCAGTTTACGAGTTATTATTAGATACAAATAATGGGAACAATGCAAATTAATGAGTAAAAGGTCCAAGTAAAGAAGAAATCTAGCGACAAATGTCGTCAAACATGAGCCTCGAAATAACAGAAACGATTTTTCAGTCAAAATTAAAAACAAACTAATATGAGAGGGTAGGTTATCGTCGCACTGGAGCAACACAACGGAATATTGGCGACGGTCCGGGATCAATCTTGAAGGTACAGATCCGAGGACAACACCTCGCCATTTTACGTTACCAAAGCAGCGATTGACTTCTTTTTACATAACCCGGTATGGCATGCAAGAGCATTTGTGTAGCGGAAATCATCACTTCGCATTTCGTCTGATTTGTTTGTTTGCACTGAAAATCCCTCATCATCTGATCGAGGTAGAGTTTATAAATTGATGTTGACCTATCATTCAATTCGGAATTCGTTCTTTGGAATTTTATTTGGCGATGTGCTGAAATCGCGTTAGGAAAACAAGCCAAGTGACGTCATCTACGGAATAAGTAAATACAGTTCATGGAGATGGAACAATGCATTTATTAGGAAGCGAATCAATACAGCGAAAACTAAAAAGCACTCCAATTGGATTACCGAATACCACGGGAATCCAGAAAAGAAAACCAACATTTACTAAATGGAGCTTGTTATGTTCTCCGTACATAAAAGTCGACATACACCGCGAAAATAATTACAATAATTTTATTTTTCTTCCGCAAGCTGGCAACAGAGACGACTTTCGCGTTGCCTAAGTAACGAACAGAATCTTTTTTTTTACATCTATTTTTTTCTCTCTTCCGTCTATCGATCCAGCGATCGGAGGTTGAGAGATGAGACAGAAAATTCGGCTTTTTTCCCCATCCGTTCAGAGCGTTCACTTTAATGGCAGAAAACTATCACTAACTTCGGCACTAACCATACCATTGCCGAGTTTTATACACTGTCATAGCGGTTTTTATGTCGCCGTACTGCGGTAATTAACGGACTAATGGGTCACGTGACACGGAAGGGAGCCGAAAATAGTGCTCGTCGAGACGGATTTTTTTTAAAAGAAAGAAACGTCCCAAACTCAATTTTGAGTTATTTGTTTTGCAAATTCATTCGGGGACTGTCTTAATCGCGCTATGTCTTCACACTTTGACAGTCATTAAAATAGCGTTGGGCAATAAAATAACCAGAAATAGTTGGAGAGTACCAAGATAAATGAAAGCTAGTACAGACGGAATGTTTACTGATAATAAACGAATGGCATATTACCTCGAAACGGAAAAAAAGAGGTGAATAAAAGGTAATTTAACACTCTGAGGTTTCATACACATATATCAGTTCTTCAACCTGTGCACCCTTTAATACAAATTCTAGCAGAGCACCATTGTTTTTCCCTCTCCTCCCCAAGCGGACTGTTTGCAAGGATGCACGATTGTGCTATCTTCGGCGCATGTGCCCTGTTCAAAAGCGAGAGCGTTTGTTCATGTTTTAGAAACAAAAGGGTAATCATTCTGTTGTCCGTTTGGAGATATGTACCGTTTTCGTTTCTTGCCTAAATAAATGTCGTATCTCGTCTGAGATTTGATTTTATATATAGCTGGCCTGGTAAGTTGCTATAAACTTCTTTTCGTCTTGGAATAGTCACTTTAAAATTAGTTTCTAGGTGACGACATTCTAAAATTTTATCTGAACTTTATTTCATTGTTTGGTTCACCTCTTTTTGTCATTTAGAGTATACAGTTGGTTGGGTTTTATAGCACCAGGACCCATATTTGGCTAAGCTCAGCCAAACAACGTCAAGTAAATAGACATACACAAGGAAAGTTTTGCAGACACAGGAGAAAGAAATACAGATTGAGTGTAATCGAATCTGCCCCGCCTACAACTCACAGGTTGCAAACCCAACTGAGCCACGGGGACCCGTAGGTAGGTTGGTAGTTGAATAAATGTCGCATTGGAGCAACACAACGGGCTATTGGCAACGATCCGGGATCAATCGCCAAGGGAAAGGTCCGAGGATAAGACCTCGTCATCTTCAGCCAGTAGGATGACGAGGATACACCTGAGCTGGCCACCCCACTCTCCAAACTTCCATACACGCCAACGTGAAGACACGATAGATTTAACGTGCAAAAGCCCCCCACGTACAGGACGGTCTTTGGGTGGATCGAGTTTCGAACTAGCAACCCTCAGGATGCTAATCCGTTACTCGTCCAATCGGGCTACCGCGGCTTCCTGCACAAAACATTTATTTCCTATGTTGGAACTAACAGAGAAATAATTTTCCAACGAAAGCATTTCAAAAATAGAACCCATCTATCGATTTTTATTGAATTTCTGGTGTTCCTCGAAACTGTTTCCGGGAACTACATCAAAACACGTGAAATACTCCCCGCAATTCAGTTAAGACGGCTTTACTCACTGACAAAACCACTTTGTTTCCATTAGAGAAACAATGGCCAAGGGCACTCGATCCATTATTGTCTTCATTTTGTGGTTTTTGAGAGCCGTTGAATTTAAGACTCGACCCGCATCAAGCGATTCAAAGAGAAAAAACACTTTTTTTGATCGAAGTGCAGCCTTTTTACTTACTGCCTCCCTCGCAACAATACCGCTTAAAAGGATTAAAAAACAAAAGATATATTAAATAATGAACCGAAACGGGTTTTTGGAACTGCAAGTTCAACGACCGCAAAAAAACCCCACCATAAAGCGGAACATTTATACAGCCGAAAAAACTTTTTTTACAGTACACATACACAGTTCCCCCAGTACACATTAACATCACCCGAGATAAACACATGATTTAAATTTATTGCGAGTCGCGGTGCACACTTATCTCTATCCACCCACAAAAACAGCTAACGAGTGAGTAGAAAGAGATACAGAAAAAATGCCCGCAATAAACGGGGTGTAGGAGGAACAGACGGACGTATATAATAATACCCTGGGTCATCCGGAACAATTCCCTGGGGCGGAATAATCCGAGCCCCCGGAGACCGCAGCAGATGGGGCGGCGTTGCCATAATCCTATTTCAGAGGGGAGAGAATGAGGAACCTGGGGGTTGTTTTCTTTGCACTTCTCCCCCAAGACATAAGGATGAGATCCAGCATCCAAGGAGAAGGGACAAGAAAGGGATGATTGTTTTCGCTCCGAGGCTGAAGGATTTTCATTGGATAGGGCCGGTTTTTGTGTAAACATAAGGACACATTGGCCGGTCCATCCGTGTTACGAGACCGATTTTTTTTCAGTTTTGCCTCTTGCAGAGTTGGTAAAATGTGATGCGGGTGTCGACGGAACAGGTACAGGCAGACCACAATGGGTTATATGAGACCGCTTCATTGCGGTGCGTGTTTCGTACGGGGACGGTAGGTAGGTATTAACGTCACACTGGAGCAACACTACGGGCTATTGGTGACGATCTGGGATCAATCCCAAATCACGTAATTTTGAACCACGGTCAGATGACGAGGCAACACCTGAGCTGGCACCCCACTCTCCAAACTTCCACATCCACCAACGTGAGGAACGAGCCACGGCGGATTTAACGTGCACCAGGCACCTTTGGACACGACGGCCTTTGGTTTCGTCCGGGGACCGTTGGCGAAGCGAGTTTCAGGGTGCCTCTAAATACTCGTTGTCACTCCCTGGAACATAATTTTCGCAGGGTCCATGAGTCAAAAAACGAAAGTTTTGAAGAGGTAGGTAGTTAATTAACGTCGCATTGGAGAAACACAACGGGCTATTGGCGACGGTCCGGGATCAGTCCAGAAGGGAAAGATCCGAGGACAAAGCCTCGTAATTTTGAACCATGGCCAGATGATGAAAAGTTTTGAAGATTCGAATTTTACCAAACGTGTCCATATTACGAGTCAAGCACTGTATAACATGGTTTTATGTAGTTAATTTCATAAAAACTATTAAAGTATTTAGAACATTTTTCGGGGATTTTATGAAATTCAAAAACAGCTCTTACAAAAGACGTTCGTTCTCCAGGCCAGTTTAATTTTTTTGTTCGAAAATTCCAGAAAAACTTGTGTAATCAGTCACAGATCAAGTGAATACTACCATGGACGATATAAAAGTTATGGCTCCTTTTCATTTTCGTTCCTCCATTGTTAGAGGATCAACAGTTGAAAAACAACTTTTATTAAATTATTTTAAAATTAAACCAGTGCTTCTTTCAGATCAATCGAAGTGCTGATAATTGAATCATACGTAGTAATAAGCACAAAGTTGGGACAATACGTAGGTGGTTAATCAACGTAGCACTGGAGCAACACAACGGGCTATGGGCGACGGTCCGGGATCAATCCCGAAGGCAACACCTCGTAATTTTGAACCACCAGGAATGGAAAATTGCCAAGAAAAATCAAACATAAAAACAAACACATCTCGTACATTAAAAAGGAGACGCCTAACATGCAATTGCTCACACTGCACTTCAATGGACGGAATTTTTCCGTGAAGTTCAGAACGACGGGGGAAATAAAACCTTAGTTCCTTAAGAGCTTAGCAAGATCTATGTTAAAAGAAATTATAAAAAAAGAGAGCCGGAGAGGAATACTCAAATGGAACTTTCCTGTAACGACACTAAAATCGCGAAGTGGTAGGGGTTGGAAGTGGGACAGGGTCACGAACTAAAGAGAGGAAAAGTCACACACTTTCATTTCCCACAAGATAAAGTTGGGTCGGAAACAAATTTCGACCGTAAAAGTGGGTTTTACACTCTCTTTTCGGCCCTCCGGCCTAAGTGGCCCCCAGCGTTTGTTTTGCCCCGCGAACCGTGAGTACGACTTTACGATACCCTCTTCAACCGAAACTTCCCTTCTTCCTTGGAGCACTTTTAAAAGTTAAAAGTCGTGGCCTCCCCCTGATGGATCGTAAACGACTGGGTAACAAGCGAACCCCGTCGCAGCTTTTATTAACTTTTGTGGGCGATAAAGAGGTTCAAATACAGATTACGAAGAGTCGATGGCTCCAAATTGCTGCCGTCTAAGCGGAGGGGCTTTAAAGCGAGATGACGAATTTTGATGGCCCGTTCCTCCTCTTTCTGGAAATGAAGCATTGCACATCTAAATATGATTGAGCAATAGAGTGGATTGATTACTGTTGAAAGGATGGTAAATGAACTGATCGTCTTGCAATTTTAACCATGCTTTAACCCTCCAAGAGGTTCCATTTTATCCTCCAGAGATTTAACCCTCCATTCTTCATGACGAGATATCGTCATGAAGAATGCCGAATGAAGGTATTGCTGTTTTTAGATGATGACGAGATCGAAATCAGGTCAGTTTTTTCAAATGACGAGCTATATCGTCCATCAAGATCTGGTCAGTTTTGCTAATGACGCGATACCTCGTCGAGACGATCACTAGGAGGGGTTAAATAGACACCAGTTGTTATCAGACCCTTACAATCAGCGAAGCCATATTTGCCCAAGCTGCGCCAAAGACAAGACAGACAACGTTAAATAAACGGACATACATACTTCCAATTTTCTATTGATAACAAGATGCTCATAAATAAAACCACGCTCAGACCAGTAGTTAGCTATACCAATCATTGTCTGGTGATAGGATAAAACCCATAACCAACTTGAAACTCTTTAAAATTACACTCAGGATAATTTGTAATAGCCCCCGGTTCAACAGGAAAATCAAAATTCGTGTGAAGATCTGGGTGTATTAACGTCGCAGGACTGATATTGGACCAAAGTATTGATTATGATGAAAACTATGGATTATGTTATGGAAGAACAGCTGCATTAAACATAACTTGAACTAGAGACGACAGGTATATATATATATATATATATAAGCAGATGAAAAAAGATAGGTTGGTTGGGCTATGGCGCAAGGGCCATATTTGGCCAAGCTGCGCCGAAGAAAAGACAGACAACGTCAAGTAATGGACACACATGCAAGGAACGTTTTACAGGCACAGAAGACATAAATACACCCAAGAAAGAATCGAATCTGCACCGTCTACAACTCCCAGGTTGCTAGAGCAGTAAGTAGGCAAATCTACTTAGGCAAGACGGAAGAAGTTACCGGAAGATATGGGAAATACATGTTCCACCCGCAGCAATAAGGCGAGAAATGATTGCTCCCAGAGAGGACAAAAAAAGCGAAAGCGGCGGCGACCGAAACTATGTCGGAGGAGCCTCTTTGGCAAGGGGCCCCCGATGATTCACGGTAGAAAGTCTTTCATTTTGTTTCATTTCCTCCCGTCCATGAGAATGGGCCCTTTGCCATGGCACAATCGCTCGCCAGGGTCAAAAGGAGATAGATGGGGTGAAGCTTTTTCATAAGGGATGGAAACGGGCGAGAAGACCAGACGCGGTCCTTTATGCCGGAACAGACAAAGGAACGAGGGCGGGGGAAAATTCGTAGAATAAATGAATGAGTGACAGCTCTTTGCGGCGTGAAGTGAAACTTGAGAGAAAACAGAAGCATTTTAGGTAAACGATTGTGAGTGTTGTAGAGGGGCCGCTATACAAGAACTATACAAGGGCCGTGGTAGCCCAGTTGGTAGACTCGAGCATTAGCAACCGGTCGGTTGGGTTATGGCGCAAGTGTCATATTTGGCCATGTTGCGTCAGATACAAGACATAACAATATCAAGCAATGGACATACACACACAAGGAAAGTTTTACTGATGCAGAAGAAATACTCTTATTGAGGAATCGAAGCCGAGAGGGATTAGCAACCGGAGGATTACGAGTTCGAAACTCGATCCAATCAAAGACCGTCGTATACGTGGCTAGTGCATGTCAGATCTGTTCTGGCATGTCCAATACAAGTTGCCGTGGTGTGGAAGTTTGGAGAGTGGGGCGCCAGCTCAGGTTTTGACCTCGTCCATTGACTGTGATTCAAAATGACGAGGTGTTATCCTCTGATCTTTCCCTTCGGGATTGATCCCGGAGCGTCACCGATAGCCCGTTGTATTGGCCAGTGAGACGTAAATTCAACCCTGACAAAAACTTATAAAATGGACTGCTTTTTTTTTTACCAAGGTACGTACATGGACAAATTGTACAACGGACAACCTTTTTCAAAACAGTAAAAATTATAAATTCGTAAAATAAAATTTTAAATGAAGATTTTAAACCTCTATAAAACATCGAAAACTTAAAAATGTTTGTTCTGCAAAAAAAAAACCTAGATATTTTATTTAAAACCCTAAAAGGCAACATTTCAGCGAATACTTGACTATTAATACCAACTATACCAGCACGTCAGAGGTGTAGATAGGCTTTTAAAAACTGCAAAGTTGTACTATCAAATAATAAGACAATTAAAAAACAAGTCCTCCAAAAATGTTTACTTTACTTTAAAACCGTTTAAGCGAAAGTGCAATACATTGTGCTTTTGTAAAAGTGCATCTCATAAAAGAGTTACAATAAGCAAAAATTCAAATGCGGAAAAAACCGCAAGTCGCGAATCACCGCAAGATGCACTCAGTCCAATTAAGGACCCCAGCAACTGGATTACTTCGTACTCCGTCCAGTAATTGCAGGATCCTCCCCAAGAAAAGCTCCAACCGGTCGGTGGCGTCCCCAGAGGTCGTCTCGATAGATCCTAACTTCATTATTTCGAAAAAAGAAATGGAAAAATAGTTTTTCCTTGCCACTCTTTCTTTGCCCTGGTCGAATAATCCCCAGTTTAAATCGAAAGGGGAAAAAATCCCTAACTCGCGAGACAAAAGGGAATTTCGGTAATTAACGAAATGCGCAGCAAAAACTGCGACTCTTTTAACTAAACAGGAAAATGTTCATTGAAATAATAATAATAATTAAAAGGCCCGGCTTTCGAAAGGGGGAGCCGCACAGACCAGCTCTTTAATCACTTACGCAAAGAGTTCCTTTTTGTTTAAATTCATTTTATTTCGCATATTTCTAACCACCCTTTTCTCTCATTTAAGAGAGTGAGAAGTAGGAAGGGATTTTTTTGAAAAATATTCCCTTTTTTATACAATTGACACTCTAATTAAGAGATTGGAATTGAGAGTGGATTTTTCTCCTTTTTGTTGCAGAAAAAATTATCTGTTTCCTTTCCCCATTCAAGGCTGCTTAATTACTTTTCTCCTTGTGTCACTGGAATGGATGGAAACGCTTTTTAAAAGTGTGTAACACAGAAACGTTTTAACGAGTGACTGAAGTTAGCGAGTGTTTCCCGGCACATGAAATGTCGAAAAGAGTTGAATCAATCTTTGATTAAGGAGAGTTTCGTGATAAATGCGTTCTGTTTAGTAGGGCTGCCACAACCAAAGCACTGGTGAAATAATAGCATTAGTATCCTAAATATTTTTAAAATGGTATAAAAAGTTTCCTCTTTTAACATCTTTTAGTACCAGTTTTAGTGGCTAGAATATAAAATGCATCGACAAAAGCACAAAAGTGCTAAGTATGAAACACAGATGTTGAAGATCTCGCCAAGAAATTTAAATTTTCAAATTAAACTAAATATTTTTTAATAAAGGTTTTATGAGTCTAGTAACAGATTCCGAAGCTTTTCTTTCGTGATTGCCACGGCTTGGCGCTAAAACTTCGAAATTATCGTTCGTCCCTTGGAAAATTCTCTAAAAAAATTTGGAAAAAATATTTTTTCGTCCTTTTTTAGTTAAAAACAAGGAAATAAATTTTCGTTGACTTTTGTTAAATTTACGAAAAAGTCACCATCATTTTCGGAGTCGCCAAAATTTCGAAATTAGTCGCTTTTGAGATGATTTGGTTTAAAAAGATACTCCTAGTCTCCAAGGTTTGAAAAACAGTAGCAAAGAATCGTCCGTGGCAACTCTGCTGTACGCATGCGCATTTCAGCCAATCTAGCGTCGCAGGACTCGTGTTGGACCGACGTGTGGCTTGCCTAAAAGACCGAATAAAGTCAGCTTTTCCCATGATTCCCTAATTTCACTTTTCTACCCAGTACTCTAGTACTAGTGGGACACCAGCAGCAATGGGAGGTGGCCTCTGTCGACTACCCTTTTTTTCATACCACCCTCCCTCTTCACATTCATCATCGATCAAACACGTAACGGTGGGCCTCTCCAACTTTCATTATACATTTTTTTTTTTGAATAATCGAGGTCAGAACTTTTTTCACTCGTCCGAAGACGGGGACATTGTGGAATAAAAGGAGCAGTATGGAAGACACGCAGCTGCGACTTGACAACTCGACAATTCCCCGTGACTAAAAATGAACGGGGGCATGATTGAATGCCTCACTGTTTTCTCTTTGTAACCCGTGGACTATTAAATGTAAAAATGAGTCACACTTCCCTGGCGTTTGGTGGTTCATTTTGAATTTGAGAAAAAAATGTTTGGCAGCGATTGTGTGTGGCGTTTCTACGCAAGAATACGATGAGTGTTTCACGGTAGAACGTAACACGAGTCTTTCTCTACGGCTTGGATTTAAATTGAAGGTAAAAATAGAATAGAGGGAGCACGCAATCAGGAAAGGGAGTTGAATCTTTGTAGTGACAGCAACTTGGGCGTTGCGCAATTAAAACACCAATCAACTTTTGTTCACTGTGACACTAAGCAATTCTGAATTTTTATGATGGGAGTTGCTGATGACTAAACGAAGAGAAATGGTTGGTTTTTTTTTAAGGCGCAAGGGTCAAAGATGACCAAGCTGCACCCAAACAATATTATAATTTTATCATCGAAAATTTATAGGGAGAAACTATAAAATAAAATTAATTTGTTGCGAATCAGAAAAGGATATAAGCAACGTATAAATACCAAATAAAATTTATAAACCCAATTCGAAGACAAATGAACCGCAGCAAGAATATTGATATCGAATGCTGAATATCCAAAACAAGTAAGATAATACACGTATTATTAAATTAATTGAAACTTTCTTCCCAATGGTAGATGGCGTGATGTGGAAGTTTGGAGAGTGGGGTGCCAGCTCAGGTGAGCTCGTCATCTGACCGTGGTTCAAAATTACGCAGTGTTGTCCTTCGATAGATCTTTCCCTTCGGGATCAATCCCGGAGCGTCGGCAATAGCCCGTTGTGTTGCTCCAGTGCGACGTTAATTAACTACCTACCCAAGGGTAGGTTGGGTTTTTATTTGGCTATGCTGCGCTAAACATGAGACAGACACCAACAAGTAATGAACATACACTCACATGGAAAGCTTTTACTGGTACAGGAGAGTGAAATACACCAAGGAGGAATTCCAGACCCACCGCCTCCCAGCTCGCCTAAAAAAGGCTTAGAGCTTTTGCTTGGGAAGCGGGGGTTGACTACCACCGCAACCACGAAAGAGGACACCGAGTCAACCGACCCCCCCCCCCGGCGGGAAAGCACCGTCGACCCCCCACGTGCGGCCCCAAGTGTCCAGGACACCACCATTTATTAAACATTAAAAGAAATACAAACTAGGCCAACCAAGGAGGAATTGCACCTGCGCCGCCTACAACTAGCAGGTTGCCAGAAACGACGACCCCGAAAAAAAAAGATATGTTGAGGTGTAGAGAAAGATTTCCGCTTAAGTACAGAAAGTTTACAAAGTTTTACAAAGATAAAAAGTGATTCGTACCAGACAGCATATTTTCACACATCAGAGACAGCTTTTTATTTCTAGTTTAAAGGGCTGCAAGCTATTCATGCTTACTTAAAACGACCTCGTACGCAACCACATACAAACGCGATCAAGCACCAAAAAAGAGAAAAAAAATTCCCTCGCCATCACACAAAAAACGAAGTAATCTCGGTTTCTTTCAGGTCCAACCACACTTCGAATTCAAAACGCTGGAAAAAGGAATCTGAGCACTCAAAAAAAAAGTTTCTGAAAATCTCCACAATCCGGAAACGTCAGAACAAAACGCATTTACGACCGTGCCTCGAATCGGAGTGAAGAGAAGAGAAGAGAAAAAAAAAGTGATACGAGAACGTGTTTTACGAGCTTTTCTTGTCAGGAGCCTCGATCTGTGCGAAATCGCACGGAGCTGTCAAGGGCTAAAAGTGTCACGAGGAAGCAAAAAAAGTGACACCAAGGTGTAAGTAGATGACAGTATGTCAGTCTTTGGCTTGTGGTGCCCTGAGGCGGACAACTCTCTCGCGTTACGTCTCGAAAAACAATTTTTTTTTGTCACACACGCCATCTTGAAATAAAGGGGTTACACAACAGCATTCCACCTTTCGGAAAAGAAAATTTAATTTTACTTTCGCAGAAATGTCATTAAATATTAACGAACTACAGATTTTAGTCACTTGTTGTCTCAGGTAGGTAGTTGAATTAACGTCGCATTGGCACAACACAACGGGCTATTGTTTACGCTCTGGGATGGACGGGATCAACCCAAGAAGGTATTGGTATTTTCAATTAACGTCACACTGGAGGAACACAACGGGCTATTAGAGACGGTCCGGGATCAGTGAAGGATTCGAGGACGACAACTCGTCATTTTGAATCACGGTCAGATGACGAGGTCAACGCATGAGCTGATCATCCACTCTTCAAACTTCCACACCACGCCAACCTTTTCTTTAGGCATTTGAGGTCAGGACAGAATTAACGTGCATCAGTCCTCACATACACGACGGACTTTGGTACAATCGAGTTTCGAATTCGCAACCCTCCTTTTTCTAATCTGCGAGTCTACCAACTGGACTACCGCGGCGCCATGTTGCATATCAGACTAACCCTCGATATTGGCGATTTTGGGATGTTTAACAATGTGCTCGTATTCAAGATCTAGAGACACAAGACAATGAGCTTTCCCCAGAGTTTCTGCTGCCTTTTATCGAAGTATCCGAATTGCACAGAACTATGGTCCAAACTACCACGTTAGTTGAATTTACGTCGCACTGGAGCAACACAAGAAGGTCCGGGATCAATCAAGGGAAATATCCGAGGACAACACCTCGCCATTTTAAACCACGGTCGGATGACGAGGTCAACACCTGAGCTGGCACCCCGCTCTCCAAAACGTCCACGCAAACGTGAGGACATTTGAGACCACGACAGATTTAATGTGCACTCGCCTCACTTACACGATGGTCTTTGGTTGGATCGAGTTTAGAACTCGCAACCCTCCGGTTGCCAATCCGCGAGTCTATCAACTGAGCTACAGTAGTCCTGTTAAAACTAAGAGACATACATGATGCAAAACCTAAGAATGGATGCCCGATTCACTGGAAACCACCCTTCGGGTATATCTTCTTTAGATCTGTACGAACCGGAGGTACCCTAGTGATAAATTCTTTTCTCATGGGGTTTTTACTATCTGGTAAACATGGGAATCGCGACCCAGCATACCCAAGCGATCTTTCTCTACGTCCTTTCTTTTCACTTGGCATTGTATGTCTTGGACCATATTTTGTCAAATTACGCCAAACACACGGTAACAGTCTTAATGGTTATTGCCGATCCTCGATAACTTTATAACACATTAACAGTTAATTTTTTAGATAATTAACTTAATTTCAACTATTATTCGTGCCAAATTTTTAATAAATTTTGACGGGAATGCGTCTTTAAAATCGGATAAGTACTCGGGACATGCATGAAAAGTCGAGCGTCTGTTTTGTCTTAAGATTTCGGAACTAGAAGAAACACCCAGAAGATAAATATAGCGTCGTGTAGACAGAGGTTGTCCGTACCTGACATGATCTTCGGACCGAGTGCGGGGAGGTTCGCAATGTGTCAAAATTCTACGGTACTGGGCGAGCTTTGGGCCAGTGTAACTTTGAATTGCATGGAGTGAGGACTGCGTAACTGGTGTCATTCGATAGCTACCGAACTGTATACGACACTATTATCGACTCATGGATAGCCTTTCAAACAGGCCAAACCATACAGCGCCATCTAGCAAATCCAGATGGCGCTGGCGGACACATATCTCCTTGTGTGAAAACGGTTTGATTTTGTGCTCCCTACCTCCCCTTAAAGTTTGTACAAGAAGTTTTAAAACACCCTATATTTTCTATTGGGTTTGGAAATGTGTTGAAAGTTTGTCGTGACTTCCCAACTAAAAATCACTCGGTAATGATACATCCCTACACAGCTGAGAAATTACAAATGCAAGTAAATATATGACGAGCATTTTTACTGTGATTAAAATCTAGTTCGATGGAAACTGTTTAAATAATTCCATCAGTAATTTATTATTTTTCTTATTACATAAATGAAAATTATAGAAGTGTATCAACTTATAAAACCTTTCATTTTTTTTAAGTTTTACTGCTTGTACCGCTTATCTTAAGTTAGTAGACTGTCATATCTATACTCGGTCCTGTTTAAAAAACCTTGTAATCAACCAGATTCCCGATCGGGTGAGGAACTGTGTGTTACTTAATATCCCAATAATTTTACCTGCCGACGAATTCTGAAGCGCGTGTACTTTGGAACAGTTTATTATTCTCGGAAAAGAGACCACGTTCTATTCATTATTCATCGTCAAAGGCATCTGACAGAAATCTGCGGTAATTGATGGATGGTGTTTCGTATCGATGCATTTTTCTCCTTCTCGCAATTTTCCTATGATTTATTGTCGCTTCTGGTCCCTATACGGATTCCTTAAATTTAATTAGGGTTTGATATAAGACTGACGAGATCGTGTTTCAAAATTGGCACATGCATCTGAGCATGCCGCTTGTTGCTCTGATAACTTCGCCATAAATGTATAGGTAGATAAATCATTGAATCGATAGCGAAAGGGAACGGTGTGCTTTTAGTGTTTTCGTGAATGCAAATTTTTGAATACACCCCTAATTACAACACGACCATAATTTGCTAAATATATTATTCATCTAAAATTGCTTTTGACGATTCATCCTCCTATTAAACCCATAAAAATGCTGTCATTTCAGCGTTCGCGAAACATCTATCGACCAATATACTTGGTTTACAGTGGTTGGTTTTGGGTTTTATAAAAGAAGTTTTGCCAATCTCTAGGAGCTAAGTAAACGATATACAGCGATCCTAAACTGTAACAGAACAGTTCTGCAGGACCAATCAGTCACACCCAATGAAGAGTGGAAAAGAGGGGAAAAAGCCATTCCTTTCCAGAAAAGTTTATTTTTCGAAGAAAGTTCTGGCACGGCGGACATCCGGTAGACGAATTTCCCTTCCGACAGATGGGAAGGAAACCGAGAGGGGGTGGATCCACTTCCCGCGCACAACACCCCCAGAACACACTCCGTCTGGAGAACGTGAACGAGGGAGATAAACGTTTGCTTATCTCCCCAACACCTTTGGCACTTGGTGACACTACAGGGTCTGGTGAAAGATTGCGAACAGCAAACAGACCCACCGAATACACAAGGGCTGGACCAATACCGTCCTTCCTCAAGGACATTCCAATGATGCTTTCTTGACATGCTGCATACAAGCGATAAATTCGAAATTTGGACAGGACGCGATTTTGAGAACACGCCCTTGAACTTCAGTGGTTGGTTGATTTGGGTTTTGTGGCGTAAAGATAAAAGAACGATAGGCTGGACTTGGATGAAAGTTGGGGTCGAACCAGATAGGGTTCTATTCATCAAGTGATTCAAAGTAAAAGATTCACTGCAGTTAAGGAAGTAATCTCTAAAACTATGTAGACCCGAAAAGAGCAGTTTATAGTGTTGCCACAGCCTGTTACTATTTTTCAACTTTGGCGACTAGGGATATCTTTTTAAGTAAAATCGTTTCACAACCAACTAAATTCAAAATACTGACGACTTTTTTGAAAATTCATCAAAGCTCAACGAAAATAAGGTCATCTCTTTCTTTTTAACAAAAAAAGCGGACGGAAAAATATTTTGTGGATTTTTCTTCTGAGAAAATTTTCCAAGGGACGCCAATTTTGAGTTTGGTCGCCATGCCACGACAATCATAAAAGAAAAGGTTGTCATGAAAACCTTTTGAGAAAATATTCAAAATTTAAATTTCTTGACGAGATATCCAACGTGTTTCATACGCAATGAGCATATTTTGCATTTTAGCCGATTCATTTTGTATCTGAGCAACTAAAATTGGTACTAAAATAGGGTTTAGAGGAGACTTTTTATGCTATTTTTTGAAAAATTACTATTTCACAAGTGCTTTGGATGGTGGTGCTATGGGTTGGTTTGTTGAATTTCAACGGCGTTGATATTGGTGAAAAGATGTGCCGAACACATGATAAGGTAACCAACATCAAAAGTTTAAAATCGAGTTGCTATGGGAAACGGGAGCTCAGACCGAAGGTCATCTCGATGCCTCACATGATGAAGATCGAAACTGACCTTGCAGACTCCCACTCCGTAATTGCGAACGCAGACGGGAAATTAAATCAACTGACCGCCGACGCGATTCAGAACTGAGCAAACTCACCATTCGAACCTCGCTTTTGACCTCAATCGATCACTGGAATGGAAAGGTCAGGAGACAGCGGTAACGAAGCCGGTGACCAGAGTCTAACCAGAAAGCCACGCTCTATTAAACAGAGAGGGTATTATGGGCCACTTGCGCAGGAACAGCCAGGGAATGGAATTCATGAGAAAATCGCATCCATCAACGGAAAATCAAGTGCTTGGCCATAGGAATGAGTGAATTAGGGATATAGTTTCTTTTCCCGGAGAACTAAGTGTGGAACACAAAAGGTAGGCAACGGACGCGGGTGGGTAAACAGTTGTGCCATAGAGGCCAAATGTTAAAGTTAAGAGATCGGTGAAGGTAAGTGACTCACATGCAGTTTAATTAATTACAGTTTAGTGGCTCATAGTTTAGTTAGCCAAAATTAACGGACAGACCAAACAAATAATTTAAATAATTCAGCTAATATGCAAATCTTAGGGGGACTGGGAAGGAATTACACGTCTATCCCTAGCCCAAGAATTTACCCAGATGGGCACTAGTAGGAAGTAATCTAAAGATGATCACGTACCTTCTTGTAGGACTTTTTAGGAAGTGAATCTCTTTGTTTCGCTAGAGAAAGGAAACCCCCAGGAAACCAACCTGACCAAATCAGAAATGAGAAGGTTTATATGCATAATTTTTAGGCTGTTTATAATTTTTTACTTTGCTTGGTTTTAGAACTGATTTGATTGGGTTGTATTTAATTTTGCGTTTGGCGCAACTTATCCGGTATCTGTCTGACCTTGTGCCATAGAACCCAAACAAACCAATCAACCAGAATTGGAAACCGAATTTACAATCCAGCTCACCGTTTTACCAATCTTCTGCAAGGGGTACTTTTAGACACACAATAAAAGAGAATAGCAGTTAAAGGTAAGAAGGTAGCTGAATTACGCACAGGAATAACACAACGGGCTATTGGCAACAGTCCGGGATCAATCCCGAAGAGAAAGATCCGAGGACAGCACCTGAGCTGGCAGCCCCATCCACACACGTCATCGTGAGGACATTTGAGGCCACGATAAATTTGAAGTGCAGGCGGATTTCTCTAGGGGCAAGCTCTACTCGCGATTTGTATGTATGTGAAGTTTTCAATAAAATATTTGATAACTGTTAATTTCTCAAAGAATTTGATTGAATCGGGAGATGCAAACGCGAAATGTTTGGAAACTTAGTTCGCCTCTTTAAAATTGAACTGTTTCAAAATTAAATCTTTCATTTCAATTTTCATAACCACAATTTAATTGTTTTCAAATGCGTAAAAAGCAAAATATTTCTGTGTACCACGGCTAAAGTACAAATAAATGTAAA
Source organism: Meta bourneti (assembly GCA_933210815.1). Lineage (NCBI taxonomy): Eukaryota > Metazoa > Arthropoda > Arachnida > Araneae > Tetragnathidae > Meta > Meta bourneti. Next base: position 87,915,133 of record OW119927.1, read on the forward strand.
GCATTTTAAATAGAAAAAAAATGACTAAACGAATCGATAAAAAACGAACTTGATTAGAAATTAAAAATGACGGAGAGCTATTTGATATGTTAGAAATTCTTGACTAACCAAATATAGAGGATTCAACGAACTTTACAAAACTTTACCAGAATTTTGCAATTTTCGAGATGCAAACAAATGCAAAATCAAGAACCAGAGGAAGACTCCACCATCGAAACGCCACTCGGGAAATCCAGATTTATAACACCCCTCCGGAGAAACACAGCTGACAGATAACTGCTCGAACCAAACCGCTGACACTGTAAATCAAACTTCAGAAATATATCCTCCGAAGGGGAAGAAGAGAAAAGACCCCTGTCAGATCGACCCTGTCTTCCCATTCAGCTCCAGCGAGAAGGGGGTTTCCAGTTACGTGCGGCCTGCCTTCCCCCAGCATCATCCCCTAAAACAATCCACTCGAAGAGGATCCGTCACGATTCCGAAGTGAAATGAAATATACACAGCTCTCGCACTAATGCCCACCTACTGGGAGAAGGGCATAAATTATCTTTCGCCATGTTTTCGTTGAAAACTTAATTTCTGCAAAGGAATCTGAGAGAGCCGATGCATTCCTGTAATGGATGCTGCAGACTACTTTGGAAAGAGAGAAATGGTGAATGGCCGATGAAAAAGGATGCCGAGGTATGGAATATGTAAGCAGTTTTTACTACCTTTGATACTCGGGCAGCGGTAGCCCGGTTGGAAAGTGTAGCGTATTAGCAACCGGAGTGATGTGAGTTCGAAACTTGATCGGACCTAAGACCATAGTGTACGCGGGGGCTGGTGCGCGTTCAATCTTTTCTTTGAAAACTTAATTCCTGCAAAGGAATCTGGAGGAGCCGATGCATTCCTATAATAGATGCTGCAGATTCCTTTTCTAAAGATATCTATTGGTAAGAGAGAAATGGCAAATGGCTGATGAAAGAGGAAGCCGTTTTTGCTCCCTCGAACGTCCGATTGGGAGAGCAGCGGATTAACAGGAGGGGTTGCGAGTTCGAAACTCGATTCAACCAAAGACAGTAGTGTAAGTGGGGACTCGAACTATATCTGTCTCAAACGTCCTCTCGTTGGCGTGGTGCGGAATGTTGGAGAGTGGGGTGCCAGCTCAGGTGTTGACATCGTCATCCAAATGACGAGGTGTTATCCTCGATCTTTCCCTTCGGGTTTGATCGCATTAGGTTTTATGGCGCAAGGGCCATATTTGGCCAAGCTGCGCCAAACACCAGACAACGTCAAGTAATGGACAAACACACATGACACAGAGGGAAATATAAATATACCCAGGGAGGAATAGAACCTGACAGGAATCAAACCTGTGCCGCCTAGAACTCGCAGGTGGCTAGCGCAGTGCACAAACCCACTGAGCCACAGCGACCTCAGGGATTGATCCCGGACCGCTGCCAATAGGTGTGTTGCTCCAGTGCGACGTCAATTCAACTACCTACCTTGGTACTCTTGTGTTGTTAAAAGTGAAAGCTTTTCAATCTTTCGTGAGGGAAAGTTATTCAGGAACTCCCTTGTTTATCAATGGATTCGGGAAAATCATATTTTGTGAAGATAAGAAAAAGGAAATTGATCAAACCGTGTTTCGAAGATCGTTTTATCAACATTCGTTCAATTAGAAAGCAAACGGCAAAGTAGACTAGTCAAACATTTGAAGATAACGAGTGGGGTTCAAAGTGAACGTATGAATGAAGGTTCGTAACAGAATTTTGTGAATGGGACAAAGGTACAAATATTTTGTTTTTATTTACAAAACGTAGTCCGGCGAGTTGGCATTCGAGTCACATGGTTTTGGACCAGTCTATTAATTTAAATTAGGGTAGGTTTGTATTTTTAATTAACGTCGGACTGGTCGTTAGATGACGAGGCAAACCCCCCTGAGCTGGCACCGCACTCTCCAAACTTTCACACCATACCAACGTGAGGACATTTGAGGCCACGACAGATTTAACGTACACCAGCTCCCTTTGTACACGACGGTCTTTGTCTGGAACGAGTTCCGAACTCGCAACCATCCGGTAGCTAATCCGTTACTCTTCCAACCGGGCTACCGCGGCCCCGTTTAAATTAGGGAGCCAGGTTAAATGTAAACAATGCGTTCTCACAATTTGCGTGGTTTCTGCCTCCGAGTTCATTGTTCGATGCCGGAAGCCACAGCAGTAATTATATATATATATATATATATATATATGAGGTGGCGAAACAAATATTCACCTATGGCAATCATCAGACATGGTTCTGATTATAGCAGCCCTTTCCTCTGTGAGTTAAACCACCTGTATACAAATGGACTTTATTGTATACATAAATATTCCACTTTGTATGTATGTTATATTAGCATCACTATATAAATTGCTTCATTATGATTCTCATGATTGTTAATCCTTGTATATTAAATTGTTTTACTTGTACATACATTATCCTATTATTTCTCTCTGTATTAATTTTATTTCATAATATACGTTACGTTATTTCATAATTTACGTTAATTTTATTTCATAATTTCGTTGTGCTATTTTACATGTTTTGCTGAACGTTTTCATTCTGTATATATCCAAATTCTGTACCTCACACATAATTTCTACTTGATGTTATTGCCTTCATGATACTATCGTTAATGCTAAATTGTACTGACATGTGTGTATTATCAATATTCAATAAATGTCGCACGTGTCTACAGAGAGGGAAAAGTAGGCGCTTCCCATGTACGGCAGGTTTGGTTTCCTGTTTGACCTCTCAGTGCTGGGGAGTCTTCTCCCCACCCCTCTTCACTCTAATAATCATTTTTTCTTTAATCATTTTTATCACCTTTTAAAATCTTCAACTCAGATTTTACTATTCTCTCCATCTCAAACCTTTCATATCTCTGAACTTTTATCAGATTCTAATACACGAGTACTGAGTATTTTACTTCACTCTACAATATCTTTACTACATTATGTTTTATTATATTGTTTTATATTATTAGGTTATATAATGCTTTATATTTTTCAAAATTCTGTCTTTTTGTCTTATATTACGTATATTTCAAAATTTTGTTTTTTCTTTTATTGTATCTCGAAATTCTGTCCTTATATTATTACTGATGTTCGGACATATACTGTCCCATTTTTTATACATGTTATAAACCACTGTAATGAAGTATTATCTGTAATCTTATTTAATTTTCAATAAATGCTGCACGCGCCCACACACGGGGAGAAGCGATGCTCTCCTTGTGCGACGGAGTGGGCCCCTTTGTGCTGGAAGTCTCTTTCCCCACCTCTTCAACTATGACTACACCTTCTGGTGAGTCTGAAAAAAAAATGGACTCCCCAAGGCCATATGCTATCTCGAGTCGCACTATGATATAGTCAGGCTCCCGAGAGTTGGCAGTAGTCTATTCTTTAAATGGGTGATAGTTTAGAATGTAAACAAAGCGCTTCCACAATTGGCGTCTTTTAACGCGGTTTCTGGTTCCAAGTTCGTGGCTCGTTGCCGAAAGGTTTCGAGTATGCGGGGGAAAAAAACCATCCGTGGCGATCGCAATTCATGTTTTTGGTATGGCAGCTCTTCTGCTTTGACACCTATTCAAAAATCAACTTACCAAGGCCGACAGACCTCTCCTCGGATCCGCACTACACATGGTTTTGAGTGTAGCACCCCTTTTCCGCTCGAGCTTAACCACCTGTATACAAATGGACATCCTCAAGGTCATATGCCTTTTCGTCCGGACTATAATAGCAAAGGTATTCAAGCAATCACAATAAACAGACGCATCAGAAAATTAAGTCTATTTCATCTTCAATCAGATATCATGTAAGATGCGCTAAGACAGTTTGCTAGAATATTAGCAGTTAATGAAAAAACAGCGAAGTAAAAAAAATCTACTTTCTTCGTTCTAGCTATCAAATTTTGAATCTTCCTCACTGTCGCAAACAATTATGACGATATGCAATGAAATGCATAAGAATAACGCAGTAAGGTACGAAGATAAAAACGGGTGGAGGTGGAACAGTAAATACAGCTGTCAGACGAAATGGTGACACTCAATGCCCTTTCTACCGTTTCGTATTTCTGAGCCAAGACAAGCAAATCTACGCTAAGGAAAGGGGAAGACAGCTAAGTACTCTTCACATTACTTACCTGACAGATGGCCTTGTCAACACCAAAACCAAAAGCGTTAATCAAACCAAGCAGACAGGACAAAAGATACTTTGAATTCTGAACTCGAAAAAATCCGTTGGTTTGTTTGGCCATATTTGGCGAAGTTGCGCCAAACACAAGACAACGTCAGGTAAAAATATGAAAGGGAGAAAAGAGGGATTGGAATAGTGGATACCGCGTAATTTTGAACCAGTCAAATGACGAGTTTAGCATCTGAGCTGGCACCCCAAACTTCCACACATAGCCAACGTGAGGACATTTGAGGCCACGGCAGATTTAACGTGTACTAACCCCTCACGTACACGAGGGTCTTTTGCTGGATTGAGTTTCGAACTCGCAACCAATCCGCTACTCTTCCAATCGAGATATCGCTGCCCATCAATAAATATAAGCAATTATGAAAGTTTAGCAGCGATGCTATGCTTGGCCCTGATAGTTGATATTAAGGGCTATTTCATTTTAAGGGATATTTTTATAAGGCCCTCAGGGAAACATCTTTAGGAGTGCACGGACATCACAATCCCGAAGTGATCTGTTCTCCCTACTGTTTCACCCTGGCCAACTCTTCTACTTACTACCCCCTACCTCGTTGTCTTGTGTGTGGCACAGCTTGGCCAAATATGGCCCTTGCCTTATAAAACTCCAAAACAATTATTTTAATGAACGTCGCACTGGAGCAACACAATGGTCTATTGACGACGGTCCGGGATCAAACCCGAAGACACCACCACGTAATTTTGAACCATGGTCAGATGACGAGGTCACACCTGAGCTGGTACTCCACTCTCCAAACTTACACCACGCCAACGTGAGGATATTTGACGCCACGACATATTTAACATGCCCCAGCCCCCTACGTACACGACGGTCTTTGGCTGGATTTGAACTAGCAACCCTCCGATTGGTAGTCTCGCCATAGTAAGATTTCTGCCTCGATTCTATTCTGTTACAAGCCCCGGTAAAGTGCCCTAAAACCAACCAATACTTTGATTGTGTTGCTTTTTATCTAGTAGCTTTCATGTAAAAATCTTGGTCGTAACGGTATCGCGACTCAGAAGTAAAGTGTACTCAAACCATGCTCGTTTAATTCATTTTGGTAGCGGAGTAGAGAATAAATTAAATGCGAAGTCATAAAAGGATTTATAAATAAATATATACTGTTAAGCTTACGCGTCTGCCTAAAAGGTTCCCCACAGCAATTTGCTAAAAGCTCCCAAGGAAACATTCGTGAGCGAATGCAAAGCCGCCGAAACGACACACACAAGTAAATAGACGGAGCGAAATTAGCAAGTCTGGATACATACGCAAGAATTTCCCAAGAATAATAAATGAAAACATTCTCCTAAAAAGAGTGGAAAAGGTTAAAAAAAGGAAAGCACTAAAAACAGATAAGGAAGGTTGAAGATTTATTTTATTACCCGCCATAGTTCACCGCATGAACTTTTTCTACGAGTTCAAACAGATGTCACAGAAAGCAACTTCGCCGACCCGAATACTAATAAGACGCGATATTCCACTCTTGTCGGACTTATTTATACGCATTTCCATTTTGAAAGCTCAATTAGTATGCTCGCCGGGTGTTTCTTGTCACCTCACCCCCATTTGTTTATTTGAGAAAAAAACAAATGTAAAAAAGGCACAGCACGAAACGTCATTCCACGGGAGTACCACCATTAAACAAGTCGCGGCACATCGTAGTGACTTTTTCTCGGAATTTCGGAAAGTACGGCTTGAAATAGATTAGAAGGAAGAAATACCGGCATTTTCATTCGCAGAAGCGTGTGAAACGTATCAGTGGATAGCATTTAGATCAGGTGCCGTGGTAGCCCAGTTGGAAGAGTCGTAGACTAGCAACCGGAGGGGTACGAGTTCGAAACTCGATCCAACGACCAATAGAAATAGAAACTCGATTCAATAGACCGACGTAGAGAGGTAGTTAGTAGGTAGACCGTCGTGTACATTGTGGCTGGTGCACGTTAGATTTGTCGTGGCCTCAAATGTCCTCACGTTGGCGTGGTGTGTAAGTTTGGAGAGTTGGTTGCTAGATCAGGTGTTGACCTCGCCATCTGACTGTGGTTCAAAACTACGAGGTGCTGTCCTCGGAGCTTTCTTTTCGCGGATTGATCCGTGCGCGTTCCCAATAGACCGTTGTATTGCTTCATTGTGGAGCAAATTCAACTAGATACCTACATAATTATATCTAAGGCAGGTCACATTATTCGAGCATCAGTTCTGCGATGCTAAATAGGCTGAATACGCATGCGTATCGACATGTTTTCTAGAAACGGAGCATTTACAGGGTGATTCTACGGTCATGGGACAAACTTCAGGGGGTGATAGAACACAACGAAACAAATACTTTTCACCCTAGAATGTAGGGTCGCTAGAGGGCGCTTTCCATTTCGGCACAAACACACGGTCCGACGCAAGTTGGAAAGAAGAGGCATGAAATATGGAAACAACGCTTTAATGTCAAATAAACATCAATAACTACTTGACAGAACGAAATAATACAATTAGATTTGCATCAATTAAAGATAAGTACAAGGAACAACGGGTAAGAAAGAAATGACAAAACATGAGAAACTTTTCACATGGAAATGAAACGACATGTACAAACATCAGTCGGTAAGTACAAAGCAAATGCACAATTACAGAAGCTGTTCAAAATGTCGACCCGCAGACGTAACGCTTTTATACAAGCGTTTGACTGCGCTCTCTAACGGCCAACCGCTGCACTTGCGACCCTACATTCTACGGGGAAAAGTGTTTGTTTCGTTGTGTTCGATCACTCCCTGAAGTTTGTCCCATGACCGTAGAATCACCCTGTAGAATATTTTGTCGCATGTTGGATCAACGTGTGGCTTGACTAAGTAGTCACACATACGCATGCGTATATTTCTGCACAGAAAAACATTCCGGTACGCATGTGTATTTTCAGCTAACTTAGTGTAGCAGGAACGATGTTTGCCTTAAGTTTCCCCGAACAAAGATGCTGGAAGTGTCCTGGAACAAAATTAGAACGGTTTCTCTTGAACGCTACACAAGATCTCGTGAATCAGAAAAGAGATTGGCATTTATTCAATTCCCTGGTTTATCACATCTGGTCCCAATTGAGATTTTCCTGTTTCAATAGAAAATCCCCAAACCTAACTCTCAACTGCAGATTAGTACCCCCAATTTAGCGTTAAACGAATAGGATTAGAGCCGTAAGGTTGGTAAGACCCAGAGATTTTCTATTCGAATTGAATTGATTACTTTCGATAAGCAGGAGTCTGAATGCTTTCATAGGGGTCTTACGTGTCGATTTGAAGAAACCAGGGTTAGAAATGAGAGCAGAAAGTCTGGCATCCCTATAGGCAACTAAGCAATTCCCAGTAGCCAAGTGTTTAGTATAGGGTGCAATTTCAAATTTTGTGAACGGGGAACGCACTTTCCTTGTGTGTGTTTGTGACAGCGTTGTGTTTCTCGTGTTTGGTGCAACTTGTCCAAATATGGCCCCTTGCGCCATATTTGGCCATAAAACAAAAACCCAACCATGAATGGACAAGCAGTTCATTCTGGAATACTTTTTACTGCTATCGCCCCGTTTATTGGAGATTTTACATTCTCCACTTTTGGAAGTGAATTCAATTTCATTTGAGGTTTCATAGTAAATTTTATGAAGCGTAGGTAGTTGAATTAACGTCGCACAGGAACAACACGGTCCATTTGGCGATGGCCTCGTAATTTTGAATCACGGTCAGATGACGAGGTCAACACCTGAGCTGGCACTCCAAAATTCCACACCACGCCAACGTGAGATTTGTAGCCACGAGTGATTTAACGTGCATCAGCCTCCGCATACACGACGGTCTTTGGTTGGACATAGTAGGTAGTTTCGAACTCAACCCTCAGGTTGCTAATCCGCTACTCTTCGAACCGGACTATCGCGGTCCTTTATAAAGCGCAATACAAGCGGAACAAATCAAAGTCCAAATATAACGACTAGGTCTAAAAAACACGGCCGTCAAAAAACAAACTTACAGGTGCAAAATATGACCAACAGTTTATTTCGAACTCTGAAAATTCAAGCATCCAGGGCCGACACTGGTACGCGACAGGATCGGTCTATCGTTCTTCAAAAAAGAGCTCTAACCACTTGGTGACTGACAGTACGTTGGCCTAACAAACGATTCCTGATACGAATTCAAGCCGGTAGACTTAAAAGATTTGTTAATCAGCATTCTAATTTCTGTTTCAAAGTTACACTGACAATTGCCGATTTATAAGCGATGCAAATCGAGAACAAATGCCACAACAATCCCCTCCTTTGTAATAATGTTAGCAGTTTAATCCCACTGTCAGCTTCTCCAAAGAATTAACGTCAAAACAATGAGACAAAGAAACCAGATTAAAACAATTGGGCGAATTTGCGTCAGTCTCGAATTGAAGTAGAATCGCGTGATGCTTAAATGCGGGCGGGGACATTGTCGGAGATCTTTGTGTCACCAGTTTGTTTTAAGGTTCAGGGGTTAATATTCCTTAACGAGGCTTTGTGGTTCCGGTTCCGAGTAAAGCGTGCCACTCCTCATAGAGATGGGAGGACTTCGATTGTGGTATCGTTTCCAAGGACTTTTGCGGTACACGACTGTGGGCTTGCAATTTGCGTAGACTGAACTCATCACAATGAGGCTTCAGAGCATATATTCAGGACACACAATTGGGCGGAAGATACATAACAGAAAATGCTAACTACGGAACACAGCACAAGAATAAAAAGGATACGGTGAAACCTCAAAGGTTGGTTGGGTTTCATTGCGCAATGATCATATTTCGTCAAGCTGCGCCAAATACAGGACAAGCAACACCAAGCAATGGCCATAGACATACAGAATGAAAGTTTTTATGATACAGAAGAGAGAAATGCACCCAGGTAGGTAGGTTGGGTTTATGGCGCAAGGGCCATATTTGGCCATACCAAACACGACACTCAAAATCAAGTAATGGACACACACAAAGGAAGTTTTACTGACATGTTAGAAAGAAATACACTCAGAGAAGAATCGAATTCGCAGGTTGCTAGCACAGCGGTTTACCCACTGATCCACGGCATTTTACATGAGATAGATCTAGGTTCATATAATATATAGGTGACTGGATATACAAGATATGGTTTCTCCTCTATGGTCATTCTTTGCTACAGGAGGTCTAATTAGACCGGGACTTAAAACTTAAGTGGATTTCGACACACTGCGAACACCGGGACTCGAACCCATAGTGGGAGCGCTTCCGAGTTAAGGGTGCCAGTTGTGGAAAAGCTCTGTTTATGTTTCAACCAATCACCTAATTTAAAGAATAGACTCGTTCGAAACCACGTGACTCGACTGCCAACTCAGGGGCGCCCGGACACGACAGCAAATTTCATCGAGTTGTAATGGTTCTACTGGATACATAACCAAAAATTCATCCACCATGTCTCATTAGGACCCGACGGAACCAATGAATGTCTTTTGGGGTCGATGCAAGAGCCGTTATCCATCTCGCTGCATGACTACATTTATTAAACCGTACTTCATCAGGGATCATCGAGTTCAATGAATGGCGCGTCTCATTCATTCCTCCGCGGGATCTAATTCGGGTATTCCTCCGAAGAGGAGGGCATGAACTTTGCCAAAAAGGCTAGCGAGCGATGCCGGCACCGAAATAGCGTTTTACGGCTACCTGACGGGCGGCTAGACCGATTATTTATAGGCCCGGGCATCGGGAGACAACCGTTACAAGCGAAATTTCCCTCCGCTCCCCAACGAACAATCTATTTTTCCACCTCCCTTCAAGCAAACGATCGCCGTTCATCACTCCATTGCACACAACTGTTTTTACAGGCCGCTGATGTATTCATTCCGAATGTCGATGTGTGTGCGAACAGAGCACGGGTCATCGGAAGGCCGGGCTTCTATATATAGCACGGTTTGATTGGGGGGTAGGGACGGGGCATGCTTTCGAAATTAGCAATCAACCCCGAAAAGTTAGATCTTGACGCTGGTATTTGTTGATAGATGAGAGCGAACTAGAACGGTACCTAAGGCTTGGATTGGATTCAGAATCATTATAAACATCAATGCCCAGACAGGGGGAAGGACAGTTGAATCAACGTCTCACTGGAGCAAAACGGGCTATTGGCGACAGGATCAACACCGAAGGGAAAGATCCGAGGACAACCCCTCGTCATTATGAACCACGGTCAGATGACGAGGTCCAACACCTGAGCTAGCACCCCACTCCAAACTTCGACGCCATGCCAACGTGAGGACATTTGATGCCATGACAAATTTAACGCGCACCAACCCCCACTTACGACGGTCTTCGGTTCGGGCAACCCTCCCGTTGCTTAACCAACCGGGCCACCGCGGCCCCTTCAGCTCGCAGGTTGCTAGGACAGTGGGCAAACCCACTGACCCATGTCGGTCACGAATTAGGATTGAGAACTACAAGGGTCTGTTCAGAAGGGAATTCAAACTCGGGACCTGTCAATATGCCGCAACTCTGACCACTCGGCCGTAAATTATGAATTAAAACAACATTTAACAAACTTATTAAGCAAAGAAACCTCAAAACTTCCAGGCTCTACTTAATCCGAGATAACGAGGCCGAGGACCACTCGGAACGCTCGGTCACTCTTCCGAATGCCCATTGGGGCGGATAATGGGTGTTTGCGGTCGGGTAAGAAACGGCGGCTGAGTGGGTGAATGAGTGAGTGAAAAGGGATTACTGCTTCCAGTCGGTTCTGACTCACTCGCTCAGTAATCGGGCGAGTATTACTCAAAAGACTTGAAAGCACCTGTAAGAAATTAGCCGGCGGGCCGCTTTCCCATGACGAACAGATCTTTCCACAGATTGTGAACAGTAATGGCGTGCGTTTAAGACAATACTTGCGAGGACTGCAATTAATTTCCAGAGTTTACATGGTTTCAGTTGAAAACGGCAATTGATTCTCTGTGAATGTTCTTGGCGATTGAGAGTGGCATTGTTTTTCCTAAGGGAATTGTTTCTATTATTGTTGAGAACAATTGTTCTCAACAATAATAGAAACTTAGTTCTAGTTTTCGAACTACAACGAAAACTGCAACTACTAAGTTGTAGTTTTCGAACTACAACTTAGTTCCTAGTTCGAAAACTAGAAAATTATTTCTAGTTTTCGAACTTATAACGAGAAAATACCCGATTTCGGTCGGGATGGTATGAATGAAAATGGGTAGGTAGATGAATTAACGTCGCACTGGTGCAGCATAACGGCTATTGGCGAAGGTCTGTGATCAATCCCCAAAGGGAAAAAGGGAACCCCACTCTCCAAACTTACACACCACACCAATAATAGAGGGCTGCGGTTGCCTAGTTGGTAGAGTCGCGTACCAGCAACACCGGAGAGATTTTGCTAGTGACGGGATACCTCGTCATCAAGATATTGCCGATTTTTTGATGACGAAATAAAGACCTGGTCAGTTGTTTTTCTAATGACGAGATATCTCGTCCATCAAAACCTCGTCAGTTTTGCCAATGACGCGATATCGCGTTGAGACAAACCACCATGATGTAGGTATTTTAATTAACATCGCACTGGAGCAACACAACGGACTATTGGCGACGGTCCATGATCAAACCAGAAGGGAAAAATCCGAGGCCAACACCACATAATTTTGAACCACGGTCAGATGACGAGGTCACTCCTGAACTGGCACCACTCTTCAAACTTCCACACCACGCCAACGTGAGGACGTTTGATGCCAGATTTAACATGCACCATCACCCTTTGTTCACGACGATCTTTGGTTGGATTCGAACTCGCAACCCCCGGTTGCTAATCCGTCACTCTTCCAACCGGGCTACCGCGGCCCTATTAACCACCGGAGTTAGTTGACTTGATACATTTTGGATGTTAATACTTCCTCGATAGAAGTTTAACTATCATTACTTGAACACAACATAAGAACGACCAACCTTCAAAGACGGAAAAAACATCAAGAATGTTGTCCAGTCTCAGCGCTGGAAGGGATCTATTAATCTTGTGGCGAGTTTAACCGCCGTTGAGAGCACGTTACATTCATTCCATGTGACGCTGGCGTGCTTCGGAGGTGTGGGTCAGGAGAGGGGACCTCCCAGAGCGGAGACCACCGGGCGATTAATGGACTGGTCACTGCGGTTCGTGATGGCTGTTAAATGCGCTATCCCGAATCTCTTCGCCAATATCTCCAGACGTCTGATGGAGAGTTCGGATTCTTTTTGCAAGCGTATCTGTCGGGAGCGTCACGAAATGAAGTTGGTGAAAAATGGTTGGGTTTGTCGCTGTACGATCGCTTTTTGCTACGAGGGTTAATTAGACGGGGACTACGGCTTAAAGTGAATTACCACTACAAACATCCATGACAAGATCGGGATTCGAAGCCAGAGTCTGTTGAAAGAGGACCAGATGGAGAAAAAAGTAACTGGATGGTGGTTGCTTGATTTTGGGGTTTTATGGCGCAAAGGCCATATTTGGCCATGCTGCGCCAGACACAAGACATACAATATCAAGAAATAGACAGACACACAATGAAAGTTTTACTGACACAGAAGAGAGAAATACACCCATGGGGGAAGATGATTGCTTGGATTGGGTTTGGTTTTATGGTGAAAGGGCCATACTTGGCCATGCTGCGCCAAACACAAAACAGACAACATCAAGTAATGGACATACATACAGGCAGGTTTATACTAATGAGTCACTCTGTAACAGGATGAATCAATGAATTCAGACTGTTTATACTTTTCTCAAGTCATAACCGGAAAAAATGGAAGTTGATTTGTGGGAATCTGGGAGCCGATCACCACTTCCATTATGTGCGAGATTCTATAATTGAAGTGGGCACGCATGGCATGGAGGTGTCTACTTGGTAGATTTTCGAACAATGGAGGGTCATCGGTCTCGCGCTGTCTTAAGACTTACTATCCAAAGATAGTTACTGTTATAGCTTACAGAGTCCTAAGTAGGATTTGCAACTGTTCCAGTACAACTACAAATACGATTGTAGTAGACCATAAAGTATTACTTGTTATTGTCGAGGTATGAAACATTGCATGTGTCCCCATTATGTACTCGACCAGAGAAAGAAAGGCTATTTAGTAAAAGACAGATTGTGACAGGTTTGCTAAACGTGTAAGATAAAGTGTAGTTTAAAACTGGCATTGATTCAAATACTAAAATTTAACCCCCCCCCCTTCGCAACCTCTATACATTCATTTCCTTAGCAATCGGCAAGATGCCCAATGGGTAATTCGATCTCCTGTACAATGAGCGAAATAAGGTTGTCATAAGCTGTCTCCAGAGTGTACTTATGACAATACAGTGTATTAGCATCCTGTTTTTAGTCAAGTGTATCGTCCCTTTTAAAAGCACTAAGTACTAGTGGTTCGAATGTCTCTCCATTGGGGAGTCGTGAATCAAATGTTATTGACAAATGCAGGTCGCATGGCCACTAGATCAGGTGCACTCATCCAAATATTTACCAGACGTAAGATGTCCTAGGTCGTACAAATTAAAGTTTGGGGAATCAGCAAGTCCTATTTGGTGGCCGGAAGACTGAACTTTGCAACCGCTTCCAGTCGAGAAGAGTCTGGGACAACTGAAACGCTATCGCAGAGGACCCTCCAAGAGTCTACAGACTAGTCTAGAGTCCGCTTCGAATTCCTTCCTATGAAACAGTTTGATAGGTAGTTTTGACGAATGAAGTCTCAGGCTTTGAAACTTATTGTACCACCATAGCACCAAATATAATTTTACGCATTCAGTTACCATTTCCATTGGTGTTGGTAGGGATGCAAAGACCGCGGGGCTCTTGCGGCCCTCCGTTCATTTGATGGCGGCCCGCCACTTCTTGTGTTATTTTAACTTTAACAAGTCACACGATAGTAATTTGGGTTAATACTTGGTTGTTAGATGCGCAAGCCTCTTTGGGTCAACATATATCTGAACAAACATTTGCAGTCATGAATATTAACAAAGAAAAGAATTGGAACAGCTTGACTGATGAAATTTTAGAATCAATTTTGCGCTTGGCTACTACAAAAATCGAACTAAATATTAAAACAATTGTTAAACCAATGCAATGTGTCACGCATCAAATTAAATTCTTCATTTACTTTTTGTTATTTTTTTGTAACCACTATAAAATATCAATAAAATAAATATACGACAGATAACTTTCATGGTTTTTTGGGCGGTTCTCCTTATACGTCAGTGACTCTTAGTCTAACAAGTCTGCATCACTGAGTGGTGGTAATACCTATCGCCAATCAGGAAAAAAAAAATACCGGCAAATAACCACACCGGTGATTTTGATATCCTTTGCTCAGAACAGGGAAATAAAATTACAGCGTCGGAAGAAAACAAACGAACAGCGTATCAGTTCCGATGAGTCATCGGTGAAATGGAGCAGGTACGGCTTCAAGGGGCCCAGAAAAAAAAGCAAAACGCGTCCAAAAACCAAACAAAATCCAGTAACGACCGCAGCGCCTGCAGCCTCCTTTTTCAGGGTCAGGTGCACTTTAAACTTTGTTTTCCCTTCTTAATTTGAGTTCTTCACCATTTTGTTTCAATTTCAGAAAGGGAACCGTCAACCCCGATAAAAGGCAAAACCGGTTTGACTTGATTACTGATTCACTACGAGTCATTACTTCGCTGGAGAAAAAGAGACATGTGAGTGCCGATAGATCGTACGAGATGAAATCGGCTCACTTTTTCGTTTCTTTTTTCCCCCATTTATGAAGTGACGCATTAATAATTCATACGGGTGGGAAAGATTACGAAAAACAATGAGTGGACTGAGAAGTGCTCCGGTTTGTAATGAAGATGATGCATGTGCGAATGGAGATCCCACACGATTGGGACAATGAGGAGTCTGGGAGCGTAAATTGGAGGCTGGAAATAGCAGACACGGTTTCGTTCTGTCAAGTTGATTTAAAAGTTCGGCGAGGAGAGAGATGGGTCGATAGCGCAAACAAACGTAACTATGACAAAGTGCAATCACAAGAATATGAGTAACGAAAGGGTTGGCTGGTTATTTTGGAGTTTTAGGGCGCAAAAGCTATATTTGGCAAAGCTGCGCCAAACATAAGACAAACAATGTCTATTAGTTTCGAAAGGAAAGGATGGAGAGGAGAAAGATCGCTTGGTCGCGACCCCCCTGTTTACCAGAGGAAGTAAACCCAATGGGAAGAGTAAAGAAATAGGCCACTTTTTACTTCAGGACCAGGCAAAAGGTAGGGAGTTGAATTAACGCCACACTGGAGCAACATAACGGGCTATTGACGACGGTCCGGGATCAATCCCGATGAGAAAGATGCATGGACAACACATCGTCATTTTGAACCATGGTCAGAGAACAAGGCCAACACCCGAGCTGACAACCCACTCACCAAACATCCACACCACGCCAACGTGAGGACATTTGAAGCCGTGAGATTCGACGTGCACCAGCCCCCACGTACACGCAGGTCTTAGGTTGGATCGAGTTTCGAACTCGCAACCTTCCGCTACACTGCCATGGCCCATGATAAGCCGATAGCGCAAACGAACGTAACCATGACACAAGAGCGATGACAAGAATATGAGTAACGAAAGGGATAAACAAAAAAGTATATTTTCGGTTTGGTTGTAACTCTGTGGTCATTGTTTGCTACAAGACTACATATTGCAAAAGGAGGTGGTAATTTTGAAAACTACAGTCTGAAGAGTGAAGGTGAGATTTCAAGACTCAGCGGATTTCGTAACGCATCGATCTCCTATTGAAATTTCATTTTGAAGGTCAAGGCTGTAAAGTTCGAAACGCCAGCAGATAATTACTTTATCGTCGATTTCTGCGGTTCTTATGCACGATTGTAGTCAACTGATTTTTGTGTATTTAAGTAGAATATCCTATTTCTTCTGTAGAAATTATAGAACATAAAATTTGAAAGAAAAAAGACTTGAAAACAGGACGCTAATACATATTTCTGCCCCTGTAAAACGATTTTTTCTGCCCCATGGCTCTAACTGCAGTGGAATCAACAAATAGGAATAAATGATAGGGATATTCAATTACTTTAGATCTAATCTTCTCATTTCATTTCTTTTGCGGAAAAATTACGTTGCTATGTCAGCTCATTTTTCAAACGTCACATGTTCAACTTATGTTTCAAGTATTAATTTATATGTATTCCACTTATTTCCTAGTACTCTATTGAGATGCGCATATAAGGAATACAAATGTGTCGAATTTCTGCCTAATACGTCTTCGGGAATAAGTCAGCGAGGGGTTTCGTTCGTAGATTTCAGCCTTTGTAGATTCAGGGGTATGGTAGGTTTCAAACTTTGTTCACATTTTGGCTTATTTTTGCGCTTTTCTCCCGTTTAGATAATTTTACATTTTAAGTTTTTGGTTTATCATTCGCATTTCCCTTTATTTTTAAAAACTAAATTTTCGTTTGGATAACAGGCTTTCAAACTGCAAATTACAAAACAAGAAATGACTAAAGTAAAAAACTTTAAAAGTATAAAGCTCACTCCAGCAACAGAACCCAAAACACTGGTTAGTGCAATCCAGCTTCGGGGAGGAGATTCTCCATTGTCTGCTTTTGAAAAGGACGAGGGAAGCAAAACAATTCAGAGCTCCTTATCTGGTACTATTGCTGGCATTCCAAACCTTCTTATGTCCTATCTGCAGAAGGGGATTAGTAATAGGTTCTGACAAGAGCAGAACGAGATTAGCAACTGGTTCTGTGTTCATTCCCAGGATTTCTAAGAACTTATGTGGGCAAATGTTACATTGAATCTGGAAAAGAATCAGAAGTTGTTTAGCGAAGATACCTTAGTGCAAACGTTCCTAATCTCCTATCTACAAAATCTAGTAACGGAATTAGGTTTTATTTTGTGTTTCAGAAGGCGAAATATGGTCTGAAATCGGCCTGAGGGGAAATAAACGAGAAAAGTGTCTGCCAACATGCCCAAGATAATAGCACACACAAGGCTGCCACAGCTAAAGCACTTGTGAAATAGTAGCATAAATTCTTAAAAATAGCTAAAAAGTCTCCTCACAAATCCTTGTTTTAGTTGTAATTTTTAGTTGCAACATATAAATTAAGTATGAAACACAGACGTTGTGAAGATCACGCCAAGAAATTTAAATTTTAAAATTAAATATTTTTCTTTATTCGGTTTTCATGACAATCTAGCAACCAGATTACAATGTTCTTTCACGGTTGCCAAAACTTCAAAATTGTCGTCCCTTGGAAAATTCAAATTCGAAAAATATTCGTTCTCTATTTAAAAAAGGACTAAATTTTCGTTGACCTTTGGCGAATTTTCAGGAAAGTCGCCAAATTTTGAAACGAGTAGCTTTAGGGACGATTTTGTTTAATCCTCCAAATGGTTTCGACGAGATATCTCGTCCATGAAGATCCAATCAATTTTACAAATGATGAGATATACCTCGTCAAGATATTGCCGATTTTTTTATGATAACGAGATCCAAGATCTGGTCAGATTTTTTCTAATGACGAGATATCTCGTCCATCATGGATCTGGTCAATTTTGCTAATGACTACATACCTCGTCGAGACAACCACGGTTAGAAAGATACCCTAGTCACCAAGGTTGAAAAATAGATTTCCCCACAGGCATACCTTACAGTAAGAGACCGAGACGACTGCTTTTTTCGTGGACCACCCTTTATAAGATCACACATATGGTTTTTACACATCGATCTGAAACGGGCAACAGCGACAATTCAATCCGTTTTTATGCAAAATGCTATTACGACATAATGCAATATATAAAAACGATCGCTTCGAAATTAGGGAACACAAATACGAAAGGCAGGGACCTCACACATTCAGTTGCGTGGACCGACTCCAATTATAATGCACATTTCAGTTTCCATTGCAAATCGGTTCCCATTTCTGTATGCCCAGCTTCGAGGGAAACGTTTACTCAGCTAAAATAAAACGGCTTCCGTGACGACGTCGCTCTACGGAGATCCGCATAATGAAATGTCGAATGTCACGTTTCCGAGCACTAGCCGAAAATAAAACTCGAGATTCGGCGATGCATCGTGCCACAAATGCTTCGCCTTCACGTTGTATAATATATTCATTATTCTTTAAAGGAACGTCTCGCTTCGGGATGGCCAACGAACGAAATGTGTCACGTACATGGTCAGGAATAGCTCTTTTAAAATAATAACTCGAACTCGTAAGTTAATGTTCGATTGTACGTTTATAATGCTAATCTACGACACGCGCATGCGTATTTCAGCCAATTAAGCGTCGCAGGACTCATGTTGGACCATTGTGGGGCTCGCCTAACACGTTCTCTTACAACAGGAATCCCACTCTTTAAGCCAAAAGAAAATTTTCGGCCTTTTCAAGGCGAATTTTCATTATTTTAAGGGTTTCTTTCGCATAGATCGCAATATGCGTATGCGCAAGTGAAAATTAACCCGTGTGTGTACATGAAGATTAACCCGTGTGTGAAAGTGAAGATTAACCCGTGTGTGAAAGTGAAGATTTAACCCGTGTGTGAAAGTGAAGATTAACCTGTTGGAAAGTGAAGATTAACCCGTGTGTACATGAAGATTAACCCGTGTGTACATGAAGATTAACCCGTGTGTGAAAGTGAAGATTAACCCGTGAGTGCAAGGTTTTCACGACTATCTAGCAATTAGATTCCGATGTCTTTCTTTCATGGTTGCCATGGCTTGGCGCTAAAATTTGGCGACCTTCGGAAAATTTTCTTTTGAAAGATCCGAAAAAGTATTTTTTCGTCCGCTATTAGTTGGATGATTGGTTTGGGGGGTTTTATTGCCAAGGGCCATATTTGGCCATGCTGCGCCATACAATATCAAGTTATAGACACACACAATGAAAGTTTTACAGACACAGAAGAGAGAAATACATCCAGGGAGGAATGCATCTGACAGAAATCGAACCTGCGAAGGTTGCTAGCCAGTGGGCATACCCGCTGAGCCACGGCTCCTGCTATGAGTTGGAAAAAAAAATTTTCGTTCACATTTTTGTAAATTTTGCGAAAATAGCTTTGGCAGCCCTGAGCTCATCACGACCCATGGGGGCTTCGAAGGGTGTCATCCACCACCGCTTATGAAGTGCAGGCGGCAAATCTCTTTTGGCACTCGCACGCCAGTCCTGCGATACAGCGGAGACTGGAGTAAATTACAATTACTAATCACCACTCAGTTTCGTCCAATACAAAAATGATACCGGGCACCGGGCCCAAGTTCTAAATACAAACCATTCAGGCTCCGTAAAGTGATTGCGTAGAGCGTATTCGGGAGGGCGAAAGGTCCCCTGCCTTTGTGTGATGAAAGATTCTCTACATCCGAGGGCAGGCTGCCAAACACACAAAAGGAATCTTTCCGTTATAAAAACAAAAAGCAATATGAGGAGGGCGGAGTTGGATAAGATTGCTTCCACTCCTTGCGACTGGGTTTAACTTGTTATACAGTGACTAGTGTTCGTGGTTGAGCCGAATCTCTATTACACGGCCTTCTCTGATTCAGGTACCTAACTAAGGAAATACCATAGACCAGTAGTCGTTTCGACGAAATTCGTCTCGACTTCATCGAGCACGTTCAAATTCGAGGAGTTGTCACTATTTTATGGGCATAAATTATTTGGTTTAGTTGGTGGCGTTGGGGTCACATTTATTTGTGACATGCGAGGTTTTTAATGGTTGAATTAACGTCGCATTGGAGCAACACAATGGCTAAGGCTAACTATTGGTTACAGTCCGCGATCAATCCCAAAGGAAAAGATCCGAAGATAACACCTCGTCAGTTTGAACCAGGTCAGATGATGAGGTCAACACCTGGGCTGAGACCCCACTCTTCAAACTTCCACACCACGCCAAGGTGAGGTCAACTGAGGCCACGACAGATTTTATGTGCACTAACCCCCCAAATGCATGACGGGCAAGCTGCGCCAAACAACGTCAAGTAAATGGAAATACACACACAAAGGAAAATGGAACCTGCGCAACACATTTCGCAAGAGGGTATCGAAACAGAAATTATGCAAAATATTAGGGAAATGTGTTGAGCGTAAATCTGAAATCACATACTTCGGCTTACAAATGAAACACACTAAGTCAAAATTCTCAAGATATGGGTGTTTTACTAGACCAGAATATGGACCCACAATGACACTCAAAAATATAAGAAATGAAAATAAATTGATATAAGGTGGCTACCGAAACATTCAATTAAGAATTCATACCATAATTAATAATTTTATGTGCCCAAAAGTTATTTCCAGAGTAGATCTCAATAGATTTTATATAAATTCAATCATCCCTGCTCAAAAGGATTTCGGAAACCTTTTGAAAACTAGAATTGAGAACAAAACTCAACAGCCTCTGAAGTCTGCTCTACAAGGTCTTTATTCTGAAATCCGTTCGGAAGACATGTCTGGTTTCATACGAACTGCAGATATTTCCGTACTTTTACGTGCCTTTCAAGTTTGGTAATATATTTCGTCCTTTTCTTGGTAAAAAGTTTGCCGAGGCACATGGTAAGCAGTTGCGATAAGCTTTAGCCTGTATAGATAGTTTTTCGGCGAGCTTTATCTTCCTGCAAAGAAACTAGTTTTACAGGTAGTTTGGGATTTACCAGGTACAAGACACAGATTTTATTATTTAAAGTGGGAATGCTTTTGGTCTCGATAGACGTGAAATCGCGAGTTTCAATTATTACAAAAATCATCAATCACTCAAATAAATGGCCATGTATATCAGTTCGTTTTTTATTTACGAAGGAAAATACGACTTCAAGTAATGTGAAGAAAGATGGGATGAGTATATTTAATTGAGTTTTAAATTTTTTTGTATCCAGAAACCAATCATCATACTTGGCTATAAATGTAAACTTTCGGATAATCCTTTACCGGGCCTGTAACAGATTAAGATCGAGGCAGAAATCTTACCATGACGAATCCCGTGATTTATTGTACCACACACTTGCCCTCCATATACTGTAGGAGGGGGTTGCCGTGGTTCAGTGGATTTGCCCACTGCGCTAGCAACCTGCAAGTTGTGGGCAGAGCAGGTTCGAGTCTTGGGTGTATATTTTTCTTTCTGTCAGTAAAACATTCCTTGTGTATGTTCATTTATTTAACATCTTGTTTTGTGTTTTGGCGTAACTTGGTCAAATCTGTCGCTTGCGCCCTAAACCCCACCCCAACCAACCCGATACCGTTAAAAGTTGGTTGTTTTGTGGTTTTATGGCGCAAGGGCCATATTTGGCCAATCTGTGCCAAACACAAGACAGACAACTTCAAGTAAAAGTGTCGTAGGAGGGGAAAAAAGAGGGATTGAGGAATAGAATAATAGTATGGAAGCAGAAACAGATCGCTGCGAAAAGAAGTTACTAGTTAAACTCAAGAACACGGTACCGGCCTCTCGTCACATCAGCGACTAAAGGTTTCGTCGTCAAATGCCATATGGGATGCCTTCCTCTTGCTCGCAAATGGATGGTTGGTTGGATTTAGTTTTATGGCGCAAATCGTGCCAGTGCAAGCCATGTAACAAATCTACGATGGGTTATATTCCAAAATTACCACCAATTGGAGATGGTAATTATTGGCTATGCCACCATGTTCTTGAGTCTAACCGAAGCCACATATTTAATCGATCTGGTGCCTAGTGTAATAACAGGGTTGGTTTTTAGGGCCCAAGGGACATATTTGGCCATGCTGCGCCAGACGCAAGATATACAATATCAAGTAACGGACACACAAAGAAAGTTTTACAGACACAGAAGAGAGAAATACACCCAGGAAGGAATCGAATCTGCACCGGCTACAACTCGCAGGTTGCTATCGCAGTGGGGATAACCACTGGGCCACAACGGCCCTGTGTAATAGCAAGTCACATTATAGAAGAAAGAAAATTTGGTGACACATGATACCAAGCCTCCATCCATCATTTCCGATCAAGCAAGACTAAAAACAAGGGTCTAGAAGACAGAAGATGAATATGAAAACACCACACTAAATTATTCACGTCAACAAGAAAAGGGACAACGAACTGGAGCTGTAGATATCGGCTGGAGTATGTGGACTCAATCGATTCGAACGGCAGTGAAAGGGCTCCCTTCCGAGCACAGAGTGAAATTGCGTTCGAGAACGAGTGGTTCGTTCGATTTTCCAACGGTTTGGGAGCAAATGAGGCGGTCGAAAATCCGGATTACCTAATGGCAAATAACAATAATGCCTCCTAATGGAAGAGAGGCATTACGTTCTCTAATCGCACTTTCTCTCCATCTCGCCGATGAGATGCAATGAAATGGCGAGAACACAGCTGACTTCGCCATTGGGATGCTGCGGGAGATGAAATTTAATGTTGATGTGGAAGAAGGTTCGTTGGGTTTAATGGCCATATTTGGCCAAGCTGAGTCAAACGTCAAGCACAAGGAAAGCTTTGTTCACACAGAACAAAGGAATGCACACAGGGAGGAATAGAACCTTTGCCGCCTACAACTTGCAAAGGTGGATGAGGACAGATTCTGAAGAGTGTGCAATGGAATTCTGCTACTGACAAAATCACCAGAGCAATGCTGGCCAAGGAGATGATAATTGGTTCATGTTGGGTTTTATGGCACAAGGGAAATATTTGCCGAAATATCGCCAAACAATGTAACGTAATTAAATGGACATACACACAAGGAAAGCTTTGCGGACAAGTAGTAGGTAGGTAGTCGAATTAACGTCGCACAGGAGCAACACAAAGGGTCATTGGCGACGGTACGGGTTCAACCCCGAAGGGAAAGATTGAGGACACCTAGTGATTTTGAACCACGGTCAGATGACGAGGAAACATCTGAGATGGCACCCAACCCTCGAAAGTTCCCACATACACGACAGACTTTGGGTGGACCGAGTTTCGAACTATCACCCCTCCGGATGCTAATCCGCGACTCCAACATTTGTGAAGGATGTAGCTTATTACAAGGTAAAGTAAATTCCCAAAACAGCCTGAGTTAATGGGAAGGGGCGTTACGCAATGCACATCAGGTAACTGACATGAGGTGGATAAGACATATTCAGACGGTCAAAAATAAAAATCTAACGTCTCTTAACATTGTAAGAAAACACTAAAAAGTCTGATATCACGATGGGCAAATAAAAAGGACGGAGGCGACATACTCAATTGCTGAGAAATACGCTGATACTGCTGTACAGAAGACGCTTTTGTTCAACACGTGGAGTACACGCAGCTGAATTGACTCGAGACACGACGATCCTGCAGACCGCAAGGCATCGACCGCCGGGTAAATGTCTCAACAGTGTGCAATATAAATAAACTGCAGACACAACTTTTATGAGTCACAACTTTTATGAGGGAATATGACACTCAAACTCTAGGAAATTCGCACATTGAATTCCTATGTCTCAACACTCGAACGCCCTCGTTATAGCTCAATACTCAGGTAGGCAGTTGAATTAACGTCGCAGTTGAGCAAGACAACGGGCTATTGCCGGCGGTCCCGAAGGGAAAGTTATGGGCAAAGGACAATTTGTTTTCCCTAATTGGATCTTCATTCACCTTGGAATAATAGGGTAGTTTTGTCTTGACGATATATCACGCTCTTAGCAAAATTGATCAGATCTTGACGAGATATATAATCGAAACACTTGATAGGTACGTATTTAATTAACGTCACACTGGATCAGCACAACGGGCTATCGGCTACGGTCAGGGATCAACCGTCAAAGGGAAAGATCCGAGTAATTTTGAAACACGGTCAGATGACCAGGTTAACACCTGAGCTGGCATCCCACCCTCCAAACTTCCACACCACGCTAAAGTGAAGGCATTTGAGGCCAAGATAGATTTAACGTGCACCAGTTCGCGTGTACACGACTGTTTTGGTTGGATCGAGTTTCGAACTCGCAACCCACTCCACCAATTGAGCCAGAGGGGCCCCCTTAGCCTTAACTGAAATGGGTGGAAAAGTTATGAGCGTAAATAGCGGCAAACGGTACCATGGTTACAGTGGAGGTGTGCATAAGGTTCAGGTTACCATCAGATTTGGGTTGCCGTTCTACGCTCATTATTTGCTACATGAGGACTGATTAGGTAGGCTTAAAGGTGGGTTTCGAATCACTACGAACATCCACACCTAGATTGGGATTCGAACCCAGAACCTGCTGAACAGAGAGCAGTGGCATGAGAAAACTCGCAAGTTACCCCCAGGTGAGCAGAGGATCTCCCACACTCAGTCATTACCGCTCGAGAACGCGATTTTTTCGTCGAGTCACACACGAAACAAAAGATTTTCCACAACGACGATTTCAGCCCGGAGTGTGGGTGGGAGAGAGAAAAACACTCCAACTCCATCCTCCATTCCATTTCATCCCGTCCCCCTGACACAAAAACAGGGAAATTATTAAGCGAACAAACACACGAAAAACAAGCCCTGAAGAGGAGGCCGCGTTTTTGTTTCGGAGAGATGCATAATGAAAAGCAGAAGGGGAAAAACAATGTTTGCCCGGGTAAATCGCCGTCGTTAACACGCCCCCGAACACACGGCTGCACGCTCGATTCCCTAAGTGCGGCCTAATGGCGCGAGAATGGCGGCACGGGGGAAAAACAATGGGGAATAACGAGTCATTTGTCACCCGGCTCCGACAACCGAGTTTTTCTCTCTCTCGGTTCGCTTTACAAGTTTCCTTTTTGCGCTTTGTTTACGGAAACGAGATAAAAACGGCCGCCATTACCTCCATCTCATTGTGCGAAAGCGAGCGAGCGAGCGGGCGCGTGGTTATTTGGAGTAGGAGGACGATCTAATCAACGGCCGGCTTCGTTTCGGTTTCGATTGGCTTTCGTTTTTCCGTTCCATTACGTCGAAGGGAGAGACGCCGGAACACGGCGCCATCAATGGAGT
Source organism: Meta bourneti (assembly GCA_933210815.1). Taxonomy (NCBI): domain Eukaryota; kingdom Metazoa; phylum Arthropoda; class Arachnida; order Araneae; family Tetragnathidae; genus Meta; species Meta bourneti. Next base: position 87,940,269 of record OW119927.1, read on the forward strand.
TCCGCGTTCCGAGACATGAAGATGCGGCTACGTTAATACGTTAGGAGAAAGGTTTTCAAATCATATTCCACAAACCTATATTTCAAATATTATAGCAGACTCTAAAAGACGTCGCTCTTGAGAAAATGAGACTGCTTGGTTACGAGTTCGAATCTCGTATGGGTCGGTTTGGTTTTATGACGTAAGGGTCATATTTGGGCACGCTGCGGCAGACACCAATATCAAGTAATACTAATACACACAATGAAAGTTTTACTGACAGAAAAGAGGTAAATACACCCAGAGAGGAATGTACCTGACAGGATGGTAGGTATTTTAAATAACGTCGCACTGGAATAACACAATGGGCTATTTGGCGACCGTCTGGGTAGGTATTTGGTATTTTCAATTAACGTCACACTGAAGCAACACAACGGGCTATTGGTGACGGTCCGGGATCAATCCCAAAGGGAAAGGTCCGAGGACAACCCCACGTAATTTTGAACCACGGTCAGATGACGGGCGACCGTCTCGGATCAAACCCGAAGGGAAAGAAAAATTCAACACCACGTAATTTTGAATCACGATCAGATGACGAGGTCACACCTGAGCTGGCACCTCACTCTTCAAACTTCCACGCCAAATGAACGTGAGGACATTTGAGGGGACGATAGATTTAACGTACACCAGTCCCCTTTGTATACGAAGGTCATTGGTTGGATTCGAACTCGCAAACCTGCGGTTGCTAATCCGTTACTCTTCCAACCGGGCTACCGCGGCCCGATACCTGACAGGAATCGAACCTGCGTCGCCTGTACCTCGCAGGTTGCTAGCGCAGTGGGCACACCCACTGAGCCACGACTGCCCCTCGTATGTGTCAGTCCGGTTGGCAGTTTGCAGTTACCCGGTTTCTTCCAGGCGATACGAGTATGTGAGCCAGCTTGCAAAATTTCCCCAGGAAGACATTGTCTCCCATAAGTTTACGGTGGATGTGATGTGGTAGCTCTTTGTCCGGTTGCTAATCCGCGATTCTACCAACTGGGCTACTGCAGTGTGTTCTTGAAAAAAGGCTATCAAATTTTTTTAAGAGGGTAGTTAATTACCGTCGCACTGGTGCAACACAACGGGCTATTGCCAGCGGTCAGAAAACAACGCCTCATTTTGAATCACGGTCAGATGACGAGGTCAACACCTGAGCTGGCATCCCACTCTCAAACTTCCACACCACACCAGTGTTTTTTAGGATATTCAGCGAATATTAAAGCTTTTTAAGGGCCTCGAAGATTAAAATGAAGAATCACGTCTTAAGGCTTTTTACAAGACCCGTGGGATGTACTTGCCATCACCAATTTAAGCAAAATTTTAAAAAGAACAGTTACAACTCGCCAATTAAAAAACTTTTATTATCCTTTAACCAGAAATTCGCAGATATAGTTAGACACAACTATGGAGTTAGAGTTCACTCAACCGTACATTTGATAGAATTAAGTTATAATAACCAAAACTAAAACACGAAATTCATAAAACGTCGTTTTAATTGGGGATTAACTTGAATAAACACGTCAGCGAATTTTCCATATAAAAATAAATGCTGCCGTTTTTAATTAACGAGTGGGTGGAAAATGTTTTAATCTTTTGGAACTTCCATTGCCACTTGGATAATTTAAAAATGCATTATTTTTTCCAAAACAAACCTTAAAGTTGAATTAACGAGTACAGCTGGAAACGTGTCACCTTTGTATAAGTAATTATCAGTATTATCTATGAGTGAATTTTAGATTAGAATAAAATTATAACTAATCAGGACCTTATAGAAGAAACCAGGGTTTTTTCATAGCCAAAATGCAAAATGTTTAGAACAAATTTTTCAGGTTCTCTTATTCAGATGACAATAAACTCAAGTTATATACATCGAAGCAAATTTTTTTTTCTAGAACGAAATAAGGACTTTTACTTTTTTGGTATGAATGCAATCCAGGTGACTAAACTATAGAAAAATCAAAGCCACGTAAAATGTCATTATTGTACAATGGACCAGACTATTACTTTTTTAGCAGTGTAGTGTCTGGAGCCTGGGTCAACACCTTAACTGGCACCTCACTCTCCAAACTTCCACATCACGCCAAAGATCGTCGGGTACGTGTAGAAACCCGACGATCTTTGGTTGGATCGAATTTCGTACTAGCATCCCTCCGGTTGTCAATCCGCTACTCTTCCAACTGGGCTACCCGCGTCCTTTAAGAACACCGCACTCAGTAATTTTAATTAACGTCGCACTGGAGCAACACACCGGGCTATTGGCGACGGTACCGGGATCAAATCCAAAGGCAAAGGTCCGAGAACACCACCAAGTAGTTTTGAATCGCGGTCAGATGACGAGGTCATCACCTAAGTTGGAACCCAACTCTCCAAACTTCCACGCCAAAGTGAGGACATTTGAGGCCGCGACATATTTAACGTGCACCACGGTCTTTGGCTGGGGGGGGTATTTCAATTAACGTCACACTGGAGCAACACAACGGGCTATTGGTGACGGTCCGGGATCAATCCCAAAGGGAAAGATCCGAGGACAACACCACGTAATTTTGAACCATGGTCAGATGACGAGGTCTTTGGCTGGATTCGAACTCGCAACTCTTCTGTTGCTAATGCGTTACTCTTCCAACCGGGCTACCGCGGCCCCACCAGGCTCAGTAGTCTTGTGAAGTAGTACCTAGACGAGAAACGACGCGGTTATCGCGAAACCTCATGTCTTTTGGCAACGGTCGGCCCTGCTTTACGAGAAGCTAACGAGACGTGTCGGTTTGTATCTCATTAAAACACGTCAACGAGTGAGGAAACAATGTTTCACTTTAACTTCTGGCGTGCGCCGTGGACGATATTCAAGAAGGGCGACCCGAAAAAAGACGCGCCGAACCCAAACAAGCCGCCAGACGGTTCTTTTTTTTTTTCGTTTCATTCCCCCAAAAGAAACAATTTTTTAAAAAATATAGTTTTCGCCGACAAAGTGCGGTGGCGCCAAGCGAGAGGAGTGATAACGCTGGCAGACGACAGTTTCTTATTGTTCGAAAAGAACAGATCTGAGGGCGAGCCTTCATCCAAGCGGCACAAAAAATCGGAACCGATCGGTGGTGCTGTCTCAAATGATAAGAGCAGAGGAGATCAGTGATCTTGGCGCATGTGGGATGATGACCCAGTAAGTGTCAGCGTGAATGGAAATGTGTTGCAAAAGCGGATAGGTAGTCTGGCATCGTGAAATGTTCAGGAGTTGCAACAGCCAAAACATTTGTGAAATAGTATTAGTTTTTTAAAAATAGTAGCAGTCTCCTCTCTATTTTAGTAACAAATTTAGTTGCTCACGTACAAAATGAATGGGCTAAAGCACAATTTGGAACAATGGATTAAGTATGAAACAGACGTTGAAGATCTCGCAAAGAAATTAAAATTTAAAAACTAAATATTTTCTTAATAAGTTTTCATGACATTCTAGCAACCAGATTGCGAAGGGTTTTTCATGGTTACCACGGTTTCGCGCCAAAACTTCGAAATTGATGTCCTTTGAAAAATTTTCTCCCTGAAGAAAAATATTTTTTCCGTCCGCTATTTTTTTAAAAGGGACTAAATTTTCATCGACCTTTAGAGAATTAAAAAAAAAAACCCGCCAAATTTTTCGAAGTCACCAAAAGTTAGAATACAAGTTCTTTTGAAACGATTTTGCTTAAAAAGATAACACCAATCGCCATGTTGGGAAATATCTGCCTTTTTAGTCGTCTGTTGCAGCACTGCATAAATTTTTAATAGCAGTCTCCTCTTTAAGCCTTATTTTAGTAGCAATTTGAGTTGCTCAGATACAAAATGAATCGGCTGAAACACAAAATGTGTAAATTAAGTATTAAACAGGCGTTGAAGGAATTGAAAACTAAATTTTTTTAATAAATAAAATAAGGCAACCCCGATATGTATTAAGCGGAAGTAAAATCTTTACGTCTGGTTTGATTCCAATGAACTCCCTGTACATTTTACTTTTTAATGAATATAAAATTATTAATTGGGACTCTACAAATGAATAAGATGCACAGAGATTAGATTCCTGACGGCCGAAGCCAGACACGTTCACCTTCCCCTGAATCCGCCAATGGCCGTGAGGTGTTAGTTCCCAAAGCAGATTCACGACTCCATTCAAACAAGACCTTGTCGTTGAACACAACAAATTTCGCGTCGTCTGCCCCAGTTCCCTTGCCACGACCCAGTTTCAAAACAGCGGTCCCTTCCAATTCTGCAGAATTTAATGAAAAGCACAGCGCGAGCTGGTTTTAATTATTTGCAAAAAAAATGACGCCATCCGGAAATGAAAGCAGCTGGCATGACCTTTACTCGCAATAATTACGTCGATGTTGAATGATGGCGGCCATAAAATCCTCTTCGCGGTATTTTTAGCGTCCGACACGTATGCACTGCCAACAGTTGGGGCCTACCCTCCACTCCCCGAAGTCATTACGCGAACAAGACACATTTATGGGCCCTTGGTTCCGCGTTGGGTAGAGTGAGAACAAGGATTGGCAAAGCCAATCAAATAATTTACTCGGTTGAGAATCGATATGTAACGAGGTGCTTTCGTGGGTGGCTTCTAGGACTGGAACTTTGTATTGCCGCAGGAGACAGTTGCAGTCATTGCGAAAAAATTTCTTCCTTAACCCTCTTTTAGTAGCAATTTTAGTTGATCAGATAAAAAAATGAATCGACTGAAGCATAAGATGTGCTAATTGAGAAGAAAGGGCTGCCAGACAAAGCACTTGAAATAGTTGCATTAGTAGTATACATTTTTAAAAATAGCAAAAAATATCCTCTTAAACTTTATTTCAGTGGCACTTTTAGTTGATTGGATACAAAATGTATCGGCTAAAACAGATTTGCTAATTAAGCATGAAACAGACGTTGAAGATGTCGCCAATAAATTTTTAATCTTTAAAATCAATGTTTTCTTAATAACGTTTTCACGACAACCTAGCAACCACATAGTCCGATGTTTTTCTTTCCTTGTAGCCACGGCTTGGCGCTATAACTTCAAAATTAGCGTTCCTTGGAAAACTCTCTGAAGAAAAATCCGAAAAATATTTTTTCCCGTTCGCTAAGTTAAAAAAGGGACTAAATTTTTTTTGACTTAAGGTAAATTTTCAAAAAAATGTCGCCAAAATTTTGAAAATAAGAACTTTTGAGACGATTTGGTTTCAAGATTCCCCTAGTCGCAGTGGCAAAGTGTTTTAATCACCTATAGCAGCACTGAATAACAGAAAAGCTTGCAAATTTGGAAAAGAATATATATTTCATGGCCAATTATGTACCTTACGCCATAAAATAAACCATCCTGACAATCTTATAACAAAGGAATTTACAGATTTCCTTTGTTATAAGATTGTCAGGATGGTTTATTTTATGGCGTAAGGTACATAATTGACCATGCTTCCACTGCCATATAAATAAATTTCGACGTATATCTAATGACCAGTCATAAAAGTCGTCCCCAACCATTCTAACAGTTCCCAATTTGACTGAATTTCTACGAGTAGCACCCCTTAAAAAAGAAAGAGTAAGAAAGATTTTCAAACCCACATCCACTTGATATCCTAAATCAGTGAGGGCTGAGGTAGCCCAGTTGGAAGAGCAAAGGATTAGCAACCGGAGGGTTGGTTGCAGGTTCGAAACTAGGTCCAGACAAAGACCGTCGTGTACACGGGGACTGGTGCACGTTAAAACTGTCGTGGCCTCAAATGTCCTCACGTTGGAGTGTGAGGTTTGGAGAGTGGGGTGCCAGATCAGGTATTGACCTCATCATCTGAATCACAATTACGAGGTGGCTTGGATCTTTCTCTTTGGGATGGATCCCGGACCGCCGGCAATAGTCCGTTGTATTGCTCCAAATCGACGTCAATTCAACAACCTACCCCTCGCGGGCTCAAACAAAAAAACAAGGAAAAAAAACCTCTCATATATTCCATAAGCGTAACTATCAACGGTTAAAGCCAATCCAGACACTTGGCAAACATTACTTCCAAGAGGAAGAGAGGCCAAGGAACAAAAACATAACGGGGTAAGAAAAAAAACAGCTCAAGCCTTGGCTCGACCTTTAGAAGGGGGTGCGGAGGGATTCGATCGAAGAAAAACTCCGCCGGAATAAGAAGTATGGGTACGCGCACAGAAAAAGGGTACAAAAAAACAATCGAACAGAAGCCTTATACTGGAGCATCTTACTCGCGAGGAGGCCGGAAAAACGATAGGAGAGAGGCCAGAAGAAAGAGGAGGCGAGCCTAAAAAGATTACTTCTTATTGATCACTCAGGCTTTCTACAAGATGATGCCACGTGGGTAGGATCAGGGGAACTAATAAATGCTGTTGCGACTCGAAATGCTCCCACGATGCAGAAAAATGCATTGCAGTTAACGGACTTGGAATGAGTGTTTCTCTACAGGAAGACGTGCCGATAAGCTGCCAAGTGAAAAAATTCGGTTCTTGGTGTTAATATTTTAGAAGCATTCGTCCGGGATGATTAGAAAAGTGGGGAACGATTTCGTATTCTAAGGATAAAGTTTTACATTAACCCTCCTGGTGATTGTTTTTCGACAAGGCATCTCACCATCAGCAACCCCAAGATCTTGATGAACGAGATATCTCGTCATTAGAAGAAAACTGACTGGATCTTGATCTCGTCATCCTCAAATAGGCAAAATCTTGATGACGAGATGTCTCGTCGTTAATAAAATTGGTCAGAGCTTTAAGGACGAGATATTTCGTCGAAACCACTTGAATGGGGTTGAGTTCTTTTTATCTTGGTTGTGATTACCTCCAGAGGGTTGATTGGTCGCATTGAGTTTTACGACTTAAACTTGGATAAGCTGTGCCAAACACGGCAGACAACATCAAGTAATGGACAAACACACACAATGAAAGTTTTACCGACTAAGAGAAAAATAATGGAGGAATACCGGGGCTCCTAATAAATGTGATGATGCAAATAAAGACGTTACATAGCTGTTATGTTACATGGGGTGTCAGCTTATCTTAAGAAGGTCGTACTTCTGTGTTTGAATTTGAGTGACGAAATTACTTTAATCGTCCCTTAATCGTTGTTTAATGGTTCAAAATTACAAGGTGTTGTCTCATCGGGATTGATCCCGGACCGTCGTCAATAGCTCGTCGTGTTTCTCCTAGTGCGACGTTAATTCAACTACCTACCTCGGGGAAATATTCCGACTACAAATATCTGCTGAAAATTTGAGTGTAATATACAGTGGCGATAAGAATAGTGGAAATTCTTAATAATGTACTTGTCAAGGCAATGTTTGTGATTTATTTACCACGAAGAGAGTGCGACGGGTAACGAAGAACCCATTTGGTCGTAAAAGCAATCGGGTACGGCCCCCATTCCGGTAATGCATCCACCATCTGCGTCCAGCAGACACAACCAAGACGTTCCCCAACCTTCTCCAGAAACCATCGGAAAAACAATCCCGTCATCCATCCGGCACAAGTGGGAAGGCTTCCCCTCTAAGCTCTGGCAAATATCCTTCCGCCTCCCTTCACAAAAAGGGATACTAAACAGACATTCCAGCTTGTGTGCCAGTTACTTTTCCATCCTACCGCGGAGGCAAAGTTCAAGTTTCTTCAGATTGGGCTTCCAGAGCAAACCATTATCACCGCACGAGGAAGGGGTCGAGCAGATTTATTGCGGACACGGGAAGCGCAATCCGGCCGCATTCCGGATTCACGGGGGCGGCGAAATCTAGCCTCCGCCGAATGCAAATTATTCCAGTCCCCTGTGTAATGAGGTCGTTAATCAAATTCACAGGGCACAGATACGGAGAATCGCAGACGGACTTTGAATGTAGGGCTCATTCATCGGAAACAAGACGCCTCGGAAGAATTCCCCTTATTTCAACAAAGGATTTAATATTCTGGAGCAAAAAGGATCGGTGGGTAGGTAGTTGAGTTAACGTTGTACTGGAGTAATATAGCGGGCTGTTGGCGACAGCCTGGGATCAATCCCTAAGGGAAAGATCCAAGGACACCTAATCATTTTGAACCACGAGCAGATGACGAGGACAACACTTGAGCTGGCACCCCACTGTCCAAACTTCCACACCACGTTAATGTGAGTACATTTGAGGCCACGACAGATTTAACGTACACCAGCCCCCAGGTACACGACGGTCTTTGGTTAGATCGAGTTTCGCACTTCCAACCCTCCGGTTGCTAATTTGCTACACTTCCAACCAGTCTACCGCGGTTCCTAAACGTTCAGGAGAAAACGAATCGGCAGTTCCAGTTTAAAATGGTGTAGGTTAGTGTCAATAATTCAGCACCATGTAATCAAAGGATGCAATAATTTGTAGGATTACCAAAGGTGAGCCATAAGGTGTACAAAACCAATTGAAGACAAATCAATAACGTTTTTGCGTTTACCAATTGGTTAAGGGTTTCGTATCTTGCAATTTGGCATTGCTGTTTCTGAATAAAATAGAGCTGCATTTATTTTAGTAGTGTTTAACTACCTAAGTGCTCTCCCGAGATATATTCGGGCACGGCATTTGGGGTGAAAGGGCTTATGTGTGGGGGGTCTCCGGCCAGACACTGAGGAATGTTGGCCGGAAGGAATTATTTGATCCCGAGGGACGTCGGCGGGGTGGCCTTGGACGATCATTCGAGTGAGGGGGAAAACGGAGAACGATAGGGGTGAGAAAAAAACTCGAGTGGTGGACACCGACCAGGAAGGACGTGATGAGGGTCCTTCGATGTCATGTGAGCGCTAGAATGTATAACCCTTAAAGATAAATAAATGCATAGAAAAGCAACCCGAATAAGCGTCATTCCTAGTAGCCTATAGAGGAAAACAAAGAACCGTATTGTGACAGGGTTATTTATTATAGCCATTATGTAGATGGTTGGTTTTTATGGTGAACGGACCATACTTGGCCAAGCTGCGCCAAACACAAGACTAACGTCAAGTAAATGGACACACAAAAGTTTTACTGACACAGACGAGAGAAGTTACAGGAAAGAACTACAGCGCCCCATCATTTTTGAAACAAAACCCACACACCAAAGCGCTTTAATAAAAAGTGCCATCACAAATCTTGCAATAAAACAAACAAACCTAAACACCGAGACCCGTCAAACACCTCAAAGAATTCGAAATACGATTCAACGAAAGCGAAACACCACCCCACCAAGACATTGTGCTCCTCATTCGCAACGCCCTCCTCAAGAGCCAGAATCAATACGCGAAACGCAGAAAGGGTAGAATCGAACGCCCAGAAACACGAGAGCCCCACTTTGCTAGACAATGGGAATCAATGATATCACCCACCCTCTCCAAGGAACAAATAAAAAAATGGAGGGTGGGGGAAGAAAAAGAATAAAGCTATTACTCGAGGCAGGGGAAGAACAGTTGTCGTTCGAATGCGGGGGTCAGGGAAGAGGTCGTGTGCGCCTATCGTTCCGTAGCTGCGAAGAAGAAAAAGACCTGCCACCATGGTGGTTTGAAGAGAGCATGGGGTCAGGTTTGTGCTAGGAATCAATTGCCTCGTTTCCTTGAAACCAGCTGTACCCATTGCGATGCACACACGTTGGCGACCTCTGCTGAAATGAATTTCGTTTCATAGATTGAGAGAAACATTGGTGAACAAGAAATTAAAAATCTAGGTTTTATGACAATCTAGCAAACCAGAGTCCGTGGTTTTTCTTTCATGGTTGCCACGGCTTGACGCCCAAATTCCGAAATTGTCGTCCCTTGAAAAATTTTATCGCTAAAGAAAAATCCGAAAATATTTTTTTCCGTCCGCTATTAGGTAAAAAAAGGGATTAAATTTTCGTAAACCTTCAGTGAATTTTCATAAAAAAATCACCAAAATTTAGAAAATAGCTTTCGAGAAGATTTTGTTTAAAAAGAAACCCTAGTCGCCAAGGTTATAAAGTTGCCAGTGGAAGCCCTGCAAGACCCACATTACTTCACAAAAAGTACTACATTTAGCTGGTTAAATGGTAAAATAAGATCCTCGACGAAAATTCTCCAAAATGGAGGAGGGTTAGTTATAGCCAAATTATGTAGATGGTTGGTTAGATTAAATGGCGCAAGGGCCATATTTAGTCAAGCTGCGTCAAATGCAAAACAGACAACACAAAGTAAATGGACATACGCACCGAAAAAAGTTTTAAGGACGCAGGAGAGAGCAACACACCCAGGGCGGTTGGTTGGGTAAGGTCCAAAAACGGACAAGCTGCGCCAAACGCAAAGTAAATCAATAAAATCGTTGTACAGATAAAATAATAGAAATTGACACCCAGGACGGAATCGAACCCGCTGAGGCACGACGGTCCCCCCGAAGATTGAAGGAAGTGGACAATAAAAATTATAGGATAAGAACGACGCAAGTTACGTGCCCAATACTTATCCTTACGCTATTAAAAGATTCCAAAGGACACCACACTCCCAGACTCGACTTCCAAGAGCAACACAAAAATCAATACCAAAACACACAGACCTTGCACACCCCAATACATCTCCAATCCCCTTCCACCGTCCGTAAGGCATAAAAAATGTAAGTCCAAATCTGGATTCGCCATTTCGGTAATTGGTGAAGAACAGGGGAGGATACGGGGTGCCAGCTAGGCCCCCGCGGGGCATTCGGTTAATGGAGCGTCACGGTTACGACTACTGATAAGTGGACGTTAATCCGTTCCCCAAAATCACGCACAGCCCCTGGTTGGGGAAGGTGGAATGACGGGTTCGAAACCTTTTGTTTGAATAGGACGGGCTTGGCGGAAACGTTAAGAAGGAAATGCAATAATTGATGTAATTATATTGATGGGAGATTAGGGATGACACTGAGATCATACAGAAATTGCGCTCTCCTTTGAAATCTTGGTTGTCGCAGAGAAGATGGCGAAAGTGAATCACGATTTCTTTGATGAAAACGGGGAGTTTCGCAAGACTGGATACTTCATGATCAGCTAAAGGTGAAAGAGGTTGGACTATGAGTAAAAACCTTAACAAGAAATTTTATTACTTATCTTTTGGTTTCTACTTTATCTGGAATCGCGGTAGCCCGGTTGGAAGAATAGCGGATTAGCAACCGGAGGGTTGCGAGTTCGAAACTCGATCCAACCAAAGACCGTCGTGTGCGTTTGGGATGATCCACGTTAAATCTGCCATGGCCTCAAATCTAACGTTGGCGAGGTGTGGAAGTTTGGAGTGCCAGCTCAGGTGTTGACCTCGTCATCTGAACGTGGTTCAAAACGACGAGGATCATTCCCTTCGGAATAGATCCTTGGCCGTTACCAATAACCCGTTGTGTTGCTCCAGAGCGACGTTCATTATCTACCTACCTTTACTTTAACTCTGGCAAATAGCTTTGATCGAGTGTCTTATTGAATATTTTTGGGCCACATTGTGCGACTGACACCATTACCATGAAGGAAAAAAACTCACATAACAAACCAATGCATAAATAATTTTCAGTTAGGTTAATCCAATTGGGCAGCGAGTTCGTGCATTTCAAAGTGGTTGAATGGTTGCAATGAGTTTTATGGCGCAAGAACCACATTTGTCCAAGCTGCGCTAAACACAAGACAGACAATGTGAAGTTATCAGAGGTGGTGGGGAGAGAACAATAGGAGGAAAGAAGAAAAGATAGCTTGGGTGTCCGGGGAGTGACTCCACGATTACCAAAGACAGTAAACCCATGCATTCAAATGGAAGTTTAGCATTAATTGTGTGTCCGATACTCCACCTGAACATGTTATTTCAGTGGTTTGCTTAAATATTATACGTAACGCAGATCTTTGCAACGGCGCCAGTTTTATGTTATGATAGAGTTGGATGCATGTCAGATGAATAAAAATTAATGATACGAAGTTTGATTGGATATTATATGTATCGTAGATCTTTGTACACAATAACGGCCCCAGCTTTAGGTTCTGATTAGAGTTGGGTGGATGTCAGATAAATAAAAATTTTGATATGAAGTTTTATAATCCACTTAACCTGCAAAATGTCTTTCTAAGTATCGGATTTAACAAACGTCACATTTATAAAACAGCATCTGAAGATAGTGGCGAGACTAACATAGACGTAAAAGATACAAAGGAACCCATTTCCAGGGAGAAAACACGGAAAACATGTTAGGCTTCATTTTTTGTGTCCGCAGCCTTCTCCGTTTGCAAACAGAAATTCGAAGGCACGGTTAATAATTGAAGTCCCCACTCTCGCTTTCCGAGATTAATGCGCTATAAGCCGCCATGTACAACACTAAAAAGGCAGGCGAAAACAAAAAGAACCCGGCCTCTTTCGTGGGAAATACACAACCCCGCAGCAGTAAAAGCAAAATACTACATACACATTAGTCCCACGTACCTCGTAATGCTACGACGAACTCCAATGAAATCTCATTCATTATTACAGGCACTCGTTTTCCTGCAACAGCAGCCACAGAAAACCGGTTGGGCTGGAGGAAATGTCTCCCTTTCGCCTCAAACTGGTGTTCTTATTCGATCAGACATGGGCGACATTTGTTTCTCGTTCGACAGTGTTTACCTTCCAAACCTTCGCGGTGGATTCGGAGAGCAAACTTGCCCATCTCGGTTAATCCCTCCATTTCCTCGATAACAAAGGGATTGGAATGTTGCCTTATTCTGTTTGTTGGTGACCAGTGTACCTAATGCACTCTGAGATAGTGCTCTGGTATGTCAGAGATCTTCAAAATGGGAATGACAAGCATTTTCACTGATCGGGCTTCGATAGGTAAGGAATTCCGAGACAACTGCAGCAACTGTTCTACTGGGCAGTGATTGGTTCTGGTAAGATCAATAGGGGTAGGAATATTAGGGGAATTGGAGTCTCCAGAAACAGGTTCTTCGAAACATCCGACGTTACTCCACACAAAGGTGGTATATATAAGGTATACTTTGATAACTGCAATCGCTGTTGCAAAATCTTAAAACGAATGAAAGAACGAGAATATATTAAGGGAAATATACCTCCTAAGTTATAACACTTACAGGTTGCCAAATGCTTTGAATTGTGTTTTTAGAGGGCCAAAAGTGGAGGACTTCGGTCCTTTTGCAATTACGCTACATAGTTCAAATAAATAAAACAATAAGGCAACAGCTGAACCACGAAGAAAACTTGAATCAGTATTCTGACACTCGTAATAATTTGATACCACGAAGTTTCACGCTAGCATCCTCGAATGACGTCATATCGGAGCTTGTAGATACAGAGAAATCATACAGTATAGAGGCTCATTTACACTTGTACGTCGATCCGAATCCGTCGAAATAATGAGCAACGAGAACAGGAAAGAGCGACAGGTTTAATCACTCCTGTTCTCATCTTTGCTAATATCCTTGAATGGTGTCAGGACAGTTTTGTAGATACAGAGAAATGCAATGTAAAGGCTCATTTACACTTGTACGTCCATCCGAATCAGTCGAACCAATGAGCAACTAGAACAGGAATAATTGACAGGTTTAATTACTTCTGTTCTCGTCGTTCATTGATTCAACGGATCCGAATACGGAGGATTCAGGTAGACGTACAAATGTAAATAAACCTTAAGTTGGATGGATAATGTAAAGCAACTTACGTGGCACATTGAACCGGACCCGCGGTCTGTGCTCGTCTTGCCAAGCGGCCATGCCCGGACCGGGCACCATCAGGAGTCCCAGGAAGAAAGCGCACCCAGCGACCACGAAGGCCGGGGCGCTGGGGGAGAGGCGTATTCCGTGCAGGGGCGGCGACATGGCTCTGCGTGCAGGAGGAGGGATGTTGGGGTCAGAGAGATCTGCCGAAGCTAAGTGCCTGTGTGCAAAGAATGAAAGAACGTGAATGCTCCCGTGCGAGAGGGATTCACATTTGGGATGCGTACGAGGCTTGAGTGAAAGGGGTCGGCGTCCTAGGGGGTGTTAGTGCAGGGGAAGGGCATTCGTTTCCTCGCGTACTCCCGTCATCACTGAAAGAGAAAAGCACACATTAAATTACGAACATGACAGCTGCATTCAATTCAACATACATAAGTAATGAAGTCATAATTATCAATTAAGGCTTCCGAAAGTCCCGCTTTCCCCCGTTATCCAAATGCTGAGTTCACTTTTCTTTCGTTTTGCTATCACCTCAATAAATGAATGACCTGCTTTAACTAAAGTTGGGTAAGCAAATTCGGTACGTCGAACACAGCAAACGATACCATGTTTATAGAATGAAGTATGGCGAAAGGCGTGCAACCGTGAGGTGCCTATTTAAAAGTAATGTAGCACGATTGAGGCACACCAAGAATAGGTGCAGAATGGCGGTCGTTACTTAGGCTGGTCAGTCAGGTAAAATAAAAAAATATGATGCAAGAAAAGTTGAAGTGCTGCCATCTCCAGAGAATCTTTTAAATGTGATTCTACGGTCATGGGACAAACTTCAGGGGGTGATAGATCACAACGAAACAAACACTTTTCCCCATAGAATGTATGGTCGCAAGTGCAGCGGTTGGCCACTAGAGAGCGCAGTCAAACGCTCGTATAAAAGCGTTACGTCGGCGATGCGAGGCCTGCATCAGGTGTGGTGGTCGACATTTTGAACAGCTTCTGTAATTGTGCATTTGCGTTGTACTTACCGACTGATGTTTGTACATGTCGTTTCATTTCCGTGTCAAAAATTTCTCATGTTTTGTCATTTCTTTCTTACCCGTTGTTCCTTGTACTTATCTTTAATTGATGCAAATCTAATTGTACTATTTCGTTTCGTCAAGCAGTTATTGATGTTTATTTGATATTAAAGCGTTGTTCCCATATTTCATGCCTCTTCTCCTTTCCAACTTGCGTCGGACCGTGTGTTTGTGCCGAAATGGAAAGCGCCCTCTAGCGACTATACATTCTATGGTGAAAAGAGTTTGTTTCCTTGTGTTCTATCACCCCTGAAGTTTGTCCCATAGTCGTAGAATCACCCTGCATAAGCTGTTTTTATTTCATTAATAACAACGCAATGTCAAATATCTCACTTTTGTTAGTTAGGTCCTTGCTATCAGTGTCTCAACTGCCATACGCGAAAGCCACGAATCAGGAGCGGACATATTTGGGGAGGGGGAAACGGGGCCTCGCCACCCCATGAAATATATTTTGTGCTAAAAATACAACCAAAAATAAATGTTGAAGCTAAATTAATCAGCATTGAAACGCAGTTTAGCTAATCACATAGGCGAAAAGAATAGATTTGTTATGAAAAAAAAAATCACCAAATGAAATGCTTATTTAGCATTACGGCAAATCGATCGAGATGGGAATCGGAAGAGATCACTAATGCATCCTCGGAATTCGTTTCGGAATACAAGCCTCAACGAAATAACAAAGCGAGACAGACACAACTTAAATCAGGCAGTTGCGGGAATAGTTTCCTAGAATAACGAGTATATTTTTGTCCTGTCTGCAGTGAGTGCGCATTCCATGGAATGGCGTTTTAAGCAATCGAATTGATATACTTTGTTCGAGGATGAATTGAAAAGAATTCAATTTCTAATGATGCAATATATTTGTAGGTAGGAAGTTGAATTTACGTCGCACTATCGGCGACGGGACCAGCATCCATCGCGAAGGGAAAGGACACCTCGTCATTTTCAACCAGTCAGATGAAGAGGTCAAACATCTGAGTTCTCTCTTCACACTCCAGCCAACGTGAGGACATTTGAGGCCACGACAGATTTAACGTACATCAGTCCCCACCTACCTGGATCGAGTTTCGATCGATTGATTTGGGGTTCTATGCCATATTTGGAGAAGATGCGCCAAACATAAGACAGGGACGCTGGGAGGAAAAGCGGAAAGGTAAGCGAGGGTAAAACAGAAGGATCACTGGAGTACTTCGGGGTTGTGATGCCCTAAAGGAGATGCGTCCCTGAGGTCGGGTTGAGTTTCGAACTCGCAATCCTACGGTTGATAATCCGCTACTCTAACAATTAGGTTACGGCGGCCCATTGCTCAAACAGAACTCCCAATTAATGGAACATTTGCAGTTTTTCCTTTCAATTTTATATAAATTATCTGACACTAAACAATGCAATTTCGGCGCGGAAAATCCGCTGCCAAATTTTCACATAAAATTCCAACAGCCTAAAAATAACTGCCCGAGAACAAATTTATCCCCAATATCCGACCCTAGAGTCATTTACATTCCGTCCCCATATTGTTTACCCACCGCGACAAGCGAACTGCGGACTATTTGCAGACGCTGTCTCGGTACTCTCGTAATGAAGATTAGCCCCAGCCGCCCCGACCTTTCGAAACTCGGGAATTGCCCGATTGGTCCAATTCCCGAAACCAATTTCGAACGCACACATAACAACGTCACAATTCGAACTTATTGCACGTCTCGGGGAAGCCAAACAGTCACCGTGTCATTACGAAATGGTGCCTCTTCCTGGCAGATCATCAGAAATGGCGACCGTAAATAAAAATTTCTTCCTTCTTATCCAATACTGCTCTTGCGAGATTTATGTGTTTCCTCCATTCTCGTCTCGCGAGTAAAAGAAACCGGGAGTTTTCTTTTCTGCTTCTGCGAAGTGAAAGGAATGGTATTGGATTTTGTTTTTGACCTTCTAATCGGCCACTTGAGACTAGGAGGTTGAGAGGTTATCGAGGCCGAATTTTAAAAATAAACAAGGTGTAATGGCGGTGAATGAATCGTTCATCACCCCGAGTGCGTCGATTCCGAAGTAGGGGATTTGGTTGCACTGCGCACTTCGGAAAGTAACACCCAGAGCGGCATTAACCCTCCAAGTGCTTTCGACGAGATATCTCGTCCATCAAGATCTGTTAGTGATTTAAGCTAATGACGAGATACCTCGTCAAGATAACCACTGCGAGGGTTATGAGACTCTCTTAATCCGATCGAAAAGAATTGCGTCAGGCAACTACTTTTCAGAATACGTAAAATTCTAACCAAGATATACAATAATGGTATTTACGTCGCACTGGAGGGCTATTGTCAACGGTCCGGGATCAATTACGAAGGGAAAGATCGAGGACACCTCGTTATTTTGGATCACGGTGTGATGACGAAGTCAACACCTGAGCTGACACCACACTTTCCAAACTTCCACACCATGCCAACATAAGGACATGTGAGGCAACGACAGACTGAATGTGCACTAACTCTCACGTACCCGACGTTCTTTGGTGGGATCGCGTTTCGCACTCGCAACCTTCCGGTTGCTAATGCGGGACTCTGCCAACTGCTCTCGCATTATTTAAATCGAAATTTCCCTTAAAATGTAATCTATGGTTATTTTGTCGTTTAATCTAATTGGTGTTGACCAATCTACCATACATCAATTCGGAATTCTTACTGTCGAAGTGCTGAAATTGTATTCGGAAAACAATGCATCTGACGTAACGTTCATTTTAATACGTGCAGGAAACATTACTGCCACCAACACTTAAGCTTGGCAGAAAATGCCTCTCCAAGGCAGTGACTATTTCTGTTGGAGTTTGCAGTAATAACTTCACATAGAGAAAGTACTTTCATTGAAAGTCTTAAGAACACCGAAACGAAGGGTCACGTGGCCAGGTCAACTGGGGCGTGGCCTTCGAGAATCTCGTCAGACGAGAGCATCTTCCAATTTATTCCTAATGGCCTTCCTCTACCCCACCACCCCTTGCACGCATTCATTCATTCAGCAGTTGTGTGTTGTGATCTTGAATGAAGGCGTTTACTCTTATTTACTCTTCCCCTTTCCTTCTTTTAATTGGTTATGAAAGATCCTCCCGACGTCGCGACCCCCCTTTTTTTATTTATTTTTCCTTCTCTGACAGACACGGAGCGACGAATCTTTTTGACAACAGTGGATTCCTTTACAAGATTTGGAATGCCCCATTCGTTCCGGTTGGGAATTTTATTTCCTATATGCCCCGATTCCGAGAAAGATTGCGTCTCGATAACACATTTTTCTTTGATGACACCACCGTCATATAGAGGATGTGCGAGCGAAATAATTGCCATCGCGGAAAATTTGACGAGAAGCGTTGAAGCAAATGAAAAAAGAGGATATTAGTTTTCAACGTCAACTTGCGAGTTTTTTTTACCCCTTTCTTTCAATATCCGAGTTTTATTTTTTGCCCTGCTTTCAAGATTTGGACAAAAGTGAATAGCTTGTGTTAAAACCTGGTATTAAGTACGAGCTTCAAGCTTGAAAGGGTTTGCAAGTTCATGTTTACACATGTTTTTTTATTTGTAATGCCGAAGATTCGGGGATTTTACAGCCAGAAGTCAAATAGTAGCATAAATTTTTAAAAATATTAGCAAAAAGTTTCCTCTTAAACCCTATTATAGTTGCTGATACAAAATGATGGCTAAAACAGTAAATGGACTAATTAAGTATGATTGTTTGGTTGATTTGTGGTTTTATGGCGCAAGGGGCCATACTTGGACAAGCCACGCCAAACGCAAGACACCGAGAGGAAAAAAGCAAAAAACAGACGGGTAGACGAGGGTAAAAAGAGAGGAATATCACTCGGGTGCCTCGGGATTGTGATGCTCGTACACACTTAAAGATGTGCCCTTAAGGGCCTAATTAAGTATGAAACAGACGTTGAAGATCTCGCCGAGAAATTTAGAAACTTAATATTTTATTTTCATGACAATCTACCAACCACAGATTCTGCGTCACCTACAACTTGCAGTGGGCAATCCCACTGAGCCAAGGTTACCTCGAAATTCATCGTAGAAAAAATCAGGAATCCAATTTATTTTTAAATTCAGGACACGAATTTCAGCTCGTGTACGAAAGAAACTTATCTCCCAAAGAAAGAAGTTTCTTCTCACACGGACACACTAACAAAGGTACAGACAAGACGTAGAAGGGAAAATATATGAAATTTACTCAAAATAAAGCACAAATTTACAAAAGGCAGACAGCTGCCTAAAATCAGTGATAATGATTATTAGATACAAAATACATAAGCCTAAAGGTACAAAAGAGCTCAAATTTTATTAGGGAACCCGTAATTTCTCACGGGCTTTCCAGCTTCTGAATTTTTTTGTTACAACAGAAGAGTGAAAAAATTAAAGGACAATGAGGTCTATTCATGACTCGTTACGGGGACCTAAAGTGGCTTTATAAACCCCAACAGTAAGGCAGGGGGTTGTTCTGCTCCCCGGAGAGACCGTTAGTTTCAGGTGGCAGGGTGAAAAGCCCCTGCTCCAAAACCTCGGGAGACCTTCGCACACCAAGTGATTTAATGACCCGTTATCACCATTGTCTTCATCCCTCAACATATTCCACCCTCCCCCACCTGAAAATCATGTTAAAAAGATTCGAAATTACCCACGAAACGGTGCTGCTCTCATACCCCGCAATAAAAAAACCTGCCCAGGGAGGGTTGTAGAACGGGGGACGATTCGAAAAGTTAAACGTCGAAGCCACCGAATTCGAACAAAACGGGAGACTCCTCACCCAGGGCCCCGGAAGCGTGGGGCAGATGTCTTTTCCCGGCCCTTGCCAGACCCCCTTATCGTCTGTTAGCGCCACGTGCTTGAGGACTTCCAGGCGTGCAGCCGATAAGACATCTGCCCGAGCACATCCTTCCTGCGCGCATCCTCTACATCCCCCCTTGTGTCGTCTGCAGAAGGTGCGTGGTTTTTGTTGAAAAAAATTGAGGGGGTCGTGAAAGAGGTAAGCCTGTACTTTATCAGATAGTCCATCTTTCACAGATCAGGGGGATGTTTTGTTGGATTGTCGTGGATGCGGGTTCGGGAAAGCATCTGCGGTGGTGCGTGTACACCGTTATTTAGACTTTATTAATATCGTAAAAACCTCTCTGGTCGACCAGCTCAAAGAAGTTTATGTCAGAGGTTTCGGAACTTTATTACACTGACCCCCGTTTCATGGTTGGTTGCGTTATCGATCCACACATCGCTCTTGAAAGGGAAAGAAAGGTTTATTATCAGCATTGGGGTTAGGGAATAAAAAGGGTAATTAAATGAAAAGGCACTGGGTTTGGAAGTTCGACCTCTTTTCATTTAGAATACTCTAATAAAAGAGATCTAAAGTAAATGATATAGCTGCCCCGGAAGAACAAAGACCCAACTGCGAAATTGGATGAATTTTCTACGCAGGTAGCTGAATTACATTTGAGGCCACGACAGATTTAATGTGTACCACCCACGTACACGACGATCTTTGGTTGGACAGAGTTTCGAACTCGCTACCCTCCGGTTGGTAATTCGCTACTCTTCCAACATGGCTACCGCAGACACGTGAATATTCAAGATATCCCTGAATGAGTGACATTTAAAAGCATCCCACTTTCATTGACATCAAATTGGATACAAAGTTTAGAAACGGACAAGCTGAGAAATGCTTAGCTAGGCCACGACAAAACGTACATGAGCATTTGTCTTCCATTTCTGTACTGAAAATATACAGGTATGCGTATTTCAGAAAAATTTAGCGTCGATGGACTGATGTTGGATCAATGTGTGGTCTGCCTTGGGGAGCTCGAAAATCAAGGGGATTTTCCAAATGCACCACCCAAGACACACTGTGTTAGGTTCTCCAGTCAGACACTGAGGAGGTCAGAAGGAACCACTTGATTCCCGAAGGATGTCGACAGGGGTGACCTTGGAATCCAGAATCTTCAAATCAGAATCTGGGGGAGTCGAAAAGAGAGCGATGAGGGTGAGAGAGTCGAGTTTTGGTTACAGACCAGGAAGAACGTGGTGAGGGTCCTTCGATGTCATGTTCTAAGACTTGGAACACTTCAAAATATAAAATATGTCAATAGCTTATGTGATACTCGGAATTATAAATAATTGAAAAGCATTCCGTAGAAGGCGTCATTTCAAAGTAGCCTATACATGAAAGGGGTCCGTTTGACACACTGGATGATCAGAATCTTCAAATTCCAATGACCAGATAGATTTTGTCTGGAAACATTTCCGAAATAAGATCACGATTGGAGAAATAAAAATATCCAAGTATTTCGACTAGTTTTGTTGCTCCGACGTGACCATGAAGGATCTCGAAACCAGTCAACAGCTCAGTTCTGCTTTACGTAGCATGCACTTCTGATTAAGACCGTGGCTCTTAACCTTTTGAGCACGGTGACACACTTGGCCGGTGACTCTCAGTCCTGACACACTTCCACGGACGACTCCTCAACAAAATAGACCACATCTTCCACTTCAACCAAAGCATGAAAATAAACTGGTTCGAATTTAAATATTTATTTTGGAATACGAAATCGATTCTCATTGCAAGTGATCTACTACCGGACCTAAACTATTTCGTACACGCAGTCTCTTTTATAGTTATTTAAATATTTATTGATTTTTCTATTCGTATTCAAAAAGCTGGGTGGGGCATCGAAATTACCTTAACTACATTCTAAGCATAGGGCTATCTTGCTTTTCGTAGTAGTGACTGAAATTTCCAGTTTTATAATAAATCGAAACCCTTTAAATCCTATGCCCGTCTACAACCTTTGGGCCATCAATCAACGAGCAGCCCAATACAGATCAGAAGTAAAAAATATGGCTTTAAACACAAACAGTAATAGATGTTAGTTTTAAAGCCGATTTCACGATGCGTAACCAGCGAAGCAATATACATAAAACGAACTTCAGAAAAAACAGTAATAGAAGATGAATCACAAATTTTCTTTCAAGAGAATTCTAAAAATGTGCAGTTGAACAAGATTGCTCCAAAGTCTACTTCATTAATCAAATAAGGCACATGTTGGAGTCAGCCAGGTGAAAAATATTCAAGTAGGCCTGAATTACAATGTGGCCTATTCTGGTTTCAGCAGAAAAAGTGGGAACTGCTCTAGGAATTGTTTTGAAGCAATGGAGGTCATTATTCTCACTCTGGAATTGAAAAAAGAAGGTGATTCATTCCAGTATTCCTCCATAAAGTTCACCGCAGTGATCGAGTCCCTCTCCTGGCTTAGGAACATAAGTTCATTTCGAAAGAGGCGAGTCAAATGGCTGCATAGAAAAGAACAGTATTTACGAGTACCAAACCCTCTGTTATACCGTCTATTTTAGTCACATCCTAAGCTGTTTGTGTTTACGCTTTTCCATTATAATGACTGGATCCCTCCTCGTCGCTAATGGCAAGAGAAAACTTTCCAAAAAGATCGAGAATTATGGGTTGAAAAATTACGATGCCCTTTCTCTGACATGTGTTCGGGCGGTGAGAGGGGTTATTTTGGGATTTTAGCACCCATGCTCCGGTGGACCCCCGAACTTCCGACAACACGGGCATACTAGACATACTGGAGTGATGAGTGGCTTCTTTTGCCATCTGGTCCGCGCACTTCTCTCCGCTTTTGGGGGTGGCCCGGTATGCCGACAATGCACTTTCGAAAGACGAAATTGTGCACTGGTAGGAAACAAAAACATTTTCGGAACAGACGAAGGATTCTGTGTTGTTTTGTCGATGCCGAGAATGGATAACAAGAGTGACGGATGACGTTTGTTGTAAATGGACACGGGCTGTGACGAGTGGAATGTTCTGTTGGTTGATGGCACCCCTTGGTGCAGTTAGAATGTGGAGTTGAGTGAAAAGTTGGTTTACAGTGAATCCCAAGTCACTGTGGCACTGGCAGTGAACAAGCGGACCAACTGGCTAAGGCATTTGCTCCAACGTAAATCCCCTTTACCTCTACATCAAGAGGCTTATATGCTCTTCTATAAAGACTAATAGACTTTCAATCCACAAAGAGATGTTCACAGAAAAGAACTGGAATGTTTTATAGGGGAATAAAGCTCGTACACCAGGTTCCTTGCCCACAGCTGTTGGAGTCTTGCTTTCGACTTCTTATCGAACATAACTACCTGCAAAGACACTTACACCGTATTGGAGTAGCGAGATCAACCATCAGTCCACTTAGCGAACTGAACGAAGTGACTGGAGATCATCTCAAGGTTGGTTGGATTTCATAGCGCAAGGACCATATTTGACTAATACAGACAACGTCAATAGACATACAAACAAGAAAAGGTTTACCGACACAGAAAAGAGAAATACATACGGGAGGAATCGAACCTGCGTCGCATACAACTCGCAGGTTGCTAGCGCAGAGGGCATACACACTGAGACAGGACGGCTCCAAAGACTATCTCAAGGACTGCCATAAAATTCCTGATAAATAAAAAAGCAAATACTGTTGATAGTATTTTTAAGCCTTATTTTCTCACTTCAGAATTGTACTGGGCTGCTTCGTCGAAGCTGGAGACGGGCATAGGACAAAAAAAATCGGGCAAACTGTTTTCGTGGTTAATGTTGTAAGTGGTGATGATGATGCCTGAAAGAGTATCGGGCAGAGAATTATTGCGTGAGACTAGATTTGATATTGTTTTCAGTGTCATCGTCCAAACATTTTAATGATATCTTTCATGGTCACCAAATTTTGTTTTCAAATTCAGTCCAAGGATTTAAGACACCTTTTCAAATTATAAGATTATTAACAGCTTAGAACGCAAGCTGCCCCAAAACTATTTTGTTAACAATTTACTCTTCATTTCGTAAACGATTGTATTCTACGTTACTCATTTAACAGTTTAGGGATTATACTTCATTGTAATTACAGGTAATACACGAATAGAAGACACGGATCTTCATTTTTGGCTGTTATTACATAAAATATGTTAATGTTCTTTTAATTTGAAGACATGGCTGTAAGTTTGATTCGTGGCGCTGTATTTGAAAACAAAAGTTAGTGACCATGAAAGACATCATTAAAATATTTGGAAGATGACACTGAAGACAACGTCAAAGCAGGTTCCACATAAGAATTCTAGACTGTATTAGATGGTTTTTTTTTAAATAATGCCCAAGACAGAAACTGATTCGTAACTTAAAAAAATACCCCATTTTCAACAAAACACCAATTTCTGAAGTGTCAAAATTTTAAACCAGCTTCCTAGAAGCAATTATTTTGCAGAATCATTGCCCATGACGTGGTGCGGATGAAATTACAATATAAATTTATCAAGCCTCTGCTTATTTTATGTGTTTATAACTATTTCTTAAAAGAAGTTTAGTGCTCCTGTAGTCCCACCAATTCTGCAATATTTAAAACATCCCAATTCACATAGTAATTATTTCCATGTCCATGTTTTTAAAACTTGCTCTTAACAAGGTTTCTTTCAGAATTGCAAATACTTAACTTTTTGGTAGGCAAAATACCTCAAAGAACAAATTGGTTCGCTAGAATTTAATGAAAGTCGATAAAATGTTTACCGTCATTACGTTCAGACATCGGAATGCGCGGCGCAAATTTAGATAGCACTAATAATCATTTTAATGAAACACCTCACCTTGAACAAGGGCACAATTAAAAATGTGTCAATACACCACCCTCTGCGAGGCATTGCACCAATACCCGTTTCAAGGGAGCTCGAGTTGAGAAATTTCTGGCATTGGAGTTCCCAATGAAAGCAGGACCATGGTAGCCCAGTTGGAAGAGCAACGGATTAGCAACCGGAGGGTGGCGAGTTCGAAACTCGGTCCAGCCAAAGACCGTCCCACGAACACGGGGCTAGTGCATGTTAAATCTGTCGTGTCCTCAAATGTCCTCACGTTGGCGAGGTGTGGAAGTTTGGAGACTTGGTTTGCCAGCACGGGCGTTGACCTCGTCATCTGACCGTGGTTCAATATGACGAGGTGTTATCCTCAGATCTTTCCCTTCGAGCAGCGCAGCTTGGCCAAATATGGCCCTTTTCCCATAAAACGTAACCATCTGCACAATTTGGCTGTAATAAATAACCCTTTCACCCCAAATTTTTAGAATTCTCGTCGAATATCTTATTTTCCATTTAATCAGCGCGTCATCTGACCACGTTTCAAGATTACGAGATGTTGTCCTTGGATCTTTCTCATCGGGATTGATCCCAATAGCCCTTGGTGTTGCTCCAGTGAGACGTTAACTACCTACCTGCGCGATGAAAGCTGGTGGAAGCGTTTTACACCTGCGCAGATGGATAACGAAACCAACAGACATGAGAACACACTTTCTATGTTTGCAACGGTCACTGGGACCCTAAAGTCGTGACGAAGCCAGTTCAAAAGAGCGGAACCATTCAGATGTCTGTATTGTAAACTGAGTACCGAATCCTGAGGCAATCACAACTTCAACCGTCCAAGTCAAACCGTTCGTTATTGCTCCAGGAGATGAATACCGCGCTAACCAGGCAGTTTTGTTTGAAATTTACGACATCGTGAATTTGCGTCATGTGGATTCAATAACGCTCGGACGCTGGTGTGCTTTATCCGCCGGAAATCTCTTCGCGGTGGCCGGACAATGGCCACCATTGGCACATTCCTCCGCATTTACGCAGGATTGGGCCGTGCATCGCATTAGACGGTGAGTGCATTGTTTGGGTGGTTAAGGTCGAGCGCAGAAAGGAGATTTAAAAGTGAACCATCAAGGGGTCAGCACATCGGGAGGTTGCGTTCACGAAGCAGTCGTCAACCCTCTCTGACCTTTAGACGAACTAATGATTCTTCATTGCTGCTTCTAAAGTGGAGAGTTTCATGAAGACTGTCCGGGATCTAACAGAATGTGGTAGATCCGAATGGCACAAAAACAGGAAGCCCACTGGTAAAAATCATCAGGCTGATTTGACGAAATGATTCTTCATTGCTGCTTTTAAACTGGATAGTTTCATCAAGAAAGTCCAGGCTCTTGCAGAGAATGTGGCAGAATCCGAACTGCACGGAATTAGGAAGTTCACTTGGGTCAAAATCATCAGGCTGATTAGATGAATAAATGATTTTTTATTGCTGTTTTTAAAGTGGAGAGAGATTTTCATGAAGATTGTCCAGGCTCTAGCAGAGGTAGGTAGTTAAATTAATGTCGCACTGGAGCAACACAACGGGCTATTGGTGACGGTCTCGTTATTTTGAATCGCGATGACGAGGTCAACACCTGAGCTGGCACCCACTCTCCAAACTTCCACACCCCGCCAGAGGACATTTGAAGACACGGTAGATTTAATGTACACTATTCCTCACATGTACGACGGTTTTTGGTTGGATCGAGTTCGAACACACAACCCTCCGGTTGCTAATCCGCAACTCGTCCAACTGGGCTACCGCGGGGATCTTAGAGAATGTGGGAGAATCCGAATTGCACAAAATTAATAAGTCCACTTGGGTGAAATCATCAGGCTAATTAAATAACGATTCGCCATTGCTGTTTTTAAAGAGTTTCATGAAGATTGTCCATGCTCTTGAAGATAATGTGGTGGGATTCAAATGGTACGAAATTAAGAAATTTAGTTTGGTAAAAATCATCAGGTTGATTAAACGAACCAATGATTCTTCACTTCTGTTTTTAAAGAGTTTCACGAAGACTGTTCAGTTTCTTGCAGAATGAGGCAGAATCCGGAATGGCACGAAATTCGTGGTAAACAGACAGTACTTGAAATTCATACTAGAACAATTTGAAGAGATTATGCGCTCGATTTATTTTCAGCAATAAACCGAAAGGAAACATTTTATGGACAAGCTTTCATCGAAATATCGATTACTACTTCTCTTATGAAGGGCAACGACGTTGCGGATACACTTCAAATGATTTGCGAAACCTAAAATCCAAGACCATAAAGTACACAAATGCTGGTTCAAGAAATAGTCTGCTTTACAATTTTGAATAAGCCTCATCCAGAGATTGAGAGAAATGCGAGCTTTGTAAAATAAACCCTTTCGTGTCGGTTCATCCATGATGGATAGGAGAGGGCATTGATAGCTTAAATCGGCGATTGTAGTAATCTGATCTGACCCATGAACCCAGAGTGATCCTTCTTTTCATATGGACCACACAGAACCAAGACTTTTGGACAAACAGCGGGAAGCTAGATACAATTGCAGAGATTTAATTTTTTAAAGGGACATTGGAAGATAACATTTTCAGTTGTGATCCGATTGTTATGAAATGTGCTGATTATTTTTTTCTACTAAAAAGCCTATATATAAAGTTTGGTCCAAAAAGATTACATAGTGCGAAACTAGTTGCATAGGATAGGTATGGTATTTTTAATTCACGACGCACTGGAACAACACAATGGGCTATTGACGACGGTCCGGGATCCATCCCAAAGGGAAAGATCCGAGGACAACACCACGTAATTTTGAACCAGTCAGATGACGAGGCAACACCTGAGCTGGCATCTCCTCTCCAAACTTCCACATCACGGCAAAGTGAAGACATTTGGGGCCACGACAGATTTAACGCGCACCAGCCCCCTTTGAACACGACGTCTTTGGTTGGATTCGAACTCGCAACCCTTCGGTTGCTAATCCGTTACTCTCCCAACCGGGCTACCACGGCCCCCTGGTTGCATCGGAATTCAATCAGAGAAAAATGCGCTTCTGAAGTAGACTTACTCTACATCTTTTTCTGTTGATGTAATTCCGTCAAAACTGAAGCTGGTAGTCTGATTAGCTACCGGAGGGTTGCGAGTTCGATAATCGATCTAACCAAAGACCAAGTAATGGTCACACAGGAGGAAAGTAAAACTGACACAGAAGAGAGAAATACACCCAGGGAGGAATCGAACCTGCCGGCCTACAAATCGCAGGTTGCTAGAGCAGTGGGCAAATCCTGGAATATAACATAAAAGTACAACTCGAGTCCCCTTTCTGTTATGAAATAAAATTGATGTAACTGAATTTTAAAACCATAAAAAAAAATTTAACATTTGAATTATTCCCGGACATTCAAAAATTATGATGCTTTTATTCACCGCTTTATGCGTCATGAAGTTATTTTTACATCCATTTATTCATCATACATTAGTAATTTCCCGTGTTAAATACAGGACCAAATGAATTTCTTCAATTTAAACTCCAATCTAAGATCATTCACTACAAAATTTAAGAGCAACGCAAAACGGCACTGTTTGCTTCGAGTAATGCATAGAGAATTGTTATTCCAATGAATTGCATATTTACATATTATCTCTGCATGTATCATATTTTTAAAATTTAAATTCCGCTTAGGTTACATATACAAAAATTAAGAAAAAGACGTCACCCATTCTAATACGAAAACCAATCAATTGGGAATACAATAAAATCGTACGACGGATCTTACGTGCGATTCATATCGCTATTACGTGCAATTATCGCGATTGTTCCTGATTTTCCTCGTAGTCAAAGTTTCCTTTTCACTACTTTAATATGGTTGCAAAAGTCACGGATATCCTTGCGGAAATTTTCTTTGTGGACGCTTCTTTCCTACAAAAATCGCTTCGGAGTAAGAACATTTAAAAAAAAAATCAGTTAACTTTCTTTTGAAATATTTTTCATACATGAACATGGCTGATTGGATGTTGCAAAATTTTGTCATGATTCATTCAATGGAACAAAGACACAATGTAACACAAACAAATAATTATTTTGAATTCAGAATACAAAGGCTACATATCTCAGAATGGGTGTGGTGAATTTCAATACCAGCATTTGGCCTTAACCTTCTGGCACACATGCTTTTTCGAACACAATTAACATTACAGTCCTTTTTCTAGCCAGAAAAGACATGTTTTGTGTATGTCAGGATCAAGGCTGGTTCAGTAGAAATTTTCCAATTCAAAAAGCCGTAGTTTTTTTAGAAGTATTAGGTTGGTTGGTTTGGGGGGTTTTATGGCGCAAGGGCCATGTTTGGCCATGCTGCGCCAGACACAAGACATACAACATCAAGTAATAGATAATCACACAATGAAAGTTTTACTGACACAGAAGAGAGAAATACACCCAGGGAGGAATGTACCTGACAGGAATCGAACCTGCGCCGCTTGCAACTTGTTGGAATCGGTCTCAAACCTCCAATTATAGTGCCGTGTGGGGCACATAAATTTGAAGAATGTAAATCTTTGAATGTATAAAAGTGAAGAAAGATTGGGGATCATGAGCTGATCAGACTTCTTGTATGTTTTTTAAACCATAAGACTTGACTACGTAATAAAAATTTATTTTTAATGTATAAAACTCTGTCTTCAATCGATGAAACCCAACAATTGGTTATGGGCCTCAGACCTTAAGCTGAACCTGAATTCTGCCACTACCGGTTTCCAGTATGATGGGTATTCAAGAAATGTCCATGTTTTCCTTCCCGAAGTTATCGGATTTCAACTATGCCACGTGGAAGACGGACATGAAGGTATTGCTAATTGACCGGAACTGCTGGGAATTTATCACTAAAACGGAACCTCTATTATTGGAAGATGCTCCAGAACAAGAAAAAAGAGACTATCGTTATAGGAAGCAGAGGACATACACAACTATTTACCAGGGCATAGACAGAAAATATCAAGTCTTAATTTCATCTACTGAGGACGGTAAGGAAGCCTGGGATATATTAAAGACCAACTTTGAACCAGCATCTAGAGCACGATTGGCAGGCCTTGTGGACGAGTTCTTTTCAATCCGCTACCAGCCGGAGGACGAATCCATTGGACTCTTCTGCAAACGAGTGCATGAGAAGCTGTTACAGATAAAAGAAGGTGGATTCGAAATCCCAGACCTCTTAGTTTGCTTTCAACTAATAAGACATTTGCCTCACGAATACGATAATCTGGTACAACTGCTATACAGGATAGATGACAACGAGTTCACGCTAGACAATTTGTCTAAACATTTAATAACAGAATCCAGTCGGATCGACCTGAAGCGGAAGGACGAAGACACAAAATTAAGTATCGTGGCCGATGCTTATGCTACAAGAAACAAGTCATCTAGATACAAGGAGACACGGGCGTCTACTCCTGATCACAGCAGATGCGTACTGGACCCTGAATTAATTCCTTCAAGCCCAAGAAAGTCGACAGTTTGTCGTATGGGGCCGCGACCATTCTGCAACTACTGCAAAAAGTCGGGACATTACGAATCGAAGTGCTTCAAGAAATGCAATCGGCAGAAACCTGGTGGTGAATTATTTTATATGGAGGACAATCCAAAAACTGATCTTCAACGTGCCTATGCAGTTTCAAATTTTCCAAATGAAAGACCGAGGGAATTTCTCATTGATTCAGCTGCAACTGCTCACTTCTGTAAAGAACGCGATATGTTTACGACATTCAGAAAACTACCACCACAGAAGATCCTAGTCGGAGACAAGGACAGCACCTCGGAAGTATTAGGTATGGGTGATATTCAATTTACAGTTTTAGATAGAAACAGAAATTATGATATAACTTTAAAAGATGTGTTATACTCGCCTAATATGAGAAGAAATTTAATTAGTGGTGCTCGTATTGACCTTGTGGGAAACCAAATTAAATGGGGAAATAACAAAATGATTATTTATAATAGTTATAATAAATATTTGTTTACTGTTCCCAGAATTGGAAAATTGTATATCTTGAAAGGTTATCCCAAGATTAAAAATTATACATATGTAACTGGTTTAGATCTAGAAAAAGCCCACCGTAGGTTTTGTCATGTTAACATGCCCTTAATTGAAAATATGAGTAAAATTAATTGTGTAAAAGGAATTGAAAAACTTAATTGTAAAAATATAGATAAAAATTGTAAGATTTGTGCTATTGCTAAATCCACTAGAATATCCTTAAAAAGAAACTATATGTACGAAAGGAAAACTAAAAATGTTTTGGAAAGGATCCATATGGATTTGTGGGGTCCTGCTCCAGTTAACTCTCTAGGTGGAAACAAATACTTTTTATTGCAATGAATTGCATATTTACATATTATCTCTGCATGTATCATATTTTTAAAATTTAAATTCCGCTTAGGTTACATATACAAAAATTAAGAAAAAGACGTCACCCATTCTAATACGAAAACCAATCAATTGGGAATACAATAAAATCGTACGACGGATCTTACGTGCGATTCATATCGCTATTACGTGCAATTATCGCGATTGTTCCTGATTTTCCTCGTAGTCAAAGTTTCCTTTTCACTACTTTAATATGGTTGCAAAAGTCACGGATATCCTTGCGGAAATTTTCTTTGTGGACGCTTCTTTCCTACAAAAATCGCTTCGGAGTAAGAACATTTAAAAAAAAAATCAGTTAACTTTCTTTTGAAATATTTTTCATACATGAACATGGCTGATTGGATGTTGCAAAATTTTGTCATGATTCATTCAATGGAACAAAGACACAATGTAACACAAACAAATAATTATTTTGAATTCAGAATACAAAGGCTACATATCTCAGAATGGGTGTGGTGAATTTCAATACCAGCATTTGGCCTTAACCTTCTGGCACACATGCTTTTTCGAACACAATTAACATTACAGTCCTTTTTCTAGCCAGAAAAGACATGTTTTGTGTATGTCAGGATCAAGGCTGGTTCAGTAGAAATTTTCCAATTCAAAAAGCCGTAGTTTTTTTAGAAGTATTAGGTTGGTTGGTTTGGGGGGTTTTATGGCGCAAGGGCCATGTTTGGCCATGCTGCGCCAGACACAAGACATACAACATCAAGTAATAGATAATCACACAATGAAAGTTTTACTGACACAGAAGAGAGAAATACACCCAGGGAGGAATGTACCTGACAGGAATCGAACCTGCGCCGCTTGCAACTCGAAAGTTGCTAGCGCAGTGGGCATATCCACTGAGCCACGACGGCCTCTAGAAGTACTAGGAGACGATTTGATTATAAAACTTTAAAACATGCTTATGCCAGCATATTAAACAGATCCAATTAAGAGACCCGTAACCTCACATATCCTTCGTTTCACATGGACTCGGACCTCCAATCAAGGTTACAGAACAGTATTAGTATTCTAATTACATTTAATATCGACAAATAAAATGAAATGTTGTTAATAAAATCATTTCAAAAGTATTAATTTTGCACAGGAGTTAGTTAACGTCGCACTGGAGCAACACAACGGGCTATTGGCGACGTCCGGGATCAATTCCGAAGGGAACCCTCAGAGGACAACACCAAGCAATTTTGAACCAAGGTCAGATGACGAGTGCACACCTGAGCTGACCCCTCACTCTCCAAATTTCCACACCACGCCAACGTGAGGACATTTGAGGCCATGACAGATTTAACACGCACCAGTCTCCGTTATACACGGCTGTCTTCGGTTGGATTCGAACTCGCAACCCTCCTATTGCAAATCCGTTACTCTTCCCGAAGGGAAAGATACGAGGACAGCACCTCATCATTTTGAACCACGGTCAATACTTCAGCTGGCACTCCACTCTCAAAACCTCCAAGTCAACGTGAGGACATTGGAGACTACGACAGATTTAAAGTGCACCAGCCCCCCACGAAAACGACGGTCTTTGGTTGGATTGGGATTCGAACTCGCAACACTCAGGTTGCTAATCCGCTACTCCTTCGATCGATTCGAACGAGAGAAAAGCCAAACAAAATTTCAGAAAAGCAGGGGAGTTTCCTGACAAATGAAAAATATATAAAGATTCAAGGCGTTACAAAATACCATTTTCATTTAAACGTAGATAAATAAAATGAAAGGTTGTTAATTTCGAAAGTAGGAATTTTTCAGATGAGGCAACAGTGAAACACATGTGTATATTAATAAAAAAGTATTAGCAAACTAAGAGTTTATAACAGGTATGCTGGGTTTGTGCAACAATTACATGATCCGCTGAAGAGAAAATTTACCAACTTTACGACAGCCAAGTCAATGTTCTTAATTAGAAAGTACGGATACACAGGCACACAAACAACCGCAAAAGACAGGAAGTCCCTCATTTATTCAAGAGCATCGAATATTTTGGTAATAAGTCATCTCTGAGAAGACAAGCCGCAAAGAAAAGGAGTGCGCTTTTATTTCAAGGTTTCATCCCCACCACAAAGATGTGTTCAATTAAGGTAAATGAAAATCAAAGGATAGAATTTTTCTTCCTTGAAATCGACACACCCTATAAAAAGATCCACTTTACTACTGAATAGCCGTATTGATTTTATTCTATGAAATATGGGATAAAATTAAAACACATAAAATGAGCGATCAATTTAATCGCGATTATATTGTGTCGATATTTGCTCCTGTTGTTGCTGCCACGATAAAGTCTAGATATGATAACCAACACACCATGTTTCTGCATATAGTTGTGCAGTGCACACATTAAGCTTATTCGTTGGGATAAATTAAATACGAGCTCTTTGAGAACTCGAAAACTGGACACAAAGTAAATAAATCATATCAAGAAGTAAATAAATCACTTCGAGCAAAAATTGTTGAAAAGAGCAGAGTACAAAAATAACTGAAATGTTTACTTTTTTTTCTATTAGTCTTAGAAGTACTATAGTTTTAAACTTAAGATTTTTTCACTTGCGGATTCATTGATTAAAAAATACATTGCATTGGCATGCTTTTTATATACCTTTGGATGAAAATTCTCGATTATATTCCTCTTGGAGAATATTATCCAAAAGATCAACCGAGAAATTCACACCTCTCATTTGAATTACAAAGAAAACACGCCTATTGTACAATATGGGCACTCAATTCCGGGTTTTTAAACCCGGAACAGTTCAACATAGAAACGGTTTGGGGTATCTTATCTAAACGCAACAGAAAAGCATCGATCTTAGTTTTATTTACCACAACCGTAAATTCACACGAATCTGAATCTATTTTCTATCGAAGGGAGTAGAACCGAATGATTCTTTTTGCAAATGAACTCTTCAAAGGCACGCGAGAGCTGTTTACTTACCTCATACGTCTTCCCCCACTCCTGATGTCACTCAAACATTTCCCACCTTCCTTTCTATCTTGAAGGAAACGCCCGCACGGTACACAACCAGCTGCCTGCACTTCATTTACCACGGTGGGGTTCAGAGACATTTTACAACTCTCTCTTCACGACCACGTTTCTCTTCCTTGACAAGCCAGTCTTCAGAACACACAATCGGGCTTTCCTTTTTTTTTCTCCCTTTTGAATTTATCTTTCAAGCACCTGCTATCTCACTTGAAGTGGAAGGACTCTTGATAAAAAAGAATAAATCTTAATTCAAGTAATACGCGAAATGGAACAAAACGTGGTTCCGTCTGTACAGTCAATGTTCGTTTTCAACGAACTTTGGTTTTACGAGCTTTAATGACGTCCCTTTTAAGTTCCCCTTTGCAAACTCAATCCAATCCCAGACCGTCGTACACATTAAATCTGTCGTGGCCTAAAAATGTCGTCACGTTGGCTTGGTGAGGAAGTTTAGGGCGCGACATCAAGTGTTGACCTCTGATCTTTCCCTTCGGGACTGATCCCAGACCGTCGACAATAGCCCGTTGTGTTGCACCAGAGCGACGTTAATTAAACCACCTACATACTTACCAAACGAACAAGTTTTTCCAACTTTTTTCTCAGTCCCTTGAGGTTCGTAAAACAGTAGGTAGATAGTTCAATTTACGTCGCATTGGGCCAACAAACACAAGGGGCTATTAACGACGGTACGAGATCAATACTGAAGGGAAAGATCCGATAACACCTCATCATTTTGAACCACGGTCAGACCTCCGCACCACGTACACGGACGATCTTTGGAATCACGGATCTTCTTTGGTTGAATCGAGTTTCGAACTCACAACCCTCCGGTTGCGAATCTGCGACTCTACAAACTGGGCTATCCCTCCCCATCGTGAAAGCGAGGGTCAACAGTATACTATTTCCGAACGAGATGCCAGCACGAAAGGAAGACTGCATATTCATTTGTATGTTTTCACAGTAAAATGCGTAACAAGAACATTTTACCTTTGTCCACGCAATGCTTTGATGGAAGACATTTTTATTCTAATTCGTCTCATGAGACTGCATATTGTACGGGACGGTATTTTCATTGTTCAATCGACTCTTTGGGGTTAGGTACACTACGCACTAAATATGCTACGAACAGCGATACACTTTATTACCAATTTATTCACCGCTGATGTTTCACTGTGTAATTTATGAATTAAATCTATCTTATGCTACACGAATCGACAACGTGTGAACTCAGAGCACGAACAATTCTAAATATGCAGATTTTCAGGACAGGGGAAACCAAACCAATGCTGTCCGACAAAGCACTTGTGAAATAGTAGTATGCACTTTTAAAAAATGTAGCAAAAAGTCTCCTCTTAAAATCTATTTTAGTTGCTCAGATACGAAATGAATCGATTAAAACACAAAATATGTGAACGAAACAAACCTTGAATATATCAATAAGAAATTTAAATTTAAAAACTAAATATTTTCTTCATAAGGTTTTCATGATAATCTGGGAACCAGATTCCGATGTTTTCGTTTGTAGGCAACAAACCTTTGAAATTAGCTTCCCTTGGAAAATTTTCTCAAATCCGAAAAAATACATTTTCCGTCAACTATTAGTTAAAAAAGGGGACTAAATTTTCGGTGACTTGAATTTTTAAGTCTCCAAAATTTTGTAACTAGGACATTGAGATGATTTTACTTAAAAAGTACCCCAAGTCGCCAAAGTTGAAAAATTTAGCAAAAAAACGCCTTTTAGACGCTTGTGGGAGCCCAGGAATTCCAATAATTTGAATTACTTTTTTACTTGACTCCTTCGCCTATTGTTGCTCATTCAAGTATTCGATGCCTTGCAGATCGTTATACTACTGAAAAGTCACTTCAAAAGCAAATAGAGTTGTACATTCGACGTCACGAAGATCAGGACAACCACAAGGTGATCGCTGTTCGTATTTACAAGTCCATAAAGTGAACACGTCGAAGAGGAACAATCCAATGCGATGCAAATGGAATGTAGTCCTGCTAGAGTTCGGAAGCAGGCAGTACCGGTAGCTCTTGGAAGGTCAAACTTATCAATTAGGCAGGCCCATCTCTTCAGTGTAAAAACACTCAAAGATCCCCGTTCCAAAAACTTTCTTTAATAGTTGTTTAGCATTCGAAAACAGGATGGGGACAACACTTTGAGTTGACAAAGAAGCAGCCTTGGCCAGATCACCTACCATTCCGTTTCCATGAATCCCAGAATGACTAGGAATCCATTACAAAGCAATTTTCCTTCCCAGAGATGGGAATTGACTAATGGAGTTCCTGCAAGTAAAATCAGAGAAGGAAGAATAGAACTGGTAATTAATTAGAGCCTACGTACACTGAATTATGAAATAATATTTAGAATTGCAGTAGTTGTGTGACAGATTTTGCACATGTTTGGTTCAATGCCTTTTGTAGGTAAGATGTGTTTTTTTTAAGTGAGACTTCTGGTTCGTTATATTCACGGTAGGTCTTGGAACGTGTTGCAGATAGATATGGAGG
Source organism: Meta bourneti (assembly GCA_933210815.1). Lineage (NCBI taxonomy): Eukaryota > Metazoa > Arthropoda > Arachnida > Araneae > Tetragnathidae > Meta > Meta bourneti. The sequence continues at coordinate 87,976,510 of OW119927.1, forward strand.
CACAACTGTATGGGAATTAACACAAGCACGTGTTTGCTATGAACATTCGAAGGTTATGTCATGCATTCAGAAAATGACATCACTTTCTTATCTTAAACATGGCAGTCGTTAATTTCAGTTTCAAATGACACAACTGAGCAAATGGCGCAGATTCAGATGAAGGTAAGGGCGATGCCACCATTTTCATGTCTTTGCTGGTGATATCCACCCATAATACAACTAGCGAAAGAGAAAAAAACTACTTGAACAGTGAGGTGATGCATACTCCACAATCGCACGTTTTGTCCTCAAATGATCAGGTTTGTGTTTGTTGGTAAAATGTAAATGACTGGCACAGTATGTATAATATTCAATTGAAACAAGCACCAAACACAAGGCAGATAACAAAGTGTTTGTAAAAACCAGTCCATCTGTTCCCCCACAGACGCAACCAACCCAAGTAGTATTTTATCGCAATCAAATTCTAACGTTATCAAATACACATTACATCTTAATACACGAGGGTCCGGCGTAATAATGCCGATTTCACGATATTCTATAAACCAGCGAAGTAATATACATAAAATGAAATTCAGAAAATCCCAGTAAGAATAGACGATGAATCAAATCTTGCCTGTTCCAAATGTGCCTATTCGGATTTTAGCAGAAAATGACAACTGCTCTAGGGATTTTTTTTGAAGTAATGTAAATCATTAGGCTCACTCTGGAATTGAAAAAAAATGGCGATTCATTCTAGTGTTCATCCATAAAGTATACCAGTGATCGAGCCTAACTCCTGACCCTACCCAGACACCTAGAGAGGGTAGTTGCTGAGAAATGAACTGAGCCTTATTGTGGTAGACAATTTAGCTAGCTTATCAACCACATCATTGCCATACACTTCACAATGCGGAGGAACCCACTGTAAAGTGGTCTTTGTCTTTTAATTTAACAAGCTGTCTGATTTCCTCAATTCTAAAAAAGTAGCTGCCTAGAGCAGACACTGAAGGCAGCCATAGTCTATCAGAGTACAAATAGGACGATCATTCAAGGGGAGAGTGCGTTAATTGCCAAACAGCTCTGCATCACGACTTGAACATGGAGCTGCCAGTACAATAAACACTTTGTTTAATTCTTCTACAAAATAGCTTGCACCAGCAATGGATTTGTCTAGGTCTACCGGCCCATCAGTACGTTGTTATGATTTATTGTTAAATGCCTCAACTGGAACTTGAATGGAGCGATAAATACTTTCTTGTTCTGAATGCAAAACAATATAATTTGCTACTGTGTTAGTCGTTTGTACATATTTCTGTGACCCATCTAGAATGTTCCATGTAGAGCATTCCATCTAGAATGTTCCATGTAGACCATCCCATGTAAAATTATGTGATTGTAAAATAAACAGACTACAACAGCTACCAATTACACGAAAAAAGAACAAATGAAAATTACCATCGATGTTTCCGCCCAGAAAATGTTTCTTTTGAATCACCCCAAACATCGAAACAAACAAGCCAGAGAGGAACGATCAATAATAAATGTAGTGCAAGGCCAGCTGTTTTATATCAAGCTCTCAGGAATATTACGTCTGCACTCTAATGTATTTTGAATGACGTCAAGTTCAGAAAGAAATGGATGTACGTAGACGGTGGACTCCAGTGAGTGCGCTAATGCCTCGACTTACAACTCCATTGTTCGCGGCAGATGAAGCGCGAAAGACAATGGCACCTTCTTACACACACGCCCTGGCAGTGAGAGAAAAGAAAAAAGAACAAATCGAGTTTGAAAAAGACCAAGAACGCTTTCGTTACTTCACTTCCGCACCCCGAGGACCAATGGGTGAAACTTCAAGCACATGAGATCATGTGGCACTTCCAGTTAAGGAGAAAAAAACCTCCATGTCAAGTTCACACAACAGGGATATCACGAGTTCATTTAGACGGGTTGAAATTATTCGCGTTGAGAACGTTTATTGTTGATCTAATCACAAGTAAAAAAAGCAATTCTGTTGAACTTGATTTGATGAATGGAAATATATTTTAACTGTTGCCGGAAAATTATTCTAAATAGTTGAGACATAGATGAAAAGAACGATCTTAAATTATAGATTGTTGTCTAGTTCTAGATTTTAATTCTTGCAAAATGATAAAATCAATTGTTTTAATATAATTCAGTACTTTATTCTAAGCATCTGGTAGACTGGGGGTAATAAAAGTGATGATATTGACATTTTTTACTTTTGGGTATAATTTGCTATTATCCCAAACTTTGAGGTTGGGAGGGGCAAATTTTTATCATTGTTTTACATTTTATGTAATGTTAAATTTTTTTATTTGGATTACAATTTTAAAATTACAACACTCAAGTGAGAAAAAAAATTCAGATGCCCTAAAAAAAATCAAAACTACCTCACTCGATGTATAATTTCTATCAATTGCATTTGGGAAATTATGATAAAGTGTTTTCAACTAATGTGACAATATTTCTCAGCATAGTGAAATAAATGCAGTAATGGAAAAGGCAATTTGATTTAAATTAATTTGATAAAGCTTGATTTCCATAAATCTACACCCAAACAAGAAGTTAAGATGGTGTTACATTGTAGTCTTGAAGTCACTCAAAGCAAGCAGAAACATTATCGTAACTATAAACAAATCACTAATTTTTCAAGTGGTAAACAAAATCGGTTCGAAGATAAATTTTTATCTCTCTTTGCTCTGTTAGGATGTCTACTTATTGAAAGGAGTCAGAAATTTTTCAGTTTACTTAAAAATTACTTAGAAAATTCAAGACATCACACATGCTGTTTGTTTAGAAGAAGCACTTAATCAGTTTAGAACAGGAGTAGCAACCTTAACAAATTTATGCAACAATTTTTTCCCCACTGTAGTTCAAACATGCAATACACTTAAATAGTAATTCACTTTAAAATTTGTTAATGTGGACATTTTTTCAATTTCTGTGTAACATGTTCAGTTTTTTAATCAATTCAATGGATTGGTTCCAATGTCCAGATATCTGCTGACATTTATACCTTGTTCCAAAACGATGGATAGAACTCTCAGCAAATTTTCATAGTTAAGAGTTACACCCAAAATAATTGTTGTAAGAAATATTTCGTTGTTGACATATAAAAGGTCACCTCAGGGATATCCTTCTTTTAGAAAATTAAGAATACTATACTTCATTTTTTTTTAAATTCTACTGAGAACCTGTTTTCTAGAAAGCCATTGCAGCTTACAAAAAATTATTTCACCAGTTCCAAATCAAATAATTCCCAATTTTCCCCAAGGTCTTCTAATTTTGTTCACGTATCTAACAAAGTACGCCCACTGCAAATTTAAAAGTTCATGAACAGTGATTCATGCATGTGAACACTCAGTGGCGTCATTAGGACTTTTTTGGGCTAGTGTAACCATTTTGAATTTTCATTTCAAAGGTGGTATAATTAATGGGTATAATTTCAATGAAATCCAAAAGATATTTCAATGATCAAATTTTAAATGACTTACACTAGGCCTTGCATTGACAACCAGTGGCAAATCATTTAGCAATTGCTAAAACCAAAATCTGAAAATTTTCAATTTGTCAACTTTCATCAGCAATCAGGCCTAACATTATCCCACAAGTGTGAAACATCAAAGAAAGTGCATAACTCAGCAGAATCAGAAAGCTAAACCTGATACAATGAAAAATCACTTAAGAGAGAAAATATCATCTTGTTTTTAAGAGGTACAATACAGCAAAAGGCTTTTGAGGTCATGACAGTAATTACTGAACTTTTAAAGAAAAAATAACTTGTAACTAAAACTTGGCAACAAGAAAAATAACTTGTTGCTAAATTGCAGAATAATTATACTCAAGTTTACATTATCTGGGAGTAATTATGAGTCATTAACTTTTTGGAGCATCCTAATGCTGCCGGTTTATTATAAACTGATAATATGACAGTCAATTAAGAAGAATTTATTTGGTCAGTGTTAGAAATACAAGCTCTTTAAGTCATTCTAAGGCTCGCATTGCAGCCTAATGTAAATGATTGTGCGAGGTAACCTACCCCAGGCTCTATATCTACTAAGGCTAAACAAGGCACCCAGTTATTTTCAGATAATATTTGGATGCTATTAACTATTCAAATTTATAAAAAAATCATTAAATCATAATTTTCATTGAAATGTTCAGCATCTGCATTTATTAGAAACAGTAAAAATTGGCTCTTTAAAATTTTCAACAGCACCTTGCTCAAGGTGATTCAATTTGATTTTCTGCATAATTTTGACACAAAATAATACCATAAAGTGATCATAATTTGTTGATTGAGCCCTTAAGAATTTATGACATATCTTAGATCATTTAAAAATCTATGAAGATATAGCATACAAAAAATTCTTCAAATAAAACTGAATATTATTGCAATTGAAATGATTAAAATTGTAAAAATTATATTGAGAACTATCAGACCCACACATGCATATGCGCTATACTTTCTTAATTACTTTTATCTATTGATGGTAAAGTGTCGTTAATCACATTTCATAGCTTATTTCAATCCATTTATAATGAATACAGCATAAATATTCATTTAAATGGAATTCACGCCATTAACTGAAATAAAATTGTCTAAAAATATAACATTTCATTTACTTTTACTTGTGTCAATTTCTTTCCAATAAAATACAAGGCAAAAAGCACGCCTAAATCATGTTATCATCTTTAGTTATATTATCCCTTATTCAAAGGCAGTTTGGCATTTTTTGACCCATTCCTGCTCGTATATTTTGCACTAATTTCTATCTGCCAGATTTCACATTGCTTTCTGTAATCAGACTGCTGAAGAATTTCATTTGAGCAATGAGCTCTTCTGTGTAGTTTTAGCAATGTTATGCAGCTCAATAGCTCAAATCAACATATTTAAATTAAGCCGCAAAATTGGCGAATGGATCCCTTAACAGTCGATTTCAAATTGTTTATAACCGTTGTTGCCATTCGATAATAAATAAATAACAGATATCTGTACCACGTAGGTTAGTGAACTGCATATACAGATTGAAATTATATTGAAAACTATTTAAGACAGTGGTTTGCCAGTGAGATCTATATATTACAAAAGAATTCTTGAAATATTGATCCATTTCATCTAAGATATACTATCAGTCATTATTTTAAAAAATCTTGAGGAATGTAGATTAGGGATGTTTTAATCCCTAATGAAAAAAATCTGAGTAAACATCTCTTAGATTCAGCATTTTTAACTCCTATTGGGTTGTTTGTAACATTGAAAGAAATTTAAGGAGTGTTCCAAAAATGTTTGGAAATTTAAATTTGGGATACAATTTTCCAACCTATTACAAAAGATTACACGATCCATGAGATATTGTAAAAAAATAATTTCATCACTGATGCCTCATGATGAAAAAACATAAATAATAAATCAGATTTTGTTTGAAATGAAAATGAAATCTCAAACTTAATGACATATCCACCAGAATGCATGCCAAGATTGAGATGCACAAGAGATTGATTCATTAATGATGAAAACATGCATCATATTCTATTATATCACAAGTTTAAATACGGATTGCAACAAACAGCAATTAAAAACTACATTGGTCTCGATCGAATGAAAACAACGAATGTCTTCATCCCGATAGCATACAAAACGCGACTCAGCATTTGAGTGTACTTTTGACAACATTATGGAGCCTGCCCAACGAATTTGATCGAACACAACGTGCGCGTTGCGAAATCCCCGATCGCAAGCAACACTATCCCAACGCATGATGTTAAGAAAAACAAAGGCACGTACTTGTTAAAAGAGCGCTTGCACAGTTTTCCTTTTCAAAAAAGAGAATGTTTTGCAGAACGGAGAACTCCCAAGGCCAAACACTCGAACAAGCTGTAGTCCTAATACGCTTGGTGGAAAGCTTCGCAGGACAGCATTGCAAATGTTATTCCACAGATTTGCGCATCCACGTTTGTTTTTGCAATATTTCAATCGCTCCGATCACCGTACGCGATCTATAAATATAATCCAATCAACGACGCCGGGATGAAAACGATTCCAGCACGAATTATAGACCACCGATTATACAATAATACGACGATTCTGAAGGAAAAATAAAAGCATTGGACTGGATAGATATTCATACACGTCTTCGCATTCATTGGTCGATATTTTGTATCACGTGATAGGGAGCTTCCCATACACATAGCGACATCTGTTGGTGATGCTTGACACTAAATTCGTTATCTGATAGGAGAAATCCTATCCGCGATGAGTGTAAGATGTTTTTTGTGTATGATTGAAGTGAAGAAATTTTTTTATACGTGAAGGTATCGACTATTTTTTGTCTTGTTTGTCGGTTGAATTATATTCTCAGCGCGCTCGTATTTTTTATTCCAGCGCTCGGAATATCTCTAAATTTTTTTGTAAATTTAAGCACCAACAAAACGCTTGTTTTTGTATTATATAGTAAGAAATATTGTTCTGGTTTTAAAATAAATCCTAACATATTGTCAGAAACGTATGTTTGGGCAAGAAAGTCCGTCTGATTCTGCCATTGCATACGTATTAGAAATTGGAACAATCAGAACAGAAGTACCAGACATCAATCGTTTTATCCGGAATACCTTCAAACTGAACATATGTAATCTATTTCCGCACTTATATAGATGGAACTGTCACAAATTAAGGGAATTTTATTGGTAATGGATGTAGTTTGATTTAAAAATACTGTTCAGTTACAAATTTACCAATTGCAGTTCTGACATTTCAGTAAATTGAAGAAATATTTAAAAATCTTGTTTTACAAAACAAAAGCTAAAAATGATTTTTTATGAAACTTCATGTACAAGAGCAATTGGTGTTTTGATCATGAAAGTGTTGACATCGAATATTATACAAATATATGTTAAACAAAATTCTGTTTTGTTATACGAATTACAATTAGTTTTATTATACGTATTGTATTCCTCCCTGGATGTATGTCTCTCTTCTGTGTCAGTAAAAACTTTCATTGTGTGTTTATGTCTATTACTTGATATTGTATGTCTTGTGTCTGGCGCACATGGCCAAATATGGCCCTTGAGCCATAAAACCAAACTAAATCATCCGTATTCTTTGTGACTAATATAAATGTGCGGATAACACAGCAAGCAGGTCATAATGTAAACTTCAGGATGCAATCTAAAGTAAAGGGACTTGAAGAGATTGACCAGGTTCTTATCTTTAAACGCACACATAATACACACTGCAGTTTGTTATTTTAATGATTGATAAAATAAGTGAGTAATACAAAAGAAAATATTTCTTATTTATTCTCGCTGAAAAAACTGAGGTTAATGTAACTTCACTTTTTGATTTGACTCTTGACACCATGGAACTTATTTTTTACGCAAAGATTAGAAAATGCTAATAACAAACTCACATTACTGCAAAGGAGAAATATATCTATGATTTATATCAATAATAAAACAATAATTTCGAACGCAAAAGAAACGTTTCATATTTTAAAAATGAAAACAATTTTGTGAGAATAAATTGCAATATTTCAGTTTGTAAAGTAGCGATTTCGAATCAAGATATGCTCTTACTTGATCCTTATAACTTTTCTCTCCCTTTTTTAATTTTAGATCTTTAAGAAATTCCGATTATTGAAAATTTAATATTCTGCCTAAATGATATCGAAAAATGTATCGATTTACTTGTGGTAATACTCACCACAAATTAGACGAAATTTGAATTTTGAAGCATTTCTTAGAGATTTTCTTTCTTACTGTATTTTATTTGTAGTTCTATTAAGAGCATCAAAATTTGCATATTCCCTTTGTCACATCAAGATGAGCAACGCTTCATGAAAAATCTTGGGCTCAACACAGCAGGGATACTTTACATATAAAAATAAAATTGCATGTTTGCTGTTATACTCTTTTAAAGTGTTTTGTTATTCATTATACGTTCACAAATATGATTCAGGTTTTCAGACAAAAATATTTCAGAGCGAAAGATTTGAAGTAGGTATGGTAGGTACTTTAATTAACGTCGCACTGGAGCAACACAACTGACTATGGGCGACGGTCCGGGATCAATCCTCCAAGGGAAAGATCCGAGGACAACTCCACGTAATTTTGAATCAGTCAGATGAAGAGGTCACACCTGAGCTGGAACCCCACTCTCCAAACTTCCACACCACCCAACGTGAGGACATTTGAGGCCACGACGGATTTAACGTGCACCAGCCCCTTTGTATACGACGGTCAGATGACCCGAACGTTTTGGGAAATATTTATATGAAAAGTTCATAAATTGCATTTCGTAGAATATGGCTCGAATTTTAGTTGTAGTTTGTTTTATAGTCATTTTCTACTACACACACTAGGGCTAAGTAAATCGGGACCCCAACGGCTTAAAGGGGATTCCGGCCGGGATTCGAACCCAAAGCCTGTTGAACTAAGGGCCAGGTAGGTATTTTAATTAGCGTAGCACTGGAGCAACACAACGGGGTATTGGCGACGGTCAGGGATCAATCCCAAAGGGAAGGAAACGAGGACAATACCACGTGAAGGGCCAGAATCAGACAAAAAATATTTTTGAGACTGATCAGAAAATTAAAAACACAATGAAACTCATTTAATTTTACAAAAAGAATGTTTAGTTTAACATTTTATTCATATACTCTGAAGACATTTTCAATCAGAAAAATAATTCCTTTTACGTATTGCAATACCTGACCGTGGTTCAAAATTACGTGGTATTGTCCTCGGTGGTGGTAATGGTAATTAATTAACCACGTAATTTTGAACCACGGTCAGATGACGAGGCAATATCTGAGCTGGCACCCCACTCTCCAAACTTCCAAACACGCCAACGAATTGTCCTAAGATCTTTCCTTTCTAGTTTGATCCTGACCATCTCTCTCCAATAGCCCGTTGTGTTGCTCCGTGCGACGTTAATATACTTACCTATCTTAATATTATTTGTAAACACTTTTCACTATCAAGACCCCGTTTTTCAACAGAACGAAAATTTTAATTCATATTTTGTAGCACAAAAAATTCAATTTGTTGAATGAGAAAAAATACAATTCTATTTCTATTTTAAGTGAATGAAAATGAATTTGACTCGTCATCCAATGGCGTTGAGAGAAATGTATTTTTATCCTGTCAATAAATATTTTATCCCAAAACCATCAAGCAATAGTAGATGAAGATAATTTACTATTTGTGTTTGAACACTCGGTAATTATACTGATCGAAAGGGCCATTAGTGTAATTATGGTAATGGTTTTTGAGTTATTTCGTTTGAGGGCAGTCATATTTGGTCGATTAATTATAAGCAATAAATATTAATTATGCTCCGTAGTGTTACTAACGATGCTTCTTCTCCTCTCATGAAGCGAATGAGAAAAATGTTGAATGCATTTTAATTTTATGGCTAATGAAATAAAAGGTAATTTCCCTGTTTTTTAGACGTATTTACGAATTTCATTCAGTTTCGGAACACTAAACACCAATAAGGGATAAAAAAAACTGGGTCTTTATAGAGCTCATTTATTGACCATTGAAAACTGATCGTTGTAAATGCCCTCATTTGACTGCTTTTGTGTCGCAGTTATTTTGATCCCTATAAAAGAAAACTGATTGCAAGTAATTTTTATTTCTGTGTTTGTGGGATTTGACTTAATGAACTTTTATTGAACTTGCTCATTAAGCATTTTTTTGCCAGTGTGGTTTTAATTCATTTGAATTAATACATTTCCATAATAGGGTCCTCGATTCTCCGATGGATGAGTTTGAGCTTTAAATACTTACGAATACTTCACAAGGTTTTTTCAAATTATAAGAGCTATTTGGGAAATAGCTGTTATAGTCGGAATGAGGCCTATCCACAAAAACCAGTACGAGTAAGATAAAGGACCGTACGCATAAGACAAATCAGTTGTACAGAATAGATTGATCTCAGGCTTGGAGACTAGTATGGCCCGTCTATTTTATCTGGCCCTCAGACCATATACGGCCCTCGAAATGTCTTTATCCGTCAGCAGACAAGAAATGACCCTTTTAATAGGTTAACCTGCCCGTAGACCTCATATGGCCCCTGAGGATGTTTAACCACCCCCATGCCAGATACGGTCCTAAATGGTTTACCTGACCCGCCTTCCAGAAACGGCCCTCTGAAAAGGTTTTTCCGGACCCGTTTCTCTGAATTAGTTTTAATCGGCCCGCTGGCCAGATCCGCACTCGTTACGTAAAAGCGTATCCAGAGTAAGCAAAACAGCAAAGTAGACTGATTATCACATATGATTCAGACAAAAAAATTCGGGGATTATCCAGTTTTCCTTACTCCGGATTTCTGTCTAGATTGAACTGCTGTAATGCTAAAGATGAACTTCGATTACTGGTATTTTTATTGGTTTATGCTTGTATATACAGGGTAAGTCTAAATTGTTTTTACAAAATAAGAGGGGTGATAGTACCCATCCAGACGAGCAATAATTACCATGGAACATAGGGTCGCATTCCACTCTGAGAGGCAGAAAAGAGTAAAGTCGAAACGCGTCGAGCATGAACAAGTCATCGCCTCTGACGTCGTTTGGTACCTGCCTACGTAGCATATCTCCTAAGCATATCCCGCACGATGGATCGGACGTGGCGCACCTGTGGCTTGGCCTCCTCGCTCACCGGACCTCACCCCACTGGACTTTTTCTTCTGGGGACACATGAAATTTTTAGTGTACCAGACGCCTGTTGCTGAAGATCTCGTAGCGACAATCGGTGTTGCTGCAGACAAAATAAACACAACATCAGGAATCTTCGAGAGCCAGTCATTCCTTCGCCGGTGTGAACTGACACGCGTGGCCGCCACTTTGAGCACTTGCTGTGAGTTTTTCTCTGATCAATCAATCAGATACTTTTGGTATCGTTCATTCGCTTTCCCAACACTGTTGTAATTTGATGCTGAAATTCTAATTTCACTCTTTTCTGCCTCTCAGAGTGGAATGCGATCCTGTGTTCCATGGTAATTATGGCTCGTCTGGATGGGTACTATCACCCCTCTTATTTTGTAAAAACAATTTAGACTCACCCTGTATACGCATTTAGCACCTTGCGCCATTTAACCCAAAGCAACCAACCAAATACTTGTATATTTGTGTGTGGAATTTTTTCTTCGCTTTACGCCGATTGTTAATTTCTGAAGTTAGTATAATTGAGAAGAATGGATTTTATCAACAAATATTAGGGGGTCAGAACCCTGTACCCTCCTGAATATATTCTTGGTCGAAAGCATTAGCGTGGAATAGTTCTTGGATTTATTTTTATTAATATGTGATCTTAATGTCTATTTTTTTCGAAATCGTGAAGTTTCTTGCGTTTTTATTGCCATATATAGGTTTTTAATAGTACTATTTTGTATGAAAAGACATTTCCCACCTTTATAATATTTTGCTAACCATTCTTATAACAAAATATAGGTTGGTGGGTTGGTTTTTGAGTTTTATGGCCAAGGGTCATATTTGGCCATGCTGCACAAGACATACAATATCAAGTAATAGACATACAATGAAAGTTTTACTGACGCAGAGCAGAAAAATAACCCAGGGAGGAATGTACCTCACAGGAATCGAACTTGCGCCGCATAAACTCGAAGGTTGCTAGTACAGTGGGCATACCCACTGAGCTACAAGGCCCACAAAATATAGGCAAACAAGAACTCTAGAATTAAAACATGAATTCGATTAGAAAAACAACGAAGTGTTTCTGACTTGAGCGATCTAATGAATAAAGTCATATTTGGCTTGGAGGCCAATCAAATTTCTTCAAAGGATTATTTAAAAGTTACGTAGGCGATGCATAGTTCGTCTTTCATTGGTATACTTTTGAGGAAAAGCGGAAAACAGACCACCTTTACATCTAGTGCGTTTTCCTCACAATTTATAGATTCTTTATCTCATCAATAATAATTGCATTTATGTCCACACTCGATTTTAATATGTCACTTCAAAGGACCTCAACGGTTAATTAAGCATATTCATTCACTGCCTATACTCTGCAGGTGTTCATCCTGAAAGCATAGAATAAGAAATGCATGAAAGCTGAACTGTCAATGACTTAAGCACAATGAATCATTTCCAATAAAATAACCAATTCACGTCATTGCTACACTGCGTGACTCATGAAGATGTAAGTGATAAATATGCCAAATTTTATTTCCTGTTAACATTTTTTGTACATCTATGTTCGAAGAAAAATGTTTTCCGTGTTTCTAAATGATGGCTACTGTATAGGCAATTTCTTGTCATCTAATAGAATGCTTTACTATATTTGCTATAGATCCTTTGAAAATATAATATTATAGATAATAAATATAGAAAATATATAGAAAATAAATATAGAAAATATATAGAAAATAAATATAATACTATAGATCCTTTGAAAATATAATTTCAATGCATGTTACTTCTACGGCAAAAGCGTTCGTCGGATAGTGGAATGTCAACAGATTCCCGCTCTGATAACCCTCCTGGAGGGGGGGGCGGGCTCGGTAGCCTGGTTGGTAGAGTCGCAGATTAACAACCGGAGTTTTACGAGTTCGAAACTCTACCCAACCAAAAGATAGTGGGGTCCGGTGCACGTTGAATGTGTCTTGGCTTCAAATGTACTCACGTTGGCTTGGTGTGGAAGTTTAGAGAGTGGGGTGCCAAGTCAGGTGTTGATCTCGACATCTAACCGTGGTTCACAATTAAGAGGTGTTGTCCTCGGATCTTTCCATTCGGAATTGATCCTGGACCGTCGCCAATAACCCGTTGTGTTGCTCCAGTGCAATATTCATTCAACTACCTACATACCCTCCTCTCGACGAGGTATCTCGTCATTAGCAAAATTGACCAAATCGTGATGAACGAGATATCTCGTCATTAGCAAAACCGTCCAGATCTTGATGGACGAGATATCTCGTCATTAGAAAAACTGACCTGATCTTGACCTTGTTATCATAAAAAATTGGGCAATATCTTGATGTATCCCGTCACTAGCAAAATTGGTCAGGTCTTGATGAACGAGATATCTCGTCGAAACCGCTTGGAGTGTTAAACGAGTTTCTATTCTGTGGTGATAGGTTGCAGAGTTTTTATTGTGTGTCTATACAGAGAAATTTTTATTTTGTCTTTCTTAAGTGAAGCATAGTATCAAAGACAAGTAACTTTTCAATTTATCACAAAAATTACTTTTAAAACCAAAACTAAAAATATACCGTCAGTTTACAAGTGAAACACATTGAGTTTTTTTTCGACATGAGTTAATCAGGTTTTATAGACCAGAATGTGGTGATCTTTTAGGTTAGTAAAGTGTCAACTAAGCCCTCCTCCTTGCTTGAAAGTTAGATTCCTTCTTGAGAAATGCACTTAGTGTGAATATAGCATAACAAGTGGAACCCCTGCCGTTTTCTCAGAACTATATTTTTCTGACTTAATGTGTTTTACTTGTAAGCCGAAGATAAAAGATTATTTTTAAATTACGTAAATTAGTATTTTTAAAATCGTAACTGAAAGAATAAATTTTATAAAATCCATGGAAATAAACCTAGCGATTTAGTTTTTGAAAAATTCGCGTACACATTTGAATATCGAACGTTTCAAAGAAGCTACTTTTTTTTATCTTGATGAAGCGTCTTATATTCCTTAAAATAAAAATGTTATTTAAATAAAAGTAATATTAATAAATGCAAATAACTGCAATGAAAAGTTTTTTAATTTGCATGGTAAAAATGATATCACTGCCTTTGGCAACATATTCTTTTATGCATTAACTTAAATCTTTAAATAAGAATATGCATTTTTTTATTGAAGCTCTATTTACTTTTAAAATAATAATTCATAACCTGTGTATCACTATTCAAACAAAAGAAGTATGCATTTAGTGAAACTAAAAACAAATTTTTACATTAAATCTCTCACCCATTCTCTCTCTATATATGCCTAATCCCATTCTATTCAGATCTAGGCTACTGAAGAGTGACATCAAATTCCAATTACAAACATAATTCCCTTTCTTTCAAAGGTTTATTCCATGCATCTCGACATCTCAGAGTCAGTTGATTCTCTTCTTACTATGTTTTTAATTTAATCTTCTCGTTTCGTGTTTAAGTTTTGAATTCATTAAAAAAAGAGGCAGCCTTTTAGAAGATCCAAAAAATGAGAACTTAAATGTTTAAGCAGAAGAGCTTTACTTTTCGCTTTCGGATTCTTAAGAAACGAGAAGGAAGCAGTATTATGCATTAAAATCTCCGAAAAGTAAAGTCCTCTTCTTCCATCCGCTTCGAAAAATATCTTTTCGAATTAAGAGCTTGACTTTGTATATAGCCATTTTTTCCCAGTCCGTCATTAAAAAATGTAAAACTCATCAACGAAAGGATTCTGCGAGAAAAGGAAAACTTTTATCTTTTCCTCTTTGGCATCAGCCTCGCAAAATGGAAAAAATCGTTTGCTAAATTAACCGTGAAAGAAGGGAATTCTTTTTTGTGTGTGTTTAGGAATTTTTTGCCCTACAAATTCATTTCTTCGCTATGAACTCGTGGGCTTAAGGTAGGGCGGATAAAAAAAGAGTATTCCGAGGCAAATTTGATTAATGATATTAAACGTGAAAGATTTGAAGTAATTAGGTAATATGTGTTGCCTAATTTCAACTAAAAAACAGCTGGACGAAGTTTGCTCTTAATTATTGTTACCCGCAAAATAAATATTGATTATCGATGAATATATATTTTTTCATCGTTTTATTCGATTTTATAATTAGTTTGAGATGGATGAGCTTCCACGAATTTCAAACTTTTTTTCAGTTCATCGAATAAGAATGTGTGCTTGCTTAGCGCGAATTTGCGTTATCAAATTAAAGAATGTGGCATTTTTTGCAACAAATGCTCGTTAATAACTTTGACAAAAAACAAATTATTAAAACAATCCATTTTTTGTCGAACTTAGATTTTTTAAATGTGCAGTGAATATTTATGTTAAGTTTTCGTATGATTCGTGTGTAATTAACCATTCCAAAAAGACTACCTGGAGAAAAAGCTTCCTAAGATTACACAGGAAAAAATCATTAAAATCATTCCGAATACTTATTTGAATCCATGAATTTTGCACGATGCCTGAATATGACGATGATGTGATTTTGATGCCGAAAGATGATGCGATTCTGACGACTTCAAGATGGTTTTGCGATGTCTGTCGATAAGACCGATGAATACTTTTAGAAAAACAAATTATTGATTGATGATAGATGCCGATCGAACTTCATAAAAACGACTGTAACGTTTTCATTAAGTTAATTAAAAATGCGTGACGCAGAAAACGCTACTGTTTTTCATGAAGTCATTAGACTAATCGTAACGAAATGAAGGATATGCCTTCACTATGCCTAAAGAGATATTAGAAAATCGATTATGTTACATAGAGACCTTGTTTATTAATGACTTACCATTAATGAACATAAAGAAATCAATGATCCCGGGTTCTTTTTCCTTTGGCAATTCTCGTGTTTCGGTAGGCTTATTATTGACTGGAAGCTTTGTTGCTTTTAAAATTGTGTTACGAGAGACAAATTAAAACATAAGAATCGCAAACATGCATAATTTTTTGTTTACCTTCTTTACACTTTTAAAACTTTATTCGTTGAAAGGGGAGTCGATTAACGAGTTTATTTCTGCTATGAAATGTTACACGATAACTCACTATTTATATAGCTTCATTTATTTTAACTTTTCTCGCTTTCAGAATGCACCCATGCTTCAATTTCCTAGACAATGCATGTTTGCTTTAGATGTCGCAACGCAACATATGCTTCAATTTTAAATGCTTTGATTTGGTGTTACATTATGTAACGTAATGTTCTTTAACAATCAAATTACCCTTTCTTTGTCTTCTATCAAGCCCACCAATCTCGCAGGTTGATGGCTTCTGGATCGAAAGGTTCCTGGTTCGAATTTTATGTTTCACACGAAACATAATTCGGTGTGGCTTCATAGAATTTGTCGTTATCTGACCGTGGTTCAAAATTACGTGGTGTTTTCCTGTGTGGCTTCATAGAATTTGTCGTCATCTGACCGTGGTTCAAAATTACGTGGTGTTTTCCTGTGTGGCTTCATAGAATTTGTCGTCATCTGACCGTGGTTCAAAATTACGTGGTGTTTTCCTGTGTGGCTTCATAGAATTTGTCGCCATCTGACCGTGGTTCAAAATTACGTGGTGTTTTCCTCTGATCTTTCCCTTCGGGTTTGATCCCGGACCGTTGCCAATAGCCCGTTGTGTTCTCCAGTGCGACGTTAATTAAATACCTGCCTACCTACCTCATAGAATGTGTGGTAAGAGTTTGAGGTGTAAAGTGAATCCCCACCCACCTGTGATGGTGGGAATTCAATGTGCCAGGGTAATGCAATGGTTCATAAAACTGCCCTTATGAACCACTTCATTACTAGTGCACTAGTGCAATGATGGAAATGTTCACTTAATCAACCGGGCATTAGGTAAAAAATGTCTTTTATTAATTTATTTGCTTCGTTTTCGTCGCTTCAGTTATTTGTTGAAAACAAGTAACTAAACAACGGAACAAACATTGTTTCAAAAGGCTTTTTAGTCAAAGGAAAAATATCATAGGTATAGTTTCACATGATGGATCCGCCTCTATCCTTGGGTCGAGGCAGCTCAATTGGTAGAGTCGCGGATTAGCAACCTAAGAATTGCGAGTTCGAGACTAGATCCAACCCGACGTGTACGTGGGGACTGGTAGGCGTTAAATCTGAAGTGGCCTAGACTTTCCTCGCATTGACGTGGTGTGGAAAATTGGAGAGTGGGGTGCCAAACTCAGGTGTCCTCATCCTCTGACAGTAGTTCAAAATGACGAGGTGCTGTCCTGGGATATATCCTTTCGGGATTTATCCCCCATCTACCTACATCCATTCCCTATTCTTTGCAGATAAAACAACCTTTTTGAATAAATTTTTCTCGTCATTTCATCGCAACTCCTTAACTCTATTCCGTTTTTACCAGGCATTGAGATAATTAACTTCTAATATAAGTCACTTCCTTCATCAAAAGTTAACGACTTTTCTTAATAAACTAACCGAAAAAAAGCAACCCAAGCCGCATCATATTTTTTTGATAATTACTTAACTTCACCATCACCGATAACTCCCCTATTTTCCATCTCGCGGCAACAAACTTTCCCCATTAACCTCACACAAACACAAACCCGCTTTTTTCGTACACGCGAACCAGAAAAAGAGACTTTTTCGAGGTCACATCGGCTCTACCTAGTCCTAATTCCTCCGCACAGCGGTTCGGGGAAGCGGACTGCCCTCTGGAAGGGAAATAGAAGTTAATGACTCCTCTTTTAACTCACTTAATGTTTCCGATTTATTGATTGAGCTCCTTTTTCTGGCTGGGGGAGACGCAAAAATAGTGGAACTATCTTGGGCGTAGTTAAAGAAAGAGACAAAACACAAAAGAGGAAGAGATTCTGGCGTATTTGTTTCCGATAATTCGAAAGGAAACAAAGGACAGAAGAAATTGACTTGGGATGACAAATCTGGCAGCGGGAATGGCCACTCTCTCTTTCGTTCTCAAATACATTAAGAGAGGAGAGAGAGAGTTAAGGGAGAGGGTAGTTTTCGAGTAGACATGGTTAGGGATGATACACGGTTCCATAATTCAGCCAGGACTGAAAATATTCTTCCCCATTTTCTCTTTAGGACTCTTTTAAGTCATAAAACTCAAATTATTATTTAGTGACTTTCCGTCTCTGAGATTCAAATGAGTCTTGGGTAATGGTTTAAGTTAAATTTAAAGAAATGGAACGTCAGAGGGAAGAGAAGTTTTTATTCCACGTAATTAGGCTGCTCGAGTTTGATGTCGCTTAAAAAGACGTTTAATGTAGTCAAGAGAATACTAGAGTGGTAGATATAAAGACTCCACTTCATTACCCATTGCGGGTCGCGGTAGCCTATTTGGACGGATTAGCAACTGGAGGGGTGCGAGTTCGAAACTCAGTCCAATCAAAGACCCTCGGGGGTTGGTGCACGTTAAATCTGCCATTGCTTCAAATGTCTTCACGTTGGCGCGGTGTAGATGTTTGAAGAGTGGGGTGCCAGCTGAGGTATGACCTCGTCATCTGACCGCTGTACAAGATGACGAGATTTTGTCCTCGGATATTTCCCTTGGGGATTCATCCAGAATCGTCGCCAATAGTCCGCTGTGTCGCTCCAGTGCGACGTTAACCTTCCTACCTCATTACCCATTGATGCTAGGAGGTCGATAGCTTAACCAAGTACTTTAAAGAACTTAAACTATTAACTTATTGGAAAAGGGCTTTTACTAAACATTTCTCAAATTAAACCGGCGCTTTTTCAGAACAATTCAAATGTTGATAATAAAATCATACGTGGTAAAAGGCACAATATTGGACAACAGGTAGGTAGTTGAATTTACGTCGCACTGGGACCAACACTTCGGGCTATTGGCGACTGATATAGGATCAATCCCGAAGGAAAAGGTCCGAGGACAACACCATGTAATTTTGAACCACTCTCAGATGACGAGGTCAACACTTGAGCTACCACATCACTCTCCAAACTTGCACACCACGCGTTAGATCTGTCTGAGGCTACGGCAGTTCTAACGTGCTCCAGCCCCCACGTATACGACTATCTTCGGTTGGATCTACTTTCGAATTCGCAACCCTGTGGTCGCTACTTTCCCAACTGGACTACCGCGGCCCCGTTTAGCAATAGAATATGTAATAAGAAATTAGTATGAAAGTTATCGAATTCTCAAACGAGTTACGTCACTGGTTGGAATTATTGGAGGACAACTCAACCCAGTCTCTCGCACGAGAACTATTTCAGGAACTATTTCAAAGACTCCCTGTCTGTTGTCATAGAAACGGATCTCATCCCATTTCCCATAGGATGCATGAAGAAATATTCAAGTTTGTCACATTGGGTTCACTTAATGACAATTTGAAAAGATTTTATTTGTCGTTGAGAAGATCTAAACTACCTTTTTCCATCGCTAACATTTGGGGAAAATATTGTGTCACTTCTCAAGAGTACCCCTACTCAAAATGAATGTGTTTTTTGCCTCATATACGTGATATATTTTTATTCCCAATGCTGCACCCACCATGAATATGGGGATGCCATTCGTGAAGGAATTTGGGCAAGCCGACCCATGCATGTCATCTTGAAGAAATCAGGAAACTTCACGGAGCCAACTCTACTTCGGCACATGCGAGATTTGTACTCGTGACCAAGCGCTTCAGTCAGCCAGTTTCTTAACCTTCCAATGGTTTCGACGAGATATCTCGTCCAAGAACTGATCAATTTTGCCAAGGACGAGATATCTCGTTGAGACACAACTGCTCTATTACTCCAAGGGGAATTAAGATCCAAATAGGAGACACAAATTGTCCCTTGCCTAGAACTGGGGACATTTTGGAACAGCTTTTTGCATCAGAGGCTGACTACTATAGGGTGGTTTTGACGCATAAACCACCAGGAGGGGTAAGAGCGGCACCTTTAGCCTCTCGGCCACTGGCGGGGTTAAGTGTTTTGAACTCACCATTTTGCTTATATCATTACTAAATATTAATGCAAATCTGTATATTTGTAATATTTATTCCTCCTTTTGGAAGGGACAGGGCGCGGAAACCCGGTTGGAAGAGAAGAGGATTTGAAACCGGAGGGTTGCGAGTTCGAAACTCGATCCGACCAAAGACCATCATGTACGTGGGGGCTGGTGCACGGTAAATCTGTCGTGGCCTCCAATGTCCTCATGTGGGCGTGGTATGAAAGTTTGGAGAGTGGGTGCTAGCTCCAGTTTTTAACCTCATCGTTATTTGACCGCGGTTTAAAAAGACGAGGTGTTGTACTCGCATCTTTCCCTTGGGGATTGATCCCGAACCGTCGCCAATAGCCCTTTGTTGCTCCAGTGCGACGTTAGTTCAACTACTCTCCCCTAGGGAAAACAAAAGCAAACATTTACGTGTATGTTTTCAAATACTATTTACCCGAAAAAGATTTCGCGAGCTTTAAAACTATTTTTAAAATTCGCGACTTCTTTACTTATTTTTACGACAAACATCCGCTTAGAAAACAAAACAAATAAATTGTGAAAAGTACTGCGTATCAAAGAGAGAATCATCCACTTAGAAAAAATTTATTTTCAACACTTTTAGATGTATACGACCACTTGAAAACAAGCTCTTTCGAAATTTGCATGCATAAAGAAGGTCATGCATAACGAAATGGGCTATATAGTAAGAGTTATGCATGCAAAGCACGCAGAACATTTTTTGCAGCAAATTTTCCTTTTACCCTTTTTATTTTTTCAAGCACGTGTACTGTAAATGCTAAACAAGATAGCAAGGCGTTGTTTTCGGTACATAAATGTTGTTGAAATATACAAAATTGAAGATATCTGACACCAGTATTTAAATAAAGGTATATGTTGTTCTGTAAAGTGAAAAATTGTGCTGTTAGATCGTACATATTGTTTTCTCATTGACTTTACTGTAGCCCGGTTGCAAGAGTAACGGATTAGCAACCACAGGGTTGCGAGTTCGCAACTCGATCCACCGTCAGGTACACGGGGCTGGTGCACGTTGGAGGGGTGTGGAAGTTTGGAGACTGGGGTGCCAGCTCAGGTGTTGACCTAGTCTTCTAACCATGGTTCAAAATGACGAGGTGTAGACCTCGAATTTTTCCCTTCAGGATTGTTTTCGGACCGTCGCCAATGGCCCTTGGAGTTGCTCCAGTGCGACGTTAATTAACTACCTACCTACCGACACCAGTGTTGTAATGAAAGTGTGAGAACGTGCAAGCGATGCGTGAATTTATTAGCGTATTTGTAAACGTTATTATGATTTATTTATTTAACAGCTATAATATTAGTAAATGTATTTTTAACTATGCACGAGCAAACGATGATATCATGAATGTATTTTTAATAATGCACGAGGAAACTAACCATGATATTGAATGTGATAAAAAATTAGTTTGGAATTTACAATCATTGGAAGAGTTTTCGTCTTTAGTTTCTTTATTAAATATTTAATTTCTTAATAAGCGTTCATCCTCCATGTATGCTACCAAAAATCTTATCTACAACTATTTAATGCAATTGAACTGATTTTTTAATCATCCAAAAAAGTTAATAGAATTTTCAACTCCAAGGTAAATTGTGCTAAGATCATACGTCTTGTCATAAGGTAAATGCAGTTTAATTTGAAAAAATGTATAGTTAGATCATACATATTTTGTTTTCCCATTGACTTTACCATGATGAGATTATTGTAGAAAATTTTGTTTGGGGGCATCAAGTTACAGGGAAAAGTTTAGTATGATTTATTACAATGAGTTATCACCGCCTATACATAATATATTAATTTTGAAATGGTCTGGTCTCAATTGTAGCATGGATTAGTTTTTTATAAATATTACGGTTTGGCACAAACACTATATAACAGTGTTTTGATTATTTTTATTATTAATTTTATATTAAGACGATTGGGTTCTATGGTACAAAGGTCACATTTGGACAAGCTGCGCTAAACATAAGACATACAAGTTAATGGACATACACAAGGAAAGTTTTACTGACACAGAAGAGAGAGACACGCCTAGAGGAATAACCATGGTACCAGTAATACCTTCCTATATGGGAACCCTTGCCTGAGATGTTCGGAAATTTACTTTAAATAGCAGGTTCGGTTAAATTATCCAGTCTCATTTCTTATGCCGTGTGCTTTAAAGAACTTTAAAGACATTTTAAGAAGTTAAAAATCGTTTTTTAACCCTCCTGACGGTTACCTCGATTAGATATATCTCGTCCTTAGCAAAACTGACCAGATCTTGATGGACGAGAAGAAAATTGACCAGATCTTGATCTTATAAAAAATCGACAATATCCTCATGACGAGATATCTCGTCATCAATTTTTCCTAATGACGAAATATCTCGTCATTAGCAAAAATTGGTCAGCTACCGATTGACGAGATATCTCGTCATTAGCAAAATTTGGTCAGCTATCGATTGACAGATATCTCCTGATTAGCAAAAATTGGTCAGCTACCGATTGACGAGATATCTCGTCATTAGCAAAAATTGGTCAGCTATCGATTGACGAGATATCTCCTGATTAGCAAAAATTGGTCAGCTACCGATTGACGAGATATCTCGTCATTAGCAAAAATTGGTCAGCTACCGATTGATGAGATATCTCGATATTAGCAAAAATTGGTCAGCTACCGATTGACGAGATATCTCGTCATTAGCAAAAATTGGTCAGCTATCGATTGACGAGATATCTCGTCATTAGTAAAAATTGGTCAGCTATGGATTGACGAGATATCTCCTGATTAGCAAAAATTAGTCAGCTACCAATTGACGAGATATCTCGTCATTAGCAAAAATTGATCAGATATCGATGGATGAGATATCTCATCGAAACCACTTGGAGGGTTAAATAGCAGAGTTTATTGTTCCACCTTGTAGCAAAAAATTACCATGAAACGACAAATCAAAATAAGCGTATAAGAGACATCGGCCAGATGGTACAATTTTAAAACTTCTGAACCACTACAAAAAATACACACTTCACTTTTCGGCTGAAATTCATCTAAAATGATTTCCTTGAAAGTGCATCTTTACTGGAGAGAAAGCCATCGAGGTATTTTTCCATCGAATGACGCTGCAGCCAAGCTCTTGCCGCAAAGTGGTTTTTGTTCGCTGGGAAAACTGATGGTTTCCGATAACGTTTATACGAGTCGAGTAATAGTTTGATCGAGCTATTTTCTATTTCAAGAATCGGTGTCTCGGGATCGTAAAATGATATTGTTATTTGCAGGAAACATTGATCGTAATATCTGTTGCTTCCATAAGGGTACTCGTACTGGGATTTATATTTTCGGTACAGATTGTACACAATTTTTAATCTTAGATTGATATCCGCTCAATACAGACACGCGATGAGATGAATTTAAACTACTGGACTCCTCCCCTTCCGTCAACCCCAAAGATTTATTTATTTACAAATGCCAGGAGTTTGACAACCAAGCCTTTTGCCTGCTTGCTTCCTAATATATTTGAATAGCCCGTTGTGTTGCTCCAGCGCTATGTTAATTAAAAATACATATCTGCCATATCTCCTAACATATTTGAATGACACAATTAAAATAGTCTAGTGCACGTGTCTACATGTTACCTATTCATCGAGGGTCATCATGGCTCAGCGGGTATGCTCACTGCTCTAGCAACCTTCAAGTTGTAGGCTGCGCAAGGTTAGATTCATGCCTGGGTGTATTTCTCTCTTCTGTGTCTGTAAAACTTTCTTTGTGTTGTATGTCCATTAATTTGTATTGACTGTTTTATGTCTGGCGCAGCACGGCCAAATATGGCCTTTGCGCCATAAAAACCCAAAGAACCAATCCTATTCATCGGTTGTCCAGAATTACAGAGGTGAATTCCTTAGTCCAATTCTTTCTCACACTCCTCCCGCCCGTACGCACCTTCATTATGTGTATACGGGCTTCAAGGACCTGAGATACTCCAGTGATCTTTTAATTTCCTATAGGGTTTGCTGGTCTTTAGTAAATAGACTACTCTATTCTCTAATCCCTTTTTCTGTCTCTTTCGCGACATTTTTTACTTGATGTTGTCGTGTTTGGAGCTGCGTAGCCAAACAACCTAAAAACGACATAAAACGTAAAAACAACCAACCAACCTAAGCCCAATTTTACTGGTGCACGTCATAAATGTCGTGACCTCAAATGTCTTCACGTTGGCGTTTTGTGGAAGTTTGGAAAGGGGGTGGCATCTCAAGTGTGGCCTCGTCATCTGACCGTGGTTCAAAATTACGTGTTGTCGTCCTAGGACCTTTCCTTTCGGGTTTGATCCCGGACCGTCGTCAATAGTTCGTTGTGTTGCTTCAGTGCGACGTTAATTAAATACCTACCAACCCTTAAATTCATTGCACATGCCCAACATAAATTCTTTCGAAACTCAATTTAATCAGAAGTTTGGCAAAATGAGAAAGATCGTTGCCGAGTTTACCCGATGGTAATAATGTAATTATAACGATGCAATAAACATTTATAATCAATCTTTACTGCATCGTTATTGTCATACTCCCTTCTCTCGCTCACTATGTGCGCTAGCATGAAAACACGCGACATATTCTGAAGAATTCAAAAGTATAAATTTAAATTAGGTAGTTAATTGATGTCACACTAGAGCAACACGGAGTATTGGCGACGGTCCGGGATCAATCCCAAAGGGATGGAACGGAGGACAGCACCTCGTAAGTTTGAACCACGGTCAGATGACGAGATCATACCTGAGCTGGCACTCCAATCTCCAAACTTCCACCCCACGCCAACGTGAGGACATTTGAGATCACGACAGATTTAAATACGTCAGACGCCACGAACAAGACGATCTTTGGTTGGATCGAACTCGCAACCTTGTAGTTGCTAATCCACAACACTTCCTACAGGGTTACCGCGGCCTCTCAAATTTTGAGGAGTGGTTGAAGAAAGATACAATGAACAAGGTTTATCCATTTGAAGGAAAATAAATTTTATACAGGGTGGGTCTAAATTGTCTTTACAAAATAAGAGGGGTGATAGTACCCATCCAGACGAGCCATAATTCCCATGGAACATAGGGTCGCATTCCACTCTGAGAGACAGAAAAGAGTCAAATTAGAATTTAAACATGAACTTACAACAGTGTTGGAAAAGCGAATGAACGATACCAAAAGTTGCACAATCTGATTGATTGATCGGAGAAAACTCACAGCAAGTGCTCAAAGTGGCGGCCACGCGTGTCAGTTCACACCGGCGAAGGAATGACTGGCTCTCGAAGATTCCTGGTCTTGTATTAATTTTGTCTGCGGCAACACCGATTCTCGCTACGAGATCTTCAGCAACAGGCGTCTGGTACACTAAAGATTTCATGTGCCCCAGAAGAAAAAGTCCAGTGGGTTGAGGTCCGGTGAGACCAAGCCACAGGCCCGCCACGTCCGATCCATCTTGCTTAGGAGATATGCTACGTAGGCAGGTACAAAACGACGTCAGAGGCGACGACTTGTTCATGCTCGACGTACATGCACTGTTGTAAGTTCATGTTGAAATTCTAATTTGACTCTTTTCTGCCTCTCAGAGTGGAATGCGACCCTATGTTCCATGGTAATTATTGCTCGTCTGGATGGGTACTATCACCCCTCTTATTTTGTAAAAACAATTTAGTCTCACCCTGTATAATATAATGACTTACGACTCTGTCGCTGATCAGGAAACTTAAATCGTTTCCCTTCTCTTCCAGGAGGTTTAACCTCCTGGTGGTTGCCTCGACGAGATATCTCGTTATTTGAGAAATCTGACCTGAGCTTGATCTCTTCATCATCAGAAAACGGCAATATCTCAATCATTCAGAATTCAATCGCTAATCTCGATAATGAGATTTTGCCATTAGCAAAATTGGTCAGATCTCGATGGACGAAATATCTCTTCGAAACCACTTGGAGGGTTAAAAGTTATCTCTTTATGTGTAGTGTGATGTGCACAAGGACACGATATAAATGTTTCAATTCACTATTCTTATAGAGTTCCATAAAAAATGAGCAAATTCATTGCTTCTTTTGTCACTGCGTTTACTCAATATTATTTGTTTCGTTGAAGCATTTTGTTTCTGGTGATTCTATTTTTTACTTATGAAACAACCAGGGGAATTTCTACTGGGACATTTGTAAATAAATATTGTTGAACTGTAATTGATCATGGAGTAGAATAAGACTTCCCCTATGACCAGGGAGACATTCCGTTGAGTCAAAGGAATGGCGCACAAGAATTTTTATTATGACATTTGTTTCTTGAATTTTTTACTCCTCGGCTTGTTATTGTTGCAATAGTTATTTAACAATGTGGATGTTTTAAAAAAGAGTGGTTTTAATAACTTTATCTTATAGAAGGAAAGGACAAAACTTATATATAAATATTCGATTTTCTGGAACTTTTTCCCCACGATTTTCAAGATTGTTTTGAAATATTTTTTAAGTTTTATGGGGATTTCCATTTTAATAAAAGGAAATAAAAAATATTACATATTGAGAATGAAAGGGATTTTCAGTGTACACAAACAAACCAGACGGTCTGCGAAGATCGCTGTTGTCTGAATCCTCTCGCATGATAAGTATCAGGGTTACTTTAAAATGCAATTTATCGCCGATTTGGCGACGTTTGTCTTTTGATGTAATTGGTGATGACCAATCAAGCATCACACATCAATTCGGGGGAAGGGTTGTTGAATTGACGTCGCACTGGAGCAACACGACTGGCTATTGGCGTCGGTTCGGGATTAATCCGAGGATAACTCCTCGTAATTTTGAACTACGGTCAGATGAAGAGGCAACACCTGAGCAGGCACCCCACTCTCCAAACTTCCACACCACGCCAACGTGAGAACGCTAGTTTGGAGAACATTTGAGACGACGGCAGATTAAAACTTAGCCCCACCTACATGACTGTCTTTGGTTGGATCGAGTTTCGAACTCGCAACCCTGGCTGGTGCACATTAAATCTGTCGTAGCTTCAAATACTCTTGGTGTGGAAGTTTGGAGAGTGAGGTGCCGTCTCAGGTGTGACATCGTCATCTGACCGACGTCCAAAATTACGAGTCCCGGACCGTCGCCAATAGCCCGTTATGTTGCTCCAGTACGACGTTAATTCAACTACCTAACCTCAGTCCAAATTGAGCATGACAAAAACAAAAAAACTTCACTGAGTTCTCGAAAAGATTGATCGCTTTGAAGAATAAGATCAAATTCTTCCGAAATCCCAAGACTCACTGAGTAGTTTTAACTAAGGTACTTCAGAATTAGTTTTCATTGCTACAAATTCCGTGTTCGTATGCATTCATGACCACTAATGTTAAACAAAAGCTCTATTCGGAAGCTGATTCTCGTTAGATGTAAAAAAGATCAAAGCGCATTGCTCCGTTACACGAGTTCGCAGTTCAGTGATTTTCACCGTTTCCCATAAAAGTTAGAATAACATTTTCCTACTATAAACAAAGCAACTCTGCAATCGTTCTTATTCTAGTGTTCCCGTGAACAAAGCCACGGGAAATGTCCATAAAAACCTATGAATAGGTCTTTTGAAGCTTATTTAGATGCTGCATTTTACCTTGACCTTGTAAATGAGCATGCTCCGACCGGTGAGCATGACACTCCAAGCCAATCAGAGCACAGAGAATCGACATTGTCATTGGCGGAAGAACAAAAGCGAAATTAGAGCTGTGGTAGCGGTATTTCTTGTTTCTATTTTGGGAGAGATTGAAATTCAAATAATGTGAAGATGAAATCAATATTCATGTAGCGCAATGCTTAAATTCACAGCATAAAATATGGATATTGATTCTAAAAGTAGAGATTCTGTTTCGCCTTAACCTGAATATAGTTATAATCAAACTATTATACAGAGTGATTCTACGGTCAAGGGACAAACTTCAGGGGGTGATAGAACACAACGAAACACACTTTTCCCCATAGAATGTAGGGTCGCAAGTGCAGCGGTTGGCCGCTAGAGAGCGCAGTCAAACGCATGTATAAAAGCGTTACGTCAGCGATGCGAGGCCTGCATCAGGTGTGGTGGTCGACATTTTGAACAGCTTCTGCAATTGTGCATTTGCGTTGTACTTACAGACTGATGTTTGTACATGTCGTTTCATTTCCATGTGGAAAGTTTCTCATGTTTTGTACATGTCATTTCTTTCTTACCCGTTGTTCCTTATCTTTAATTTATGCAAATCTAATTGTGTTATTTCGTTTTGTCAAGAAGTTATTGATGTTTATTTGACATTAAAGCGTTGTTTTCATATTTCATGCCTCTTTCCAACTTGCGTCGGACCGTGTGTTTGTGCCGAAATGGAAAGCGCCCTCTAGCGACCATACATTCTATGGTGAAAAGCGTTTGTTTCGTTGTGTTCCATCACCCCCTGAAGTTTGTCCCATGACCATAGAATCACCCTGTATAATAATATTTTTAATGAAACACTTCTGGATTTGTGAATTACTCAATTACTGAATTACTCAAATTTTTATATTAAAGTTTAATTTTTTTAATTCTCGTTTACCTCCTCTGTAACGCCAGATGATGATTTACCATACATCTTTCGACTTAATTCGTTGCTGAAGCGTTTAATAACGTCAAGTCATTTAATGGTGTTTAACGATATATCGTTACTACCACGCCAAAAGCACGAATCTGCATTTTTGGCGATTTTCACCACATTGCATTTTTCGAGTCACCATTTCATGTTTTATACTATGACAAAGAAACGAATCTTGATTCTTAATGGAAATGCCGATTTTCATGAGAAAACAATAAATAGCCTTTGAGTCATAACCTGATTTCCCCCGAAATATCAAAACTTTGAACGCGTTTTTGTAGAAATGTCACTTTTTCAGATTCGTGGCTTTGCCGTGGTGGTAACGATATAGTACACTACGTAATATATACCTATAATACTTGTGAAGTCAGTGGGAAAGATATATCTCATGACTAATGGTCAAATCACAAGGACACGAAGTTTGAATGCAGTGAATGACTTGGTCTATCCTCTTCTTTGAAGATGACAGGTTAACGAAACTTTATTTAACCCTCCAAGTTTTTTGACGAGATACCTCGTACAAGATCTGATCAATTTTGCTAAGTATGAGATATCTTGTCGATTCAAAACTGCCCTATTATTCCAAGGGGGAATGAAGATTCAAGAAGGAAAAACAAATTGTCCCTTGCCCAAAACTGGTGATAGTTTGGAACACTATCACCAGTTTTACACTATCACCAGTTTTACACTATCACCAGTTTTACACTATCACCAGTTTTTGCACCATAGGCCCCGGGCAGTTTTCGATGTGAAGATAAACCACTAAGGGGATTAAGATTCTTTAATTCATGAAAAACATTTATTTTATACTTCACAATAATTAATATAGTCAACTATGTGCACTACAACAAAATGTAACAATATAATAGAAGTGCGCCGGGAAACATAGTGATGAGCTTCAGAAATATGCTCTGTAATG
Source organism: Meta bourneti (assembly GCA_933210815.1). Lineage (NCBI taxonomy): Eukaryota > Metazoa > Arthropoda > Arachnida > Araneae > Tetragnathidae > Meta > Meta bourneti. The sequence goes on from OW119927.1 coordinate 88,005,624, forward strand.
AACAAAAAAACAAAATATTCAAGAGGATAAAAAGAATTTCTGATAATTTGAAAGAGTGAGTAATATTTGAAAGATAAAGATAACATGACCTATGGAATAGTGGATAAATCATTCTACTTTTGGAATTCTTGAACTAGAAAATTCTCTTACGAAAACTTTCAGTAGAATTCTAAAAAATTTCGATAGAATGTGGTCTTTATAATCCTATAGAATTATGACCTGCTTTCCTATAAGCTCTATAAATAACTTCTGTAGAAAGTCTACAGAAATCGCTATAGAATTTCTAGAAACCTCTATATAAGCTCATTTCTTGTTTTACCACTTTACTTTTTATAGATTTGTATTGAAATACATTTCTACAGAATCAGAGCTCATTTTCTCTATAGAATTTTTCTATAGAAAATAAATTTCACATCTCTGTAGAAATCTTTATAAAATTCTATGTAACTCTATAAACTGCTTTATTAAGTGTTGCTCGCCTGAGAAACTTGAAATGTGACTTAATTATTAGTTTGCTCGTAGCCCTTTAATTGAAAAAAATTATATATTTTTTTAATGCTTGTTATATTGAAAAAGGATGATTTACAAAATGAATATAATATTAAATAAGGACTACACCTTCTAAAAACTGTAGTTTTATTTTAATTCCTTTAGTATATGTCTATTTATTACTTTCTTCATCAACAAAAATTTCAAATAATGAAATCATAATCTGGATTCTTTAATCGAATAAAAAGGTGAAATGAAACAATACAAATATAAAATGTTAAAAATGTGTCGCCGTCATCATAAATCCAAACAATGTATCTTTGAGGAACATTAATGCCTATCTAACGTTCCAATCCCTACAATTTTAGCATGACAAATTGATGTTAAGTTCCATAAAAATGTTTTTTTTTTAATCACATTTCAGTATTCTCTACCAAAGCAAAAGTACATGTAAAATACTTTGGTTCAGTGGCGACTATTCCATTTAAGCTCGCTTTTCTTAAATCAAAACTATTATAAATTATCTTGGCATTATTTTCTTTTCTTCGAATTTAAACTTCAAACAAGTTCTTTCCAATTGTTACTTCATTCTTTTTAGAATATCGACATACTAATGCCATAGAAAGGTCTCTTATGTAAGCACGTCAGCCATTTTTTTATTTCCTTGTACTTTCGATAAAGAAGCATTTATTTATTTTTTCGTCCGAAACTCCTGACGGCTTAAGAGCAAGAACTTTTTTTGAATAAATCGACCTCCGAAAAAAATGGCGGAAAAAAAGACGAAAGAAATGAGAGAACACGATAATAAAAAGAGAATTAAGGTAAAGTAGTATGTGAAAACAACGGAATTTTTCTCCTCTAGGAATCTAACTATAGTGATTAAAAAAAGAGAATGAGTTAGAAACTTAAAAAATCAAGAAGCGGCGAAGGAATACTTGAAAAAGAACAAAAAAAGAGTAGAATTGAGCTGTCTGCAGGTAATACTTTCCGACTCCTTCGTGGGATATTAATTAATTTAAAAACGTCGCACACATACATGCAAATGTCGAAAATAGGTACAATGTGGGCTTTTCGTTTTACAAAAAATATTATTTGTAAAGAAGCTGTATAATTATATTACAGAACATTTTTTTGAGCACTCTTAATGCAGAAAAGACAGGATAGCTATGAATATGATAATTATAATTTTACTTGTGGCCGGACATATTTAAACCATCCTATAGAATGGTTGCTAATTTTTTGAAAAGTTGTATGTTGGGTGCATGCGAGTTGTTTTTGATGACTGGTAGGAGAAGGTTTAATTGTAAAGCTAATTCGAGAGGGCGCTAGTGTTTTAATGGAAATAAGTAGTTCCTGTTTCTTAACGTGACGTAACTTGACTTGTTACACGAATGTAGTTCCAGCACGTCTGTTATATAGGGAATAATAAGTTTTTTCGCCATTGTCAAAACGGCAATAAATCAAATTTGTTCTTAACAGGAAGTTTTTCTTTCGGTAGTTTTTTTTTATGTTTACACTGAAAAACCCTTTCAAAAATAGTTTTAGCTACACCATAGAGGAAATATAAAAGTAGAGTGAGCAGTGGTAACCTTTTTATGTGCCCAGAATCATGCGACTAAAACTAGTAATAACATGAACCTTAGATTACTTTCGACTGCTGGATGGAACCTAACATTCATCATCTGATTGGTCCACTGAACCAAAGATGCCCATCCATTGATTCCTCATCTGATTGGGCCAAGCAACATGGTAGCAGAATTTAGCGATTTCGCCATTTTTTGTCGCCACTCTAGAAATGAGCATTCCCACACCCACCTTGTCGCGAGACTTGTCTTGTATACACTAAAGCCTTGGTATTTTTTTACGAAACGGGGTTATAAGATACCAAGTCGACCAACCAAGTTCATTTTTTTTCACAGAACAATTACGTGACTACTAGTCGACATGCTTGTCACACTTTTTGAAACTTCTCTCAGTAGCAATTCTCAGTCTATTCATATTTCAAGCCTATGGGTTGCACAGGCTATTGCACTGTTTTTTGTTATGATACTCAGCTGGCCTAGTAGCCGAGTGATTAGCACTTTCGCCCAGGATACAATAGTCAATACTGGGTTCGAATCCCAGTATTGGCTTAGACGTTCATAGTGGTTTGGAATCAACTTTAAAATGTAGATCCCGACTTAATTAGTCTTAGTTTAGCAAAAGATGACCGTAGATCGATGAACTCGACCAATCCCTTGATATCATAATACTGATGAGAGGCTTTTTGTTATCAGTTAAATGCAGGAGGCGGTATGGCGGTTTTTGCTGCAGAACGTGCTTCTTGTACGTATTCAGGGCATGACGGCTTGTTTTACGAATACGGATTTATCATACGAACATGTTTCATTATCATATTTGCTGTTTTTACTCTATTAACCAAATATTTTAACTATGCATGATTATTTTAAAATTTTGTGATATTAAATAAATACACTGCTGGCCACCGTAAATGCAACACCCTGAAGGAAGCATGCAAATAATATGAAATTTACAACATGCATTAGCGGAGGTGAGATATGCAAATGATTAGAATTTCAGCGCAGACGCACATCACGCGCGCCTGTGGCGCCACTTCAAAGCGCTATTTAAGGCTTGGAGATTTCGACGATTTCAAGTACGGCAATTGTGTTTTTCTTGTGGTTTTTCAAAAAAACGATCAATTATGCCTCGTAGAAAACAGCGATCATCTTTTGATCAAGTATCCGAGTTCGACAGAGGAAGGAAAGTGGCCTACCGAGATTGTGGATTATCTTTCAGGGAAATCGGTAGTCGTGTTGGATGAAACCAAACAACTGTAATGCGGATATGTGATCGTTAGATGCAGGAGGATACGACGGACCGACGTGTTCGATCGCATCCACCTCAGTGCACCACTTCACGTGATGACAGGCATATTGTGCGTATGGCAGTGACGGATCGCTCAGCCACATCACGAACCATAGCACAGCACATTCAGTCTCTACCGCATCATCCAGTGTCTGCGCGTACCATTCGACGCCGTTTACAGCAGAGTGGTCTGTCCGCAAGACGTCCATTGCTTTGTCTACCCTTGACGCAGAACCACAGACGTTTCCGCCGCCAATGGTGCGATGAAAGAAGGATGTGGACGGCAGAATGGAATGAAATTGCCTTTACTGACGAGTCACGCTTCTGTCTGCAACACCACGATGGTCGGATTCGAGTCTGGAGACACCGTGGAGAGAGGATGCTGAACAGCTGTGTTATGCACCGCCACACTGGTCCTGCACCGGGTATTATGGTATGGGGCGGTATTGGATATCACTCTCGCACTCCTCTAGTACGCATTGCCGGTACTTTAAACAGCCAGCGCTACATCTCCGAGGTGTTGGAGCCAGTTGTCCTTCCTTACCTTCAGGGCTTGTCCACAGCCATATTTCAACAGGATAATGCGCGACCACACGTGGCACGCATTGTCCAAGGGTTCTTCGTCAATCGCCAGATTGAATTGCTTCCCTGGCCAGCTCGCTCTCCGGATCTTTCGCCGATAGAAAACATGTGGTCCATGGTTGCTCAACGATTGACCCAGAATACATCCCCAGCTGCCACACCAGATCAACTTTGGCAACGTGTGGAAGCTGCTTGGTCTGCTGTACCCCAAGAACACATCCAAAGTCTCTTTGAATCAATGCCGAGGCGTGTGGCAGCGGTGATCTCCAACAATGGCGGCTACTCTGGCTACTGATTTTGGCAGGAACCACACTTCACAGAAGTCTATAAATTTAATCATTTGATACTTGGTCAACATGTTATCTACAAAATAAATTTTGTTGTGATATCTCTTGTCTTTCTTGGTGTTGCAATTTGGGTGGCCAGCAGTGTATAAACAAGTTTGCAGTCATTTTTATCTACATGATCCCTGTTCTACGTCTAGTTTGTTTTTGCACTGAAAATCCCTCTCACGATGCAGGACTGATCCCCGACGGTCTCGCCAATAGCCAGTTATGTTGCTCCAGTGCGACGTTAATTAATTAACTAACTAACCCTCTCAAGGGGGTTGCTAAACGAAACGCTATGAATTGCATCCTCGGAAATAACTAAAACACGTCATTCAGAAATTAGAAATGGTGTGTTCAGTTGAATAACGATGGCCAGATTGTAGGGGCGTTATTATATGAACAAACTTTCTTAAAACAAGACCGATTGATGATCAGTTTTACATAAATTGACATAAATTGAAATCCCCTATCATATATATTATGTTTACATGCATATTATTTTGTCGTTTTTCATCAGATTTGAGGAATTCAAACTCAATTTTTTACATGAAATTTTTGTGTTTTAAATGTTCCATTTGATAGCCCTTATTGTTAACTATCTTTCTACACCTTAATTTCCATGATAATAATGACTTTTGTAGTATCGACAGTGGTATTTTGTCCCATTCTTGCTCCACAGTTTTCCAGTCCTTGAATGGTTTTCGGTCGACGTTTCGATAATGCCCTTTTTAAAAGTCCAAAAGCACAAAAGTCCATGGGTGAAACATCTGGAGATTTAGCAGGAATATCAGTAAAGGGTATTGACTTGATACCAGTTTCTTGTTCCATTTTTTTCAAGAATTTAAGAGTCGATTTAGATGTATGGCTGCTTGCTTTACCCTGATGCAGTTCTACTGATTGTTGGCACTGTGTCTAAAGATATGGTATTTCTTTTTTGAATTTTGGGGATAAAATAGGGTCTTGATAATATGTGGGAGTTGATTTTTACATTTTTTCCCCTCTTTTTACTTTTAATTTTCCATTACATGCAAAACCGGCAACAATCATAAATCTCTTAGAGAAAATTCTCACGTTCACTTTGCTATAGTCCTTTGACTTGGCGGATTCTCTTTTAAAATTAAAGATCTTACCTTACAAATATTCTCAGAATTTTTTTCTTTTTTTGGATACTTTTTTAGAAGTATTTTTCCACTTTTATGTGTTTTTCCTTTCTCATTAATAATATTACTTTTCGTACCTTTAGATATCGAAAAACCATGACTTTTACAGCGTTTTTGAATAATTGCATAAGCATAATTCTCTTCGAAAGAGAGGAAACATAGCCTTCCATCCATTGCTTATTCCAAGCGCCATTTTGAAAGTAAACAAAACTCTTAGTTAGCAGACGATAAGTTATACTTTAACTATTTAACTGCTGTGAAAATAAAATTCTTTCGTAGCATGCAATTTTTTTACAGCTCATCAAAATCGTACAAAAAATGTCCGAACAGCCTATGTATTCCCTTTAAAATAAAAAAAATGACATTTGAGTAATGAAGGTTCAAAGTATGAAAGAGCACATCCAAATAGACGATCGACGTGATCAACAACAAAAAACCCATTATTAACATAAAAATTTCTATGCAAATGTGAATGAGTGAAAAAAAAATTTAAAACCTTGAAGGGGTTGTCTGTGATGACGAAGTCTAACCCAATACATTTCACCCATATTTATTGGTTTTAAAAGATTTATTCTAAGAGTGCCTTAGTCAAGTTACTCTCCTTCGGAGTAAAAAGTTTTAATTTTGGAGTGTATTAGAGAGATTACTAAGATGCTGTTTCTGTAAAAGCGGTTTAGTTCTCTGATTTAAAAAAATGGCTATAAGCGTGTACGAACGCTTGAATCTAATTTTAATATAAATAATATTTTTCATCCAGTGACGTTAAGACTAGCATTATGAGAAACAATTTCAGAAAACCCCTAAGCTAAGAAGCTTTTAGTACGAATTACGATAATCCTAGATAATAAATCTTGTTCTTTATACGAGGTATATTGTTACAAAAGAATTATGTGAATTAACTAAAATTTTTATTCCTTCAAATATGTTAAAAAGAATAAGGGAATATTTTTCGTTTGTTTTCTGTGCAAAGATACTTTATTGATTAAATAAATTAGGAGACCGCTCAGGAGGGAGATAGTTGAATTTGCGTCGCTTTTAAGTGAATAAACGGGCTATTGGCGACGGTCCAGGATCAATCCTGAAGGGAAAGATCCGACATCTCGTCATTTTGAATCACGCTCAGATGACGGTGTCAACATCTGAGAAAGCACCCCACTCTCCAAACTTCAACACCACACCAACGGGAGGACATATAAGGCCCCGACACATTTAACGTACACCAGTCTCAATGTACACGACTGTCTTTTGGTTGGATCGAGTCTTGAACTCGTAACCCTATGGTTGCTAATTCGTGACTCTACTAACTGGGCTATCGTGGCCCCGCGACCACGCGTAAAATATGCTTCAAATATAAAGTGTGATGATCTTATCTACCACTATATAATAATTAACTAATTATAGAGTAGTTGACAGGGTGATTCGAAATTCTCTTACCAAACTTTAAAGGCGGCATCGAAATAAACACTTCTTTGTCAAAGAGATGTATGTCAACTTCCTCACCACGCGAACGAGAGGACCTTTGCGATCACCACAGATTTAACGTGCACCCGCATCCACGGTCTTTGGTTAGATTGAGTTTCGAACTCGCAACTCTGTGTAGCACTGGAGCAACACAACGGGCTATAAGCGATGCTCCCGGATCAATCCCGAAGAGAAAGATCTTAGGACAACATTGGACATTTTGAACCACGGTCGGACGACGAGATCAACACAAGAACTGACACCCTACTCTCCAAACGTCCACACCAAGCCAGTGTGAGGAAATTTGAAGCCACGGCATATTAAACGCGCACCAACCTCCTACGGTTTTTGATTCGATCGAGTGTCCAATTCTAAACTCTCAGCTTGCTAATCCTCGACTCCTCCAACTGGGCTACCGCGGCCCATAATAATCAATGATTTAGACCAGGGGTCGCCAAACGTCTTTCGATCCCCTTTCTTGACCTTTTATAGATCACCTCTATTTTATTACAACTCAATTATCATAGGACAAGCAAAAAAGATGCTTATGAGTGTTTAGATTATTTATTTTATAGTTAGAGTGTTTATTGTATGTAAAATATAGTATACAGGGTGAGTCTAAATTGTTTTTACAAAATAAGAGGGGTGATAGTACCCATCCAGACGAGCAATAATTACCATGGAACATAGGGTCGCATTCCACTCTGAGGGGCAGAAAAGAATAAAGTCGAAACGCGTCGAGCATGAACAAGTCATCGCCTCTGACGTCGTTTTGTACCTGCCTACATAGCATATCTCCTAAGCAAGATGGATCGGACGTGGCGGACCTGTGGCTTAGCCTCCTCACTCACCGGACCTCAACCCACTCCTGACTTTTTCTTCTGGGGCACATGAAATCTTTAGTGTACCAGACGCCTGTGGACTCGGCTGAAGATCTCGTAGCGAGAATCGGTGTTGCCGCAGACAAAATTAACACAACACCAGGAACCAAGAGTCATTCCTTCGCCGGTGTGAACTGTGCAACGACACGCCACTTGCTGTGAGTTTTTCTCTGATCAATAAATCAGGTTGTGCAACTTTTGGTATCGTTCATTCGCTTTCCCAACGCTGTTGTAAGTTCATGTTGAAATTCTAATTTGACTCTTTTCTGCCTCTCTGAGTGGAATGCGACCCTATGTTCCATGGTAATTATGGCTCGTCTGGATGGGTACTATCACCCCTCTTATTTTGTAAAAACAATTTAGACTCACCCTGTATGTTATAATATTGCCTTAACGCCAAAGGGATACGTTTTTGTTTTTGACGTCCTTCATAGCACCACATTTGATAGGAGGGACAAATTATATGTAAAACATGTCGATAACAAAGTACAATTATACAATCTTCCTTATATGTATGAAAATAAGACTTTCATTAAACTTAGTATACAATTTACTACCGTTGTCAATGTAAAGGGTGTACTTCGTGACTCTCGACAAGATTAGCAATACTGGGTTCAAAATTAGTAAGTTTAAGCCTTAAATCGCGACGGAATTATATATCTAGCTTATTTCTTTGTTTTGCTAAAATGGAATCAACATAGCTGAAGCCAGCTTCAACCATGTGCGAGCTACGCAATGCAAGCAGAAAGGGGAGTACCACTTCAGAAAGTTTTGAATATTTTTCTACAACATTTATATTCGTCCAAAAGTAACTTAAAAAGGAACCACCGACATCCGGTAATTTATTGGTAAAATCTTAATTTTGGCCTGCTTGATTGGCCTCCGTAACTATTTTCATCACTATCCTCCATCTTAGAGGTCCAATTTATGTCAGTTTCCACGATTCACTCTTAATTGCGTTGTCATTCAGGATGGTGGTAAACCAAGTTGACAGAATTAAATGAATGCCTCACTTGCCAAATCGATTAACTCCATAAAACAAAAAGTTGAGAAAAATGATAAAATAGTATACATTGTTTTTTTAAATTCCTTTTAAATTATAAATTCAAATAAACGATGTAGACTGTATTACTGCAGATGTATCTTTTATCTAACGACATATAGAAAGTATAAGATAGAATATCCTTGGAGTAATCGTTATTATTACTACAATTTTTGCGTGATTAAGGGAGTTAATCGATTTGGCAAGTGAAAGAAAATCATTAATTCAAATTCAGTCTTCAGAAAAACTTCATTATATACATTTTTTATTAAAGATTTTAGCAAAAATGAATAACTGTTCTGTTACTGTTACATATATTACGAGTATTATTACTTTGTTTAAATTGATTCATCAGCAATATAAATGATGTCTTCTTCGTTAGCTGTATTTGAGCTCCCGTCATTTTTGTGTTTGTTCGTACAAATTCCTTTCATTTTCTTTGATGTTCGGATTTTACTTTGACTCACTGTATATAAGAAGTAGTCAATTGCTTTGTTAAAAAGTGTTTTAACTAAATTTTTATTACGATTTACATTAGAGTATGGAGTTAATCAGATTAGCCTTCTGAAATAAATTATTTATTATTCAATGGCTAAAAACATTTTGTCATTCAGTGGTGCTAATGCTTATTATTAGAGAAATTTGTTTTGAATATATACAGTTAGGAGTCAATCAAGTGCTCTGACATTAAAATTTAATAAAATTCAGAAAGTGGAGTTAATCGATTTGGCAAGTGAAGCATTCAAATATTACCCTTACAATGATGACTTATATTTTTCTATCGACCCCTAACAATGTTATATCGACCCCTAGAGGGAGGTATCGACCACTGGTTTATACAATAAGCATTATGTAGTCATTCGATAGTTACACAAATACAATACATTTTATACCATTGCAGGAAGTGATATATTAATACTATAACTTGTTGCAACCAGCTAACCGTTGCATCGCAATGATTGACACCTTCTTCATCTCGGTGACCCAATTTTCTGGAAGAGGACCCCCGGCGATGAGCGACTGATACGTGGGGTCGGGGGTGACCGACGCCGATCAGACACCGCCGGTGACCTCAGGTGACGCAGGGACCGCAGTTACTTATTGATCACTCTATTGACCGCACCGGACAATGATGGGCATCTTCATAATAACGTCGCTCTTCCGTTCACAACACGCCGCAATGGAGAGGCTAAGTAATATTTTAAGATTCGATCCTTTGCACACCAGGGTTCGTCGTGGCTCAGTGTGTATGCCCGCTGTGCTAGCGACCTGCGAGTTGTAGGCGGAGCATGTTTAAGGTGTATGTATACACTAGAAATCACGAAAATTGACCAAAATATCGATCTATTTTTTAATAATTCAAAATATTGTCCAACCCCTTAGCTTTCAAACGATACCACGATCTTGTAAATATTCGAAATAGTTTTCAAGTTACAAGGGTTTGGGTTAGGTACTGTCACCATAGACAAACACGTTTCCAAACTTTAAACTCGATTTCTGAAGAACTGTTTTTGAAATAGGATGCTTCTTCCGAACAGCGATAACTCAACAATGAATTGATCTATTGTAATTACTTTTGTGTCATTATAATCTATATAATACAGCGAATGTTTTGACCCTCAGTCGAAGTTATTGGTTAAGAGATGAATTTTTAGTTGATTTTTAAATGTTGAAATTCCTGATAAAATCTTGATATTTTTTAGACTTCCTTCGTGAAAAAAATTGTAAAAAAGAACGTATTCCCTCTAGCAACTTGATGGAGGGTCAAAATATGAAGAATAATATTAGGAATAATTTCCAACAGGAATTGTCCTTCTGAACACATTAGAATTTGAGATATCACTGTTCAAAAACATGCGAATTATCTAATTATATCTAAATTAGATAACTAATGAGTAGCTCAATCAGAATTTTTCACACTAAAATGAGTTTAAGCACAAACCAATGACCTATTGTGAAAAAACTGGATTTTTAAAGTCAAAATTTTTTAAAAATGTTCTAGTGTATACATGCACCTTAATTCTTCCCTAGATGAAATTCTGTCAGTAAAACTATTGTTGAGGATTAAATAGATGAGTCGAGACGCTATACAAATCCTGATATGGGATTTATTTCAGGAAAATTGACTAGGCATTTTGTTTTCTATTTACAACATTTTTTAAATCAGCATACATCACAATACCTAAAACACAACTAAGAACACAATCAGCGCGGGGAAAATATCTTTACGAACAATCTTATTTTTCATTCATTTAGAACATGATCGCGATTTCGGATTCGCAGTCAGGAGTTGAGTTGCATATTGCTGATCAGAAATCACCTTCGTGTTCTAAATGAATTAAAAATAAGATTGTTCGCAAAGATATTTTTCTCGCGCTGCTTGTGTGTTCTTAGTTGTGTTCTAGGTATTGTGATGTCTGCTGATTTAAAAAAATGCTGTAAATAGAAAACAAAATATCTGGTCAATTTTCCTGAAATAAATTCCGTATCAGAAGGATTTGTGTAGCGTCTCGCCTTATCTATTAATCCCCAACAAGTGTTGACCCGGACGTTATTTCTGATCCGCAGTCGGGAGTTGAGTTGCATACCCGCTGCACCATCATTGCGTGTGTATGTCCATTACTTGATACTGTATGTCTTGTGTCTGGCGCAGAATTGCCAAATATGGTCTTTGCGCCATAAGGACCCAAACAACCCTTACAGGAACAAAATCCAGCGAAAATCTGAAACAGCTTTCGTTGTTTTACGACTAGTTTACCTTTCGATGCTTACTGTATATTAGTCAAATAAGCACCCTAAAAAATGAGTGCCGCGGTTGGAAGAATAGCGGATTTCCAACCGGAGGGTTGCGAGTTCAAAACTCGATCCAACCAAATCGTGTACGAGGGGGTTCGTGCACGTTAAATCTCTCGTGGCCTCAAACGTACTTACGTTGGCTTGGTATGGATGTTTAGAGAGTGGAGTGCCAGCTCAGGTGTTGCCTCGTCATCTCACCGTGGTTCGAAACTACTAGGTGTTGTCCTCGGATCTTTCCCTTGGGTTTGATCGCCAATAGCCCGTTATGTTGCTCCAGTGTGACTTCAATTAAAATGCCATACTCTAAATCTCGAATTTCATTCCGATTCATTGGAAATTGAGGTCTCTAGGGGAAGTAACTTTACGACTATCCTGTATATAAAACTCTATCGACGAAAGATCAATAAAAGAGAAGGGATTATATTTATTACGTTTTTCCTCTACCGTTACTCCTGAGCATCGGAGGGATTATTTAATTTGGAAGGCAGGAATGAATCGATAAATCTCGCTGGCTATCTGTAAGTGTTCTTCCATTGTTTCATTAGACTCGACTCAGACGAAGCCCGCATCACAATCTAATTTCCAAACAAAACGTATGTCCCAGGAATAAATTGCTTCCGAGGCTCGTTCTAATGAGTTTGGAGACATTCAGAGTTGGAACGAACTAGGACCGTTTAATTTTCGCATGGATCAGGATTTGGAGGAGACAGATGAAAATAATGGATTGGCTCAACTGTTTACCGATCGTTGGATTTCTCAATTGCAAAGAAGAGAAGGTAGGTGGCTAATTAGCGTCGAACTGGAGCAACACAGCGGGCTATTAAGCGACGGTCCGGGATCAATCCCGAAGGAAATCACCTCGTCTTTTTGAAACACGGTCAGATGATGAGGTCAACACTTGAGATGTTGGCACTGTTGGGTCCTTTTCTAGTTAATTTGGAAATGGGAAAAAAACGCTTCATGTGTTTTTTCTCCGTAGCAGTAAGGTCGTCGAACTGAGGCGAAAGAGGGCGTGTTTCCCCTCTCAACGCTTTTTATCTGTGTTTTCAGGGGTTGTCAATCAGGGAAGTTGATCTTCCCGATTCGCTGTTTTAAACTAGCTCATCTGTAATTTGTCAGGCGGACCTACATGACGTAACTTTCTGGAAGATTCTTCGCATAACTACTGAGCGTTACTGGAGTGAGGGAGAAAGCGGAAGAGAGAAATAAAGGAATTAAAAAAATAATTGGCATCACTGATCTCGTGGCTGTCACTCTGGATTTCATTCGATCGGATTGAAGTGGTGTGTTCGTGAAACCGACACACAACATTTGATTCGATCGAATTGAAGTGGTGTGTTCGTGAAACCGACACACAACATTTGATTCGATCGGATTGAAGTGGTGTGTTCGTGAAACCGACACACAACATTTGATTAGATCGAATTGAAGCGGTGTATTCGTGAAACCGACACGCAACATTTGATTCGATCGAATTGAAGTGGTGTGTTCGTGAAACCCACACACAACGTTTGATTCGATCGGATTGAAGTGGTGTGTTCGTGAAAACCGACACACAACGTTTGATTCGATCGGATTGAAGTGGTGTGTTCGTGAAACCGACACACAACATTCGATTCGATCGGATTGAAGTGGTGTGTTCGTGAAACCGACACACAACATTCGATTCGATCGGATTGAAGTGGTGTGTTCGTGAAACCGACACACAACATTTGATTCGATCGGATTGAAGTGGTGTGTTCGTCAAACCGACACACAACATTTGATTCGATCGAATTGAATAGGTGTGTGCGTGAAACCGACACACAACATTCGATTCGATCGAATTGAAGTGGTGTGTTCGTGAAACCGACACACAACATTCGATTCGATCGAATTGAAGTGGTGTGTTCGTGAAACCGACACACAACGTTCGATTCGATCGAATTGAAGTGGTGTGTTCGTGAAACCGACACACAACGTTCGATTCGATCGAATTGAAGTGGTGTGTTCGTGAAACCGACACACAACGTTTGATTCGATCGAATTGAAGTGGTGTGTTCGTGAAACCGACACACAACATTTGATTCGATCGGATTGAAGTGGTGTGTTCGTGAAACCGACACACAACATTTGATTCGATCGGATTGAAGTGGTGTGTTCGTGAAACCGACACACAACATTTGATTCGATCGGATTGAAGTAGTGTGTTCGTGAAACCGACACACAACATTTGATTCGATCGAATTGAATAGGTGTGTGCGTGAAACCGACACAACATTCGATTCGATCGAATTGAAGCGGTGTGTTCGTGAAACCGACACACAACATTTGATTCGATCGAATTGAAGTGGTGTGTTCGTGAAACCGACACACAACATTTGATTCGATCGAATTGAAGTGGTGTGTTCGTGAAACCGACACACAACATTTGATTCGATCGAATTGAAGTGGTGTGTTCGTGAAACCGACACACAACAGCACTCCACTCTCCAAACTTCCACACCACGCCCAATGTGAGGAAATTTGAGGCCATGACAGATTTAACGTGCACCAGCCCCCTTTGTACACGACGGTCTTTGATTGGATTCGCTATGAATGATTTCCTCTTGAGAAACCACTTATCGAGTAAAGCAGGGTTTCTCAAACTATGGCACATGTACCACTAATGGTACATTACATTATTTTTGGTGGTACAATTTGTACACAAAGATTTAAATGAATATTCAAACCCTTACATGCATAATGTATCATTTCTGATACATAGTAGTTTTTTCATCCTATCTATTGATAATTTTTTACATGAAATTGTGTTTCCTACTAACTACATAGGGACTCTTGCTGAATCTATAAATTTCCCTCTAATTATTCCTGGCATTTTGTTGTAACTTAGCCATTTACAGGATATTGTACTGTGACTGAGTTTTTGAATAAGCATTTTTTTAAGAAATAGCAATATTCGTATTTCTTTTCGGAAAAAAAAATGGTTTTAACAGTGTTGAAGTAAGTATTTTTCATTAAATATTTTTTAAGTCATTAATTAATGAAGATAAAGCCCGACATATCGAAATTGGTTACAATGATACAGACTCATTCGTCGCATTAATCCTCATCGATAATAAATCTTAATATTTACTATTAAGTATTATTACCCATTATTTACTACAATATATAGTAAATTTATATTTTATTACAATATAAAAGTTTCATTTATGAATATAATTGAATAATATAAATTTAAAATGTTTTATTCTGATTATAAACACTCCATTTAGGATGCATTGATTTTTCATCGGAAAATGCTTTTAAGATGGTACATATATTTTTGATTCTTATTTATGTGGTACACAATTTAAAAAGTTTGAGAACCCCTGGAGTAAAGCACAGGGAGAAGAATCTTGCTTCGTTTTCTCCGAACTGTGTTTTCTGCCTTAATGTGTTTTACTTGTTAGACGACGATATATTCTAGCTCTGCTGGCATTACGTATATAGTTTAAGTCAATGGTTCTTAACCTTTTTTAGTGATCGGCACCCCCTTGAATTTAGAAATAAGTTCTCGCACCCCTTGAAAAATGTGTTCCTATTTCTCAATTTAGGAAATTACTTCTGTTGCAAGACTGTTATTGCATTTATTGACTACTATTGTATTTATATTCTATTGTATTTATTGAAAAATAAGCATATACATTTACATATACATATAAAACAATATCTCAATTTTTAATGGCTACGTTGTTGTTTGTTTATAATAATAATTTTGAAGTGAGGCTACTTTTTTGAAAGAGCCACTCTTAAGTCATCACTTGCATTTAAGCGATTTTTGGCTTTTGTTTTTATGTGCAAAAGTAATGAAAATCCCATTTCACACAGGTAGGTGGTGGAAAATGGCAAAAGTGTCTGCAATGCTGCTTTTGCCAGCTGTGGATAAGGTTCTAACTGTGAACACCAAAATCGTTCCAAGTCCAGTTTTTCAAATTCTATTTGAATACGTGCATTGTATGTCGTCGCTAAGCCTAACTCGCTAAGCCTAACTCGTACGTTCTTTACCAAGTATCACCAAGAAAATTCTCACCGAGCTTTTTTCTCCCTGTTCCCCGTCGCCCATACGGAATTCGCTACCTTTAATCCGAGTCGCGCACTCTAACGGGACAATTTTCGCGGAATGTCAACAGATGTAAACACTGCGTTGTGCGCTTTAAGCGCTCAGGAACTCAACCAGCTGACCGTCGCTCAATTGAAATCTGAGTTGCATTTGAGAAAACTTTCGCTCAATGGAAATAAGGACAATTTAATCACGCGCATTGTGGAAGACAATATAAAAAGACAAAAAAAATGGAAAATTAGATCAACTCGTCATTCTTCGAATGCAGTCAAATAATGATGATGAAAGTGATAGTGAAGATGCACTTTCGGACACCGCAGATTTATTACAACAAATCCAACACCTACAGAAGCAGGTTGAACTTTTAAGTAATCGCCAACCCCACCACTCCCCCTCGCATCTCCTTGTCAAATATATCCCAATATTGCTGCAATTCTTGCCACGTTCATGGAAGCTCAAAAATAGTTATTGGATAGGCAAATAAATACACCAAATGTAATTCAAATAACGTCAACAAATGACACTGCAAATTCAATTCAAATATTTCGGGGAGATATCATCGACAATACCCTCGAGTGGTTAAAGAGGTTGAGAGAATTTCAACTTTAGCAAATTGGACTGATGAATTGAAATTAACGAATGCCATCTCACGCCTCGCCGAATCAGCAAAAAATTGGCAGTTAACTCAAGGAAAATGTTATAATGATTGGACTGCATGGAAAACTGCCCTCGCATCACGATTCAAAAGACGGATCACCATAGAAGAGTTTTTGGCACACCTAAGTGATCGCAAGCTAAAAAGCAACGAAACATTAGTAGACTATATATATGCAAAAGATGCTCTTTTGGAGAAAGCGCCTTTCACAATACCACAACCCGACCGTATTTCCATGATCATTGGCAATATTACAGAAGAAAAATGGCAAATTGCTTTAGCTACCCAAAATTCCAACACCGTCGAACAATTAATTGACAGGGCAACAGCACTTGATGCAATTCGAAGTGTAAAGCAAGAGAAGAAGTCACGCCAGTCAAACTAATGGCGCTCATTATCGATGACGACATACATTATCGACATACACTGACGATCTTTCAACATCTCACAAAGATTTCAACTACCATCTAAAGGTACTCTACAAAATCCTTGAAGCAACTCGCAACGCTGGCTTCAAGTTAACACCAGAAAAGTCGCAATTTGCAGTACCAGAAATCACTCTTTTTGGTCGAATTCTTTCTCAAGATGGTGAACGTCCTGATCCAGAACGCACAGCCTCAGTTGAACGTTACTCCACTATGACATCAATTCACGAAGTTAGAAGCTTCCTTGGATTCGCCAATCAGTTCAGAAAACAAATTCGCAACTATGCTGTAATCGCCAAGTCACTCACTAGTATTCTAAAAACCAAGTAAAAAGACGATGTCGATCACACGCAATTATAACATCAATAACAATACCCTTGTACGTTTAAAGGACAATGGATCAAAAGGTGTTGTGATTCCAAAAAGTATGCGAGAACAAACTTTGATTTCTTGTCATGATGATGTCGGATATATGGATGCCAAGAAAACTCTTCACAATTTACAACAACGCTATTGGTGATCAAATGTGCAAAAGGACTGCAAAACATGTTCAAAGTTATAAGTATTGAAGCGAATTAAAGGAGTGAGAATTTAAGCCACCGTGTGAAGCGGCATTTATCAGATCGGAAACTGCTGGAATTTTCACGAACTTTTAAAGTAGGCACGTATTTCTCCCTTAAATCTAAATTCCATAAATTTAGTTTTAAATCAGTCTTCAGTCAACTATCGATTCCGAGCCGAAGTTATAAAAATGTCTATTGGATCAAGACGCGTGGTGGGAATTCCGAAGACTTTTTCCACAGAGTAAATAAGATTCGGAAGAATCTTCGATATATTTACACAGTGGTCTCCACTCCTCTTAAGTGCTTGGAAACTACTTAACGAAACTCAAAAACTTCCTACGAGTGACTATAAAAAGCTAGTTGGTTGGGGTTTATGGCACAAGAGCCATATTTGGTCAAGCTGTGCCAAGCACAAAACAAACAACATCAAGTAATGGACATACACAGGAAAGGAAACGTTTTACTGGCACAGAAGACAGAAATGCAACTATGGAGGAAACGGACCAGACAGGAATTGGGAATTGGGACAGGAATTGGACATACACAGGAAAGGAAATGTTTTACTGGCACAGAAGACAGAAATGCAACTATGGAGGAAACGGACCAGACTGGAATTGAACCTGCGACGCCTACAACTCGCGGGCAGGTAGGTAGTTCAATTAATGTTGCAGAGCAACACAACGGGCTATTGGTCACGGCCCGGGATCAAACCCGAAAGGAAAGATTGGAGGACAACACAACTTAATTTTAAACCACGGTCAGATGACGAGATCACACTTGAGCTGGCACCCCACTCCCCAAACTTCCACACCACGCCAACGTGAGGACATTTGAGGCCCCGACAGATTTAACATGCACCAGCCCCGTTTGTACACGACGGTCTTTGGTTGGATTCGAACTCGCAACCCTCCGATTGCTAATCCGTTACTCTTCCAACCGGGCTAGCGTTGCAAAATACTGCATTAGGAGTATTAATTCAAGAGGAAGTATTTTAACATTTGAGACAGTCCGAGAATTATTTAATTAAACAAGAACATCCGATTTGAGATGAGCCCATAAATAAATTTATTTGCATTTCGGAAAGCTTCGCTTCTAAGCATGCATCTAGATGTTTTTAAATAAGCAATTTCGTATCCAATCGTGTTGTTAAAATGCAAAAATAGGACACGCAGTCACGAAGAACACTTTTATCCAACATTTTTATTTTCTGAAAAACTATTTGGTAGTAAACGTTCAATTGCTTACACTTTTGTGTCTCGAATAAAAGTATCAAACTGTATTCCGAAAATAAAAAAACACCTCTGCGTGACTGTCGCAGGCGAAATTGCAAATTATACGCACGTTTTTGAGATGGACAAGGCTGTAATTTACTTCCATTCGGACCTCAAAGATTTCCATAAGCACGCATAAATTCTTTATTCCCTACAGTTAGTGAATATGAACGACGAAAAACCTTTGGCATGTCACAAAGTCTTCTCTCTTACAGTTTTCATTAAAAATTAATGCATTTCCCAATGCATGGAGAAAGCACGTCAGAAATTGAATAAAACTAAACAAAATTATGTCTTAATTTTTGCAACACACTGTTATCCTAACAATAACGTGTAATTTTAGTTGGTTGCTTTGTATGTATATTAGAGTTGCTAGAAATGGTAAAAAGAAAAACGTGAAGACGTCTCCAGCTTAGGGAAAATGCGAATGCTTGAAGGCTTAAATAAGGACACTTTAATTGTTAATTTCAATTTCTAATAATACTATAAAGTAATTAATATTAAAAATGGATGACAAGAGCAAAAAAATAAACACACATATCGTCAGATTAGAACAGAAATTCAATAACTGAAAAAGCAAAAATTTTACTGGACAGCTATTTAGTTTTCTTCTATTGACGAGATATCTCGTCAATAGAAGAAAACTAACCAGATCTTATTCTCGTCATCATAAGAAATGGCAATATCTTGATGACGAGATATCTTGTCATCAGCAAAATTGGTCAGATGTTGATGGACGAGATATCTCGTCGAAAACACTTTGAGGGTTAAGAATTTGAAAGACTAAATTATATTCGATTGAGAAGTGGAAAATTGATAAACTTGCAAAACGAGGGATTTCTAAAGACAAATTCTAGTGAAAAGTGCTTCCCAGTATCCTTTAAAAAGGAATGCTTGTCTATATTATACCACAAAGACTATCTCTCACTCATTATTTACATAAAGTATGTGTGAATGTGAGATCCGCATTTCCGTTCTATTCGGAAAGTGAGTACTCCTTGTTGATCCCTTTTCACACCAAGGTTCTGTAAAACGTCTTTCACTACTGGAGAACACATTCAGCAGTGAAAACAACTTCACGCTCATTACAGAGAACATGGATGGTTGGAGTTAAAATAATTAGTTAAAATAAATTCAAACAAATAAAAATGAACATAAACGTATAAAACAGCACGGATATTTTATGAATGGATTCTGTGAAGATTGAATATGAACATGGTATATACGAAAGCCATGATTTATCATAAAGTATTTTGTACTTTGTGATATGAAAGAAAATTGAGAACCCAAAAAATCTCGGTCCCTTAAGGAAGCATATTGAAGAGCTTATTACACGAAGAAAACATCTCATTTTGTGTAAGCAGGATTTCTTAATTACAAATAGAACTAAATGATGTAAATCAGTTGAGCAAAGACAAAAGAAAGTATACATCAGTATATACATCAGACTTCATTTTGTTGCCATCGAGTGTATTAAAATATAGTAAAATGTGCTGCAAACGATAACTCTTTTAAAATAACTGATTTAAAAAATAAAATAATTGAAAGCAAAATTAATTGACCCAGTTCATAAAAATGTATATTTGTTTTGTGTAAAAATGACGATTTGTTTTTGATTTTCTACATAACTAACTTCTTTGTTGGAATATTATATACGAAATATCCTACCCATTACGCACAATACAAAGGTAAATTAACCTTTCGAGAGTATAACATGTCTCTGCACGTCCTTTAAACAGTTTTTTGTCCGATTGAAAGTTTCTTGGCCCAGCGGTATCCCGGTTGGAAAAGTAGCTGATCAGCAACTCCAGGATAGCGAGTTCGATACTCGATCCAACCAAAGACCGTCGTTTACGCGGGGGCTGGTGCACGTTAAATCTCTCGTGGCCCTAACCCGTTGGCGTGGTATAGAAGTTTCGAGACTGGGGTGCCATCTCCGGTGTTGATCTCATCATCTGACCGTTGTTCAAAATGAAGAGGTGTTTCATCGGATTTTTCCCTTCGGGATTGATCCCGGACCATCGCCAATAGCCCGCAGTATTGCTCTAGTGCGACGTTAATTCAACTACATACCTAACTCGAAAGTTTCATGGGATTTTTGCATCCAAATCCAACTTATGGGCAAACCCTCTGATTATGTGCTCTACTTAGCATCGACTTTTCACTTGTGATGTATGATATATTACTTTTATATTTCTAAGTTAAATTCAAACTAAGATATTTATCTACTTCAACTTTTCTCCTGCTGAAACTTTAATGATAACGTGTATTGAATTAATTATAATAGTTGTTCAAATTAGTACGAATGAAATATATGAGGAAATGTTCAAACTAAATTTGGTAATGATGTTTGAGATAGCTTCGCAAATCCAAAAAACGGTTTGTTCTAGCTTGGAACGAAAATTAATTAATTTGGAATTACTGATACGTATTCGTAATTTATAAGTCTTGTAATAAACCTGAGTAATCACTTAGTTCTTAATAAGTCAAATTGAAAAAAAATATCGATTAGATATCCGAATATCTGAAGGCGATGTCAATTTTTGCGTTAAGTTTCTTATTTTTTAGACTAATTTGAAGTTGTGAACAAAGTAAATGCAATTATATAGCAATCTTAATCGTAGTGAAAGAAGTTATTGCATTTATATTCTGAAGGTAAATAACATTAATATATGTGGAGTATCGAACTTTTTTAAATTCAAAAGCACATTGACGACACAGATCTATTGCAAATACTAAAAATATGCATTTTAATGTTCCAAAATAAACGAAGTTCTATCTTACAGAGAAGTATCTGCAAGAATTCAATGAAAGGTAGCAAAATATAATAGAAAAATGAATTATAGAAAGGTATCCCCAATTCATATTACTTTAGGGATGTTTTAAATTTTCAGCTTATTTAGCATAGTCAAAGTACTGAAACAAAATCAGCATTAAATATCTTAATTCATAGAACCACAGTAGTTAATATATTAATTTGTTAAACAAACTAATGGCTTAATCTAGACGTAGTTCCATAAGGAGCTTATAAGATTATATTATACATGTATACATAATTAAAATGTATTTGCATTTATACCATTCTGCTTCGATGCAGTATCTTTAGGTAACTTAGGTAACCATTAATTTTTCTTCGTATTTATTGATAACCTTAGGAATGATAGGTGTCTGTTTAATTGCTAGGAACATTTGCGAAGTGCGGATATTTCTGAGGATGTGACATATACACAATCACAAACAGAAAATATTTTTTAGATTTCAATTTTAAAGAAATTTTTTAAGCATTCGTCGCACATATTGTCTCACAAATAAGCTGCTTAAAATCATTGATATTAATCGTATTCTTTAATTTACATGAATTCCACACAACGTATCTGATAAGGCTAATTGTTACACATTTCGTAAGGTATTATACAATAGCTTTGATGTTCCTTATGTAAGCATATTCGGGAAAATTTTGGGTAATTCAGCATTTTCTAAGACTTCAACAAACGAAATTAGATACATCGTAACAAAAGTTAGTGTCAAAAAGCGATACGATACTAAATTATTACTTCAATTCGGTTTTAAAATAACTTTTAGCTAAGTTTGGTTGCATTAAAATCAGAAAATAAAATTTTCAATGTTCGAAGTGGTTTTTATTCAATATTATTAAATAAATCTTAATCAATTAAATTTTACTTAGTTTTTATTTAATTACTAACATTTTCCCATTTTTTATTTTCTTTGCCTCTTTCACAAACCCCAAGTGTTCGTCTAAAATGTTGTTAAACTAGGATAGGCTATGCAATGAATTTATTTTATGTTTATATTTAATTCCCTTATACTACAAGAAGAAAAGGTATTGCAATTCAAATTTATATTAGATTTTTTTATATCTACAAGAGAATGAAAACCTGTGTTTATCTAATTATTTTACGTTGTAACAGACGTTTTATCTTAGAAGTCTGGGAAAAGACATTGTTTTGAATGAATCTTTATTTATACAGAGCTGTAAAACATATGCATCAGTCTAAATTTAAAATGAATTAAATCCGATATAAATCATGGGATTCAGATTTTCAGAACTTTAACCAAACATCAAGATAAAACATCGTAAAGTTATGCTCCCAAAACTCTAGTCCACAAATTGTTCACAGTTCATGCATGCAAACAGCTTCAAAATTCTCATTCTAGAAATCATGCCCCTTCATCCAAACATGACTGAACGAAAATTCTAGAATAATTATTTTATGGAATGTTTTTTAAAAGGAGAGTGATTGCGTTTTGGGCGGGGCGGAAAATATATTAAAACTTCTCTTTCAGAATTCATTTATTTCAATCAATAGTTGGCGATTTTATCTATTATTTCCTTTTGTATTATTCTTTAGTTCAGAATAGGTAATTCATACATCTATCATAAGAAATTGAAAATTTAGCAGAATATAAGTCAGTGGTTATTCTTTTTTGTTCCGATAGAAATTTAAAACAGGGAATAGAAATTTTAATCTTAATAGAAAGAGTAATTAGTATAAACAATAATATTTTAATAGAAGCATTTAACTAAATAGAATTTTTAATTTTAATAAAACCTTCAATTCATTATGTTAATAAGAATTATTGCCACAGAAAATCTATAACATATATTATAAAAATAATTGAAACCATGCACGAGAAAATAAATTCTTCAAACTTAAAAATTGGTGTTGATTAGAACATTAGGAAACAATTTTTCATTTATCTCAAACTAGTCAAAAGAAATGCTACGAAACAAAACTTAAGAATTTCTAAGCAAATGAAAAAAATATAAATGTCCTGAGCAAAATTAAATCTTTTAGGTACTGCGCCTTTACTCTCGATTTCGCGATTGCAATTCTGCAAAAAGTCCCAAAAAATAGAACAAAAGTATTTTCAAACGCCCTTTGCAAAAAAATCACTTAACACCAAAAAGTTCCACTCTCATCCTCATTGTAGCCTTTTTATAAGCTTCCTATTTATCACCCGTCTGAGTTTGATCTTCCCCTTTTTTGGTTGGATAAACGGCTCTTTAATTGCATTCCAGTTTTTTAAAAAGATCTTTAGAAAAGAACAATTAGCGAGGGAAGAAATGCGTAAGAATCTTACCGTAAACGTTAACGGAAAAGCAATCCGAGCTTGGCTTCATATTCTTCGGAAGATGCCGAAAGAACAGAATCTGTTAGTAATCTAAACACAAAAAATTCGAAATTCTTAAAATTTTCCACACTGCGTCGATTATTGTTTTGGGAATTTTCCCCTTACAATCTTTCCGTATGTTGAGCAGAATTCAGACGAAGATGGGCTTTGTACGTCCTCGACCATCCAGTAGGGTCCGGCGACTGCGTTTTCGCGATCGGGGAATTACTTCTATCGCAGTGGCAGCAGCAATATCGAGCGACGGACGGCGCCATCTGGTGGCCATCACCGGAGGCGGGATCGATTTTTCGGGGAAAAGAGACTATATTCTGGGAACTTTCCTTCGTCGTCGAAACTTCTTTTCTCGCGAATCGGAAGGAAATGAATAAGTAACGATGATGAAGGAAAAAAGTAAAGTGTGCTTTTAAAAGCCAAAATAAAGAGGCTTAAAATTTGTGCTTTGGTCGCATGTTAAAAGAAAAAAATATACCTGCATGCTTAAAAATTCATGTTCATCAAACCATAGATTAATTTTCTTGCGTTGATTTTATGAACATTGAAAAGGAATGAACTAGGAACTGAGTAATTATGAATTCAATGTTTATTACGGGATAAAGGTTGATTTTGTATGAAATGATCATAATAATTTTTGGCGCCTGCTTCCTTTCAACACAAGCTAGATCTAATTAAGTTAATGAAATAATTTTACTTTTGAAATGCTCTGAAGTATAAGAACAATAATAAAAAATGATATTTTCAACATCTGTTTTGTTTTATATTACTGGACCAAGTAATTAACCCTCTGAGATAGGTTGGTAGTTGAGTTTACGTCGCACTTGAGCATCACAACGGGCTATTGATGACTGTCCAGGAGCCATACGTACGGGATAGATCCGAATACAGTACGTCATTTTAAACCACTGTCAGATGACGAGCTCAGCACATGAACTGACACCTCACTCTCCAACCTTCGACACCAAGCCAACATTAAAGGTCACGATTTAACGTTCACCAACCTCCACGCAAATTACGGTTTTGGGTTGGAATGAGTTTGGAACTCGCTATCCTCCGGTTGCTAATCGGCTCTACCAATCGGAATACCGCGGCTCAATATCAATTCGGAATGTATTCGTTCGAGCATTTATTGGGGACGTGCTGAAATGGAATAAAAAAAAAACAAGCCAAAAGACGTCTCGACCGGAATACGCACACGAAGCACGTTCCGACGAAAAAACAGTACCACCCCCTACATTTAGCATGACAGAAAATGCCTCTCGTATACAATTCCAAAAATATTCTAAACAACATATGGGATCATGGGGATTTATTCTGTTATTCGAACCCAGTTCTGAATGTTTCGCTGCTGAGTACATAACTCAGTAGTGAAAGCTGTTCTACAGAAGCTTGTTGAGAAAACATTTTTAAGCGGAATGCACGTACACAAGACGTGAAGTTAAACTGATACCACCTATGCCCAAAGAGTTCCAGTACTGCTGATAGAAAGAATATGAAAATAAAATACCCATAATTATTGCTTGCTTCCTACAAAATAATTGCCTTGGTAATCAAAACAGCGCTTACAGCATTTCTGAAGTTCCTTGAAGCAGTTCTGGTAGGGAGATATTTAATTAACGTCGCACTGAAGCAACACTCCGGGTTATTGGCGAAGGTCCGGTATAAATCCCGAAGGGAAAAATCCGTAATTTCGAGCCGCGGTCAGATGACGAGGTCAGACCCGAGCTTGCACCCCTCTCCCACAATTTCCACTTGAGGACATTTGATGCCCCAACAATTTTAACGTTCACCAGCCCCCTTTGTACACGACGGTGTTTGGTTGGATTCGAACTCGCAACCCTCCGGTTGCTAGTCCGTTACTCTTCCAACCGGGCTACCGTTTCCCAAAACAGTTTTGGAAAGCCGGTATGTCTGCGAGTTGCTTTGCAGCACTGCTTGGAAAGCAGGAATATCACTGAGACATCAATATTCAAATGAGAAGATTGTAACGGAGTGTGAAAAAGAGGAAATGAAATGTGAAATCAATGTATTAGCAATAAATTATTTAAGCCGAATATAAAGGGGGAAGGGTTAGGAATGATATACCTCTCACTCCATTCCCAATCTCTATACTCAATACATTTTCATACAATTGAACCTCCTGGTGATAGTCTCGACGAGGCATCTCGTACTTCGAAGAAAACTGACCAGATCGTGATGAACGAGATATCTCGTCATTAGAAGAAAAATGGCCAGATCTTGATCTCGTCCTTTTTAAAACATCGGCAATATCTTGATGACGATATCAAAATTGGTCAGATCGTGATGAAGCGATATCTCGTGAAAACAACTTGGAGGGTTAAGTAAGTAAACTGGGCAACCGAATAAATTGCTTAAGGACTCGTTAATAAAAGGAATTGTATCTTGAAAGGACATCTGAAGTGCCACAAAGAATGATTGATGAAGTGCCACAAAGAAGGCCATTTGGCGATGTTCACAAGAGAGATATTGCGATCATCGATCTTCTAACGAAATAGCCGGAGTATATTGGCGGAGTCGCTGTCATTGTATCTCAGAAGGTAAGTCACGTGGCTTACGAATCGACTGCAGCCGATTGGATATCGAAGCGCAGACTATTGTTTTTTATTACACTGGATAATCACTTTAACCAATCAATAATTCTTTTCAAGACCCCAACCACCAAGCCTATCCAGAGGGTGTAAAGCTACACGAGAGGCGGTCGGGTAGGTAGGTATTTAATTAACGTCGCACTGGAGCAACATAAAGGGTTATTGGCGACGGTCCGGGATCAAACCCGAAGGGAAAGATCCGAGGACAATACCCCGTAATTTTGAACCACGGTCTGATGACCAGTTCACACCTGTTTGTTTTCATACTGAGCGTCGGTCTCCAAGAACTCTCATATTCTGACTTGTCTCCAACAGTTCGCCTTGGAAATTATTAATAGTATTCCCGGCGAGGCTATCCTTATTTATACAGATGGTAGTAAAGACGAACAGTCTGGATCCGTCAGCGGAATTTTTATTAAAGCTCCAAACAGGGGTGCTGTAAAAATCAAGAAAAGAAACTCAGACTTCTGTTCAGATTTCAGAAGTGAGCTCATTGCCATTGATCAAGGGCTTAACTTCATGTCTGTTCCGAACCCAAAGGTTGTTTGGATTTTATCTGACACTCGCAGCTCCATCCAATATCTATCTAATTGGCGCAATGTGGGAGATAGAACTGGCATAGCGATACTTAACAAACGCAAGCTAGTCTCATCCTTTTGTGAGGTGCAACTACATCCCTTCACACGTGGACCTCAGGGGAAACGAAGTAAAGGATGATTTGGCGAAGGAGGGTGTCGATGAACCATTGTTCGATACCCACTCATTGACGTTTCTTGAGCATTACTCTATTAGAAAAAATCTTGATAGGAAGGCATGGATCGTTCCCCGGTACACTCATGGTACCGTTGAGATCACTCCGGAAGATCTCTTGCTCTCAGTTGCAACAGACATATTCAGACAGCGCTCTCCCGCTTTTTCAGTGGCCATCTGAGGTGTCTCACATTTTGCTGTGGTCGCAAGATTCATCCTGTTTGCCTTAAATGGCAGTCTGCCTACCAAGCACACATTCTCGAGTGCTTGGAGTTGTCCAGAAACGACCTGTTTTCTGAATCTCTTTTGGGTAATGACTTTGTGAGGATGAATGGAATTGTGGATTTGGTCTAAGATTCATCCTGTTTGCATTAAATGGCAGTCTGCCTACCAAACACACATTCTCGAGTGTCTGGAGTTGTCCAGAAACGACCTGTCTTCTGAGTCTCTTTTGGGTAATGACTTTGAGTGGGTGAATGGACTTGTGGATTTGGTCTAACTGGAGCTAGACGTGGAGATTAAGCAACAATTGGAAACCTATTCTCCAAACTTCCACACCATGCGAACGCGAGGACATTTGAAGTCACGACAGATTTAACCTGCATCAATCCCTTTTGTACACGACGGTCTTTGGTAGGATTCGAACTCGCAATCCTCCGGTTGCTAATCCGTTTCTCTTACAACCGGGCTTCAGCGGTCCAGAGGCGGTCGGGAAGAAAAATCAATAATTTGTCCCACATTAGGATTCGTTATTTTCCCCACAACCACGTGACAGATCTTCAGACCGACGGAACGGAAGAAATAACATGAAGCTGCGCGTACATACTCCTGTTTCATTAGAGCGGCCGCGGTAGCCCGGTTGGAAGAGTAACGGATTAGCAACCGGAGGACTGCGAGTACGAATCCAAGCAAAGACCGCCGTATACAAAGGGGGCTGGTGCACGTTAAATCTGCTGTTGCTCAAATGTCCTCACGTTGTTTGGAGAATGTGGTGCGAGCTCAGGTGTTGCCTCGTCATCTGACCGTGGTTCAAAATCACGTGATGTTGTCCTCAGATCTTTCCCTTCGGGTTTGATCCTGGACGGTCATCAATAACACGTTGTGTTGCTCCAGTGCGACGTTAATTAAATATCTACCTACCTGTTTCATTAGAATGTCGATGATTGCGATAGCACCATCTCACATTTTGATTTATATTCGTATGCGTTATAATCTAAAGCTATTGTACTCTATCCCTTCTTATAGGTTTTTAACACAATGACAAAGGTTTTGAAGGCTGTGTACCAAAATCGAATTCCTATTATTATAAACGGATTATTACACACCATATTTTAAACCGTTGGTTCCGGTCGAATTAATTCAAACAAATGACAGAACCAAACCTAACCTATTGAATATATGCCATGTTGTGTCAGAGCTGCCACAGGAGAGTAAAAGGCGACCTTTTGCTACTATTTTGCAACCTTGGCGACTAGGAGTGTCTTTAAGCAAAATCGTCTAAAAAGCTGCTATTTTCAAAATTTTGGCTACTTTTCGAAAATTCAGGCGACTTTCTTTGGAAATTCATCAAAGGCCAACGAAAATTTTTTTTCTTAAGTAATAGCGGACCGAAAAAATGTTTTGGGATTTTGCTTTAGGGAGAAAATTTTTCCAAGGAACGCAAATTTCGAAGTTTTTGCTCCAAGCCGTGGCAACTATGAAAGAAAAACATCGGAATCTGGTTTCTAGATTGCCTTAAAAACTTAATTAAGAAAATATTTAGTTCCTTTTAATTTTCTTGGCGATATATCTTCATACTTAAGTAGCGCATTTTGTACTAAAGCCCCTTCATTTCTATTTGAGCAACTGAAATTGTTACTAAAATCGGGTTTAAGAGACTTTTTGCAACGTTTTTTAAAAAGTTTATGCTATTAATGTTATACTACTTTACAACTGCTGTGCTAAAATTGCCACTAAAATACTGTTTAAGTGTGGAGACTTTTTACAACGACTTTTAAAAAATTTATGCTAATAATGTTGTACTACTTTACAAGTTCTGTGCTAAAATTACTAAAATCGAATTTAAGAGGAGATTTTTGTAACGATTTAAAAAAAAATTATGCTACTAATGGTATATACTACTTCACAACTGATGTGCTAAAATTGCTACTAAAATACTGTTTAAGTGTGGAGACTTTTTGCAACGACTTTTAAAACATTTATGCTACTAATGCTAACTACTTCACAAGTGCTGTGGTAGCCTTGAGTTGTGTACACACTTTCTCTGAAAACGATGCAACTGCTGTCAGAAGGTGAAAAACTTTCCTCTTCGTCTGGGAAAATCCCCCTTTTTCAAGACCCACCCTTACATTCCACAGGGGTTTATTAACACCGACCCCTCATCGAACTGACCAACCATACAGAGTTGGAGGGGGGGGGTGAAGTACGAACATTTTTAGCTGTCTACACCGGAGAGATGGAGTAGGGGAAGCAACTAGAAGACACTAGGCAGGAACATTCTGAGGGTAGAAGGTTTTATCGTCTGATGGGGAATTTTTAGAGATTACCGACATTGATTGACGAGAATAGACGAATGAGAAAGAGGATTGATTGATTGAATTTTAATGGCCCAAAGGCCAGGTCCGTGCCATACTATAGCTAATTTCAAATATATTTTTATCGTGATTTATACATTAATTTAATATTAATAATTAAAGTTTAGCAAGGATAAAATAGTATGAAAACTCTTCAAATCAATTTTTAGATAAAATTATAAAAACCTATGTCTAATGCAAATAAAAACATATTTGGATGAGGATGATCACTTAATAAATCATGAATACCAGGGTTAGTGTACTAAAGTGATTGAGTCTAATAGCATTAAAACCAGGACATTCACTTAAAATGTGTCTGACAGATAGGATTGAATCACACGTCGGACATGTCAGAGCTGATTCTGAGTGTAACAAATGCCTGTGAGTTAATTATAAGAAATAGGAAACTAATATATTATTTTTATAATATAAATTCGCATCAAAATCATTGAGTTATATATATCAGTACTATGGAGTTTCTACACATGAATGATTGGTATATCTTAATGAATTTGAACAGCTATTGCAGAATATCACAAATTTAGTGAGACAAAATACACAAATACACAATTTGTGTATTTGTATTGTAGTTTGACAAAATACACAATTTGTATCACAAAAATATTTAAGATACAAATATTTGAATAATATAGGGAATAGTTAAAATTTATTACAAAATACCATAAGACCTTTTTTTCGCGAAATCAAAGGGGGCGCGGTAATCCGGTTGGAAGGAACGACGTGTACCTGGGAGAACTGGTGCACGCTAGGTCTGTCGTGGCCTCAAATATTCTCACGTTGTCGTGGTGTGGAAGTTTGGAGAGTGGGGTGCCAGCTCAGGTGTGGCCTCGTCATCTGACCGTGGTTCGAAATTAACTGGTGTTGTCCTCTGTTCTTTCCCTTCGGGTTTGATCCCTGACCGTCTACAATAGCCCGTTATGTTGCTTCAGTACCGACGTTAACTAAAATACCTACCTACCTGTTCGTATTCTGAAAGTGGAGTCAGTTGGCTTGTTTTTCGTGTACGGTTTCAGCATTTCGCCGCAGTGAAAGTTCCCAAGAATAAATTCCGAATTGAATATGATCGTTGGTCAGTCAACACCAATTACATTAAAAGCCAAATGTTGCCGAAAACGCTATAAAATCTTTGCAGACTGTCTGGTTCGTTTCATTACACTAAAAATCCCGCTCACAGTAATATCGTCCAATCTTCATTCGTTTGAAAACTCGCACAAACTCTTCCAAAAAGTTCTTGAAACTTCACATCGCACCCCCAATACAGCTCCTCGAAATACTCTAAACCTCCACCTCAGTCTTTAAAACTCCACTCTTTTAAACACTCCACGCGTAAAACGTACTTGGGAATCATGCTTCGCAGAATTTCGCCACTCCTTTACTGACGTTACGAAACTGTGGCTCTTGTGCTTGTAGAGTTGGAAACGGTTTAAAAAAAAGACTCAAGCCTGTTTGGTTCTTTGTTTACTTTTATGACGTCTCTTTCAAGTGTAGCAAGGAATTCTCTTAAGTACCTGTCTCTTTCCCCACACAAAGATATGATTATAAAAACTAGTGTGTCGTCTTTGTTGTCTCCTCTTTCTGCGTCGTGAGTAACCCAGTTGGTAGAGTTAGCAACTGGAGGGTTGAGAATTTAAGACTCGATCCAACCAAACAACCTTGTGTTCGTGGGGACTGATAAGTAGTTGAATTAACGTCGCACAGTAGAAACACATTGGGCTATTGGCGAATCTCCGAGAACAACATCTCGTCATTTTGAACTACGACCAGAAAATGAGGTGAGCATCTCAGCTGGCACCTCACTCTCCAAACTTCTACACCACGTCAACGTGAGGAGGACACGACAGATTTAACGTGCACCAGCCCCCTTTGTACACGACGGTCTTTGGCTAGATTCGAACTCGCAACCCTCTGGTTGCTAATCAGCTACTCTTCCAATCGGGATACCACGGCCCTCGAAACTGAGTAAAGTGCGCCATAAGTAAAAACATGACTTTATTAATATTAGATAAAACAGTAGATGAAACAGAGTAACATGGTAATCAGTTAGCTACCAACAAATAAAAAGAGTAGCTTTTTTAATCGCTCGATCTTAGCTCCCTTTTATGTCTGAAGAAGAAATCACGCGGAAGTGAAGAAACGAATATTAAAATTTAGCATGGATTGATGCCACCACATTATAATTAATTGTTCTATCTATCTAATTTTATAAGTTCATGAGATTATATAAAGTGTAAAAGAGATTGGATACGTCATACCACTAGGAGTATATGTAACGTGAGTCACGACATGATTGTTTAATTAAAACTAATGAAGCAGTTGATTTAATTATAACGAGGAGTAAATATTTTTCAATTAAATTCCCATCGTGATTCATCTCCGTATTTGATGTAGGATATAGTTTTTTTAAGATATTTTAATTTGAAATATGTACTAAAATTTCATGTCGTTTTCACTGTAACGTGAGTCACACTGCTATTAGTATATGAAACAGATATTTAATATTTTTTAATCCATCTAAAACTCATATCTGCATGCATTTCCGATTGGGAGACCGAAAAAGAAAACCGTTTTGACAGAAAATTACAACTCATTCTCCGAAAAACTTCTCCAAATGTAACGTGAGACGTATTAACCTTTAAGCGTTTTTGGCACGCAACGGTTTTGATATTTTTATTCAGAGAAATTCAAAAACTTGAAAGGAAGTTTAATTAACGTAGAATAGGTTCGTAATTGGAGAAATATTGAGTAACTTCGTTGCTATTTATATAACATTTAAATTAAATTATTTAAAGCATCGCTTGTAATCGTCTTTAATTACGTCCTGTTCCGAGCTCCCTTAAAATTTTCAGCTTTATTTTTAACTATAAGGATAAAATAAAAAATAACCGCAATGTCTGAAAATAGGAATAACTGAGAACAGCTGAACGAGTATGTAATGGATTTCGATCATTAAATTAATGAACGGAATAATTTCTGAAAAATATTATAATTAGAATTTTGTATAATAGAACATTCAACTGATAGAAACTGAAGAAATAGTCGCGTCTCTAAATTTATTCTTGAGTGTTCGTTAAAGGGCATTTATAAAACTAATTTTATTCTTGTATTTTCCTTCCACTTAAAAAGGTTGCTTCTTTGATTCGTTGGAACTCTTCCCTATCCATTATGCTTTGATAGTGCATAAAGAAATAATAAACTAGACATTTAACTTTCTAATGCAGTGACCAAACAAGAACATTCTACAAATGAAAAGGGACGCGGTAGCCTATTTGGAGGAGTAGCGGGGGGATAGTGCACGTTAAATCTGTCGTGGCCTCAAATGTCCTCACGTTGGCGTGGTGTGGAAGTTTGGAGAGTGGGGACATAGAGGAAATATAAAAGTAGAGTGAGGAATGGTTACCTTTTTTATGTGCCCAAAATCATGTGACCGGAACTAGTAGTAACGTGACTTTTAGACTGCTTTCGTCTGCTGGGTGGAAGCTAACATTAATAGTCTGATTGGTCCAAAGGACGGAGGGAGACGCCCATTCATTGATTTATCATCTGATTGGTCCATTGATTGATCATCTGATGGCAGTATCCTTTGGTGATTTCACGACTTTTGTCTCCACTCTATATAAATACTGATTCATACACTTACCCTGTCGCAAGAAGTTACACCGCCAAGCGAGGCGATACGATTCCAAATCGGTCAACCAAGTCAATTGTTCACAGAGCAGTCACGTGACTGCTAGTCGACATGTTGGTTACACTTTTTGGAGCTTCTCTCCATAGCATTCAGATTCCTTTTATTGCACGTCTATGATTGGGGTGCCAGCTCAGGTGTTGACCTCGTCATCTGATCGGGGTTCCAAATTGTTAGTACTGAACTGAAACATGGCACTAGAAATTAAAATGGAGTTTAATATCAATCCCAACTTGGGACATCACAATCAAAATAACAATCCAGAAGATCAAGAAAACAAGCAAGAGAAGTCAAAGTAGATAGGTAGGTAGGTTAATTAACGTCACACTGGAGCAACACAACGGGCTATTGGCGAGGGGCCGCGATCAAGCCCGAAGGGAAAGATCCGAGGATATCACCACGTTATTTTAAAACACGGTCAGATGACGAGGTCACACCTGAACAGGCACCCCACTCTCCAAACTTCCACACCACGCCAACGTGAGGACATTTGAGGCCACCACAGATATAACGCGTACCAGCCCTCACATTCACGACGGTCTTTGGTTGGATCGAATTTCGAACTCGCAACCTTTCGGTTGCTAGTCCGTTACTTTTCCAACTGGGCTACCGTTGGAAATCAAATCAAGGAAGTATTGCAGATCGGTAAACCAATCAGCTTTTATGATACAAAATTTGCATATCGACATTTGCAGATCGGTCTAATTTCGATTGAATGGTAAATATGATAAATTGATTTAATTCGATTGACCAAAAAGGGTTTATTATGCTACGAAAATGACGAGGCGGATCAGGATTGATCCCGGACCGCCGCCAAACAGCCCTTTGTGTTGCATCCAGTGCGAGTTAATTCAAGCACCCACCTTTTGAAATAAGAAACAATTACTTAGCCGACACAGCAAATTAAAAAGTAACACACATCACCCTAACTAGACAATGTACTTTCGGGGTTCAACGAATTCCAAGGCGATTCATCCGTCCGCATTCATTCCACCTTCTGATCGATCCACATGCTGGAAATAAACTGATTTCGAAACCGTCTCTTGAACTCTCTAGCGGAACTCCATTAGCGCACCTTCCAAAAATCATCGTCTCGTCGATCATCCACTCCGGGCTGGACCTCTTCCAGATACACCCCCCTACCTTGCCAGACCCCAACTTTTCCGGAATGTTTCGGCGCTCGTCCATTGCCGCCGGTGGCTATTATTATAGCATTAGAGGGCGCAGCGCCCCGTCTGAGGGGCCGGTGTTTGTTTCGGGGCGTACTTATTTTTGAATCTTTGTCGGGGAATAGCGGCAGAGGGTCGAATTAGTATGCGTGGGGTCGGGTTCTCGGGCATAGATTGGAGTTTGGGCTGTTTTGGAGGGGAATGTGGAAGCGGTTGAATAGAGCTTGTGAGACGCTATAGCGCGTTGCGTGTGACCGGTACAGTTGGAGAGGAATCTAACTAGCTCGTTTCTGTTTAGCTTTCTGGACGTCGCTGGATTTCCGAGTAGTGTAGTGTATTGCTGTTATTTCACAGCACTCTTAATGACTTAATTACTGTATCTATTGGTTGAAGAATCTTTGTGGATTCTTTCAACCTTTAGAAAGAATCTATTTGTCGTTTCCTTAGAATAGAATCCCTAGGGAAGATTCTATTGCTCCTCTCCTTAAAATAAAATCCCCTGGGAAGATTCTATTGCTCCTTTCCTTAGAATAGAATCCTTTGGGAAAAATCTATATGGTTCCCCTTAAAATAAAATCCCTTGGAAGATTATATTTGTCCTTTTCTTAGAATAAAATCCTTTGGAATGATTGTATTCCTCCTTTCCTTAGGATAGAATCCTTTGGAAATATTCTATATTGTTCCTCTTAAAATAAGATACCTTGGAAAGATTCTATTGCTCCCCTCATTTAAATAAAATCCCTTGGTAAGATTCTATTGCTCCTTTCCTTAGAATAGAATCCTTTGGGGAGAATCTATATTGTTCCTCTTAAAATAAAATCCCTTGGAAGATTATATTTGTCCTTTTCTTCAAATAAAATCCTTTTGAAATGATTGTATTGCTCCTTTCCTTAGAATAGAATTCTTTGGAAAGATTCTATATCGCCTCTTCATAAAATAAAATCCCTTGGAAAGATTCTATTTGTCCTTTTCTTGCAATAGAAATTTTTGGAAAGATTCTATCTCTCCTCTTAAAATAAAATCCTTTGGAAAGATTGTATTGCTCCTTTCCTTAGAATTGAATTCTTTGGAAAGATTCTATTGCTCCTCTTCTTAAAATAAAATGCCTTGGTAAGATTCTATTGCTCCTTTCCTTAGAATATAATTCATTGGAAAGATTCTTTTAGCCATTTCCTTGGATTACAATCCTCTGGAAAAATTTATTATTCCTTTCATTAGAATAGAATCCTTTGGAAAGCTACAATTACTGGTCATTTCCTTTGAATAGAATACCTTGCTTGATGCTATTGCTCCTTCCCTTAAAATGGAGTCCTTTGGAAAGATTGTATTGGTCAAGGTCAAAATAGGTTAGTCATGCAGGAAAGACTGCAGGTTGGAAAATGGAATTATGCGAGTGATCCCTCGAAGGTTAGTAGAACGAAGGACCTCAGTAAGTTTGTAGTCAGTCCACCTTGCCAACACTGTACTCGTTGAAAGAAGTCGCGAATTCATCATCTGACCGTGGTTGAAAATTACGTGGTGTTGTCCTCGGGTCTTTTCCTTCGGGTTTGATCAAGGACCGTCGCCAATAGCCCGTTGCGTTGCTCAAGTGCGACGTTAATTAAACACCTACATACCACATGATTCTTAGACTTCCTTCCATTGCAAATATATGGGGAAAGCTAGCTCAAAGTGGTGCTATCTTGCTGTGAAATGAAAGAAAAAGTGCCCAAAATATATCGTTTCTACCACGCCAAAGGCACGAATCTGCATTTTTGGCGATTTTTACTTAACTGCATTTTTCGAGTCACCATTTCATGTTTTATATTATGACAAAGCCCTAATCTTGATTTTTAGTGGAAATAAAGATTTTCATGAGAAAATAATAACCTTTGAGTCGTAACTCGATTTTTCCCGATTACTTTGAACGTGTTTTTGTAGAAACGTCAATTTTCAGATTCGTGCCTTTGGCGTGGTGGTGACGATATGCACGTAGAGGAGAGTCTAAGAATCACGTGACTTATAGTCAACAATGAAAAAGCAGATCCCAAGATCAAGCAGATAAAGAGGAACTTCTTATCAGTATCGACACAGGAGTGAAATCTGAAATCACTTTTCTTTTATTCATCGTATTATTAACCACTTTTCATTGCTTTACCGAGTTCCCAAACACAGATTTGTACTTAATTTCAGCATCATTCGATTCTAACCGTTGACAAACCTCTGAATTTGATGATAGCGCCTGAACTTCTGACTAAGAGAAGTATTTTCTGTTGATGTAAACGTAGTTCGTGGTAGCGTTTCTCCAGTGGTAGGTGTTTGCTGTATGTATTCCGCATCGACGGTCTAATGAAATTGGCAAAGCATGTGGGCAGAGTCACTGTCGGGAAATCTCTAAAGGGTAAATCAAGTGGGCTTACGAATCGACTTATCCGATAAGTTATCCAAAGTGCAGACTAGTGTTTTTGTGTGAACAATGAGGATAAAAACACTTTAACCAATCACTAATTCAGGATTCATGCTTTTCCCCACAACCACGTGACAGATCTTCAAACCGAGAGACCGGAAGAAATAACATGAAGCTTCGTGAACATGCTCAATCTATTTCATTAGATGGTATTCCGAACGTGAAGTCTCTTGGCTTGTTTCTTTAATACGACTTTAACAGTTCGCCAATAAAAATTCCAAACAATGAATTCTGAATTGATGTACAGGGTGAGTCTAAATTGTTTTTGCAAAATAAGAGGGGCGATAGTACCCATCCAGATGAGCAATAATTACCATGGAACATAGGGTCGCATTCCACTCTGAGAGGCAGAAAAGAGTAAAGTCGAAACGCATCGAGCATGAACAAGTCATCGCCTCTGACATCGCACACTTTTCCAGCACTTCTTGAATGCCACATATCCCGCACGATGGATCGGACGTGGCGGACCTGTGGCTTGGCCTCCTCGCTCACCGGACCTCAACCCACTGGACTTTTTCTTCTGGGGGCACATGAAATCTTTAGTATACCAGACGCCTGTGGACTCGGCTGAAGATCTCGTAGCGAGAATCGGTGTTGCCGCAGACAAAATTAACGCAACACCAGGAATCTTCGAGAGGGTGTCATTCCTTCGCCGGTGTGAACTGACACGCGTGGCCGCCACTTTGAGCACTTGCTGTGAGTTTTTCTCTGATCAATCAATCAGATTGTGCAACTTTTGGTATCGTTCATTCGCTTTCCCAACACTGTTGTAAGTTCATGTTGAAATTCTAATTTGACTCTTTTCTGCCTCTCAGAGTGGAATGCGACCCTATGTTCCATGGTAATTATGGCTCGTCTGGATGGATACTATCACCCCTCTTATTTTGTAAAAAAAAATTAGTGTATAATAGTCGAATGGAAACACCAATTAGATTACACGACAGATGTCGCCAAAATTTTGATAAACTACATTTTAAGTTAACCCCTATATATAATATGTCAGCACATTTGTTTAGTGGAAGTTAAATCTTTTCTTTCCGTCTGGCTTGTTTATTTGCAATGAAACATTCCTCTCATATATTAGTTTATTTATATAGTATATGTTATTTTATTTATGGTATAAAATGATAGAACGTTAAACGAATTGCGTATGACAGAAATGTGAGTGGAATTTTCAATGTAAGCAAACACACCAGACGGGAGGTGAATATTTTACTTCCCCAACCCAAATTCGCTTTTATATTACATATCGGGATAGCATTACCTTCTAGTGTATCGCCATTTTAGAATTTTTGACACGCCATTAGGCGTGTATTTTAATTGGTGTTGACCAATCAACAATCATATATCAATTCAGTATTTATTTTCGTACTCTCAACCACAGGGTATCCAAAATATAGGTAGTTAGTTGGGAAAACGTCGCACTAGAGCAACAGAATGGGCTATTGGCGACGGTACGGGAAAGGACAACACCTCGCCATTTTGAAGCAGGGTCAGATGACGAGGTCTATACCAGAGCACTCTCCAAATTTCCACACCAGGAGACCGTGGGGACATTTGAGGCTACGACAGATCTGAAGTGTACCAACCTTCACGGTCTTTGGCTGGATCGAGTGTCGAACTCGCAACCCTCCGGTTTCTAATCCGCCACTCTACCAACCGGGCTGCCGTGGCCCTGTCTCCATAAGGATAGTTTGGTGTTATAGCGTTGAAATTTCAAATCACAGGAAGTCATAAAATTTTCGTCGCGAATATCCCTAAGATGCCAAGTTCAAGTTGAAAAAGGACGAAGATTTATCAACCGAGTTGGTTTTGACAAATTCCTTTTCGATTCGGGTTTGATCCAAGACCGTTCGCCAATAGCCCGTTGTATTGATCCAGTGCGACGTCAATTAAATACCTACCTTGAAAAAATAAATGATTGAGATTGATAAACGCTAAACTTAACTCTCCCTACGGTTTATCTACGCTTCAAAAACCTCCCTGTAGTGACCAGCCTCTGGTGCAAAAACCTCACCTCCAAACTGTCACCAGTTCTGGGCAAAGGACAATTTGTTTCCCCTTGGAGTAATAGAGCAGTTTTGTCTCGACGATATATCACGTTCTTAGCAAAATTGATCACATCTTGACGAGATATATAGTCGAAACACTTGGAGAATTAGAGTTTGTATTTAAAAGATAACAAGACTTGCTTTTACTCGTAATTTTTAATGATATCTGATACCCATCTTCCATCAACTTTTGATCTTCGAGCTCAAAACCCTTCAAAGAAATGCAGAAATATTTCCTTCCACCCACATTCATTTTTTCCGTACCCTAAATAGCTATCGACCTTCTTTCACAGCAGGAAACGCTCTCCAAAGCGTCTAATCGATATCCCTTAGAGATTTAATAACGCTAAAAAGTTTGTTTTACTTTTTGAACCGTTTAAAAGAGCCTAATATATATTTGTCTTAGAAAAATAGTTCGGGAAAAAAGTTTC
Source organism: Meta bourneti (assembly GCA_933210815.1). Lineage (NCBI taxonomy): Eukaryota > Metazoa > Arthropoda > Arachnida > Araneae > Tetragnathidae > Meta > Meta bourneti. The sequence goes on from OW119927.1 coordinate 88,045,107, forward strand.
TTTAGGGGAAAAAAATTCCAAACCACCCCCGCGAAAATACATAAGCAAACAAACAGTCGAAGAACTCGAATAAGGAAATGAAACGGCGGAGTGTCCGAATGTTCGTTTCGGTTCCGGGTGCCATTTTCTCCTTATATTATTCTAGTTTATTCTAATGTTTTCTTTTGTTCGTTCTTTTTTTCGAAACAATAGGGGGCAAACCAACGTAGATTCCTCCTCCTTTCGAATCGATGGGAAGGGCAGAAACACAAGATAAAATTCGACCGAGGAAAAAAGGGAGGCAAGGAATACGATAGAGGGCGGGAGGGGAAAAGAAGAAATTGGGCCAAACGATTTTCTACTTAAAGAAAAAAAAATTCCGCTGGAACTGCCGACATCTTTTTTTTTTGCACTTATATTACCTTTGGTCTTTTATTGAAAGCTTTTTGGTTTAATCATCGTTATTTGGTTTAATCGATGAAACTATTGGATTACTTTTGTTTCATACCCTCACACTTGCTGGGAATTTTTTTTCCTAATCCCGAGTGGTAGCTCGTCTTTTTTTCTTTAAAAAAAAGAGTTTAGAAACAAAAAATGAAAAGCTGAGGCTTTAGACACTCGTGAAAAATGGTTTTCGCACTCAAGATTCTAATCCTGGTTTTTATAAAAGGTATATTTTTGTAACTAACATGAACGGGACGGAAACATATTATTTCTCGACTATGTTATATATTATGAGGACTGTATTGATGTATACGGTATTGATGCTTTTAAAATGATAATTTCTATCAGTGATGGATATCAGAAATAATAGCTTTGAAATAGCTTTTTATTATTTTTAAACCCCCTGTTCTTTATCAAAAAGACACATTTAATCATTTATATAGTTGTTGAGTGAAGTTTAAATGTTTCTATTATTAATCCGAAGAATTTTTCCGAGTAGAGTAAATTTCATTTGTAATCTTGGCAATTCAGCAAGCTGTAACTACTTTATTTTTACGAGATAGGTATTTAATTAACATCGCACTGGAGCAACACAACGGGCTATTGGTGACTGTCCGAGATCAAACCCATCCTAGGACAACACCACTAAATTTTTAACCGTGGTCAGATGACGAGGCCACACCTGAGCTGGCATCCCACTCTCCAAACTTCCACACCACGCCAACGTGAGAACATTTGAGGCCCCGATAGATTTAACTGCACCATCCCCCTTGTACACGATGGTCTTTGGTTGGATTTGAACTTGCAACCCTCAGGTTGCTAATTCTTTATTCTTCCAACCTTCTAACACGGCCCTTTATTTTTATGAGAATTGAACAAGGTTTCTTCCACTCATTCAAGTGTTGCGTTGTAAGAGGGCTTCGTTTTGCTAATTAATAATATTTGTTGATGAATACACCCTCCAAGTTGTTTCGACGAAATATCTCGTCCAACAAGATCTGGCCAGTTTTGCTAATGACGAGATACCTTATAGAGACAACCACCAGGAGGAGGAAACCGAAAGCATCAAATGAATGGCTAATCCGTCGTCTAGACTATTAGGTTCGATATCTCCGCGTCTACGATGCAATATAAAAGCATGGTTACCAGATGCAAGCTTGAAAAGTAGTAAGCAATCGGCTGGGAGATATACAATCTTGTTAAGTGTTCCCCGGTTATAGAAATATAAGATACATTCTAATGTTTCCTCTTCAGATAACAAACAAGGCACCTTCAACAGTCCACAAACTTGTGCCGTAAAACCCTAATTACCTGCCTACCATCCACAGTCCACAAGATGGAACCTAAACATATACACTTGATCAACAATGTGACCTAATCTAAGACTGTCTGGACCCTCTTATATTTGGCTTGTCTTGTATTTTAGCCCTCCGAGGGGTACATACTTATAATTCCACCTTACAAACTGCAGTTTTTTCTGCTTGACTTCTAACAAGGTTTAACCTTTTTGGACCAGTTGAATCTTTCCAAAGGTTTCTATTATAAGAAAATGAGCGATGGAATCTTCCTAAAAGATTCAATTTTGCAGAATTAGCGAATAGAATCATCGTTCCAAAGGATTCTATTCTGAGAAAATGATAAGTAGAATAGTTCCAAAGAATTCTATTCCACAGAATGGGCCAGTAGAATAGCTTCAGACAAACATTATATTCTAAGTAAGTGACTAATAGACTCTTTTAAAAGGATTCTATTCTAAGTAAATGACCAATAGAATCTTTACAAAGGATTATATTATAAAGAATGTGCCAGTCGGATCATTCCAAAGAAATATTCTATAAGTAAATGCCCAGTAGTATCTTTTAAAAGGATTCTATTCTAAGTAAATGAGCAATATAATATTTGCAAAGGAATACTCTAAGTTAATGAGCGATAGAATCTTTCCAAAGGATTATATTATAAAGAATGGGCCAGTATATATATATATATATATATACAGAGGCTGTTCGGACATTTTTGGAACGATTTTAATGGACTGAAGCTCAATTTTTTACATGAAATTTTTGTGTTTTAAATGTTCCATTTGATATCCCTTATTGTTAACTATCTTTCTACACCTTAGTTTCCATGATAATAATGAATTTTGTTGTATCGACAGTGGTATTTTGTCCCATTCTTGCTCCACAGTTTTACAGTCCTTGAATGGTTTTCGGTCGACGTTTCGATAATGCCCTTTTTAAAAGTCCAAAAGTCCATGGGTGAAACATCTGGAGATTTAGCAGGAATATCAGTAAAGGGTATTGACTCGATACCAGTTTCTTGTTCCATTTTTTCCAAGAATTTAATAGTCGATTTCGATGTGTGGCTGCTTGCTTTACCCTGATGCAGTTCTACTGATTGTTGGCACTGTGGGTAAAGATATGATATTTCTTTTTTGAATATTGGGGATAAAATAGGGTCTTGATAATATGTGGGAGTTGATTTTTACATGTTTCCCCTATTTTTACTTTTAATTTTCCATTATATGCAAAACCGGCAACAATCATAAATCTCTTAGAGAAAGTTCTCACGTTCACTTTTCTATAGTCCTTTGACTTAGCGGATTCTCTTTTAAAATTAAAGATCTTACCTTACAAATATTCTTATAAATTTTTTCTTTTTTGGAAGTATTTTTCCACTTTTACGCTTTTTTCCTTTCTCATTAATATTACTTATCGTACCTTTAGATATCGAAAAACCATGACTTTTACAGCGTTTTTGAATAATCGAATAAGCATAATTCTCTTCGGAAAGAGAGGAAACATAGCCTTGCATCCGTTGCTTATTTAATAGCGCCATTTTGAAAGTAAAGAAAACTCTGAGTTAGCAGACGATAAGTTATACTTTAACTATTTAGCTGCTGTGAAAATAAAATTCTTTCGTAGGCGTACAATTTTTTACAGCTCATCGAAATGGTTGAAAAAATGTCCGATCAGCCTCTGTAGAGTCTTCCCAAAGAAATATTCTCTTCTAAGGAAAGAATCTTTCTAAGAGTTGAAAGAATCCATGCATTTTTAAGAAAGATTTGGTTATTTAGTCATTAAATGTGTCGTGGTGTTAAAGTAACACTACATTACTGGGAATTACGTGACGCTCATACGGTTATGAGTGTTTCTCGGCCAATTGCCAACTTTGGAAACCTTTGCCAGATTGGGTGATAGGTAGGTATTTTAATTAACGTCGCACTGGAACAACACAACGGACTATTGGCGACGGTCAGGGATCAAACCCGAAAGATCCGAGAACAGCATCGTGTGATTTTGAGCCGCTTTCAGACGACGAAGTCGCACCCGAGCTGGCACCCTACGCCACTGGATGACATAAGAGGCGCGACAGATTTAACGTGCACCAGCCCCCGAATCCACGCCTTTATCAACTGGACTACCACTGCCGCGCAAATTGATCCGGTACAAGCCGAAAAGGTGAAATTTCAATCGAACGTTTTCCCCTGACCCCCTGTCGCAAACGGAAGATTTAACAAAAGGAGCACGCGCATCTTTTGAGAAAAATGTTTCATAAAAGCCGACGCGGCTCTTTTCAGCTACCCCCGCACGAACCAATGACTTCGAACAAAAGCACTTTCCGAGCGAGTGGGGGGCGAGCACTTACTTGCAAACGATCCCCCGCTGACCTCCCTGTGTCTTTTCACGCCCCCGGAATTTTTATGAGGGGCGAAATATTAGCCCTACTGTCACGAACGCTCCCCTCCGCTTTTAAGCGCGTGAAAGAGCCGTAAAAACCACTTTGCGCTGAAAGATGGGATCGTGTGGCGGTGGCGAACTCGGAGGGACTCGAATTTACCGTTGCCTAAGTCGGGGCGGTTCTCCCGCTTTGTATTAATGTTCGCTTGGAGTGGAAGTTTGTAGAGTAGGGTGCCGCGTTGTCCTCCCCATCTCACCGTGGTTGAAAATGACGAGGTGTATTCTTTAGGGGGATGGGTAGGTATTTAGTTAACGTCGCGCTGGTGCAACACAACGGGTTATTGGTGACGGTCCCATTCTTCCAACATGGGCTACCGCGTCCCCCTCGATTTCGGACCGTGGTTCAACAGGATGAGGGGTAATCTTTCGGACCTTTCCCTTTGGGATTGACCTTGACTGTCGACAATAAACCATTATGTTGTTCCAGTGCGATGTTAATTAAAATACCTACCGATGGAGAGAACAACACCTCACAGCTTGCACTCCACTCTCCAAACTTCCACACCATTTGGAATAAAAGCCAAACGTCACCAAAATGCCGTTAGACTGCATTTAAAGATTAATAGAACCTCCAAATGTGTATCATTCAATAGCATTTGGACAGGGGAAGTGGGATCTCCGCAGACCGGTCTGGTTTGCTTACACTGAAAATCCCTCTCATGCTATGGGTCGCGGTTGCTCGGTTGGAAGAGTTACGGATGAGCAACCGGAGTGCTGCGAGTTCGAATCCAACCAAAGACCGTCGTGTACAAAGCGGGCTGGCGCACGTTAAATCTGCCATGGCCTCACGTTGGCGTGGTGTGGAAGTTTGGAGAGTGGATGTGACCTCGTCATCTGACCGTGGTTCGAAATTACGGATTTTTCCCTTCAGGTTTGATCTTGGACCGTCGCCAATAGCCCGTTGTGTTGCTCCCCAGTGGGACCTTAATTCAAATACCTACCTCAAGTAAAACCTTGTCGCCGCTACCCGATTTTTTATTCGAAATTTCCGAAATTGCCAGCCCAGTTTCGAAAGATAAAGTCGAGAAAACCAGTCTTTTTTTTAAAAAAACAAAAAGAAAAACCCTCTTTCCCTTATTTTTCCTCTTACCCTATTTCCACCACTGGACGGGACTTTCGGAAAATGCAGCTGAATTTTCTTGGATATGCGGTTTCGAATTTTCGGATGCTATTTCTCTGTCTATCAGACCTGTTTCCCGGATGAATTGCGTAATGGGACGCCGGGAGAGCACTTTTCCTGTTTCCCCCCTTTCCTTTCCTGTTTTGGTTTCGGAAAGTTTTCGAGAAAGGGGAAAAGTATGTCCTCCTATATTCGCAGCGTAAGTGTGAAAATGTTTTAGGTCCCGAACGTAGCTGAAATAAAAGAAAACGAAGTGGAAACTTTCGGAAATTGAAATTCGAAAGTATGTTCTTCGGTGCTTGTTATGCGAGCTCGATATTAGGTTTATTTTTCATTATTTCTCATCGGGACGTGGTAGCCCTTGCAACCTGACCAGACTTTTTGCTGAGAAGCCTTTCGGAGTTGATCCTACACCGTCGCCTGTGGATTAGTCAGAGACGTAACTAGGCTAGTTTCCATCCGGGGCAAGAACTCGCCTTGGCGCCCCCCCCCCACCGACCACCAAACCAAAACCCTCCCCGACAACAACTGATATCGCCACCACACATCAATTCCAGTCCAATTTTTTTTATTAAACTTAGATGGTAAATGCTTGATTTCAAATGTAAATAGATAAATTTGCAGCAATTTCATTTTTAGTACAAGATAAAATACCTAATTAATTCTAAGATAATTCATTGACAAATAATCTAAGAGTAGCATGTTTGGTATATTCTTTCATACTTATAACGGCTGCAAATGAAATGAAAAGGTTTTATCAAATGATATCGGGATATGTGTGGGCTGCATCAAAATCAACAGACTTGCTTTAGAATAGGATATTTAATTATGATAAATACAGAGGCTGTTCGGACATTTTTTGAATGATTTTGATGAGCTGTAAAAAAAAATTGTATGCTACGAAATAATTTTATTTTCGCAGCAGTTAAATAGTTAAAGTGTAACTTATCGTCTGCTAACTCAGAGTTTTGTTTACTTTCAAAATGGCGCTTTTAAATAAGCAATGGATGGAAGGTTATGTTTCCGCTCTTTCCGAAGAGAATTATGCTTATTCAATTATTCAAGAACGCTGTAAAAGTCATGTTTTCCTATATCTAAATGTACGATAAGTAATATTATTAATGAGAAAGGAATAAACGCGTAAAAGTGGAAAAATACTTCCAAATGCGTATCCAAAAAAGAAAAGAATTTCTGATAATATTTGTAAGGTAAGATCTTTAATTTTAAAAGAGAATCCGCCAAGTCAAAGGACTATTACAAAGTCATTAAAAGTTCAGTTTCAACTGTAAATAAAATAATTAACAGTGATTTGAATCTTAAAAAGGCCAAAAAAATACAATGTTCATCGTCTATCTCCGCGACATATTGCAGAACGCGCTGCACAATTCTGTATGAGAAGCATTTAGTTGGAGAAAGATGGAAAAATGTTGCGACAATAGACTAGGCGTGGGTGTATTTAAAAAATTGCAATAAAAAAGAACAATTAATTATCATAAAAGAGGAGAAAAATCTTAAAACGTGGTTCAACTTTGTAACTTTAACGTGAGAACTTTCTCTAAGAGATTTATGATTGTTGCCGGTTTTGCATATAATGGAAAATTAAAAGTAAAAAGGAGGGGTTAATGTAAAAATCAACTCCCACATATTATCAAGACACTATTTTATCCCCAATATTCAAAAAAGAAATACTATCTTTACCCAAAGTGCCAACAATCAGTAGAACTGCGTCAGGATAAAGCAAGCAGCCACACATCTAAATTCACTATTAAATTCGTGGAAAAATGGAAGAAACTGTTATCAAGTCAATAAATACCCTTTACTGATATTCCTGCTAAATCTCCAGATGTCTTACCCTTTTGTGAGAAAGGGTGAGACAAAAGTCCAAAAGCACCTTGTGTTTGTGGACTTTTAAAAAGATAATTATCGAAACGTCGACCGAATACCATTCAAGGATTTTGGAAAACTGCGGAACAAGAATTAATAAAAGAGATTTTACTCAAGTTATTATCTTGAGTATTATACTTAGACATTTTTCACAATCTCTTAACAAAATGTGAAAAAAATTAATTTAAACGCAGAAAGCTTGAACTAAAACTTAACTTTACGGGCTTTTTCGGCAGCAAACATTTTTGCAATTTCCTCAAAAGATAGCTTTGAAGCTAACTTGTGCTGTATTGATATGATGCTCAGGTTGGTTAGTCGTTGCTGTCCTGTTAAGTTTCTGAGGTATTTTTTATGATCTTTAGTTTGCTAAAACTCCTTTCATTTGAGGTGACTGAGACTGGTATGTGAGGAAAATTCTCAACGCTGTCGTTATGTTGGTGGACGCGTCTTCAAGTCCGTTCTTGTATATTAACGTCAAAAAAGACCTGATGGTGTAGTCGTTTTCATATTAGGGCTTAAATCCAAGGCATGATATTTAAAACTCTCCACTTCTATCGCCAGCTAGTCCTTGTCTAAATCTTCTTTATATGTGGTAGCTAACTCAAGTGCCTGGTTCTTCAATTCTTCTCCATTCATTGTTTCAAACTGAGCTCCATTGAGGAAACCAAATAAACTATTCATGTTTTGAATGACTTGAAGCCTTTGCCTCAGTTCATTTAGAATCCGATCTATTATTTGTATAATCAATAATCTGGACTTTTTTTCTCCTGAGAATTCATAGCTTTCAACTTCGCCCTTCTCATCAAACCTCCTCTTCTTCCACCTCCGTACTTCTTTAAAAAGAGGTCCTAGGTTAAGCTTTCCTGCTATTTCTTCCAACATTCTGCATTTAGCTCCCTTTAGTTTTTGTAGTCTAAGTTTTTCCTCTTCATTTTTTAACATACGTAAATATCTATAGTAAAAAAATACTCGGCTAATTTAGCGTTCCCCAATCCGGCGCCCGGGGCAGATACCCCGTCAGCCCCCCTCTAGTTACGTCTCTGGGACTAGTGTTTATATCTTCGGCGCAGTCGAGGCTGTAGTGCTTCGAGATATTTACGTTCTTCGGGAGGCGAAGGCAGACGCTAGTGTGATCGGTTCAAGTGAAGAACATTAAAACCTTTTGAGGACTATCTATACTTTTTCGTTTGACATGTCGGGAGCCATATGTAAGTTTCTATTCTTAAATTATTTTTGATATAAATTAACTGTACTTTACTCTATCCAAAAAGTAACTATAGGAAACAAATTCCAAGATTAAGAAGCAGATAAAAAAGACTGGTAGTTTTTAATGTTGACGATCTGCTATAGTAGTAGGTGGGTAGAGTAACGGATTAGAGATCGGAGGGTTTGGAGTTCGGAAATCGATCTAACCAAAAATAGTCGGTTAAGTGGGGGCTGGTGCACGTTAAATCTGCCGTGGCCTCAAATGTCCTCACATTGGCATGGTGTGCAAATTCGGATAGTGGGGTACCATATCTGGTATTGACCTCATCACCTGACTGTTGTTTAATACGACAAGGTGTTATCCTGATCTTTCCCTTCGGAATGGATCCCGGACAATCGCCAAAAGCGTTGTTGCCCCCAGTGTGACTTAAATTCAACTACCTACCTACCATTGTTCCTCTCGCTTATACAGGGTGAGTCTAAACTAATAATGCAAACATCAGGGGGTGATCGAACACAACGAAACAAACACTTTTCACCATAGAATGTATGGTCGCAAGTGCAGCGGTTGGCCGCTAGAGAACGCTTTCCATTTCGGCACAAACACACGGTCCGATGCAAGTTGGAAAGAGGCATGAAATATGGAAACAAATCTTTAATGTTAAATAAACATCAATAACTGCTTGACAAAACGAAATAATACAATTAGATTTGCATCAATTAAAGATAAGTACAAGGAACAACGGGTAAAAAAGAAATGACAAAACGCGAGAAACTTTTCACATGGAAATAAAACGACATGCACAAACATCACAGTCGGTAAGTACAACGCAAATGCACAACTACAGAAGCTGTTCAAAATGTGACCACAACACATGATGCAGGCCTCGCATCGCCGACGTAACGCTTTGATACAAGCGTTTGACTGCGTTCTCTAGCGGCCAACCGCTGCACTTGCGACCCTACATTCTATGGTGAAAAGTGTTTGTTTCGTTGTGTTCGATCACCCCCTGATGTTTGCATTATTAGTTTAGACTCACCCTGTAGTCAAGAATGGAGTACTATAACAGATGTATATAATTAGAACTGTGTTGGCTTCGAGAGAGGCCAATAGATGGCGTTGAGGAGGTTCCTCAACATTTGTTATATAGTCTGCGCAGTTTAGTTGCGCAGGGGTGACTAACGGTGTCCTCGTATGTGAGGGGACATAAACGTCTCTGTGACAACCATTATTGGAGACACACCAGCTAGACTTTTGTAAAAGACGCGATCTGACTCAATCGTGAGCTTGGCTGTAAATAGGGTCAAGGATTGATGCTGAATAAATAGCATTCATTTAGATACAAGCAGGTCTGTCATTATTTTTCAATCCTACACCCACAATTTTGTAAGTTGCTCAACGCTCGAGATTGAGAGTTATTGAAAAATCCCCTTGAACCGAGCTCAGCACTTACAGTACTGCAAATACGCTGTTTTCGATATGAAATTGGCTTTTTTGTATTGCCATAATATAAAATTCTTCGATAGAATAATTTTAAAAGAACAGTAGGTATGTAGTTGAATTAAAGTCAGAAGCAACATAACTGGCTATTGGCTGCGGTCTGGGATCAACACCGAATGGAAAGATCCGAGGATTTTGAACCACGGTCAGATGACGAAGTCAGCATCTGAGCTGTGTGGCACCCCACTCTCCCGATTTCCACACCACCCCAACATATGAGGTCACGACAGATTTAACGTACTGTAGCTCCCACTTACACGAATCGATTGGATCGAGTTTCGAACTCGCAACCCTCCGGCTGCTAATCCTCTACTCTTCCAACTGGGCTACCGCGGTACCCATACACCTGTGAATGTCACAGAGCTTGTTATTTGCCTGTGTGTTTTAGTCGGTTTGAGATCGTTCCATCCAATTTCTTGGACAGCTTGTTGGAGATAATTATATGTTATAGCCAGAGCCAAGCATTCCAGACCGCAGCATTTTAGCTCCAGCATCAACGATATTTAATAGAAATTTCAACAGGTATTATTCGATAACCTAAATGGGACAAAAGTTGAAATTATTTGTAGATGGGAGAATGGCATCAAAGTATATTTGTTTACCAAGACGCGTAGGTAGGTTATTGAATTAACGTCGCACTGAAGCAACACACGGACTATTGGCAACGGTCCGGGATCAGTCCCAATAGTCTGACCAAGACAGAGATATTTTATGTAAGAAGGATTTTCAGTGTAAACGAAAAACACCGGAAGGGGAGACAAGAACATTACTTCCGGTAATCCAATACTCTCGCTCAGTAGATAAAGGAGTTACTTTAAAATGAACCCAAATGTCACTTCCGGAATACGTACAGTAAACACGATTCACCTCAAAAACACTTGCGCGATCTGCATTTAGCTTCAGAAAACGTCTATCAGTTTGATTGTTTAGTTTTAAATTTAATTTCCTGGTGACATTGAAGAAATAGAATATATGTTACCGGCAAAATTTGAAACGCCGGCATTGTATAGAATACCTAGGCATTTTATTGAATGCCCGGCGTTTTGGGGCAAAGTGTGAAATATGAGAATTATTATATACTTTCCCTAGGCATTGTATATAATACCTAGGCATTCTATAGAATGACAAATGCTATTTAGGCAAAATATGAAAAAAGGTAACGATAAGGCTATTATTTAAAAACCGTTCATTCCTCAAAAATACAAATGTTATTTTGAAAAAATAACGAGTGCCATTGAAAAACTTTTATTCAAAATACGTAAAAAAATTAAAGTTGTACGAAACAAAATTTATGCCTTTCTTATTAAAGAAAACAAAATAAAATATGAACCTACTTGTTGCACCAAGAAAGGAAATAATTTAATTTTGAATTGCACTTAATTGTACTAATTCGAAACGAATCGGATATGTATTTCATACATTGCCTAGGAAATGTGTGAAATATTAATCGTTTCATACATTGCCGGCCAGTTTTAGGCATTCTATAAAATGCCTAGGTATTCTATAGAATGCCGGTTTTCAAACTTTGCCGGTAACATATACATAAATATCCAATGTGGTCTATCGCCGGTTTTGGGAATCCAAATGGGGTTGACCAATCAACTATGATATCGTCGGCTTAGAGTACACACTCCTTAACTGACAAAAGATGCCGTACAGCTATTTAAAGGTTAAAAAAGTCAAAAAACAAATTATAAGCATTTTGATAGTATTATATTTTTTGAACAGATTACAATATGAAATTATGTTTCTCGTCAACATGAAAATAAGCATTTAGTGTCAGAAAAAATGTCACTTAATGAGTTGCTGCTCTAAGTCGACGATTTGGGTTTATCGGTCTGGTTTTCGTGAAATTTTCTTTCCGCTTAAATTTTTTGTTTTGAAAACTTTAAACTATCAATAAATATTATAAATTATACTGATTGGATATGAAGTGGTGATTAACTGATTCGAGTGTTCATTTACCTTGATGTAAACAACATTTGTCTGGGAATCTGTTTTCATCATTCAATACAAATTCTAATTTGACTAGATATTAACTTGCACAAATTGCTACTTTTTATGGAACGCATTGTCCCGACTCGAGTTAAGAAGTACGATTTCGTTACGGTGATTGTATAAAATCAAGATGCGTCCCATCATTAAATAAAAAGAGTGAAAGAATGCATATCGGATATGTCAGTTCTCATCCTCAATCGATAATTATGTTCGAAAATCTACTTTTTTATGACTTCGGACTGCTGCCACTAAGGGGAGAAAGAGTTATTACAGAGAACACAGTCGAAAGTGACAGTGGTTCGAAATACGTTCATCTAACAAGATCTGCATAAAGTGAAGTAAAAAAGAAAGCAAGAAAGGCATTCTATAATACCGTTGCTTTCGATCTAATGGTAATGAGAACTCGTTAAAATCCTTACATCATTAGAAGAAATACGGCGTTCCATTTTTTGACAGTTGCGGATGCAGTTAGCTTTGACTTTTGGAATATCTGCCTATCATTAATTTCCTAGCGTTTCTTTATCTATTTTTCTTTCTATTCTTACGATAAGAATCAGACTTAGGCGCAATCGAATGTTGCATCTTCGAATGCAGTGTGATATTAATCTATCACTGCGTTGTATGACTGTTTTCTTTCATTGGAATTTCATTATGAAGATAAGGAAACGATAGAGCGGGCAAGAAAAGAATATCTAAATATGAAAGCGAAATAAAAATGGTAGCGTTAGCTTCAGATGTGATTTATTGGATACGGATAGAACACAATTTGTATTTGCATTGTTTTCTTAATCTAGTAGCTTTTTATGGATAAATTAGTGATTTAGAACTCACGAACTAGATCAATTTCATAATTCGTGTATTGATTATTGGATTTCTTATTGAATTTTTTGTATGAGCATTAAGCACAAAATGTGTTTCAGTAAAAGAACTTTGTAACTATTTAGAATATTAGTCGTGACATTTGAGGCCACGACAGATTTACTGTGCACCAGCCTCCGTGTACACGACGATCTTGGACTGGACCGAGTTTCGAACTCGCAACCCTCCGATAGCTAATCCGTTGCTTCCATGGCCCGTTTCTGGGAACAGATATTCGTAGTTATTTGAAAGGTTTTGGAATGAACAAGACCAACTTCATAATCGTACTTTGAGTTCTCTGATATCATATTCAGTAGAATGCTCATATTAAATTTTAGTATGAGCATTCAGTATGTGTGTTTTAGTAAAAGTACTTTGTAACTATTTAGTATTGAAGTAAATAAAGTATAAGTAAGGTATATTATAAGACAGTAAGCATTTGAGTAAAATGCAATTAGTGGATTATAGATCACCATATCCGACAAAAAAATTAAAAACGCACGCCATTTTCTATTCAAGTGTTTAAAGAATAATTTCTGGCAATAATCTTCCCAATTCATAACAATTAAATATTGTGAAAATGATAGGGCCAATACCCTAAATTCGGATGCAACCAATTTTCAATTCTTTGATTCTTAATTTAAAATTCCAGAGTGAATTCTAAATTGATATATGATCGTTGATTGGTGAACGTCAAATACAATAAACTTCAAAATGGCGATAAACTAAATTTTAAGGTAACTCCGATATGGATCATGCAAGAACGATTGGGTGGCGAAAGTAAAATCTTCGCGTACCGTATGTTTGTACCGGAAATACTTCTCGTATTAAATTGGTATGGTTTTCAAACTATTCCAACAGCCATATACTAGCTTTTGATTAATTTTTATCCGTTATGATTGTCCTCTTTTGAGTGCTTATTCGTACACGAATAAATTAAAACGCAATACTGAAATCTTCATACAATTCTGATATAGGTTACAATTTTACCGTAACATTTTCCACATTTACAACTATTGTTCGTTAGGTAGGTATTTAATTAACGTCGCACTGGAGCAACACAACGGGTTATTGGCGACGGTCCGCGATCAAACCCGAAGAGAACCGTCGCTGGCGCACGCTAAATCTGTCGTGGCCTCAAAGGCCCTCACGTTGACGTGGTGTCGAAGTGTGGAGAGTGGGATGCCAGCTCTGCTGTTGACATCGTAATCTGATTCAAAATGAAGAAGTGTCGTCCTCGGTTCTTTCCCTTCGGGATTGATCTCGGACTGTCTCCAATACCTACTTAATGTTATGGTTAAAAACAGCTTATCAAATTTGAAGCAGTATATAAAGAAGGGTTAAGCGATGATTAGATTGACTAATCAACCGTACAATTCCACACAAAACTAAACTAAAAGTGACAATGCAGCCCTTTTTAGGACGCGTCCACTCATCTGGAGGGGGTGTCCTATTTTCCAATTTCCTTTCTCTCGCTAATAGGCACTAATATTAATATATTAACCCGCGGCGGCTGAGTGCGGTCTGCCGCCCGCTGCCACCTTCTATTTTAATACCTCACTCGGCGTCCTCCCCTTTCACGCAGCAGCACAACTCCTCTCCACTCCACTCGAGACACCCCACCGCACATCACACAACACGAGCAGCAATTAATCACCGGTCGCATAATCTAGTCGACAGCCGCTGGACACAAAAGGTAATCCTGATTACGTTTAAGCCTTATTTTTACATCCATAAAACGAAGTGAAGAGAGGAAAAAACGAGAACCAAAAAAGAAGAAAACTCGCCGAAAAAACAAGAATAATAACGAAAGAGGATGGAAAAAATAAATAAAGTGGATCGAAATAGAACACAGCGTGCACGGGCGGACGGCGATGAAAAAAAAATTCCTAAATTAATTTTAGTTCGAAAGGAGAGCTCGGTGGAAAAGAAGATGGGCTCGATGTCATTAGTGTTAAAAATGTTCTCGGGTCGCTGGAATTATGAGTCGCCTGATTGCGAAGGCTCTGCCGGTAGAACGACGTGCACTTAAGGAAATTGGGGGCAGATTCTGGATCTGGCAGCGGTAGTTAGGTTTGGAAGGGCGCCATCTAGCGGAACGTTAATGGCCGAGAACGGTTGTAAATTTGGGACATAATGAGCGGCTCACAACGGACTGCGAAAGAACGTGGAAGGTCTATCAAAAAGGCAATTGTTGCACTTTGTAACGCCGCGTTAATATTTGATTTACAAAACCATTAACGCGGAATCGAGTTACACCAATCACGGGGCGGTAAATTATAAACTTAAATGACTTTTATTTGGGTTTCGGTAAAAATGTTACATGGAAGCTAAATATTTGCAGTGGATTCAACACAATGAGTCGAATCGATTCGGCAATTTTCCTTCTAGCCTTTACCCTTCGGATTTTTGCTTTTTCTTCCTCTCTCATTGTGTCGTCTGTCTTGTGTTTGGCCAAATATGGCTGTTGGGCCATAAAACCCGAACACAACTACCCATCTTTCTAGTGCATAACTGTCTTTCTCAAAAACATCGCTTTTCGATGTTGTCTTTACAATTCTTAACCTGTGTTATGTAATGTCATGTCTAAAACCTCTCCATCTTTTATTTCAGCGAAATTTGCTCAGTATTATATTAATTTCCCTTTTATTTTCCTCTTCCTCGCGTCGCTTGGCCGGGGTAGCCCTGGCGGCAGAGTAGCAGATTAGTAACCGGAGTGTTGCGAGTTCTAAACTCGACGCAACCAAAAGATCATCGTGTACGGGGAGGCTGGTTAAATCTGCCATGGCCTCGAATGTCCTCACGTTGGCGTGGTGTGGAAGTTTGGAGAGTGTGCCAGCTGAGGTGTTTACCTCGGCATATGACCGTGGTTCAAAATTATGAGGTGTTGTCCTCGGTTCCTTCCTTTTGGGATGGATCCAGGAACCGTCGCCAGCAGCTCCCTCTCTCTCTCTCCAGTGAGACATTAATTCAAATACATACCTTGCTGTCTCAGCGATAATTGTATATAATTTCACAGGTTCTCTTGGTTTCCGTTCCCAATTCTCAGCCCTGTCGACATAGCATGAAAATGTCTTTTTTTTACTGGCCGTGATAGAGGAGACAACAGGATTCCAACCTGTGCGGAGTTGATAGTTGAATTTACGTCACACAACGGGTTATTGGCGTCGGTCTGGGTCAGATGGCGTATTGTTATATGGAATTAAACGCTTCCTATTTACATCATCCAAAAACATTTCATCCATTTTATTATAGAGAAATCATCAATAACCACTTCCTCGAATTATGATGCACATGTAGTCTGCAGAGTAGCAATCATAAGGCTGCTGTCCCTTTAACCACCAATTTAACCCTCTGATGGCTTCACCCGCATATATCCTTTGTGCTACCCGAAGTCTTATTTTCCTCACTTCCAACCAGTTTTGACCTTCTTGCGCAATATAATCTTTATTAGGATTCTTTCAACTAATGATATGGATATTTAGTCATCATGCGTGTTGTGAGGAAAAAGCAATACTACACTACTACGAAAATCTCGTCACATTCAGGTGGATAAACGCAGTTTGCTTTCAGAATCCGATATCACATCCAAACAATCTAGAATATAAAACTGCAATATCAGAATATGCTAACGTTCACACTTAAGCTGGGAATGAGGAAGTGGATTTTAACTCTCTGAGGAGTTTACACGCATAATTGCAACCTGCAACCTACATGCATGACCTCTAAACAGTCTTGACCTTCTTGGATCTTTCTAAAGGATTCTACTGTAAGGAAAGGTAGGTAGTTAATTAACGTCACATTGGAGCAACACAACGGGCTATTGGTGACGATTAAGGATCAATCCCGAAGGGAAATATTCAAGGACAACACCTGAATTGGCATTCCATTCTCCAAACTTCCACACCACGCCAATGTGAGGACATTTGAGGTCACAACGGATTTAACATGCATCAACCCCCCTTTGTCCACGATTGTCTCTGGTTGGATTCGAACTCGCAACCCTCCTGTTGTCAGTCCGTTACACTACCAACCGGGCTACCGCGGCCCCGATCGAACTGGGAACGTTCCTAAAACGGGAACAAGACTATCTCTGGGATCGAGTTTAAAACTCGCTTTTCGAAGAAAAGAACTAATATTCTATTCTATTCTAAGGAAAGGAACATATAATATTTCTACAAGTTATAAGAGTGCATGGATTCTTTCAACCAATCGATGCGGTTATTTCGTTATTATTTGTATTGTGAGGTAGAAGCAATACATGACTCGAAAATCTCATGTCATTTTTTGGGGACACCACTTTAGGTGGTTCCGGAAGAACCTCAACTCAAATGGTGGCTAGCAGCAATCAATTATTCGATGTTAGTTCAGAGTGTTATCAATTGTGCAACAAGCTTCTCAGGAACAAGAAAACGCAATTTATTTAAATGTAAGAAATAATACTGGTAAATGAATAAAAATCAAATAGTCTGACATGCGTACGCAGAAAATTTGCACGGCGTACCGCTAGTCGAAGAATTCTTAACGTGAACAGTTGTAACGATAAGAATATTCTTAACGCCAACTGTTGTAACAATAAAAACACAAATTCTACAAATCTTTTTAAATGTTGTCACCCCCCCCCCCCAGTTGTGAACGGAAGGTTTACAATGACGAATCACACGGCGGAAGTTACTTTTTTCCTCGGACGTAGAATCATGCCATGCAGGGAGTTGTCAGCGACGTCTGGAGGAACTTGCACAAAGAGATAGGCTAGCTTTAAACGGTCGACACTGATTCTGGACTGTTGGTTGCCAATCTAGATGGTGTAGTTGCGTTCAGGCTTTGCAAGAACAGGAAAGGGACCTTTGTACGGCGCTTGTAGTGGTATATCTCACTACGTCTTGACGGATTAAGACATGAGAACACTTGTCGAGCTCTGGCTGCCAGAAGACTTTAGGTGTTCCGTGTCGTCGTGGAGAGGTACATCTCAACGCGGACATGGAATCCCAAAGTTGCTGAACAAGATGGTCTGCCTGGACCTCTTCACGATGACCCCGAACTTTTGTGGCAACATTTGAAAAGATCTCTAGAATTTGTGTTCTTATCGTTACAACTGTTCGCGTTAAGAATGTTCTTATAGTTACAACTGTTTCCATTAATTCTTATTATAATTCTTAACGTGATATTATACTATAATTATTAATATTCTTACTTATAATTCTTAACGTGATATTATACTATAATTATTAATATTCTTACTTATAATTATTAATATTCTTACTTACAATTATTAATATTCTTACTTAAAATTATTAATATTCTTACTTACAATTATTAATATTCTTACTTAAAATTATTAATATTCTTACTTACAATTATTAATATTCTTACTTAAAATTATTAATATTCTTACTTAAAATTATTAATATTCTTACTTACAATTATTAATATTATTACTTACAATTATTAATATTCTTACTTGCAATTATTAATATTCTTACTTACAATTATTAATATTCTTACTTACAATTATTAATATTCTTACTTATAATTATTAATATTCTTAACGTGAGCAGTTGTAACTATAGAACACAAATTCTAGAGATCTTTTTAAATGTCGCCACAACTCAAAGGTTCGAAGATTTCTTATGCTTCCTTCCTCAGCGACTGACTTACACCAAATATCTTATAAAATCCCCAGTTTTCATTTCAAACATTAGAGGAGGGAGGTCTCATACCCATAGACTTCCCATAACGTAAATGAACTATCGCCTTTTTGTTTCCCCTTCAAAAAGCCGTCTCAAAATGCTCTCTTTGTTTGCTTTAAAATCCGAAGGTGGCGAGTAAAGGAGGGTGGAAAGGGATGAACTGAGAGCCATCCCAGGGCAGAAAAGCATTTTCTCTTCCCTCCTGGAGTTTATAAAAGTAACGCTGCATCTTTCCTGATCCATAAGGTGAACCCTTTTCGCATCTTTCCTAACTAAAACACACTTCATCCCATCGTTCTCCCTTTTTTCTTCCTTTCTTTTTCCTTGGCTTACTCCGGGATTTTTTCTCCTTTTCATTTTGTTTTTGTTCTCCCGATAAATCGATTGACAGGAAACCTTCCCCTCACCCTCTTCCGTTCGCAACATACCCCAAGACTTACCCTCGTCTGAGTTTTCTTCCATTCACCTTCTCTTCTTTCGTTCCATTTTCTTCTTCCGTCGTTCGTAAATGGAAACAACTCCCACTTCTATCTTTTGAATTTTCCCTACCCACTTTATCTCCTTTAAATACGGAAAGAAAAAAGGAACTCCTTCCCTTGTCCGAAGGACGGAGCGAGGGGGGAAATGGAATGAACGAAAAAAATCTGTTCGTGTGGAATAAAATATTTCCAGACACACAACACTGGAAGAGCACAACCGTGAAGTATTTGAATTTTTTATGGAAAAGTTCTCTGAACTATAGATCTCCGTTTATAGTGCAACTGTCTGAAACAAAAGATACACAGAATCGGGAAGGTCAATGAAAGTCACGGAATTTCCGCCAGTTTCGTTTCCATAGAATATTTGGGACTCGGTAATCCAGTTGGAAGAGCAACGGATTAGCAACCGGAGGGTTGTGAGTTCGGAATTCGATCCAGCCAAAGCAATCAGCCAGTCCAGCCCGGTGGGGCGCATTAAATCTGTCTTGGCCTTAAATGTATTTACATTGGCGTGGTTGGGAGAGTTGTGCCAACTCAAGGTGTCTCGTCATCTGACCGTGGTTCAAAATTACGAGGCGTTGTCCTTGGGAATTGATCTCGGATCGTCGCCAATAACCCGTTGTGTTGCTCTAGTGCGACGTTAATTAGCTGTCTGCAGTGTAGTATTGCATTTAGCCCGCAACATACACATAATGACTAAATAACCTCGTCTATTGGTTGATAGAATCCTACGAAAGGTTATATCGGTAAAGGTGGTCAACTCTGATCAGAAGTCTTGTAGAGAAAAATGCAGGTTTCAGAACGGATTTATGCTTGTGAACCACAGACGGGAAATATAAGTAAACTGAGTATTGCTTTTGAGAGGAGCTTCAAAAGTGTGACCAACATGTCGATTAGTAATCATGCGACTGCTGTCTGAAAAATGGACTTGGTTAGCCGATTTGGCATCTTGTCGCCTTCTTTGGCGATATAACGACCTATGATATTTGGATTGGTAATTAACGTCGCACTGGAGTAACACAACGGACTATTGTGGACGGTCCGGGATCAGTTTCGAAAGGAAAGATCCGAAGACAACACCACGTAATATTGATCCACCTTATTGCAAGGAAAATGTGTTAATTCACATTTTTATAGAGTGGCGACAAAAATGGTGAAATCGCCAGTCTAATACCATGTCGCGGTCCAATAAGATTTTGAATCAATGGATGGGCGTCTTCCCGTGAACCAATCAGGTGATGGATGTTCGTTTCTGAGGGTCACGTTACTACTAGTTTTGGTCACATGATCCTGGGCACATAAAAAGGTTACCATTGCTGACTCTACTTTTATATTTCCTCTGCGGTTTGGTTTCTTGGGTTTTATGGCAAGGGTCTTTTTATACAAGGTTTTTTTTGTTTAAGGGACGTATTTGGCCATGCTGCGCCAGACACAATACAGTATAATTAATTGACACAAGACTTGCAATATCAAGTATTTGACAACACACAGTGAAAGCTTTACTGACACAGAAGAGAGAAATACATCCAAGGTGGAATACACCTGGTTCCCCTGTTGGAGTGAACCTCTGAGGGTTTACCAATCTGAATTAAGCATCATTAGGAGGTATCGACGTGACCTTAAAGTAAACTATATATTTCGAGTAAACTAACTTCTTAATAAGTTAAATTTTGATATACAGTTGGTAGGTTTTGGGCTTAATGGGCACAAAAACTTACCAACTGCATATCAAAATTTAACTTTAAGCATAAATGACATCGTGCATTAGGTTCTGTAGCACAAGCATAATGAAAAGAAAAAGTGTTAGCAACCTGTAGCTAAGGTCAATACTAAACAATCTGAATCCAGTAGAAACTTCTTTTATGCCATAAGTTTCTCTGTCAGCGGGCCACGGTAGCCTGGTTGGAACAGTAGCAGATTGGCAGCCGTAGTGTTGGAAGTTCGAAATTCGATCGAAGCAAAGACCGTCGTATACTTGGAGGCTTGTTCATGTGTCTGTCATAATCTAAAATGTCCTGGCGTGGTAGTTTGGAGAGTGTGGTGCCAGGTATGACCGTAGTTCAAAATTACGAGGGGTTGTCATCGGATCTTTCCCTTGGGGATCGATCCCGGACCGTCCCAATACCCCTTCGTGCTGCTGCAGTCCGACGGTAATTAGCTACCTACCAACAATCCAACAATATTATTTTTATTATTAACAGTGGGTAGGTATTTAATTAACGTCGCACTGGAGCAACACAACGGGCTATTGACGACGGTCCGGGATCGACCCCCGAAAGGAATGATTCGAAGACACCACCACGGTCAGAGGACGAGGTCACACCTGAGCTGGCACCCCACTCTCCAAACTTCCACACCACGCCAACGTGAGGACATTTGAAGCCTCGAAAGATTTAACGTGCACCAGCCCCCTTTGTACACGACGGTCTTTGGTCGGATTCGAACTGGCATTCCTCCGGATGCGAGTCCGTTGCTCTTCCAACCGGGCTACCACGGCCTCCTATATTATTAACAGAAATGCAAACAAGTTGTTACTTGTAAAAGTGTTATAAACGAAGATTTATATTGCATGTAACATTTATTAAGTTTAACATTGTTCTTTATAAATGGACCAATTTGCTAACAGACCAAACCTTTGTTTACCCATAAGAGAAAGTGAATTAGATATTCTAAATTATTTCTGTAATAGCCATTTTGCATTGAAATAACATGATGTTTTTAATACTATACTATTCATTTATATTTTGATACTAGCCATACCGGGCCACGCGTTGCTGTGGCTCATCTGGTTAAATTGAAAAGAAAGATTGCCATTGTGCATTCATCCCAAACGATAAGTTTGCATTTCTGCAATACTTTTCCCATGCTGGATGCTTTGGAAATGTTACACGTGGGGGATTCAATGAATTGCATGTCAAATGGCAATTTCAAAGCGGAATGAGCAGTTCTTCCACCTGGTATCAAAGTCGCAGCTATTCCGGACGACGCAAGTGCTAAGGCAATGTGATTTTGGGATCTGATTGCGGCCAGAATCAATTTAATTAGGAACGTTTAACCAGTTCCTCCTGGCGTTACATTTTTATTTACATAGCTAAGTAGACTAAAACATGCGCGTATTCGAATGCAACGTTGTGGCAAAATTTCAAGGCAATCGGTGAAAAATTTTGGGAGATTTTGCGTTAGGAACAAACGAACATTGCATTTTTATTTATATAGATTCTTGGTACTATGCTAGTTAAAGGACGTTGAAAGGCCACTGCATATAACTTTTTTCTTAAATTAAAATACATTTCAGATGAATACTCACAAGCTGGGTTTGTTTGCAATCATCAGTTGTTAATATTTATGAAACTCTCAATTTAATTCTGATTGGTTGTCATTACATTTAACCCTCCTGGTGGTTGTCTCGACGATGTTCCTCGTCATTAGCAAAACTGACCAGGTCCTGGACGAGATATCTCGTCATTAGGAGTCAACGAACCAGATCTTGATCTTATAAAAAACGGCAATATCTTGATTACGAGATATCTCGCCGCTAGCGAAATTGGTTAGATCTTCATGAACGAGATATCTCGTCATGAGAAGGCAACCGACCAGGTATTGACTTTGACATAAAAAAATCGATAATGTCTTCATGGTAGAGATGTCATGATCAAACTTTGTCAGATCTGATAGACGAGATATCTCGTCTTTAGCAAAAGTCATATTTTGATGGACGGATATCTCGTCATTAGAAAATACTGAGAAGATCTCGTCATCATCAGACGAGATATCTCGTCATTAGCAAAATTGTTCCAATATTGATGGACGAGATATCTCGTCGAAACCACTTGGAGGGTTAATCCAGGCATTTTAAAATTACCAGTTTTTTTTAAAAAATCACTATACTCTAAAATTAAAGAATGATTCACGATAAAGTAATTATCAGTGCAATATTACATAAGGGCTAATTCTACAATGCCGATTCTATTGTAAAAATATGTATGAATAGTGTGGCACACATAATATCAGATTCCAAAGAGGTTTTGGAGATAAATTCCGATACCCACACCTGATGAAATGATAAATTTTCACACCACTATTCATTCTCACTCTATACTACACCTTACGGTGTCAAATAAAAAGTACTAATATAAGAATGTTTAGACACCACTTCACTGAGTTCAACCTATAAATTAGATTCAACTACACAAAACTTTTGCTATAGAAAATTACCTTCTGCATTGAATGAGCAGAGTTGTGAATCTTTTCAATCCGTTTCTATTTGCCTCAAGCTTCTCGTTTTTACCAACAGTATCATTCATAGAGTGGAGAAATTCTAAAACTGATCCATCACAATAGTTCCCTGATTGCACTATTGTTCACTCTACGCATAAGTAAAAGCACAGCCCAGCCTTCATTTAAATGCGCTGCTTTTATTCCCTGTTCCCTTCTTGCCTACCAGACCTCACTAACGAATGGGATTGATTGCAAACAACAGTAATAAATTACACGCGCATCCAGATTGAAATCGGGGCGAAATCTCAGGAATCGATTCATTCGTGCTTTTTGTTATCTTTACACTCGAGATAAACTCTTTATGGAAAGAGGCGATTCTGCTCTCAATATGATAAGCTCTGCAAGCCCTCTCTGGCCATTTATTGCAGAAGCAGGATAACAGCAGTTCCACCACTCGAGTGAGAGGCCCGAGAGATTAAATCGATGGAGGGATCGACTAATCGAATCGTCCCTCTTCCGAGTTCTTTTTTGTGCCTCGTAAAAATAAAGGAAAAGCCGTAAAACGTATCTGGACTCGGATAATCGATGAGGATGAAAAAGGATAACTATGATTGCTAGGCTATCGGGAGTTCTGTAAGTGATAAGGTGCTGCTTAAGCAACACCATTACAGATGGTGTCGACTCTGTTGGGGCACCTGGAAGAAATTCATAGATTCTTGCATGTATTTTGGTCGGAGGAGGTTGGTAATTAATTAGCGTAGCAATGGGCTATTGGTGATGGCAATTCCGGTGGGAAAGACCAGAGCACAACGTCTCGTAATTTTGAACCATGGTCAGTTGACGAGAACGAAACCTGAGCTGACACCCTATTCCTCCCAATTCCACACCACGCCTACCTGAGACCACGATAGATTTAACGGACACTAATTCGTTGCTCCTCCAACTGCGCTACCACGGCCTGTTGAAGCACCTGGAAGCAATTAAACGATTTGTTATGCATTTAGATCAGAGGGTGATATTCCTTACTTAACCCTCCTGGTGGTTGTTTCGAAGATGTCATCAGGAAAAGTGATCAGATCTGGATGACGAGATATCTCGTCCATCTAGATCTTGTCAGATCTTGATTTCGTCATCATCAAAAATTGGCAATGACTTGATGTCGAGATATCTCGTCATTAGAAAAATTGGCAATGACTTGATGTCGAGATATCTCGTCATTAGAAAAATTGGCAATGACTTGATGTCGAGATATCTCGTCATTAGAAAAATTGGCAATGACTTGATGTCGAGATATCTCGTCATTAGAAAAATTGGCAATGACTTGATGTCGAGATATCTCGTCATTAGAAAAATTGGCAATGACTTGATGTCGAGATATCTCGTCATTAGAAAAATTGGCAATGACTTGATGTCGAGATATCTCGTCATTAGAAAAATTGGCAATGACTTGATGTCGAGATATCTCGTCATTAGAAAAATTGGCAATGACTTGATGTCGAGATATCTCGTCATTAGAAAAATTGGCCAGGTCTTGATATCTCGTCATTAGAAAAATTGGCCAGGTCTTGATGGATGAGATATCTCGTCGAAACGACTTGGCGGGTTAAAAACTGATTTGTTGACCCTTATTACTGGAACTTGTAGAAACAACAAAATGCATGGACCACTCTTTTTTGGAAGCTGATTTCGTTGCTAAGTTGGTTAGCTGTCTGGTCCTTTCTTCAATATGTTGAAAGTGTGTCTGGGATGTTCGTAGTGACTTAAAAGGCAGGCTCAGTCTACATGCCAACAATTGATCGGCTGGAGTATAGTAATTCATAAGGTACTGCATAAGCAACACCAGACGTTGACACCGTTGGGACACTTGGAAACCATTCAAAGATTTGTGAATGTATTTATACCAGAGAAAACAGAGGGTATACACTATCTGGCCATTCGCTACCGGACACCCCATATTATTAAGATAAAGCGGACCCAGCACGACATCAGTATCGTGTAGGGCCACCTTTTGCCCCAATGACATCTGTAACTCTTCGAGGAAGACTTTCCACCAATTTTCGATACGTTTCTGAAAGAATCTTGCTCCATTCATCCTTCAAATTGGCAAACAACTCAGTGATGTTTTTTGGCCTGGCTCTCAACCGGCGCTCTAACTCATCCCAAAGGTGTTCCAAGGGGTTGAGATCTGGACTTTGGGTTGCCCAATGAAGCTTTTCCACACCCATTTCCTCAAACCACTTGTTAATAACACCTGCTATATGACATGGAGCATTGTCTGCTGAAACAGGTATGGACCAATACCAAAGTGTTGCCACAATGTCGGAAGCGCAGAATTATCCAGAACTGTAGCTGCTATAAGAATATTATAACCGTTCAACGTCTTTTTTAAGTTGTATGACGTGTACGGATGATACTAAGCGCTTTTCGAGGGGTGTCCGGTGACGAATGGCAAGATAATATTCTTTACTTACCCACTGAGTTATTGTTACTTATAACTAGAGTTTATAAAAACTGGTTCTGAGTTTGAGCCCTGGTCCGGGCAGATTTTCGCAGCGATTTGGAAAGTAGGTCCCAGTCAATTGGCCCTCGTGTAAAAAACTGAATTTACTGTAGAGTGACAAATCAAACCACGTGGTTTTGACGAGATATTTCGTCCATCAAGCTCTGACAAATTTCTTCCAAAGTATGCACTTGAAATGTGAATGTTAAAATATATCTAAATAGATATTGCTTAAACCCCTAGTCATCGCAAATAAAAATTAGGATACGTTTCTCCGTGCTCAAAAAGAGAATCTTGTTTACTCAGAAGTAAGATTTGAGATTTATTCTTTGAATACGTTTTATCTCGAATAAACAGGAAATGCTTTAAGTCGAGAAAAGAAAACTGAAGTTGCGATATGGCTTGAAAATGTTTTTGGGGCATCGAGAGAGGGGTAAAATGTATAGTGGAATGGGGAAGAAAATTTTCGGATGTAGCACAAATACGAATACAATAATATTTGAAAATAAACTCGAATCAAGCACTCAATTGTGTATGAAAAATAATAAACAAAATTTAACCCTCCAAGTGCTTTTGATGAGATATCTCGTCTATCGAGTTCTGATAAAATTTGATAATGACGAGATATCTCATCATAAGGATAGTGTCTATTTTTTATGATAACGAGATCAAGGTCTGGTCAGTTTTCTTCTAATGACGAGATACTGCGTCCATGAAGATATGGTCAGTTGTGCTATTAGCGAGACATCTCATCATAAAGATATTTACGATATTTTTAAGATGCCGAAAAGCGGATTAGCAACCAGGCGGGTGCGAGTTCGAAACTCAATACAACCAAAGACTGCCATATACGTACCGCATGTTAAATCTGTCTTGGACTCAAATGTCCTCACGTTGGCGTGGTGTGGAAGTTTGAAGAGTGGGGTGCCGGCTCAGGTGTTGACCTTGCCATCAGACCGCGATTCAAAATGAAGAGGTGTCCTCTGTTCTTTCCCTTGAGGATTGATCCCGGACAGTCGCCAATAACCCGTTGTGTTGCTCCAGATCGACGTTAGTTACCTACTCCTGCCTACCCTCATATCAGGGTTTTCATATGAAATGGGATCGAACTCCCATACCCCGGTAACTTCCCATCCAATTACTACTAATATAAAAGGCAACCTAAAACGTTAAAACATCATGTTTCATAAAAAAAGCGTTTAGTAGTGGGAAAAAACTGAACTTTTACTACCATCCTTATTTTAAGTATCATGTTTTGAAACAAAATTGAATTATTGTACGATACAATAGGCCTTAAATGATCGGAATTAATAGCCGACCAGATATTCTTAATCCAATGCCATGCTCTTGTTGGTTAATAGACGTTTCTACGTCACTATTGAGTAACAATCATATTAATAGACATTTCTACGTCACTATTGAGTAGCAATCATATTAATAGACGTTTCTACGTCACTATTGAGTAACAATCATATTAATAGACATTTCTACGTCACTATTGAGTAACAATCATATTAATAGACATTTCTACGTCACTATTGAGTAGCAATCATATTAACAGACGTTTCTACGTCAGTATTGAGAAGGAATCATATTAATAGACGTTTCTACGTCACTATTATGAAGCAATCAGTTTAATAACTTGACTACATGAAACAAGAACAGCTTTCAAGGTTCAGCACTAATAGTTTCCTCAAAATTGCTAGAAAGCAATTTAAAACCCCTATTTAAAGCGCATTTTTGTCCAGATTAACATTTTAGATGTCGCGAGCCGTAAACAATGTAACAAGTGACGCGGATCATTAAGTTGACAATTTAGAAATTCAGATTACGTGATGATCCGAGCCTGCTGTACGGGTGTAATGATGCATTTTTATTTATGAACTATTGATAACGTTGTCATCAATCTTCTACCGGATGTGATCCTCGTGTTCTCATCGAATTACAGTTCTGGCTCACTTTGAGGTAATGTTTGTCTCAGCGCGAGTGCCGTAATCACATATACGGTAAGATTCCCTTCCGTTGTATTAGGCAACATTTTATGTGCAATTTATTCGAAGGTATAGTTGAAAAACAAAACGTAGAGCTCGATATGATGGATGACATTTTAAACAGATGGATAATCATCCGTCTTTCTCTTTCAGTATTGATTCTTTCTCTGAATAGTTCTGATTTTTTAAAAAAGAACTAATTGACTTTGACAAATGCTTGATTATAAGCAATAGGAAATCCTCGAGAAAGAAATTCTCGGAAAGTTTGAGTAATGAGTATAAGTCATCTACTTTTAAAAGTTTTTTTTAAAGTGTTACATTCCACAGAATGGCATTTTTTGCACTCGGGGATTTTTTATTCTCTTTTCTTCTTATGTTTCAAGGTGTCATTAATCTTCCAACTTAATGCACGTTCTTTTATTAAAAAAAGAATGATATTAGAAACTAATTTCACCACTGACTGGTTCGAATCTTAGCAAAAGGAAATTATTCACAGTGGCCGAATTCGAAACGTTTTTTAGTGTAAAGATATTTTGTTTATTCCGTACAGCTGGCTCAATGCAACATTCAGAGTTTTATAATCTTCGAAACTGTTTTTAAGTGTGATGTATCGAATACGAAGATATATCGATCCTGTTTCATTTGTCTGCAACGCGGCTCTTTGAATATATCATTGAGAACAGATGTATGAGTGGAAAATATTTTCTCCAAAAGATCCATTACATTCCAATTTGGATTTCATCCATTATGCACATTTGGGGCATTTTATTTTTGGTTTCTCTGGGGATCGTCACTTATTATGTGATAAAGAATGAAAAATGACAGATGTATTCGTCTGGATTTTAAAATAATAACGACTTTCAAAGGGCATATTCTAAATATTTCCTTTCGAAGCAGGAAATATGCTACCGGTTATTTTAACTATTAGTTTTTATAGTAATGCTCCAAAAAATTCTGAGAAAACTATAGAGCCAAATATCGTATCTATTTTCATGTTTAAGTAGCTTTTGGAATTTGAAGTGAAGGTATTAAAAATTCATGACAATAAGAGATTTTCAATGTAAACAAAAACCAGACGGAAAGTGTATAATTTTGCTTCCCCTACCGAATTGCTCTCACATCATACATATAGGAGTCACCTCAAAATGCAGTTTATCGCCTATTTGGCGTTCAATCTGATTGGCGTTGACCGATCAAATGATACTTCAATTCGGAAATAATGCTTTGAAATTTGTATTGGTGACGTCTGAAATCGTATTACGAAAAACAAGCCAAGTGATGTTCGGTGTATCTAGAACGTTTCCATCTAAAAACAAGTGCGCTGTGCATCTCTGCCGAGAAGATGATCCCATCCACTACCTTTTTGACTGCGATCTCACAAGTCCGTGGCATTTGGCGAAACCTTCTCTACAAAACTATTATAATTGGTGCCATGGTACTGCCAAGAATAGACACTGCCACCATAAAATGATGGAATTTCTCAGCTCCAACATTGATTATATATGTGAAAGCGAGAAATCAAAAGTTCTCGAAATAACCAAGCATTTCTTACGAAATTAGTGTATCTGTATTTTATGGTTGTCTTTTCAGACGTTTTGCTCTTAGAAATATGTGTTCTTCTGAATACGTAACTCTGTTCATTGTGTATTGTTTCCGTTTATTTTATATGGATTATATTATTATTATCATTTTCTTACATCATATTGTATTTTTATGCTTATATGTTTTGGCCTTCACTTACCTTTTGTTTTCTGTGTACTATCTTTAATGTTTTATGTGTATAGTGGATTGCTTGGCTCTCCCTAATCCCCGACACTCCTCTGTAATGCGGACTGTATAGCTGAAAGCCACACAGGTGAAACAGTGTCCGCTTATGAAGTCCAAACCAATCCAATCCAAGCGATGTCTTCTTTGGAGTAAGTACAGGAAACAAGTTCAACCGCAGAAACTATCAAACTGAATGAGAGAGATTTTCTGTGCAAACAAATAAACCAGAGAGCAAATATGTCACTTCGGCTACACAAATCCTCTCGCATGCTATATAACGAGTTATCTTAAAATAATGTTTATCACCGTTTTGGCGACGTTTGGCAAACGCCAAATAATCTAACTGTCGTTGACCAATCAAATATCACACATCGATTTGGAATTCGTGGGCAAATTGGAAAAGTGATGAAACTGGCAGTGATGAAATTAGATTAAAAAATAAGTGAAATGACGTCATTTTTGGAATACGCTCCGCCGCAGAAACGCTACGACCACCTACATTTAGTTTTAAAGAAAAATGTTCTCGTTTATCACAGTTTGAGTTTTAATCTAATGGTCGTTGACCATTCAATTTTCTCATTTCGATTTGGAATTCATTCTTTGGAATTCGCATTGGCAAAGTGATGAAAATGTGTCCGAAAAAAAATAAAGTGACGTCATTTTTGGAATACGTTTCGCCACTGAAACAACCGCCCACTACATTTAGCTTGACAGCAAAAGTCTCTCATAGGCAGTGCACACATTCAAATATTCCTGCTTCGTAACTAATTTTTTAGCGTTTTATATAGAGTGAACCTTCTTTTTTTCACCTCACAAAGGGGGTGTTCTATATAAAAGTTCTTTCTCAGCTGGCGGGTTTCTCGAACGGAAAGAATTAAAAAGAACAAAGGGGGCGAACAAAGTGGACCGATTCTTTCTACATTTTTCTCTGTCATTGATTCTTTAGAAATTGTTTTTCTTCTGCATGCTTTCTGGTAGAGGGGGTGCGGTTTTCCGATACTAGAACGGGGCAAAAAAAGGAACAGGGCGAACTGTACAAATAAAAAAAAACGGAGCGGAACGGGAAAAAATTTATTACTGGAAACTTTTCATTTTTCTCGGAGCGTGGACATCCATCACCGGCTGCTTAGGAAGAATTCACCGGACTAGTTTAGGGCGCAAAAAATTATTATACATCCGGTTCGCTGCCCCATTCATTTGGCGAATGAGGAAAGGTTTTTTATTTCTCTTTTCGCCGGGAATATATTTCACGCTTTATATCACCACTAAATTCCCTCGATGGTTTACAACCTGCTTGTAATAAACCACACCTTGCTCAGTTACGAGGTTAACTTCTAAATATAAACTCTTTTTTCTTGCTGTTATTCATTTCGCTTCTGTTTGAGTTTGGCGACTTTTCTGTGTGGGAAGTTTCGCCAAAGCCTTTGATCGCCTAAGCCGAACATTGCACGGGATGGAAGGTTCTTGAGTAGAGTGGGTCGAAACATTTGAAATGTTCCTGTCTGTTTATTCCATTTTTCAAAGATGATTTATTAAAAATTGTTTACTATATTTTCAGTCTAAGCATAAATAGAAGGAAATATTTTCTGACATCTTTTGCATAACTTTTTCACACATTTTGCATACCTTTTCACATAAAGACGCGCAAATTAGCTGTCTAATTTCTTTGCAGAAAATAAATTGGTATATATTTCTTAAACCCTTCTGGTGGTTTCTTTTCGAGTCGAAAACTGCCCTGTGATGTCAATACCTGTTCCAAATTGTCATCCGTTCTATGCGATTTGTTCTGCCTACTCAAATCAGGAACGATTTATTTTGCCTACTCGGATCACTATGAACCTTGGAGTAATTGGGCTGTTTTGGCTCGACAAGATATCTCGTCATTAGCAAAATAGACCAGGTCTTGATAGGCTAGACCACAGATTTTGGACGAGATATCTCGTCGAAACCACTTGGAGGGTTACCAGAGATCGAAAAAATGGTCAATTAAGTTACTTCGTGTATTTTTAAGGCTAAGCCACAGAGGGAGTTTTTCAGTTGTGCAACTGTCGCCAATAGCACGCTGTGTTCCTCCAGTGCGACGTTAATTCAACTACCTACCCTACCTACCTGTTGTGTAGCTTTTCTTATTATAGAAAAACATATATATAATTAAATTTTTTTAACGGCAAAATATATATATATATATATATATATATATATATATATATATATATATATATATATATATCACGTTTTTATTTGTGGCAACATTTTTCTGCATCGATTTTCATCATTGCACATCTGTAACTGGTATTAATATTTATTGTCAAAATTATGGTATGAATAAGATAAGTGCACACATGTTCATATTTTGTGTATGTTTCTGTATCATTAAACGATAAAAAAATAGTTCATAAAAATTTCAAGATTCTATTACGATCTAATTAGATCATATGAATATTATAATACATAAATAATAAATATCTATATGAATGCACTACTACAATTTTTATCAGTAATTAAAACTTGAAGAAATAATTTTTATTTGAATTTTTAAATAAAAATTTTCCATTGAATTTGGAGTAACGACAAATAAATTAATTTCTATGTATTTTTTAAAAATATTTTTATCATACATTTTTCACTCATGTGAAACGTAATAGTTTAGGAATAAATTTTTATTGTAACTGTTACTGCCATAAACAAATGTATAGGAAGCGATTTTTGAAAATGTAAAATAAATTACAAATTCTAGTCAATTGCATTTCAACTTTCTCTAATTTTAGTCTACATTTTTTAGTTTATGACTGATTGCAATAAGAAAGTTTCTATTCGCTCGTAAAAACTATACTCATTTTGACTCCAAGAGAGTCCAATTAAATCTTGGTTTTCTCCAATACTCGCTTGTATGTATTAAATACAATTATTGTATTTTTTGCTGCAGCATTGCTATACGAAAGGAAAAACAACATTTACAGATTTCTGCTATTCCAGACATCTTAAACTGTCTTAATAAATTTTCGAATTAATAAATTTTCATCCATCAAATAAGGAAATAATTTACAAGGAAATTATTTTATACCTTTCTCTAGTCATCTTTAAGATGAATTTTCTGTCAAGTTAAATGTACGTGGCGATAATATTTCTGAAGCAATGCTCGTTTCATATACGTATTCTGAAAGTGAAGTGATTGGGCTTGTTTTTTAAATACTATTTCAACATTTTGCTTATAAAAATTCCAAAGAATAAGAATTTCGAATTGACACATGATAATCGATTGGTCAGCACCAATTAGATTGAACATCAAACATCAATAAACTACATTTTAAGGTAACTCCGATGTATATAATGCGAGACCATTTGGGTAAAAGGAAGTAAAATCTTGCTATTTATTGTTCACACTGAATATCCTTAATTCTGTTGAAGAAATGGCGATCACCAATATTCCTTTGCAACTCAAATTAACACTTGACTTTTAATATCCCGGAAATAACGAATGGTCCTGGGACGCAATAACAGACAACAGACGTGATCTATGAACCCCCGTTTATTTGCCAGCAGACATTAATCTAAGGGATCTACATTCGGAATATTTTTCACGTGTCCTCTCTGCATCGTGTGTTCCATTCCCCATCTCGCCACTTCGTCCCTATTTTTTTGGCCACGACAGCTGCCCGAAGGATCCCGTGATGGATTCGAACGAATTTCAATTCCTACGCCCATTTTCCTCACAGGCCATTTCCTTATAAAATATATGGCAAAGTAAAAGTTTTCTCTCTTTCTTCCCTCGTATTTCCTTCCACTCTCTTTTTCGCTCCGCGTAATTTAATAAATAAATTATTAAAAAATATTCCTTTTTTATTCTTCGAGTTTGCGTTTTAGGAACGCGCCCAGCGTTTCCTTGTATCCAAGGAAACCTGCAAGAGACGGGGCGATTTTTACGATTCCGTGAAATATGGGGAGGTGGTTTTTTCTTACTTTTTGCTCGGGGAAAGGGGGGTCGGGGAGAGGATCAGGGGCATGAAAAGGTATAGATTGTAAATCCATAAAGAAATTTGGAATATGTATCCGCACTTTTTTATTCCTTCCTTTTTTTGATAGCCGTTTCCTTTTCTTCCCGAGAAAAGGGTTTTGCAGGGAATAGATTCGATATCCGAGAGGAGCCATGAAATAAATAATTCTCCAGGTCCGGCGATAGGACGTAATGCGTGAAGATTATGGAAATAGAAATATTTATCTGTTCGCTTATGCGCGAGCCCGAAGCCTCGACCATAATTCTTTCGGCTAAAATCCCCTTATACTGAATGAATTTTCTCGTCTTCCTTGAGGTAGGTAGTTGAATCGACGACGCACTGGACAATGGGCTATAGCCAACGATCCGGGATGGATTCCGAAGGGTACGATCCATGGACAACATTTCGTCATTTCTAACCACGATCAGATGACCAGGAATCTGAACTGTCACTCATCTTTCCAAACTTCCACACCTCGGCAACGTAAGGACGTTTAAGGCCACGGTTCGTGGCACAGGGGGCAAAACATATTGAACGTGCGCCTTCCCCCACGTACACGACGGTCTTGGTTGGTCGAGTTTCGAACTCGGAACCCTCCGGCTGTAATCCGTTACTCTTCCAATCCTGCTACCACGGCCGTAGAAGTCATTTAGATAATACTACATGTCACACAAGTATGTACTCGTGCACCTCTCATAGGTGTGTTGCTCGATTTAGGTTTTTTGTCTCAAGGTCCAGACATCACGTTGGCATAGTGTGGAAGTTTGCAGAGTGGAGTGCCAGCCGAGGTGTTGACCTCGTCATCCGACCGTGATTAGAAACCACGAGGAGTCTTTGGTATTTAGGTATTTAATTAACGTCGCACTGGAGCAACACAACGGGCTATCGGCGAGGGTCCGGGATCAAACCCGAAGGGAAAGAACCGAGGACAGCATCATGTAATTTTGAACCGCGGTCACATGACGAGGTCACACCTGAGCTGGCATCCCACTCTCCAAACTTCCACACCACGCCAACATGGGGACATTTGAGGCCAGGACAGATTTCCGTGAACCTACCTCCCATGTACACGACGGTCTTTGGTTGGATTCGAACTCGCAACCCTCCAGTGGCTAATTCCGTTACTCTTCCGGGCTACCGAGGTGTTTTCCGATCTTTCTCTTCGGAAGTGATCCCAATAGTCCGTTGTGTTGCTCCAGTGTGACGTTAATTCACCTACCGCCATATACAGGGTGATTCTACCGTCATGGGACAAACTTCAGGGGGTGATAGAACACAACGAAACAAACACTTCTCCCCATAGAATGTAGGGTCGCAAGTGCAGCGGTTGGTCGCTAGAGAGCGCAGTCAAAAGCTTGTATAAAAACGTTACGTTGGCGATGCGAGGCCTGCATCAGGTGTGGTGGTCGATACTTTGAACACCTTCTCTAATTGTGCGTTGTACTTACCGACTGATGTTTGTACATGTCGTTTCTTTCTTACCCGTTGCTCCTTGTACTTATCTTTAATTGATGCAAATCTAATTGTATTATTTCGTTTTGTCAAGCAGTTATTGATGTTTATTTGACATTAAAGCGTTGTTTCCATATTTCATGCCTCTTTTTTTTTGTGCCGAAATGGAAAGTTTGTGCCGAAATGGAAAGCGTCCTCTAGCGACCCTACATTCTATGGTGAAAAGCGTTTGTTTCGTTGTGTTCCATCACCCCCTGAAGTTTGTCCCCCTCCTCCCCCGTAGTTGAAAAATATTCGTAATAGGATCAATAATTATCACAACAAAATTTAGGTACCTAAGTAATAAATCTAATACACCCCACCGGTATTTATTCTCATTAAGAAAAGTTATTTCCGTGTCTGTTTAGAAAAAAACAAGCCACAAAAAATTCGTTTATTAGCAAGCCTATAAATCCTTCCCCAATTCCATGCAGCCTCAAGACACCACACCAAATCCCGAGGAATAATGAGAAGGGAGTGATAATACACGTGCTTTTAATGATTTTATTCTTATTCACGGCCACGACTGCGGTAGGGGAGAGGGAGGGATTTGTCGGAGGGCGAAAGGGGAAAAAATCCCCATTAGTCTGGGCAGGGAGGCGATGTAATCAGGCAAACCATAATTATTCCCAATATTGACCGCCTTCTTATTATTGGATCTGGGGTTTCTTTGTTTTCCAAAACTTTTTCTAGGTTTAAACTGATAGGTTAAGGCACTTTTTCGAGGGCGGGAGATAAAAAATTTAATTCCTTCTGAGGCTTTTTGGTTTTTGCGGAGTATAAAATGCGCTGTTTGGGTATTCGTGGGGTCTTGCTCGGCGTTTAAGTACTTTAATCGGGAGTTTTTTTTCGTGTAACGAGAAAGGGTTTTGGTGTTGTGTGGAGGAATAATAATCGTCGATTGAAGTGACGTGTAATGAATAAATAAGAGTTATCTGATAGAAAATTTATTTTCATCGGAAGGCTAGACATTTTCCTATCAATCTGGCTAGTAAGTACATACTATTGGTAGGTAGTTGAATTAACGTCGTACTGGAGCAACACGCAGCGGGCTATTGGCCTTGGTCCGGGATCAATCCCGATGGAAATGGTCCTCGCATATAAACACATATACATATGTAAGGACATTCGAGGCCACGACAGATTTGATGTGCACCAGCCCCTACGTAAATAACGATCTTTGTTTGGGTCGACTTCCGTACTAGCAACCCTCCGGTCGCCAACCCTCTACTCTACCAACCTGGCTACCGTGGAGGAGGTTGTATATATATATATATATATATATATACTATATGTTAAGTCTCCACGAGACTACGGAAACGAGGCGACCTGAGCCGAATGGGAACGAGGCTACGAGCTGAGCGGAATCGGAACGAGATATTTTTCAAATGAACTACAAGGTTTCCTTAGCCTAACGAGAAAGTGGTCCTTCCACAACGATGTTATATTTGTTGTTAATAAACTTGTTTTTATTACGATGAATTGTGTCAATTAGAATACAGTCCACTACCAGAGCTACCGGCGCAACATGTGGTCGCATCGTGCGGAGTAAAAATAAAATAACGCAAAATGAGCCAGCTTACGAAACTGAATCGAAAGCGCGGAACCATTAAAGCCAAAGTGCAACGTATGGAGGACTTCCTCGAACTTGAAAGTAAAGAGGATGGTAGCAGAGATCCATGCAGAACGAAGATTGCACTTCAGCAACAGGCGAGCAAAATTGTAGAAATCAAATCTGCAATTACAGAACTTTCCACTGGATATTGTGAGCTACCTGAAGAAGTTAATCTAGAAGACAATCTTGACCAGCTTCAGGATTTGGAGGCAACAGCTGAAGATATAGAGGTACGTCTGAAATACCTTCTTTCGAAATTGACGTTACCTGCTAATGATGCTCAGATAAACTCTAAAATGAACCGAACTTCTTTTAAGATACCCGAGATTCCACTTCCTCAGTTCTCGGGCACTTATGAAGACTGGAGTACATTTAAAGCTCAATTTAATACTCTAATTACTTTAAATGATGGCTTAAGTGATTCCCAAAAACTTCATTATCTACAAGCTTCTCTGAAAGGAGAAAGTAAACTAATTCAAACTGCAGATGATACTTTTCAGTCCTTGTTTACTGAACTCGAGAAAAGGTACGAAAATAAGCGATTCATCGCGGATGTCCATATAAATGCCATAATGAATC
Organism: Meta bourneti; assembly: GCA_933210815.1. NCBI lineage: Eukaryota > Metazoa > Arthropoda > Arachnida > Araneae > Tetragnathidae > Meta > Meta bourneti. Next base: position 88,082,159 of record OW119927.1, read on the forward strand.
TGGAAAAAATAACTCATGAGTCAGGAACGGAACTTCATACATTTCTCAATACCATGTTAAAACATTTGCGAGGATTAAAACTTCTAAATCTTGAGACTAATAAATTGACCGAGTTAATGTTGATTAATATAATTTCTTCGAAATTAGATCGTGAATCACGTAAACAGTACGAGATGTCATTAAAAACAACCGAGTTTCCCGACTGGGAAGAATTCGTCAACTTCCTGCAAAAAAGAAGTCAAGTGTTAGAAAATATCCAACGCATTCCTTTCGCTAAGCCTAAAATAGATATAGCTTTCAAACCCAAGCTTAAAGGGCTTATGATAAAATCTAACTCTAAAAGTGCCTGCCCAATCTGTAAAGATAATCACCCGATATAAATGTAAAATGTTTCACGATTTATCCGTACAAGAAAGAATTAGTGAAATAAAAAAGAAACAACTTTGTTTTAATTGCCTAGAACCTCATCGAGTATCTCAATGTACTAATTCTAAAAAATGTAAGTTCTGTGGAAGAGGTCATCATTCTCTGATCCATAGAACGGATTTCGAAAACAGCGAGAATCGAAAAGTCCAAATCAATGTTCCCAAGCAAAGTGTTTATAACAGAACTCTGACGCCACGAGAGAAGGAAGTTATGAGTCACCATCAGGAACCTTTTCAAGGCCAAGAGGGTCGGAAGAGAATACCAATACTGGGTGTTTTTACACGGGGGATGAAAAAAGATACGTATTCCTGTCTACTGCGATAGTTTACGTTAAGGGTGTTGATGGTAATTCCTTTCCCATCCGAACTTTGCTTGACGCTGGATCACAGACTAACTTCATTCGTAATGACCTAGTTGATTCCTTGGGCTTAACGAAACGAACAGTAAATGCTCCTATCACGGGTTTGAACGGTTCCTTTTTAACGGTAAAAAGAAAAACCTCAGCGTTAATATCTAACATAAATGAAGACTTTTATGAAGAAATTGAACTACTAATCGTTCCAAAGGTTACAGATCTTACTCCTTCAAAACCTCTTGATGTGTCTAAGATTAAATTTCCAAGTAATATAACGTATGCGGATCCCAAATTCAATAAACCGGGGAGAATTGACGCATTGTTAGGAGCAGAACTTTTCTATCAATTATTACAAGGTAATCAAATTAAATTAAAAGATGAATCAATAATCCTACAAGAATCGGTATTTGGGTGGATCGTAACGGGAACACTCAAAGATGTATAGGATTTCTGGACAGGTGAAAATCTGAATCCTAACATTTTCCAGCTATTACTATATTTCCGTCTAAATAGAATAGCAATCTTAGCAGATGTTGAGAAGGCCTTTCTGCAAATTTCGTTGGCAGAAAACGACAGAGACGCTGTCAGATTTCTGTTCACTTGTGATAAATCAGTAGATAACATAACTGGCGTCAACCCACAAGTATACAGATTTAAGCGTGTTCTTTTTGGGGTTAACGCAAGCCCATTCTTGCTGTCGGCTACAATAAAAAAGCACATCCAAAATTTTCGAGAGCTACATCCTGCTGCTTCACAAATGCTCGATACATGTTTTTATGTAGACGATCTAGTATCAGGTGCAAACAATGTGACTTCCGCCTTGGAATTATCACGTGAGGCACAAAACATAATGAAGTCCGCCAGTATGAACTTGAGGAAGTGGGTTTCGAATGATGCTCTTCTCATGCGCGAATGGGAAAATGAGGAGTTCCTTACTCATCCTCATCATTCAACTACTTCAGAAGTAAACCTGCTCAAGGTTTTAGGGATGTCTTGGGATCCTAATAGAGACATTCTCACAATGGAAATCGAAAGTTTGCTGAATTTCTTGAGTCAGAATAAGAAAACTAAACGCTTCCTGTTACAAACGGCAGGGAAAATCTTTGATCCCCTCGGATTGCTATCTCCATTCACCATCAGAATCAAGTGCCTTTTTCAAGAACTGTGGCTTAGAAAGGTACCATGGGACTCTGAACTTCCAGCAGATATTACTGAGACGTTCCAAAAGTGGTGTTCGGAACTTCAAAGACTTTCTGAGGTGAATGTGCCAAGGAATATACTAGAGCTCTCGGTAGACAATCCCAGTGAAATTGAAATACACACATTTTCAGATGCCAGTAAAAAGGCATATGGTGCGGCAGTTTACTTGAGAGTAAAATCCGAAAATCAGGTGTTAGTGAATCTCGTTGCTTCAAAGAGTCGTGTTGCTCCTCTGAAGAAGATAACCCTGCCAAGGATGGAGTTACTCGGTGCATTGCTTGCTGCTCGTTTAGGAGTAGAAGTTCAGAAAGTTGTAGACCGGAAAAAGCCTTCCACTGCCTACTTTTGGACTGATTCCAAAATAGCTTTATTTTGGATAAAGGGTTCAGTCACCAAGTGGAAACCCTTCGTCGCCAACCGAGTGAAAGAAATACAGTGCTTGACTGATCAAAATTTTTGGATCCATTGCGCCGGCAAAGACAATCCTGCCGATCTTGTGACCCGCGGAGTTAGCATCGAGATTATGCTGAACAGCGAGAAGTGGTGGAATGGTCCTGCCTTTTTGGAGGAAAAAGACTGTCCGAGAAGACATTCTCCTTGATGTTGCCACTTTGGACTCAGAGGACTGTTCGCATGAACTTAAAAGACAGTCAGTGAGTGATCTTAGAGAAACATCACAGAACTTTACTTTGACTGAATCCCATACCTTTTTAGAGAGTATTTTGAATGTCAGTAACAATTTCAGTACTATCGTTCGTGTTGTTAGTTTTATTTTTAGGTTTAGCAACAACGTAAGAACGAATAGACGAGTTGGCCCAATAACCTACTCGGAGATGAGGGATTCTGAGGACTTCCTCATACGAGGTGTTCAAGAAGCGGAGTTCTCCACCGAGATGAGAAATCTAAGGAAAGAGCTGCCAATACCACCCAGTAGTAAACTAAAAAATCTTTCCCCCATTTTAGATGATAAAGGTATAATAAGAGTAGGAGGTAGGTTGAACAATTCAGACCTAAATTTCAATCAAAAACATCCTGCCATATTGCCTACAAATCATCAACTTACATCCATTATAGTGAAGCATATGCATTTAAAGTTTTTACATGCTGGGCCGCAAACACTACTGTATAATGTTCGTCAAAGGTTCTGGCCATTAAATGGCAGAAATATTTGTAGAAAAATCGTATATAATTGTGTAACGTGCTTCAAAAATAAGCCTGTTATGGGAAGCCAAATAATGGGAGATCTTCCCAAAGAATGGGTAACAACCAATTATCCGTTCAATATTGTCGAAATAGATTTTTGTGGACCCTTCTGTATAAAATTCAAAAATCAAAGAAAGGATATATTTAACAAAGTATATGTTGCAATATATGTTTGTTTGTGTACTAAAGCTATACATTTAGATTTTGTAACTGATTTAACTTCAACAGCTTTCATTGCCAGCTTAAAAAGATTCTTTGGCCGAAGAGGCAAATGCTCTAAAATATTTAGCGATAATGCCAAAAATTTTGTTGGAGCTAGTGAAGAGATTAAAAAATTACACAAAATTGCGCATTGTCCAGATGAAACCTTAGCAAATTACTTTACTGATGAATGCATAGAATGGAAATTTATCCCTCCAAAATCGCCGAACTTCGGTGGTCTTTGGGAAGCCGGGGTCAAGTCATTTAAATTTCATTTGAGGAGGGTCATTGGAAACTCAAGCCTAACTCTTGAGGAATTTCTGACCATAATTTCAGAAATTGAAGGAGTGTTAAATTCCAGACCCCTAACTCCTTTATCATCAGATATCGACAATTTTGAGACCTTAACACCAGGTCATTTTTTAATAGGCAGACCTATAGCATCCATTGTAGAGCCTCAACTTAATGAAATAAATGAGAATAGACTTTCGAAATGGCAAAGAGTTACGAAAATTACTCAACGCATTTGGAAATTATGGAAGCGGAACTATTTAAATAGTTTGCAGGAACGTAGCAAATGGCGTTTTTGTAAAGATAATGTAAAAGTTGGTTCCCTAGTACTAATAAAGGATGAGAATCTTACAGGCACACAGTGGATGACTGGTAGGATTACTGAAGTGTTTTATGGTGCAGATAAAAAAGTTCGAGTTGTAAATTTGTGTCTACCTAATGGTAAGACATTAGTAGTATACGGGTGCCTATAGGCGGCGGAAGTGACGTCATACCACGTGACCGGAAGTGGGCGGAGCTAAGTGACGTCATACCACGTGACCGGAAGTGGGCGTGTCTGAATGACGTGACGTATTGTTTGTTTACATTTTGGACTTGGAATTTTTTTTGTCTTCGTGCAGGCGTTGAGTTGTTTCAAGATGGCGTCGTTTCGTTGCCATGGTGATGAATCACTCGCGTAGTGCCATCTGGTGGAGATATTCGAAACCCTATTATTTTTAATTAAAAAGCAATTTCGTGGATTCGAACCGAGGACCATAGGATCCGAAGTCAAGTGCGCTATCCGTTAGGCTGTAAGAGAGTTAACTGTGGGCGGTGAATTAATGTAGTGTTGGATTTTTTTTCTCTTTTGGACTTGTATTTTTTCTTAGTATTAGGAATGGGTTATTTTTAGAAAATGGTTTGAATAATTGCATAGGGGTTTTAATAAATGCTTTTTCAAAATGACTTATGGCGCCATCTGGTGATTTTAAAAGTAATTAATCTAAGGAACGAATTGATTTCTTAATGCTTTTACTTTATTCATCACCAGTGACGTCAGTGTGTTTACGTTTGGGACTTGGATTTTTTTTCCTTCTGAGATTTCGATGTGACGTCACGATTATGTCCATCGAGCAAGTCTGAACTTGAAAAAGTCTACTCACAATTCTTTATGTTATGAGTATGGTAAATTGTTTACAGATCGTGAAGACTGGGCATACTTCCGTCGATTGGAAAACGAATTAACGTATTAAAAAAAGACGAAATTTAGAAATTTTAGGTCAAAAATATACTGTGCCTTGTCAACTTGTAGCATACGAAGACGAAGGAATAAGCTATACTTTTAGTGGGTCTTCTATTGCAGCCAAGCCTTGATCTCCTTAAGTATTGGAAATAAAGGGAGAAATGGAGCGAATAATTGGTGCAAGATTTAATTTTGAGTTGGTGAACCGTTATAAAGATGGTATGGACTGCATAGTTGCCCATAAAAACAACGAGAAGGACTTGGAACTTTATGCACCCATAGCGTCTGTTTCATTTGGGCAGAAAAGACAATTTGTGTTTTCTAACTACAATTGTTTAAAAATTGTTCTGGAAAATGGAAGTTTGCTTGGAATGAAGTATCCAACAAACCAATTTTGGTTTCACAAGTTTCGTAAAATTCTAGCGTAAATAAGCAATAATCCACTTATGTGCCCCCGAACTGGAACACATATACTGTATTTTGGATTGTTTGTTTTTTATTACATAGTTTTATAAATTGTCTTAAAATGCAAGATCTGAAATGAAATTTTTCTATGCTATAAAGATTTATGGTTTTTTTTAAGTTAGATGTTTTTACTCAAAAATTAATTATACATTAGATGCTATAAGACCTATTTTTTAACAGAAATTTTGTTTTAATTAATATACACTTAAGTAAGAGTAAAATTTTTGAAACTTTATAAGACCCATACTATGAATACGTTTTCTTGTACATTTGAAGTTTAGTATAAAAACCATTTATCCTATAAATCTAAATTAAATGTTATTTTTTAAATTCTCTTTCCTTGCATATTATTTTTTTACTTTGAATAAATCTTCATAAATTTTAGTGATTTAATTTATATTATATAGATTTACAAACCTGTTTTTGGATGAAATATAAGGATTTTATATTTTAAAAGTTAATGTTTTTACTCAAAAATTAATTATATATTAAATACTATTACACATATTTTTAATGTTGAAGATTTTAGAAAACATTTTACAATTGAAACATATGCATTACATATTATGACAAACACTTAAATGGAGATCCATAAGGGAATATTGGAAATCTTTTTAATGCTTACACCTTTCTATTTTAAATAAACTTTTGCTTGTCTTACCACATACACTGTATTTTGGATTATTTGATTTTTATTACCCATGGTCTTATAAATTTTCTTTTAAAATACAAGATCTGAAATGAAATTTTCCTTGATTTTAAGATTTATGTTTTACTCAAAAATTAATTATACATTAGATGCTATAGCACATATTTTATTACAGAATTTTTTAATATTATACACTTAAGTGAGCGTAAAATTTTTGAAACTTTACAAGACCCATATTATGAACATGTTTCCTTACACATTTGAAGTAGTGAAAAATAGTATTAAAACCCTTTATCCTGTAAAATCTAAATTAAATATTATTTTTAATTAATCTTTCCTTGCGTATTATTGTTTACTTTAAATACATTTTCATTAATTTTAGTGATTTTATTTATATTATAAAGATTTACAAATTGTTTTTAACAAAATTTTCTTTGATATAAGGATTTTACATTTTAAAAGTTAGATGTTTTTTACACAAAAATTAATTATATATCAAATACTATTGCACGTATTATAACATTGAAGATTTTTAGAAAACGTTTAACAATTGAAATATATACTTTAAATATTATTACAAACATTTAAATGCAATTTGCTTTTTATTTTTAATTTTACAATTGAGACATTTTTAAAAGTTTGGTTCTTAAAGTGTGTGTTTTATGCATAGTAAAAAAATTATTATAAAAAACCTGTAAGAGTAAAAAGAATTTTATGCATTAATTTCAAACTTTACAAGACCCATACCATGTTTCCGTGCACATTTGAAGTAGTGAAATATAGAATTAAAAACCATTTGTCCTTGAAGTTCTAAATTAAAAGTTATTTTTCTTTAATGCTTTTTCAAACCACACATTTTACTAAATATGAACTTTTATTTATTTGAAAACCTTATGCACATCGTACAATTAAATTGCACAGCAAAATACCAATACTGTACGAAGCTATGAAGTATTTTACAAGATACTTTGGTACTGTTTTCTTAATTTTAAGTGTTCTACATTGCTATGTTAAATGGATAGTAAGTGGTTTTTCTGTTTTTGAAAATAATGTGTGCACATCTGTGCTGCTAAGCAAATTAACTTTTGCCCTTTTCTTGATATTTAATGCATAATCTAAATATTTACTGACACCGCTGATAGTTTTACCCATGAGTAAAATTAAATAATAACTGAAAATTTTAAGTATTAATGTGAATTTTAAAATGAACAAATATTATTAAAATAATGGATTAAATCTGAATTTTATGTATTCTTAAAACAATCTCTGCAAAAACCAGCACAGACAATTCTTAAACAGATTGAAGGAAGCCACATGGAAACAAAGTTAATGGAAGCACTTTTTATAGAAAAAAACATAGTTCATATATTTTACACAAGTAATACATTGTAGTGTAAAAAATAACTTTAGTTTTTTACATACTTGCACAGACGCATATTTCCGACAAGCCAATTATTCGATGCCGCCACCTAAACTTTTGGGCAATGCAAATTATTTTTGTGATGACCACATGATAGTTTTTGGAAATCAAGTTGATATTCGGAAGTAATACATCTAAGCGTTTCTTTTCCATATGACCACCTTTGTAAGCAACTAGGTACTGAGTGGCCCTCTTGGTCTGATCGTACAATTCTAAAAGCTTAGAGTCTAAACTTTCTAAGGGAGCACAATTTGCTATGTCATGAGACAGAAATGAAGAGTACATACGTAATTTTTAACATATCACACAGTTGTACGATCTTTGGCACTAAGTTTATGCTCAGACGATAAGTTAAAACGAATACTTGAAGCTACTTGCGATTTTTTTACAGCGATGTATGCATATTTACGTACTAAGAAACTTTCTTGAGTCTGAAATCCATCAAAATCCACAATTTCACAAATATTAAGCATTGCTATTGAAAAGCGTTAACTGTTCTTGGAAAAATAATTGTAAACTGGAGGCCACGAAGAACTGGACTATATAACACCATACACTTACTAATCATACTAATCAGTAAAGTTAAAATTTATCTTTTGCGTTCCATAGTTACTCACAAAAGATAAGACTAAGTGAAGAATGTACATACTCAGAAAACATGGTGTTTGTGATAATGCGCGAAATAAAATTTTGTGTTATAATACAAGAAGATTTTAACGAAAGGATATACTTAAATGCGCGTTTGATTTTTTTTACTCTACCACGTTTATGCGCTGAATGCAATTCAATTCTACGACTAAACTTGAGCAAGAAAAAAATATAACCAAATATAATTTATAAGAGAAACGCATTTTGACTTTCTTTAAAACGAGAACTTTAAAGTATACTGAATTCTCTTGATTCCGCAGTTTTATGTTTTTTCTAAAATTACATCAACGAATTGAATTATTTATTTGTGGGCACACACAAGTCTTTGCCCTTGTTGAAAGGAAACTAGTATCTTTGACAAGTATCAGATTTTTAAAAATTGATTAAGAGAAGAACCTTTTTTCATGGAATTTAATTCAATCTGCACCATAATTTTACACTTAAGAGTAATAGAGCATAATATAGTTTTAAGGAAAATGAATAACCATTATGCAAATTTGAAGCCAAAAGTTCCAAGCATGTCTATGCGCCTATCTACGTTTAGAGATTGGCCAACGCACAGACGTTGACCTTAGAGACCTAGCCGAAAACGGATTGTATTATACTGGTGTCTTGGACGTGATACAAAAGATAAGACTAAGTGAAGAATGTACATACTCAGAAAACATGTGTTTGTGATAATGCGCGAAATAAAATTTTGTGTTGTAATACAAGAAGATTTTAACGAAAGGATATACTTAAATGTGCGTGTGATTTTTTTACTCTACCACGTTTATGCGCTGAATGCAATTCAATTCTACGACTAAACTTGAGCAAGAAGGAAAACATAACCAAATATAATTTATAAGAGAAACGTATTTTGACTTTCTTTAAAATGAGAACTTTAAAGTATACTGAATTCTCTTGATTCTGCAGTTTTATTTTTTCTAAAATTACATCAACAAATTGAATTATTTTATTTGTGGGCACACACAAGTCTTTGCCTTTGTTGAAAGGAAACTAATGTCTTTGACAAGTAACAGATTTTTAAAAATTGATTCAGAGAAGAACCTTTTTTTCATGGGATTTAACTCAATCTGCACCATAATTTTACACTTAAGAGTAATAGAGCATATTATAGTTTTAAGGAAAATGAATAACCATTATGCAAATTTGAAGCCAAAAGTTCCAAGCATGTCTATGCGCCTATCTACGTTTAGAGATTGACCAACGCACAGACGTTGACATTAGGGACCTAGCCGAAAACGGATCGTATTATACCGATGTCTTGGACGTGATCAGGTGCTATTGGTGTGGCGAAGGGCTTGAAAATTGGTAAACAGAAGATGCAGTGAGACACAAACACAAAGTTTTATCCAAAATGTTTGGTAGCCCATAGATGAAATTGTACAAGTGCTGGATGAAATCAACAATAATACCAATGGTTTTATAAAAAAAACCGATGTATAGCTTTACCCCTTATACAACAACAAGGACGAACGACTTTGTAAAATTTGCAAGGAATCGGAAAATGAATGCTACTTTACAGCCTTGCGGTCATCTGGTGACATGCATGAGATGTACGAAGAGTCTTTCAACGTGTCCTATGTACCGAACCAATATTTTACATAAAAGGAGGAAATTACTTGTTTTCCTTCCATCCATCCTCCTGTTTTCTGGTCTTATCCTCTTTATCCAATCCTCGGTGTTTTCGAACTCTCACTTTTCTAAATCAATATATATTTTACCTAAGTTTCGAGTAATGAACCCAAGGAGAAATAGGACATAGATATACATAGGACATAGATATACATGCAAATGATATTTTATTTAAAATTACTATATTGTAATCCAGGCATTCTTTTCAGCAAACATTTTTGTAGCATTCATTTTCACAGAATTTTCGAAACATCCTAAATAATCTTATAGACCTATTTTTATAGTAGAAAAAAACATTAAGCAGTAAAAAACCAATTAAAAAAGTTAAACAGTATAAAAAGTTAAATAGAAAAAATTAACCAATAAAAAAAGTTAAACAGAAAAAATTAAGCAGTGAAAAAAGTTAAACAGGAAAAAAAATCGTGTAGGAAAGACTTATACACCCTTATAAATATATTGACTATTTTAATTATTAGTCGTTTGTTAATTATATGTTAAACCTATTTACTAAAAAATTTTAAAGAGTGCCTTAAACAGGAGTTACTAAATGCTTTAGGAAAGATGTGTAAATGTACTCTGTAATGCAAGAAAGAATGCTTGAATTAAATATCCATTTTGAGTGTTTCCTTCTTCTAGTGGGGTTTATTAATACTTTTGTTGAAGCATTTTAAAATATTTCACACTTTAAAAGAATTATTAGAAGTTGCGAGTTCGAAACTCGGTCCAACCAAAGACCGCCGTGTACACGGGGGCTAGTGCATGTTGAATCTGTCGTGTCCTCAAATGACCTTACGTTGGCGTGCTGTGGAAGTGTGAAGAGTGGGGTGCCAGCTCAGGTGTTTACCTCGTCATCTGACTGTGGTTCAAAATTACGTGGTATTGTCCTCGGAGTTCATTGGTCTAACTAGAGTGCATATTCGGAAATACACTACGGATGAGAATGAAATCTTGCAGCCTTTGAAGAATGAGGAATGTAGTATGTCCAAAGAAGTAGTTGGAGATACTACATTCCTCATGTATGGTGTTATATAGTCCAGTTCTTCGTGGCCTCCAGTTTACAATTATTTTTCCAAGAACAGCTAACGCTTTTCAATAGCAATGATTAATACGTGTGCAATTGTGCATTTTGATGAATTTCAGATTCAAGAAAGTTTCTTAGTACGTAAATACGCATACATCGCTGTAAAAATCTCAAGTAGCTTCAAGTATTCGTTTTAACTTATCGTCTAAGCATAAACTGAGTGCCAAAGATCGTACAACTGTGTGATATGTTAAAAATTACGTATGTGCACTTAATTTCTGTCCCATGACATAGCAAATTGTGCTCCCTTAGAAAATCTAGACTAAGCTTTTAGAATTGTACGAGCAGACCAAGAGGGCCACTCAGTACCTAATTGCTTACAAAGGTGGTTGTGTGGAAAAGAAACCCTTAGATGCATTGAATATTCCGAATATCAACTTGGAACAATATGGGTTTCCCAAATTCGATGCATTATGTGCTCTAAGTAGCAACAAAGATATCCAAAAACTATAATGTGGTCATCACAAAAATAATTTGCATTGCCCCATAGCTGAGGTGATGGCAATGAATCTTGTCTTGTCGGAAATAAGTGTCTCTTAAAAAAATGAAAGTATGTAAAAATAAGTTCTTTTTTTACTACAATGTATTATTTTTGTAAAAAATATTAATCATAATGTTTTTACTATTAAAAAGTGTTCTAATTTACTTTGTTTCCATGTGGCTTCCTTCAATCTGTTTAAGAATTGTCTGTGCTGGATTTTGCAGAGATTGTTTTAAGAATACATAGAATTCAGATTTAATCCATTATTTCAATACTATTTGTTCATTTTAAAATTCAGATTAATACTTAAAATTTTCAGTTATTATTTAATTTTACTCATGGGTAAAACTATCAGCGGTGTGAGTAAATATTTAGATTATGCATTAAATATCAAGAAAAAGGCAAAAGTTAATTTGCTTTGCAGCACAGATGTGCACACATTATTTTCAAAAACAGAAAACCCACTAACTATCCATTTAACATAGCAATGTAGAACACTTAAAATTAAGAAAACAGTACCAAAGTATCTTGTATACTTCATAGCTTCGTACAGTATTGGTATTTTGCTGTGCAATTTAAATTGTACGATGTGCATAAGGTTTTAAAATAAATAAAAGGAAGTTCATATATAGTAAAATGTGTGGTTTGCAAAAGCATTAAAGAAATATAACTTTTAATTTAGAACTTCAGGGACAAATGGTTTTTAATTCTATATTTCACTACTTCAAATGTGCAAGGAAACATGGTATGGGTCTTGTAAAATACTTCATAGCTTCGTACAGTATTGGTATTTTGCTGTGCAATTTTAAATTGTACGATGTGCATAAGGTTTTCAAATAAATAAAAGGAAGTTCATATATAGTAAAATGTGTGGTTTTGCAAAAGCATTAAAGAAAAATAACTTTTAATTTAGAACTTCAGGGACAAATGGTTTTTAATTCTATATTTCACTACTTCAAATGTGCAAGGAAACATGGTATGGGTCTTGTAAAGTTTCAATGTATAAAATTCTTTTTACTCTTACAGGTTTTTTATAATAATTTTTTTTACTATGCATAAAACGCACTTTAAGAATCAAACTTTTAAAAATGTCTCAATTGTAAAATTAAAAAATAAAAAGCAAATTGCATTTAAATGTTTGTAATAATATTTAAAGTATATATCTCTCTCAATTGTTAAACGGTTTTTCTAAAAATCTTCAATGTTATAATACGTGCAATAGTATTTGATATATAATTAATTTTTGTGTAAAAAACATCTAACTTTTAAAATATAAATCCTTATATCAAAGAAAATTTCGTTAAAAACAGTTTTATAAATCTTTATAATATAAATAAAATCACTAAAATGAATGAAAATGTATTTAAAGTAAACAATAATATGCAAGGAAAGATTAAATAAAAATAATATTTAATTTATATTTTACAGGATAAAGGGTTTTAATACTATTTTTCACTACTTCAAATGTGTAAGGAAACATGTTCATAATATGGGTCTTGTAAAGTTTCAAAAATTTTTACGCTCACTTATGTGTATAATATTAAAAAATTCTGCAATAAAATATGTGCTATAGCATCTAATGTATAATTAATTTTTGAGTAAATCTCAAAATCAAGGAAAATTTCATTTCAGATCGTGCATTTTAAAAGAAAATTTATAAGACCATGGTAATAAAAAAACCCCAAATAATCCAAAATACAGTGTATGTGGTAAGACAAGCAAAAGTTTATTTAAAATAGAAAGGTGTAAGCATTAAAAAGATTTCCAATATTCCCTTATGGATCTGCATTTAAGTGTTTGTCATAATATTTAATGTATATGTTTCAATTGTAAAATGTTTTCTAAAAATCTTCAACATTAAAAATATGTGTAATAGTATTTAATATATAATTAATTTTAAGTAAAAACATTAATTTTTAAAATATTAAATCCTTATATTTCATCCAAAAACAGGTTTGTAAATCTATATAATATAAATTAAATCACTAAAATTTATGAAGATTTATTCAAAGTAAAAATAATATGCAAGGAAAGATTAATTAAAAAATAACATTTAATTTAGATTTATAGAATAAATGGTTTTTTTATACTATTATAACTTCTTCAAATGTACAAGAAAACATATTCATAGTATTTGTCTTGTAAAGTTTCAAAAATTTTACTCTTACTTAAGTGTATATTATTTAAAACAAAATTTCTGCTATAAAATAGGTGTTATAGCATCTAATGTATAATTAATTTTTGAGTAAAAACATCTAACTTAAAAAAACATAAATCTATATAGCAAAGAAAAATTTCATTTCAGATCTTGCATTTTAAAAGAAAATTTATGAAACCAAATGAAATTTATGAACCAAAAACCAAATAATCCAAAATACAGTATATGTGGTAAGACACGCTAAAAATTTATTTAAAAACGAGATGTAAGCATTTATAAAAATATTATTCTGAAAGGCAAAGATCAATTGCAACGTTGTCCAAATATCGTCTAGTGTACGACACTGAGTTCTAGTTCGGGGGCACATAAGTGGTTTATCGCTGCTTTATACAAGAATTTTACGAAACGTTAAGTTTATTCTAGGGCATAATGCATTCCCACGGGGCAAGCTGTGAAACCAAAATTGGTTTGTTGGATACTTCATCACAAGCAAGCTTCCATTTCCAGAACAATTTTTAAAGAATTGTAGTTCTTTCTAGAAAACACAAATTGCCTTTTCTGTCCAAATGAAACAGACGCTATGGGTGCATAAAGATCCAAATCGTTGTCATTATGGGCACCCATACAGTCCTTACCATCTTTATAACGGTTCACCAACACAAAATTAAATCTGTAAGGAAATGTACTGTGAGTAGGCTTTTTCAAGTTCAGACTTGGCTTTTTTCAAGTTCAGACTTGCTCGATGGACATACTCGTGACGTCACATCGAAATCTCAGAAGGAAAAAAATCCAAGTCCCAAACGTAAACACACTGACGTCACTGGTCATGAATAAAGTAAAACCATTAAGAAATCAATTCGTTCCTTAGATTAATTACTTTTAAAATCACTAGATGGCGCCATAAGTCATTTTGAAAAAGCATTTATTAAAACCCCTATGCAATTATTCAAACCATTTTCTAAAAATAACCCATTCCTAATACTAAGAAAAAATACAAGTCCAAAAGAGAGAAAAAATCCAACACTACATTAATTCACCACATTAAGTTAACTCTCTTACAGCCTAACGGATAGCGCACTTGACCTCGGATCCCATGGTCCCGGGTTCGAATCCACGAAATTGCTTTTTAATTAAAAATAATAGGGTTTCGAATATCTCCACCAGATGGCACTACGCGAGTGATTCATCACCATGGCAACGAAACGACGCCATCTTGAAACAACTCAACGCCTGCACGATGACAAAAAAAATTCCAAGTCCAAAATGTAAACAAACAATACGTCACGTCATTCAGACACGCCCACTTCCGGTCACGTGGTATGACGTCACTTGGCACCGCCCACTTCCGGTCACATGGTATGACGTCACTTGGCACCGCCCACTTCCGGTCACGTGGTATGACGTCACTTCCGTCTCGTATAGGCACCCGTATACTACTGACATTGAAAAGAAGTGTTAGGAATATTGCTATTCTTCCAATTGAATAATTGATTGTTATTGTGTTTCAATGTTAAGTTCATTTAGTATTTGAAAGTACTTTATTGTGTATTAATTTGTAGAGTTGTATAATTATCATTTGTGTATAATATGTTTATATTGAAATTGAAATTTCAATCGCGGGGAGTGTTAAGTCTCCACGAGACTACGGAAACGAGGCGACCTGAGCCGAATGGGAACGAGGCTACGAGCTGAGCGGAATCGGAACGAGATATTTTTCAAATGAACTACAAGGTTTCCTTAGCCTAACGAGAAAGTGGTCCTTCCACAACGATGTTATATTTGTTGTTAATAAACTTGTTTTTATTACGATGAATTGTGTCAATTAGAATACAGTCCACTACCAGAGCTACCGGCGCAACACTATATGAAACGATACCTAAAAATAACCCCCTAATTACAATTTTCACTACAGATCACCCCTTAGCGGTCCCCTTTTATCCCTGTCTTTGTCTCCCTATCTAAGTGGTCAATATCTTGCCTTTCACCTTTGAACTCAAGCCGCCTCGTTAACTTGGACCTCCCAAGGACTCTCCTGCTTTCAAATCGCATATGTAAGATCACATTCCTCCTTCGCAAAACCACCGACTTCTACCAATGAACTTTCGTGTTAAATCCCCTGGTCCAATAATATTTTTCTTAATCCTAATCCCTCTAGCGAGATCTTTGCAAACTAGTTATTCTTTCACGAGCCTCTTGGGCTAAGGAGTCCTAAGAGCCGTTCCAAACTCCAAACCCTCAACACCTCATGATGTAACTACTCGTCTACTGAAATAATAAAGAATTGTTGTGGAGTCTGCATATATATATATATATATATATACATATAAGTGCTGGTGGAGATGAGGGCGTCATCAGGGAGGAGCCTTACCCCAGTCAACACAACATGGCGTTTTCTGCGTGTGAGCGGCAATTAACCAAATGTAGCCCACACACCCCTCCAAACACTATAAACAGAAAGGCAAAACTAGAAAACAATGACCAGAAAATTAAAACCACAGAAGAGAGAACAAACTTATCCAAATTAATAAACCGCGCTAACTACATTGACGATCTTCATGTAGTTTTTGTGTGTATATATATAAATATATATAAATATATATGTACACACATATATACATATTCATATATGCAGCTTCTGCCACTCTATAGAAGTATTATATATTACTTCTCTACTTAGAACTTGTCGAAACTTCCCTTAATTAATGAAAATTTATTCAAAATAATCCCGTAAAATGTATATTACAGTTAACTGATACATCTTGCGTGAACTTGGAAGAAATTTATTCACATCATTATTAGTTATGAACTTAATTTCATTTTCCAACTTACATTGAAAAGGCTCATTTAATTTTTCGGTGCTCTTTCTATTTGTTTTTACTTTTATAAATGGAAATTTGTTTAAGTTTCTGAGTAATTAAAAAGAGGTCGTAGACGAAAATTCTTTACTACTTAAGATAAAAAACGACGGAGTGCATGTCGAACGACATTTACAAGACAAGCAACGATTATGTATTCAAGTGCTATGGTAGGCGTTTAATGCATGAATTGTTACGATCCTTTTTCGAGTTTGCGAATAATTTTGTAGCTTGGTTTATCGCAGTGGAACATGAGGAATTAATTATTAAAGAGAACAAGTAACGAGAGTCTAGAGTTATTAGGAATATTTGGTTATTGATTAACTATGTCTTATATTGAAATTTTGTATTCGTTCCAATGGCTATAACATCATAGTTTATTTTCTTTGAAGTGATGATTCTCCATGGATGTTCAAGGGGCTGTAGTGTCTCAGTGGGTATGTGCACTGCGCTAGCAATCTGCGATTTGCCGGTCGGTTTCTGTCAGTTACCTCCATGGGTGTATTTCTCTCTTCTGTGTTAGTAAAACTTCTCTTCATGTGTGTCTGTCCATTACTTGACTCTGTCTGTCTTGTGTTTGGCGGAACTTGGCCAAATGTGGCCCTTGTGCCATAAAAAGCCTAAACAACCACAGTCAGTTTGAAACTTGAATTTTGTTTTAGGAAGAGGTGCCTTAGAGAGGAGACTAAAGCAGTAAAGACTGATACAGTCTACTTTTAATATAAAATAAATTTGGTACGTATTAAAAATACAGTTTTGTATTATAGAGGTAGGTAGTTGAATTAACTTCGCAGTGGAGCAATACAACGGGCCATTAGCAACGGTCCGAGATCCATCCGAGGCCAATATCTCGTCATTTTGATCCACGGTTAAATGACGAGGTCAACACCTGAGCTGGCTCTCTCTAAACATCCACAGCACGTCAACGTGAGGACATTTGAGGCCACGACAGATTTAAGTTACACCAGCCCCCACGTAAACTTCGGTCTACGGTTGGATCCGGTTGCTAATTATCTACTCTTCCGAACGGGCTACAGAGCCGCGGTGGCCCGGTTGGAAGAGTAACGAACTAGCAACCGAAGGGTTGCGAGTTCGAATCCAGCCAAACACCGTCGTGTACAAAGGGGGCTGGTGCACGTTAAATCTGTCGTGGCCTCAAATGTCCTCACGTTGGCGTGGTGTGGAAGTTTGGAGAGTGGGGTGCCAGCTCAGGTGTTGCCTCGTCATCTGACCGTGGTTCAAAATTACGTGGTGTTGTCCTCGGATCTTTCCCTTTGGGATTGATCCCGGACCGTCACCAATAGCCCGTTGTGTTGCTCTAGTGTGACGTTAATTGAAATACCCCCCGAACGGGCTACTGTGTCTCTTGTATTATAGAGAATGGAAATTTGAACGAAATGAATTGTTGGTGCATTTCATTCAAAAATGTAAAAAACAGTAAATTCTTTTGTCTTTAATGCCGGCCAATTGAGCATTGGAAGAGTAACGGATTAGCAACCGGAGGGTTGCGAGTTCGAATCCAACCAAGGAGCCGTCAACAAAGGGACTGGTGCACGTCAAATCTGTCATGATACCAAACGTTCTCACGTTGCCGTGGTGTGGAAGTTTGGAGAGTGGGGTGCCATCTCAATGTGACCTCGTCATCTGACGGCGGTTTAAAATTACGTGGTGTTGTCCCAGATCTTTCCCTTCGAGTTTGATCCCGAACTGTCGCCAATAGCCCGTTGTGTTGCGCCAGTGCGACGTTAATTAAAATACCTACCTACCTCATTGCAGCAGTCCCTCTAAATTACGCACTACAAGGGTAATTTGTGAACCGCCTAGCATTATCCTGGTGCATCACGGTGCTGGGTTCACCTCACATACATACCACTCATTCTAGGCACAATCGGTTCATAGAAGCCACACATTCATTCCAGAAGGGCAAACGTCCATGCCTTACCCCGGATTCAAACCAGGACCCTTTCCATCCAGAAGTTAGTACCCTGACCGGTGGGTCGACTAAACTACTAACAGACTAAAACGGAGTTGTTAAAGTTGGAGTTGTAAACATGAATCTGTAGTATTTTTGACAATAAACAATTCAAATATTTTACATTACATCTTGATAGGTGAGTGCGGCATATTAACGCCGATTTCGCGATGTCTTCTTCAAACCAGCGAAGCAATATACATAAAACGAATAGTAATTGAAAACAGTAGAATAAAAGATGAATCAAATATCTGTAAGAGGATTCTAAAAATGTTTTCTCCGATGCAGTAGAATCAAGATGTACTCCAAAGTCTTCTTCATCAAGGCAAATAAGTACTTGTAGTCAACTTGGTGAAAAAGATTCAAGTAGTCCTGAATTGCAACGTGACCTGCTCTAGCAGAAAAAGTGGTTCCGCTCTAGGGATTTGTTTGAATTAATGGAAGTCATTAGTCTCACTCTGGAATTGAAAAAGATAGCGATTCATTACAGTGTTCCTCCAAAAAACTACTCCGAAGTGATTGATTTTCTCTCCTGACACTACCCAAACACCTAGAGAGGATAGAAATTCAATTATTTTATTTAATTATTTGATTATTTTAACAATCTTGATGGTTTTCTCGACGAGGTATCTTGTCTTTAGCTTAACAGGCCAGATCTTGATAAACGAGATATCTCATCATTATCAAAATTGGTCACATCCTGATGGACGAGATATCATGTCATTAGCAAAACTGACTAGATCTTTATGGACGAGACATCTCTTCATTAGAAGAAAACTAACCATATCTTGATCTCGACACTTAAAAAACCGCCAATATAACCCAGTAAAACTGCCAGTATAACCCAGTAAAACCGCCAGTAAAAAACCGCCAGTCAAGATCTGACCAATTTTGTTAATGACGAGATATCTCGTCATTAACAAAATTGGTCAGATCTTGATAGACGAAATATCTTGTGATTAGAAGAAAACTGGCCAGATTTGGATGGAGAAGATATTTCATTAGAAGAAAACTGACCAGATCTTGATCTCGTCATCATCAAAATATCGGCAATACTTTGATGACGAGATTGGATGATATAGTCGAAATATCTTGTTGAAACCACTTGGAGGGTTAACAAAGTTTGCAGAAGGCAAAGAAGCAACAAAGTTATCAATACATTTAAAAAGTGGATTTAATATTGCTCGCAAGTTACCCATCCCTAAACCTTAGTACATTTGACCGTTGAACAGAAACGCTATCCCCTAATCAATCTTCCCCAGAACTTCCTCCAAATTATACGGAAAGATTTTCTAAGTGGCCCTTCCGAATCGCCCCCTCCCACCAATGGAATCTAAGAACCTCAAACACGGACACCGTCGTTAAGTGGGTCATTCTCGGAACTGCTGACCGAAGGCTATTGGCCGAAGCGTTTAATCCCCTGTCCCTTCAAAGTTTCGCCAAATCTCCTCCAGAGCGAGAATGACTTTTCCAATTACGCTGTGTATGCAAGAGTGGAAAGGAAACATCCAAGGGGCTTCATTAGGACCTGAGGAAAGTACAAAATCTTTTCTTTCAGGGTAAGACGAATGGACCCGGGTGGTGTTTAATGGGATCGGTTTAAGTGAATTCGTAGGGGGAGAGGAGAGGGGAATCCCAATTGTCTACTCGGTGGTGGTGTCTTAAGTCTAAGGTAAACTTCTTTCTGCTTGTATTCTCCCTGGAGTGCTGGGATAACAAGGAAAGGACCGAGACACTCGAAAGAGGTTGGATGTGTGTGTATACGAAGAGAGGACAACTATATAACCTCAGAAATATAAGTTTCTCTTCGGCTTTATTTTTTTATTTTTTCTTCTTCTTTGACTAAGTTTCTTGGCTTATTATGTTCCAGGAACTTAATTTCATGCTTTATGGGTTGCGTTTTATGCGTTTGTTTGTATAGTTAGAGTAACCATTAGGATTTTTTACATCAAGAATGAATGAGCAAAAGTTATTAGAAATCCCCCTGAATTCCTCAAAGGTTTCCTCAAAACTCGGTAGTACTTTAATTTTATTTTACTTTGCGTCCTCGTTTCTGGACTTATTAATTTCAGAAACTTAATTTCATGCTTTGTGGTTTGCGATTTATATGCGTTTATTGTTATAGTTAGTGTAACTATTAAGACTTTTTAACCCTTCAAGTGGTTTCGACGAGATATCTCATCAATCAATATCTGTCTAATTTAGATAATGATGAAATATCTCGTCAAGATATTGCAGATTTTTTATCACGACGAGTTCAAGATCTGGTCAGTTTTATTCTAATGACTAGGTAACACGTCGAGACAACCACCTGGAGGATTAAAAAAGGAAGTAAGTAAAATTTATAAGAAATATGAGTTCAATGGTTATACTAAAACTACTTAATGCTGATTGCCATTAACGTTGCTGAAGTTGGAAGTTTAATTAAAAGTAGTCATTAAGTGTTAGAAATATCGAAATGGATTGTTATCCAGTTCGAGATTTCTTACGTTTTAGGCTTAAGTGTTGTAATCCGCAATCTACATATGACTACGTGACGAAATACAACATTTACAGTGGTGATGTTTTGGATTTACCAAGGAAAGCTCTAGCTTCTATTCTTGGAGAACTGGGATTACAAGAGAAAGACTAAACAATTCCAAAGCAGTTGAATGTTAGTGCATATGTTACCGCTAAAGTACGGAAATAAGATAATCTGCAGATTATCTAGGTAATGTGAAAATAACTACGCGATCCGTTAAAGTGCGGGAAATTGTATCATTTCTCAAATTACCTACGTAATCTGCAGATCACCTAGATAATCTGTACAATACCTACTAGGCACTCGTTAAAGTGAAAATAAGATCTTCCCTCGAACAGCAAAAATGTGTATGCTCAAATTAATATTCAGACAAACAACTCAGTATACTAGGTACTACTAATTGAAAAACACGCTATACTTTTATCCCATAAAGTTATAAGTAATTTCGTATAATAATCAGTAGATGTAAATAAAATATACTGACAGTTAAAACATAATGTTATTTATTTATTTTTCGATATCTAAAGAATCAAGTTGATAGAATCAATCAATCAACTGAATAATTGAAGGGAAGGAGGAAATTAGAGAAACAAACTTTTGCACTTTAACGATTCCAAAGCCGTTAATGTGCACATTACATAGGTAAAGTGCGGAAAACTTATTTTGTAGATGATTCCGCACTTTAACGGAACAAATCAGCTAATCTGCAGATTACCTAGGTAATGTGCACATTAACGGCTTTCGAGCTTTAACGGTAACACATACAAAGATACACATATAGCCTCTCAAATATAAGTTTCATCAGCAATGCATCGATGGCATAGTGTGGAAGGTTGGAAAGTGAGATGCCAGCTCAGATGTTTTCCTCGTTATCTGAACGTTATTCGAACCGACGTGATATTGTCTTCGGTTATTTCCCTTCAGGATTGATTCCGATAGCCCGTTGTGTTGTTCTAGTGCGACGTTAATTCGACTTCCTACCTCAGCAGTACTTTTAAATTCCTCGTTTGACTTCGTTTTTCGGTTTATTACATTTGATGGTGCTTTGTAGTTTGCTGTTATGCGTTTGTTGGTGTAACTATTAAGATTTAAAAAGGAGTTAATCAGAACGTTATAAGAAATGTGAATTCTTCAATGGTTACATTACAAATACTTAATACTGATTGGTAGTAACTTTGCTAAAGTTGGAGTTAAGTTAAAGTTATTAGTGATAAAGTATTGGGGGACGACCATTTCTATCATTCCTAAGCTCTAGGTTTGAAGGTAGAAATCCGAAACTCTATAGATGATTATAGGACGAAATACGACATTTTTAGTTGAAAAAGTTTAATTAGTATTTTTTGATTGTTAGCTTGATTGGAAAAAAATAATAATTTTAATATTCAAAATCCACTCATTGTCTCTTTTTGTCACGTTGATTCATTAGTTCATTCAACTGTTTTTCCTTTGTTTCCATTGCTCATTAAAAGTGTTTTCTTCTTCCTATTTGAATGGTTTAGACAATTTCACGAGTTTTAATCCTATGTTGGGCTAATTTCGTTCATAAAGTTTGCTTAGGTCTGCGTTTAGTCATTCGTTCAATTTTCTTTAAGATTTGTTAAATTTGCTTTATTTAGTTTTCGAATTATCTCGTTACATCTTTTTTAGGAAGTTTTACATTTATCAAAACAAATTTGATCTATTTTAATCACAGACAAACCACCAAGGTACTAAGACTGCAGAACTAAAGCATGCATATCTATACTGACAGTTTCTTAGAACGAATTTTAGAGCACAAAAGACACATGTGTGTCACTCGGTTGTAAAACATCATTACACGAATCTAACAGTGCACAAAAATTGCAATGTACATTAAGTAATGGTAAAAAGTTAAGATCTAAGTTAAGTAATGTTAAAAAGTTAAACAATGGTCTCTAGCATTCAATGAACATCAGTCACCAATTTTGTTGGGAAGGAACCGTGATGGTTTTGTGTAACAAGGTTTTACTTCATCTGTCACAAACCAGATCACACACTGTTCGTGTAAAACGATACATGGATCTTACTGTGCATAAAGCCGTAGTTCATAAAGACTTAACGTAAAGACTCTAAGAGTTTTGTGTACCTCATTTTAATTACCAATTTCTTTCAAAAAAGACCATAGTGGTTTTGTATAACAAAAAGATTTCACTTCATTTGTCACATACTAGATCACATACTGTTCGTGTAAAACGTTATATGAATCTTACTGCGCATAAGGTTGTAGAGCATCGAGGCTAAAAGTCAAGTAAAGACCTTTAGAATTCTGTGTACCTCATTCGTGCGTGAGAGCAAAGAGAAAATGTTAATTTTCAAAATATGTATTGGTTGTACAGGAGACGTCTTAACCAGACGAAGTCCAAATGCTGTGATGAAATAATGTTTTCGAGAGACTAAATTTAAAAAACTATATAAAAAAGATGCTTTAACGATGTTTGGTGCTTTAGATTTGGAGGTTTGCTCACTTGCTGCGTTTGATTTCAAAGTTCATAAAATCGTTTCAAAATTTCCACTTGAAGGAGACACTTTACAGCATCAAGATTAAAAGTCAAGTAAAGACAGAATTCTATGTACCACACCTATTTCGTCCGAAAGAGACTGTAGTGGTTTTGTATAACAGAATCCCACTATATCTGTGTGTTACATACCAGATCACATACTGATCGTGTAAAACGTTACTTGACCCTGTGCTAAGGTTGTAGTGCATCAAGGCTAAAATGGCCTTGTAAGGACCATAAGAAAATATAAAGGACCATAGTGGTTTTGTATAACAGAAGGTAACTGTAGTTGAATTAAAGTCACACTAGAGAAACATAACGGGCTATGTACAACAAAAGGATTTCACTTCATCTGTCACATACGATTGGGTTGATGCAACAGTTCGTTCCGTTTTTGGCGCTAGATGGCATTGCATCGCAAAACCGAAGTGTTATCTACTTCACACGTGTAGAGTTTTGATGTTGTTTGAAAGAAGAGATTTCAGCAAGTATTTGGGGGGAAAATTGGGTTATTGGGTTGTGTTTTTTAAATTTTGTTAAGCATTAAAAATGGCAGAAAATGAGGAGCATTTGCTTTTTTATTTCCGAAAAGGCAAGAATGCTTCACAGGAGTAAAAGAGGATATGTGTTGTGTATAGTGAGGGGTGCCGTTGGACGATTCCACATGCCGTAAGTGGTTCAGAAAGTTTCGTCACCTGGATCATTTCTTTAGCCGGAAACCTCAGAACTTCTATGAGCGCGGGATTATGCCGTTACCGGAGAGATGGAGAAAGGTAATCGAACAGAACGGCACATACTATATTGATTAAATATAATTTTTAATAGTAAATAAAATTTTTCTTCAATTTTTGTCCAAAAAAACGGGACGAACTTTTGAATCAACCCAATAGATCAACACCAATGGCGTAAAACATTACATGAATCTTACCGTGCTTAGTTAGCAGTATCACAAGACTAATAGTCTAGAAGTCATCTAAAGACCTTTCTGGGTTCATTTTTGTCACCGATTTCGTTCGAATCATACTGATTTTGTGTCAGAGAACGATTTTGCTTCGTCTGTCACATACTAGATCAAAACCCCGAAATTCCACCTCCCTCGGGATAGTGGACTAGACTTTGGGAAGCGTGCCAATGAGTCACGGCCATCTCGAAACTGGTCAGCTCGTACTCGAAGTCGGATCGTAAGCCTCGAAAAATTACAGGAATTCCTCCTCAAAATACCATGCTCCAGGGGGCGGCGTCCGGCGATAATCTTCCCGAATCGCCTCGATCGCTCCCACCTGTCCGGACAACGCCCGGATTCGGACACTGCGACACCTCGCTTGTTAACACGCTCCCAAATTACCCTCGCCGTATTAACGAATCACGTCCGGGTTGCCATGATTGCATTCCCCGCAACTCCCCGGACAGGGAAAGCCGCTCTGGATCCGGGAATATTGGCACATTAGACGGGCGCGCGATCCGGTAATTCCGGCATTCCGCTGCAAAAGTCCGGACCCGGTCTCCCGGGGAACTATCCCTCCCGCGGAGTGACCCTTTCTAATTAAGGAAGCGGAGCGAGACGCCACACTCTGGGGAGCCACTGAAACTGACATCCGAGGCTCGGTGTTGGTTATTAGGGATTTTTCCCCAGCTCCTGAGAGTGAATCCCTCTATTTTCCCCTTTCTGCCGTTTGTTGCGAAAGTTAGACACTTGGAAAATCGGATTTAGAGTTTCGATTTATTCCTGTTTTTATTTGGTGGAAAGTTTTAAAGTTTTCGCAGTTCCTTTTTATAAGGGGGTGGTGGTCCTGTGTTAGAATTTCTCTGTTGTAGACTCTGGAAAACAGGTGTTGTGTAAATGTCTAAGTTGACAGGGACTAGTATTTTTCTTTGATAAATCACTTGGAAAAATCAGATTTAGAGTTTGGATTTATTCCTGTTTTTATTTGGTGGAAAGTTTTAAAGTTTTCGCAGCTCCTTTTTATAAGGGGGTGGTGGTGGTCCTGTGTGTTAGAATTTCTCTGTTGTAGACTCTGGAAAACAGATGTTGTGTAAATGTCTAAGTTGACAGGGACTAGGATTTTTCTTTGATAAAAAGAGGCAGGTAGTTAATTAATGTCGCACTGGAGCAGCACAATTGGAGTATTGGTCACGATCCGGGATCCATCCCGATGCGAAAGATCTCGTAATTCTGAATCACGGTTGGATGACAAAGTCAACACCAGAACTGACAGCACATTCTCCTATCTTCTAATCCACCCCAACATGAGGAGATTTGAGGCTACGATAGATTGAACGTGCACCATCTCCCACATACACGGAGATATTTGGTTCGATCGAGTTTCGTAATCACAACCTTCCGGTTGCTAACCCGTTGCTCTTCGATCTGAACTACCGTAAGATACTTGGAAAAATCGGATTTGGAGTCGATTCATTTCTGACTAGCATAATTACCCGACTTTATTCGTTTTGAATTAGTTATCGATTGGAAAAGTGTTCAGAATAATCATTTTCCTTTCGTAGAAAAATGCCAAATAATTTAATTGAGTAAAATAATTTTTTAACACCTTTTTGACATTTTTATAATTCCTACAACTTTGGACACAAATCCTATACATACATATCCATCCATGTAATACATTTCACATACATCGCAACCCTGCTAAAGCTACAAACTGACGAAAGGTGGACACTAAGGTAACTTCTAAAATAGACGATTTTGTGGGAGGATTAGGAATTCCCTTTCTTAAGTTCTTTTCCTGTAAAATTGCTCAACTCAATTCACAAAAATGACGAATATATACGGGAAATTTTCGCACTCAGTTTATCTACCAATATTTTCTGACTTGTGGCATTCTCCAGGCATGCGACGTTTTCAAATTCGGGATTTTATCCCGTTTCTGCGAGGGACAGAATGAGAGAGAATCCCTTTATTTTTCTCTTTATGCCGTTTGTTACGAATGTTAGACACTTGGAAAAATCGGATTTGGAGTTTGGATTTATTCCTGATTTTTCGATTTCTTTTTCTTGATGGAAAGTTTTAAAGTTTTCGCAGCTTTTTTCTTATAAGGGGGGTAGTCGTCTTATATTAGAATTTTTCTGTTTTAAAGCGATTCTGGGAAAGAGAAAATAGAAGTGTTGTGTAAATGTTTAAGTTAACAATGGCGTCTTTTTTTGATAAGATGAATTGGGTAGAATTTAAATCTTAATTGGTTTTCAAATGCTTTTTCGCTTTGTTTCCTTTTGAATTTTTTCGCGCGAGTCCTTGAAATTGTAAAATAGTTGAGTATGAAGTAAACGACGAAAGTTTCCAGACAAAGAACGCAATTAAAAAAATAATCGTGATCGTTAATTGGCTTGTCAAATACTCGTGATGTTTAACTCTGCCTTTTCTGTTCCGAATTGAGGATTCTAATTTCTTTAAAACGAGGTTTTCAGAATAGAAAACTAGAAGAAACTTTTGAGAAAATAACGTTAAATTGCTCTTAAGGAAAATGAACAACTAAAAACGAATATTTTATTTTTTTAAAACTAACGAACAATTACATTATTTCCTTTTGGGACTCGAACAAATATGATTGGAATTTTTAATAAAGATACGAAAAAATTCTACAAATTTTAAATTGAGAAGTAGTATGCTTAAAGTTTTTAATTTTCTTTTAGCTCTGGTAAGGTCTTCTGCAAAGTTTACTTTTCTGAGTTATCTCTCTTTTCTCGAAAACATTTGAAGTGATTAAAGTGGAAACGCACTGTTCTCGTATGAGTTCATAGTAATTCGATTCCATTCCATTTAATTCACTAAATCCCAACGTAATATGTGATGTGGTATGTAAATTTAACTAATGAAAATGAGGCTAACTCGATTCAGAGTGATCAAATGAGAGCTCCCATAATACATATCGGGTTGCTTCAAAATATAATTTACCTCGTTTTGGCGTTTAATCTGATTGGCGTTCGCCAATCAACTATCATGTATCAATTCTGAGTTCATTCTTTGCAGTTTCTATTGATGACGTGCTGACATCGTATTCGAAAAAGAAGCCAAGTGGCGTCACTTCCGTAATAGGTACCGGAAGCACGTATCGCCGCAGAAATACTGCCCCTACTTACATTTAACTTGACAGAAAAGGCCTATCATAGTCGCAAGTTTGGTCCTACTACTACGAATATGTAAAATCTTAAATAGTAGTATTTAAATAGTAGTATTTTTGATAAAAGAATAAAACAAATAAGAATAATAAAATAAAAAGAAACAAAAAATAAAGCGAATATAAAAAATTAAATAAAAAATAAATATTAAATAATAAAATAAAAATTTAGGTTATTTCTTTCAACTCCTTAAGCGGCGGTAGTACGTACGTCTATGTAAGTATAGTCTATGTCTAGGCGTACACCTCCATAAAATGTTTAAGTTTAGATAATTTTCTATTTATATTAAGATTGATATTTGATATATGAATACTTCCTTATTTGATATTCTGATGTCTAGGACTGCTTTATCTGTAGTGGCTTCAAAAGTCCTCACGTTGGCGTGGTGTGGAAGTTTGGAGAGTGGGGTGCCAGCTCAGGTGTGACCTCGTCATGCGACGTAGTTCAAAATTACGTGGTGTTGTCTTCGAATCTTTCCCTTCGGGTTTGATCCCGAACCGACGCAAATAGCCCGTTGTCTTGCTGCAGTGTGACGTTCATTAATATACCTACCCAATGTGTTTGCATGTGAAAAGGCATTGTATTGGAGAGCTGATGTCGGATGGTTTTAGATTGGAGTCCGCTAGAGATGGTTTTAAATTACTTCACTGTAAACACAGTGTAAAAAACGAAGAATGTTTTTCATATTTAAAATAATGTTACAATCGAGTTTTGGTAACTTTCTCGTTAAAATGAAAATTGTGTGTTGAATAGTACGCTGTGGTATTTAGCTCATACAAGTGAGTGGTGATATTTTTTCATTAGTCTAAATGGAAAAATGAGCCAAACAAAATGTGTGCAAAGATATGTGCTTTACACAGGGGGTTTCGAAAATATCTAATTGTAGTGGTTGTAGAGGGCCCAAAATAAACAGTTTTAGTCAAGAAAGTTTAAGTGGTAGAAGTCATTCGATAACATCGTTTCGGTGGCGTAGGACGTCATTCCCGACAAAATCAACGGCATGAATCGCTACACGAATTCGGAGCTCGCAGATATGCATCTGATGTATTTGGCTGCCAATGGAAAAGGACGAGCTGCTCAAAAGTTGTACAGTGGTCAGAACATTGCATCTGGATTGAAAGACTCCTGGTTCGAATTCGGGATAAGGCATGGATGGTTGTCCATCGTGAATGTATCCGTGTCCTTTCTATAAATGTTTACTTTGGGACCTTCTACCCCCTTTGCAATTTGGCCAGATATTTTCGAAACAGTGTAATTAAATCGTCCAGACCAACAGCTTCACCAAAGTGAAATCAAATAAATTTAAGATGATAATGCAAACAATGTGTGGAATTATTTATATAGCGCCAAACTACTAAGACTCCGTCTCTGGAATTGGCATTTAAAACGAGTTAATACCCGGGGCTCTTTACTGCTATAGTATGTAGAAATTAGGTAAAGAGGTTGCCGCTAGCGCCATCTAGTGGTCAGGCAGGTCTCATCAAAATAATATATTATATAATCCTAAGTAAGCATTACTCTGTTCTATATATAAATTACACATGCACCAAGCTATTGTACAAACGGAATTCAACCAGCTGAGAACTGGCGAAATGTTACGATAAAACAGGAATTAAAAATCTTTGTGCAACTAATTGGGATCTGGTCATAGCTTGGGTGATTTAGTTATCACTATCTTATAAGCAGTTATATCACTGGAAACTGCAACAAAAAATATTTTAAATTTGATCGTGTGAATATATTTACTTTGGGATTGATCCCGGACCGTCACCAATAGCCCGCTGTCTTGCTCCAGTGTGACGTTAATAAAATACTTACCTACCCGTTTGAATATATTTCATTCACAATTTGAATGTTTTTTATGTACGAAAACCTATTGACTTGTCTTGTCATTGCGATGTTTTATTTGAATTTAATAAAAATTTTAGGTAGTTAATTAACGTCGCACTGGAGCAACACAAAGGGTTATTGGCCACGGTCCGCGATCGATCCCGAAGGGAAAGATCAGAGGAGAACACCACGTAATTTTGAACCACGGTCAGATGACGAGGCAACACCTGAATTGGCACCCCACTCTCCGAACTTCCACCACGCCAACGTGAGTCATTTGAGGCTACGACAGATTTAACGTGCACCCCCCCTTTGTACCCGACGGTCTTTAGTTGGATTCGAACTCGCAACCCTCCGGTTGCTAATTCGTTGATCTTCCAATCGAGCTACGCGGCCCTGCTCATCTCCAGGCCTCTCAGTTGACGAGCAGCCCAATAGAAGTTTGAAGTGATTAAATATGGCTCAAAAATTATCTGCAGTATTTGCAATTCTATTATCAGGAATTTTAGGGCTGTCATTGGGGTGATCTCCAGCCATTTCGTCCAGTTCGCAAAAAGGACAGGTGGCTGATCTCGCTACTCCAATACAATGTGTCCTTACAGGTAAGCGTGTCCTGTAAAAAGTGGAAAGCAAGCGACTCCAACAGCTTTGGATAGGGAACCTGGAATACAAGCTTTATTCATCAATAAAACATTCCAGTTCCTTCCTGCAGACATATCTTCATGGATTGAAAATCTATTAGCCCTTATATATGAGAAAATAAGCCTCTTGGTGTTACGTAAAGGACAATGAGATTTAGGTTGGAGCAACTGTGATCCAGCCTTAGCCAATTGGTCTGCTTATAAGTATTCAATTCGCTTCCAAAAACTTAAATTTCAAAGCAAAATAATCAAAATCTCAAATATCAGCGACTACTTTTTGTATATATACCTTATTTTGTAAAGAAAGAAATAATTTCATCACGTCGAATGAATACGTCAGTAATGAAGTAGTTAAATTATTTGTTTGAAAAATTCAAGTAATTGACCTAGTTTATAGAAATCTGAATCACCCTAAACTTAAAGTAACTACTTTAAAATCTACGAGGGAAAGTCAAAAATTATACGTACTTTATTTTTTCAATTTATTTACACAAATGTAGGATTGAACAAGTTCGTCATTTTTCCATAGTCTTCTTCCTTTTCGATGCACTTGGTCCAGAGGACCACAAGCTTACGTATTCCCTCCAAGAAGGTTTTCGGTTGGTCATTCAACTATGTATGCACCACTGAGACAACATGCTACATTGTCAATGGTAATTTGTCGGTTTGACCGTACCATTTCTCAAGATTGCTGAATCTTCTCGTCATTGGTGGAGGTTGACTGGCGTCCTGCTCCTTCTTCGTACCAAGCTTGTCCGGTCTCTTTTAAGCTTATCGATCCACTCATACACGCTTCTACGTGATAGAGCACTGTCCCCGTATTGTGTTGTAAGCCTCCGATGAATTTCAGCCCCTGGTGCACCTTCCGAACATAGAAATCGGATCGCTGCTCTTAATTCCGCCTTGGTGCACACTGCTAGAGGAGCGGCCATGTTTATACTGAAGCAGAAGCAAGAAAAATGACGCTATCAAGGTCAAACTTCGTTAAGTGACCACAGCAGTATCGACTCAGTATGACAAACCTAAAGATGTGTTATTAGCGAAAGTGCGGATAAATTTTGACGTACCCTCGTATTTTAAAAATATACTTTATTATATTTATGTCGTTCCTGACGAGAAAAATTCACTAGTACTTTTATAACATGTAATTTTGGGATAAATATGTTTTTGGCTTCTAAAAACTCATGATCTATGATGCAAATAATGTTTTATAGTTTATAACAAAAACTTTGATACAAATAATGTTTTATAGTTTTATTTTACGGAGAGTAAGGCAGTCGGGAAAACCTTTCCTCCTGTAGTATCTCATTTGTGGACAGAACACATCGTTTTGGACTTCACTTGCACTCTTTCAACAGGCTCCGAAATCAAATCCCGGTCAAGGTTTAAATGTCCGCAATGATTTGGAATCCACTTTAAGCCGTAAGTCCCAGTCTAATTAGCCATCGTGTAACAAAAATTAGAAGTTCTTCAAAATTAAAATTATTTCTTTTTTAGTTTCGTTTACTTTACTAATTAATTTTATAATTAAATTATTTACTGCAATATAAAATTTATTGCTCGCACTTAATTATTTGTATTTTTACAACATTTAAATTGTGTTAATTTTGCTTTCCTTTCGATTTTTATTTAAAGATTAACAATGCGCTATTGTTTAAAACTTTTCAGTGTATTTCTTAGGGGTTGTCGTGGCTCAGGGGGTACGCCCACTGCGCTAGCAGCCTTCGACTTGTAGGCGGCGCAGGTTCGATTCCTGCCAGGTGCATTCCTCCCTGGATGTATTTCTCTCTTCTTTAAACCGAAACCAACCAATTGATTGCTTTGAAGAAATAGTCTTCAATAAATTATCTGTTCAGACTCTTATTAAAGTTTTATTTAAAAAAATTATTATCTTGAGGTTTTCTTTCATCATACATTTGCTAGATGACCTTTGAAATAAATTTCATCATTTTGCGCCGAAAAGTTTTATTTGGTCAGACTTCTATTGCATTATTATATTCGAAAGCTTTATATATTACATCAATACATTTGATTTATTTATGTAGTTTCTTATTCCTCCTTGTCTAGCCGTCTGCTAGACAAAGACTAACAAGTCTTCCCGTCTCAAATAATTTATAATTTCCTAAGGTTGTGCAATAAGTCTGAAGATCTCATTCCAATACACGCGGTGGCCCGGTTGGAAGAGTAACGAACTAGCAACCGAAGGGTTGCGAGTTCGAATCCAGCCAAACACCGTCGTGTACAAAGGGGGCTGGTGCACGTTAAATCTGTCGTGGCCTCAAATGTCCTCACGTTGGCGTGGTGTGGAAGTTTGGAGAGTGGGGTGCCAGCTCAGGTGTTGCCTCGTCATCTGACCGTGGTTCAAAATTACGTGGTGTTGTCCTCGGATCTTTCCCTTTGGGATTGATCCCGGACCGTCACCAATAGCCCATTGTGTTGCTCCAGTGTGACGTTAATTGAAATAATAAAAAAAAACAAAAAAACATTCCAATACAGAAAAGGGGGCCGCTGTGGCCAGGTTGAAAGAGTATCGTATTAGCAACCGGAGGGTTGCGAGTTCGAATCCAGCCAAACACCGTCGTAAACAAAGGGAGCTGGTGCACGTTCAATCTGTCGTGGTCACAAATGTCCTCACGTTAGCGTGATGTGGAAGTTTGGATAGTGGGGTGACAGCTCACGTGTTGCCTTGTCATCTGACCGTGGTTCAAAATTACGAGGCGTTGTTCTTGGATCTTTCACTTCGGTATTGATCCCGTATTGTCGCCAATAGCCCGTTGTGTTGCTTTATTGCGACGTTAATTAACTACCTACGAAAGACAGCCGTGTCTCGGGGGATGGTGCACTTTACATTTGTCGTGGCCTCAAATGTGCAACAAAGGCCTCAATTTCGCAACATTGCATAATATCGCTCAAGATCGACAGTAACATCATTTTCATTAGCATCCTCGAAAAATAAAATGATCCTCTAATGCCTCCACCAAACTGAACGTCGAAGAGTTGTTCGGAGGATGTAGAGGTCGTTCACGAATCAACCTTGGATTTCCTGATCTCAGTAGGGGCCGTCGTGGCCTAGTGGGTGTGCCCACTGCGCTAGCAACCTTCAAGTTGTAGGGGGCACCAGGTGCATTCCTCCTGCCAGGAATCCTGCAGGGAGGAATGCACCTGCAGGATTCCTGCCAGATGCATACCTCCCTGGGTGTATTTCTCTCTTCTGTGTCAGTAAAGCTTTCATTGTGTGTGTCAGTTACTTGATATTATATGTCTTGTGTCAATTACTTGATATTGTACTGTCTCTGGCGCAGCATGGCCAAATATGGCCCTTGTGCCATAAAACCCCAAACCGAACCAACTATCCATCCTGATCCCAATAACGGTTAAGTTCACGTATGCACTGAAATGAAATGAATCGAAGGGATTGAACAAAACATGTGGTCTACAGAGCCGGTATTTGAAACGTCACCAGAAGTGGCGATTTGACCGATGTCATATTCTGTAAATTGTCGTTCATTTAATATAAACTTATAAAAGCACCAAATTTAATAAAAATGTTTTATCAAAAAGTTATACCAAAACAAATGGTACCCTTACGTATAAAACAAGCTTATAAGTACCCCAACTATTATGTATTATACAAAGAACTGATATAGCCTTATCAACTTAAGTAAACATATCTATTCGGTGACAACACTGATTTAAAATGAGCACAAACTATTCAGTGACTTCGTGGTAGCTCATTTCAAATACGAAAGTTCAGAAAATTATACTGCATAAATGAAAAATTTTAGAATAAAATGTAAATAGGATGTATAGCTTAATTAATCAGCGGAGCCGAAAATTTATAACTCCCTTGAATCCAAGCAGTAACTCTCCAACCAAAGACCGTTGTGAACAATGGAGGCTGGTGCACGTTAAATATGTCGAGGCTTTGAAAGTCCTCATGTTGGTGTGGTGTGGAAGTTTGGAGAGTGGGGTGCCAGCTCAGGTGTGACCTCGTCATCTGACCGTGGTTCAAAATTACGTGTTGTCTTCGGATCGTTCCGCTCGGGTTTGATCCCGGTCCGTCGCCAATAGCCCGTTGTGTTGCTCCAGTGTGATGTTAATTAAATACCTACCTACCCATGTACTGTCTGCGATCGAAGGTGTTTCACTTTGAAAGTCGAATGGACGGAATTCCTTACTCGACATAAAACAGAAATATGTACATATACACACCATAAAGTACGTCATCTTGACGTCACGATGTAAATGTACCAATCACAATACGAACGAAAAATATAATACATCATACTAACACTTCACAAGACTAGACAACTGCAATCACTCAACCAAGTATTGGAGCATAGCTGATCCGGGTTTTGCGTTTATGCCTATACCTAAACAAACCAATCAATCAACTATTGATTAAGTGCTTTAACTGTCTTCAAGTACTGAGACATCAGATACTTTGAGACGCAGCACTTAAACAATGGCTAATCCTAAAGACAACTTAGAGATGCTGCCATCTTGGCTAGCACTCTGAACATATCTTACCCAGATAGGTTTTGCTTTTTTTATTAAATCTCACTTGAGTTGAAAGTAACTCAGATTTACTAACGGATTTATTAAAATGCTGAATCAATTAGAATTATCAACGTGAGGTTTGCTTCTTTCAAAGTTTAAAATATCCTGAGAAAAACCATGTTTTAGTTTAAATCTTATGAGTGATGTTTCTTAATAGTTTTATTTGTGTATTCAGTTATTCAAGTCGAAAAGTAATTAAATAACAGTGAAGGTTTTCCGTTTTGGACAATATTTATCTTAACATCTCACTGATAAAAATTTATTATCTGTTTATTACAGAATATGTTAGAAACTTTTTAAAACTTGAATGCATTTAAATGAGCTGTGTTTGTGTTCAATTATTAGAGAAAATTATACAACGCGTAATTGACTCACCTTATTGCCGAACCCATCAAATTCAGAACTGCTGAAATTCACGAGCTAATCCGGAATTTATCCGAATGTTCAAAACGACACAGCTGGAATAGTGCTTTAAAACTTTAGTCAAGTAAGGAAAATTGCACAAATAAACGAGTTTTCCGGATTATGTGAAACTTTGTATCAGAATTGTTACCTAAATTAAAGCGTGTTTTTATTTCTAAAAAATCTAAATCTTTAATTTACTTGAGAGTAACTGATTAATATCACCGTGTAAGATCTAAATAAGAAATATCCGAAGTCTGAATAGTGTTCCTGATAGGTTTTGTCTCTTCTCAAGTATGAGAAGTTTTTCTGTCAAGCTAAAAACGAATCACGATTGTATTTCTTTGGCAAACCTCTATTATTAGTACTCCTAATGCGACGTTTTCATTTGAGTGATTCAAAAGTGCCAGATGTCCTTGGATCTTTCTCTTCGTGATTGATCCCGGACTGTCACCAATATCCCGTTGTGTTCCAGAGCGACGTTAATTAAAATACCTACCTACTCTAGTGCTATATTCTTTTGACTTGGGGTTTGACTGATAAACATGGGGGTCGCTCATGTTGGGTGTCGATTAAGAAGCGCTTAATCGAAACCCAACAGATGAAGGTGTCACATACGAAACACTTCGTTTAAAATGTAAAAGAAATCTAGAAAGAAATAAAACGACCCCAGGATGCTCAAGCGATCTTTCTCCTATTTTCTCCTCTCCCACCTTTCTTTTCACAACTACTCGACATTGTTTGCATTCTGTTTGGCACAGCTTTGACAAATATTCGCATAAAACGCAAAATCAACCGACCTGACCATGTAACAATAATTAACGTCACACTACAGCTACACAACGGGCTATTGGAAACTGTCCGGATTCCATTCCGAAGACACCTCGTAATTTGAAGCCATGGTCGGATGCCGAGGTCACACCTGAGCTGGCACCCCACTCTTCAAACTTCCACACCAACGTGAGGACTTTTGAGGCCCGACAGATTTAACGTGCACCAGCCCCCTTTATACACGAAGGTCTTTTGTTGGATTCGAACTCTTAAACCTCCGGTTGCTAGTCCATTACTCTTCCAACCGGGCTACCGCGATCTGCTTGAAGAAGACTCACCCTCTTGCGATAGGTAGGTAAGTATTTTAATTAACTTCGCACTGGAGCAACACAACGGGCTATTTCCTCTTGTGATAGAGACTTCCAACTTACCCATGAATATGACCCTTGCGCCATTAAACCCAACAAACCAAACCAACTTACCCTTATACTCGTACAGAGGCTGTTCTGACATGTTTTGAACGATTTTGATGAGCTGTAAAAAATTGTATGCTACGAAATAATTTTATTTTCACAGCCAGTTAAATAGCTAAAGTATAACTTATCGTCTGCTAACTCAGAGTTTTGTTTACTTTCAAAATGGTGCTTTTAAATAAGCAATGGATGGAAGGCTATGTTTCCGCTCTTTCCGATCGGATCTTTCCCTTTGGGATTGATCCCGGACCATCACCAATAGCCCGTTGTGTTGCTCCAGTGTGACGTTAATTGAAATACCCCCCCGCTCTTTCCGAATCATGCTTATTCAATTATTCAAAAACGCTGTAAAAGTCATGGTAAAGGTACGATAAGTAATATTATTAATGAGAAAGGAAAAACACATAAAAGTGGAAAAATACTTACAAGAAAAGAAAAAAATTCTGAGAATATTTCTAAGGTTAAGATCTTTAATTTTAAAAGAGAATCCGCCAAGTCAAAGGACTAGAACAAAGTGAACGTGAGAACTTTCTCTAAGA
This sequence comes from Meta bourneti, assembly GCA_933210815.1. Lineage (NCBI taxonomy): Eukaryota > Metazoa > Arthropoda > Arachnida > Araneae > Tetragnathidae > Meta > Meta bourneti. The sequence continues at coordinate 88,118,808 of OW119927.1, forward strand.
GATTTATGATTGTTGCCGGTTTTGCATAGAATGGAAAATTAAAAGTAAAAAGAGGGGAAAAAATGTAAAAATCAACTCCCACATATTATCAAGACCCTATTTTATCCCCAATATTCAAAAAAGAAATACCATATCTTTACCCACAGGGCCAACAATCAGTAGAACTGCATCAGGGTAAAGCAAGCAGCCACATATCTGAATCGACTATTAAATTCTTGGAAAAAATGGAACAAGAAACTGGTATCAAGTCAATACCTTTTACTGATATTCCTGCTAAATCTCCAGATGTTTCACCCATAGACTTTTGGACTTTTAAAAAGGGCATTATCGAAACGTCGACCGAAAACCATTCAAGGACTGGAAAACTGTGGAACAAGAATGAGACAAAATAGCACTGTCGATACTACAAAAGTCATTATTATCATGGAAATTAAGGTGTAGAAAGATAGTTAACAATAAGGGCTATCAAATGGAACATTTAAGACACAAAAATTTCATGTAAAAATTGAGCTTCAGTCTATTAAATTCGGTCAAAAAATGTCTAGCCTCTACTTTTACCGCTGTTTGGTAACCGTATCGCTTTATCCCTACAGGATAGGGAAAAAAGAGCCCCTCCGTCACATGGGGACAAAACAAAGGCGTGAAGACATCCTATATGATATACTACAGCTCATTAGCCAGCGGAACGATCCGGGCACAATGAAAAAAAGGGGACGGGAAGGCAAAAGAAACGCAAACACAATAAGTATTCATTTTCACACTCAGTTTGCTGCCAGCGGGCGTTAAATAGGGCACATAAATATCGAACAAAGGACTCTTCTCACACACCCTAATGCGAACAGACGAACTAATCATTTATTGCGGGCTAATTACGTCGTTGTTCTTGGGACGCCATTCCGATCTGACAGCCAATCGGAGGAGAGGGGATGCGTTGCCCTGGCCCATGGGCCCCCCTGGTGTTTAGTTTTGATCCCAGCGCCTTCGGGGAAAATAAGACGCTGGGCTGGTATCGATTCACCAAAAGGACAAGAGGCGCAGGAATCCGATTGCTAATTGGCATTCGATTCGTCGGTAATCAGTTTGCATTCGATTATCGGGGGATCGATATTTTTAATCGAAGGGGATGCTTCGCGTTTTGGTGGTGTTCCCGTTCGCCTATTGATGGGGAATTTAGATGGATTAGTTTATCGGAATAAGGGGAGTAGGTATTGGCATTTTCCAGTGCTTTTACAGTGATCGAATTGTTCGTTTTATTCAATACATTTGTTTTCCGCTTGACAGAGAGGGTGATTTCATTCAATTTCTAGGCACTCGATGTTGCAGCAAACTTTTGACTGTGATGTTATTTCAACTCATTAGTTCAATAATTTACAGAAGTAACAACAATGGTACGTGAGTTATTGTTTAGTGGAAGCGGCGATGAAATTTACTGCGTAAAATAGTTTATCATTAAGTTCCATTAATTGCTCAGTGGTATTCCTTCGACTTAATTTTGGGAAATATCGCCAATTCATATAAATTTCTGAGGTTTTTCGTTCACAATTAATTTTTATGCATTGAAATCTATACTCAAGCCTATAACTCATAACTTAAGTCATTTTTGTTATGACTCAAACGATAGGTTGCATGGCGCGATGCTATGATCTCTATCTAAGATGTAGAAAATTATAGGTAGGTATTTAATTAACGTCGCACTGGAGCAACACAACGGGATATTGGCGACGGTCCGGGATCAAACCCGAAGGAAAAGATTATTATAGGTATGGCAGGTTACAATTATCAATGGCCCGTTGATAATTGTAACCTTGGAATTTTAGATTTCATGTACTATAACAAGAAAAGGGATATTTTGCGCAAAAATGATTCAGAAATACTACATAAATTCATCGAGATATATTTATCTAAACAGGTTAGTTTGAAGAACTGAATTTTTTAAGTATCAATCACACCCATGTAATACTGGAAACAGGAACCCATAGAAACAGGTATAGTGCGGCTCCAACGAGATGGCTGTCGACTTTGGGTCAATCGAATTTTGAATAGGTTTGAAAAGTTGTTAGGTAGGTTAGTAATTGAATTAATGCCTCACACACACACATTGGAGAAACACGACTGGTTATTGGCGATGGTCCGGGATCAATCCCGAAGGGAAACATAGTCAGATGACGAGGTCAACGCTTTATCTGTCACCTCACCCCCCAAATTACCACACTACGCATACAGTGTTTGGTTGGATCGTTTTGGAAATACAATCTTCCGATGCTAATCCACTATTCATCCAACCGGGCTACCGCGGCCTTGCGAAACAGGTATAGTGCGGCTCCGACGTTACAGCAGTCGACCTTGGGTCAGTCGACTTTTGAAAGGGTGTGAAATTTCATTAGAAGGTTTCTATACGCGAAAGCATGAATAGCCTTAGCCGTGGATGGGTTTCACCCACCACTGGTATTGCACCCAACGATAAAGTTGGAATCGGAATGCGCGCTAAAGAAGCCATACGTGGAAGCGTCTTGTTTAAGATTCAACCTTTCACCTAATTTGAAGAATAATCGTGGGGGGGGGGGGTTGTTTGGTTTTTTTTTTATGGCGCAAAGACCATATTTTGCCATGCTGCGCCAGACACAAAACAGACAATGCCAAGTAATGGACATAAACACACTAAGAAAGTTTTGCTGACACCGAAGAGTTGAAATACACCCAAGGAGGAATCAAAAATACACCGCTTAAAACAGATTGCTAGCGTAGTGGGCACACGCACTGAGTCACGATGGTCCGAAAAACTCTTGGGATACTTGAGGGATACTCGAAACCGGACTTACTTACAAAAGGAAAAAAATATCAAATGAATATAAATATTTGACAAGACCATTGTTGCGTAGGTAAATTTGTCATAAATATAGAAGCAATATAACTTACCAATCTATATTCACAAGAGAAAACACCAAGAGAGAGCTGTCCTTAAAATTCTAGCAATATATTAATTCCGTTATTCATTGTCACTTTGTTTTCGGTTTAATTTAGAAAAAGAATGCCATTTAAAAGCTGTTAATTAAACACTTCGTGAAAGTTCATAGTAAAAGAAGGAAAAATTCCGAGGCGTCTAATTTCGAACGAATAAAGGAAGTGCAAAAATGTCCTAATTAAAAATGATTAACACTAAAATGTAGTTCTAATTAAAGCAGAAAACCTTAATGGAAAGAAAAGGTAAGTCTCCCTTTTTCTTGCAAAGTTTCGAACTATGTAGTGTCTCTTGGTTTAAGTTTGTAATTTATTCATAATTAAATTATTCATATTCATAATTAAAAGTCCCTGTACGTTTGTGCTATGAGTACTTCAAGCATGTGTTTTCGTCTCAATAACTGATTTTGTTTTGCATAATCGGCAGTAAACATTCACTCGCGTTTCATCGTCGCCGTTTCTTTAGTTTTAACCTTTCAAGTGGTTTTGAAGTAAGGTTAAGAAGTGAGATAGTAACATTGCCAAAAGGCATCCTTGATTTGTGATTGCCTATTTGTGTACGTTTTCTTATATATATTCTCTTCTAGTTCTGTAAAAGCTAGTTAGAATTCGAACGGTAATCACAATCAACGAATCCAATCAAACAAAAGCTGTAAATATGCAAGGTAGGTATTTTAATTAACGTCTTACTGGAGCAGCACAGCGGTTTATTGGCGACGGTCCGGGATGAAGCCCGAAGGGAAAGTTACGAGGACAACACCACGTAATTTGAGAACACGGTCAAATGAAGAGGTCGCACCTGAACCGGCATCCCACTTTCCAAACTTCCACATCACGCCAATGTCAGAACATTTGAGGTCGACAGATTTAACGAGCACCAGTGTAAATATTTAAGAGTAAATATGTATTGAAAAATGTGAGATATAAAGATGAAAATTATGATCTGGGACATGAAGGAGACAATTTTGGAACTGACACCTATTTTCTTCTTTTTAAAGTCGTTGGGCCTCCGCCATAAACCCCGAAAGAACCACCCTATTTAATGACGTGGCTAAAATTGAATTAGCAGCGGCAGAGATCACTGTGTACCAGGACTCGATATGGGTTTATCCTAGATTACACTCCAAGCGGTTTCGACGATATATCCCGTCCATCAAAATCTGAACAATTTTGCGAATGACGAGATATCTCGTCATCAAGATATTCCTCATTTTTGATGATGACGAGATCAAGATCTGTTTAATAATCTAAATCAGTCTGTTTTCACTCCTGATTTGAAGGTTTAAAGTAATGTGAACCCTAAAACTCAGCAATTCCTTTAATGTTATATAGGTTAAAGCATAGACCTGTTTACGCGAAAAACTAAACTGGATCTGTGTACTTTATTCTTACGAATTGGGATAGTTTCGACACAATTGAAATTGTCAAAGCATTTTTAATGCTTAATCCTTTGCGAGTTCAAGATTTCCGAGAAGTGAAGGATTACTTTTACCTACACCACAACTCTGTAACAGGTTCTTCTCTGAACCTGCAAAGGAGGGAATTCCAAGAACTTCCAGAACTTCTCAAATTGAACCAACTGTTCCAAATCTCCTAAGTGGATTCTGGAGATGAGGGGTGGGATCAATCAAGTGCATTTGTTCTTTCCCTAGGATGGGCATCACCACGTGACACAAAGTACACGCCACCCCCTTTTGACTTCCGAGAGAGTGGTCGTTCCCATTCCGAACACCACTCGCATCCCTAAGTGACCCCCGTTCCTTTTCAGCCGACACCTAATAGAACAATTGATTCTCGCCATGACGCCCACTGGTCATTTGCTTAACTACATCCCCCTCCCTATCGATTAATCGATGACGGAGGTTGGGAATCGTTAATCGACACACTTTCCTCTGCGGGTTGTGCTTTGCGGGGGGAAGGGCGGGGACTCCTCCCCCATCGACATCCTGGGGTGGTTGTGAAGGAAGAGCCTGTCATTTTCCGCTTTTTAGAACATGCTGGGGTGTTCGGTCACTGGGAGGGTGGAAAGTTCGAAGGTTGGATGGAGAGAAATCGCTTTGGATTGAGCGGGGTTATCTCTTTTTTGGGGTGACAGCTTTATGAAATGTGTTAAAAGGGAAGTTCCTGAGCTTGAGATGGGATATCGCACGTTTTTGATCCCGCACTCAAACGTCTGATATTTTTGTTTTGCTTAACACTCCTGGTAGTTGTCTATCGGTTAATATCACAGACGAAGAGGACTAGAAGTCTCCAGAGGTCAACATAGGAAGGTATTGTGAAGGCTCCGGAAACATGAACTTACCAAACTGTTGGAAAGCAATCTTCACATACAGGAAGATTTAAAATAGACATTAGATAATAGAGATTTCGGTAGCGAAGCTGGTTGTTTTTAGTCGAAATATTGATTTGATTGGTATTTATTGTTCTCGCGATTGGCTGCTTATAATTTTATGCGACAGAATTCTCATGAATTCTGTTTAGATTTGAGACTTGAAAGAAAATTTGAATCACATACACATTTTGAGCTCTTGTTAAATTTTCTGCCATTCTAGAATTAGGTCTTCAGGGGCACATCTCCTTTAGGTGTGTACGGTCTTCACGGACCTGTCGTACTCAAGTGATCCTTTCTTTCACCATGAGGTTTACTGTCTTCAGTAAACACGGGGGTCATGCTCCGGGGATGCCCAAGCGATTATTTTCTGCTTTCATCATACTATTCTATTACCCAATCTCTCTTACGACAAATGTCAATGACTCAAATGTCTTTCACGACATTTCTTACTTGACGTTGTTTTGTGTTTGGTTCAGCTTGGCCAAATATCGCCATTCCATCATAACACCTAAAAACAAACCAAACCATACCTCGCCACAGTCCATTCAAGTAGAGATTTCCAGGAATATGTATATTGCATGACATGAATTTATCATGTTTGTATTGAGAAAGATTTATCTAAATTCTCATTTTTAACTTTCCAAGTGGTTTCGACGAGATATCTCGTCCAAGACATCTGACCAATTTTTCTAGTAACGAGATATCTCATCAAGATATTTCCAATTTTTTGACGATGACTCGTTCAAGATCTGGTCAATTTTCTTCTGACGAAATATCTCGTCCATGAAATTCTGGTTAGTTTTGCTAGTGACGATATATCTCGTCGAGACAACCACCAGGAGGGTTAAGTCATGGTGATGCATAGAAACTTTTCAAACCTATATTATATCTTCGTACGGTGAGAAACAATTTTAAATTCCGAGACACAACAGCATGAGGAAAGTGCAATGGCACAAATGAAAAATATTTTTCTATCAAAATTATTTCCACAATAAATGCCTAATAGGGATAGATAAAATTGAATTCATATTTTCCACTACTGTGATAACAATGCAATGAAAGATTGTTTTCTATAAGACTTATTACCAGAGAATAAATGAAGAAAACTGTTTTAAATATCTAACGCGAAACCGAACAAAACCTTTTGAAATCAAGGATTATAATGGAAAATAAGAGCATAGGTTCGTAGAATTAATTCTATAGAAATGACAAAAGCTTAGCCCTAATATAGTCTGTTTTAATACCGCGTACAACCATTGTTATTTCATACGTAGCTTAGTTCGGGTATACTGAAAACTTGGCAGATGGAAAGTTTATTTTTAGATCACGCATTCAGGAATTTAGAGTTTATCGCGGTGCAATATGTGCTTGTATTAAGCACAACCGACGTTATTTCTTTCATTGTCATATGTAGGCGTTTCCATTTATTTGAAATTGCTTTCGAAAAATAAATGAATGTTTAAGAATAAAAGGAAAATTTAGCATGAAATGAAAAGGTTAATTTATTGGTGAAAAAATTGATGATTTCAAAGTTAGCTTCAAAAAATAAAATTATATTTTTCTATAATTCAAATAATAGGAATTGTTTACAAACACACAAGAATAAATCTTCGGAGCAATTACTTTTCAAATACAGAAATGAAAAAATTAATAGATACATTTCTAGCTGTTATAACTTTTCATTGTTTATTACTTAAAGTGTTCATTGAAATTATTCATCACTTATATTCTATTAGAGGCCACATACGATCAGTGGGTATGTCCACTGCGCTAACCATAGAGGAAATATAAAAGTATAGTGAACAATGGTAA